>CM042478.1:28443108-29723108 GCA_023621385.1 Quercus gilva | reverse complement strand
CTTGAACACCTCAAGTATGAAGGTGTCCTCAAGGGTATCCAACTTAACAACCCTTTCCATGATAATTGTTGCTCTTTTGCAGCAGTCATTGTACTTCATATTTGCCTCAGCAGACTTGAAATTGTCAGAATCTATGCAAGAACGTTTTGTGGATTTCTTGGTTGCAGAATGTTTGGTAAGAGACATCTGCACAATTCCACAAAGAACAAAAACAAGTGCACAAACACAAAATAGAACACAAAAGCATGATTAGATACATGTTAGCTCAAAACAAAGGTAACACAACCTAAAACAGAGCATAACCAACTCAAAACAAAGTAAATGACCTTAAAATAGCATGCTATGGATGTTAAAACATGAAAACAAAAGCACAATGCATGAATTAATTGACTGTGCATGTGTGTGTTTGGGCTGAGCATGTGTGTGCAATAGGTGATGCATTGGGACAGCCTAAAGGATGCCTAGTGTATGCCTAAGTGATGCATGGGCATGGCATTGTGAGGCACACAATGGGCACAATGTGTAAACACACATCCAATGACCAAAACATGTCTAGCATGTTCAATCAAAAGGAAACCCAAGTATTGGAACTCATTTAAGTCCAATTCAACACAAAAATGTCACTAGGACATTTTGTCAAACACCTAACATGCAACAATGCACTACAATTATGCACAATGCATGAACATGGTGAAAATTGCCTCAATACATGCTTTAATTGCCACAAGGGGCCAACACAGATAAAAACATAGCAAATGGGATTCAACCCAATCAAAGTTTTGAGAAAATTTTCACAAAAATAAGAACCCTAACCCAGTTTTCAAAAATCCCCAATTTTTTAAAACCCTAAGCTAAAATCTGCAAAATTTAAGACAAAAGTGAAAACAATGTTTAGGAAAACATACCTTAAAGTGATTTTGCAAAGATTTTTGCTTGAAAATGATGGGGTTTGAGTGAAAATAAGATTTGGGTTGAAGGGGATTCGAGAGAGGCAGTGCGAGGGAAGTTAAGAGTATTTGAAAACATGTCATATCTTCTACATAAAAATTAAAAATACGCGTTTTTCGCTGGTTAGGCAGTAGCGTGATAGTTGCGAGAATGGCCACTGAAGCTCAAAAGCTTTCGCGAGAAGCTGTTAATCGCGAATAAGTCGCGAGACAGTCGCGATAGCCTCTGTATGAATTGAAAAATTCTTAGTTTTTTCCTAAAAACATTTCAAGAGAAGTGTTTAGTCGCGAAATACTCACGAGGCAGTAGCGAGACTCTCTGTATGAAAATGTGACTTTGTAATTTCCCTTAAGCACATTTCGTGGGAAGCTCTAAGTCGCAAGCTTCTCGCGAAACAACCTCTGAACAAGTTTTTGATGAAAAACACAAAAATGCATTTTGAACAAAACTAAAAGCACGAAAGTATAAAATCACTTTCAAAAACATATAAACACTCAAAAATCTTTTTAGGTTTAATCAGCAAGTACTTAAGCATATACATCACATTTGAATATGTACAATCACACAAATGAGATAAGCATTACTTAAACAAAGTCTTGTGTGTTGTCTGTGAGTATCAAACGTGGAATAGTCCTTAGACCAGAGTGAAGCTTCAATGATCAATTCAATCAAGTCATACACAACTGGAACAAAATCAAGTGGACTATCTTAATTATAGAAATGAGCATATATGACCTTCCACAAGAGATTGATTACAAGACCTAGAAGCTTTTCATTTGGCTTCTGCATAAATCATAACATTTGATCCTTTTTGGATAATACATCTCTTTTTGAGATCGGTGCTTGAAATTTTTGATACTTCTGTTAGGATTGGTGCCCTTAAATCCTATTGTATGGTGCTATGTATTATATTATGTATGACATTATGTATGACATGATGTATGATTTAATATTGTAATTAATAAAGTTATTTTATTATTATTTAAAATAATGGTAACATGAATATTTGGACATTATCATATAGTCCATGAGATGCATAGTATGTGATTTATGTGAAAAGTCACAGAAGATATAAATCACAAGTTCTTTGTAAACTCATAATATTAGTTCGTAGTCGGTGATGAAATTGGGCATTTCATCTACGAAGACTATATCATATCAACTAAAATGATTTGTCTTGATTATGGAAGTAGAGACTTCTAGTTGATATGTTGATATGTTTTAAGAGTTAAGACATATTGAACTAGACCACTGTGAGATTTATTATTCTTCTAATAACTATCAAATGAAAAATAAATCTCACGACTTATATTTACATGAACTCTTAATCCTGAGAGAATAATGGACCTGATCATGAAATGTGGGTTGCTTTGATATATCAGGAGTGAGATCTACAGTAACGGTCAAAACCTCAGTATGTTGGGCAGCCACATTTAGTGTTGATGGAACATATATTCTCAAGATGAAATTCATAGTCTCTTAACGGATATATAAAATATTCCCTTGAGATAAGTTTAATGGGTTTGTTATTCAGAAAGTTAGGCCTAACTACTTTAGTAAATAGTTACTAAATTTTATATTTATGAAATTGGATTTCATATATATATAATGAATAACTTAAAGGATTAAATCGGGTACTCAAGGATTAAGATAAAGTAATTCACAAAGTGGCAGTCTTCATTCATAAATTTGTGTTACTACGAATATTTTATAAAGGGGTTGCATATAAAATAAAGTCTTGAGATATAATTTATTAATAAGGCCTCGAGTGCAATTATATTTATATAGTGGTATTAAATATAATTAATGGTAACTTTGGACTTGTCAAGAGTTAACAGAAAAGCCCAAGGCCCATTGGAGCTAGTGTCTTCTTTGTGCCCTTTTGGTCCCACTCCAAGCCACATATTAAAGCTCAATTGGAAAGGCCCAAAAGGTTGTCCCAATTAGATAATTAGTTATAGGAGAAAAACATACAGAATTTTGAAACAATCACAACTGCATGAATTGGTATGTATGTGAGTGTTGGACACTCTTTGATTCTCTCTAGAAACATACACATATAACTGATTGAGAGACCACACATCTTAGGCATCTAGTGGAATTGGAGTGAAGATTGAAAGTCTTCTTAAGAACTTCTAATCTTCGGTTTTGAATTTCACTGCTGCATGGTACACTCTCTTGTTCTCTAATTCTGAAACTTGTATAACACATGTTATCAATTGTGAATGAAATAGATCTATTTAATTCATTTTTCATTGCGTACACTCATATTTCCATCAGAATGGTATCAGAGTGGTCTTCAATTCCAATCTGTATAACATGTTTTATGAGTTTTAGAATTAGAGATAATAGTTTCATAATGCTAGAAGATTATACTTGTATTTAATTTTCTGCATGGTTGTTGAAACTATGGTTTGATGAAAACTGATTTTGATGTTATGATGTTGTTTAAATTTGAATTTAAGTTTGTTAAATTGAACTTTAAGGCTATAGCATCAATGGAATTCAGTTTTGATATCAAATTCTATCATTCATGTTCATATGGTGGTTGTTTGTTCATGGAAAACCATTGAAAACTGTTCAGATTTTTCCTTCAAAAACTAAAAACATGGGTTTTTTGCGGGTTAGCTTCCCGCGAAGTTACTTGCGAAAAATGCCTCTGAAGCACAAAACTTTTCGCAGGTAAGCTTTACTCGCGAAACAATTGCGAGACAATAGCGAAAGTTTCTGTTTGAATTTTGAGTTTTTACTATTTTGCATTAACTCAATTTCGCGGGAAGAGCTTAGTCGCGAGATAGTAGCGAGACAGTAGCGAAAGTTTCTGTCTGAATTTTGTGTTTTTACTTTTTTGCCTTAAAGCATTTTCGCGGGAAGAACTTAGTCGCGAGATACTCGCAAAAATGCCACTGAAGGGAATTTTGAATTTTTTCTAAGTGTTTTCAAATGTATAAAGTGCAAGGCTGTGTGTGATTGGTTTACACATGTTTACAAAATAAAAAGCTTTAATTTAAAACATCTAGTGGGAGAGAGATACAAGGGTTGGATCTCACGGCCTCCATTGTCGGTTCATAGTAGTGTGAACTATATACTTTGTCTTTGCTTCGAGCTTAGCATTCCATATGGAGAGTATTTATTTCATGGTACTACAGAATTGAACTTCTTGGTTTATAGTGGTTTGATCAAACACCTTGTCTTAGCCTCAAGTTTCGCATTCCATGCGGAGGGTGTTTTGTATCATGATACTAGAAAATAAGCCTGTTAAAGGGATGAAATATGGCTACACATGATTCTAGACAATAGTATACACTAGACTAAGTATTATAGTATCCTCTATGCTGAGTTCTTACTATAATTATTTAGAGGCCAAATGTATAACGGCATATTATTAGTGTTTGATAAGAGTTATCATGATAGCATTAATAATGAGAATAGTTCTCAATCAATCATATTATTTAATATTCACTCTATGCCGAGGGATATTGAATATAGGATTGGGTTGTAATTGCATATATTATATTGAATATGGGATTGGGTTGTCATTGCATATATTATATTGTGGTTTTATTAAGGTTCCATGCTATATGTTTATATGCTAAATTGATAATGTCCAATTACTTATTATATTCATGTTTATTATTTTCAGATTTGAACATGGCATCATTTAGCCCACTTATTACCATTCTTAATCAAAACAAACTGACTGGATCCAATTATGTTGTCTAGAAAAGAAATTTGGACATAGTTCTCACTGCTGAAGAGCACAAATATGTGCTTACTAAACCATGTCCTAGCTTTCCTTCATTAGATGCTCCTCTTGTGGAAAAACAACGATATGATCATTCATAGAAATCTAATGAGATGGCCAAGTGCTACATCTTAGCATCTATCTCAAATGTTCTACAGCATCAAATGCAGGATGTAGAACTAGCTTTAGACATTATGTTAAGTCTGAATGAAATGTTTGGTGAGCAAGGCCATTTTGCAAGGCAAGAAACCATAAGACAAATTTATAATACCAAAATGGCTGAAGGTAGTTCAGTAAGGGAACATTGTCTTACAATGATTTTCAATTTGAATACATTGGAAGTTTTAGGTGCCGATATTGATGGAGAATCCCAAGTGGATATGATACTCTAGTCACTACCGAAATCATTCAAAGAATTTAGACTCAATTATAATATGAACAAAAAGATTTACTCTTTGTCTAAACTAATGAATGAATTGGTAACGACGGAAGGCATTCTTAGTACTTCTAATTTTGAAGCCAATGTGGGTGAAGCTTCTACTTCTCAACCTAAGTTGAAAGGCAAGGGTAAGAAGAAGAAGAAGAAGAAGGACTTCACCAATCAAGAAGGTAAACAAATTGTCTTAGGGGTTGCCGACAAAGGAAAGAAGTTCAAAGGAAAATGTTTCCATTGTGGTGAGAAAAGACATTGGAAGAGGAATTGTCCAAAATTCAAGGCTGCCAATAATAAGGGTATGAAAAATTCTTTCCTTCTTGAAATATGTTTAGTACAAAATCCCACAGATTCCTGGTGTGTGGATTCAGGTTGTACTAATCATATCTGCAATTCTTTGCAGGGGTTCCAGGAGACCAGAAGGCTTAATGAAGGGGAATTGTTTCTTACTTTGGCTAATGGGAGCAGGATTCCGATTGTAGCTGTAAGTGTTTTTAATTTGTATTTTGAATCTAGGGTTTTATTATTAGAAGACTGTCTAATGTACCTAATGTTCGTAGGAATTTAATTTCTGCAACTTATTTAAGTAAACATGGATATTGTGTTATCCTTAAAGACAATGTTGTAATAAAGAAGGGTAAAGTGTTTATCTGTTCTGGCAATATTGTTGATGGTCTTTATATTTTAACTCCTAATAAACATGAATTATATAATTCTGAATTAGATAATGACTCTCATGTAAAATCATTAAAGAGAAAGTTTCCTTCTACTAGTGATGCATATCTTTGACACTTGTGTTTGAGTCATAATAATTCAAATAGGATTCAAAGACCAATCAAAGATGGTCTCTTATAGCCCATGGACTTTGATGAATTTCCAGTTTATGAATCTTGTTTGGAAGGCAAAATGACCAAACGACCTTTTAATGCAAAAGGTAGAAAAACCTAAGATTTGCTAGAACTAATATATTCAAATGTATATGGTCCGATGTCAATCCAGGCAAGAGGTGGCTATAAGTATTTCATTACTTTCACTGATGATTACTCTAGATTTTGTTATGTGTACCTAATGAAACGGAAGTCCGAAGTCTTTGAAAAGTTCAAAGAGTTTAGGGCTGAAGTTGAGAATCAATTAGGCAAACGCATAAAGGCCATTTGATCTGATCGTGGTGGCGAATACCTTCTTGGGGATTTTAAGGATTACTTAACTGAAAATGGGATTGTATCCCAATTGACTGCACTTGGAACTCCACAACAAAATGGTGTAGCGGAAAGAAGGAATATGACTCTTTTAGATATGGTTAAGTCCATGTTAAGTTATTCAACTCTACCAATTTCCTTTTGGGGATGTGCCTTAAATACTACAATGTATCTTCTGAATTTAGTACCTTCAAAGTCTATTCCTAAAACACCTGCAAAGTTGTGAAATGGGCGCAAGCCTAGTATAAGGCATCTCCATATTTGGGGTTGTCCAGCACATGTGTTGAAAAGAAAGTCTAACAAGTTACAATCTAAAACAGAAGTAGTTTTCTTTGTAAGGTATCCAAAAGGAACTGTTGGAGGTTTATTCTATAGTTATAAAGATAATAAAGTGTTTGTTAGTACAAATGTCAAATTCTTGGAAAATGACTATATGAATTATTACACTCCTAGAAGTAGAGTTGTTTTGACTGAAATGAATGAACCTATAAATGAACAACCAATTAATGAAATTAGGGATGATGTGGTTGTATCGGATACACCACAAGATACTACTCATGAGATGTTTAGTACACAGGTGCCTCCTCGTAGTGGGAGGATTGTTAGGCCACTTATAAGATTTATAGGTCTGGAAGAAACTTATGAAGCTTTCTTAGAGGAGGCTGAAACTGATCCTTACACTTATGAAGAAGCAATGAATGATATAGATTCACATCATTAGGTCAAAGCTATGAAATCTGAATTAGATTCTATATATTCCAATCAAGTTTGAGATCTTGTAAAGGCGTCTAACGGCATTAAACCGGTTGGTTGTTGATTATCTAATTGAGCTAATTGAGCTAGCCTTTTGGGTCACTCCAATTGGGCTCAAGTATGTGGCTTGGAGTGGGACCAAAAGGGAACAAATAAGACTCTAGCTCCAATGGGCCTTGGGCTTTTCTGTCAACTCTTGACAAATCTAAAGTTATCATTAATTATATTTAATACCACTATAAGAATATAATTACACTCTAGACCTTATTAATAAATTATATCCCAATACTTTATTATACATACAACCCCTTCATTAAAATATTCGTAGTAATACAAAGTCATTAATGTAGACTGCCACTTTGAAGATTACTACATCTTAATCCTTGAGTACCTGGTTTAATCCTTTATGTTATTCATTATATATTTATGAAATCCAATTTCATAAATATATACTTTAGTAACTCCTTACTAAATTGGTTAGGCCCAACACTATGAATAACCAAACCCATTAAACTTATCTCAAGGGAATATTTTATATCTCCGTTAAGAGATTATGAATTCCATCTTGAGAATATATGTTCCATCAACACTAAATGCGGCTACCCAACATACTGAGATTTTGATCGTGTCTTATAGATCTCACTCCTGATATATCAAAGCAACCTACACCTCATAATCAGGTCCATTATTCTCTCAAGATTTAGGGTTGATGTAAATAGAAGTCGTGAGATTTATTATTCATTTGACAGTCATTAGGAGAATAATAAATCTCACAGCGGTCCAGTACAATATGTCTTAACTCTTAAAATATATCAACTAGAAGTATCCACTTCTATGATCAAGACAAATCATCTTAGTTGATATGTTATAGTCTTCGCAGATGAAATACCCAATTTCATCACTGGCTACGAACTAAAATTCTAAGTTTACAAAAAACTTGTGATTTATATCTTCTATAACTTTTCATATAAATCACATACTATGCATCTCATGGACTAAGATAATGTCCCATTAGTTCATTTATAGATAGTCTCATATAATTAATCTATTTAATTATTTATGACATGCCAATAAATTAGATTTTAAGGCATAAACATCAACACTTAAATGTTCACTCTCTCCCCTCATGAGGGCCTTGCCCCTAGTTTCAAAAGTTTGATCAATTTTATCTTTCATTCTTAAATGGGCCTTGCCTCTAGTTTGAAGAGTTTGGTCAATAAGTTCAAAAAGATTTCATCTTCTAATCCTTATTGGGCTCTTGGTGAGCCTACCCATGTCTTAGGGTTTTAGGGTTTCAAAAATTTCCCAAAGCACAGATGGTTTAACATCTTTGTAATAAAGCCTATAACACACATGATTTTGGGCTCTCTTACTTCTAAAAAAAAAATTTTGAATTTCGACCCAAAAGTTAGGGTATGTTATGACTTTATTGCCCCATGTCTTCCTCCAAAGTCTATGGTATACTCATGATCTTGCGCCCTCTTGATTTGAACTTTTTTTGAATGGGCTCAAAACTTAGGGTATATCTTGGCTTTGTGGATCATCTTTCATCTTCTTTTTGAATTTCTCTTTTCAAAATTTTTTTTTTTCGAAAACTTTTCCCTCTTTTTTTTTTTTGAAAATTTCACTTCTAAAAAATTATTTACAAAAGTTTTTTTTTTTTTTTTTTAACTTTTCTTCTTCGCAAAAAAAAAAAAAAAAAATCATCTTTTTTTTTTGAAATTTTTTTGAAGTAGCCCTCTAGCTTGGATATATTGTAGCCTTCCTCTCAAAGTCCATGAAATTCTCATCATTTTAGGCCTAGGCATGCAACAAAAAGACCCAAGATTAGGGAGTTTCATTTTGGACTTTGAAGGATATTGGATGCTAAATCCATATCATACTTGTTACCTTAGGCCCAAGGTCCTCTTTTTCAAAAGACCTTTTGATTTGGGCTTATGATAGTGATTAGGTTATGGTCTTATGAACCTTTCAAGTTAAGATATACCTTTGGACTTTTGGATAGGCCCAAGGTCCTCTTTTTCAAAAGACCTTTTAATTTAGGCTTATGATAGTAATTAGGCTATGGTCTTATGAACCTTTCAAGTTAAGATATACCTTTGGACTTTGGGATAAGCCTCTTATATGTGAGAACTCCTTTTTTTTTTCATCCCAACATTCTTATGGTATACCATAACTCTTGGGTCATCCTTTCACCTTTACATCTTTTAGTTGTCCTTTGGAATTATGTGATATACCATAACTCTTGTGATAGTCTAAGAATGTATTGACCCCTTATGGTAAACTAACCAATTAATTAGCCAAGTTAGTTAATTAGGTCTGTTAGGTTCTAAAGACTTAGGATTTTATGTATTTAGAACTCTAATATGTTATGTTGGCAAATCATGATCAAAACAATATGTTTAGTCTTGTTTAGGCTTGCTCAAAGTTGTGTAATTCATGTAAAGTTGGAATCGAGAGGCTGCAGACGTATTAGTGAATTTCAGCCTGGCTTGATCGATCGAAGGATAGACTCGATCGATTGAAAGTCGGCCAAATTACGTTTTCTACAGAATTTCCAACTCAGCCCTACCTTATTAAACGTTTAGGGTTTTATGTTTTTGCCCTAGGTATATAAGGCAAAACCCTAGCCACGTTTTGAGAGTTGCTCATGTTGTATTGTTACTCATACTTTTCTATTTTGTGTTAATCTCTTGTAAGATCTAGAGGAGTTTTCCTTTACACAAAGCTTAGGGTTTTCAAGGTAGAGATAGCATCAACATCTTGATGATCAACTCATTTGTTGCCATTGGAGCTTAAAGAATAACAAGCATGGGTGCTTGTAGCTGATTGGAGAATCCAAGAAAGAAGGAGTCCGTGGATTCGGAGCTTGCACGTGGTCGTGTTAGTAAGTTCTACTGGTGGGTAGCATTAGGAAGTCAAGCGGGGAGCTTGTAAGTCCTTTTGTATGAACTTCGATTCTTTCATAATGGATTCAGGTTTACCTTGAGGATAGCTAGGTCAAATCCTCCTCAGGTTTTTACCGTGTGGTTTCCTGGGTCATCATATCTTGTGTTCTTTACTTTTCCGCTGCTTTATACCTTGATATGAATGTTTAATTGTTTTAACCTAGAATTGCATAATTTGACTAAGTTAATCACTTGGCTAATTAACTAGGTTAATCCAATTGTTATTTTAAAGGGTCTAAAAACCAACAAGTGGTATCAGAGCAGGTAGCTCTTTTTGTTGTAGATCTTTTTATCTCTGAGCTGATCCTTGACCCTTGTTGTCATGGAACACGGACACTCCCTTTGATGGAAATAAAGATAAATGCAGCGGAAAATAAGTTTTAAACGGATCTACTTCATTCGATATTGATAACACGTACTAAGTAAATTTCAAATTTTGAAAACAATAGATCGTACCTTGAAGCTGTGAATTTCAAAAACAAAGATTGAAGCACTTGGGAATACTTTTAATCTTCACTCCAATTCCACTAACGCCCAAGATGTGTGGTCTCTCAATTGGTAACAAAGGGATGACTAGTGAGTGACAAAAACTCACATTCACACCATTTCACAATGATGTTTCTTGCATATAAAAATCTGAACTTTTTTCCCTTTGTATCTAACCAATTTATCTAATTGGGCTGGCCTTTTGGGCCTTACCAATTGGGCTTAAGTGTGTGGCTTGGAGTGGGACCAAAAGGGACCAATAAGACATTAGCTCCAATGGGCCTTGGGCTTTTCTGTCAACTCTTGACAAGTCCAAAGTTACCATTAACTATATTTAATACCACTATATAAATATAGTTGCACTCTAGGTCTTATCTATAAATTATATCCCAAGACTTTATTATACATGCAACCCCTTCATAAAATATTCGTAGTAATACAAAGTCATTAATTTAGACTGCCACTTTGTAAATTACTATATCTTGATCCTTGAGTACCCGGTTTAATCCTTTAAGTTATTCATCATATATTTATGAAAACTAATTTCATAAATATATACTTTAGTAACTACTTATTAAAGTGGTTAGGCCTAACTCTCTGAATAACAAACCCATTAAACTTATCTCAAGGGAATATTTTATATCTCCGTTAAGAGACTATGAATTCCATCTTGAGAATATATGTTCCATCAACACTAAATGTGGCTGCCCAATATACTGAGGTTTTGACTGTTACTTTAGATCTCACTCCTAATATATCAAAGCAACCTACACCTTATGATCAGGTCCATTATTCTCTCAGGATTAAGAGTTCATGCAAATATAAGTCGTGAGATTTATTATTCATTTGACAGTCTTTAGGAGAATAATAAATCTCACAGTGGTCCAGTTCAATATGTCTTAACTCTTAAAACATATTAACACATCAACTAGAAGTCTCCACTTCCATGATCAAGACAAATCATCGTAGTTGATATGTTATAGTCTTCGCAGATGAAATGTCCAATTTCATCACCGACTACGAACTACAATTCTGAGTTTACAAAGAACTTGTGATTTATATCTTCTGTGACTCTTCACATAAATCACATACTATGCATCTCATGGACTATATGATAATGTCCGAATATTCATATTACCATTATTTCAGATAAAAATAAAACAAATTTATTAAACATAATATTAAGTCATACATAATGTCAAACACAATGTCACACTTAATATCATATATGGCATCATACAATAGGATTTAAGGGCACTAATCCTAACAATCTCCCACTTGCCCTAAAGACTATTGTGCACTAATCTAACACCCATTCTTTCCAAATGCGACTCAAAAGTCCTTTGAGGCAAGGCCTTAGTAAATGGATCTGCCAGATTGTTTGCACTTTCAATCTTTGCTACCACCACATCTCCACGAGCAACAATATCTCGAATGATATGGTACTTCCTCTCAATGTGCTTTCCTTTCTTGTGATTCCTTGGATCTTTAGATTGTGCAACTGCTCCACTGTTATCACAAAACAATGTGATTGGAACTTGCTCCATTCTTATTACACCAAGGTCAGAAAGGAACTTCTTGAGCCATATAGCTTCCTTTGCTGCTTCACAAGCAGCAACATATTTTGCCTCCATAGTGGAGTCTGCAATACAAGATTGCTTAATACTCCGCCAACTAATAGCTCTACCTCCCAAGGTGAAAACACATCCTGAAGTGGATTTTTTGAAATCTTGATCCGATTGAAAATCTGAATCTGTATAGCCAATGGGAATCAAATCCTCACAACAGTAAACAAGCATATAGTCCCTCGTTCTCCGTAGATACTTGAGAATATGCTTTACAGCTTGCCAATGTTTTGGTCCTGGATTTGATTGATATCGGCTGACCATGCCAACTGAATAGCAGATATCTGGTCTAGTACAAAGCATGGCATACATGAGACTTCCTACTGCAGAAGCATAAGGAACTTGTCTCATCATTTCTTCTTCCTCTTGAGTCTTAGGCCTTTGGTCATCAGACAGAGGAACTCCATGTCTGAAAGGAAGCAATCCTTTCTTGGAGTTTTGCATGCTAAATCATTCTAGAACCTTATCTATATATCCAGCTTGTGATAAGCCTAACATTTTATTCTTGCGATCTCGCTAAAGCTTGATCCCTAAAATAAAGTTAGCCTCACCCAAGTCCTTCATATCAAATTGGCTTGACAACCAAACCTTTACAGATGACATTACCCCTACATCATTTCCAATGAGTAGAATATCATCAACATAAAGTACTAGGAACATTACTACTTTATCTTGATGTCTTTTGTACACACATGGTTCATCAAGATTTTGTTCAAAACCAAATGTCTTGATTGCTTGATCAAATCTGATGTTCCATGACCTAGATGCTTGCTTAAGTTCATAAATGGACCTTTTCAACTTGCATACCAAATGCTCTTGGTTCTTTGCTATGAAACCTTCCGGTTGCAACATATAGATTTCCTCTTCAAGATTGCCATTAAGAAATGCAGTCTTGACATCCATTTGCCAAGTCTCATAACCAAAATGAGCAGCAATGGATAAGAGAATTCTGATAGAATTAAGCATTGCTACTGGAGAAAAGGTTTCATCATAATCAATACCTTCTTTTTGTGTATACCTTTTCGCCACTAGCCTTGCTTTAAAGGTTTCAACCTTTCCATCTATCCCTTTCTTCCTCTTGTAAACCCATTTGCAACCAACAGGTTTAATGCCGTTAGGTGCCTTTACAAGATCCCAAACTTGATTGGAATACATGGAATCTAATTCAGATTTCATAGCTTGGACCCAATGATGTGCATCTATATCATTTATTGCTTTATCATATGTGTAGGGATCCGATTCAACCTCTTATGAGATAGCTTCATAAGTTTCTCCCAAACCTATGAATCTTTTAGGAGGCCGAACAATTCTCCCACTACGACGAGGCACCTGAGTACTAAACATGTCATGAGTAGTATCTTGTGGTGTATCTAATATAGCCACATCATCCCTAGTTTCATCTATTGGTTGTTCATTTACAGATTCATTCATTTCAGCCAAAACAACTCTACTTTTAGGAGTATAATCATTCATATAGTCATTTTCCAAGAATTTGGCATTTGTGCTAACAAACACTTTATTATCTTTATGACTATAGAATAAACATCCAACAGTTCCTTTTGGATACCCAATAAAGAAAACCACTTCTGTTTTAGATTGTAACTTGTCAGACTTTCCTTTTAACACATATGCTGGACAACCCCAAATATGGAGATGTCTCATACTAGGCTTACGCCCATTCCACAATTCCACAGGTGTTTTAGGAACAGACTTCGAAGGTACTAAATTCAGAAGATACATTGCTGTGTTTAATGCATATCCCCAAAAAGAAATAGGTAAAGTTGAATAACTCATCATGGACCTAACCATATCTAAAAGAGTCCTATTCCTTCTTTCTGCTACACCATTTTGTTGTGGAGTTCCAAGTGCTGTCAATTGGGATACAATCCCATTCTTAGTTAAGTAATCCTTAAAATCCCCAAGAAGGTATTCACCACCTTGATCAGATCGAATGGCTTTTATGTGTTTACCTAATTGATTCTCAACTTCAGCCTTAAACTCTTTGAACTTTTCAAAGGCTTCAGACTTCCGTTTCATTAGGTACACATAACCATATCTTGAGTAATCATCAATGAATGTAATGAAATACTCATAGCCACCTCTTGCTTGGATTGACATAGGACCATAAACATCAGAATGCACTAGCTCTAGCAAATCTTGGACTCTTCTACCTTTTGCATTAAAAGGTTGTTTGGTCATTTTACCTTCCAAACAAGATTCACAAAGATATGCATCACTAGTAGAAGGAAATTTTCTCTTTAATGATTTTACATGAGAGTTATTATCTAATTCAGAATTATATAATTCATGCTTATTAGGAGTTAAAATATAAAGACCATGCACAATATTGCCAGAACAGATAAACACTTTATCCTTCTTTATTACAACATTGTCTTTTAGGATAACACAATATCCATGTTTACCTAAGTAGCAGAAATTAAATTTCTACGAACATTAGGTACATACAAACAGTCTTCTAATATTAGAACTCTAGATACAAAACATAAATTATAAACACCAACAGCTACAACTGGAATCTTGCTCCCATCAGCCAAAGTAAGAAACAACTCCCCTTCTTTAAGCTTTTTGGTCTCCTGGAACCCCTGCAATGAATTGTAGATATGATTAGAACAACCTGAATCCACACACCAAGAATCCGTGGGATTCTGTACCAAACATATTTCAAGAAGGAATGTATTATTCATACCTTTATTCTTGGCAGCCTTGAATACTGGACAATTCCTCTTCCAATGTCCTTTCTCACCACAATGGAAACACTTTCCTTTGATCTTCTTTCCTTTATCAGCAAGCCCTAAGGCAATTTGTTTACCTTCTTGTTTGGTGAAGTCCTTCTTCTTCTTCTTCTTACCCTTGCCTTTCAACTTAGGTTGAGAAGTAGAAGCTTCACCAACATTGGCTTCAACATTGGAAGTACCAAGAATGCCTTCTGTCGCTACCAATTCATTCATTAATTCAGACAATGTATAAATCTTTTTATTCATATTATAGTTTAGTTTGAATTCCTTGAATGATTCTGGTAGCGACTGGAGTACCATATCCACTTGGGATTCTCCATCTATATCGGCACCTAAAACTTCCAATGTATTCAGATTAGAGATCATTGTAAGACAATGTTCTCTCACTGAACTTCCTTCAGCCATTCTGGTATTATAAATTTGTCTCATGGTCTCTTGCCTTGCAGAACGGCCTTGCTCACCAAACATCTCTTTCAGACTTAGCATGATGTCTGAAGCTAGTTCTACATCCTGCATTTGATGCTGTAGAACATTTGAAATAGATGCTAGGATGTAGCACTTGGCCATCTCATTAGATTTCTACCAACGATCATATCGTTGTTTTTCCTCAAGAGGAGCATCTAATGAAGGAAAGCTAGGACATGGTTTAGTAAGCACATATTTGTGCTCTTCAGCAGTGAGAACTATGTCCAAGTTTCTTTTCCAATCAACATAGTTGGATCCAGTCAGTTTGTTTTGATTAAGAATAGTTACAAGTGGGCTAAAAGATGCCATATTCAAATTTGAAAACAATAAACATGAATATAATAAGTAAACTGGACATTATCAATTTAGCATATAAACATATAGTATGGAACCTTAATAAAACCATAATATAATATATGCAACGACAACGCAATCCCATATTCAATATCCCTCAGCATAGAGTGAATATAAAAGACTATGATTGATTGAGAACTATTCTCATCATTAGTGCTATCATGATAACTCTTATCAAACACTAATAATATGTCGTTATATATTTGGCCTCTAAATAATGATAGTAAGAACTCAGCATAGGATACTATAATATTTAGTCTAGTGTATACCACTGTCTAGAATCATGTGTAGCCACATTTCATCCCCTTAACAAGTTTATTTTGTAGTACCATGATACAAAACACCCTCCGCATGGAATGCAAAGCTCGAGGCTAAGACAAGGTGTTTGATCAAACCACTATAAACCAAGAAATTCAATCTTGTAGGACCATGGAATAAATACTCTCCGCATGGAATGCTAAGCTCAAGGCAAAGACAAAGTATTTATTCCATACTACTATGAACCAACAATGGAGGCCGTGAGATCCAACCCTTGTATCTCTCTCCCACTAGATGTTTTAAAAGAAAGGTTTTTAGTTTTAAAACATGCATAATTTAATTACACATTGTCTTGCCCCTTTTACATGAGAAAACACTAAGAAAAAATTTTAATTTTCTTTCTTTCGATCAATCGAAAGTGCCCCTTGATCGATCGAAAAAATTAAGAAATTCGAACTTTATCATCTGACTCTTTCGATTGATACTCGATTACCTCTCGATCGATCAAAAATCGATCGACTAGCAATCGAAAATCAATTGATCTAAAAAGTTTGATCACTGTCTCATTCGATCAATCAAAAGTGATTTTCGATCGATCGAAAATCGCGAATTTCAAATTTCCAAAATTTTTCCTAAGGCAGTTTTCTTCGTTTTTCATGAACAAACATTCAACATATGAACATTACAGTCAGAGATTGATGTCAAAACTGAAATTCATTGATGCTAATGCCTTAAGATTCAATTTAACATACTTAAATTTAAATTTAAACAACATCATAACATCAATTTCAGTCTTCATCAAATCATAGTTTCAACAACATGCAGAAAATTAAGAAACATAATCTTCTAACAATATGAAACCATCATCTCTAATTCTAAAACTCACAAAACATGTTATACAATACGAAATTGAAGACCGCTCAGATACCATTTGATGGAAATAAAGATAAATGCAGCGGAAAATAAGTTTTAAACGGATCTACTTCATTTGATATTGATAACACGTACTAAGTAAATTTCAGAATTTGAAAACAAGAGATCGTACCTTGAAGCGGTGAATTTCAAAAACAAAGATTGAAGCACTTGGGAATACTTTTAATCTTCACTCCAATTCCACTAACGCCCAAGATGTGTGGTCTCTCAATTGGTAACAAAGGGATGACTAGTGAGTGACAAAAACTCACATTCACACCATTTCACAATGATGTTTCTTGCATATAAAAATCTAAACGTTTTTCCCTTTGTATCTAGCCAATTTATCTAATTGGGCTGGCCTTTTGGGCCTTACCAATTGGGCTTAAGTGTGTGGCTTGGAGTGGAACCAAAAAAGACCAATAAGACACTAGCTCCAATGGGCCTTGGGCTTTTCTGTCAACTCTTGACAAGTCCAAAGTTACCATTAACTATATTTAATACCACTATATAAATATAGTTGCACTCTAGGTCTTATCTATAAATTATATCCCAAGACTTTATTATACATGTAACCCCTTCATAAAATATTCGTAGTAATACAAAGTCATTAATTTAGACTGCCACTTTGTAAATTACTATATCTTGATCCTTGAGTACTCGGTTTAATCCTTTAAGTTATTCATCATATATTTATGAAAACTAATTTCATAAATATATACTTTAGTAACTACTTACTAAAGTGGTTAGGCCTAACTCTCTGAATAACAAACCCATTAAACTTATCTTAAGAGAATATTTTATATCTCCGTTAAGAGACTATGAATTCCATCTTGAGAATATATGTTCCATCAACACTAAATGTGGCTGCCCAATATACTAAAGTTTTGACCGTTACTTTAGATCTCACTCCTGATATATCAAAGCAACTTACACCTTATGATCAGGTCCATTATTCTCTCAAGATTAAGAGTTCATGCAAACATAAGTCGTGAGATTTATTATTCATTTGACAGTTTTTAGGAGAATAATAAATCTCATAGCGGTCTAGTTCAATATGTCTTAACTCTTAAAACATATTAACACATCAACTAGAAGTCTCCACTTCCATGATCAAGACAAATCATCGTAGTTGATATGTTATAGTATTCGCAGATGAAATGCCCAATTTCATCACCGACTACGAACTATAATTTTGAATTTACAAAGAACTTGTGATTTATATCTTCTATGACTCTTCACATAAATCACATACTATGCATCTCATGGACTATATGATAATGTCCGAATATTCATATTACCATTATTTCAGATAATAATAAAACAAATTTATTAAACATAATATTAAGTCATACATAATGTCAAACACAATGTCACACTTAATATCATACATGGCATCATACAATAGGATTTAAGGGCACTAATCCTAACACCCTTGTTGTTCCTCCTCACTTTGATGGGAATAACTATGCTTATTGGAAAGTAAGGATGAAAGCATTCCTGAAATCCATTGATGAGAGAGTTTGGAATTCCGTTGAGTACAGATGGGAGAAGCCCACTACTCTTGTGAGTGAGTGGCAGACTTCTCCAAAAGAAGCAGCTGCATTTAATAGCAAAGCTATGAATGCCATCTTTAATACTGTTTCTATGGAGGAATTTAAGAGAATCTCAAATGTTGAGGTTGCTCACACTGCTTGGAAAATCCTCTAGACTGTGCATGAAGGCACAAAGGCAGTTAAGATAAATAAGTTGTAGCAATTAACTTCTAGGTTTGAAAGCATTAGGATGTCTGATGATGAATCCTTTGATGAATTTTATGCCAAACTGAATGATATTGTTAATTCTGCTTATAACTTGGGTGAAATCTATGATCAACCTAAAATTATTAAGAAGATTCTTAGATCTTTAACTGAAGATTTTAGACCCAAAGTGACTGTCATTACTGAGAGCAAGAATGTGGACTCCATCCCTGTAGATGAGCTTGTAGGATCTCTTCAGTCCTATGAGCTAGACCTACCCAAAACGAACAAATCCAAGTCAATGGCTCTTAAGTCTGTTGATGATGTTGAGGTTGGTGGAAACTTTAGAAACTTTAGAAACTTTCTAAAGGTTAACAACAGAAGGGCATATCTGAACCTAGAAATTTTAGGAAGAATGATCCCATTAAGGTTAACAACACTAAAAAACCTAGAGAAAGAGTAGGTCAATCTTCCAACAATTCTTTAGGTTCTCAATGTTTTGGTTGTCAAGGGTATGGTCATGTTAAATCTAAATATCCAACATTTTTTAGGTCTAAGGGCAAGACTATGGCTGTAACCCTTAATAATAATGAGGTTTCTGATGATGAGTCTGGATGTGAAGAGGATGGAAACTTTATTGCTTTCACTGCTACTGCTGTAGTTAATGAAAGCATATCTGTTGAAGAGAACCCTTCTGATGGGAAACTCTCTGAGGATGCAGATCTTCAAAAGGCCTAAAATAAACTTTGCAAAGTTACTGCAAAGGATGATATGAATGTTGAACTTGGCCTAAAAAAAATTGAATCTCTTGAGCTTGATAAGAAAATTTTTCTTATTAAATTGTTTGATGCTAATGACCTTTTGAACAATGTGAAAACTGAGAATATGCTGTTGATTGATAAAGTTAAGAAATTAGAACTTGATTTATCTGTTGCTAGATCTATTAGTTCTAAATTTGATCAAATGTTGAGTGTTCAAAAGTATCCTTCTGACAAATCTAGTTTAGGTTTTGTTGAGAGCATCTCTGTGTCTACACCCCATTCCACTATCTTTGTTCCTTCATCTTCTTCTGAACCTTCTGTGAGCGAGGGTGTGAGTGAAACTGTCAAACCCCTTGGGAGTGAGGTTGTTAAACCCGTAGAAGTTTCACCACCTAGGAAGATTAGGGTTGATCTGAAAGAGTCTAGATCTAAGGAGTCTACCCTATCTAAGGACAAGATGCATGGTAAACCTGTTTGGGTTTGTCATTATTGTGGAAAGTCTGGACACATTCGTCCTAACTATTACAAGCTTCAAGCTACTAAGAGAGCGAATAAACCAAAAGTGTTTGTGCCTCAAGTACAAGATCCTATGGCACTTATTGGTGAATTGGTAAAGGTGTTAAACCTTTATTCCAATCCTGGAGTTGGGAATCACTCGAACGTGAATAAAAACTCCAATGCTCATGGTGCATCTAAAAAATTTTGGATGCAAAAGACTCGATCTAATTGAGTCTTTCTGACATGGTCCTTGTGCTTCATTGCTCTATTCTTTTGTGACCATTGTTCTTTGGTTTTTGGTGTTTTTGTTTCTAGGATTTGCATTGCATAACATTCATGCATTTCATTCTAGGATTTATTATGTTTTTTCTCTTTTAATAAAAAAAATAATAAAAATAAAAAAAGGAGGAAGCAAATTGTGTTTGTCATTATTTCTCTTGTTTTTTTGAAAACAAAGTTGGTCAAAATATTTTCACATAACATGTCCTGTGTACTTTGTTTAGCTTTGATAAGCTTATTTATTGCACTTTACTAGTTGAAACTTTGTAGTGCATGTTGTGTGAGAGAGATGTTTGTGGTCATTAATCACTTTGTCTTGATCTTGAAGTCACATGTTATTTAACTGTCGAACTTGATCCTTTTGAGAAAGGCATAAATAACCATCTCACCACTGCTCACTAGTCAATCATGAACATCTTAGTGCATATCGTAAGATTTTATGCTCAAGAAAGTGTAGCACATGCACAAAAAGAACATAAGGTGTAGCCTCGGCTTTAATTGCTTAATGCTTAAAATTGGTGTGTACTATTAAGCTTGATGCCAAATCACATAATTAAAATTGGTGTGTACATTATCCTGGCTTTTAATAAGTTTCTGATTAAATTAAAATTGGTGTGTATATTATGAGGCAAAATCAAGAAACTTACATGATTGCAAGCTTTTGTTCTAGGAGATGTGAGAGTTATATGATGTAACTCTTTTAGTGATAGTCTCTTTCAAATTCTATGTGATGAATTTTGTAGATTTTGTGTTTGATTTCTATTCACATATCACCTCACATGTATCTCAAGCTTTTTGCTAGTTGCACACACTACACAAGTTACTTTTTGCTAAATTTCGTACATGTTATTGTGTGTGTTTTTAGTTTGACCAACAAAGTTTGAAAATATCTTGAAAATTATGCACAACATATTTGTTGTCCATTGGGATTAAAATTTGGGTTTTTGAAAAAGCACTTCATTTCATACTCATGCTTGTTGTTCATCAATTTTAATGCTTTGAGGTGTTTAGTGGCCAAAATGTGGTTGCTTTTCAAATCTGTGATTTTTCAAAAACTTTCGTGAGCCTCTGCCTTCTTCGATCGATCCATTCTGTTTTTCAATCGATCGAAAATAAGCTTAAATGTTTTTATAAGTCTCGGGGCACTTCGATCGATCGAATGTAATTTTCGATCAATCGAAGATCGCAAATCAGGTTTTTTAAAACTCATACTTTGACTTGTTCAAAACACTTTTCAAATAGTTTCAAAACCTTTTTCTTTCTCTCTCCAACTAGGCAAGGCCAAATCATCAAGTTTTTGTCGTTTTTCTCTGAATCTTTTGCAAGGTTTTTGTCTTCCAAGGCCGGTAAGACTATTTTGCCCTTCCTTTTAAGTTCATTTTCATGATTTCATGCATTATTCATTGAAATTTTCGGACCTATTTTTTTGGGATTTTTGATGATTCAAGCCTTATTTTATAAAATTGATCAATGGGTTTATGTGGGGACTTGATATAATCATGATCTATGTTGGTTAATTTGATCAATTTGAGGTTTTGAGAAAAATTAAAAATTCTAGAGCTTGTATTGAATCTGAATTAGGGATTTTTTTCAATTAGAGTGAAATTGATGAAATTGGCTTGTTGTTTTGATGTAATTAAGCATTATAATCTGTGAGTTGTGTTATGTGATGCTCAATTCATCAATTTGTTTTAAAAATTTCAATAAGTGGTTTTTCAATTTTGGGGTTTTTGTTAGAAACCCTATGCTCAAGCCAATTTTGTTAATGTGAACTTTAATTGAACTTAATTTTTACTGCATTAGAACATGCATCATAATATTTTAATTGTTCATGCATCATATCGATTTTTTATTCTATTTTTTTTGTGCTAATTTGCAATCTGCCCTTGAATTTTTGTTTTTTTTGTTCTTTTGGTTCTTTTGTGTGTCTCTGTCCTTTCTTTAGCATCATGCTTAGGAAGATTAGAGCTCGTAAGTCTGTTCCCTCACCTTCTCCTACCCCACCTTTCTTTGACCGTGAGAGGTTTCCGAGTGAGAAAAAACAAGAGATCTTTGAGAAGCTGAACCTTAAGAGGAAAATTTGGTCTGAGCGTTCTGTTGTCTTAGATGAGTTAGATCCTGCCATTAGGGCAAATTTTGAGCGTCGGGGCTGGTTACCTTTGTTGGATATTTCTGATCCTTCTCCTCCAGCTACCCTGATTAGAGATTTATTTTCGAACATCTCCATCCACATCTATGATTCCAACACTTTAGTAAGAGTTGGATACGATGTGTAGAGTACATCGTTACTCCTACTGTAGTGGCTGATGCTCTAGGGGTACCTTTGGTCCAGCACCCTGTTTACCCGTATGACGAGTCTCCACTCTTGGATGATGTCATGTCATACATCACTGGGTCTTCTATCCAGTGGGGCTCTGATCCTCGTATCACTTCTGCTGAGCTTCCTGAGACTATCTATCTTTTTCTTAGGATAGCATGTCATTCTATTTGGCCTATCTCTCATCTTCACACCATTCCTCTTGAGCGGCGTGTCTTTTTGTGTACTCTTGTTACTGATGCTCCTATGAGTTTTCCTCATTTATTTCTTCATTCTTTGAACGAAGTTTATAGAAGTTCATCTTCTTCTCATGCTCTTGTTCATCCTATTTTTGTTCATAGGATTTTGTTACATCTTGGTCTAGATGATTTCCCTTCTTCTGAGCCCGTACATGTCATTGCTCCCATAGGTGCATCTTTTCTTAGACAAAGGGCTGCTCATCTTCGAGTTGGCTCTAAACACCCTAGGTCTAAGCCTTCTGGTACCGTACCCCCTCCTTCTTCTTCTACAGGTCCTGCTGATGAGGATGTTCCTGATCCTGCTACTGCTGTTCCTCCATCTCCTTCGGATGACTTCGATGTACGTCGTGTTGGTTAATCTGGTTTTGTATCTCATACAAAACACACAGCGGAAGCAACAAAGATGGATCTATTTCATTCACGATTGATAACTTGCATTATGTACATTTCAGAATTTAAGAACAAGATAGCATACCTTAATGTAGTGAAATTCAAAACAAAAGATTAAAAGTATTTGGAAACACTTTTAATTTTCACTCCAATTCCACTTTATGCCCGAGAAGTGTGGTCTCTCAATCAGTTTCTAAGGGAGATTAATCGAGTGGTTTCACTCACACATACACACCATTTCACAATGATGTCTTTCTTTTTTCTAATGAAAAAATTCTGTGTGTTTCTCCTTTTATAACTAACTAATTATCTAATTGAGCTGGCCTATTGGGCCTTTCCAATTGGGCTTTAGTGTGTGGCTTGGAGTGGGACCAAAAGGGACCAATAAGACACTAGCTCCAATGGGCCTTGGGCTTTTCTATCAACTCTTGACAAGTCCAAAGTTACCATTAATTATATTTAATACCACTATACAAATATAATTGCACTCTAGGCCTTATTAATAAATTATATCCCAAGACTTTATTCTACA
This sequence comes from Quercus gilva, assembly GCA_023621385.1. Classification (NCBI taxonomy): domain Eukaryota; kingdom Viridiplantae; phylum Streptophyta; class Magnoliopsida; order Fagales; family Fagaceae; genus Quercus; species Quercus gilva. The sequence goes on along the minus strand of CM042478.1, from coordinate 29,699,471 downwards.
TGTAACCCCTTCATTAAATATTCGTAGTAATTCAAAGTCATGAATATAGACTGCCACTTTGAAGATTACTACATCTTAATCCTTGAGTGCCCGGTTTAATCCTTTTAAGTTATTAATCATATATTTATGAAATCCAATTTCATAAGTATATACTTTAGTAATTTCTTACCAAAGTGGTTAGGCCTGACTCTCTGAATAACAAACCCATTAAACTTATCTCTAGGGAATATTTTGTATCTCCGTTAAGAGACCATAAATTCCATCTTGAAAATATATGTTCCATCAACACTAAATGTGGCTGCCCAACATACTGAGGTTTTGACCGTTACTTTAGATCTCACTCCTAATATATCAAAGCAACCTACATTTCATGATCAGGTCCATTATTCTCTCAGGATTAAGAGTTCATGCAAATATAAGTCGTGAGATTTATTATTCAATTGACAGTCGTTAGGAGAATACTAAATCTCACAGCGGTCCAGTTCAATATATCTTAACTCTTAAAACATATCAACATATCAACTAGAAGTCACCACTTCCATGATCAAGACAAATCATCTTAGTTAATATGTTATAGTTTTCGCAGATGAAATACCCAATTTCATCACCGACTACGAACCAAATTCTGAGTTTACAAAGAACTTGTGACTTATATCTTCTGTGACTAAATCACATAAATCACATACTATACATCTCATGGACTATATGATAATGTCCAAATATTCATGTTACTATTATTTCAGATAATAATAAAACAGCTTTATTAATTACAATATTAAGTCATACATCATGTCATACATAATGTCATACATAATATAATATATAGCATCATACAATAGGATTCTAGGGCACAAATCCCAACACGTCGTACTTTGGAGACTGTTATGATCGTTCAGGTGGCTCATGGTCAGATTTTGGTGGACTTGCTTAATGAGTTTCATGCTTTAAGAGTTGACTTGGCGCATCTTCGTTCACCCTCACCACCTCCTTTTGATAATGGCATGTGATTGTCCTTTGGCATTTCGTCACAAAAAGGGGGAGTAGAGTTTTTGAGGTTGAGACTTGTAGAGGAGTTTTTGTTGAGACTTGTAAAGGAGTTTTTATAGTTAGGGGGAGTTTTCTTTTGTTTTTGCAAAACTAGTGCAGTTGTTTGATATTAGATTGTATCTGGGTGCTTCACTGTGTATACTTTCTTTTGATTTTTGGGTTATTCATGTTGGGAAATACATTGCTTTTGATATATGATTCTTGATTCATATGTTCGCTGCTTATAGATTTATATTTATAAGTTATTCATTGATATATGTTTTTATTATGTGTTGTGTGAACATTCAAGAATGTTTTTATTTTTGGTGTATCTAACTTAGGGGGAGAGTTAGTTTACATATCTGTTGATTTACTGTTTTTCTGTCACGCATGCATTTATGCGTTTGTTGAGTGTTTCAAAAATATACAGGTTGATTCGATTTTGCTGCTGTCTACACTTGCAACTGATGGATAGTAGTTAGGATTGAATTTTATGTTTATTAGCATTACTTTTGTAAAAGGCTTTTTATCTTATAAACTTTGAGCTTTTAATGTGTTTTGTCACGAATTGCTAAAGGGGGAGTTTGTTAGGTTCTAAAGACTTAGGATTTTATATATTTAGAACTCTAATATGTTATGTTGGCAAATCATGATCAAAACAATATGTTTAGTCTTGTTTAGACTTGCTCAAAGTTGTGTAATTCATGTAAAGTTGGAATCGAGAGGCTGCAGATGTATTAGTGCATTTCGGCCTGGCTCGATCGATTGAAGGATAGACTCAATCGATCGAAGGATAGACTCGATCGATCGAAAGTCGGCCAAATTGCGTTTTCTGCAGAATTTCCAACTCAACCCTACCTCATTAAACGTTTAGGGTTTTATGTTTTTGCCCTAGGTATATAAGGCAAAACCCTAGCCACGTTTTGAGAGTTACTCCTATTGTATTGTTGATCATACTTTTCTATTTTGTGTAAATCTCTTGTGAGATCTAAAGGAGCTTTCCTTTATACAAAGTTTAAGGTTTTCAAGGTAGAGATAGTATCAACATCTTGATGATCAACTCAGTTGCTGCCATTGGAGCTTAAAGAATAACAAGCATGGGTGCTTGTAGCTGATTGGAGAATTCAAGAAAGAAGGAGTCTGTGGATTCGGAGCTTGCACGTGGTCGTGTTAGTAAGTTCTACTGGTAGGTAGCATTAGGGAGTCAAGCAGGGAGCTTGTAAGTCCTTTTGTATGAACTTCGATTCTTTCATAGTGGATTCAAGTTTACCTTGAGAATAGTCAGGTCAAATCCTCCCTAGGTTTTTACTGTGTGGTTTTCTGGGTCATCATATCTTGTGTTCTTTACTTTTCCGCTGCTTTATATCTTGATATGATTGTTTAATTGTTTTAACCTAGAATTTCATAATTTGACTAAGTTAATCACTTGGCTAATTAACTAGGTTAATCCAATTGTTGTTTTAAGGGGTCTAAAACCCAACAAGGTCAATTAACATGCAATACGCGTAGTAGCACAAACAAATCACCAACTAAGTTAAATGTAGCGGAAAAATAAATTCGACACGGTGATTTGTTTATGAATGGGGAAAACCTCCAAGGTAAAAACCCCACCAGGTGAATTTAAGGTCACCACTCTCGAGAATCCACTATTATCAAAACAAGCAGTTACAAGTAAAGGAATCCCAGTACCTTATACCAACCTACAATTGAACCCTTACCCCAATACACAATTGGACTTGTAATGTAGTGACAATCTCTCCTTTCAATGCACGGCTCCCAGTACGTGACTAACCAATCGAAGCACGGATCCAAGTACGTGACTAACACACTAACTGGAGAAGGATGTTGGATGAAAAATTCTTCAGTTCATCCCCACGATGAAGATCAAGAAGTTCCTTGGTCACAAAACTCTACAGCATACAAACGCAGCAGCTTCTTCAAGAGAAAGATGAACTAGGGCAAATTGTCTTCGATCACAATATGCTTGCAACAACAACTGCAACAACCTTATGACGACCCTTAAAATAATCCTTATAAATGTCTAGGGTTGTAAGAAAAGAAAACCTAAACACATAGCTTAAATTTGCGTGAAAAAAAGATCTGAAAAACTGGTTTCGTAATTCTCGATAGATACAGCTGTTGAGCTTCATCTTTTAAATCTTGATAGATACATCTGTCGAGCTTCACCTTTTAAATCTTAATAGATACATCTGTCGAGTTATCTATCAAGCTTTCAAACACAGGACTTCTTCACTTGATTCTTGGACAGATTTGCATGGCTTCAATACTTGAACTTTAACTTTTGTTCCTTGAAGTACTAAACACAATTACAAGTAAATTGCATTTTGTCAAAGGATTAGCCAATTCTAAATGACATATGTTCTTAACATGATCCACATATGTCCTAACATCTTAGGTCATCCTTTCAGCTTTACATCTTTTAGTTGTCCTTTGGAATTATGTGATCACAAGATATATGGTTGAACAAACAAGAGATATCAAAAGGTACCCTCTTTTGATAGGATCTAGGATCTCTCTAAGTGTGGGTAGGCTCCTTAAAGCTAAAAGGATAGAAAAGTAGGTCACTCACAACTAGGTGGCCATGATTCTAACCGAGGGCCTAAATGGACCTTTGTGGATTGGTGGCAAAGCTTTAATGTACTCAAAGCCCATCATAGGCAATGGCACCAATTGTGAGTTGGTGAGATGAACTTCAAAAGACTTAGGCCTGAATGGAGCCTTCCATCTTCCCACTCATCACCAATCGAGGTAAAAGGGACAAAAGAACCATGTGATTTGTGTGCAAACAAGTATTGAATGAGCCTTTATTAAGGTTAAGACACAGGACACATAGGAATTAAACTCACTATCCCCAATGGAGTCGTCACTGTGGACATAAAGGGGAGTCGCAACCTAGTTTTTGCAATGGTCTAGGAACCTTATATATAACATCCTTTTGAGGAAGGACCTTTTGGTCTTACTACCGAGATATGGGTTTGGAGTTAAGGTATGGTCTTAGGAAGGTGTTAGGTACCCAAAACCACCCAACCCTAAGGTTGGCTTACTCTAATTGTGTCTTATGTCTTAACCTTATTAAAGTCACATTCAACATTACATCTATACTCACACACACGCTAGCATACATCTAACAATCAACATGGCATCAATCATCCTAAAAAGACCAAATCATACATCTATCATGACATAACATAAACCCTAGCATGTTACTATCATACATATCATATCCAAGGCAGCACATAGGCCTAGCAAGATCCAAGAAAACATTTGATTGCATCTATACATCTAGAAGAACTCAACCAAACAAACATGTTTATCTCCATCATCAAGGAAAAATCATATTCAAAGATGCATGTTTATGTGAATGCATGATTTATCTCATTTACCTTGCTGCATCTTAGCATCTATGGCATAAATGCGTGAACATGTGAATGCGTGTTCATAGCATCAAAACAAAGAAACCCAAAATAAACCCTAATTTAATCATATGAAAGACACACAAACAACCAACATAGAATAAGGACTCATACCTATAAAAAGGGATCAAAATAGAAGCATAATATATGAAACAGATGAATAAAACAAAGCAAAAAACTCAAACTAGGGTTTCTGGGCAACAGTATGCATGCACATGATCAAGCCTGCGTACACATAATCTAGCCTACGTACGCAGCCAAGATTATGCACACGTGGGTTTCAACCCAGAAACGTTAGCCATGAACACAACAACACAAAAAAAAAAAAAAAAAAAAAAAAAAGAAAAAAAGAAAAAGACTAAGACTTCAAAACAATAAATCTAATAACCTATCATGCTTTAAAACATAAAAACTGCACAACCTAAACTAAGAACAAATATCAAAGATAAACAAAACAAAATCTATTCCTAAACATGCATTGGATCTAACAACAAACAAGAGCAACGCTAATACATCAAAACATATTCATTAATATATCAAATCATATCAAATTTCCAATCAAAATATGACGAGACAACCAAATAAATTCAAAAAAAACAAAACAAAACATATTTCTGAGCATGAATAACATATAAATTAACTAAGAACAACAAAAACACAGATTATAAAAGAACCAAATCAAGGAAAAGCCATGAAGAGAGACTCACCTTGCTATGGAATACAAACTTGATTGATATTTAACTGGCCCCTCAGTGCCTACACAACAAGCTTCAATAAGATATCAAGGTAAAAGAAGATTTTAATGGTTTATAGGTAATCATAACTCAAAAACAAGATTAGTTTTGAAAAAGGTTTTGAGAAATAAAATTGGGAAAATATTTTTTGTCTTATAACTAACTAAAGAGAGGTTTTTAATTTGTAAAAAAACCTGCAAAGATGCTGTGTGTGTGCTTTAGAAAAGAGAACTAGGATTTTAGAGAAGATGGAGGCTAAAAAATGGCTCTCTCTAGCTAGGCTTTTAATTGGAGGAATAAGATGAGTATTTATAAGTTAAAATTAGGTTTCAGACTTTTTAATGATCTTTGGACGTTCTCAAGGGTCTATGGGCTGGCCCACATCAAAACATTATGTTTTGGGCCCTTAAAATGAAGTTTTAAAATCCAGAAAATCAGACTACCCAGTTGGCCCAACTTTAAATAGTCATAACTCACTTAATTTAAGTCCAAATTAGGAAAAATTTGTGTCTAAAGTGAAGCCCAGGATGTCTACTTTCCAATGCAGTAAACCTCACTAAAAAATTCTTTATGGATCAAAAGTTATGGTAAAACAAAAAACAAATGTCATTTTTCAGCAATGTTTTCAAAGCGATTTAAGCACTTTTGAGTTGTGATTACTTCCAAACCATTAAAATAACTTCAATTACCTTTTGTAAATATGTCAAGCTCATCATTGGGACTGGGAACTAAAGTTTATTAATCGGGTACAAAATGAGATGTCTACATTAGGGTATATATCTTAACAAAGTAAAAATGCAGAAAATAGGAAATACTTGCATGAAAATGTAAAGTCTCGCTTATCTGTCAGTGAGTAAGATGAGGTATTCCAAGTTTTTGGAATTTATTGGCGTTAGTACTTTTACTGGTAATGCTTCTTGAGGTGTTCTACATTCCAAGGACGAGGTAAACGACTCCCGTCAAGGTCTTCCAAGTAGTAACTTCCTCTTCTCGAGTAATGGATGACCTTGTATGGACCTTCCCAATCAAGTCCTAGCTTTCCCTGGGTTGGGTCCTTGGTGGCCTATGAAACTTTTCGTAAAACCATATTTTGGGATTAAACCTTCTAAGCCTCACCCTTTAATTATGGTAGTTCGACATTTTTTGCTGGCACAGAGCCATCCTTTGAGCCACATCATCTCTGACTTTAGACAAACAATCTAGAGCCAATTTCAACTCCTCGTTGTTGTTATGGTCATCATGATAAGCTCGTCTGAGGCTCGACATCATCGCTTCAGTACCAAATGCTAATTTAAACGGTGTTTCTCTCGTTGGCATCCTTGCAATTGTTCGGTAAGCCCATAGGACACCTGGTAGTTCCTCAGTCCATGCACTCTCTTTGCCTCCTCAAGTCAAACTTTGATGATTTTGAGCAAATTCAATTTATGACTTCTATCTAACCATTGGCTTGTGGATGTCTAGGTGAAGAGTAATGGTTCTTTATTCCCAACTCCCTGTAAAATTCTCTAAAATTGTGGCTATCAAATTGTCGTCCATTGTCAGAGTTGATCACCCTGGGGATTCCAAGCCTACAGACGATGTTCTTCCAAACGAAATTCTATATTTTGGCCTCTGTTATTAGTGCCAAAGGTTTTGCCTCAACCCATTTCGTGAAATAGTCAATAGTGACAAGAAAAAATTTGACTTGCTTCTTACCTTGTGGCAGTGGACCAAAAATGTCGATCCCCCATGTTAAGAATGGCCAAGGGGATGAGATACTCGTCAAGTAGACACGAATTGGGTAGGTCTTATGTCTAAAAAAATATGGATTTGGATGAGTTTTAAATAAGAAAACAAATTAAAAGAATATTCTAGAGAATGTGCCAATCTGCACTGTGGAAGTGTTGATCAACATTTACCAACTACCAATTAACACTTCAGCAATTGGTTCCCAGTTTTGATTTTTTTCCAATTTTGACATTTTTCAGCATTTTTTAGGTTTGAAAATGTACTTGGATGTATTCTATGGTTATTTTCATGATAAACTTTATTCTAAAATGATAATTAGCCTTTTGAAATAATTATTTTCATGATATTTACTTAAAAATCTGATTATCTATCCAAGTTAATATTTATCAGCTTATTTATTTTATTCTAATGCAACAAATCAAACTTTAAGAAATATACTTAACCAATCACAAAAATTCACTTAATTAATTTTAATTATCAACCAATTAAAATTAATTTCAATTAATTACATGTGATAGGGTTCAACCAAACGAATGCATGCAGACTGTTAAAAATTGGTCTTGTGGTATCTTTTGATCCAACTATTCGATTTGGAAACTGAACGTATGGTTGTAATTGTTGAAACATCAAGATCATTTTCATGATATGTGACGAATGAATTAGTGACTAAATGTGACCGTGATTTTTTGGTATATAAAATGAACATTTTGCCCTCTTTCAAGATTAAATTATGGTTGCAAAATGGAGTGTCTACAATAATAGCAAAGGGTTGGCTATGTATTAGGCTTGTTGTGTAGGAATTCATAAACCAAGTATAACTTGGTTTCCAATACCACTTGCACAATAGTCATCGACTTTGTATTGCCAAAGTTAAACCACGCACAACAAATCTCCACCTTGGCTTGAGTTTGGTCAAGCCCCATGAACTAATACCTCTGTTGCCACCACCATAGCCCTTAAGGGCTATCTCAAGCTACAAATACCGACCAAGTCCAAGCAATGCTTGAACTTGTCCTTTGGAACTGGCTTCGTCAACATATCAACTGCATTATTCGAAGTGTGAAACTTCTCAAGAAAAATTTCTTTTGTAACAATCAGCTCCCTTATCTTGTGGAACTTCACAGCAATATGCTTTTCCTTGCATGATAAACCTAATTCTCTGCCAAATAAATGGCACTTTGACTGTTAAAATGCAACTAAATTCCTCCTTGGTTCAAACCAAGCTCTTTGACTAGCCCTTTCAACCACAATGCTTCCTTTACAGCTTCTCTTATAGCCATGTATTCAACTTTAGTAGTAGACATGGCTATTATGAATTGTAATGTGGATCTCCAATAGATAGGCTCACCTAACAATTTGAAAATATAATTATCCACATTGCCTAAATAATCTGTATCCACATACCCTACCACTGAATTATCACCATGTTGCCCTGCAAACAAGATCCCATTTTCTGAAGAGTCTTTCAACTATCTGAATATCCACCTCACTTCACTTTAGTTCTCTTTACTAGGATTTTCCATGTACCTGCTGATAGTACTCATTGCATGGCCAAATTCAACTTAGTGTAGACTATTGCATACATCAAACACCTAATAGCACATTAGCACTTGCATTCAGGACCTTTGACAAGTCTTCAACTTTCATGTCAAACTCCTTGCGTAACAGAGACTTTCCCCTATCAACCTCACACTTGCTTTTAGTAGCAATTAACATATCATCCTTCTTTTTAGACACCCACTTGAAACCCACTGGTTTCTTTCCCTTTGGAAGTTTTGACAACTCCCAAGTATTTTTCTTCTTCAAGGATTTCATCTCCTCCACCATAACTTCCTTCCACTTGTCCCTTTTAGAGCTATCAATTGCTTCTTGAAATGTGGCAGGATCCCCGCTACTAATTTGTAAACAATAAGAAGCAAGATCCTTGAAACCATACCTAACAAGTGGTCTTTTGTTGCGTTTCGGCTTGTCTGATATTGTACTGTGATATTCTTGATCACAATTGTAAAGTTCCTTCTCGAGCTGAAACTCCACTTCATGCCTGCACGATTGATTTACTATTGTCACTATAGCTTCCTTCTACTTGAGACTCCTCTTCCTTTATGAAAGTTTCAATTATGGACTTTTTGTCAAAGACCACATGACCTATCATCACTTTTTCTACAACCAAATCCCAAAGCTTGTACCCTTTTACCCTTTTCTTAAACCCAAGAAAGATGCACTTCTTTAATTTTGAATCAAGCTTTGACCTTTCTTCACTAGGAATATGCACATAGGCAAGACACCTGAAAATCCTTATCAAAGAATAATCAACTTCTTTCCTAATCAAAACTTCTTCAATAACTTTCTCGTCAAGTGAAAATCTAGCCGATCTTTTAATGATGTAACAAATCATATTTACAACTTCAACACAAAAGACCTTAGGAAGCACAACATTCAATCTTATGCACCTAGATATTTCACCAAGTGTACTATTAAGTTTCTTAGCTCTTCCATTTTGTTAAGGTGTTCTTGGTACCGTAAAGTGCCTTTTGATGCCATACTTTTCACAAAACCTTAAGAAATCCTTATTCGTGTACTCTATGTCATTATCTATTCTAAGGCACTTGACCTTCCTTCCAATTTGGTTTTCTGCTTCAGCTTTCCACTTTTCAAACTTTGCAAATGCATCATACTTGTTCATCAAGAAGTAAACCCAACGTTTCCTAGAATAGTCGTCAATGAATCTCATATAATATAGAGATCCACCTTTAGAGACAACCTTCGACAGTCCCTAAATATCATAATGAACAAAATCCAGAATACCCTCTGTCTTGTGTGTGGAAGTTTTGAATTGCACCTTACACTGCTTTCCCATAATGCAGATTTTACAAAAATCTAACATACATGACTTAACTCTAGCTAATAGATTTCTTTTCTAAAATTCGCTCAAACTACGTTCTCCTATATGCCTTAATCACATATGTCACAAGAGTGTATCATCGTGCTTAGATTTACTTACTACAATAGCTCCACCTATAATGGTGCTACCGAAACATTTGTAGATATTACCATTGTAAGTTTGTGATTTGTACCTCCTTTTATGACACATAGGCATGTCGGTTCTTTCTCATGAAGACTGGATACATGGTAAGCCAATACTCAATATCCCGGAAAGCGTTTTTAGACTTAAAGCTAGCGTGAGCCTAGGAGTACGTGGGGCCTCTTAAAATTTGACAAAGGAGTTACCACCTAGTTATAGGTCTAGGAACTAAAACACGACTCCATGAAGGTCTATTTACCAAAATAGGTCCAGAGTTAAGGCACAAGATGGGAAGAGATTAGGCACCCCAAGCCTGCCCATGTTAGAAAAATATACATAGCGGAAAATTATCAGATCTACTTCATTCGTAATTGATAACATATGAAAGTTCAAATAGCATATAAAACACTATGAACGATTAGACCCCCAATTACAAAATTATCAATTCAAGCTTAATGTCAAACAATAGATGTGTGGAAAATGAACATAAGCTAATAATAGAATTGATAAACAATCTAAACCAATTAAAATCACATCCACAGCAGAAATTAAATGGCAAAGATTAAGGGAAGAGAGATGCAAACACAAGGACAACACACGATGTGTTATCGAAAAGGAAACCGAAGCCCTCGGTGTAAACCTCTTCGCCGCCCTCTAAGCGATCAATAATCCACTAGAAAATGTAGTTGGGATACATGAACAACAATAGACCCTCCAAGCCTAATCTACCCAATATACCTAAGCCCTCCAAGCTTCTTGCTCCAACGAGGTTACGCTGAACCTTTTTCTTTTCTAACTTCTTGGATTCCGCTATAGCCCATAGCATCAACCAATATAAATTGGTCCCTTCCTAACTGCTTCCCTAAGCACCAAAATGCCTTCTCACAAATGTGGGTATGATAAGAAAAGGATTTGGTCAAGAACCTCTCAAGGATGTAAAAATGGAGAGGGTGAGAGTAGAGAAATTTGAAGAGTCTCTATGTGAAGATAATGGATGAGTCAATCTTGTTTTTCTCTAGGGTTTCTCTCTCAAAATTCTCTCTAGAAGCTCTCTACATTTTATGGGTATAAGGGTCTATATATAGTGGTGTGTGTTTGGAATGCGAAGAGTCATTTTTCCAAAACAGGGCTAACTGGCGATTTGGTCTCATGACTTGACTAAACCGCGAGTTCAAGCCACGAGTTAACTGAATGGCCAGTCTGGACATTTTTTTCCTGTAGTGCTACAGCTGGCAGACGGTTCAGCTTCTGGCGGGTTGCAAGCTGCGAGTCACCTGCGAGATCTAGCCGCGAGTCCCTACTTCACTTCACAATCTTAAGCATTTCTTCACACTCTCTCACACAATACCCTTACATGATTCTCACCTAAATATAGGGTTTCTAAATGCTAAATTACAAGAAAATTTGGCACGAAATAAAGCCAACAAGATGATTGATTAAATTCAACCTTACAATCTCCACCTTTGGCTAATCCGTGACAAAACCCTACAAAAAACTCTTGACTTAATACGTGAGTTGGGAACAATTGAAAAAAACTCACTCACACGTAACTCTAGAATCTATGAATTTCTTGAACCATAAGAACAAGTACCTCCTGAAATACAACAACACAATATGATCATTGTATGCAGAAAACTTGTAATGCATATAAAGCAAGCACAATGCGATCAAGCAAAATGGAAATAAGTAATAGACCAAAGCTTGACCAAAAACGAACAATCACTATTAATAGTGATCACAATGCTCATTCACACATGGAACGAACATCTGGACATGCAAGCTAATAAGCTCATTTGCAAGGTATCATTTGCATGTCCAACACTCAACCAATGCAACAACGCTAGGTAATTGCATTAAGAATATAAAATCCAATAAAGGGCACAAGAGTGATGTACTTAAAGTAATGCATAGCATAACAACAAGTACTAAGGCTACAAAGCATGGGTACATAACCCTTAAAAGCTTACAAAAGCAAAAGGTACAAACCAAAAGCTACATAAGCAAAGGTACAAATAATAAACACTTCCTTTTAAAATGATAAGAACCTATGATGCACTTGGAACATATATACTTGTAACCTGAAACACTTGCATAAAACATATTAGACCCTCAAGGTAAAGCAAGTCATAAAAAGGACAAATATAATGTAACAAGTAACTTGCGATCAAGTGATCATGATGTAAAACACATGAGCAACTTGATCATACACCATATACTAAAACAAAGTTTTCTTATTAACACAATGTCTTCTCCCTCTTGGTACATGCATCTCCCCTATGAAATATCTCTCCCCCTACAAATGTGCACGAGAAATAGAATTTCTCCCCCTAAGAATTAGAATTTCTCCCCCTAAGAATGTGCACAAAGGTCATATAGAAATGACAAAAACTCTCTAGTATACTCTATAGAGTATACTCTCCCCATTTTTGTCAAGAATAGACAAGGGGTCAAGAAGAAACGAGGGCAAGAGATGAATGTATGAACAAGGATAATGATGCATGAAGGGTGTGAGATGAAAGAGAAAATGAAGCTCAAATCTAAGACAAAACAAAATGCTACAAAGCATAAGATAAACATGACATGCTAGGATGAAGAAACAAGGTATAGACCAATGCATGACAAGGGAAGCAAGGTGTGCGCAAGAGGTGGCAAAGTGCAATGCATAACCAATGCATGGAAAATGCACATGTGGGACAAGGTGTGTTAAATATACAACCAATGAACCAAACATGTTCCTAATGAGGAAACATGAGAAACCCCAAAGTTTGGTACTCATCGAAGTCCAAACAAGTGAGAAAATGCCTAAAAGGAATTTTATTGAACACCTAGCATGCACACTATGAACAACAATGTGAAACACTGCATGAACATCATGAAATCCACCCTTAATACATGCTTTTTTTGCCACAATGGGCCAAAATCCAAAGAAAATCATCAAAAGAAACCAATCCCATACAAAAATTTTGACAGAAATTAAGTTTTCCCAACCCCTATGATGAAATTCCCAATCAAGAGCACAAAACTCTCCAAAACATAATCTAAGGATCCAAATTAATGAAAAGAGTTTAAAATTACCATAGAGATGTTAATGGAATGAAAAATCATTCAAATTGATTGGGTTTTGATGTAAAAATATTGAAAGAGAGGTTTTAGAGAGGGTGGGAGAGGTTTAAAACAAGTTTCCCATGAAAAAGCTCTTTAAAAAGCTAATTCTGGGTGTTTCGCAACTGGCGAGTCATGAGCTGAGTCGCGAGTGAGTCGCGAAACCATTTTGTGTAAACTTGCTACTGGAGCTCGCAGCTTGCAAGTCGCCAAAACAAGTAGCCAAAACTCGCGACTTGGATTCACGGGTTGCAAGTCGCTAGAATGAGTAGCCAAAAATTCTGACACTTGATTTTCAACACAAAACATGTTTAAACAATAAAAAAAAAAAAAAAAAAAAAAAAAAAAAAAAAAAAAAAACAAAGTAAGCACTAAACATGAACACAAAGAGTGATAAAAATCACTTCCAAAAACATATAAAATGATCAAAAATCTTTTTGCATTGATCCATATATAGTTGAGCACACACACATCACATTTAAACAAGTACAATCGAACAAATGAATAAGGCATTCATTGAACATTAGGCCTGTGTGTTGCGTGTGTGTATCAAGTGTGGAATAGTCCTTAGTCTAGAGTGAAGCTTCAATGATCAATTTAATCAAGTCATACACAACTAGTGCTAAGACAAGTGGTCTATCTCAATTATAGAAATGAACATATATGACCTCCCACAAGAAAATGATTACATAGCTTTTGAAGCTTTTCATTTGGCTTCATGTACATCATAACATTTGATCATTTTGAATCAATACATCTCATTTTGAGATCGATGCATGAAATTTTTTATATTTCAATTTGATGAACAAGCCTTTGGCTTTTGGGCACCATACATTTTTTTTCATAAAAGTTGCTTTTCCTTTTTCCTAGCCAAATGCTAGTATATGCGACGGCTTTTGCAGCTCATTATCTCTTTTCGTTTTGAGATTTACATTGGTTGAGCTCTTTAAGCATAAATATAAAAGGGTGGAAAGATATATAGGCACAAGTCTACGCATGTATCAAAACTAACATGACTATTGACTAATCATTCATGACAAGCTTGAAGATTGATTTACAACAATCACACATAGATGTCAAGATTTTTCCCACAAAGATATAAATGCATAAGGAACAAGCTAAACTCGTAAATGTACAAAGCCATTTGTATGAAGGTATAAGGCAAAACTCACATGTGATATGTGCTCAAACATATACGATCAAACTTTTTAAATTTTTCACTTTTTATGTGGTTTTGGATTTTTACTCACACAAAACTAAAACATAAAAGTAAGATTAAAACAGAAACAATGCATAAAAAGAAATGCAAGATGCACAAAATGCATGAAGATATGACATTCAATTTATGAAAGGTCCTACAAAGATCAAAAGAATTAGATCAAGGACCAAAAGAGCAAACGCTCAACCATAGGAACCCTTCCTCATCCAAACGGAACGATTGTTTAAAATGAGTGTCTCAAAAAAAGTGAGTCGATGGTTGGAAGAATGAGAACCGGAGATGCACATAGTCAAGGAGTTAAGAGCATTAAACATTTTCTTCAAGAACATGCAATTTTCACTCAAATCCGATTTACCCTTTTTAGCCCAACTTCCAAGAAGCTCAAGTTTCTCTTTTCTTTTGATTCTTTTAAGAGCACGAAACTTAGAGCAATGAGGTCTTAGATGACCACAAGCACCACAATGGTGACACACAATGTGTTTAGGTCGACTAGAATTTTTGGGAAGGGATCTAGCAACATGGTTTTGTTCTCTCTTCAACTTATAACATTGAGGTCTTATATGACCAATCACACTACAATGATGGCAAATTGGAATAAACTTAGTTCCATCCAAAACTTTAGATTGAGACATAAATGAAGGCTTTAACTTAAGAGCCTTTCTCTCCACCTTTTGGTTTCTTTTATGTGGAGGAATGTACACCAATTTGTCCTTTGAGGTAGAACACACAATAGGCACAAAATCAGGTACCATAACATGAATGCAAAAAATATTTTCATCCTTTTTATCAATAGGTTCAGCAATCAAACACTTGGCATGCATCTTAAAAGATTCATTTTCACATTTTAGCTCATCAACAAGTTTGTTAGACAAAACAAGTTTAGCATCCAAGTCCATATTCAAACATTCAAACTCTTTCAACTTTTCAAGAGAATTTTGAGTAAGTTTCTTATATTTCTCAACCAATTTGTTGGATTCATTGAGCTTAGTAATCAAATCATCATTTTCACAAAATAACTTGCTCCAATTCTTTTGAAACTTCTTACCATTTTTCTTCAAGGGTTTGATGTTATGAATATCAACAACATCCAAAGATTCATGTAACATTGCATCACAATCATGAGGATTATCACTCATAGAGGCATACAAAGCACAATCCATGGCAAATAAACACAAGGGGTCAAGGATCACACTTAGGTATTTAAACCACAACAAGTGTACCCGCTCTTGTACCAATTAAAAGTTCAAATAGCATATAAAACACTATGAACGTTTAGACCCCCAATTACAAAATTATCAATTCAAGCTTAATGTCAAACAATAGACGTGCGGAAAATGAACATAAGCTAATAATAGAATTGATAAACAATCTAAACCAATTAAAATCACATCCACAGTAGAAATTAAATGGCAAAGATTAAGGGAAGAGAGATGCAAACACAAGGACAATACATTATGTGTTATCGAATAGGAAACCGAAGCCCTCGGCATAAAACCTCTCCGCTGCCCTCCAAGCGGTTAATAATCTACTAGAAAATGTAATTGGGATACATGAACAGCAATAGACCCTCCAAGCCTAATCTACCTAATGTACCTAAACCCTCCAAGCTTCTTGCTCCAACAAGGTTACGCTGAACCTTTTTCTTTTCTAGCTTACCGGATTCCACTATAGCCTATAGCTTCAACCAATATGAATTGGTCCCTTCCTAACTACTTCCCTAAGCACCAAAATGCCTTCTCACAGATGTGGGTATGGATAAGCCAATCTTGTTTTTCTCTAGGGTTTCTCTCTCAAAATTCTCTCTAGAAGCTCTCTACATTTCGTGGGTATAAGGGTCTATATATAGTGGTGTGTGTTTGGAATGCGAAGAGTCATTTTTCCAAAATATGGCTGACTGGCAGCTTGGCCTCACGACTTGACTAAGCCGCAAGTTCAAGCCGCAAGCTAACTGAATGGCCAGTCTGGACATTTTTGTCCTGTAGTGCTACAGCTGGCAGATGGTTCAACTTCTGGCGGGTTGCAAGCCGTGAGTCACTCGCGAAATCCAGCCGCGAGTCCCTGCTTCACTTCATAATCTTAAGCATTTCTTCACATTCTCTCACACACTACCCTTACATGATTCCCACCTAAATAGAGGGTTTCTAAATGTTGAATTACAAGCAAATTTTGCACGGAATAAAGCCAACAAGATGGTTGATTAAATTCAACCTTACAACATGTACTATGTGAATTTCAGAATATAAGAACAAGAAAGTGTACCTTGGTGCGATGAATTGCAAAATCAAAGATTAGAAATACTCGGGAACACTTTTAATCTTCACTCCAATTCTACTTGATAGCCAAGAAGTGTGGTCTCTCAATCAGTTTATGTGTATTTGTTCAAGGGAGAATAAGAGAATGTCCAACACTCACATACAAAACCATTTCATTCTCTTACAAAATTCTGTATGTTTCTCTCCTTATAACTGATTATCTAATTGGGTTAGCCTTTTGGGCCATTCCAATTAGGCTTTAATATGTGGCTTAAAGTGAGACCAAATGGGAACAAATAAGACACTAGCTCCAATGGGCCTTGGGCTTTTCTATCAACTCTTGACAAGTCCAAAGTTATCATTAATTATATTTAATACCACTATATAAATATAATTGCACTCTAGGCCTTATTAATAAATTATATCCTAAGACTTTATTATACATACAACCCCTTCATTAAAAATTCATAGAAATACAAAGTCATGTAAGTTGACTGCCACTTTGAAGATTACTATATCTTAATCCTTGAGTACCTGGTTTAATCCTTTAAGTTATTCATCATATATTTATGAAATATAATTTCATAAATATATACTTTAGTAATTCCTTACTAAAGTGGTTAGGCCTAACACTCTGAATAACCGAACCCATTAAACTTATCTCAAGGGAATATTTTATATCTCTGTTAAGAGATTATGAATTCCATCTCAAGAATATATGTTCCATCAATACTAAATTTGGCTGCCCAACATATTAAGGTTTTGATCGTGACTTTAGATCTCACTCCTGATATATCAAAGCAACCTACACTTCATGATCAAGTCCATTATTCTCTCAGGATTAAGAGTTCATGTAAATAGAAGGCGGAAGATTTATTATTCATTTAATAGTCGTTAGGAGAATAATAAATCTCACAGCGGTCCAGTTCAATATGTCTTAACTCTTAAAATATATCAACATACCAACTAGAAGTCTCCACTTCCATGATCAAGACAAATCATCTTAGTTGATATGTTATAGTCTTTGCATATGAAATGCCCAATTTCATCACCGATTACAAACTAAAATTCTGAGTTTACAAAGAACTTGTAATTTATATTTTTTGTGACTAAATCACATACTATGCATCTCATAAACTATATAATAATATCCAAATATTCTTGTTACCATTATTTTAGATAATAATAAAACAGCTTTATTAATAACAACATTAAGTCATACATAATGTCATACATAATATCATACATAGTATCATACAATAGGATTTAAGGGCACTAATCCTAACAGCCCATACATAGTACCATACAATAGGATTTAAGGGCACTAATCCTAACAGCCCAGTCGTAACTAGCCTTCATATATCGTTACTTCATAGTGGTTGAATAACGTATTCCTAATAAGCCAATGTGAATGCACACATACATCTAAGCCCTAAAATTCATCTACGAGTCATGTGAAGATCAAATGGATGTATAAGCATATGCACATCTGATCATATGAACATGGAAGCATGTGAACATATAAACATGTGAATATGGAAGTGTGTAAACATCCAAACATGTGAACATACAAGTATATGAAGATATAAATGTACAAGTGTGAACATGTGAATGTGCAAGCATGTGAGCATCCAAGCATGTGAACATGTGAGCATCCAAGCATGTAAGCATTTAAGTATGTGGCCATGTAAGCATGAGAGTATACAAGAATGTGAGCATCTAAGCATGTGGCCATGAGAGCATACAAGCATGTAAGCATTTGAGCATTGTGGGCGCACCACCCCGCACTTGTGGGTTGCATAGCTCGCTTTCTCTTTCTTTGGGATTCGCCACCTAGTTTAGGTTTAGGAACCAAATTGGGCCTCTCACATTAGTCTACATATTAGAAACTAAGTCTGAAGTTAATGTATGAGGACGAGAAGGTGTTAGGCACCCAACCTCACTCGACCTGTGGGCCGGCCTTTACTAATTTTGATAGGTCATATATAAAGAAAGATATTATTAACTAAGCCCAAGATTATTAATCATACAATTAAATCAATTAAAAGCTCACTCACCAGGAAATATCATATCACATAATGGTATAAAAGGAAAGAAATCAAATTAGAAGCAATCAAACAAACTAAGCCAGAATAAAATATTTACAACCTAATAAAACATCAATCAAATCATGCATTTATAAGGAAAAAAAAATATGTTAAATATATTATGGAAAAGTCAAGGAGAAAATCATGGCAAAGCAATTAATAAACATTTATCATCCTAACCTTAGATGTTTATAGTCAACAGAAACACACATCTCATTAGAAAACATGGAAAATATTAGACCAAATTGAAAGCTCGAAAATCATGTTGAAAATACAAGAGCTATTTAGACCCCTAAATTAAATTTACGGCTTGGTAGATTTTACACTAACTTAATACTAAGTGCGGAATAGTGTAAACACAAGTGTATAAGCAATACAACTACTCTAATCCATATTTAAAGCAACACAGCAGTAAAAATGAAATAAACAAGAGTAGGGAAGAAGGGTGCAAACACAGAAAACACCGAGACGTGTTCTCGAAGAGGAAACCGAAGAACTCGGCGAAAAACCTCTCCGCCGCCCTCCAAGCGGAAATCGATCCACTAGATAATCAGTTGGGATACATGGGTTAGTAAGAGACCCTCCAAGCCTAATCTACCCGATGCACCTAAGCCCTCCAAGCTCCTACTCCAACAAGGCTTCTCGGAACCGTGTCTTGTCTAGCTCTCCGGATCCCGCAACAAGCTCCATGTTGCATTTGCCATCCTTGGCTTCTTCCAATGCTTCCCAATAGCTCCAAAACACTCTCTACACTCTGAATGTGTGTGTGTTGTGTTTGGGTACAAATCTCCTCTCAAGGTATGATAATGGAAGAGGGATGGAGAAGATGCTACAATGATTTCTCACTAAGAAGGAGTAGCTCTCTCTCAAAAGATGGGTGGGTGAGTTGTAGAAAACCTATCTAGGGTTTTTCTCTCTGAATAGCCACACCAACATTTGTGGGTAATGAGGGTATATATATAGTATGGGTGAAGGGTAAGAAAGTCACTCATAAAAATCCTCAAGGCAGAATATTTCGCGACTGTCTCGCGGGAAGGCCTTACCAGCGAAACACTCGCGAAAACGACAGCCTGGCATGACTCTTCAGCTTCCAACACGTGCTTTTCACATGGTTCACTTCGCGGGAAGCTAGGTCGCGACATACCCGCGAGAATTCTTCAGCCTTCAAATGCTTGAGTCTTCACACCCTCTCTCTATCACACAACCCTTACAACCAATCCCACAATAAATACAGGGTACAAAAGATTGAATAAAATTACAATCAAATTTGGCACGGAATAAAAGCCAACAAAAACACAGTTGTAAATTACAACTTTACACAAATCAAATAAGATAATCAAGACAAAGATTCAGTCTTTTTATGAGTCAAGCTATGTACGCAAGGAGGCTGCGTATGCATGCTTGAAAACCTATGTACGCACCTTCGACCATGCACGCTCATATTGAGATAGAAACACAAACGCATAACTTTTCACATGTTCAAACAAATTATCACATGTTCATATATATCAATTCAGCCCTTGAGAATAAACTAAAATAAAACAAGAAAAGTAAATCAAGATATACTCTGAAACATGCATTGGATCTAAATATATTCAAGAACAACACAATACAACATAAAACAAACAAAACATGTTCATCAAATCATATACCTAATCATGCTCATCAATTCATATTTTTAATCATGTTCATCAATTCATATATATAATCATTTAACTCTTCATTCGAAACAAAACAGAACGTATGAGTTAAACAAATAGATCAAAGACAAAATCTACACATGTTAAATATTCTCAAGAACATCAAAAGAAGTCAAACATGTTCAAACAAAGGAAGAGCCATGGAGAGAGACTCACATTGCTTGAAAATTATAGATTTGAGTATTTAACTAGCCCCTCAGTGCCTACACAACAATATTCAATGAGATATCGATGGATCAAAATAAATCAATGGTTCTTTGTTAGTCACAACTCAAAATAAAAGACGTTCTTGAAAAGCTCTTTTGAAAACAATTTGGAAAATGAATTCTTTATGAAAATAACTCGTAGAGAGAGAGGTTTTATGGATAAAAACTGTGGTTGTGTAAATATATTAATAAGAAACAGGATTCACCATGGAGTTCATAGATAAATATTCTCACTCTCTCTCTCTCTCTCTCTCTCTCTCTCTCTCTCTCTCTCTCTCTCTCTCTCTCTCTCTCTCTCTCTCTCTCTCTCTCTCAAGCTTTATTGAAAGAGTTTTGAAAAATTACTTTTGATGATTGAAAATATTTTCTACCTAAGTGAGAAATAAAGAAAGGGTTTTTAGAGACAAAAACGTGTGAGGTGTTAAGGTTTTGTTAGATTCAAAGTGGAAAAAGGTTTGGAGAAGAGCGGTGGTAGAAAAATATATCACCCTAGCTAGGGTTTGAGTTGGAGGCTTTATAGGATATATATATATATATATACATATATAGACACACACACACGCTTAAAAACTACGGTTTTTAGGGTCGTTTAGAGGGTTTTAGGGTTTTC
This sequence comes from Quercus gilva, assembly GCA_023621385.1. Taxonomy (NCBI): domain Eukaryota; kingdom Viridiplantae; phylum Streptophyta; class Magnoliopsida; order Fagales; family Fagaceae; genus Quercus; species Quercus gilva. Next base: position 29,678,351 of record CM042478.1, on the reverse strand, counting down.
TAAGGGTTTGAGGGGCCACCCCCCAAAGATTGAAGTGATTGGAGAGCTATAAAAGGAATTTTAGATGCCTAGAAAATCAGTATACGCGCGAATGCTTCCAAACACGCGCACGTATACTCATCAAGAACCCTAATTTTGACCACATTGATGTCCTAAATTCAAACGGCCATAAAATACTCATTTTAAATCAAAGTTACACAAAATATATATTCAAATTGAAGCCCAAGATATCTACTTTCCAATGAAATAAACCTCACTCAAATATTCATTGTGATTAAAAATTTATGATCAAAATAGTGAGCAAAGATCATTTTTTAGTATTGTTTTTAAAGCAATTTAGAGCACTTTTGAGAGTTCTAAATCGATGGATTCTATGAGTCCCTATTCTCCTAGGTTTGTTAAACCTTGGGTAAAGGGGAACACAACAAAAGCAGCTACTATCCCAAGCCAAAACAAAAACTCATCACATTATCATATCATCAAAGAGTCCTTACACGCCTAGGCTCATTATCTTGAACCTAGGTGTAAAGGAAAACACAACATGTAATGGTGATGATATACAATGCAATGTGAGTTACGTCAAAGCGAAATTGCAAAATGGGGTTTCTACATGTTCTTGTTAGTAGTAAGGATTTTTATTGCTGATGTTAAATGAATATATTTTAGTTAGTTCTTGTTATGTACTGTAAATATAATTTTCATAGTGATATTTTTTTGTATAATTATTTAGTTTAATCTAAAATATTGCATACCAATGTTGAAGGAGATCATAATTTGGATAATGACATAAAAGGAGACTCTGAGGAGGAAGGTGACTCTCTGATGGAGGACATTAACTCGGATGATGATTGACCTTTCAATAATTATGTTTTCAAGTTTGGTGAAGGATAATATAACTTTCATGTATTAATGAACATGTGATGCTATTTTGTAGACCTTTTAATATTTTTATTTTTATTGCGTTATGCACTTATTAGGTTTGAACAATTATGGATTTATGCTTGTTATTTGAATAAAGAAACTTTTATGAGATTTATTTTCGTAGTTTATATATTAATTATTCTATATATGAGAGTATTTATATTTATCAAATAAAATAAAAATGATGTAATACTTTTTCCGATAAAATTTTTCTTCGTAAATTATAACTAATTGACTAGTGTGTGTTTTTTTTTTTAATTACAAAATTGTTTTGTTGCAATTAAAGTATTCGAAATTTCCTTCTTCTTTTTTTATGGAGTTATTTGTTGCAAATAATGTATTACTGGCGTGGTAAATGGTTTTCGATAACGGTCAAAGTTTGTTGAAAAGTAAATGGTCTCATTGATATTATATTTTTGACAGAAAACTAAGTATTGACGATGACTTTTATTTGTCAAAAAATTCATTAACGACAAACATAGTGTTGTATTTTTCAACAACGAACTAAGTATTTACAATGATTTTTAGTCATTGAAAAAATAAATTAACAACGACCTTCATTCATCGCAAAATGTATTTGGTTGTCCAACTTCCTTGTACGAAGTTTTATTTTCGATGACAAACCAAGTTTTTACGATGATATTTAGTCATTGAAAAAATATATTAATAATGGCCTTACTTAATCGCAAAATGTATTTGGTCATCCAATTTCCTTATATGAAGTTGCATTTTCGATGGAAAATATCAAATACTTACGACAACACTATGCGGTCGAAAAATGTGTTTTAGGACGACCTTATCAGTAATATAGTTTTTGCGAGGAAGCTTTTGCCAACAACCGTTGATTTTTTTGTGTCATTGGTATGTTTTTATGACAGCTTTTTGTTCTTTAGCGACGAACTTTGACTGTTGCAAAAAGCTTATTTATTTTTTTGAGAAACAAATAGGCTCATTTCTTGTAGTGCAATTTTACACAATTATTCTATTATATATTTTGAATTAAATTTATATTATATCATATATTTAAACTATCCATTAGAATCTTGGTACATTATATTTTCTTAAAATAGTAGAATATATTATTTTGTGTATATTGGATAGAGGATGTTCCTCCACACCTTCATGATGTTCTTATAGTCAACTGTGGCTAATTTTTTTAATGAAAGTTTGAAATATTTCTTCCTAAAAATAAATAATAATAAATATCTAATACTAAAATATATAGTTCTATATACAAATTTAATTATAATAATTGTCTACTAATAATAATCATAATGATCAAATTTCATTGGTTAAAATATAAAAGAAGGATAACAATCATATGTTAAATTTTCTTTTGCATTACATGAGTTATGGATTAATGTTTTATAAACATTAAGCCTCTTGTTTTCCTTTCACCTAATAACAACCATCTTTATGGGTTCCAGTTAGCTCAACTAGTAAAGTCTCTGATGGTTGTACAACAAATCTGGGATTCAATCCCCGCTTACACCAAAAAACTGATTGGTGTCTTGGTCTGATGATAAAGAGCTATCATCAGGAGTGGACGCCATAGGTTGAAACTCTCTCAAAAAAAAATAACAACCATCTTTTAAATCAATGTAAAAATAGAATGTTAATTGACCCGAATAACCTCGAACATAGGTCACCTTATAAATTCATTCATGTCCAAAAATATAAATGATTGATTATTTCCATTCCCAAACAAAAATCTAGTCAATTGATGGATCTGTATACTAGGATTAGACCATTACCACAAATAGAATCCTATTCTTGGTCTATCAATACACTTTAAAATAGGACCACTTTGTTAGTGTACGTATTTTCAAAATTATAGTTGTAAGGTTGAATTTAATCAATTATCTTGTTGGCTTTATTCTGTGCCAAATTTGCTTGTATTTTAGCAATTAGTAACCCTGTATTTAGGTGGGATTCATGTAAGGGTAGTGTGTGAGAAAGTATGAAGAAATGCTCAAGATTATGCAAGGATGCAGAGACTCGCAACTGGGACTCACGACTAGCAAGCCGCCAACTGCAGCACACGTGAGAAGCATGTAAGAGAGTTGAAGGGTCACGTCAGCTGTTGCACTACAGGACAAAAGTCCCAGGTTGGCCAGGCCGTTAACTCACGGCTGGAGCTCGCGACTCAGACCAGTCGCAAGGCCAAGCTGCCAAAACACCCTGTTTGGGAAAAACTGACTCTTCGCATTCCAAACACACATCACTATATATAGACCCTTATACCCACGAAATGTAGAGAGCTTCTAGAGAGAATTTTAAGAGAGAAACTCTAAAGAAAAACAAGATTGATTCATCCACAATCTTCACCTAAGAGACTCTTCAAATTCCTCTACTCTCTTCCTCTCCATTAATACATACTTGAGAGGTTCTTTACCAAATCCTTTTCTCACCATACTCATATCTGTGAGAATGTTTATTTGGTGCTTTGGGAAGCAGTTAGGAAGGAACCAATTCACATTGGTTGATGCTATGGGCTATAGCGGAATCCGGTAAGCTAGAAAAGAAAAAGGTTCGACGCAACCTTGTTGAAGCAAGAAGCTTGGAGGGCTTAGGTACATCAGGTAGATTAGGCTTGGAGGGTCTATTGTTGTTCATGTATCCCAACTACATTTTCTAGTGGATTATTGACTGCTTGGAGGGCGGCGGAGAAGTTTTACGTCGAGGGCTTCGGTTTCCTCTTCGATAACACATCGTGTGTTGTCCTTGTATTTGCATCTCTCTTTCCTTTATCTTTGCCTTTTATTTTCTACTGTGGATGTGATTATAATTGGCTTAGACTCTTTATCAATTATGTATTTAGCTTATGTTCATATTCCACATGTTAATCGTTTGATATTAAGCTTGAATTGATAACTTGTATTTTTGGGTCAAAACATTCAAGGGTGTTTCATACATATATTGAACATTCAATTGGTATCAGAGCCGGTGCACTCTTAGTGGTTTCATTACCTTAGTGCGATCCTTGACCCCTTATTGAGATAGATAGGTCTTAATCTCTAAATGTACCACCATTTTTTAATGGTAATAATTATACTTTTTGGAAGGTCCGAATGAGGGCATTTTTGTGTTCTATTGATGATGCTGTGTGGGATGCAGTTGAAGTTGGTTGGACAAGGCTGGAGGCTGCCAAATCCACTTGGGATAAGGCAGCTCTTGCAGCGGCTAATGCTAATAGTAAAGCCTTGAATGCCATTTTCTGTTGTGTCTCTTCAGAAGAATTTCACAGGATTTCTCATATTACTATTGCTAAGGAAGCATGGGAGATTCTAGAGACAACTTATGAAAGAACTAAGAAAGTGAAGGACACCAAACTACAGATGTTGACCACTCGCTTTGAGGAGCTCAAAATGAGCGAGAATGAGTCTTTTGACTCTTTTTACAGTAAGCTGGATGAGATTGTCGTCAAAAAATTCAATTTGGGGGAAAAGACAGAGGATTCTAAAATAGTAAGGAAGATCCTTCGGTCACTACCAGAAAGTTTCCGTGCTAAAGTGACGGCTATTGAAGAGAGCAAAGATCTTGACGACATTAAAGTTCAAGAGTTGATTAGCTCATTGCAGATATATGAATTGTCGCTACCCACACAGAGGAAGAGCAAATCCCTTACTCTTAAAACAATTGATGAGAGAGCAGAATCTCGTGACTCTTCGGATAAGGATGGTGTAGACAAAGATGTGGCATATCTTGTGAAAAACTTTCGTAAATTCTAAAAACTCAAGAACAGTGGGAAATTTGGTGACAAAGGAAAATTTCAGAGTTCTGGAAATGAGAAAAAGGAATTTAGAAGGAAAGATGGTAGAGAGCCCCAATCCTCACAAGGAATTACTTGCTTTGAGTGCAACGGACATGGTCATTTTAAGAAGGAATGTCCGAATTATTTGAAATTAAAGGGCAAGGTATATGCCACTACTCTAAGTGACTCAGATTCATCAAATTCTGATTCTGAGGATAGCTGTGATGGAGAAGGAAACTACTCCGCATTTATGGCTATTGAACATGGTGAGTCCTCGAAGGAAATAAATCAATTTGTACAAGAACTTGGAGAACACAGTGATATAGAATCCATTGGGATTGTTGAAGAATCAAATGCCGAAGAGGATGAGAATACAGCTAGTCTTCAAGAAAATTACACCCTACTTCTTGAAAAGTCGGGAGAGTATGCAAGGGTAGCAAAGGCGGCTGTGAAGAAAGCTGAAGAAGACTACAAAAGTCTCCCGGTCAGATATAAGGAGGCAAAGTGTGAGATTGAGACACTAAATGGTAAGCTATCAGAAGCTTATACGAAAGTGAGATTTCTTGAGCAAGAGGTAGTGCAAGCACATGCCAAGATAGATAGGGTCTCCTCCAAGAAGTTGGAAGATGTTATTTCATCTCAAAAACATTTTTCAGATAAGTCCGGGTTGGGATATACAGGAAGGAGTAGCTCATTGGCCAATGTCACCAAAGAAGTGAAATTTGTGAAGGCCATAGAGCTGATTGTAGAAGAATCTATTTCTGAGAAAGTTAAGGTTGAACAGAAAAAGAAGGTGGCTGATCAACGGATGTTAAATAAGTCCCGTAATCAATCTGAAGCTAGATTTGAAGCTAGAGGAAGATCACTGCCAAGATCACAACAGGGTCCTAAAACGAATCATGCTTGTCACCATTGCGGATTGCAAGGACATACCAGACCCAACTGCCATAAGCTAAGAGCATTGAATAATGCAAGCATTCCTCGGTCACAAGGAAGAAGAAATGACAGGAGGTCTTGGGGTGGTGAGCAACCAAGAAGTCAAAACAGTGATTTAGGAATGAGGGACATGATGAAGATGATTAGTGTTTTCACCAATTGCTTGGAAAGCTTCACAAGAAGGTTTGAAAGTCCTAACTCCCGTACCCAATCCGTCAAAGATATCACCCCAAACGCATGTGACGTGTGGGTGACGAAGGGTACTCATGCATAAACATTACAACATGTCCATGCATTAATACTTCCCGTGTTCTGTATATGCTTCGTTGTGTGCTTCTTGCTTGTTTGATTTGAAATATTATCTATTTGTTTGTTTTTGTTTTTGTTTCAAATGTTTTTACATTGTTGATTTTGATCAATCTTCATCTTACTTTTGTGTCAAAAATCCAAAAATACATAAAAAGTAAAAAATCCAAAAAGTTTGATTGACTTTGTTGAGTTTTGTCTCAATGCATGTTTTGCCTTGTACCTTTGTACTAATGGCTTTGTGCATCTACGAGTTTAGCATGTATCTATTGCACTCATATCATTGTGGGAGAAATCTTGAAATCTATGTGATTGTTGTAAATAGATCTTCAACCTTGTCATGAATGATTAGTGAATGGTTTTGTTGATCTTGAGACATGCATAAACTTGTGTCTATATATCTTTCCACTCTTTATTTTATTGTTTTAATTAAAGAGCTTACCAAATATAAATCTCCAAATGAAAAGAGATATTAAGCTGCAAAAGCCTGTCGCACATACTAGTATTTGACTAGGAAAAAGGGAAAGCAACCATAAATAAAATGTATGATGCCCAAAAAGCCAAAGGCTAACTCATCAAATAGAAATATAAAAAATTTCAGGCATCGATCTCACGATGAGATGTATTGATTCAAAAAGATCAAATGAATTGTAAAGAAGCCAAATAAAAAGCTTCAAAGATATGTAATCATTTTCTTGCGGGAGGTCATATATGTTCATTTCTATAATTGAGATAGACCACTTGTCTTAATACTAGTTGTGTATGACTTAATTGAATTGATCATTGAAGCTTTACTCTAGACTAAGGACTATTCCACATTTGATACACACACACACAACACTCATGCCTAATGTTCAATGAATGCCTTATTCATTTGTTCGATTGTACTTGTTTAAATATGATGTGTGTGTGCTCAACTATATATGGATCAATCCAAAAAGATTTTTGATCATTTTATATGTATTTGGAAGTGATTTTTATTACTCTTTGTGTTCATGTTTAGTGCTTACATTGTTTTTCAGTGTTTAAACATATTTTGTGTTGAAAAACAGGTATCAGAGTTTTTCGTGACTCACTTGCAGCTCACTCACGACTCACTCGCGACTCACTCACAACTCACTCGCAACTCGCCAGTCGCTAACCTCAGCCGCGAGTTCATCCAGAAGACTTTCACGACTCACTCGCGACTTGTGAAAATTTTGGCAACTCGCCTAGTCACGAAATGCCCAGAAACAGCTTTTTAAAGGGCTTTTCGTGGGAAACCTGTTTTAAACCTCTCCTATCCTTTCTTAAACCCCTCTTTCACTATTTTTACATCAAAACCCAATCAATTTGAATAGTTTTTCATTTCATTAACATCTCTAAGGTAATAATATACTCTTTTCATTGATTTTGATCCTTAGATTATGTTTTGGAGAGTTTTGTGCTCTTGGTTGGGATTTTCATGATAAGGGTTGGGAAAACTTAATTTTTGTCAAATTTTTTGCATGGGATTGGTTTCTTTTGTTGATTTTCTTTGGATGTTGGCCCCTTATGGAAAAAAGAGCATGTATTAAGAGTGGATTTCATGATGTTCATGCATTATTTCATATTATTGTTCATAGTGTGCATGCTAGGTGTTTGATAAAATGTCTCTTAGGAATTTTCTCGCTTATTTGGACTCCGATAAGTATCAAACTTTGGGGTTTCTCATGTTTTCTCATTAGGAACATGTTTGGTTCATTGGTTGTGTATTTAACACACCTTGCCCCACATGTGCATTTTCCATGCGTTGGTCATGCATTGCACTTTGCCACCTCTTACACACACCTTGCTACCCTTGTTATACATTGCTCTATACCTTGTTTCTTCATCCTAGCATGTCATGTTTACCTTATGCTTTGGAGCATTTTGTTTTGTCTTAGGTTTGAGCTTCATTTTCTCACTCATCTCACACCCCTCATGCATTATTATTAGTGTTCGTTCCTTCATCTCTTGCTCTTGTTTCTTCTTAACCCTTTTTCTATTCGTGACAAAAAGGGGGAGAGTATACTCTAGGTAGCATACCGGAGAGTTTTGTCATGTCTATATGACCCTTGTGCACATTCTTAGGGGGAGAAAGTCTATTTCTCGTGCACATTTGTAAGGGGAGAGATATTCCGTAGGGGAGATGCATATACCAAGGGGGAGAAGACATTGAGTTAATAAGAAAACTTAAATTTTGTTTTTGTTTGTGTGTTGAACATGCATACATCCTTATACTATTATGCTTCATTGAATGCATGTTCGGATGATCATTTGCTTTGCTATGTGATCATTGTAGTCATTTCTATATGACTGTTTTGGTGTTTGATCAAGTTGCTCACATGTTTCACATCATGTTTACTTTATCGCAATTTACTTGTTACATTATACTTGTCCTTTTATTACTTGCTTTACCTTGAGGGTCTAATGTGTTTTGTGCAAGTGTTTCAGGTTACAGGTATATATGTTCCAAGTTCATCACAGCTCCTATAACTCATGATAAGGGGAGTATTAATGTTGAAGAGCAAGAGCTGCCTCTGTTTAATGTTTTGCTTATTGTTATCATATGTCTTAGTTTATATTCAGTAGTTTGTATAGTATATCTGTAACCATTTGCTTTTGTAAGTTTTTAGCTTTTTGTACCCATGCTTTGTAGCTTTTGTACTTGTTGCTAAATGTCATGCATTTTCTTTAAGTACATCACTCTTGTGCCCTTGTAGGAGTTTGTTCCTAGATGCATATATGTTTTATGCATTGGTTGAGTGTTTGACATGTAAATGATACTCTACAAATGAGCTTATCAGCTTGCATGTTTGGATGTTCATTCCTTGTGTGAATGTTTGTATAATGATTAACTGTTTTGGTCAAGCCATGGTCTATTGTTTTATTCCATCTTGCTTGATCACATTGTACTTGTTCCATATGCATTTCAAGTTTTCTGCATACAATGATATTATTGTGTTGTTGTGTTTCAGGAGATACTTGTTCTTATGGTTCAAGAGCTTATTAGAATCTAGAGTTAGGTGTGAGTGAGTTTTGTTCAACTGTTCCCAACTTACGCGTTAAGTCTAGAGTCTGTTGTAGGGTTTTGTCACAGAATAGCCAAAGGGGGAGATTGTAAGGTTGAATTTAATCAACCATCTTGTTTGCTTTATTCCATGTCAAATTTACTTGTATTTTAGCAATTAGTAACCCTGTATTTAGGTGGGATTTATGTAAGAGTAGTGTGTGAGAGAGTGTGAAGAAATGCTCAAGATTGTGCAAGGATACAGAGACTTGCGGCTGACTCGCGACTGGTAAGCCGCCAACTACAGCACACGTGAGAAGAATGCGGTGGAGTTGAAGGGTCATGCCAGCTGTCACACTACAGGACAAAAGTCCTAGGCTGGCTAGGCCGTTAACTCGCGACTCAGACCAATCAAAAGGCCAAGCCACTAGAACACCCTTTTTGGGAAAAATTGACTCTTTGCATTCCAAACACACACCAATATATATAGACCCTTATACCCATGAAATATAGAGAGCTTCAAGAGAGAATTTTAAGAGAAAAACCTAGAGAAAAACAAGATTGATTCATCCACCATATTCACCTAAGAGACTCTTCAAATTCCTCTACTCTCTTCCTCTCCATTGATACATACTTGAGAGGTTCTTTACCAAATCCTTTTCTCACCATACTCATATCTATGAGAAGGTTTATTTGGTAATTTGGAAAGCAATTAGGAAGGAACTAATTCACATTGGTTGATGCTATGGGCTATAGCAGAATCCGGTAAGCTAGAAAAGAAAAAGGTTCGGCGCAACCTCGTTGGAGCAAGAAGCTTGAAGGTCTTAGGTACATTGGGTAGATTAGGCTTGGAGGGTCTATTGCTGTTCATGTATCCCAACTACATTTTCTAGTGGATTATTGACCGCTTGGAGGGCGGTGGAGAGGTTTTACACTGAGGGCTTCAATTTCCTCTTCGATAACACATCGTGTGTTGTCCTTGTGTTTGCATCTCTCTTTCCTTTATCTTTGCCTTTTATTTTCTGCTGTGGATGTGATTATAATTGGCTTAAACTGTTTATCAATTCTGTATTTAGCTTATGTTCATGTTCCGCACGTTAATCGTTTGATATTAAGCTTGCATTGATCATTTGTATTTTTGGGTCAAAACGTTCAAAGGTGTTTTATACATATATTGAACATTCAATAGTGTTTGGTGGTGATAGCAAAATGTGAAAATTAAGTACTCGTACTAAAAATAAGGAGTTAGAAAGGGAGAAAGAAAGGTGAAGGGTATATATTTGTGATCGAAATCAATGATGTCTGCTTTGTGATATTTAATCCTTATTATAGGTTTAGATATCAATTAATTTTCTAGTGGACGAAAGATTTAAGGTTTTTTTTTTTTTTTAATGAGTTATAGTTAGCTCAATTAGTAAAGTTTTTAATTGTTGAATAATAGATCTGAAGTTTAATCCTCGCCTATACCAAAAACTAATTGGTGTCTTGGTCTGATGATAAAGAGACATCGTTAGAAGCGAACGCTATAGGTTAAACTTTCTCAAAAAAAGTTTTTTTTTTCATTTTTTTTTTAATTTATAAATGAAATGTATACAAGATTTGAATTTAAGTCAAGGATATATAATTTTAGCAATTAAATTAACAAGAACCCATAAGATGTTTTTATTAATTTTTTTTTTTTTTTTTAATATTTACAATGGTATATGGGATTTAAATCTTAAACTGGCTTATAACCCATGCATACGCTTAGATGTATTTAAAAATAAATATATGTTTTTTATTATAAAAATATACATAATTAATCGAATTATTAGAAAACATAAACATAATTTTTTTTTTTTGGAGAAAAAATATCATGCTTGCAATTTAATTAAGAAGCTGGAAAATCAGCAAAAATAAAAGTATCAACATTTGGTGGAACAGACTCCATCCAAACTAACAAAGAAAAAGAAAATCTTGCTCTCTAAGTTAAAGCATGTGCAATAGCATTACCTTGCCTAACAGAATGAGAAAGAAAAACTCCTTTGGGAGCTAACATGAATTAAAGTATCTCTAACTAGATAACCAAAGGATAAGGAAAGTATATCACTCGTCTGTAGAGCCTTGATACCAGTCTCTAAGTTACCTTTAAATTGGAACTGTTGTAGACCAATTTCTAAAACAAAAATCATAGCACGTCTCGCTGCTAGCAACTCAAAACTCTCCCAGGAATGGGGCTTTTGGATTTTTTTTACCATTGTTGCCACAACCTGACTTTATAAGTCTTGAACCACAATGCCAATCCCTGTTTCTTTGCTCTCATTGAACATCGCGACGTTGAAATTTGATTTGTCTTCACCAAGTTTTGGAGGCAACCGCTTACGTCTTCGTATCTGTTTTACACTGCAAGGTTTATCACAACATGAACTGAGGAGCTTCAAATAATTTATGGCCGCTTCCCTAATGCTTCCTAATGGTAATGTCTGCTTTAGTAACCTGGTTTTGTTCCTATGAGCCTAGATGAACCATGCAATGGTTGTAGACACCGCATTTTATACTCCTTACGACTTGGGCCCCCATTCCCCAATGATGCTGAATTCTAAGACCCAAAGTTGGTTTAAGACCCAATCAAAAGTTAAATTGACTTGAGAAGTGTTAAAATGAAAAATATAACTTTTAGTGAACAAATAAATCAATTTTTTAAAAATAAAACCAAAGGAAACCCTCGCTATGCACATGTAAGAATCAACCTGCGCACATAGCTTTCTGCATGCATACGCAGGCCTGATCTTGTGCACGCACAACAATTTCCAAAAACTATACAAGGCAAGTTTTTTGCATTTATGTTGAGGTTTGGAATGAATCCCACATCGTCTAGGAATCATTCCAAACCCCTTTTTCACTCTATAAAAAGCCTTACATGGTATATTTTCAAAACACACAAATCCCACAGTAAAACACTAAGATTCACTAAAAATAGTGAATAAAAAAGGGAGTTTTTCACAAAACATTCTCAAGTTAGTTTTCTTTTGATTAGGGTCTTTTCTGGCCTTGATCTTTGAGTTTAATATTACTAATCACTTTCTTATTGGTTTGTGAATAGATTTGATTGAGGGGAACGGTAAAAAATCAAACTTGAAGAGCTTTTTGCTTGAGGTATTAGTCTAAACTTTTCTTTTCCCTTTTCTTTTCTTTTTATGCTTTAAATCTTTCTGTTTGCTTTGTTTGTTTGTTATAATATGTTTTAATATGTCTATCTAGGTTAGGTTTATGTAATTGTATGTTTTAAAAGCGTGTTGGGATGTTAGATTTCTCGTCTTGAAGTTTTATTGCATCTGTTGTGTTTTTAGGGTTTTCTGGGCAAGACTTGCAAAGAATAATCTTACCTGTGCACACAGGCTTGATTATGCACATGCAGTTTTGTTCATGCGCGCGCATGAACTTGCCCAGAAACCTTAATTTTATTTTGTTTGTTTTGTTTAGCTTCTTTTCCCATGTTTTTATGCTTTCAATGCTTTTGTTTGCTTATTTCCTATAATATGTTAGAATTAGGGTTTATCTTGTGTTTTATTGCCTTTATGCTACGAACATGCATTCACTTGCTCATACATAATGCCATAGGTGCTAAGTTGTTGCAAGGTAAGTAAAAGGTAAGTCATGCATTTGTAATGTTCATGCATTTGTGATATGATCTTGCTTTTAGAGATGAATATGTTTGCTTGGATGAGTTATGCTTAATCACATGTTTGCTTGGATCTTTTCTTATGCTTATGCTTCTGCCTTGATCTAATGTTACATGTTGCTGCCTTGAATATGATATAATGCCATGCTAGATGAATGCTAAGATGATGTGATGAGATGTATGTCAGGGTATATACTATGATGTAATATGATTTGTGATGAAGCATGTTTAGATGTATGATGCTAGGGTCTATGATGATGTGTTATGCCATGATTAGATGTATGGTAGGCTTTGTTTGCAAGCATGATAGGTGTATGGTTAGGGATGTTGGATGCCATGTTGATTGTTAGATGTATGCTAGTGTGTGTGTGAGTTAAATACAAGTATTAAGTGTGTCTTTAATAGGGTTAAGATATAAGACACAATGATGGGAAGTCAGCCTTAGGGCTAGGCGGTTTTGGGTGCCTAACACCTTCCTAAGACCATACCTTAACTCCGAACCCATATCTTTGGTAGTAAGATCAAAAGGTTCTTCCTCGAAAGGACGCTATATATATGGTTCCTAAGCCATTGCAAAAACTAGGTGGCGACTCCTTAAACCCACCCCCCCCCCCCTTCTTGCGTCCATAGTGGTGGCAAACACTTTAGTCACCTGTGGCTTGGATATAAATTGACCAACTAAGTCTAGGAAAGTACCATGGGCAGCTTCAAATTGATTAAGCCAGCTGAAATCAGTGCACCAAACATGTTTCACCGCTTCACAATCCCACAAAGCATGCTTAGTACCCTCAGGATGTCTACTATAAAGATGTCACAGAGGGTCCAATAGGATTTTCCTCTTCATCAAATTTACTTTGGTTGGCAAACTATTTGTACATGCCTTCCAAAGAAAATGTTTTACCTTTTCTGGTACTTTAAGTTTCCAAATACCCGACCATAAACCTATTGCTACTACCGTGTTTGACCCTGAAGCCTCTTCCCTCCTTGAATCTTCGCATATACATTTGTAACACGACTTCACTGAATAAACACCATTTCATTCCAATGACTAGTAAAGAAAATCTGACTAAGGAGTTGCACATAATGGAATAGCCTTAATCTATTAAGCTTTGAATGGGAGAAAAAATCATCAGTCACCTGAGTATTCCACCAACTCAAGCCATGATCTATCAGGTCTGTTACAGAAACATCACTGCCCAAGACCGAGGAAGAAGAAGTGATTCTCCCACCTGAGTTTCATGGTAACCAGCTATCTTTGAAGACACGAATGGATCTTCCATCACCCACTCTCAATTTTGCACCCATAGCAATTACTCTTCTCTCCTTTAATATACTTTTCCAAGCAAAAGAACCTAATGATTTCTTTGCATCGAAGATAGTACCATTGGGAAAGTATTTTGACTTAAAAACAATAAAATAGTGAATTGGTATCATGAATAAGTCCCCATACTTGTTTTGCCAACATAACATCATTGAACTTTGCAAGCTCCTTAAAACCCAAACCCCCCTCACTCTTAGGTTTACAAAGTGTTTCCCAATTTTTCCAGTAAATCTTCCTTCACTCTCCATGTTGTCCCCACTAAAATTTCCTAATTAGCATCTCAATGTCCCTACAAAGGCCCAATGGGAGTTTGAAACATCCCATTGCGAAGGTGGGTATGGTTTGAACTACGGCCTTCAAAAGCACTTCTTTCCCTACTTAAGATAAGAGTTTTTCCTTCCACCCTTGTAATTTGCCCCAAACTCTATCTTTTATATAATTCAAACTTGCTCTCCTATTTTTCCCAACTATCGCTGGAAGCCTTAAGTATTTCTCATACTGTTTTATCTCCGGAACACCAAGAAGATCTTTAATGGAATTTTTTGTTGACTCACTAACTAATTTACCAAAGAAAAGAGTAGTCTTATCAGTATTTATTTGCTAGCCAAAAGCTTTTACATAGACCTTCAGGATGCTTTGGATGGTGTTTACCTCTTCCAATTTTGCATGACAAAATAGAAGGCTATCATCTACAAAAAATAAGTGAGAGATTTTTGGTCCACCCCTACAAAGAGAGTAGCCCTGAATTTTCCCATCATTAACAGCATGTTGAATCAACCCATTTAGACCTTCAGAGCATAGAAGAAAAAGGTAGGGACATAAAGGATCCCCATATTTCATACCCCTAGTTGGTACAATATAGCCTCTCAATTCCCCATTAACCATAATAGAGAAAGAGACAAAGCTAACACACTCATAGATCCATCTAATCCATTTTGCATGAAAACCTAACCTCTCCATAATTTTCACAAGAAACTACTATTCCACCCTATTATAAGCCTTACTCATATCTAATTTCATAGTCATAAAACCAGTTTTTTCCCGTCTTCTTCATTTTCATATGATATAAGTTTCAAAGGCAACTAATATATTATATGAGATGGCTTTGTCGGCCTGAAAAGCGCTTTGAAACTCATAAATAATTAGTGGCAGAATTTTTTTAAACCAATTTGCTAGAACTTTTGAAATAATTTTATACAAAATATTATAGAGAGCTATAGGTCAAAAATCAGAAACTTTCTCCGAGCTTTTTACTTTAGGAATAAGTGTAAGATAGGTATGGTTCAAACCTGTAAAGATTTTTCCGATATTTAAACAGAACAGCACTGCATCTGTGACTTCATCTCCAATACTTTGCCAATATTGTTGATAAAAGATTGGTGGCATTCCATCTGGTTTCGGTGCTTTTAATGGTGCCATATGATTTAAAGCCAACTCAACTTCAATGCATGTAAAGTCCCTTACCAACTTGTTCATGTCCTCTATTACTACCCAACCTGTGTGCTGTGTAACTTCCTCCAAGTCACACGAGTTTAAGGAAGTAAAAAGGTGTTGTTAATAATTTTCTAGTAAACCAGCCACGTAATCATCCCCCATGCATATGACACCCCTTGAGTCCTTTAAGCCCAAAATCCGATTTCTTCTAAACCTTTGTGAAGCTTTGTTGTGGAAATAATTTGAATTTTTGTCACCTAACTTCATCCAATGAGTTTTTAACCATTGATGCAACATTTTTTCTTCCTTCACCAACAAACCCAACAATTCATTTTTTAGTTTCACCATCAAATCCACATTGTTTCCATTCAAGGCTACAGCTTTTGCTTCCATCATCTTCCTTTTCTTCTCTGCTATTTCCCAAGTAATATTACCAAAACATCTTCTACTCTACCATTTTAATTTTTCCTAGCACTTACCCACTTTATCCACAACCATGCTCATCGATGAAACCCCCTCCATGTCTCTCCAAGCTGATGTCACAGTGTCATGACATCCTTCATCCTCCAACCACATTTGTTCGAATCGCCAAGGTTTGATAAGCCTCACAAGTACAAAACACAGATGAATTAATAAAGGCTTATAATCCGACGAGCCACACTCCAAAATCATCACCTTGGTAGCAAGATAGTTATCAAATCAATCCATAGTTCCCACAGCCCTATCCAACTGTTCCCACACTAAAATTCCATTAGAAAATTTTTTGAACCATGTAAATTTACTTCCCACATAACCCAAGTCCATGAGTCCACATTCATCCAATGCATCGCGAAAATTTTTCATCTAGTTATAAGGTCTTATCGTCCCACCTCTTTTTTCGTGGGTCTTGGTAATCTCATTAAAGTCACTAACACACAACCATGGTACTGAGAACCTGCCATGTAAATTCCTCATAAGGTTCCAAGATTCCATCTTCCTTTGTGTCTTTGGGACACCATAAAAACCAGTAAACCTCCAAACATCATCCTTCCCTTTGTTTATTAATGCATCAATTTGGTTTTAAGGAAGAAGATTCAACATCTAACTCAACCCCTTTTTTTCAAAAAAGGGCTAAGCCACCACCCAGTGTTACCTTTGAAACTCTAAAATAATTACCCATCTTCTGTCCCTGATTTCACCTAACCTTGCTTCAAACACCTATGTCATGGCTAAAAACACTACTATAGGATCTTGTGCACGGACCAGATCTCCGAGCTCTTGAACTGTTTATCGGTTCCCAAACCCCCGATAGTTCCAACATAAAATACTCATTGTGTCGGCGAGGTTGGGAACCAGCATCCACCAATTCAATTTTTTTTGTCTCCACCACTCTTTGAAACCATTTGTTTTTTTGTAGGTAACTCTGAGGGATCTTCTTCCAAGGGTAGACACCGTCTCTGCCCTTACACAACATCCAGAGAAGAAATTGAGTCCGTTCTGTCTTTTTGCACTCTAGTCCCTTTACGCAAAACTTAGAGGGATTGGGGCTCCACCAGATTTGTGACACCGTTTTGAGTCCAAGTAGGGTTCAACTTCTTATTGAATAACTGATGGGGATTATTAGTTTGAGATGCTGCCTTACTGGATGTTTGTTCATGTTCTGCCATCGCCAAGTTTGTGGGTTGAGAAACCGTGGTGACCTAGGGACCAACACTTGAAATTTCACGCACATGATCATCAAACTTTTTTAACTCAATGTCAATCTCCTTAATACGACGTTGAAAGAGCTCATGTGGGCATGCATGTGCATGTCAATATTTGGGTCCAGCCCAACTTTATGTGATGTTTTTAAAGGGATTTTTTAGAAAATAACTACAAAACCCAAACAATATTATTAGTTAGGCAATATTTCAAATATATTACATTTCTAACAATTCGACTTCAGAGGAGTCGATTTTACTGTTCATATCGCCTATTTTTTGCGCCACGTAGACAACGAAATCAACTTCAGTGAAGTCTATGTCTTTGTTTAGAAATCGCCTATTTCTTTGTCTATGTGGCGCAAAAAATAGGCGATATGAACAGTAAAATTGACTCCTCTGAAGTCGAATTGTTAGAAATGCAATATGTTTGAAATGTTGCCTAACTAATAATATTGTTTGAATTTTGTAGTTATTTTTTAAAAAATTCCGTTTTTAAACCACAAGGCAACTCCCGAGGTTGAGCACGTGCCATGTTTTCATTCATTTTCCAGCTGCACCCGATAATTGTCTTCCTCGAATCACGCTTCAACTCATTATTATACGAAATAGAGTTAATACCTTGAATATTTTCCTCGACGATATTTGCTGCCAGTTTTATTGTGGATGTCATTTTTGAATTTGTAACTGCCACACCTTCAGTATTGAATTCTGCATTAAACTCCCCACTCCATGTTTGCATTATCCTCCATCGGAGACGCCGTGTCATTACTTTCGGCCACTGTGTCTGAACTGTGCCCACTCGTTCTCGGCCTCTCTTCATCCTATAACCCAAACTTATCAATATACCCAGGGATGAAAATCACCATTTGGTTTGATGGCATATAGTGCGACGCTTTTAAAGATGAAAATCACCTTTTGGTTTGTCGTCATGGGTCAGCCTACCACACCAGAAACAGAGGTTTGGCAAGCGCGCGTATTTAAAAGACATTCAAGATTTCTCCCCGCTCTCAACAGTAATAACTCTCCCTCTGCACAAAGGCAGTGAGATGTCAATCTTGATTCTTACCTGGATAAAGCTACCTACTTCCCCAGTTTCAGCTCCAATAGATCGAAACACCTTTCCAATAGCATCGCAAATGTTTTCCGCCACCTCAGTAGTCATAAAACGTATAGGGATGCCATGAACCTAAACCCAAAACATCACCGTCTCGAAAGTTAAGGAGCTTAGAGGAATATCCTTATCATATCTCTTTACCACCACTAGATGTTTGTCGAAATTCCATGGTTGGCCAGCCAAAATTCGATTTACATCATCAAACACAAACAAAGCTTTATGGTCGTTCAGGTTTCAAATCTTAAAACTGTCACTACACCGCCACAACTGTTTGAAAGTCCTACCAACAGCCTCCATATTTAAAGCTCGAGTAGTTAAGAATTTTGCCGCAATTATAAACTCATTTTTCTTCCGGGCCTTTGGGAGTACAAAACCCGAATCTTCCTTCTTTGAAGAGACAGATTTCCCCATGATCTAGATAAATCCTCCATGCTATAACCACGGTTGCAAGAAATCCGCAGGAAAACTGTTTCCTTGTAACCCCGAAAAAATATACCACAAGCTCTACAAGCACCCTTGGTACTTGAGAGGACAAACTCACCTACAAGGAGAGACAAAAATTCTACAGTCTAAGAACAATTGCACCAGTAGATGCAAAGTCTTAGAAAATAAAAAAAAGTTGTTATTCTACAACTTTTGAGCAAAAAAAATCCACAATTGCTACGATAACCGTGACTATCATTATTTTATATTTTTTTTCTATAACCTCTCTTCCTTCTCCATCTGACTTTTCTCTCTTCCTCTCCATCTCCATCTCCCTCTTCCTCTGAACCAGACAAAACTGATTGACCACCGACCACCCAATCCAGCAACCTATCATCACCACCAACCCCCACTACAAGATTGCAATACATAATAAACCAACCACAAACTCAATGGAAAATCAAATAACCCATACACGGACACACAATAGAGACATAGAGAGGGAGAGATCTGACCAAGACAGTTGTGGCGGGAGATCAGTTGTGGCATGTCTTTCTCTTTCACACTTTCACTTCACTGACTCCCCCTTTTTCCCTCTTAACCTCGGGTTTTAAAGACTTGGGGCATCCCCCAGTTCCCCAATCAAAACCCAGACAGCATAAACAATCACAGACCGTATTTCATTGAAGCGGGCCACGTGCTCGGCGACGACGTGACGACCAATAACAAAGCCAGAGAGACAATTTGAGTGAGTACAGGTAAACTGTACACTTTACCAAACGAGAAAAACACCATAGCCTACTTGACCACTTCAGAGGGAGCACGGGGTAAAAGACTAAAAAGTCATGCGCGGTTGTTGATCTCGGTTAGAGAAACCTTAAAAATTCAAGTTCTTGATCTTGGTTGTTGATGATTTTTGAAGGTTTTGATGATTTTTGGGGTTTTGATGGTTTTTATTCTTTGTTTGATCAGTGTGTGAAGGGAGAGTTTGATGATGGTGCACGGTCTGCAGTGGCTGTGCTTGATGACGGTGGATTGGGTTGTGTGTGAGAGGATTTCAAGAGAAGAGAGAAGAGCGAAGGTTAAAGGAAATAATAAAAAATTGTAGAAGAATGGTTTTTTTATTGAATAAATATGTAAAATAAATAAATTGGTATGTGCTTTTTGTAAAAATAGATATGTAAAATTAAAAAAGTATGTTTTTTTTTTTAATTTTTGTGCAAAATTTACAAAATTTTTGTATCAACTAATGCAATTACTCTAAGAGAAGATGGAAAAAACTTACTTTCTTAGTGATAGAGAAACCTCACATAAAAACAACCTAAATCTAAACATAATTAGATGCATGTTGAAATTTGGATTCCTGCTTAAGTTTAATGCTATTTATGATAATTTAAAAAAAAAATTAATAAGATAGAACATGGTGTGATTTTTGATTTTTTGAGGGAGTGGTGATTTTTGTTGAATAAAAATATGATTAGTTTTTTTTTTTTTTTTTAGTTCATTAATATTGGACTTTTAGTATTTTGCATTCATTAACTCTCTTGATATAAAAATTAAAATGCTTAAATAAACACAAGATACAAAATTAGCACATAATAGAAATCTAATTAGATTTTATCTCAATTTTAGCTTTAAATGTATAATATATATTCATCTAAAAAAATATTATATATATGTGTGTGTGTTTACGGGAACCTACCTATTTGTGAGGTAGACTAAAATAATTTTATAAAAAAAATTAAGAGACTACGCCATTGCATGATTTGCTTTTATATGACTACAATTTGTATTACAACAGTTTACAAAAAATTTATTAGACAGTTTCAGATACTGCAAAAAAATAACTCAAAAATTCAGATATTAAAACTTCTAAAAGACCAAAAAATATTAAAGAATCAGATGATTCACTATTTAGAAATTATTGAAACAAAACAAAATATATATAACTAAACAATAGAGAAATATAAGAGAAAAATGGGTTACATTTAAAAGAATAATTTCAATTACTGCAAGCTTTTTTATCTTGTAAAAAATGGCTAAAGAAAGTTTAGTGGTTCACGTATGAAAATTACTTTTTAAAAAATACATGAAAAACCATAATATATATATATATATATATATTTTGTTAACAAAGTAAAGGACAAGAAAATAATATAAGAAGAGCTAATACCTTTACTTGGCTTTCAAAAAAAAAAATATTGGGGTTTGCTTTGCTTTTATAGTGTTCATGATTAACCTCACAAATTTGGAGATAAATAATCAATGTTTGAGTTTGAGTTTAAGTTTAAGTTAGAATTGTTAGAAAGATAAAGTTTCACTCCTTGTTAAGTTTAGATTAAACAAAAATAATTTTATTTTAAAAAAATGATAATGATAAGTTTGAGTTTATGTTGGACTTGTTAAAGAGATAGAATTTCACTTTTTGTTAAGTTAGAACTAAACAAAAATAATTTTATTTAAATAAAATAATAAATTTATTTAAATTTGAAAAATTGTGATAATGTTTGGTAACTGTTTTTTCCTTTTATTTTCTATTTTCAAAAATAATTTTCTATTTTTGAGACTAAAAAACTTGTTTGGCAACCCAAAATAGACATAAAACAAAAACTGTTCTCAAAACTCAATTTGTAAAGGAAACTGAAAACATGTAAAAGACTATTTTCAGTTTCTAATTTTCAAAAGTCAATGAAAACATGTATTTAATTTAATGAATTTGTCTCATTTAATGAGTTTGCATTAGAATTTAAATTCTAATAACAACATATTTTAATATTTTCTATTTTTTTCATCAAAAAACTATCTTTTTAATTTCAACTAACCAAACATGTTTTTTATTTTAAAAATACAAGAAAATTGTTTTTTCTTTATATTCTCAAAAACAAAATTTTGAAAATAGAAAACAAAAATTGTTACCAAACATAACCTTAGAGGCTTCAGTTATATATATATATATATATAGATTAGGAAGTTCCAATTAATTTATAAGGCTCTTGACAAAATGAAGCTAATTCTAAAATATAGTGAATAAAGAAATTATTAATTTCTTTTATAGTAAAGAAATTATTAAATTGGGATGTATTAAATTACCAAGGAGCTGCAGTTTTTTTTTTTTGCTGAATTACCAAGTAGCTGCAGTTACGGCACCCATATCTCATTCCTACATCATATTTTTGGTTCTTATCACATTTGTGCTTTGGTTGGTCCTAACTCCTTAGACTTATTATTATTATTAGAGATAGGGCCGTTTCAAACGGGAAGTCAATATGTCACGTTTTTGCTAATCCCTACTATACCTTTTTCACCCACCTCCATTACTGCACCTCTAATTTCATACTTATATATATATATATATATACACACTTGTATTAAATAGTATTTCTTTTTTCCTTCAAAAAATAAATAAAATTTATTATTTCTTCTTATGCCCCCACCCGATCTTTTTGCTTATTAGGGCACTCCCTATTAATTAAGTGTATGAAATTCCGGAAATATCCCTATCCGTTTACAACTTTACCCCAACTTAGTGGCCTCAAAATTGTCTTTTACAAATTAAATCTTTATATTTAGGTTACTTTTTCTTCTCCAACAAAATATCACTGCCACCATCTAAAAAATAAAAAAGAGAGAAATATATAAAAATAACCCTACCTTTTGTTTGTTGTTATATATAATAGAGAGTTTTAGTCTTAAGCTTCTTCCTTAATTTCATTTCATTTTACAAGCATAATCAAATCTCTATCATTGTTGGTAAGTTTTTTATTTATTTTTTTCTATATTTTATTTATTTGTTTGGCTTATTTTAAATACTCGCCTGTCGTTTTCTGCATCTGGGTTTGCTTTGTTATATTGGCATACCTATTATTTATTGTATTTTCTTAATAATCTCTTGCATAAATACATTGAAAGGAGAAATAAAATAAAGAACAGTGCTGTATTCCATGATTTCTATAGTGGGCAATCTTCATTTTTTATTATTATTATTATTATTGGGAACAATATTTCATGAAAGAAAGTGATTTGTTGAAAATTCAAGGTTTGTAGGACTGGTGGGGTGTCCTATAGGGAAAGGTAGATGTTGGTATTGTACCTTACGTGGGGGTAATATTTTCTTGATTGATAGGAACACTACTATGACTATCCTCCACAAACCCCAACTCATTGTCATGGCATTGGTATCTTCTATTAAAGCTTTTTACCCCTGAAACAGTGTCAGGTAATAGGGAAAGAAGCAAGAAAAGGGAGTCTAGCGGTGTTGGACTTTTTGACATGAGAATATGAAATGAGAGTTGAGAAATCTTTTTTAAATCTTATGTGTACAATTTTTAAGTACTACCTATTAGATATCATAATATCTTTGGAATGTCAGACAAGGTGGTAGCTTATATAGGCCTGTAGACGCTGGCAGAAAGAGAGACAGATTAAGAGAGGACTTTTGTATGTGGGTCTTTATTGCCATAGCTTAAAAGAGTGTCTCCTTTTTAGCCTCTGGCTTGAAAAGGCCTGAGCTTTGATGGGTTTTCCCTGTAACATCCTTGGTACTCTGATGGAATTCATGGCTATGACAGCTATGCTGTACCGTTGCCTTTTCTTGGGCTTTGAATCTCTGCCTTGGTACTGGGAGTTATTTCATCAGCTGAGGTTGTTGTGTTTCTCATCAAAGGTGGTGTGGTCTCTGCCTGCTTCCTTGTTTCACTCCTCAGCTGCTATCTGCATGGTGACTTCAATGGTTTTTATTTATTTATTAAATTATCCCACTCCCTTATCTCTCTGTGGTTGTCTGTTTCAACTCACTCTCTTGGCTTTTCTGTCTTTTTGGATTCTGCATGAACTAGAGTTTTTGGCAATATCCTTTATGGGTTTCTCTGATTTCATATTTTCCCTTTTGCGTGCTGTTTGTTCTACCTGTAAGTTCTGGCTGTTTCTTGATTTTTAGAGTCTTTCCTTCTTTTTCTGTTTATGTTTTTTTCCCTCACTTATATTAATGTTTGTTATGCAGTGGAGGAAAAGTAAATAGTACTGTGATTTATGGTTGAATAGGCTTAGAAAGGTTGGGGTGGTGTGAAGGAGTTGAGAATGGCATCAGCTTCTTGTGGCAGTAAGAGGCCATCACCTATGAAAGAAACATCCCCTTATTACCCGAGTAAGAGGTCATCACCTATGAAAGAAACATCCCCTAACTACCATCCTTACCCTGCATCTCTTGCAAAATATGACGATGTTGCAATCAATCCTAGTCTCTTCATGTCTACTTTGGAGAAGCTCCATACTTCTATGGGCACAAAGTTCATGTAAGAAATCTCTTTATCTTTTTGTCTTGACATAAAAACAGGATTATCAAATTATTTCTTGTAGAAGCAGAAGTATAATGAGCCAACGTAGTGATTCATGTTTTTTATTTTATTTTATTTTATAACTCTCTATTACCTTTATATTGTAATATAGTTGTGTTTATTGCCTAAAAAAATTTGCCATTTTTCTTAAAAATAAATTCCTTTAGCCCGGTATTTTCAATTCTTTGAGTAAGCTACTAGTATGCTGTGATCATCTCTAATTCCAGGATTTGTCGTAGCTAGTTCTTTATGTGTCTTGCTCAACCGTAATTGACATTTTTTTGGGTCTAGTTTTCAATATTTAGGTTCAGGCCCTGACTATGTTAAGCAGAAATGCTGTAGAATGATTTTCTGATCATGAACTTAGCGTTGCTGTTTTAGAGACAACAACCAGAATCATTGCATTAATGGTGTGATATATTAATTGCAATAAAATGGTGATAGGACTACAAGCAAATCCTGCAGATCATGGGTTAGAAGTTTGTTTTTTCATGTTACCTTATCAGAACATAGTTGAAGGCCCTGTTGGAGATAGAAACTTTCCTAAAATTGACTATCACAAGACAACAAACTGTTTGAATTTACATTGTGTTTTTTTTTTTTTTTTTTTTCTAATTATTTTTTTTTAAGTTATAAGTGTTTTTTTTTTTTTTTTTTTTTTTTTTTTTTTTTTCTGAAGTTAGTTTACGTTGACTTAAACAGCATTATACCTTAATTGTAGTTAATTATCTCAATATAGTGATGGTTCTTCCTTTTCGTTCTGTTAGTTGGCTTTTGTATGGAATAGTTTTGCAGTTGATTTGGGTTTAACAGGGAATGAGTACCTTTGGTTTCCTATCTTGTTATCTGCATTACTTCCTCTAAGTGGACATTTTTCTGTAGTGTATATCGTGCATCCAAGCTTCTAAATGCGAAGTGTAAGACAATTGTTCTTTTAAGATTTTGTTAAAGAATATTATCAATCACACACGGGCACATCTATTCGTGTATTGCTCTTCACTGTGAATTGGTTTTGGAGTAGGATGGTTAATAACAACTTCTTATTGTACCTAAATTAACTCAAACCTCTGTATGTTGCTAAATTGTTATTCTCTCTTTTTTGTGGGTTGGTTTTTAGGTGTAGCATGCATATCATAAAACTCAATTTACAGTTTAATGATCAATTGTATTCATTGGTAAACTATGAAGACAAGAGGACAGTGAGGTTCTAATGGCTGTTATGTGGGACTAAGTATTTACGCTCATAAAATCTTCCTTATATGTATTGTAATAGACATAATTTATCATTAAATTGAGAGTTGATAGGGTTGATAGATCATTAAATTCTGTCGTATATCCTAAAAAAAATAATATATTTGAGAGTTGATAGATCCCACCTGAGAAATATGTATTGGTATTTAGTCACCAAGCATTCTGTATTGATCAAAAAGTTATGTTGACTATATGATTATGACCTACCTAATATGAACAATCCAGGTTTTTGAAATTTGTAAAATGTCATTTGATCACATTACTTCTTGTTATACAAATATTATCTTAAGGGCTGTCTAACTGCAGTAAGGTTCATTAAGATGTCTCACAGTTCTTTTTGCATTAAGTGATCAACAGTTGGATCATTTCCTCCACTTAACCTACGGCAATTGGTAAGTGATCCATTTTTCCATGTCAATGTGTAGGTAGTTATCTCATTAATGTTGTAACTAATGTTGAGTTTTGTCATTGTTTTTGAATTCTAAGTGTGGATTACTAAGAAAATGGTTTCATAATGGTTTGTGTTTAGGGAGATGCAAGCAATCTTCCATTGTCTGTCACCCCAAAATAGTTGGTCGGTTCTGTAGTGACTAATTACTCAAAAAGTTGAAATATTTAGGAAACAAGCTCTACAATGCATCTGAAGTATACTTCATTAGGTTGAAGCCTTTGTGGCTTTGTCTTCAGCTCTTCCTATGCTATATGCGTGCCTCTCTCATTTCTGTTCATGTAGGTGTTGTCATGTAAAAATGCTTGGAGCTGCATTTGCTTTGGGCACTTAGAACAACACTTCTTTGAGGGATATATTGGATGTACACACTATCTTGCGTGTCCTTATAAACTAGTATCTTTGTTGATAGGTGTTGGCATGCTTGTGGCATGTCAACAAGCTAAGAGTTGCCTATGGTATTAAATGCTTCATACTGCCAATAATGTGAAATTGTTCTCCTGGAACCTGGCTTATCTTTTATGAGGTTTTTGAACTAGTTGATGCACATATTTTGTAATTTAACTGGTTCTTTGTTTTAATAAAATTATCCTATTCATCCAAAACATTTTCTGTTCCGTCATTGATATTCTATTGTTTTCTTTTTGCAAATTTTAATTGTAGGATCCCCATCATTGGAGGTAAAGAGCTAGACCTGCATCGACTTTTTGTGGAGGTAACTTCACGTGGGGGTATTGAAAAGGTAAAGATGAAACAGTTTACAATCAATAGCTGAGTTTGTTTTGTAATTAATTCGATTTGAACCATTCCATGAGTGAATCAATTATGTGAAGGTTCAATACCATCGTGTATGTAATGAAGAATGGGTTTGCAAAAAATAAGGAAGAAAAGGAAAATTGAAAGAAAACCCTAGGCTTGACCAAAAGTTACCTGGAGTCACCTCCAAGCTTAGCAAAATATCTCTAACCAGAATTTTTATTCAAAATGCACTACCTCAAACCATTCCTAATAGCCTCTTTTTTATAGGCTTCAAGGATTACATCAAGCCTGTCTTCCATAAATATCTCTAAAATCGTGAGCGTTGAAGACTAAATTCAAAATTCAAGAAGAAATTTATTTCAAAATTTAGAAATGAAATCTGAAATAATTTTGATTTTGCTCCTAGCATTATTCTCCCTTGTTTGGGAAAACTCAACCTCAAAGGTTTGAAGTGTTTTAGAATTAGAACTTTGGCACTTGACACTTGCACCAACTCTTGACACACTTTAGGCTACACTAATAACAAAAATGGTTTTTGGTCCCACGTATTAAATTCACCTGGAATCACAAATTCAAATTGGGGGAGTCAATGTGGCAAATGATATAGTCTTTTCTTGATTTGCGGAAAACAATGTATCAAGGTTTTCCACTTTGTCCACCATGAAGGGTTGATCACTAGCATAGGCAGAGACTCAATTTTTATATCTTGTGTGACCTCAATAGGTTGTATTAAGTTTACCATACTTCATTCAAGTATTTGAACTTGCTTATCAGACTCTGCATTTTTGTTCTTTTAGCTATTCTAGCATTGTAGCAAGATCATTAGGACATGAAGTTTTAATGAATTTGAAAAATCATGTGTTGAGTAGTAATCGGTATGGTGGCATTTGTCACTTCCGTTTTAGCATAAAGTTTCAGTGCCTCAATATTATTGCCTCATAGGCAAAGCTTTAACTTTGAAACTTTTGGGGAGTTTTTCAATAAAATCCATTATAATGTCTAATTGGGCATTTTTCCTTGCAGTTTCTTGAGTTAGGCCTTGGATGGCTTTCATAAGAGTTGCCAGTTTTTGCTTGATGATAAAATAATCAAAATTAGTCGTGTGTGTTTGGCTTGGTTTGGGGAAGATAATTTTTTTTTTCTTGGGTCGAGGCCAAATTGAAGGGTTTATTTTTATTTTTATTATTATTATTATTATTTTTTTTTTCTGTCAACGGGTTGGATTGAGTGTTAGGATATTTGAGTTGCCATTGCCAAGAATCTTGTAGTTCAACTGACACCTCGGGAATCATATCCTCCCTCTCCCAATTGTTGATTTTTAAAAGAAAAAAATAATATTTGAGCTTTTTTTTTTTTTTTGGGTCAAGTCAAGCGCTATGGATGCAGGCCTTTAGGTCTTAACCCATCATTTCACTTGACCACAAGGCCAAACCTTGTACACACTCTTAGAGATGCGCTTTGAGTTGAACGGCATGGATTTTGGCGGCATTAAGCGAGCAAGGCGGCTTTCAGCAGAATCTTGGTGGCAATATGGTAGTTATGGATCAAGAGTGTGGATAGCAAAAATTGGTGGCTCAACTTGGCTAGTGGGCATGATACACCTTAGCCTTGAGTTTTCTAGCAAGTTTATGTTAGAGTTGCAAGGCTCAGAGACTGGTCCATTTGAGAACAACTTATTTAGCTTTTTGCTAAAAGTTTGATAAAGTATACTTGTACTTTGAAAGAGTAAGAAAAAGTAAAGTTTTAAAAAGTTATACACAAAAGTTAAAAAGCAAAAAACTAACTTATAAGCTAGTCCCAAACATACACTAGAGGTAAGATGGTAGCACATGGGTCGAAGACAATCTGTTAGTGTGAGTAGGCTCTTGTGAAACCTGTCAATCAAATCTGCAGTGGGGTTCCTGGGAATAGACTTACATGTTCACTTTCTGCAAGATGCAGTTTTTTTTTAATCATGAACATATGTTTACCTTTATTCTGGAGTAACAATGCATCTAGCATCACCACGTTGAAGGGTTTCGGTAGCTGTACCTAAATTGCAACGTAAATTACTAGTGAATAATGTCATACGTAAAGATATTGGGGTACTTTCAATTTCAAAATAAGCTTCTGGAAGAAAACTGTGTCCATTAGTGCGTAGACTAGTCCACAAGCTGTTTTTTAGAATTTTCATCTCCTATGTTGGGCTTGGTTGAATCTGCAGATTAATTGCTTTCCTGCTATTTTTTTGCTTGATAACAAGTACGTATTAAATCTGCCTATGTGGCTATAAAATATAACCCAAGTCTAACTGCTAATGTTTTCCCTGTTCTTTTTGGAATTAAATGACTTATCCTTTTCCTTGGTGTTATTTTACATCACATACAGATAGTTAAACCTGCAACTTTATCATGTATAGAAAGGTGAATTACATTGTAACAAGTAACAATAGTTTTTCTTAATGTTTTTGGAGGATGAATTAGTCATGTAGTTACTAAGAATCTGACAAATGGAGTTTGCAGATTATTAGAGAGCGAAGGTGGAAAGAAGTGACTGCTGTTTTCAACTTTCCTTCCACGGCTACAAATGCTTCTTTTGTGTTGCGAAAGTACTATGCTTCATTGCTTCACCACTATGAACAAATATACTTCTTTAAGGCCCGGGGATGGGTCCCGTCTTCTGGTGCGTTCATACAACAATCACCCTCTTTTTATATAAAAAAAATAAAAATTATCGTTTGATGCTGTTTTATAATAAAACAATCTTTATCAGATTCTATGATGAGCCCATCCACGACGCCAGTTGCAGTTCAAAGAACAGAAACTCTGCAGCCAACACCAGAAATGCAGGCATTTTTCCAGCAACAAAGGATAAATACTGCACAATTTCCTGGAGGTCCTTGCCTTTTCATATTCTTTTCATTTCCTAAAATTTGTGAGGAAAAAGTGAAGATAGATTGCTTTACACTCTTCTAGTATCAGCTGTGAAATTTTTTTCATTTCCAAAACCTGCTGTCTTGCCCTATTTTTGGAGAGTATTTGCTTTATATTTCTTTGGCAAATAATTTCCAAAATCTGGTGTCTTGGCTTTTTGGAAAAGTTTTGTATACTGCTTGGATAAGAGTGAAAAGGTTGTGGATAGGTATGTGTTTTCTTTTGGTTGCATCTATGTCTCTCAGTGAGTGCTGCATATCCTCAATGAATACTTTCATTCTTCAAGTTTGTTTAAACCCAAAATTATTCTGTTACACATCTCGTCACTGGAAGAACTATTATATAATTTATACTGCATATTTACTTTCACCAGTGACTATTATTATTGTATAATTTATACTGCATAGTTACTTTTGGGGGAAGTCTCAGAGATAATTTTGAAGTAGCTAGGAATTCAATATGTTTTTCCAGGTCCCCCCCCCCCCCCCCCCCCCCCTTAACTTTTCTGCAGGACAAGCCTCTGTGGTATTGTCCAATGGAGTTTATGATTGCTTTGATTATATTATAATCTGTTAGCAGTTAAATATTGTAAGATAGAAACAATTTTCATATTGTTATGGCAGTTTGTCCCTAGCGTCTTATAAGAATAATTTTGTATCTTTCACTTGTTTTGTGATCATTCTTAATAAATAGGTCAATGATACATGGTCTTTGTAATTTATTTATCTGTATGTGGTAGTTGGAATTGACTATCAATAAATATTTATTCTGTGAGAAAATTTGTATCTTTTTCTTGATAACATTTCTTAGTCTCAACATTTTTTGAGTAGCCAAATAAATTATTGTTGATGAACCTTTTTTCCATCTCTTGTGCATGATCAGTAGGGTCTCCAGTGACTGGGGTCATTGATGGGAAATTTGAAAGTGGATACCTAGTTACTGTCATGATAGGTTCGGAGAAGCTAAAAGGTGTACTTTATCAGGCTCCACAGAATGACTTACAGCAAATACCACGCAACTATAGTGTCTTTGCCAGCAAAAATAACAACCCTACTGTACCAGGCATCCATCGTCGCCGCCGCAGGAAGAAACATGAGATAAAACGGAGAGATCCGGCTCATCCAAAACCTAACAGAAGTGGATATAATTTCTTCTTTGCTGAGCAGCATGCAAGACTGAAACCGCTCCATCCAGGGAAGGACAGAGAGATCAGTAGAATGATTGGTGAACTGTGGAACAAGTTGAAAGAGTCGGGAAAAGCAGTAAGGACAATTTATAACTTCATCTTTTATGAGTCTTATTTTCTTTTTTAATTCCATTTTTTAAGTACTTATCCAAGCATGCATCGAAATCTGTGAACTCAGGTTTATCAGGAGAAAGCTGTTAAAGATAAAGAAAGATACAGAATAGAGATGGAGGATTATAGGGAGAGATTGAGGTCAGGTCAAGTCATCAGTGATGCAGTACCACTTCAACAGCGGCTTCCCGGACAAGATGTAAATATGGGAGCAGATGCCAAGATTGAAGAAAATGAAGGAGAAGACTCTCATTTGACACCTGATCAAGAGAGTTCTGGTAAAAGTGATTTTGAAGATGATAAAACTGGAGAGAAGGATTCAGATATTGAAGCATCTTTAGAAGTGGGAGTAGGTGCTGAGTCTAGTAATGTGGGTATGGAGACTTCAGCCGAGAAGGATTTTGAGCTGCAGAAAAGGGAAGATGATGCTAGAAATGACAAGGCTGAGGTTGGAGATGAGAGTGAAGAAATATTAGGCAACACT
Source organism: Quercus gilva (assembly GCA_023621385.1). Lineage (NCBI taxonomy): Eukaryota > Viridiplantae > Streptophyta > Magnoliopsida > Fagales > Fagaceae > Quercus > Quercus gilva. The sequence goes on along the minus strand of CM042478.1, from coordinate 29,647,305 downwards.
GAATCTGAGACTATAAAAGAACCAGTATCTGGTGACGAACATTAAAATTTTTCAACACGAAGTAGGGGTCACTTTTGGTATCCATTAGAGCGAAGAAATCTTAGGTGATCATTATCTGAGACTAAATACTAGTACCTAGTGAAGCAAATTAAAGTTTTCTATAAGTAGGTTTAACTTTTTTCCATTCTCGCTTTTACTTATTTGTAGAGGCAATTAGATACAATTGCTCACTTTTTATTTTCATCTGTTAGTATTCGCCTCCTTTGATTTGTAAATTCTGCAAGCTGTTGCAAATTGTTACGTGTTTCATTGGGATAAGAATAGAGGTTTTGGCCAACATCAGGCAGTTTTGTAGCAAATGAAAATTTCTGGCTCATATCATGAGCTTACATTCTGTGTTACAGGTCCCAATTAGATTGTTCTCTCTTGTTTTTTTTTGGTAAACCCAACTAGATTGTTCTTACTGTGTTGATAGGAAGTAACTCAAAAGCCTTGGAAAACTTGTTGGCATAAATTCCTTGTAGTATAATTTTTTATTTTTTATTTTTCAAAACAAATGTTGAAATAAAGCACGTAACATAAATAAAAAAATAGGTCATAATAATGTTAACCGCACGTACCACACATCTTTACAAAATAAACCATTGCAATTCTAACGTCTTTTTAATTATTATTGGACTAATTAATATAATTTGGTGTGTATTTTTTTTTTCGATACCATGCATAGTAGTAGCCCCAGCCCAATTCTTTGCCTTAAAAAAGGAAAAAGCCCAACACTTTTCTATTCAAGCTTTCTCTAGGATCTCACCACGTTTTTCTCCCCACTCCCAACATTTATTTTATTATTTTCATTTTATTTTTCTGTTGCAGGCCTGATGCGAATACAAATTTCCGATACAACTTTTTGTGTTCCCACCAATTGTAACTTCCAATATATTGCCAAAAAAAAAAAAAAAAAAAAACATTAACATAAACATATGACAAGTTGTAATTAGTAGAACATAAGATTGAATACAAAAAATAGTACAGAAGTTTTGTGTTATTCAAGGTCTTGGACAGAAGTGAATCACCAATGCCTCTAATCACCACCAATCGCTATCTCGTCTAGAAAGAGGCAAAGAGAGACAAAAGTTTATTCCAACGTTGAGGTGAACCGACTTGATATGGCCGGTATTTGAACTAGAATGAAATATCAGTATTTCCATACCGATATGGTAAATGCTGGCTGTGAAATTGACTGACTCCCTTGGTTGGTATTCCCACGCTCTTTACCCTTCTTGTATGACTTCCTAAGCTTCCTTTGGAGTAGCAAGCGTTGATCTGCCCTTTTTCCACTGACTATTTCTTTCTCCTTTTGGGTAACTATCTATCATGGCGAAAGAAACTTCGGCTTTTTTCCTCTAAATATGAGATACACTTTATTTTGGGGTGGGCTTTTAAAGTCACTGTAATCTATGCCTAATGGGTTTCCTAAGTACTAATAATTGATGAAAAGTATGAATCCCATTTTGTTTGAGCTCAATTTGGTCTCTCCTAGGCATGCATCACAACTTTGAATATGGAATTCAAAGGGATCAAATAGGAAATGATACTCTGAATCATATAACTATAATGAAATATTCGTTCAACCAACATTTATCAAATTTGAAAAAGAGCTAGAAGAAAGGGTTTGATCTTCGTAGTTTTATTTTTCGAACCGAGAGATCCATAACTCGGGATCCTAATGCATATCTATGCATATAGATACAAATGGTCCAATGAGAGCAAGAATTTCTAAGAACATTTGGTACATTTCATTTCTGAACAGAAGAGTCATTCACCTCGTGGCTTCCATCGTTTTTCACCCTTTTTACAAAGATGTTTTCCCTAGCGAAAAGCATATCTGAAAGGGTGGGTCATGGCTGAATACTAAAACTAAGGTATTCCTCTCCTCTGCCAAACCACACCTCACATGCTTCAATAGCAACGAGACTTTCTCTCTTTCCATGTCTAGGGCATGGAGGAGTAAGACCCATCTCTTTTGTCATCGCTCAATGGCTCCTAGACTACACGGCTTGAAACATCTTGGAACTGCTTCCTCAATCGAACCATCTCCCTTGGATTTTGCAGCTCTCTTCTTTTTCTCCTTTCTAGTGGAAGTGCCTAGAAAGCTCCCAATTATACTTTGGGGAAATTACACTTTACCACCCTAAACTATGCCCCAAATTACACTTTACACCATAAACTATTCGAATGCACAATTTGCACCCTAAACTATGACTATTATTACACTTTGCACCTTGATGTTAATTTTATTGTTAAGTTAGACAAACATATAAAGCACGTGACTTGCACATGTATATTGCTTAAGTGGCACAAACTTAACAGACCAAAACCCCCCTCTTCCCAATCAATTAAAAACAATTTTTTTTTTTTTATTCTCTCTCTCATGTGTATCAGCTCTTCTCCCCAAATCAAAATCCTTTGCAACCCTAAATCCCCAAATCAAAAATCATATTTGATAGTTTTGAGTGTGTATACGTTGCTATGAGGTTGTCATAGTTTGGTCTTGGTCCTTGATGATGCACGAAAATCAGTAGACTGGAATGCTTCGACTATGATGATGGCTATTAATCTTGAAAAGAAAGAAAGAACTATCAAAGGTGACCAGTGTGACCCGGCCAAAAACCCTTCAATGGTTAAGTCAGTTTTCTCTCTAGGACACAAGGATGAGAGATAGTAAATGGTCAGAACTTACCTTTGGTAGATGGGGCCTATTCCTTTTTATAGAGACTTTGACGTGGGTCTACTTGTTTAGGACCTATCACCATCGTGGGTGATATTGGTGGTTAACGAAGAAAATGGGATATGTGGAACGAAATGTATGAAATTCCTTCCACATGTTTGGTAATGTGTCATATTTTACTTATGTAGAACCTTTGGAGAAGTTCTTGTAGAATTCACTGAGTATAATTTTATCGTCCATGCATATGGCCGTCTGAATCAACTCGTCCATGAAGAACTCCCCTCATCTTATCACTTGGTTATCAACGGATGTGTATGTTCTCGTTTTCAGATGACTTGGTATAGGCATAGCTAAACTCTGGCCTACGACATAAGGATGAGTAATACTTGTGTTGATCCCCATTAGTTGCCCCCTTGTCTTTGTGTTGTTTGTCAATACTGCTCTTGTACCCTTTTTTTTTTTTTTTAGTCTTGCATCTTCATACTTGACATTTCTCGTCTAATCATCTTTTTTAAACAATTGCATATATAGGCCATGTCAAAGTTCATAGCAGCGTCCAGGCAAGCTACTGAGTCAGACCAGGAAAGGATTAGGTTGAGGGCTAAAATCCGTGATATGGAGAAGGAGTCAAGCTACAAGACGGGGGAGAGGATGAAGCTTGAGGCTAAGGTGGTGGAATTGAAGAACTTGGCAGAGGAGTTAAAGGCAGACATAGTGGAAAAGGACACTCGTCTAGATCATCTGTAGAAGCAAAATGAAGAGCTCAAATCATCCTCTGAATGAGCCAAAGACAAAGTGATCAAGGAATTCAAGTCATCCAAAACATATATTGATCTTCTGGACACGAACCATGCTGCGGGTTTCAAAGATTTCCGTATGGACACGATGACATTTTCTTGAGGTGGAATTTTCCCTTATTAAGCTTAATATTGGTGCTGCAAGTTCTCTCCTCTAGAGAAGTTCTGAAGATGTCAATATTGAAGACGATGCTACAACCCAGCCTGCTTATGACGACCCTGCCTTAGGAGAAAATCCCCTTTAGTGGTTTATGAAAAATTTTCAAACTTTTCTGTTTTATTGTAATTTTTATGTGATCCGTTGTTTTGGATAATTTGAATTTATTTAAGTACATTTGGCTCGTCCTTACTTTTTAGACAAGTCTTAATACTAGTGCCTTTTAGGCTTGTAAGGTTGAATTTAATCAACCATCTTGTTGGCTTTATTCCATGCCAAATTTTCTTATAATTCAGCATTTAGAAACCCTGTATTTAGGTGGGAATCATGTAAGGGTAGTGTGTGAGAGAGTGTGAAGAAATTCTCAAGACTGTGCAGTACAGCAAGGACTTGCGACTGGATCTCGCGGGTGGCTCGTGACTAGCAAGCTGCCAGAAGATGTACACAAGTGAAGTATGCAAAGAAGCTGAACTGTCATGCCAGTTGTAGCACTACAGGATAAAAAATCCAGACTGGCCATTCAGTTAGCTCGCGGCTTGAACTCGCGACTCAATCAAGTTGCGAGGCCAAGTCGCCAGCTAGCTCTGTTTTGAAAAAATGACTCTTCGCATTCCAAACACACACCGATATATATAAACCCTTATGCCCACGAAATGTAGAGAGCTTCCAGAGAGAGTTTTGAGAGAGAAACCCTAGAGAAAAACAAGATTGACTCATCCACAATTTTCATCCCTGATTCTCCAAATTCCTTTACTTTTACCCTTTCCATTGTTACATCCTTGAGAGGTTCATTAGCCAAATCCTTATCTCACCATATCTAATGGAAATATGAGTGTACGAAGCGGAAAATGAATTAAACGGATCTACTTCATTCACAATTGATAACATGTGTCATATAAGTTTCAGAATTAGAGAACAAGAAAGTGTACCTTGAAGCGGTGAAATTCATAACTGAAGTTCAGAAGTTCTTGAGAAGACCTTCAATCTTCACTCCAATTCCACTAGATGCCCAAGATGTGTGGTCTCTCAATCAGTTATATGTGTATGTTTCTAAAGAGAATCAAAGAGTGTCCAACACTCACATACATACCAATTCATGCACTTGTGATTGTTTCAAAATTCTGTATGTTTTTCTCCTATAACTGATTATCTAATTGGGCCAGCTTTTGGGCCTTTCCAATTGGGCTTTAATATGTGGCTTAGAGTGTGACCAAAAGGGAATAAATAAGACACTAGCCCTAATAGGCCTTGGGCTTTTCTGTCAACTCTTGACAAGTCAAAAGTTACCATTAATTATATTTAATACCACTATATAAATATAATTGCACTCTAGGCCTTATTAATAAATTATACCCAAGAATTTATTGTACATGCAACCCTTTCATAAAATATTCGTAGTAATACAAAGTCATGAATGAAGACTGCCACTTTGTGAATTATTACATCTTAATCCTTGAGTACCCGGTTTAATCCTTTAAGTTATTCATTATATATTTATGAAATCCAATTTCATAAATATATACTTTAGTAACTATTTACTAAAATAGTTAGGCCTAACTTTCTGAATAACAAACTCATTAAACTTATCTCAATGGAATATTTTATATCTCCGTTAAGAGACTATAAATTCCATCTTGAGAATATATGTTCCATCAACATTAAATGTGGCTGCCTAACATACTGAGGTTTTAACCATTACTTTAAATCTCAATCCTGATATATCAAAACAACCTATATTTCATGATTAGTTCTATTATTATCTTAGGATTAAGAGTTCATGCAAATATAAGTCGTGAGATTTATTATTCATTTGACAGTCGTTAAAAGAATAATAAATCTCACAGCGGTCCAATTCAATATGTCTTAACTCTTAAAACATATCAAAATATCAACTAGAAGTCTCCACTTCCATGATCAAGACAAATCATCTTAGTTGATATGTTATAGTCTTCGCAGATGAAATGCCCAATTTCATCACCAACTACGAATTAATATTCTGAATTTATAAAGAATTTGTGATTTATATATTCTATGATTTTTTACATAAATCACATACTATGCATCTCATGGACTATATGATAATGTCTAAATATTCATGTTACCATTATTTCAGATAATAATAAAACAATTTTATTAATTACAATATTAAGTCATACATCATGTCATACACAATGTCACACATAATATAATACATAGCATCATACAATAGAATTTAAGGACACTAATCCTAACAATACCCATATCTGTGAGAAGGCTTTTTGGTGCTTTGGAAAGCAGTTAGGAAGGAACCAATTGATTTTGGTTGATGCTATGGGCTATAGCGGAATCCGGTAAGCTAAAGAAGACAAAGGTTCGGCGTAACCACGTTGGAGCAAGAAATTGGAGGGCTTGGGTACACTGGGTAGATTAGGCTTGGAGGGTCTTCTGCTGTTCATGTATCCCAACTTCATTCTTTAGTGGATTATTGACCACTTGGAGGGCAGTGGAGAGGTTTTATGCTGAAGGCTTCAGTTTCCTCTTTGATAACACATCGTTGTGTTGTCCTTGTGTTTGCATCTCTCTTCTCTTAATCTTTGCCATTTAATTTCTGCTGTGGATATGATTTTATTTGGTTTGGATTGTTTATCAATTCTGTTATAAGCTTATGTTCATTTTCCGCACGTACATTGTTTGATATTAAGCTTGAATTGATAATTTTGGTAATTGGGGGTCTAAACGTTCATAGTGTTTTATACGCTATTTGAACATTCAAGGCTTAAAGGTTTTTGGACAATAGTCATCTACCCTTTTTGTTTATGAATGTTTTTATCTATGTTGTGTTTTCCAAGTATTTTCCGTCTATACTTCTTGTCTTTGGACTTATCTTTGGAAATTAACTTGGTTATGTTATCCATGATTTGGATTGGTTGGATGTGTTGTCCACGAGAAATGTCGCATGCATGCTTTTTTTTTTTTTTTTTTTTTTTTTTTTGTCTCTAATCCTTTTTGGACGAGTTTCATTGGAAAATTTATTTTTTCCCTTGTTCATTGTCTTTTATAACAATTTGCTTCCTTTTTATCAAGGATAGCTTATGACGAGACATCCTGTGTCCAGAGATTTTATATGCCTATCATTTCATTTGGATATTGATTTTACAAAATTATAAACACTTAAATTAGAAATTCAAACTGCTTTATATACAACATCTATACATAACATTGTCTGTGGACATACAACATCTGTACATAGCATCGTCCATGGACATAAGGATAGTATATAACATCATCCAAATAGCTTGTCCATGCTAATACTTAGTCCATTTTTAGGAGATTTAAATTACTTTATGTACAAAGGGACTCAGTTCATGACATCGTCCATAGCACATGCCAATAACTAGTGCTTTTTAGGAAATTCAAACACTTAAAAACCTAACACACTGTTTTAAAACATAAACACTGAAATATATATATATATATATATTAAAAAAAAAATTCTTAATCTCATCCATGCTAAGCTTCCTGACAAGTCACCTTCATTGGTAATATTTCCTTAAATGCTCCATGTTCCATAGGTGTTCCAGCTTCCGTCCATCTAGGGCCTTCGAGTAGTATGAACCTCACCTTTTGGAGTTGATGACTTTGTATGGCCCTTCCCAGTTAGGACTTAACTTTCCATGAGCAGGATTCTTTGTTGCCAGAGATACCTTCTTTGACGAGATCTCCGATGATGAACTGTCTTGGCTTCACCAGTGCATCATGATGTTTGGACATCAAATTTTTGTAACGAGCCACCCCTCATTTTGCATCCATTCTTACGTCATCCATAAGATCAAGGCTTAGATGAAGCTGCTTCTCGTTCTCTTCATTGTTGTAGTGAGCCACCCCGTAGCTAGTTAAGCCGACTTCCGCGAGTATGACCGCGTCACTTCCATATGCCAACTTAAAAGGTGTCTCTCTAGTTGGGGTCCTTACCATCGTCTTATATGCCCAAAGGACGCTGGGTAGTTCGTCTGGCCATATTCCCTTCGCCCCCTTAAGCTGGGTTTTAATGATTTAAAAAAAAAAAAATAGTTTGCAAATTCAACTTGTCCATTGGTTTATGGATGTGAGGGGGAGGAATAATGATTTCTGAAGGGTGCATTATCAAATTGGCATCCGTTATTTGAGGTGAGTACCCTAGGAATCCCAAAGTGGCATATTATATTCTTCTAGACAAAATTTCTGACATTTTGCTTAGTGATCCTTGCCACGGGCTCCGCTTCCACCCATTTTGTAAAGTAATTAATTCCTACTATTAAGAACTTCATCTATCTTGTCCTCATGGGAAAGGGACCAAAAACGTCAAGTCCTCACTAGGCAAAGGGCCAAGGGGCCACCATTGGAGTAAGATACTCTAATGGTTTCCTAGGTATGTTGCTATACCTTTGAAATTTATCGCATGCTTTAACATAGGCTTTAGCATCTGCTTGCATAGATGGCCAGTAATACCCCACACGGATCATCTTGTTGATGAAGGGTCTAGCCCCTGAATGATTTTCAGCTCCTTCATGGACATCTCTTAGGACATAAAGAGACTCATCTAGATTCAAACATCTTAGGTAGGGTTGAGAAAAACCCCTTTTATACAACACCTCATCCATGAGGACAAACTTCGCAACTCTTACCTTTAGTCTCCTTGCTTCATCTGTATCTTAAGGGAGTATTCCATCTTTGAGATAAGATATAATTGGGGTTGTCTAATTGGTTACTCCATCTATCTAATTTACTTCCAAAATATCTATACTCGGAACATACTGGATTTTAACTTGATCATATATCATCTCGTCTGAAAATGCTATCTTAGCCAAGACGTCGGCTTTTGTGTTCTCTTCCCTTGGTATTTTTTGAAATTGGGCTATTGTAAAGCCTTTGATGCACTACTTAAATTTTTCTAAGTATCTCTTCATTTGATCTTCTTTGGCTTCACACGTCCCATTTACTTGGCCTATTACCAACTGTGAATCCTCCTAGACGAGGATTGAGTCTGCTCCGAGTATTTGACTAAATCCAAACCCTGAAGTAAGGCTTCATACTCAGCTTCATTATTAGTTGTTTGGAACTGTAGATGGTCGGTGTATTCAAAATGATCCCCTTCTGGTAATTGCAAGACTATCCCAATTCCTCCTGCATGTTGTGTGGACGATCCGTCTATATGGACGACCCACTGCTTTGCCCCCTAGTCTTCATCTTCTTTAGCAGGAGTAAATTCAGCAATAAAATCTTCAAGGACTTGAGCTTTTATTGCTTCCCTTGGCTTATATCGCACATCAAATTCACTAAGCTCCACTATCCACTGGATCAACTGTCCAACAGCCTCTAGCTTAGTCATTGCTTTCTTCAACGGGTGGTTTGTCAGGATGTTGATTACATGAGCTTGGAAATAAGGTCTGAGCTTCCTCGCTACTGTCACCAATGAAAATGCTAACTTTTCCATTGGTGGATACCGTCCTTTAGCTCTTCTCAAGGCTTTGCTGGTGTAATAAACGGGCTTCTGTATCTTTCCTTCTTCTCTGATCAAGGCTGAACTCACTGCATAGGGAGACACCACTCGATAAAGATATAACTCTTCTCCTGGTTTGGACGGACTTAGCAGCGAGGTTGAAGAAAGGTAAGTCTTCAAGTCTTCAAATGCTTGTTGGCACTCATCCGTCCATTCAAATGCTTTCCTTAATACTCTGAAAAATGGTAAACACTTGACAGTGGCTTTTGAAACAAACCTTTTTAGGGCCGCCACTCGTCCAGTAAGGCTTTGGACGTCCTTGATATTCTTCGAAGGTTGCATGTTCAAGATTGCCTGGATCTTATCAGGGTTGGCTTCAATCCCCCTTTGTGAAACCATAAAACCAGGGAACTTCCCTGGTGCAACTCTAAAAGCACATTTGCTCAAGTTCAACTTCATCTTATATTGCTTAGGTGTATCAAAGGTTTTTTGAAGATTGTCTAAATGATGCGCCTCTCTCACACTTTTCACCAACATATCGTCCACATATACTTCTACGTTTTGCCCAATCTGTGGACGAAACATATGGTTGACCAGCCTCTCGTAGGTAGCCCCTGCATTCTTCAACCCAAATGTCATTACTTTGTAACAAAACAAACCTTGGCTCATTACGAAGGATGTCTTCTCCTGGTTTGCTTCGTCCATCTTAATCTGATTGTACCCTAAGAAAGCGTCCATGCAAATTCAATCAAGGCAAGGGGTGGCCTACTTTTCCTGATGTTGAGTCATCTTATTCAAATTTAGTTATACTAATGGAACAAGTGAAAGTTTTCAGATGATATAGACCCCCAAGAGATGAGCGAGAACCTCCAATTGCTTAGGAGTCGCACTCTATCCTGCCACTTGGTGGACGAAATCTTCTCTCCCTTTAGAATTCTTTCTCATACACATCTTTGCCCTATTTCACCAAGGAGGAAAGAAGAATCTTCCAAGCAGACAGAGACCTAAATTTTCATCAAATTCATTCCCAAACTTGCTTTGTTGCAGTAAGATGATCAATTCGAGAGTGCTAGGGAGAAGAGAACGACTCTTCAATAAAAACCTCTCTGATTCGGTCATTGAGCAGTCGGACGACTCTTCAGTAACCCAGGATGACCCCTTTAATGCTTCTTTTGCTGTATACCCCCTCCATCCTTCGGAGGTGGAAGAAAGGGTACTTAATAATATATATTAAGTAAGTAGGGCCCCGGAACGCTAAAAAGGTGGGGGAACAAGAGTTGTCATGATAGGAAAGAAAAATGACTATAGGAGACCAATGATTCTCTCTTCTTAAACAACCTATATCCTCCACACTTAATTAGCATTTGATAGATTCTCCAACCCTGAGCAATCTTAGTTATTGGTGGGGGTTCGGTCCATTAGCTGGTATTTGTTTAGTCATTCAAATAGTGACTGGCCTTTTTTTAGCTTTGCGTTACACACCTCATGTGGATCTAGCTTTCAATAGCGTAGAAAACGTTATGAGAGATGTTGAAGGGGGCTGGTTGCTCCGTTATATGCATGCTAATGGGGCAAGTATGTTTCTCATTGTGATCTAGCTTTATATTTTTGTTCAGTGTCTCAGAGTTGTAATCTTTCTATTAATGATTGTGACAGCTTTTATAGGATATGTACTACCTAGGGGTCAGATGAGCTTTTAGGGAGCGACAGTAATTACAAGCTTAGCTAGTGCCATACCTGTAGTAGGAGATACCATAGTGACTTGGCTTTGGGGTGGCTTCTTCGTGGACAATGCCACCTTAAATTGTTTTTTTCGTCTTCATCATTTGCTCCCCTTTATTTTAGTAGGTGCTAATCTTCTTCATCTGGCCGCATTGCATCAATATGGATCAAATAATCCATTGGGTGTACATTTAGAGATGGTCAAAATTGCTTTTTACCCTTATTTTTATGTAAAGGATCTAGTAGGTTAGGTAGCTTTTGCTATCTTTTTTTCCATTTGGATTTTTTGTGCTCTTAATGTTTTGGGGCATCCCAACAATTATATACATGCTAATCGATATTCATCCCGCCTCATGTTGTGCCAGAATGGTATTTCAAACTGATCCATGCCATTCTTCGTAGTATACCTAACAAATCAGGAGGTGTAGTCGCAATAGCACCAGTTTTTATATGTCTGTTGGCTTTACCTTTTTTTAAAAGTATGTATGTGCATAGTTCAAGTTTTTGCCCTAATCACCAAGGAATTTTTTGGTTGCTTTTGGTGGATTGCTAACTACTAGGTTGGATCGGATGTAAACCTATGGGGGCACCATTTGTTACTATTGGACAAATTTCTCCTTTTGTTTTCTTCTTGTTTTTTGCCATAACACCCATTCTGGGACGAGGAATTCCTAATTCTTACATGGAAGAGACAGATCACTCCTTGTAGAAACTCGATTTTGCACCCTTGTGTACCTTAGATGGCCATTGAAACAAAGTTTTCTAAACTTTGTATCTTTTGTAGCTTAGATAAGCATCTCTATGCACAACTAAGCAAGTGAGCTTTGTGGCTTGTGTTTGTGATGAGTAAGATTAAGTAATCTCTTGTACTTAACACTCGTATCACTCTTTTTAACGAGAAGGACAAGAAAATCCTAACAGAAAAGCATAAATAACCATCTCACCTCTGTAGCCCGCCAATCATAAAATAACATTTGTATGCTTCGGCATAGCAAAAGTGGAATGTCAAATGCTTAACATCATTGGGTATTTCTTTTCTATCTCTTATATGTCCATGCATGATTTGCTTAAAAGAAAAAATATGCAAAGAAAAATAAAAGCAAAAAGATCAAAATGCTTTATATATGATTGCAAGCGTGTATTCTAGGAGACCTGTGAGTTATGGGATGTACCTCGACGGTGATAGTCCCCATCAAACAGTTATGATTGTGAGTGAGTTACAGTGATTTTCTCATATCTCAAATCATTATAACATGTAGACACTTATGTAATCTTGCGATGTTTTCACTCACAACACATAATAGTCTTTGCTACTATTGATACACGTGCAGGTATAATGTGATTTGGCCATCACAAGGAATAAATGTGTAAATGTATGCTCACTAAACTGTCTTAACTTGTTTTTGAAATATAAAATTGGTTAGACTTGTTTAGTGTGTGTGTGCGTTTTGGATCTATGTGCTTAACATTTTTCTTAATTGAGAGATGATTTTGAGAGGTTAAAATGTTGTTTGGATCTTTGGTTGTATAGCATGCTTGATTGCACTCATATCTGTGTTTTTCTCTTCTTGAAAAACTGTTTTTAAGCAATCTCGATAGCTTCTCGATAGCTTCTCGATACCTCTCGACAGCTATGCTATCTATTGAGACCTTTTAGCTGCTTTTTATCGCATTCTCGATAGCTCTCGATAGCTACCTCGATCCATCAAGAAATCTTCTGGATGCTCGATAGCTTCTTGATAGCTACCTCATTCCATCGAGCTTTATTACTGAGGAAACCTTAGACAGCTCCTCGATAGCTAAAAGGCGTGTTTTAAATCTTGATAGCTCTTAATCCATCGAGGTTTATGAAGTTTCTATATAAATGTTCAACGCAATTTCTCACTCACTTTTCTCGATCTCTCTCGATCCTTTCAGGCTCTTCACCTCCCAAAATACCTCTAAATCACTTCATACCCCTTCCCCAACTGTTCTCCAGTTTCAAGATCATTTCTTTTCTCTGGTAAGACTCTTTCTCATTCATTTCTTCATGCATTTCACCTTTTGTGACCTAACTTTTGGGGTTTGTTGAAAAAATTGGTTTTTTTTCAAATTAAAGAGGTTTTTGCAAAATTTTGGGATGGGTTTTGTATATTTGATTTTAAAACATTATGCATTGCATTACATGTGCATTATAACAATGTTTCATGCATTTAGATGTGTGTTTACCTTGTTGCAATGATTGTGTGCTGTTAGGTTTGGATTGGGCTGAGCCCATGATGTTTTTAAGTTTGCATGTCACATGTTCATGCATTTTCATGCATATGTACCTTTAAGTTTCTATATTCTTATATATATTATCTTGTTGGTGCTTTTCTGATTGTCTCTCTCTCTCTTTCTCTCTTTCTTGAGTTAGTTGCATCATGGCACCTAAACGTAAGTCTACTTCGTCCCAGAACCCTCTGCGTTCTCGGGCATCTACTTCTTCTTTTGATCCTACCCTTTCTTCTGTTAAGCTCCGTGATGAGAAGGCCTGTAAGGACTTCTCGGAGAACTTTTCTAGATGAGACATTCATTTGGAACACCAAGTCATCTTGTCAAATTTCTCTAACACTATCCTACTCACTGTCATCTACAGCAGCGGTTAGGAGTCACTGTGTGGCGCCGCGGTCACTTGCCCTTCCGTGATCATATAGGAGTTTTACTCTAATATGCATAGATTTAATTCTTTAGTACCTCCGTTTTCTACTCGCATTCAAGTATGCGCATTGTGGTCACTCCGGATATTGTATCCGAGGTGCTCCATGTCCCGAGGGTAGCGCATCCTGACTACCCCGGTTGTGATTGTCTGAGGACTGTGGGCATGGATGCTCACCTTGACATTCTCAGTGATGAGCTGTGTCAGGTGAACACCCATGTTGGTCGTATCGCACAATGATAGGCTATCATAAGTGGTTTCACTGTGGCTTCCTCTCCTTCTCTTGAGGCCTCTGAGGACGATGACGATGACGATGACGATGACTCCGACGATGATGATGCTGACGAGGACGATGGTGCTAGCTCGCCCAGTGATGATGAGATGTCTATTTGATATACTTACCCTTTGTCACTTGTGACAAAAAGGGGGAGTAGTTTTGGGATGAGAGTAGTCATACTCATAGGGAGAGAGTTAGTATAAGAGATTTTTGTTAGGGGGAGTGTCCATATTCTTTGAGGGATGTAGTGAGGTTTTTATGTATTTTTTATTGTCTTCATTTTACATTTACCTTATGTATATTGGTCTTGTGACCATTTGACATACGTTGTACTTATCATTGGAGATATATATATATATATATATGTTGATATATGTTATTCACCTATCTATTTATGTGTTGTTTCTTTACTTTCTTTATACACATTTCTTATATAATGTATGCAATCTTATATTTCTATTTCACACTAAGATACCTTGATGAGTTTTATTTAAAGTGCTTCAGAGATACAGGTTGTCAAAGTCTACTTGCCATAAACTCTCTTCTTGCAAAGTTTTTCAAGAGTTTGTGTTAGGATAAATTTTATATTATTCAACAAGTGAGTATGAGTTGAGTGATTTATGACTTCTCTCATATGTTCATTTGTTTGTTGTGGTTTTGTCATGGATTGCCAAAGGGGGAGATTGTTAGGACATATGTGATTTGATGTTAGGAACATATGCCAATATTTTATGTAATTGGCTAATCCTTTGACAAAACGCACTTTACTTGTATTTGGGTAGATCTAGGATGAGTTTAATACTTCAAGGAACAAGGTTTCAAGTTCAAGTGTTAAAGCCATGCAAGTCTATCCAAGAAACAAGTGAGAAAGTGCTGGATTTCAAAGCTTGACAGCTAGCATCTATTGAGGTTTAAAAGCTGTTTCAGCCCGTGGCTTTACAGTTTATGAAACTCAGTTTTTCAGAGCTGTTTTTCATCCAATCCGTGAGTATGTATTTAGGCTTTCTTTTCTCACAACCTTAAACATATATAGAGATTATTTTGAGGGCCGTCAAAGGTTACATAAGTTGCACAAGTGTGAAGCAAAGTCTTGTTCATGCAAATTGTGACCGGAGACAGAATTTGCCCTAGTTCATCTTTCTCTTGAAGAAGCTGCTGTGTTTGTACACCTTAGGGTTTTGTGACCAAGGAGCTTCATGATCTTCATCATGTGATGAACTGAAGCACTTTGCAACCAACATCTTTATCAAGTTGGTGATGAAGTTGCATATTGGGATCCTCGCATCTATTGGTTAGTCACGTACTAGGAGCCGTGCATTGAAAAGGAGAGATTGTCACTACAGAACAAGTCCAATTTGGTATTGGGGTAAGGGTTCAATTGTAGGTTGGTATAAGGTACTGGGACTCCTTTACTTGTAACCGCTTATTTTGATAATAGTGGATTCTCGAGAGTGGTGACATTAAAATCACCCGGTGGGGTTTTTGCTGTGTAGGTTTTTCCCATTCAAAAACAAATCACCGTGTCAATTTAATTTCCGTTGCATTTAGCTTAATTGGTGATTTGTTTGTGCTACCACGCATTTTGCATGTTAATTTGATTAATTAATAAACTTGGCTAATTAATCAATTAATTCATCACAAGGGGTCAATACATTCTTGGCCTATCATAATGACTGCAAGAAAGCTTTCATGTGTACTTTCCAGAATGCATAGTTAGTGCCATCAAATAAAGGATGTATAATAAGAGATTTTCCTCTATCCGTGACAAACAAGGGTTAATGGATCACACAACAAAGATTAAAACCTAATCAGAGTGTATCTGCTCTGATACCACTTGATAAGCCAAGAGTGTATTGATCCCTTGTGATAAATTAACCAATTAATTAGCCAAGTTAATTAATTAATTCAATTTGCATGCAATAAGCGTGGTAGCACAAACAAATAACCAACTAAGTAAAAATGCAGCGGAAAATAAATTGACATGGTGATTTGTTTACGAATAGGAAAAACCTACACGGCAAAAACCCCATCGGGTATTTTAAGGTCACCACTCTCAAGAATTCACTATTATCACAACAAGCGGTTACAAATAAAGGAATCTCAGTACCTTATACCAACCTATAGATGAACCCTTACCCTAATACCTAATTGGACTTGTTTTGTAGTGACAATCTCTCCTTTTAATGCACGGCTCCCAATATGTGACTAACCAATTCAATGTGCAGATCCCAGTATGCGGCTTACTCACCAACTTGAGAAAGATGTTAGCAGCAAAGTTCTTCAATTCATCAACACAATGAAGATCACAAAGCTCCTTGGTTACAAAACCCTACGATGTACAAACACAGCAGCTTCTTGAATAGAAATATGAACTAAGGCATATGTCTCCAGTTCACAATATGCTTGTGAAAAACTTTTGCATTGAGTTTCATCAGCTGTAATGGCCCTTAAAAAATCCTTATATATGTTTAGGGTTGTGAGAAAAGAAAGCCCAAATATCTATTCACGGATTGGAGTGAAATCAGCTCTGAAAAACTGAATTTCATAAACCTCAATAGATACCTTATCTGTCGAGAAGCTTTCGAGCATCGTGCTGAAATAGCTTTTCTAACCTCGATAGATACTAGCTGTCAAGCTTTAAAATCCAGTACTTCTTCACTTGTTTCTTGGACAAACTTGCATGGCTTTAATAATTGAACTTGAAACCTTGTTCCTTGAAGCATTAAACACATCATAAATCTACCTAATTACAAGTAAAGTGTGTTTTGTCAAAGGAATAGTCAATTTAATATTGACATATATTCTTAACATTGATTCACATGTCCTAACAGAGTTAACTGAGTCAACTCAATTTAACTCACCATTTCCTCTATTCATCTTGTCTCTCTTTTCTCCTTTTTTGCTTCTTCCTTCATCACCTTCTCTTCCTCCATTAACACTATTCACCTTCTTCTTCCACTTGATTTTTCTTCTTCATCTCACCATTTCTTCTAAAATAAATAAAATAAAATAACACCTTTCTAATTCTCAACCTTCCCTCATCCATCTCCATCAATATTTCTTTAGATCCTTATGTTTTTGAGCACTTTTGCCACACACCTATTTTTGGTGGAACCCATTTTCAAACCCATTTTTCTTTGCATCAAATGTCTTCTTCTTCCAATGGATCCTCTTTTCTTACTTTTCATGGTAAGAAATATGATCCAACATTTGATTGGAATGATGAGGGGGGGCTTCTTCAAGACCCGAAGACCCATGCTCCATATTCTCACATGGACATCAAGGTGAGTTTTTCTTTGGGTTTCTTTGCTTGGAAAAATGTTGTTTCATGCTTCATTGAAAATTTAACGGTGAGGCATTGTCATTTTGTTTTGTGTCCTTGTTGGAATTTTGGGTATTGTATGATTGATCATGTTTTAATGTTGGCTTTGGTGTATTTTTGAAGTGTTTATTTTTTATCATGGTGTAACTTGGACAATGTTGGTGGCTTATGGAATTTTGACAATGTTGGTAGTTTGTGATGTTGTTGGATGAATTTTGGCTTGGATTTTGGGAGCATTGGCATTGTGAAAAATTTGTGTTGTGGGCTTGTATGAATATGCTAATGATGTATGTGGAAAAATTTGTTGGCATGTGTAAACTTTGTTTTATGAACATGGCAAAATTTTGTGGGTATGTGCATGGATAAATTTGTGGGTATGGACAAATTTTGTGGGCATGAAACTTTGACTTATGGAAAAATTTTGTTGGGTATGTGATGTTGGTTCATGGAAAATTTTTGTGGTTATGACTTTGGCTATGTGAGAATTTACTTGTTGTGCATGGACATGTAGGAAATTAGTTGTTGTCTATTTTGGTCATGTATAAATTTTTGTGCATGGTTATGGAAAAAAGATTTGGTAGTTGTGTATGGACGTATGAAAAATTTTGATTGTGGTGAAATTTTTGGTAGGGCATTGGTTTTTTTTTTTTTGGTGGTGGGGCATTGACCTTTTTGGGCGCATGATTTTTGGTCATGTGGGTTTTGGTTGTGGGAATTTTTTTTTGACATGGGTTTTTTGTTCTGGTATTGTATTTTTGGACACGTGGGTTGCGGCTTGGGAATTTTTCTTTAACATGTGAGTTTTTTTTGGGCATGTGATTTGTCATGGAATGATGAGCTAAACTTTTGTGTTGCAGAGCCTCAAGAGTCGAGGTAGTCTCCAAATGTTGAAGAACACGTGGGAAGCATTGTCTCCTGACGTCAAAAACATCATCAATGAAGCAGGCTTTGGTACTTTCTTTGAAACTTTGTCAAATCAAGAGACACATGAATACAAGGATCTTTAGTTACTCCTTGCCTTAGTAGACGCTTCTGGGACACTACATGTACCTTCCATTTTCCAGGCATTGGTGAGGTAATGTTGACACCTTACGACTTTTCTGTTATTACCGGTCTAAGGTTGGGTAGGGAAAGAATTCGTGTCCATGACTCCATTACTTCAACTAAAATCGAGAAAATTCTAGGTGTAGTTCCTTTCAGAATGAAAAGTAAAAATATTCCTTTGTCTTGGATGTGTGAGAATATTTCCCAATGTGATACTATGGCAAAGGGTGCTTACATGTTCATGTTTCTCTTTATTGGGACTTTCTTGTATCTGGATTTAGGCAGTACAGTGAATTTGCATTACTTGTGGAGTTCGAGAAAAATTTAGCGAATTCGGAATTATGATTAGGGCAGTATGGCTTATGCTACTTTGTTGCATTTCATGACTCAAATTTCTAGGCAAAGCCTTTCAAGCTTGGGTAAGGCTCCATTTGTATGGCAAGTGAAGTTTGAAATTTTTGGCTATGTGTAGGTTTTGGAAAAAAAAAATATTGGCTAGATTGTAATGGAAGGTTATCTAGGCTATGTGTGGTAATGGTGTTGTAAATTTTTCAAGTTTGGATGTATGAATACTTTGGAGTTGGTCCTGAAATTCAGAAGAAGGTTGCTGGCATTTTTCCAAGATTTCTCTGTTGGTTGCCCAAGCACCGTTTGTCGACGCCCTCCAGGCGTTCTTTGGAAATTTGGCACTTGGTGATTGACAATTTGACTGCTGATGATGTGAGTCCTTCCTCCCCCCCCCCCCCCCCTTTTTTTGAATCTTTGGTACTTGGTTATGGTTTGGTCTTTTCTCATTTTGGGTTCCTATGTGATTTTTCAGATGTGTTTAAATCCTTGGGTTAGATGTGAGGGTTATGTAGAGTGTACGCCGGCTTTGGATCTAAACGACCATCAAGTATTGTTTGAATGTGGGCATGGAAGGTATTGGTATCTTGGTGATCGGGTGTTGCCCTAAGTTCAACATGTGTATCCTCCTACAACAATTCCAATTCCTCCTTGTCCTTCCCTTTGATTGGCTGACTGATGAAGAGATTGCTCGGGCCCATGATGGCTATATCGTTGCAGGAGTAGAAGTGGATTATTCTGAATTCATTCGAGTTCATCTGCAAGGTTGCTTGGCTAGCATAACGATACTTCTCTTCCCTTTTGAAGTCAAATTTTCATCTTGCAAATTCTTTTTCCATATTTATGCTTAGTAACAAAATTTGCATGTTGGATTTTTAGCCTCTATCTTTTGAAGGAGAGGAAGAGGGGGAGGGAGAGGAAGAGATTCCTTCTCCTTACCATGCTGGTAGCTCTTCTAGTTCCTTCATGGAGACTTTTCCCCATTTTCTGGCATGGCAATATGATGTGATGAATCCTGATGGAACTAAGTTCCATGCCTTTGAATAGGCCAGAGCACACACTGAACGTTCCTTGGCCTGATCCGGTATGTTCCTGCATTTTTATTTCTTTGTCCTTATTTCTTCTTGCCTTATTGAATGGCTCTTAATCTGGTGAATTTGTGCGTCAGGTTGATGTGGATCTTGTGAAGGAAAGCATGCGGATGATTGGAGGTTTGCAATCGTTGGCTTATACTCAGTCCTCCTAATATGTGCTTAATGAGGCGAGCTGGGTATTCAATGATGCTTTCTGAGTGTCTTTGGCTTAGACTTTTCTTGATGATGAAATTAACACTTGATTTTACTGACTTTTCAAGCACATCGAATGGTAACTGCTGATCCCACCAGAAGAAATTTGGAGGAGAGGATCAAGAGCCTTGAACTTGAAAATCGACATTATGATCCTCGATTTTTCACAAGTCAAGAAGGAAATACTAAAGGCGGCTCCTCTAGAGGTGGGTCAAGGAGATCCTCACGCAGGCAAATCCGGAGTCCCAATGATGTTTGACTTATATTTTTAATTCTTGCAAAAAAAAAAAGAAAAAAAGAAGAAGAAAGAAAGTGTTCCTCAAATAATCTTGTATTAATTCCCATGTTTAGCCCTTTGTCCTTGGAATCGCTTTGGATCATGTAGAAACTTTAACTAAGATAAGTTTAGAATTCACCTGATGAGATCTTGTAGTACTAATTTAAACTTATCCTGATTGGCTCTGATGAAATCTGCACTTACTTGAATGAGGCGGAGCCGAATGCCCCTAGTTTAAAATGAATGCATGATTTTTTTGAAATCTCAATGATTTTCTTTGTTTTAAAAAGATAATGATGGTGATTTTTTTTTTTTTTTTTTTTTGAAAATGAATGAGAGGTGGGTGAATGCCGCTAGTTTGGAACATGAATTCATGAGTCTTAAAATATATATATATATATATATATACATATCTTGATTTGATCAATTTTTGAAAAAAATGATGGAAGCGTGATTTTTGAAAACAAGTGAGTTAGGCACATCAGAATGCCCCAGTTTGACCAAAAATATAAATATCTTTTTGAGTATTAAATGATCCTAAAAAAATGTCCGAGAACACAAAATTGCACGTAATTGCATGGATGTACAATGGAGGGGCTGCGTGCCACTTGGCACTTGGCCACGCCATGACATTTACGTCGTGGTGGGCCGACTCCTTACGCTTTTCTAATGTGTGTTTCGCGTTTTCGTGTTTTCTGAAAAATATTTTCTTCGTTTGTGATCAAGAAACACTCTCTTACTCAATTACAAACTCTCTGAAACCTATTTCAAACCTGATTAAAAACAGGTGTAGCTCAATATAAATGAGTTCTCCTGCGACAAATCTCTGCATCAAGGCTTGCAAAACACAATAATCACAACCAAAAGTCATCCATGGCTAGCAATTATAATTTTTCTCATTCAACAATTCATGATATCAAGAGATGGGTACGTAGCTTTGATTTCAGCACCAAGACCAATTTTACTGCCTACAAACTAGAAGGAATCAAGGCTCTGAGGAATGTTAAAATCAGGTGGAATTTTCTTCGTGCTACTGTGAAATTTTGGGATCCCAAAGATCATGTATTCCAGTTTAAAATTGCTGAACTCTGTCCCACAATCGAAGAATTTTATGCCATTTTGGGCTATGATCCAGGCAAGAAATCTGTAGCGGTTTCTTGTAAACCAAGCATAAGGGATCTTTGTCTGATGCTCTCGGTCTTCCTACTTATATTACCAGTAGTATTGAAGGACATATGGTGAATCTTCATGCAATTGTTTCCAGGCTGATTGACAAACGCACCTATGGAGTGACTGACAATATGCAGAAAAGCTTTGGCTTAGCCCTATGCTTCGTGGGAGAATTTTTGCTTTGCTCTAGAAGGCATGGTTTTGTGGATGCTCGAGCCATAAGTGTTGTGAGTCAAATTAAGGATGGTGATAATCCTATTTCTTTGATCTTGGCAAAAACTCTTCTAGGACTGGATGCTGTATTTCATGGTGGAGAATCTCAAAACTTCCTAGGAAGTCCCTTAACTTTGTAGATATGGCTAATGGAGCGACTGGATATGATTGCCAAGCCTACAACTGGTAATTATGGGCCTAGCAATTTTCTTAGCAAGACTGTAATTAAAATTGAGTGTCAAACTAAAAGTGACAAGGTGAAGTTCTTGAACAAGAAATCTAGTACCTCAATCCAATGGAACTATTATTAGCGGAAGTGCCTATCCCCTCTACTGCAGTCTCCAGGATTAGATCACATCTTCATTGTTTGGTTGCGGAGGGCAACCTTCTACAAGGCAGATAAACTCCTAAGGCAGTTCTAGTATGAGCAAAGAATGCCCAGTGGAAAAAGAAGAAGAACTTTCACTCCTGTGGACACAAATCCTACTTCTATAAAGAACATGCTCTTGGGCTTAGAGATGGCTAACCGAGTTGACCAATCTTTTGCCAAAGTCCATTTTCACCATATGACTACAGAATACTCTAACTGGTTGGTGAACAAGATTGTTGACAAGGAAGCTGAGATGGTTGCTATGAGAAAGCAATTTCTCAGAGATAATTGGGAAAGACACGATGAAGACAACTATGAATTCAAAAGAAGGGACAAGAATGATGAATTACCTAACACAGAAGAAATTAGTGATCAATAAAAAGAGAAAAGACTGACAACAAAGTGACCTTATTCTTTGGTTTTGAACATGTTTATTTAAAAGTTGATGTAAAAACTCTTATGTTTAGGAATCATTTAGGATTTGCAGGTTAGGGATTTTGTTTAAAGTGTAGGCTTTTAGGGTTTGGTTTTTTATTTATTTATGGTTTGGTTTGGGGTTTGGGTTCTTGAGGTTTGGTTTGGTTTTAGGTTTGGCTTCTTAAGGTTTGGTTTTTTGGATTTGGTGTAATGACATGGTTTAATGGAATGGTTGAATTTTAGAATTTTTTTTTTAATGGGCAAATGGTGGTTTTGGGAAATTGTGACCGGACCAATGCATGGTTGCCTATGTACCCCATTTGTAGAAGGATCAAGTCATCACGTAGTTCATTGATTTTTATTTGCCTTAATTTTTGCCTGGGCCGCCCTTTCAGGTTTTTAGCCTAACAGGCTCTCTCACTCTCTCTTTATCTTTTTTTTTTACTCTCCTTTTGCGTAGATTGCCATTTTAGGTTCTCAATCTACCTTTTTTTTCTTTTTTTTTTTTTAATACTATTTTTGTTTGTCAAGCCTAGGAAAGGAAATAACATAATTTACAACCACTTCAGACGTGGTGCTTTCAAGCTACCACATTAAACGTGGTTTTTCTTCAATTAATCCATGTTGGTTGGCTCAGTGAAAGGGTTTGCAGCTAAGTCCATCAACCTCATTGCTCCCTCAGAGTATATCTGCTTGATAATGTATGGGCCTACCCAATTTTGCTTGAACTTCCCGTTTACATCTTAAACTGGGGCTCAAATTTCTTGTGGTGTATCAAATACAACCATTTCATTTGTAAATGTATTTTGTAGTTATCCTACAACAAATTCTGACATTTTCCTTCTAGAACAATCTATGATTTGCTTTAAGATTATTCACATAGTCATCATCAAGATATTTGCAAACATCCTATCTTCTTTATGACTACAAAACAATCTTTTACAATTCCTTTTGGATACCCAATATAAACATACATTTTTCTATTTTTTTTATTTCAACTTGTTAGACTTCCTTTCTAGCACAAGTGCTGGACATCTCCAAAAAATGAAAGTATCATATACTAGGTTTTCACCCAATCCACAATTTGACAGATGTCCTAGGAACAAACTTTTGAAATCGATTTTAGAAAATGTATGGTAATTATTAGAGTATATTTCCAAAATAAATAAGCAAATAGAAATACTTATCATGTACTTTACTATTTCTAAAAGAGTCTTATTCCTCCTTCATGTATGCACTAACTTAAAGAAGTCATTGACACTATATTCCTTTACAATAAAGGAGCCTAGATCATATTATCCTCTAAATAGAATTCATAGACTGGGAATATAACAAAATAATGGTTCTAAAAGCCCATCTTTCATCAATCTTGAATAACATTTAGATTAATAAGATCTAAACATAAGTGCCAAAACATACAATACAAAAGGATAGAAACTTTCTCTTTAAAAAGTAAAACATGTAAATTTCCATTTAGAAAATAATCATGGACAATGCTTAGCTATACCAAAACAGAAACATTTTCCTTTTGGTCATACTTTTGAGTCTAATTTCCTTTAGGCAACTACTAGGGCAACTAGCTTGTCCAACTGTTTGGTACTATAATTCCTCTTCTTACCACCCTTACCTTTCGCTTTAGGCTAAGAACTCACTCATCAACTTGAGAGTCCATTCTGGCTTTTAGGATGTCTCCTGTTGCGTAGAACTCACTCATCAACTTGAGAGTCCATTCTGGCTTCATTCTTCTCAACTTTTGCTTGACTGGCTTCATGGTTGGATCTGTTGGAATGCAATGTTGTACTATATTTGTATCAATCCCAGGCATGTCTTCATACGACCAGGCAAAGACCTCTTTGAACTTTGTCAAAAGTGCCATTAATGTGTCTTTCTCTAAAATGGTTAAAGTATTGCCCACTTGTATCATTTTAGGTTCATCATCAGATCCTAAGTTAATGGGTTGGGTTTCTTCTTTTATGGGTTCTAGGTGTCCATATTTTAATTCCTTATTATTAAGAGTTTCTTTACCAATTCCAAAAATAAAAACATTCAAAGCCAACAAATAAGCAGAATCAGAAATCATATTAAAAGGAAAAGAGTTCTCAACAAACTCAATAGACTTAACAAAATCAGACTCAACTAGAAAACTATCACAAACTGACTTAACAGGAATAGAAATACTAGAAGAAATAGACTCAATAGGGACAGAAATAATGTTCATGGCAAGGGTGACTAGCTCGAAGATCTTGATCTTCTTGGAAAGTGTGACTGACTTGACAATCTTGATCTTTTTATGGAGTCCTCCATGGGGTGGGTGGCTCCCTCCCATGCCTAGTTCTTAAACTCAGGAGTAGCTTCAACAATGGCAGGTGGCTCCCAATAAGTTCCTTCTCCCCTCAGCATCAGTACTGTGGGATCTTCATCTATGTAATCCGTGGCTTCTTCGTCAACCTCCATGTCTATAGGCTTGTCAGTCTCCAAATGTGGGGGTTTGAAGTGTCTTCCCCCCTTATGATGTGGGCAATTTTTGTTAGGTCGTTCAGATCGGTGTCTTGGGGTTTGAAGTGTCTCCCCCTATTTGTAGTTATTGGGCTGTTTGATTAGGGTTCGAAGTGTCTCCCCCCATTTGTAGGTGCTTGGAAGTTTGATTGGCGTTTGAAGTGTCTCCCCCCATTTAAGGATGTTGGATGATTTGATTAGGGTTTGTAGTGTCTTGTAGGTCGAATATGGGATTATGATGTGGCAGCAACAGTGTATCTTCTATTCTTACGGGTTTTAGTACCGTAATGGGAGTAATAGACTTGGAACTAGAGCTACAGGCTTGAATGTCGGCCTTAGGTTCTCTTTGTAGTCTTCCTTCGGATCTTGACCAAATTTTCCCCTAATGACAGGCTTGGTCGGGTTAATCAAAGCTAGGTCCCCATCCACATCAACCAATCAAGCAAACCAAACACACACAACATGCAATGCAATTTTAACATGGACTGGCCTAAGGTTAGGTTCTAAGCCATTACGTTGTAGGGTGGGTTTGTTGTTTCATTGTTTCCCATAGCTAGGATTTTATACCTCCCAACTTGTAATATAATGAACATTGCGTTAGTCCAAACAGCATGTTTTGTCCTTTACAGTCAACAGGAAATGATCCAGTGACATTAAACTATAAGTTGGTGAGTTCACCACTAGGTACCCAAATCTAATGAAGACCGGTGATCCATGGTTACTACCACCACAAGTTGTTGAAAAGGGCGCATACATATTGTTTGGATGGCACACACTATGACAGTTAGGGAAAGCTTTTAACAAACAATACAAACAACAACACATCATACAACCAAATATCATACAACATCTCAACAAACATAAATAAACAAACAAATAACAATATCATGCAAGACCATGCAAAACAAGGGTACATATTTGGTCACTTAAGTCTAACATGAAACTTAGACCACAACATTCCCAGTGGAGTCGCCACTGTGAGAGACCACCAAAATTACGTGCCTTAAAAAAAAAAAAAAAAAAGAGTTTGGAGTGCTTTTTTGGGCACCTCTCTTTTTGGGTATGTAGTGTGGAGTCGCCACTTATTTTTTTTACAAAAAAAAAAAAAGAAAAAAAAAATATAAAAATACATGACTAAATTGTTTCCCTTCATTGATTGAATAAAAAAAATACATGTTTGAAAAATTGAAAATTACATGGCTTTGGGTCCTAGTTACAAACTACCAAATAATTACATGACTTTTTGTCCTAGTTACAATCTACCCAAAATAAAACAAAGATAAGGCTAGATCTACCTATCCAAAAGACCTAAATTTGGA
Organism: Quercus gilva; assembly: GCA_023621385.1. NCBI lineage: Eukaryota > Viridiplantae > Streptophyta > Magnoliopsida > Fagales > Fagaceae > Quercus > Quercus gilva. Next base: position 29,621,233 of record CM042478.1, on the reverse strand, counting down.
GGCTAAGTTACGGAATGGGAAGGTGTTAGGCACCCATTCTGCTCGGATGGAGTCTGGTCTTCTAAACTCTTGTGACCTATGTACCCCTTTTATGCATGCTATGAATGATATGTTGTACATGTGAGTAAAACTAAGTCACACAAATTTATTTATGAATGCATCCTCTTCTTTGTTAAAAAAAAATTCAAATCTGTTGTTGTGAGTTAAAAAAAATAAATTGATTTTGGTTTATAAAAAAAAAAACAGATCTGTTTTTGTTGTGTAAAAAGGAGTTTGTAGAGAGAAAATTCGATCTGTTTTTATTTAATAAAACAAAGTCTTTTGTTTTTTTTTTTTTTTTTTTAAATATCAAATATGTTTTTAAGAACTTAGAAAAGATGGTTTTTGATTTGTAAAAGATCAGATTGGTTTTGTGTTAAAAAAAAAAAAAAATCAGATTTGTGTAATTAAAAAAAAAAATCAAATCTATTTTTATATGTGTAAAAAAATATGAAAATGATTTTTCTTTTTTTAGAAGAGAATTTCATTCATGAAATAAATTCATACTACATGAATTAAATAAAACAAATACAACCAACACAATCATGCATGATCCTTTTCTTTATTTCAAAATCCGCAAATGTAAAAAAAAATCAAATCTGTATCTGATGAAGATACAAATCAGTTTGTATTTTTTTTTTTTTTTTTAACTTTCGATCTGCATCTAAGGAAGATGCAGATCAGTTTTTAATTTGAGGAAAATTTAGATTTACCTCTAAAGAAGATGTAGATCTGTTTTTGTTTTAAGAAAAATCCAAATCTACATCTAAGGAAGATGTAGATCTGTTTTTGTTTTAAGAAAAATTCAGATCTACATCTAAGGAAGAAGTAGATTCGTTTTTGTTTTGAAGAAAAAGAATTGTTGACATGCAGATTTTTGAAAATAAGAAAGAGATCACAACACTAATAAAGGAATTAAGAACATGCTTTGACAAAATAAATCAGCAATTCATGTTATGGATAATTGAAACAACTAAACTAAAATAATTATTAAAAAAAAAAAAAAAAACAAACAAACATACATCATCACAATAAGAGAAGCATTAAGAAAAGAAAAGGGTAATAAAAAACAACCTCTTGGATGAAGCACTTCTTCTTCTTGAGAGGATGTTTTAGGGTTCAAAGAAATTTATTCAATTATCTTTGAAACCTAAAAGCCCTAATTTAAGAGAGAATACCAGAAAAGAGGGGTGAGAAATTTGAAAATATGAAAAGGTGTCTCTCCTAGAGCATCAAAGAATGTGCTGAATTTTGGGATCTAGTTCCTGTTTATAGAGACTGGAATGCTTAAAAAATAAGCAACCACGGGTAGAATGCAAGTCGAGATGCGTCTTTCTACGAAAAATTCGAAAGGGTGTGCCTTATCGACACCCGAAGAGAATTGGGCCAAAGCCCAAAAGAGTGCAATTCGACACTTTTAAAGTGTTGATCGGCACTCCAAAAGTGTCGAATGGTCTCTTGGGTGCTAATCGCACTTTCGTGTTCGGGTGCATTTTAGACTCCTTTTTTAGATTTCCTTGAGCTGGTCCTTGCACTTAGACGTGTTTTCAATCCGTATTCTAAGATTTTTTTTTTTATCTCTTTTCTGGATAATTCTTGTCTTTTCTGGAACAATTATCTTGTAGATAAATATCCTAAAATAAAATTTGATAAAGTTCAGATTATCCACAACTTTATTGTTATCAAATTATCCCTTTTATTCCTATGCAAGCAATCCTATTTTAGACACTAACTATCAACCAATCACAAAATTATTTAATTAATTTTTGTTGTTTAACCAATCAGAATTAATTTAAATCAATCATGCATGGTCAAATCTGTTGGAAAATCTAGTTTTGTATCTCATACAAAACACAGCGGAAGCAACAATTACGAATCTACTTTATTCATGAGAGATAACATGTAACCTTGAATTCTAGAACAAAGAATTGGAAGCGTACCTTGATGCAGTGAAATTCAAGACCAAGACTTGAGAAGCACTTGGGAAAACTTTTAATCTTCACTCCAATTCCACTTAATGCCCAAGAAGTGTGGCCTCTTAATCAGTTTCCAAGAAGAGAATAAAAGAGTGTTCAACGCTCATATACACCATTTCATTCCTTATATGATCTTAATGAAAACCACTTATAAAATTCTATATGTTTCTCTCCTTATATATAACTAATTATCTAATTAGGCTAGCCTTTTGGGCCATTCCAATTAGGCTCAAGTATATGGCTTGGAGTGGGACCAAAAGGGAACAAATAAGGCTCTAGCTCTAATGGGCCTTGGGCTTTTCTGTCAACTCTTGACAAGTCCAAAGTTACCATTAATTATATTCAATATCACTATAAAAATATAATTGCACTCTAGGCCTTATTAATAAATTATATCCTAAGACTTTATTATACATATAATCCTTTCATTAAAATATTCGTAGTAATACAAAGTCATGAATGTAGACTGCCACTTTGAAGATTACTACATCTTAATCCTTGAGTACTCAGTTTAATCCTTTATGTTATTCATTATATATTTATGAAATCCAATTTTTGAAATATATACTTTAGTAACTCCTTAATAAAGTGGTTGGGCCCAACACTCTGAATAACCAAACCCATTAAACTTATCTCAAGGGAATAGTACTCGGTTTAATCCTTTATGTTATTTATTATATATTTATGAAATCTAATTTTTGAAATATATACTTTAGTAACTCCTTACTAAAGTAGTTGGGCCCAACACTCTGAATAACCAAACCCATTAAACTTATCTCAAGGGAATATTTTATATCTCTGTTAAGAGATTATGAATTCCATCTTGAGAATATATGTTCCATCAACACTAAATGCAACTGCCCAACATACTGAGGTTTTGATCGTGTCTTATAGATCCCAGTCCTGATATATCAAAGCAACCTACACCTCATGATCAGGTTCATTATTCTCTCAGGATTTAGAGTTGATGTAAATAGAAGTCATGAGATTTATTATTCATTTGACAGTCGTTAGGAGAATAATAAATCTCACAGCGGTCCAGTTCAATATGTCTTAACTCTTAAAACATATCAACATATCAATTAGAAGTCTCCACTTCCATGATTAAGACAAATCATCTTAGTTGATATGTTATAGTCTTCGCAGATGAAATGCCCAATTTTATCATCGACTACAAACTAAAATTCTGAGTTTACAAAGAACTTGTTATTTATATCTTCTGTGACTTTTCACATAAATCACATATTATGCATCTCATGGACTAAAATAATGTCCCATTAGTTCATTTATAGATAGTCTCATATAATTAATCTATTTAATTATTTATGACATGCCAATAAATTGGATTTTAGGGCATAAACCCCAACAATCTCCCACTTGCCCTTAAAGACAATTTACTATATATCCGACACTTATCTCCCTTAGAGTAATTCATAATCACTCTAAGGCAAGATTTGGAAACAAGTTTCAGTCAGATTTATTGCATAAATTATCTTTTCTACTACTATATCTCACGTACTTATATCTCTCTAATGAGATGATACTTACGCTGAATGTGTATCTTCACCATCTAGGATGAACACATATCTTGAAGTCCAACTTCATGAATCACAATCAAACTACAAGTCAATATTTGTACATCTAGTAACTATCAAAAACCTCACTTTTGTGGCAAACATATAATCTCTCATTCTCCTAAGATATTTGAGTATATGCTTTACTCCCACTAAATTAAGTGATCTTTGATTCAATTGATATTTGCTTACCATGCCCACCGCAAAATAGATATTTAGCTTAGTATATAGCATAGCATAAAGACTTCCTATTGATAAGGTATAAGGAATCGTCTTATATGCTCTTCCTTTTATATGTCTTAAGACTATAGTCCTTTTATAAAGGAACTTCAAACTTAAAATGAAAGAATCATTTCTTGAAGTATTATATGCTATACTTGGCTAGAATCTAATCCATTTAAGAAGTTTGAGATAGACCTAAAATCCTAATTTCTGAATTTTAACAAAGTTTAATTCTTAGGATGTAATTAGTCTTTCCCAAGTACTTTATATCAAACTAGACTAGACAATCAAAAAACTCTACTGATGACAATAACTCTACATCATTCTAAATTATTAGAATGTCATCAATATACATTAAGAAATTTATTATTATATATAGCTTCTACACACATAACACCTTTTAATACTTGATCAAAATCAAACAATTTGATTGCTTGATCAAAGATGATATTTTATTATTTAAATGCTTGCTTTAGTCCATAAATGGACTTTAAGCAACTTGCATACTAAACACTACTGGTTCTTTGCTATGAATAAGTCTAGTTATATCATATAGATGTCTTCCTCAAGATTGCTACTAAAAGAAGCTTTCTTGATATCCATTGCCATATTTCATCCAAATGAAATATAATGAATAAGAGAATCTAGATAGAGTCAAACTTGACTATTAGTGAAAAAATCTTTTCATGATCGAACTATTTCTTTCTGAATAAATTTTTTTGCCACTAGTCTTGACTTTGAAGGTTTGCACCTTCAGATCTATCAATCTCATTTACTTGTAGACCTATTTGAAAACAATATGCTTAATGCCATTAGGCGCCTCCACAAGTTCTAGATTTTAAATAGAATCTAATTCTATTAGCATAACCTTAATCCAGTAATCCATATTCATATCATCAATTGCCTTTATGTAGGACCGAGGATCAAATTCATATCCTTGTGGATTAATTACAAAAGTTTATTCCAAAATTATGAATTTATTTGATAATCCTCCCACTACGATGTTGTACTAGTGTAACAGTTATCTATAGAAAAATGTCTTGTGATGTATCTAATACAACCATCTCATTTCCAAATGTATTTTATAGTTGTCCTACAACAAATTCTGACAATTTTTCTTCTAGAACAATCTACCTTTAAAAGAGCCATATTCCTCCTTTTATGTATGCACTGACTTAAAAAAGTCATTGGAACTTCCTTCCTTTATAAAAAAGAGACCTAGATCTTATTATCCTCTAAATAGAATTCATAGACTGGGAATATAATAAAATAATGGTTTTAAAAGCCCATCTTTCACCAATCTTGAATATCATTTAGATTAATAAGATCTATAGACATAAGTGCCAAAACATACAATTACAAAGGATGGAAACTTTCTCTTTAAAAAATAAAACATGTAAATTTCCATCTAGAAGACAATCATGGACAATGCTTAGCTTTACCAAAACAGAAATACTTTCCTTTTGGTCATTCTTTTGAGTCTAATTTCCTTTTGGCAACTACTAGGGTAACTAATTTGTCCAACTGTTTGGTATTATAATTCCTTTTCTTACCACCCTTACCTTTCTGTTTAGGCTAAGAATTTGAATTAAATCATGTTGATCATAGCCTTAGCTTTTAGAATGTCTTTCGATGCGTAGAACTCACTCATTAATTCAGATAATATAAAAAGTGATGGGTTTTAGACCCCTTAAAAACAACCAGATTGGTTAGCCTAGATTAATTAGCCAAGTTGTTACTTAGTCAAATTATGCAATACTAGGTTAAAGCAATCAAATAATCATATCAAAAATATAAAGCAGCGGAATAATAAAAGACACAATGATATAATCACCCAGGAAACCACACGGTAAAAACTTGGGGAGGATTTGACCCACCGATCCTCAAGGCAAAACAGAATTCACTATGAAAGAATTGAAGTTCTTACAAAAGGACTACAAGCTCCCCGCTCGACTTCCTAATGCTACCCACCAGTAGAACTTACTGACACGATCATGTGCAAGCTCCGAATCCACGGACTCCTTCTTTCTTGAATTCTTCAATCAGCTACAAGCACCCACGCTTGATATTCTTTAAGCTTCAATGGTAGCAACCAAGTTGATCATCAAAATGTTGAAGTAATCTCAATCTTGAAAACCCTAAGCTTTGTGTAAAGGAAAGCTCCTCTAGATCTCACAAGAGATTTACACAAAACCGCAATGTATGAGCAACAATACAACTGGAGCAACCTCCAAAAATGTGACTATGGTTTTGTTTAAATACCTAGGGTAAAAGCATAAAACCCTAAACGTTTAATGAAGTAGGGCTGAGTTGGAAATTCTGCAGAAAACGCATCTGGTCCGATTTTCGATCGATCGAATCTATTCTTCGATTGATCGAATCTATTCTTCGATCGATCGAGCCAGACCGAAATGCCCCAATGCATCTACAGTCACTCGATTCCAACTTTACAATATTTTATGAACTTTGAGCAAGCCTAAACAAGACTAAGTACATTGTTTTGATCATGGTTTGCCAACATTACACATTAGAGTTTTAAATACATAAAATCCTAAATCTTTAGAACCTAACAAAAAGAATTTATTTTCAAAACAATTTGAATTGATCAAATGATTCTAACAAGGACTTGTGGATCATATCCAAATGAGATTAACATTTAATCTCTACATTTTCCAATTAATTTTCATAAAATGATATAGAATTGGAACTCCTTAAACCTCTCTTAGCACTCAATATGATTCATACCAAACATCTCATTTAGACTTAATATAAAGTCTAAGTCTAGTACTAACTCTTGCATCTCATGCTATAGTACAATTGAGATAGAATCCAATGTAACAATTTAGCATTTCAATGGAGACTATGATCACATCATAAGCTATCTTCCATACAAGCATCATGTATAGGAAATTATGACAATGTTGAATCAAAATATATTTATGTACTTCAGCTTCTTTAAGCACCTTGTCCAAAATTATTTCTTAGTTAATGTGATTCAACAAAATAGTAGCTAGAGAACGAAATTATGACAAATTTATTTTGGGACTATGAATATAAATACAAGGACATTATATTTTGCATCCATAACCATATAATATGGAACCCAAAAACCATACTATACTAGGTGCAACGACAACCTAATCCCGCAATTAATATTCCTCGGAAGCAAGGTCATACCAATCACTATGATCAGGCGAGAATTATTCTCATTATTAATGCTATCATGATAACTCTTACCAAACAAAAAGAATTTGTCGCTTTTCCTTTAGCCTCTAAGTAATAATGACATAGCTCCAAAGGAAGGTCAACATTACACTTAGTCTAGTGTACACCATTGCCTAGAATCAATGTGAGTCACCAAATAACTCCACGGAAGCATGGTCATTCTCAATGTAAAAACACACTTCATCTATCATTAAGAAGTTTAATATGTAGTACCATGAATTAAACACCCTCCAAAGGGAGCAAGGCATATACGCCAAGGTGAGGTGCCTAATCACACTACTATAAACTAGCAATGGAGGCCGTGAGAATCAACCCTTGAATCTCTCTCCCAATAGAAATTTTAAAACAAGTGGATTTTCTTGAAAACATTGTGATCTAATCAAAATTTTAACTCTACACATTGTGAAGTCAAGACAAGGTATCTATTCACATTACAATAAACTTAACAAAAGAGTTATTTCAGCACTCCCACTCATTATTTGGGTTTTTCTTAAATAATTGTGATCCCATCACAACTAATAACCTTGCACTTGTTGAAGACTCTAATCTCATTAGAATCATTAACTAAAATGGAATTCCTAAACTATTTAGGATTCCTTAAACACTAGAGAATCAAAAATTAGTTATATAGAACTCTATCTTTAATGTACTAGATAAAGTATTCTAAACTCATTAGAAACTACATACCTTTTAATTAGAATTTTAATCTCATTAAAAATCTCTAATTAAAATAAATTAAGGACTTTTAATCATAAAACAATTTAGGACTAAGAGTTCTATTTAACTAACATCTTTGATCTCATTAGGTCTTTTAGTTAGTTAATGATTGATATATGTCCTTAACTTTTAAGGACTATAAAATTAATCACACAGCTTTGCTTTTAATGAAAGTTTCAACACTTAGTCAAAAACAGGTGAAAATTCAAAAATCAATGCCTTCTTTCGAACCTTTAGCCTCAGAAGCATTTTCGCGAGAATCTTGTGACTAAGCTCTTCCCGCGAAAATGGGTTAAGGCTAAATTGTGAAAACACAAAATTCAGACAGAAACTTTTGCGACTATCTCGCGACTGTTTCGTGAGTAAAGGTTACTCGCGAAAAGTTTTGTGCTTCAGAGGCATTTTTCGTGAGTAGCTTCACGGGAAGTTAACCCGCGAAAAACGCGTGTTTTCAGTTTTTAAAGGACAAAACTGAATTTTTTCAGAATTTTCAGGTAACCGTTTTTGACATCTTCATTGTTCTTCCATCAAAAACACTTTTGATTTTTATGAATGAAGATTTATAGCTCAAACATTAAGGTTTTCAAGATCAAGATGAAGAACCCTAAAACATTAAGAACACTATAAATCATAAAAACTTAATCTCCAAAATAACATCACGCCTATATTAATATATGTAATCATAAACTGATTTCACAACCTGGACATGAATCTATACATATATACATTTAATCCAATGATGTCAAGCACACAATTCCATAGGAAAGGTTCTAGTGCTTCAACTTTTATATGATTAAGCATAACATGGCACCATAAACAAAAGACATGACTATGGGCTTCATGGAATAACACGAACCAATATTGAAAGGAACATCATGTGAAAATCTATATTTTAGACTTATAAACTCACATGAATTCACATATATCTATTAACAAACAAATGACAAGAAGTCAAACGTTTATTCTATATATATATATAGATAAAGTGTAGTGAAAACACGAAACCAACAGTGTCAAGTTTGTATATAGTTTCTAATAACCGTATTCCCATCTTGAAGATCTACGTTGATAAGAAACATGGCAATTCTTAACCACCGTGTTCCACTTTAATGCAAAGGTTAGAAACACACGGCATCTCGTTTTAATGAAGAATAGTTCTAAAACAAAATTTTACAGAAACTTTACTGCAGAAAATTAAAAACATCAAGAAAATGGTTTTTCTTTGATTCTAAAACTCAATCACATGTTATACAAGCATGATATTGAAGACCGCTCTGATACCATTGTTGGAAAATCTGGTTTTGTATTTCATACAAAACACACAGCGGAAGCAACAATCACGAATCCACTTCATTCATGAGAGATAACATGTAACCGTGAATTCTAGAACAAAGAATAGGAAGCGTACCTTGATGCAATGAAATTCAAAACCAAGACTTGAGAAGCAAACCCATTAAACTTATTTCAAGGGAATATTTTACATCTCCGTTAAGAGATTATGAATTCCATCTTGAGAATATATGTTCCATCAACACTAAATGCAACTGCCCAACATACTGAGGTTTTGATTGTGTCTTATAGATCTCACTCCTGATATATCAAAGCAACCTACACCTCATGATCAGGTCCATTATTCTCTCAGGATTTAGAGTTGATGTAAATAGAAGTCGTGAGATTTATTATTCATTTGACAGTCATTAGGAAAATAATAAATCTCACAACGGTCCAGTTCAATATGTTTTAACTCTTAAAACATATCAATATATCAACTAGAAATCTCCACTTCCATGATTAAGACAAATCATCTTAGTTGATATGTTATAGTCTTCGCAGATGAAATGCCCAATTTCATCACCGACTACGAACTAAAATTCTGAGTTTACAAAGAACTTGTAATTTATATTTTCTGTGACTTTTCACATAAATCACATACTATGCATCTCATGGACTAGGATAATGTCTCATTAGTTCATTTATAGATAGTCTCATATAATTAATCTATTTAATTATTTACGACATGCCAATAAATTGGATTTTAGGGCATAAACCCCAACAAAATCTACCTAGACACAATGCATGTTGATCGTGTAAACTTGATCTTGTGATATCTTTCGATCTGACTATCCAATTTGGAAACCGAACACACCGTTGTGACTGTTAGAATCTCAAGATCATTTTTATGACATGCAATGAATGAATTAATGCAAGTAATGCAATCATGATTTTTTGGGTACATGGATGGTTATTCCAGTCATCTTCCGTGATTAAATCATGGGTGCAAAATCAAGTGTCTACAGGCGGGAATTTCGCCTGCATCTGATCCCCAATTCTTGTTCACCTCAAATGATCGTGTTGGGTGAATTGTGACCTTATACGATTGTGTCGGGTGAACAACAGCCGCTTCGTCACAGTACTTACTTATGGGCTACATGTCACACTTTGGCCAAGTATCCTACAAAAAGACTCCCGAGAGCCAGAAGTATTAAAGGAATGGCCATAGGAATGGGCACATCATGACATCATAAGATGTCTCACCAGAATGAATTAGTTGGTACTATAAATGTTAGAAAAAGTAAACAAAAAGAGTAATAAGAAGTAAAATGGATAGACACACTTCCCAACCAGAAAGCAAAGTTCCCATTAAAGGTATACTTAGCGTAAGCAAGCTCTAAGATTACATCTTTGGAATAAAATCCAGTTAGAAAATGAAATCCAATTAGAGACAAGCTACCCATGAGCATCATGTCATAGGTAAAAGGGAAGGAGGAGGCAAGCCCCCCATCTTCTGCATATCTTGCTCATCCAACATGGCATGAATCACTGAACCTACACTTAGGAATAGTAATGCTTTGAAAAATGCGTGATTCATTAAGTGAAAGACGTTAATTGAATAGTTAGAGATGCCGCAGGCAAAGATCATATAGCCTAATTGACTGCAAGCTAAATAAGCTATGACCCTCTTTAGATCGTTTTGTAATATTGCAATGGTTGCCGCAAGGAATGACGTTGTAGCTCCTACAAAAGTAATAACAATCAAAGCCATAAATGGGTATTCAAATAAAGGGGAGCACCCTTGCTATCATGAAAATGCCATAACATCGGGTGACCAAGTATGCAATCCTATCTGTGCAGATTTCCCAACAACACGAATAAGAAGTAAAATACAAATAAGAGTTATGGCATTCAATCTCATATTGCAAGAAATCCAAGAATTTCTAGGTGCACTAGCCCAAGCAAAAATGGTTGAAAAGTCTACTGTTTGAAAGAGAGTAAAACAACCCGAAATCCCATGAGCTAATCCAAAATCACCTACTCGATTGACAAGCATAACTTTTATAGCTGCTTTATCTGCCTAAAGACATGTAAACCAAAAATGAATTAACAAATATGAAGCAAGACCTACTCCCTCTTATCCCAGGACTAATTGAAGAGAGTTATCTCCAGTCACCAACATTGGCATAAAAAAGTAAGAATGGATAAATAACACATAAATCAAAGGCTATGCGGATCGTCAGACATATATGAAATGGAATAAAGATGGACCAAGCTACTTATGGATGTAACCATAATTAAAATCACCACAATTGGGCTATCAAACATGAAGTCAAAAGTGAATTACGAGTCTGACCAAATTGAGTGAATCGAGCAAGCTCCCCTTGCATGCAATGATGTGGTGGTGAACCTCTCATTCTAATTCAGTGCTCTCCGAACCATGCAAGAAGGTTTCCCATCACACAGCTCACCAACTTGATCATTCCACGAGAACCATATGTCCGAATAGGCCTGGAAAAATAGGTACGATCCTGCTTTCCTTTGCCACTCAAGTGTATGGCATCTGCCGTGCTTAAGCCCCTTCTTCCCTTCCCTAATGAAAGAGTCCACTACCTGCCTTAGTAGTCTCAAATGGGGCGTGCAAGCTGCCTCTTTTTTAAGTAGGTGATTCACAACCGAAGCGAAGAAAAGGCTAGATCAAGAAAAGGGGGTACTACAAGCCCTCTGCCCCACGCATCTAACCAGCTTGCGTGGTTCACCGATTCCACCAACTAGACTCTTAGAGTGATCAGTCGATACAAAGGTGCGCTTGAAGTGGGGGGTGTGTTATCCCTATTAGGCTGGACCCTTCCCCATAAGGCCCCACCATCAAGGCATAAGTGCCCTCTTGGGTTAGACCCTTCCCTAACCAGATCGCTCCCACACCTATAGCGTTTATGATCAGCCTACTCAACTGTGTATCAATCAAAAGGCACGGTGGCAAAGCCCCTAAGCAAGGGAGTGGTTACATCCAGCATGTCCTCCCTTATTCCGGACATGCTATAATGCCTAAGGGTGGGTAGGAGCAGGTTGAGTCAGGATTGCCACGAAGCAAGCCGGATCTAATCTAAGTTAACACAATCAAATCAAATCATGTAAAAAATGCTGAAATATAAAGAACACACGATATGATAACCCAAGAAAACCAAACCGATAAAAAACCTGGGGGAGGATTTAACCTAGCTATCCTCAAGGTAAAACAGATCCACTATAAAAGAATTAAAGTTTTTACAATAGAACTTAGACCACTAACATCCTATTGCTACCTTGTTAGAAAACTTACTACCACGACCACGTGACAGCTCTGAATCCATGGACTACTTCTTTCCTTGATCTACTGCAACCACAAGTACTCCTACTTGTGACTTCGAGACTCCACTCAAAGGTTTCAGGTCTTCTTTAAATTCTTTATGCAAAAACTGAAGCGATCTCCAAGTTCTTCACATAATCTTGATCTTGATAACTCTAAGTGTGTATGAAGGTAAACACCTCTAGATCTCACAAGAGATTCAACATATAGCACATTAAAGACTTCTAAAACATAGCTAGGGTTTTTCCTTTTATACTTTGAGCAAAAGATAAAACCCTAAACGTCAAACTGGGCTTGGGCTGAGTTGAAAATTCTACAGGAAAAATAATCTGCACGAGGTTCGATCGATCGAGCCTTGCAGATTTAGTCCAGTAAATCCTGCAATTACTCGATTCCAACTTTACAAATAAACACACTTTAAGCAACTTAAATCTAAACTCTAAGTTTTGGTCATGGTTTTCCAACATATTACAAATTGAAGTTCTAATACATTAGTTCCTAAAGTCTTAGAACCTAACAAACTCCCGCTTTGGCAATCCGTGACAAAACACATCACAAAATTAAAATGCTCAAAGTTACAAACAGCCCATTAAAAATTAAAATGCCTAAAAACAATTCAACCTAACTACTATCTACCAATTACCAGTGTAGACAGCAACACGACTGAATAAACCTGTATATTCCTGAAACACTCAACAAACATATAAACGCATGTGTGGAAAATACAAATAAACCAAAAGAAAATTCTTGATTCCATAAAACAGAAAATAAAAGACATATACCATGAATAACCTCATAATATAAATCAATAACCAATGTATCACATGTGAAACAAGAAACAATAAAAGAAACATAAAACAGTGTCTCCCCCTAACATATACAACCCGTAAAACTAAAATGCATCACCAAAAAATACATCATGAGCCAAATAAAATGAAATACATCAAGAAGCTCCTAGATACAATCTATGTACCCCAAAACAAAAACTCCCCCTATCTCCATGCATAATATGTACTCCCCCTTTTGGTGACAAATTGTCAAAGGGCAATCAAGGCTCACCATCAAAAGGAGGTGGTGGAGGAGACCGTCGAGCACTCGCCAAATCAGCAAGTACAGCCTGAAGCTCCATAAGCACATCCACCAAAATTTGTCCATGCATTGCCTGAACAGTCATGACAGTGTCTAGCATACTCCGTAGAGAACCATCGCTCAAAGAAAAAGGTGGAGGATCAACATCGGCGATAGGATTGACAAACTCCTCAGCAGAAGGATCACCAGATGGAGGAGGCAAAGATGCATCACTTGTGGAAGACTCAACTCTGGGGCGTTTAGAGCTAGCTTTCATCTGCGCTGCTCTTTGCCTAAGAAATATGGCATCTATGAGAGTGATGATATGGACAGGCTCTGATGGAGCAAAATCCTTTAAACCCAAATCTAACAAAATCCTATGAAGGAAAATCGAAAAGAAAAGACCATGCCCTTTCGAACTACATCTATGAACCTCAACAAGTGATCGAATGAAAAGAATAGGAAAACTCATAGAAGCATCAGTGACAAGAGCATACAAAAATGCACATCTCTCAATAAGAATGGTGTGCAAGTGAGAGATAGGCCAAATAGAATGAGACAAAATCCAGAAAAACAAATAGTTGAGCTCAGTAAGCTTATGAGAGGTGACACGAGGATCAGTACCCCACTGAATGGAAGAACCAATGATGTAAGACATAATGTCATCAAAAGGTGGAACCTCGGTGTAAGGATAGACAAGCTATTGTACCAAAGGTACATGAAGAGTAGAGGCCACTACCTCAGGAGTAATGACATACTCTTCACCCCTTATCCAACTAGTCACATACTGGACATTGGAATCATTGGAGTGGATAGAGAGGTTCAAGTAGAACTCTCTAATCAAAACAACCAGAGGAGGATGGTCTACATCTAAAAGAGGAACCAACCCTTAAGATCAAAACTCCTACGTATCTCCGAATCAACCTTATCTAGAATCACTTTACGCTCAGCCCACACCTTTCTATAAACATTTAGAGTCTCATAGGTTTCTTGGTTTTTCAGGGTTAGAAACCTATCACTCTAGAAACCAGGAGTAGAGGGAGTGGTTGTTTTCTTCGCTCTAGGCTTTCTAACCATGATGCTAAGGGTTGGAAAGAAAAGACAGAAACAAAAACAAAAACAAAAAAAAAAAAAAAAAAAAAAGGCATACTGCATTAGAGAGGGTTAGAGCACAAAAATCTCAATAAATAACAATCTATATGATGCATGTGATGAATGCACATATGATGCATGCTCAAATGCATTGAAAATTGTTCAATTTTACTTCATAAACCATCAATTGACTTGAACATATAGTTTTAAACCAAAAACCCCAAATTTTGAAAAACCCAATTTCAAAAATCCCAACAAATTGATTAATTTATCATTACACTAGTTAGAAAACATCATATAATGACATAATCAACCAATAACACAAGTCAGTTTCATCAATTTTAGCCCAATTGAACAAAATCCCCAATTTCTTAAAGTTTCAAGCCCTAGAAATTTCAATTTTTCCCAAATCACAAAATTAACTAAATTAATGCATGGAAAACATGTTAATAGCATCCAAGAACAAAAACCCATTAAACAAAATTGATTAAAAACAACTGATTTGAACAAAAATCTCAAAATCCTTAGGTTCAAAATTTTAAATAAAAATGCATGAATCATGTAAATTTATTAAAAAATAAAGGGTAAAAGAGATTTACTAGTGCTAGAGGACAAAAACCTTGGAGAGATTTGTGGAAGAAAACAACAAATTTGGTTTAGATTGGATCGGTCGAAGAGGAATAGTGTAAAAGCTTTTGGAAAAATTTAAAAAGTATGAAGAACACGTGAGAAAAGCTTCTTTAAAACACTTTCAGATTGAATTTTGATCAGTCAAAAATAATCTTCGACAATCGAAAAACAGATTCGATCGATCCAGCATCAATTAAGCATCGATCGAGCTAGGCAGATTCAAACTAAAATTTTTATCGCAATTTCGATCGGTCGAGAAGGAACTTCAATCAATCGAAAATATGGAATTTTAAAATTTTTGAAAAACAGATCATTTTTATGCATAAACTTCTCAAAACATATTTCATGAATAAAATGCATGAGTATGAGATTAAAAGTTTTTCAAAAACACTTAAATTCAACCCAGATCTTCCAAAAACACATTTTTAAATCAATTTGTCCTCAAAAACTCAAACATAAAAGACATTTTGCATTAAAAACAATGAATATATAATCTTGGATGGCCAAAACAAATTCACACACAATATCATGTACTAAGTTTAGCAAAGACTATCTTGTGTAGTGTGTGCAACTAGCAATAACTTGAGATACATGTGAGATGATATGTAGATAGTAATCAATCACAATTTCTAAAAAATTCATCACATAAGTTTGAAAGTGACTATCACCTAAAGAGTTACATCATATAGCTCTCACATCTCCTAGAAAACAAGCTTGCAATCATGTAAGTTTCTTGTTTTGCCTCATAATGTACACACCAATTTTATTTCAATGTGAAAATATTTGATTAGCCAGATAATGAACACACCAATTTTATTTCATTTTGAATTTATTATAGCCCAATAATGTACACACCAATTTTAGCATTAATTCGAGGCTACACCTTATGTTCTTTTTGTGCATGTGCTACACTTTCTTGAGCACAAAATCTTATGTTATGCACTAAGGTGTTCATGATTGGCTAGTAAACAGTGGTGAGATGGTTATTTATGTCTTTCTCTTAGGATTTTTTAGTCCTTACAATCAAAAGCATGTGACTTCATAATCAAGATCATGTCATCAAAAACTATAAACAATTCCCACACAACATGCACTACATAGTAGGAATGGCAACGGATCGGGTTCGAACCGGGTTTTTCAATACCCGAACCTGACCCGCGAATTTTAGCCCACAGCTCTGACCCGACCCGTTTACTAAACGGATTTTTTTCCCAGAACCCGAACCCATCCCACCGGGCCCCACGGGTCCCGTTTAGGCCAACCAAATTTGGGCCTAATCCGCGGCCCAACCCAAAAAAAAAAAAAAAAAAAAAGAATTGAAGCCTAAATAAAGTCTAACGAAAATATAATCACACTTTTCCTCTTTTTTCCTCCTGAAAATGCAATCTATCAAAACTCTAACAATTCCTCTTTTTTCTCAAACTTAATCAGTAACCAAACAGAGCCAGAAAATCACGATTAACAAACCCAAAATCATAAACACAGAAATCATTGAATATACATGTTTAAATAAAAATAATTACAACATTTTCTCTGCTATTTTCTTGCCATTCAAATGGATCCAAGATCTAACAAACCAACGCATTTTCTCAGCTTCTTTTCTCGGTCGAATTGTAGAAACAGTACAACAGTTGGACAGATTTTCTTCAACGACAAGTTGTTTGGGGGTTTGGTGGCTTTAAATTCACTGAGGAACAATGGGGGTTTCGATCAGAGGGTGAAGGAAATGTTGAATGCGAAATGAACCCCGAAAAAAAGAAAAAGAAAAAGAAAAGATAAAGAACAAGGTGGTCCGGTGGAGAGACACGAAGGCAGCGAGGTGGCTGGGCTGAGGCAGTAAGGCATGGGAATAAATGGGGCTGTGGCCGGCAGCAGTGTGCAGGGATGATAGTGAGTGTGAGAGTGACTAAGGGTAAGAGTGTGTGAGGCTGAGGCATGAAATGAGATCAGATTATGAGAATGAAAGGCGGATGGGTTAGGCAGCTAGGGTTTACAACTATATATATATATGGGGCTTTTTTGTAATTTTAGGGTAACCAGGTCATATCCGAGCCGGGTTTCGGGTTTTTTTGATAAAACCCGAATCCGACCCAAACCCGCTTTTGGTTTTTTTTTTTTTAAACCCATACCCAACCCATTCTTTATCTGGCCGGGTAAAATTCGGCCCATTAAGGTCGGGCCGAGCCGGATATCCGCGGGTCGAATTTAAATTGCCATTCCTACTACATAGCTAAAATTAGCAAAATGTAGTAAAATAAGCTCATTCAAGCTAAACAAGGTACACAAGCATGTTATGTAAAGATAATACGGTCAACTTTGATTACAAGTCCAAGAGAAATAATGCAAAACACATTTTTCCTTCCTTTCCCTTTTTTTTTTTCTTTTTTATTTATTTATAATTTTTATAACAAAAACAACCTATCATGAAATGCATGAATGTTATGCAATGCAAATCCTAAATAAATAATAATAAATAATAAATAATAAATAAAAAAAGCAAAAGGAGAATGTTCACAAAGAATATTGAGAGGAAGCACAAGGACCATGTCAGAAAGACTTAATTAGATTGAGCCTTTTGCATCCAAAACCTTTTAGATGCAACTCTTGCATTGGAGTTATTATTCATATTAGAATGATGAGCAACTTCAGGATTGGTATAAAAGTTTAATGCCTTTACCAACTCACCAATAAGTACCATAAGATCTTGTGTTTGAGGCTTAGGTACTTTTGGCTTATTTGCTCGTTTTGCGGCTTGCAACTTGAAACAATTTGGACGAATATGCCTAGTCTTTCCACAAAAATGACAAACCCATAGAGGTCTATCATGCAACTCATCCTTAGGGAGGGTAGGATTCTTAGGCTTACACTTTTTAAGATCAGCCCTAATCTTCCTAGGAGGTGGTGTAACTTCTACTGGTTTAACAATCTCACTCTTGGGGGGCTCAGAAGAAGAAACAAAATTTGTGGAATAAGTTTCAAACACAGAGATGCTATCTTCAAAACCTAGACTAGTTTTGTCTAAGGGAGACTTCTAAATACTCAACATGTGATTAAGTTTAGAACTAGCAGGCCTACTTATTTGTTCTCTAGCAACAGATATTTCTAATTCCAAGTTCTTAACTTTATCAAGCAACAACATGTTTTCAGTCTTCACCTTATTGATCAATTCAATAGCATCAAACAATTTCAACAGCAAATTTTTCTTATCAAGTTCAAGAGAAGCAATTTTCTTTAAACCTAAGTCAAAATTCATAGCATCCTTTGCAACAATCTTGGAAAGCTTATTATAGGCTTCTTCCAAATCGGCATTCTCAGAGAGTTCCCCATCAGAAGGGTTCTCATCAACCACAACACTTTCATCAACTATAGTAGTAACTGTGAAAATAATGAAATTTCCATCCTCATCACTACTAGACTCATGATCAGAAACTTCATCATCACTAAGGGTTACAGCCATAGCATTACCCTTTGATCTTAAGAATGAAGGACATTCTGATTTCACATGACCATAACCTTGACAACCAAAACATTGTTGACTCAAGGAATTATTAGAGGTTTGACCTACTTTTTCTTTAGATTTATCAGTTTTGTTCACTTTAGTGGGTTCATTCCTCTTAAAATTCCTAGGTTCAGCATTGTTTTTACCTCTTGCCATTCTGTTGTTGTTCCTAAGAAATTTTCTAAAGCTCTTGGCAAGATATGCAATCTCTGTGGAAGAGAGTTCATCATCAAATCCATTACCATCAACATCATCAACTAACTTAAGAGCCATTAATTTTGATTTGTTTGTCTTAGGTAGGTCTAGCTCATAGGGCTGGAAAGATCATATAAGCACATCAACAGAGATGGAGTCATATCCTTGCTTTCAGTAATGGTAGTCACTTTAGGTCTAAAGTCCTCAGTCATGGATCTAAGTATCTTCCTAACAATCTTAGGTTGATCATAAATTTCACCCAAATTATAAGCAGAGTTAACAATATCATTCAGTTTAGCATAGAATTCATCAAAACATTCATCATCAGACATTCTAATGCTTTCAAATCTAGTAGTTAACTGTTGTAGTTTATTAATCTTAACTGCCTTTATGCCTTCATACACAGTTTGGAGAATATTCCATGAAGTATGAGCAACCTCAACATTTGAGATTCTCTTGAATTCCTCCATAGAAATAGCAATAAAAATAGCATTCATGGCTTTGCTATTAAAAGTGGTTGCTTCTTTCTGAGAAGTTGACCACTCGCTTACAGGAGTAGTTGATTTCTCCCATCCGTATTCAACGGAATTCCAAACTCTCTCATCAATAGATTTTAGGAATGCTTTCATCCTTACTTTCCAGTAGGCATGTTGTTCCCATCAAAGTAAGGTGAGATCATTAGAGAGTGACCGTGTTCCATGACAACGAGCTAACCTACTCTAATACCACTTATACGTTTTTAGACTCCTTAAAACACAAGTTGATTAACCTAGTTATTTAGCCAAGTGATTACTTAGATAAATTATTCAAATCTAGGTTAACACAATCAAATCATATCATGTAAAAAATGCAAAAATATAAAGAACACATGATATGATAATCCAAGAAAATCAAACCGGTAAAAAACCTGGGGAGGATTTAACCTATCTATTCTCAAGGTAAAACAAATCTACTATGAAAGAATTGAAGTTTTTACAATATAACTTAGACCACTAACATTTTATTGCTACCTCGTGTAGAAAACTTACTACTAGGACTACGTGACAGCTCCGAGTCCACGGACTACTTCTTTCCTAGATCCATTACAACCATAAGTACTCCCACTTGTGACTTTAAGACTCCACTCAAAGGTTTTAGATCTTCGTTAAATTCTTTATGCAGCAATTGAAGCGATCACCAAGTTCTAGACATAATCTTGATCTTGATAACCCTAAGTGTGTATGAAGATAAACACCTCTAGATCTCACAAGAGATTCAACACACAACACATCAAAGACTTCTAAACGTAGCTAGGGTTTTTCCTTTTATACTTAAAGTAAAACATAAAACCCTACACGTCAAACCGGGCTTGGGCTAAGTTGGAAATTCTACAGAAAAAATAATTTGCACAAGGTTCGATTGATCGAGTCTAATTTTCGATTGATCAAGCCTTGCAAATTTAGTCCAATAAATCCAAGTCACTTGATTCCAACTCTACAAATAAACACACTTTGAGTAGCCTAAATCTAGACTCTAAGATTTTATCATGGTTTGCCAACACATTACAAACTGAAGTTCTAATACATTTAGTTCCTAAAGTCTTAGAACCTAACACTATCTACTCGGCAATTCATCCAGTGACTTCACAGTCGCTAAAGAAGCCCCAAGAAGCATCAACCATTTTCGATGAGACCTATGGAGCAATTCTTAGATAGCAAGCACTAGCTCCTGGTGCGACTTCATAAAAAGCATTCAAAGATAAGATCAAAGAGAATGAAACGCACGTAGTAGTCATTATAGCGCTTCCTTTTGATCCTAGAAAACGTCTAAAAAACCATGCTACGGAACTGCCGAACTAGGGCAAACCTAAGTCCCCCTAAAAATAAGCTTCATAAATACCAACCCCAAAATGAGGGTGACAACACCATTCACCACGGTCGACCAAACGAGGGTTAAGGTCATCAGGGATTTGGTACCAACTCCTAAGAAAATTAAGCTTTTTCTCATCAGTTGAAGAAGGGATTCCTACAGCATAGCAATATACAGTCTCCTTTTCACTTGAAGAGGCAAACAAGGGGGCACTGGTAGATGTACCAGCGAGTGACCCAGAGGCCATCCTCATCCTCGTCTCCTTTTGGAAAACTTGTAAGGGAACTCCAAGAATCCCAGACGTATATTGCTCGTCCGTGGTGTTTCCCCCACTACTACTATTACTACTGCTAGTACTACTACCACTAGAGCTACTATCGTGGTACTCGTCTATCGCCCTATCATCACTATTACTAGACGAAGACACTACGATTTCAGACATTTTGAAAAAAAAAAAAAAAAAAACTAAAATGGAAAGAGGGACTAAAAACGGAAGAAAACTCCTAAACGAGGCGCTGGACGATAGAAGGCAGAGGAGAAAATATTAGAAATGTAAAAGGGTAGGATTGGAATTCCACTATTTATAGGCGACAGACCTTGTCACTAAAACAAGGTGAACCAACCAAAACGAGCCACGTGGCACTTCTCTTGGAGAACGAAACGACGCAGCAAATGAACCCTAAGATCACACCACATGTCAACAACAGGAGCGGGGTCCAGATCACAACAACAACAGAAAATATTAAAAAAATATAAAAAATCAAATCAAACCAAAATCAAAACAACTACATGGACGACACATGGACAAAAAGGGGCAACTGATGGGACTCGTCTAACAATGTTCGTCCATAGCGTTTGTCCAGGTAGTCATCACAACCATAACCTGATTGCACCCAGAAAATCTTAAGAAGATAAAAGCCCAAATGGTATCAAGTATAACCTATACTCGTCCACAAGGTAACGACCACTTAATGGTGATCGTTTAGGATTGGCACAAGGTCATGGATGATCATAGAATACTTGGGGAATTCTACAAGAAAACTTCTAGTAAGGCTCCACATAATCAGGCTGTAAACACTCAATTTTGCACCCATAATTTAATCTAAGATGACTAGAGTGACCATTCATATACCAAAAACTTAGAGCTGCATTACATGCATTAATTCATTCATTTCATATCATAAAAATGATCTTGAGGTTCTAACGATTGCGACGGTATGTTCGATTTTCAAACTAGACCGTCAGATTGAAAGATATCACATGATCAAGTTTGCACGGTCTGCATGCATTTTGTTTAGGTGGAGTCGATTACGCATGATCAATTTAAATTAATTCTGATTGGCTAGACAATTAAAATTAATTAAATAATTTTGTGATTGGTTGTTGGTTAGTGTTAAAAATGGGCCTGCTTGCATTGGAATAAAGTGGGTAATCAAATAACAAAGAAATTGTGGATAATTAAGTCTTTTTGGAATATTTATCTACAAGATAATTATCACTTTAAAGACCTGAATATCAAGAAAAAGTGATTAATTTTTAGAATACGGATTAAAAATGCGTCTATGTGCAATTTTCGACTAAAAAATCCTCAAAAAATGAGTCGAAATTGGACCAAAACTCAAACGCAGGTTCGTCACCCAAGAGTGCCGATTGGCCCAAATTTTTGGCCCAGCCCGAGGACTTCCTAATTGAGATAAAGCCTATCTTTTTCAACCTTTTAAAGATAAGGATGCGTTTCAATTCGTATCTGATCTCATTCAGCATCCCAACCTCTATAAATAGGAGAAACAAATCAAAATTAGGAGCTCTTCTCTTCTGACTTTTCAATTCCCCTTACATTAAAGACGTTCTAGAGGCTTTTGCTTTAGGAACTTTTTTTTTTTTTAAGTAAGGTATTTTAGACCTCAAAGAGGTGAATAAACTTCTTTGATTTCTAAAATATTCATTCATTAGAAGAGCACACCTATGCTAGAGACATTCTGTTCTTCTTCTTACTTTTCTTTTTCCAATAATTAGTTTGTTTTTGTTTGACGCCTGAATATGTTTAGTATGTTTCATTATGTCTTGTTCTTAATATACAATTGCCATGCTTAGATACCTTAGATGATTGTTTCTTTCAATTCTTTCTTTTTTGTTAGGTTCTAAAGATTTAGGATTTTATGTATTTAGAACTCTAATGTGTAATGTTGGCAAACCATGATCAAAACAATATGTTTAGTCTTGTTTAGGCTTGCTCAAAGTTGATTAATTATTGTAAAGTTGGAATCGAGTGGCTGCAGAAGTCTTTGTGACTTTCGGCCTGGCTCGATCGATCGAAGGACAGACTCGATCGATCGAAAGTAAGCCAGATCATTTTTTTCTACAGAATTTCCAACTTAGCCCTACCTCATTAAACGTTTAGGGTTTTATGTTTTTGCCCTATATATGTAAGGCAAAACCCTAGCCACGTTTTGGTGAGTTGCTTCAGTTGTATTGTTGCTCATATTTTCTGTTTTGTGTAAATCTCTTGTGAGATCTAGAGGAGCTTTCCTTTACACAAAACTTAGAGTTTTCAAGGTAGAGATTACTTCAACATCTTGGTGATCAACTCGGTTGCTGCCATTGGAGCTTAAAGAAAAACAAGCGGGGAGCTTGTAGCTGATTGGAGAATCCAAGAAAGAAGGAGTCCGTGAATTCGGAGCTTGCACGTGGTCGTGTCAGTAAGTTCTACTGGTGGGTAGCATTAGGAAGTCAAGCGGGGAGCTTGTAAGTCCTTTTGTATGAACTTCGATTCTTTCGCATAGTGGATTCAAGTTTACCTTGAGGATAGCTAGGTCAAATCCTCCCCAGGTTTTTACCGTGTGGTTTCCTGGGTTATCATATCTTGTGTTATTTATTTTCCACTGCTTTATATATTCTTGATATGATTGTGTGATTGTGATAACCTAGATTTGCATAAAATGACTAAGTTAATCACTTGGATAATTAACTAGGTTAATCTGGTTGGTTTAAGGGGTCTAAATTTCCATCAAGTGGTATCAAAGCGGGTAGCTGATCCTTGACCCCTGTTGTCATGGAGCACGAACACCATCTTGTTGTTCCTCCTTTGATGGGAATAACTATGCCTATTGGAAAGTAAAAATGAAAGCATTCCTGAAATCCATTGATGAGAAAGTTTGGAATTCCGTTGAGTACGGATGGGAAAAGCCCACTACTCCTGTAAGTGAGTGGCAAACTTCTCAAAAAGAAGCAACTGCATTTAATAGCAAAGTTATGAATGTCATCTTTAATGCTGTTTCTATGGAGGAATTTAAGAGAATCTCAAATGTTGAGGTTGCTCATACTGCTTGGAAAATCCTCCAAACTGTGCATGAAAGCACAAAGGCTGTCAAAATAAATAAGTTACAGTAATTAACTTCTAGGTTTGAAAGCATTAGGATGTCTGATGATGAATCCTTTGATGAATTTGATGCCAAACTGAATGACATTGTTAATTCTACTTTTAATTTGGGTGAAGTCTATGATCAACCTAAAATTGTTAGGAAGATTCTTAGATCTTTAACTGAAGACTTTAGACCCAAAGTGACTGCCATTACTGAGAGGAAGGATATGGACTCCATCCCTGTGGATAAACTTGTAAGATCACTTCAGTCCTATGAGTTAGACCTACCCAAAATTAACAAATCCAAATCAATGGCTCTTAAGTCTGTTGATGATATTGATGCTGGTGGATTTGATGATGAGCTCTCTGCTACAGAGATAGCTTACCTTGTCAAAAATATTAGAAACTTTCTTAGGAATACAAATAAAAGGGCAAGGAATAAAAACACTGTTGAACCTAGAAATTTTAGGAAGAATGATCCCATTAAGGTTAGCAACACTGAAAAACCTAGAGAAAGAATAGGTCAATCTTCCAACAATTCTTTGGGGTCTCAATGTTTTGGCTGTCAAGGGTATGGTCATGTTAAATCTAAATGTCCTACATTCTTGAGGTCTAAGGGCAAAACTATGGCTGTAACCCTTAGTGATAATGAGGTTTCTGATGATGAGTCTGGATGTGATGAGGATGGAAACTTCACTGCTTTCACTGCTACTGCTGTAATCAATGAAAGCATATCTGCTGAAGAGAACCCTTCTGATGGGGAACTCTCTGAAGATGCAGATCTTCAAAAGGCCTATAATAAACTTTGTAAAGTTGCTGCAAAGGATGCTATGAATGTTGAACTTGGCCTGAAGAAAATTGAATCTCTTGAGCTTGATAAGAAAAATTTTCTTGTTAAATTGTTTGATGCTAATGATCTTTTGAACAATGTGAAAACTGAGAATATGATGTTGATTGATAAAGTGAAGAAATTAGAACTTGATTTATCTGTTGCTAGATCTGTTAGCTCTAAACTTGATCAAATGTTGAATGTTCAAAAGTATCCTTCTGACAAATCTGGTTTAGGTTTTGTTGAAAGCATCTCTGTGTCTGCACCCCATTCCACTATCTTTGTTCCTTCATCTTCTTCTGAACTTTCTGTGAGTGAGGTTGTGAGTGAAACTGTAAAACCCCCTGTGAGTGAGGTTGTCAAATCTGTAGAAGTTTCACCACCTAAGAAGATTAGGGTTGATTTAAGGGAATTTAAACCTAAGGAGTCTACTCAATCTAAGGACAAGATGCATGGTAAACTTGTTTGGGTCTGTCATTATTGTGGAAAGTCTGGACACATTCGTCCTAACTGTTACAAGCTTCAAGCTACTAAGAGAGCAAACAAACCAAAAGTGCCTGTGCCTCATGTACAAGATCCGATGGCACTAATTGGTGAATTGGTAAAGGCGTTAAACCTTTATTCCAATCCTGGAGTTGGGAATCACTCGAATGTGAATAAGAACTCCAATGCTCGTGGTGCATCTAAAAGGTTTTGGATGCAAAAGACTCGACCTAATTGAGTCTTTCTGACATGGTCCTTGTGCTTCATTGCTTTATTCTTCTGTGACCATTGTTCTAGGACTTGCATTGCATTACATTCATGCATTTCATTCTAGGATTTATTTGTTTTCTCTTTTAATAAAAAATAAAAAATAAAAAATAAAAAATAAAAAAAAGGAGAAGAGGAAGCAAAACAATGTTTGACATTATTTTTTTTGGTTTTTGAAAACAAGGTTGGTCAATCTATTTACACATATCATGTCTTGTGTACCTTGTTTAACTTTGATGAGCTTATTCATTGCACTTTACTAGTTAAAGCTTTGTAGTACATGTTGTGTGGGAAAGATGTTTATGGTGTTTATCACTTTGTCTTAATCTTGAAGTCACATGTTATTTGACTGTCAGACTTGATCCTTTTGAGAAAGGCATAAATAACCATCTTACCACTGTTCACTAGCCAATCATGAACACCTTAGTGCATATCATAAAATTTTGTACTCAAGAAAGTGTAGCACATGCACAAAAAGAACATAAGGTGTAGCCTCAGTTAATTTTCATAATTAAAATTGGTGTGTACTATTAGGCTTTATGCCAATTCACTTAATTAAAACTGGTGTGTACTATTAGGCTTGATGCCAATTCACATAATTAAAAGGCAAAAATTCAAGAAACTTACATGATTGTAAGCTTTTGTTCTAGGAGATGTGAGAGTTATAAGATGTACCTCTTTTGGTGATAGTCTCTTTTAAATTCTATGTGATGAATTGTGTAGACTTTGGGTTTAATTGCTATTCACCTATCACCTCACATGTCTCTCAAGCTTTTTCTAGTTGCACACACTTCACAAGTTACTCTTTGTTAAACACTGTACATGTTCTTGTGTGTGTTTTTGGTCTGACCAACCAAGTTTGAAAATATCTTGAGAATTGTGCACAACATATTTGTTGCTTGAGAAATTCAATGGGAGAATGATTGAAATTGGGATTTAATTTCTTTTGAAAAAGCATTCCATTACATCTCATACTCATGCATTTTGTTTCTTCAATTTTAATGCTTTGAAGAGTTGTTTTCAAAATATGGTTTGAGATTTTCAAAACTGTAATTTTTCTCAAAATGCTGTGAGCCGCTACCTATTTCGATCGATCTAGCCTGTTTTTCGATCGATCGAAAATACTTAAAATGCTTTTAAGAGTCTCGGATTGATTCAATCGATCGAATGTATTTTTCGATCAATCGAAAGTCGCGAATCAAGTTTTTTTAAAAACATTGTTCTTGACTGATTCAAACACTTTTTCAAAAGTTCTTTTCAAACTTTTCTTCTCTCTCCGACTAGGCAAGGTTCTACAGTCAATTTTTTGTCGTTTTCGTCCGAATTTTTTGCAAAGATTCTCTTTCCTCAAGCCGATAAGTCTCTTTTGCCCTTCCTTTTTGAGTTTATTTTTATTTTCATGCATTTTTCATGCATTTATCACTCAAATTTTCAGACCTTTTTCTATTTGGGATTTTTGATGATTCACGACCTATTATGTGTAATTGATCAATGGGTTTTTGTGGGGACATGATATAAATAGTATATTGTTGGTTTAATTTGATCAATTTTGGGTTTTGTGAAAAATTGAAAATTCTAGGGCTTGTATTGAATTCGAATTGGGGATTTTGTTCAATTAGGTTGAAATTGATGAAATTGACTTGTTGTTTTGATGTAATTGAGCATTATAATCTGTGTGTTGTGTTCTGTGATGCTCAATTCCTTAATTTGTTTTTAAAATTTCACCAAGTGGTTCTTCAATTTTGGGGTTTTTGTTAGAAACCCTATGTTCAAGCCAATTTTGTTAATCTCATCTTTAATTGAACTTAATTTTTACTGCATTAGAACATGCATCATGACATTTTAATTGTTCATGCATCATATAGATTTTTTATTCTATTTTTGTGCTAATTTGCAGTTTGCCCTTGGATTTTTTTTATTTTTTATTTTGGTTCTACCTTGTGTCTCTATCCTTTCCTTAGCATCATGCCTAGGAAGACTAGAGCTCGTAGGTTTGTTCCCTCTCCTTCGCCTCCCCCACCTTCCTTTGACCGTGAGAGGTTTCCGAGTGAGAAAAAACATGAGATTTTTGAGAAGCTGAACCTTCAGAGGAAAATTTGGGCTGAGCGTTCTGTTATCTTATATGAGGTTGATCCTGCCATTAAGGCAAACTTTGAGCGTCGGGGCTGGTTACCTTTGTTGGATGTGTCTAATCCTCCTCCTCCAGCTACCCTGATTAGAGAGTTCTTCTCGAACATCTCTATTCGCGTCTATGATTCCAACACTCTAGTTAAGAGTTGGATACGAGGCGTAGAGTATGTCATTACTCCTACAGCAGTGGCTGATGCTCTAGGGGTACCTTTGGTACATCACCCTGTTTACCCTTATGATGTGTCTCCTGTGTTGAGTGATGTCATGTCTTACATCACTGGGTCTTCTATCCAGTGGGGTTCTAATCCTCGGATCACGTCTGTTGAGCTTCCTGAGACGATCTATCTTTTCTTTAGGATAGCGTGTCATTCTTTGTGGCCCATTTCTCATCTTCACACCATTCCTCTCGAGCGATGTGTGTTTTTGTATGCTCTTGTTACTGATGCTCCTATCAGTTTTCCTCACTTGTTTCTTCGTTCTTTAAACGAAGTTTATAGGAGTTCATCTACATCTCACACTCTTGTCCATCCTATCTTTATTCATAGGATTTTGCTTCGTCTTGGTTTAGATGATTTCCCCTCTTCTAAGCCCGTACATGTTATTGGACCTATAGGTGCGTCTTTTCTTAGACAGAGGGCTGCTCATCTTCAAGCTGGCTCTAAACACCCTAGGTCTGAGCCTTCTTGTTCCGCACCCCCTCCTTCTTCTTCTACAGGTCCTGCTAGTGAGGATGTTCATGATCCTGTTGGCGATGCTGCTGCTGCTGTTCCTCCACCTCTTTCAGATGACTTTGATGTGCGTCATACCTTGGAGACTGTCATGACCGTTCAGGCGGCACATGGTCAGATTTTGATGGACTTGCTTGATGAGATACGTGCCCTAAGAGATGATTTGGCGCATCATCGTTCACCCTCACCACCTCCTTTTGATGACATGTGATTATCTTTTGGCATTTCGTCACAAAAAAAGGGAGTAGTTTTGAGAGACTTGTAAAGGAGATTTTGTTGTTAGGGGGAGTTTCTTTTGTTTTTGTTAGAGCTAGTTGAGATATTAGATAGTATCTAGGTGCTTCACCGCGATACTTTCTTTTGATATCATTTTTGGGCTATTCATGCTAGGGGAGATACATTATTTTTGATATATGATTCTTGATTCATGTGTTCACTGCTTATTGATTTATATTATGAGCTATTCATTAATATATGTCTTTATTATGTGTTGTGTGAACTTTCAAGAATATTTTTTTGGTGTATCTAACTTAGGGGGAGAGTTAGTTTACATATCTATTGATTTACTGTTTTTCTGTCACACATGCATTTATGCGTTTGTTAAATGTTTCAGGAATATATAGGTTGATTAAATTGAGCTGCTGTCTACACTTGCAACTGATGGATAGTAGTTAGGATTGAATTTTATTTTATGAGCATTACTTTTTGTAAAGGGCTTTTACTTTGTACACTTTGAGTTTTTAGTTTGTGTTTTGTCACGGATTGCCAAAGGGGGAGTTTGTTAGGTTCTAAAGATTTAGGATTTTATGTATTTAGAACTCTAATGTGTAATGTTGGCAAACCATAATCAAAACAATATGTTTTGTCTTGTTTAGGCTTGCTCAAAGTTGATTAATTATTGTAAAGTTGGAATCGAGTGGCTGTAGAAGTCTTTATGACTTTCGGCTTGGCTCGATCGATCGAAGGACAGACTCGATCGATCGAAAGTCAGACTCGATCGATCGAAAGTCGGCCGGATCATTTTTTTCTGCAGAATTTCCAACTCAGCCCTACCTCATTAAACGTTTAGGGTTTTATGTTTTTGCCCTAGGTATATAAGGCAAAACCCTAGCCACGTTTTGGTGAGTTGCTTCAGTTGTATTGTTGCTCATGTTTTCTGTTTTGCGTAAATCTCTTGTGAGATCTAGAGGAGCTTTCCTTTACACAAAACTTAGGGTTTTCAAGGTAGAGATTACTTCAACATCTTGGTGATCAACTCGGTTGCTGCCATTGGAGCTTAAAGAAAAACAAGCGGGGAGCTTGTAGCTGATTGGAGAATCCAAGAAAGAAGGAGTCTGTGGATTCGGAGCTTGCACGTGGTCGTGTCAGTAAGTTCTACTGGTGGGTAGCATTAGGAAGTCAAGCGGGGAGCTTGTAAGTCCTTTTGTATGAACTTCGATTCTTTCACATAGTAGATTCAAGTTTACCTTGAGGATAGCTAGGTCAAATCCTCCCCAGATTTTTATCGTGTGGTTTCCTGGGTCATCATATCTTGTGTTATTTATTTTCCGCTGCTTTATATATTCTTGATATGATTGTGTGATTGTGATAACCTAGATTTGCATAAATTGACTAAATTAATCACTTGGCTAACTAACTAGGTTAATCTGGTTGGTTTAAGGGGTCTAAATTTCCATCATTTTTTACTCCAAAATCTACAATGATTAACAAAAAATTTTATGAAGATTCAAAACTAATCTATATTTTCAGATTTGATTTTTTTCAAAACCTAAAACTAATCTGTATTTTCATTAAATACATATCTGATTTTTTTCTAAACCCAAAACTGATTTGTATTTTCATTAAATACAGATCTGATATTTTTTTGAAAAAGTTTTCTTTGTTATAAAAGTGTAGATTTTGAAATTCAAAAGAAAGAATTAAGATTTTAGGTTGAAGTTTTTTTCGTGATGCATGCATAATAAATTTCTCTCATGAATGTGAATCTTCCATCAAAAGTCCTTTTTATTTGTTTCCAACAACAGATCTGGTTTTTCATAAACCAAAAATCTTTTTTTTTTTTACTTTAAACAAAACATATCTGATTTTTCTTGATAAAATCTTGCTTTTTACACCTTAACAAAACATATTTGATTTTTTTTTTTACAAACCAAGTCTTATTTATTTTAATTCACAAAACAAATGTAATTTTTCTTGATAAAATCTTGCTTTTTACACTTCACAAAAACAAATTTGATTTTTCTTACAAACTAAGTCTTATTTATTTTAATTCATAAAACATATCTAATTTTTCTTTTAAAAGAGGACATCATTCATAAGGCAAATTTTTTTGAATTATTTTTTGTCAAGTGTCTATCATGTGTGTTCAACATATCATTCAATATCATGTAAAAATGGTATATTGGTCATTAGAGTCTAGAAGACCAAACTCTATCTGAGTGGAATGGGTGCCTAACACCTTTCCATTCCGTAACCTAGCCCCCCCGATTAGGATTTTTGGATAGGTAGATTAGTGTTTATTCTTTTAATTTTGGTAGATTGTAACTAGGACCAAAGCTTTGTATTCTTTTGCATAGATTGTAACTAGGACCCAAAGCCTTGGAAGGTTAATTTACCAAAGTTGTACTTTTCTTTATTCGATCAATGACAATGACGTATTTTGAATATGTAGTTTGTATTTATATTTTTTTTTCTTATTTTTTTGTACAAAAAATAAGTGGCGACTCCACACCACTTACCCAAAAAGAGAGGTGCCCTTAAAAGCATCCCAAATCTCTTTTTTGAGAGTACCCAATTTTCTGATCTCTCACAGTGGCGACTCCATTGGGGATGTCGAGGGCTATGTTTCATGTTAGACTTTAAGTGACTAGCTATATACCCTTGTCTTTTTCATGAAGTTGTTGTTTGTTTGTTTGCAATATGTTTTGAGATGTTTGTACGATATTTTTTTGTTTGTGATGCCATGTTGATTGTTAAGAGCTTCTCCTAACTGTCATAATGTGTGCCATCAAAATAATAAATATGTGTGCACCCATCTCAACATATTGTGGTAGTAGCCATGGATCACCGGTCTTTATTAGATTCAGGTACCCGGTGGTGAACTCACCGACTCATAGCCCAAAGTCACTGGATCATTTCTTGTTGACTATAAAGGATAGACCATGTCATTCGAACCAACATAATGTTCATTACATTACAAGTTGGGAGGTTTAATGTCCTAGCTATGGAAAACAATGAAACAACAAACCCACCCTACAATGTAATGACTTAGAACCTACCCTTAGGCCAGTCCATGTTAAAATTGCATTGCATTGTTGCATGTGTTTGTTTGGTTGATTGATATAGACGGGGACCTAACTTTGTTTGACCTAACCAAGCCTTTTCTTAAGGGAGAATTTGGTCAAGATCAGAGAGAAGACTCCAAAGAGAACCCAATACCGACATTCAAGCTAGTAGTTCCAATTCCAAGTCCATCATGGTACTGAAGCCCGTGAGCATAGAAGACACTCCACTACTGCAACATCACAACCTCGTCTTCAACTTACAAGACAGTCCAAGTCACAAGAAGTCCGAAAACTCCATCACTATGGCGAAAGAGGGAGAACATCCGAACACTAAAGAACCCATGAACACTTAAGAGCTACTAAACACCATGGTAGCAAGCCAAATTCAATTAAGAGAAGACATGAACCTTATGGTACAACAATTTCAGAACCTGAAGGGTGGCTAAGAAGAGAACAAGACTGATCATAATTCCCTAACCATGGAGGGTGAGAAGAAGATCAACAAGAGGATAAGCAAGATGGAAGAGATAATCAAGAAAGCTCGCAAGATGGAAGACCTCATGGACTACCAATCACTCTCACTTTTCCCTGATGTAAGATTGCCTCCCAAGTTCAAGATGCCAACCTTGGACAAGTTCGATGGGACTGGCTGCCCAAAGTCCCATTTGAAGATGTATATGAGGGCCATGCAGCCCCTAGGAGCAACTAAAGAAATACTTACTCAAATGTTCCAAAACACCCTGACTGGAGCCGCTTTTAGTTGGTTCCTCAACCTAGATAATGCTAGAGCAAGGAGTTGGGAGGACATTTGCCACGAGTTTCACAATCAATACAAGTACAACATAGAGGTGGATGTGACAAGGAGAGATTTGGAGACCACGATGTGAGATCCGAAAGAATCCTTCTCTACCTTCATTACCAAGTGGAGATCCAAGGCGGCATAGATGAAATAGGCCATGCGAAGAACAATTAACCATGGTTGTAAAAAACTTATTGCCTGTATACCATATATAGTTGTTTGCCCTGTATTTTCCTAATTTTAAAGCTTTGATTACTGCTAGAACCCAAATTAAGGATGCAATAAATAATGGCATTGTAAAGAATGAGGACCAACCAAGGTTCAAAAAGAAATTAGGATCTAATTCTAAAAATGTAGAAGTTTCTAATATATACAAAAATGATCCTTACCAACTTATTGCCCCCATTGGCCCTGTGCAAATATCATAAGGGCCACCTCTAAGGCCTAGGAGGGAATTTCATGAGTTATATATACCCGTGAGCCAAGTGTTTCAAAAACTAAAAGCAAATGGGATACTAAAACCCTTAGACCCAAGACCAATCCCAAACCCATGCTTGCTAGATTTGATGTGAGTAAGAGATATGCCTACCACCAAAGCCCTAGCCATGACACTGACAAGTGTTTTGGCCTTCGTCATGCAATTCAAGACTTAATAGACAATAAGGTGATTGCACCCCCTACAAGGCCTAGCATCACTAATAATCTCTTGCTCAACCATAATTTTGGGAAAGGACCAAGGATTAATTGCTTGATGACTGAAGAGGAAAGTGAAGAGGACCCATCTGAGTTAATTTATGACTTACCTGAGTGCTTTATGATGACATGGGAAGAGTTGATAGGCATGATGTCCACTGCATGGTATGATATATGGAATGAAGATATTATAGAAACCCCAAATTACCCAACATCTACAAATAGGGGGAGACACTTCAAACCCCAACCAAATTACCCGACATCCACAAATAGGGGGAGACACATCAAACCCCAAGCAAGTTACCAAACAACTACTTATGGGGGGAGATACTTCGAACCCCAATCAAACAACTCAATACCTACATATGAGGGGAGACACTTCGAACTCCAATCAAATTACCCAACATCCACATATGGGGGGAGACACTTCAAACCCCAAGATACCGATCCAAATGACCCAACAAAAATTTTCCACATCACAAAGGGGGAGACACTTCAAACCCCCACATTTGGAGACAGACAACCTGATAGAAGCCTTGAACAAATCTACCCATCAAACACCCACTAAAGAGGATAAAGTCCATAAGCAGTTGTAGAAAACTCAAGCCAATATATCTTTACGGGGTTTACTCATGGCCTCATACAAGCATTGCTAGAATCTAGTAGACCTTCTCAATCAAATCCAAGTCCCTACAACCTACTTCTCAAGATCTGAATGCTATGATTGGGTCTATAAGTAAGGAACTCATAATTTCCTACTCTAACAAAGATTTAACAAAGAAGGGGAAGCACCACAATAACTCATTGCACATGACTGTAGATGCCAAAGGCAAGAGGATTCCAATGGTTCTAATTGATGATGGAAGCACCTTAAATGTGTGTCCTTTAAAGACTACAAGTTACTTGGGCCTGAGTATTAAAGATTTTGTGCTGACTAATCAGCATGTGAGGGCATATGACAATAGTAGAAGGGAAGTCTTGGGAACTTTAACATTGGAGCTCGCTATAGGGCCAATGATCAAAAAGGTGGAATTTCAAGTCCTAAACATAACATCGTGCTTCAATATGCTCCTTAGGCAACCATGGATCAATGACACAAAGGCTGTACCTTCATCCTTATACCAAAAGGTTCTGTTTCCTAATGAAGGAGCCATAGTTACCATATATGGTGATACTTTGATCATACCAAAGCCCATTTTTGGAATTGATTCTAAGAAGCCATTGACCTTGGATGGCTTTGAAATCGAGAAGCCTGGTTTTGGAAGAAGAGAAGAAGAAGTGAAGAGGATCCCTATGGACTTTGCTCCCTACAGCAACAATAATATGGTGGCAATGATGAGAAGAATGAATTACCTTTCGAGGATGAACTTAGGGAAGACTGTGAAGAAGACAACTACTCAAGTCCCAATAATTCCCACTGCCACACCACCTTTTGGGCTAGGTTATAAGCCCACTGATGATGATTTGTTAGAGATGTAAGTGAGAAGAGTGGCCTGCATTTGAGCTATTATTTGATTGCAATAACAAACTTCTAGAGCTGAAGAAGGAAGACACAAATATTGGGATTTATGCCCTAGAATCCTATTGTATGATGCTATGTATTATATTATGTATGACATAATGTATGACTTAATATTGTAATTAATAAAGTTATTTTATTATTATCTGAAATAATGGTAACGTGAATATTTTGGACATTATCATATAGTCCATGAGATGCATAGTATGTGATTTATGTGATTTAGTCACAGAAGATATAAGTCACAAGTCCTTTGTAAACTCAGAATTTTAGTTCGTATTCGGTGATGAAATTGGACATTTCATCTGCGAAGACTATAACATATTAACTAAGATGATTTGTCTTGATCATGGAAGTGGTGACTTCTAGTTGATATGTTGATATGTTTTAAGAGTTAAGACATATTGAACTGGACCGCTGTGAGATTTATTATTCTCCTAACGACTGTCAATTGAATAATAAATCTCACGACTTATATTTGCATGAACTCTTAATCCTGAGAGAATAATGGACCTGATCATGAAATGTAGGTTGCTTTGATATATCAGGAGTGAGATCTAAAGTAACGGTCAAAACCTCAGTATGTTGGGCAGCCACATCTAGTGTTGATGGAACATATATTTTCAAGATGGAATTCATAGTCTCTTAACGGAGATACAAAATATTCCCTTGAGATAAGTTTAATGGGTTTGTTATTCAGAGAGTTAGGCCTAACTACTTTTGTAAGAAATTACTAAAGTATATATTTATGAAATTGGATTTCATAAATATATGATGAATAACTTAAAAGGATTAAACCGGGTACTCAAGGATTAAGATGTAGTAATTTTCAAAGTGG
Organism: Quercus gilva; assembly: GCA_023621385.1. Lineage (NCBI taxonomy): Eukaryota > Viridiplantae > Streptophyta > Magnoliopsida > Fagales > Fagaceae > Quercus > Quercus gilva. The sequence continues at coordinate 29,585,596 of CM042478.1, read as the reverse complement.
CAGTCTATATTCATGACTTTGAATTACTACGAATATTTTATGAAGGGGTTGCATGTATAATAAAGTTTTGGGATATAATTTATTAATAAGGCCTAGAGTGCAATTATATTTATATAGTGGTATTAAATATAATTAATGGTAACTTTGGACTTGTCAAGAGTTGACAGAAAAGCCCAAGGCCCATTGGAGCTAGTGTCTTATTGGTCCTTTTGGTCCCACTCCAAGCCACACATTAAAGCCCAATTGGAAAGGACCAATAGGCCGGCCCAATTAGATAATCAGTTATATATAAAGGGAAAGACATACAGAATTTTTATTAGAGAAAAAGTGAGACATCATTGTGAAGTGGTGTGTATGAGCGAGTGAAACCACTCAATTATTCTCCCTTAGAAACTGATTGAGAGACCACACTTCTTGGGCGTAAAGTGGAATTGGAGTGAAGATTAAAAGTGTTCCCAAATACTTCTAATCTTTTGTTTTGAATTTCACCGCATCAAGGTACGCTATCTTGTTCTTAAATTCTGAAATTTATATAGTGCAAGTTATCGATCATGAATGAAATAGATCTTTGTTTGTTGCTTCCGCTAAGTGTTTTGTATGAGATACAAAACCAGATTTAACCAACAACAAATTAGGTCCCTACTTATTAGGCTGATTACATGGACCCTAATGCAATGACTACGTTTTTGGGAGATGCCATTTGCAATATAAAAGAAGAAGAGTACTGGGAGGCTCGCCAACATGCATTGAAGAGCCTACATAAAGCAAGAATGAGTGATGAAGATGAGGAAGAGGGAGAGGCCCCTAGTGATAGTGATGAGAGTAGCAACAGCAAGAGTGATAGTAGTAGTGATAGCGGCAACAATGACGATGGAAATGGTGAGGATGATAGCAACAGTGATGGTGAAAGCAACAAGAGTGAAGACTATGATAGCCCACAGATATGGAAATTGATACTGAAGGCACAAATTATATGGATGAAGACCCCATGGTACTAACGCTTAGGGAAGAAGGAACTCACTAGGAGCCGCTTGCCATCGTTAAAGCCACAACCAAGTTGAAGAATTAGGCATGGGAGGGAGCCACCCACCCCATGGAAGACTGCGCTATAAAGATCAAGAATGTCGAGCCAATCACTCCTACCAAGAAGATCAAGACCGTCGAGCTGATCACACCTGTCAAAAATATTGTTTCTATCCCTATTAAGTCTGTTTCTGCTAGTATTACTATTCCTGTTGAGTCTGTTTGTGATCGTAGTCCTATAGAGTCTGTTGAGAACTCTTTTCCTTATAATATGATTTTTTATTCTGCTTAGTTGTTGGCTTTGAATGTTTTTATTTCGGAAGTTGGTAAAGAAACTCTTAATAATAAGGAATTAAAACGGGGGCATGTAGAACCTATAAAAGAAGAAGCCCAACCTGTTAACCTGGGAACTAATGATGCATTAGTGGCACTACTAACAAAATTCAAAGAGGTATTTGCATGGTCATACGAAGACATGCCTGGGATTGACATAGATATAGTGCAACACTACATTCCAACAGATCCAACCATGAAGCCAATCAAGCAGAAGTTGAGAAGAATAAAGCTAGAGTGGACTCTCAAGATTAAGGAAGAAGTTGAGAAAAAGTATAATGCAGGATTCGTAAGGGTGGTCAACTACCTAAAATGGTTAGCTAATATGGTTCTGGTGCCGAAGAAGGAGGGGAAAGTTAGAATGTGTGTAGACTTCCAAGATCTTAATAAGGCTAGCCAGAAAGATAATTTTCCTTTGCCTCATTTTGATATCTTGGGACATGCTTGCTGTCATTTATGGATGGTTTTTTAGGGTACAATCAGATAAAGATGGTTTCGGAAGATATAGAGAAAACTCCTTCATTACTCCTTGAAGCCTCCCAGGACTGAGAAGGAGATCCGAGGGTTTCTAGGAATGATACAATACATCAGCAGATTCATAACCCAACTCACCATGACATGTGAACCACTTTTCCGACTACTCAAGAAGTAAGTTCCCACAATATGGAATGAACAATGTCAAGAAGCTTTTGAAAAGATTAAGAATTATCTGCTGAAGCCACTAATACTGACCCCACCGGTACCCGAAAAGCCATTATTGTTGTATTTCACAACTACAGATACAGCAATGGGGGCTTTGCTTGCTTAATACCTAGAGGAGTCTGTTAGGACATATGTGGATCATGTTAAGAACATATGTCATATATAATTGGCTAATCCTTTGACAAAACACATTTTACTTATATTTGGGTAGATCTAGTATGTGTTTAATACTTCAAATAATAAGAGTTCAAGACCAAGTATTGAAGCCATGCAAATTTGTCCAAGAATCAAGTGAAGAAGTGTTGTTCTTTAAAGCTTGATAGATAGCTCGACAGATACATCGAGATTCAAGAGCTAAAGCTCAACAGATAAGCTAGACAGCTGTATCCATCAAGAATTACGAAACTCAGTTTTTCAGATCTGTTTTTCACGCATATCCGAGCTTTGTGTTTAGGTTTTCTTTTCTCACAACCCTAGACATATATAAGGATTATTTAAAAGGCCATCACACTTGATGCAAAGGTTTTATTCAAGCATATTGTGACTGGAGACAATTTGACATAATTCATCATTCTCTTAAAGAAGCTACTGCGTTTGTACGCCGTAGGGTTTTGTGACCAAGGAGCTTCTTAATCTTCATCATCTGGATGAACTGAAGAACTTTTCAGCCAACATCCTTCTCAAGTTGGTGTGTTAGTCATGTACTAGGATCCGTGCTTCGATTGGTTAGTCACGTACTTGGAGCCGTGCATTGAAAGGAGAGATTATCACTACAATACAAGTCTAATTGTGTATTGGGGTAAGGGTTCAAATGTAGGTTGGTATAAAGTACTGGGATTCCTTTACTTGTAACCACTTGTTTTGATAATAGTGGATTCTCGAGAGTGGTGACCTTAAAATTCACCCGATGGGGTTTTTTCCTTGAAGGTTTTCCCCATTCGTAAACAAATCACCGTGTCAAATTTATTTTCCACTGCAATAACTTAGTTGGTGATTTGTTTGTGCTACCACGCTTATTGCGTGTTAATTTACTTAATTAATTAACTTAGCTAATTAATTGGTTAATTTATCATAAGGGATCAATACATTCTTGGCCTACCAGAGTTTAGGAAGGAGAATGTGATCTACTATATTAGCAAGAAGATGTTGGCTTATGAAGAGAAGTATTCACCACTTGAGAAGACGTGTAGCACTTGCATGGGCAACCCACAAACTCAAACATTATATGCTTGCTTTCAAGGTCTTATTGATTGCAAGAATAGACCCTTTGAAATACTTGATGGAAAAGCCTGTGCAAGATAGGAAGACAGCTAAATGGGTTTTACTTTTGTCAGAATTTGATATTAAATATATAACTCAGAAGTCAGTGAAGGGGAGAGCAATTGCTGATCACTTGGCCCACTATTCACCTGAAGAAGCTGATGAAATTCGAGGAGACTTTCCAGATGAGGATATTATGGGGATCAAAGTAGAATCATGGAAAATGTATTTTGATAGAGCAACTAATCAAAATGGAAGTGGCATTGGAGTTCTCTTAATTTTTCCAAAAGGGACACACATCCCATTCTTTTGTAGGCTCAACTTTCTTGCCACTAATAATGCCACTGAATATGAAGCTTGCATTATGGGGTTATAAGTGGCCCTAGGCCTTGGAGTGAAGGAGTTGAAAGTATATGGTGACTCGGCCTTGATAATTTCTCAGATTCAGAATAGGTGGAAGATCAAGGAAGAAAGGCTAATGCCATATCATAAATGTCTTCAAAAGTGGGCCTCAAAGTTCAGTAAGATCCAGTTCCAACATGTGCCAAGAATGCAGAATCAGATTGCAGATACTCTAGCAACAATGACATCCATGATGGATGGACCTAAGGAAGATGAAGTTAGACCAATAATGGTGGAACAAAATGAAGAGCCAGCTTACTGTATGTCAATAGAAGAAGATGAGAGAAAGAATGGAGAAGGTGAATGGTGTTCAGACATCCTACAGTACCTCAAGAATGGGACATACCCAAAGTCTGCATACAAGAATGACCAATTGACCATCAGAAGGTTGTCCACTAATTATGTTATTTGTGGGGAGAGGCTTTACAGAAGATCATATGATAGAATTCATCTCTTTTATATGACCACCAAGGAAGCACAGCAAATAATTAAAGAGGTTCATAAGTCAAGTTATGGGCCACATATGAATGCACACATGTTGTCACGAAAAATAATGAGACAAGGTTATTACTGGACTACTATGGAAGCAGACTACGCAGCTCATGTTCGGAAAGACCATCAATGTCAAGTCCATGGAGATCTAAAGCACATGCTGCCTATGCCATTACATACCATGACTTCACCCTGGCCGTTCTCTACATAGGGAATAGATATTATTAGGAAGATTCACCCAACAGCATCCAATGGCCATGAATTCATACTTGTTGCTATTGATTATTTCACTAAATGGGTGGAAGCTGCCTCACATAAGGTTTTGAACTCAAAGAAAGTTGCTCAATTTATTCAAACCAACATCATTTGTAGATATGGGTGCCACATGAAATTATCTCTAACAACGGGATGCATTTCAAAGGAGAAACAGAGAAGCTACTTCGACTGTTCAATATTAAGCACCACAAATCCTCACCCTACCATCCTCAGACTAATGGAGCAATTGAGGCTGCAAACAAAAAATAAATATAGGGCGAACCTTGAAGAAGAGTACAAAGAACTACAAGGATTGGCATCTACAATTACCTTATGCACTTTAGGGGTATAGGACATAAATTCAATCTTCCACAGGAGCCACTCCTTATTCATTGGTGTATGGGATGCAAGCAGTCCTTCCCATGGAAATGGGTGCCTGTTCATTGAGAACAGTACTGGAGAGTGAAATCCCCAAAGTAGATTGGTTGCAAAGTAGATATGACCAATTATGCATGATGGATGAGAAGAGACTCAAGGCCTTATATCACATTCAAGGTTATCAAAGAAGACTTAGGAAAGCTTTTGATAAAAAAATGAGAACTAGAGACTTGAAGTTGGGGGATTTAGTATTGAAAGAGATCCAAGCCCTGGTTTAAGATACAAACGGGAAGTTCAAGCAAAATTGGGCAAGTCCGTTTATTATCAAGCAGATATACTCTAGGGGAGCAGTAAGGTTGATGGACTTAGATGCAAACCCTTTTACTAAGCCAACCAATATGGATCAATTGAAGAAATACCACGTCTAAGGTGGTAGTCTGAAAACACCACGTCTGAAATGGTTGTAAATTATGTTATTTCCCTTCCTAGGTTCTCAAAAAAAAAAAAAAAAAAAAAAAAAAAAAAAAAAAAAAAAGGATGAGAGAGCCTACTAGGTTGAAAACCCGAAAGGGCGGCCTAGGCAAAAGTTAAGGCAAATAAAAAAATGAACTACGTAATTACCTGATCCTTCTGCCAATGAGGCACATAGGCAACCATACATTGGTTTGGTCACAATTTCCCCAAACCCACCATTTACCCATTACAAAAACAAAAACAAAAATTCAAAATTCAACCATTCCATTAAACCATGCCATTATTCAAAAATTAAAAACCTAAACCAAACCATAAAAGAAACCAAACCCTAAAAACCTAAACCCTAAATAGAATCCTAAACCTGTAAGTCCTAAATAATTCCAAAACCTAAGAGTTTTACACCAACTTTTAAAAATAAACATGTTTAAAGCCAAAAATAAGAAGATCATTTTATCTTTAGTCTTTTTTTCCTTTGGTTGTTCGTTGGTTCCATCAGTGCTAGGTACTTTGTCATTGTTGTCCCTTCTTTTAAACTCATAGTTGTCAACCTCGTGTCTTTCTTGGTTGTCTCTAAGAAATTGTTTTCTTATAGCAACCATGTCAGCCTCCTTATCCGCAATCTTGTCCACCAGCCAGTTAGAATAGTCTGTGGTCATCCTTTGAAAGTGAACCTTGACAAAAGATTGATCCGCTCAGTTAGCCATCTCCAAGCCCAACAACATGTTCTTTATGTGTGTGTTCACCATGTTTGAATTATTTTTTGTCAAGTGTCTATTATGTGTGTTCAACATATCATTCAACATCATTTAAAAAATGGTATATTGGTCATTAGAGTCTAGACCAAACTCTATCTGGGCGGAATGGGTGCCTAATACCTTCCCATTCTGTAACCTAGCCCTCAAGCTTAGGATTTTTGTATAAGTAGATTAGTGTTTTGTCTTTTAATTTTGGTAGATTGTAACTAGGACCAAAGCTTTGTATTCTTTTGCATAGATTGTAATTAGGTCCCAAAGCCTTGTAAGGTTAATTTACCAAAGTTGTACTTTTCTTTATTCAATCAATGACAATGACATATTTTGAATATGTAGTTTGTATTTATATCTTTTCTTATTTTTTGTATAAAAAATAAGTGGCAACTCCACACCACTTACCCAAAAAGAGAGGTGCCCTTCCAAATCTCTTTTTTAAAAGCACCCAATTTTTCGATCTCTCACACAGGCCATAATGCATTACTCCTAAAACGTGGAGAGAATTCCCCATGGTCCACTCCACGTTCCCCATTTCATCCATTAACCACCCATATCACTCATGATTGTGGTAGATCCGAACAAGTAAATCCACTTCTAACTCTCTAAAAAAGGATCAAGCTCTATTCACCAAGGGTAAGTCTCACCATTCACTATTTTCCCTTATGTTCTAGAGAGAAAACTAACTTAACCGTCGAAGGGTCCTTGGCCAGGTAACACCGATCACCTTTAATAGTTCTTATTCTTTTCTTTTTAGGCCAAGAATGTATTGACCCCTTATGATATATTAATTGATTAATTAGTCAAGTTTATTAATTAATCAAATTAACATGCAAAGTGCGTGGTAGCACAAACAAATCACCAATTATCTAAAGAATGTAATGGAAAATAAATTGACACAGTGATTTGTTTACGAATGGGGAAAACCTACACAGCAAAAACCCCACTGGGTGATTTTAAGGTCACCACTCTCTAAAATCCACTATTATCAAAACAAGTGGTTACAAGTGTTAGGACATATGTGATTCACTTGTTAGGAACATATGTCACTTTTTTATGTAATTGACTAATCCTTTGACAAAACACACTTTATTTGTATTTGGGTAGATCTAAAATGTATTTAATACTTCAAAAAACTGTGTTTCAAGATCAAGTGTTGAAAACATGCAAGTCTGTTCAAGATTCAAGTTGAAGAAGTGCCTGTCATTAAAGCTCGATAGCTAGCCATCTATCGAGCTTAAGAAGCTATTTTAGCCCCGTGGCTCCACACCTGCTCGATAGCATCTCGACAGATAATCATCTGTCGAGATTTATGAAAAACAGAATTTCAGATCTGTTTTGACTTTAATCCATGATTATGTGTTTGGGTTCTCTTTTCTCACAACCCTAAACATATAAAAGGATTATTTTAAGAGCCATCAAAGAGGACACAAGTGGCAAAAGTGTTGAGCAAAGTTTGTTCAAGCAAATTGTGACCGGAGACAAAGTTTCGCCCAAGTTCATCATTCTTGTGAAGAAGTTGTTGTGTTTGTGCACCGTAAGGTTTTGTAACCAAGCATCTTCTTGATCTTTATCGTGAATGAACTAAAGAATTTTGCAGCCAACAACTTTCTCTAGTTGGTGATTGAAGTCGTGTACTAGGATCCACACAATTGGTTAGTCACGGCAGGTTGGTATAAGGTACTGTGATTCATTTACTTGTAACCGCTTGTTGTGATAATAGTGGAATTTCGGGAATGGTGACCTTAAAATCACCCAATGGGGTTTTTACCGTGTTGGTTTTCCCCATTCGTAAACAAATCACTGTGTCAATTTATTTTCCGCTACATACTTAGTTTAATTGGTGATTTGTTTGTGCTACCATGCGTTTGCATGTTAATTTGATTAATTAATTAAATTTGGCTAATTAATCAATTAATTCATCACAAGAGGTCAATTCGTTTTTTGGCCTATCAAGTGGTATCAGAGCAGGCACACTTTGATTAGGGTTAATCTTTATTGTGTTGATCCATTGATCTCTGTTTGTCATGGATAGAGGACATTCTTTGATTATACCTCATTTAATGGCACTAACTATGCATACTGGAAAGTACGCATGAGAGCTTTCTTGCAGTCTTTAGATGAGAAGGTGTAGCAAGCTATAGAGATTAGCTAGACCAAGCCAAAGGAAGCGCAGACTGATTGGGATGATGCAAAGATCAAGGCGGCAAACTTCAATAGTAGGGCATTGAATGCTTTATTCAGTGCAATCACTAATAAGGAGTTCAAGAAGATTTCCTCTACTAAAACTGCTAAGGAGGCATGGTCCATTCTCTAGACAACTTATGAGGGAACCAAGGCTATCAAAGATTCAAAGTTTCAGAGGCTCACTACAAGCTTTGAAGAAATCAAGACGGAGGAGGATGAGTCATTTGATGAGTTATATGCCAAGCTCAAGGACATAGTGAACCCAGCTTTCAATCTTGGGGAAACCATTCCTGAACCCAAGATTGTGAGAAAGGTGCTTAGATCTCTACTCGAGGGATTCCATGCAAAGATCGCCGCGATCAAGGAATTGAAGGACATTGACAAGATCCCTTTGACAGAGCTGGTTGGTAATCTATAGACCCACGAGCTAGGGTAAACAAGGATTGGTAAGTCAGGTAAAGGCAAGAGCATGGCATTGAAGGCCAAAAGCAGTGACACTGATGAGTCTTCAAATGATGAGGATTCTAAAATGAAGTCCTACATTACAAGACAATTCAAGAAGTTCATGAAGAATACCAATGGGAAGGGCTTCGATAAGGACCGTAGGCAATCCAGTTCTTCACAATTCATGAGCCAAGACAAAGGGAAGAAGGATACTAGGGATGGCAGTCAGTACACTATTCCTGTAGGACCTAAGTGCTTTGGGTGTCAAGGCTTTGGTCACATGAAACAGGAGTGTCCTACGTATCTCAAGAGCATTGGAAAGAGCAAGGCACTTGCTGCTACCTTAAGCGACATCGAGCCTAAGGATGATTCCAACAATGAGGATGACGGAATCTTGAATGCCTTCACTGCCACTATCAATCCTACTGAGGGGATTACTGAAAACGTGGACGAAGAAAAGGACTTGGTAGAGTCTAAGTTCGAGAAGATGGATGATCAAGATGATATCCATACAGCTTATGAGAAATTGTACAAAGTGTCTGAGAAGCATGAGAAACTTTATAGGCTGGCCACCAAGAAGCTTAGTGATGTGGAACTTAATCGTGAAGAGTTTTCCACAAAGTTTGATGAAGCCAATCAGACTATTGGAGCACTGAGGTTTAAAAACAATTTCTTGGTTGAGAAGAGCAAGAAGCTTGAAGCAGAGCTATTTCAAGTCAGAGCTCAATTGGAGAGGACTTCAAGTGCAAAGCTTGATGAGAGGCTCAGTCTTCAGAAATCTGCTTGTGATCGAACAGGTTTAGGGTATGGACTCTTTTCCTCTAATATTACTTCTACTAATACTACTGTTTTTGTTCCTCTTAGTAATAATGTTGAAATTGAGAACAATGATGTTAAATCTAATTTAGCTAGTAAGAACATAGACAAGGGTAAATCTATCTTAGGAGCACCCCCTAAGCAAGATAAGAAGGAAGCTAAAAACCCAAGGCTAAGAAGGCTAACTCTCAAAAGCCTAAACAAAAGAAGAAGCATCTCTGTCATCATTGTGGAGCAGCTGGTTCCTTTCGAACTTGAATGGTTTAAATTCTTCTCCCTCACCACTGGATCAATGATTTGCTAGACGGAAAGGTTCTTCCAAGGTGTGGAAGGAAAAGGGCTCCAAGTGATTCTATCACTTTCTTCTCTCTCTTCTTGTTTTTGTTTGCATTACTTGTGTGTTTTGCTTTTAGTTTGAGTTAGTTTAGTTTTAAGCTTTGCTTTATTTAACTTGTTTTTGTTTGTTAGTTTTTAGTTTTGTTTTATTTTATTTTTCATATAAAAATAAAAAAAATTCAAAAATCAGAAAAATTCAAAAACATTGTGTGTTTTGAATACATTAGTACTTGTGTACCTTGGATGACCATTGAAACAAAATTTTCTAAACTTTGTATCTTTTGTAGCTTAGATGAGCATCTCTATGCACAACTAAGCAAGTGAGCTTTGTGACTCTTATTTGTGATGAGTAAGATTAAGTAATCTCTTGCACTTAACACTCGTATCACTATTTTTGACGGGAATGACTAAAAAATCCTAAGAGAAAGGCATAAATAACCATCTCACCACTGTTACCCGTCAATTATAAATGACATTTGTATGTTTCGGCATGGCAAAATTGGAATGTTAAATGCTTAACATCATTGAGTATTTCTTCTTTTTTTTTTCTCTTATATGCCTATGCATAGTTTGCTTAAAATAAAAATATGCAAAGAAAAATAAAAAGCGTAAAGATCAAAATGCTTATAAATATGATTGCAAGCATGTATTCTTGGAGATATGGGAGTTATAGGATGTACCTCAAAGGTGATAGTCCCCATCAAATAGTTATGATTGTGTGTGAGTTAAAGTGATTTTCTCATATCTCAAATCGTCATAACATGTATACACTTATGCAATAGCAATATTCTTTGCTACTTTTGATACATGTGCAAGTACAATGTGATTTGGCTATCAAAAGGTTTTACATGTGTTAATGTATGCTCACTAAACTGTCTTGACTTGTTTTTGAAATATAAAATTGGTTAGACTTGTTTAGTGTGTGTGTGTGTGTGTGTGTGTGTGTATTTTTGGGATCTATGTGCTTAACATTATTTTTGGTTGAGAGATGAATTTGAAAGTTCAAAATGATGTTTGGATCCTTGGTTAAGTTGCATGCTTGATTGCATTCATATCTGTGTTTTTCCCTTCTTGAAGAACTGGTTTTTTAAGCAATCTCGACAGCTCCTTGACACCTTTCGTACCTAGCTTATCTATCGAGCTCTTCAGTTGCTTTTTATCACAATCTCGATACCTCTCTATAGCTAGGTGGATCGATCAAGAAAGTTACTGTCCCCTCAATAGATTCTCGACACCTCCTCGATCAATCGAGATACCCTTGCATGCATTTCATTTTGCTTTGTTTTGCATTTTTTTTCCTTTGTGTCCATAGCATCTTGTTTTTCTTTTTCTTGTAGGTCTATGGTTCCTTGTTCTCCTCGTTCCCACTATGTTAGTTTTCTGTCTGTTTCCTGTCATGTCTTTTGGCTTTTTATGCCCTTTGACAATCATGTCAAAAAGGGGGAGAACTTCATGTTAAAGGGAAGAAAGTTTTTTATGTAACTAACTTAGGGGGAGAGTTAGTTTGATACACATTGATATTGATATATTTTCTTTGTGTTATGTATCTTTTGGTTTTGTAACCATTTACATACATCATGTGTTGTTTCTATATTTGATGATGATGTATGTGTTTCACTCTTTGTCTCACATGTGTTGTTTCTTTTCTCTCTTTATACACATGTTTCTTGTTTATTTAACTTGTCATTATTTTCCACATGGTACCTTGATATGTTTTGTTTAGTGCCTTTCAAGAAAGACAAGTTAAAGCCAAGTCAAGATTCCGAACCCTTCTTCTTGCAGCAAATTCCAAGGTTCAAATCTTTTAGACTAAGCTTATTTATTCTGTAATCTTTAGTAGAATGTATTCTAGGACATTCAATGTACTCTTGTGGTTTTGTCACAAATTGCCAAAGGGAGAGACTGTTAGGACATATGTGATTCACTTGTTAGGAACATATGTCACTATTTTATGTAATTGGCTAATCCTTTGACAAAACGCACTTTACTTGTATTTGGGTAGATCTAGGATGTGTTTAATACTTCAAGAAACTGTGTTTCAAGATCAAGTGTTGAAAACATGCAAGTCTGTCCAAGATTCAAGCTGAAGAAATACCTGTCATTAAAGCTCAACATCAAGCCATCTATTGAGCTTAAGAAGCTGTTTCAGCCCCGTGGCTCGACAGCTGCTCGACAGCATCTCGACAGATAGGCATCTGTCGATAATTATGAAAAACAGAATTTCAAATCTATTTTGACTCTAATCCGTGATTATGTGTTTGGGCTTTCTTTTCTCACAACCCTAGACATATAAAAGGATTATTTTAAGGGCCATCAAAGAGGACATAAGTTGCACAAGTGTTGAGCAAAGTTTGTTCAAGCAAATTGTGATCGGAGACAAAGTTTCGCCCAAGTTCATCATTCTTGTGAAGAAGTTGCTGTGTTTGTGCACCGTAGGGTTTTGTAACCAAGCATCTTCTTGATCTTTATCGTGGATGAACTGAAGAACTTTGCAGCCAACAACTTTCTCTAGTTGGTGATTGAAGTCGCGTACTGGGATCCGCGCAATAGGTTATACTGGGAGCCGTGCATCAAAAGGAGAAATTGTCACTACAGAACAAGTCTAATTGGGTATTGGGGTAAGGGTTCAAATGTAGGTTGGTATAAGGTATTGGGATTCCTTTACTTATAACCACTTGTTGTGATAATAGTGGAATTTCGGGAGTGGTGACCTTAAGGTACTGGGGTTCCCATTCGTAAATAAATCACTGTGTCAATTTATTTTCCGCTGCATATTTTATTTAATTGGTGATTTGCTTGTACTACCACGCGTTTCCATGTTAATTTAATTAATTAATTAAACTTGGCTAATTAATCAATTTATTCATCACAAGGGGTTAATTCATTTTTTGGCCTATCAACAAGTAAAGAAATCCCAATACCTAATACCAACCTACAGTTGAACCCTTACCTTAATACCTAATTGGACTTGTTTTGTAGTAACAATCTCTCTTTTTCAATGCACGGCTCCTAGTACGTGACTAACCAATTGCACGGATCCCAGTACGCGACTTGATCACCAACTTGAGAAGGATGTTGGTTGTAAAGTTCTTCTGTTCATCACACAATAAAAATCATGAAGTTGCTTGGTCACAAAACCCTATGGTGTACAAACACAACAGCTTCTTCAAGAGAAAGAAGAACTAGGGCAAACTAGTTTTCCGGTTACACTTTTCTTTTCACTTGTTGAATTGTGCTCTTATGCAACTTTTGTAACCTTTTACGGCTCTTAAAATAATCCTCATATATGTTTAGGGTTGTGATAAAAGAAAGCCCAAACATACACTCACGAATTGGATGAAAAACAGCTCTGAAAAACTGAGTTTCATAAACCTCGATAGATAGCCATCTATCGAGCTAGTTGTCGAGCCATGGGCTTCAGTAGCTTTTAAACATCGATAGATGCTAACTGTCGAGCTAGCTGTCGAGCTTTAAAATCCAGCACTTCATCACTTGATTCTGGGACAGACTTGCATGGTTTTAAACTTGAACTTGAAACTTTGTTTCTTGAAGCATTAAACACATCTTAGATCTACCCAAATAAAAGTAAAGTGTGTTTTATCAAAGGATTAGCCAATTCTAATTTGACATATGTTCCTAACATTAAATCACATATGTCCTAACATTCTCCCCCTTTGACAATCCGTGACAAAACCATAATAAACAAATGAACATATAAGAGAAGTCATAAATCACTCAACTCATATTCACTTGTTGAATACAATAAAATCTATCCTAACACAAACTCTTGAAAAAATTTGCAAGAAGAGAGTTTATGGCAAGTAGACTTTGACAACTTGTATTTCTGAAACACTATAAACAAAACTCATCAAGGCATCTTAGTGTGAAACAGAAATAAAAGATTACATACAATTAATAAGAAGCATGTGTATAAAGATAGAAAAGAAACAACACATGGAGATATAGATCAAAGAACATACATCAAAATATATATAAACCAAATATAAGTACAATGTATGTCAAATGGTCACAAAACCACTATACAAATATCAAAAAGAGAAAGAGAAGAAAAGATACAAACATCCTCACTACATCCCCCAATATACACTCCCTCTATCTCCTAAACTATCCCTCCCCTTGGGAGTATGACTACTCTCATCTAAAAAATACTCCCCCTTTTTATCACGAGTCACAAAGGGCAAGTAAATCAAGTTGACATCTCTTCATCACTAGGCGAGCCATCATCATCATCCTCAGCATCATCAGCACTGCCGAAGCCATTGTCACTCTCATCCTCAGATACCTCAGAAAAAGGAGAGGAAGCCACTGTGAAACCATCCATCACAGCCTGTCGTCATGCGATACGACCGACACCGGTGTTCACCTGAAACAACTCATCGCTGAGAGTGTCAAAGTGAGCATCCATGTAGACAAGCTGTGTCATGATGGCCTCAAGTGTCACTCCACCCACTAAAGACGAAGGAACAGAGGAGGATGGGGCGGTAAAAGCTGAAGGAGCTGCCGTCTGTGTCTAAGGCTGCCTCGGTCTCAACTGTACTGTGCTCCGTTGAACGATGGCTGCATCTATGGCACACAAATACAAGAAGTGGGGAGACTCAGGATAGAAGACAGAAAAATGGCAAAGGAGTCTCGTGATAGTGGAAGGAAAAATGAGCTTATCACGATGTTTAGGAATCTCGAACCTTTAGCAAAGGCCGAGCAAGGGGTGTTTTGACGATCACCCCAAGATGATGGTGTCTCATAAAAGAGAGACACGAGTTCGTCTTTGGACAATGTCCTCAGATGCTCACAGCCAAGGTAGTCAGGATGCGCTACCCTAAGGACATGTAGTACCTCAGAAACAATCTCTGGAGTAACTACCATTTGTATACCCCAAACATGAGTAACAAACTAGGGTATAAAGTAATTAAATCCGATGAGGAACAACAATCTTGAGACCGAAAATGAAGTGAGGAAGATGAAAATGCATCATGTGACATGCAAATTTAAATGCATCATGGGCTCAGCCTAATCCAAACCTACTAGTACACAACATAGCAAAAAGGTAAACACACATCTAAAATGTATGAAACATTGTTATAATGCACATGTGATGCAATGCATGAAGTTTAAAGATCATTTTAACAAAAACCCATCCTAAAATTTTAACAAAAACTCAAAAGTTTTGAAAAATCTCAAACAATTTCAAAAACCCCAAAAGTTAGGTTAAAGATCATGAAAATGTATGATAAAGATGAAGAAAGTATCATACCAGATGAGGAACAACGATCTTGAGACCGAAAATGAAGTAAGGAAGATGAAAAGCTTGAGTTTTGGGTGATTGAGAGAAAGAGAGAAGTCTGTCTATCGAGAGAGATCGAGGAGAATTGAGACAGAAATCGTGAGAATCCTATTTATAGGAAAATCATAAACCTCGATCGATCGAGAGCTATCGAAAAGCTATCGAGGTTTAAAACACGCCTGTTAGCTATCAAAGAGCTAACAAGGAGCTATCGAGGATCTCATGAGAGGATTTCTCAACAAAGAAGCTCGAAGGATCGAGGTAGCTATCAAGCAACTATCGAGGAGACAGAAAGTTTCTCGATTGATCGAACTAGCTATTGAGAGCTATCGAGAAGCTATCAAGATTGCTTAAAAACAATTTCTCAAAGAAGAAAAAAAACATAGATATGAATGCAATCAAGCATGCTACTCAACCAAAGATTCAAACAACATTTTAAGCTCTCAAAATCATCTCTTAACAACAAAAATGACAAGCATTTAGATCCAAAACACACACACACACACACTAAACAAGTCTAACCAATTTTATATTTTAAAAACAAGTCAAAACAGTATAGTGAGCATACATAAACACAAGTATTCCTTGTGATGGCCAAATCACATTGTACCTGCACATGTATCAAAAGTAGCAAAGAATATTGCGTGTTGTGTTTGAAACACATCGCAAGATTACATAAGTGTCTACATGTTATGATGATTTGAGATATGAGAAAATCGCTTTAACTCACACATAATCATAACTGTTTGATGGGGACTATCACCTTCGAAGTACATCCTATAACTCCCACATCTCCTAGAATACACGCTTGCAATCATATATAAAGCATTTTGATTTTTTTGCTTTTATTTTTCTTTGCATATTTTTCTTTTAAGCAAACCATGCATAGGCATATAAGAGATAGAAAAGAAATACCTAAATATGTTAAGCATTTGACATTCCACTTTTGCTATGCCAAAGCATACAAATGTCATTTCATGATTGGCTGGCAACAGTGGTGAAATGGTTATTTATGCCTTTCTCTTAGGATTTTCTAGTCCTTCCTATCAAAAAGAGTGATACGAGTGTTAAGTACAAGAGATCAATTAACCTTACTCATCACAAACACGAGCCAGAAAACTCACTTGCTTAGTTGTGCATAGAGACACTCATCTAAGCTACAAAAGATACAAAGTTTAGAAAATTTTGTTTCAATGGTCATCCAAGATTCACAAGTACCAATGTACATAAACACACACTATTTTTGTATTTTTCAATTTTTTTTTTATATGAAAAACAAAATAAAGCAAAACTGAAAAGAAAACAAACAAAAATATGTTAAACAAAAATAAAGTAATGCATAAAACTAGGCTGACCCAAAACTAGAAAGCAAAACATACAAGTAATGCAAAACCAAAAACAAGAAGGGGAGAGAGAGAGAGAGAGAGAGAGAGAGTGACAAAATCACTTGGAGCCATTTTCCTTCCACACCTTGGAAGAACCTTTCCATTTAGCAAACCCTTGATCCGGCAATAAGGGGGAAGAGTTAAAACCGTTCAAGTTTGAAAGGAACATAAAGGCTTTGAGAAGATCTCCAAGAGAAACAAAAGAGGATGGAAACTGATTCTGATCTCCCGACGCGATCATGCTATTGCTCTTTTAAGTGGCTAACCACTTGTAGCAATTAGGTCGAGTATGTCCAATTGCGCCACAGTGATGACAGAAATGCTATTTTTTCTGCTTAGGCTTTTAAGTGTTTCCTTTCTTAGCCCTAAGGTTCTTAATCTCTTTCTTATCAAGCTTAAGGGGTGCTCCTATGATAGATTTACCCTTATCTATGTTCTCACTAGCTAATTCATTCTTAACATCATTGTTCTTAGTTTTAACATTATTAGCAGGAGGAACAAAAACTATAGAACTAGAAGTAGCAATACTAGGAGAAGAGAAATCATACCTTAAATCGGCTCAATCAGAAGCAGATTTCTGAAGACTAAGCATCTCATCGAGTTTAGCACTTGAAGTCCTTTCCAATTGAGCTCTAACTTGGAACAGTTCTGCCTCAAGCTTCTTGGTCTTCTCAGCCAAGAAATTATTCTCAAATCTCAGTGCTCCAATAGTCTAATTGGCTTTATCAAACTTTGTGAAGATTTCTTCTCGCTCAAGCTCCACATCACTAAGTTTCTTGGTGGCCAACCTATACAACTTCTCATACTTTTCGGAGACCTTGTATAACTTTGCATAGGCTGTATAGATGTCATCTTATTCATCCATCTTCTCAAATTTAGACTCCACCAATTCCTCTTCTTCATCCACATCTTCAACAATCCCTTCAGTAGGATTTACAGTGGCAATGAAGGCATTTAGGATTCCATCATCCTCATTATCGGAGTTATCCTCAGGCTCAATGTCGCTCAAGGTAGTAATAAGTGCCTTGCTTTTTCCGATGGTTTTGAGATAAGTAGAGCACTATTGTTTCATTTGACCGAAGCCTTGACAACCAAAGCACTTTGGTCCTGAGGGAACAGTGTACTGACTGCCATCCCTAGCATCCTTCTTCCCTTTGTCTTAGCTCTTAAACTGAGAAGAACTCAACTGTCTATGGTCCTTGTCGAAGCCCTTTGCATTGGCATTCTTCTTGAACTTCTTAAATTGTCTGGTGATGTAGGACTTTATCTTAGATTCTTCATCATCAGAAGACTCATCAATATCATTGTTTTTGACCTTCAATGCCATGCTCTTGCTCTTGCTCGATTTCTCAATCCTTGTCAAACTCAACTCAAAGGTTTGTAGATTGCCAACCAACTCTGTCAAAGGAATTTTGTCAATATCCTCTGATTCCTCAATCGCGATGATCTTGGCATGAAATCTCTTGGGTAGAGATCTGAGCACCTTTCTCACAATCTTAGGTTCAAGAATGGTTTCCCCAAGATTAAAGGCTGAGTTCACTATGTTTTTTAGCTTGGCATAGAACTCATCAAACGACTCATCCTCCTCCATCTTGATCTCTTCAAAGCTTGTAGTGAGCCTCTGAAGCTTTGAATCCTTAACAGCCTTGGTTTCTTCATAGGTTGTCTGGAGAATGGTCCATGCTTCCTTAGCAGTTTCAGTGGAGGATATCTTCTTAAATTCCTTATTAGTGACTGCACTAAATAGAGCATTTAGTGCCCTGCTGTTAAAGTTTGCCGCCTTGATCTTAGCATCATCTTAGTTGGCCGGCGCTTCTGTAGGCTTGGTCTAACCTATCTCCACAGCTTGCCACATTTTCTCATCTAAAGACTGCAAGAAAGCTCTCATGCGTACTTTTCAATATGCATAGTTAATGCCATCAAATAAAAGAGTTATAATAAGAGACTATCCTCTATCCATGACAAACAGGGGTCAATGGATCACACAGCAAAGATTAACCCTAATCAGAGTGTGCCTGCTCTGATACCACTTGATAGGCTAAGAATGTATTAACCCCTTGTTATATATTAATTGATTAATTAGCCAATTTTATTAATTAATCAAATTAACATGCAATGCACGTGATAGCACAAACAAATCACCAATTATCTAAAGTATGCAGCGGAAAATAAATTGAAATGGTGATTTGTTTACGAATGGGGAAAACCTACACAGCAAAAATCCCACCGGGTGATTTTAAGATCACCACTCCCTAGAATCCACTATTATCAAAACAAGAGGTTACAAATAAAAGAATCCCAGTACCTTATACCAACCTACAGTTGAACCCTTACCCTAATACCCAATTGGACTTATTCTATAGTGGCAATCTCTCCTTTTCAATGCACGACTCCCAGTACGTGACTAACCAATTGCATGGATCCTAGTACGCGATTTGATCACCAACTTGAGAAAAATGTTGGCTATAAAGTTCTTCTATTCATCACACGATGAAGATTATGAAGTTGCTTAGTCATAAAACCCTATGGTGTACAAACATAGCAGCTTCTTCAAGAGAAAGAAGAACTAGGGCAAACTAGGTTTCCGGTCACACTTTTCTTTTCACTCGTGGAATTGTACTTTTGTGCAACTTTTGTAACCTTTTATGGCCCTTAAAATAATCCTTATATATATTTAGGGTTGTGAGAAAAGAAAGCTCAAACATATACTCATGGATTGAATGAAAAACAACTCTGAAAAACTGAGTTTCATAAACCTCGATAGATAACCATCTATCGAGCTAGCTGTTAAGCCACGGGCTTCAGCAGCTTTTAAACCTCGATAAATGATAACTGTCGAGCTAGCTATCGAGCTTTAAAATCCAGCACTTCATCACTTGATTCTTGGACAGACTTGCATGGCTTTAACACTTGAACTTGAAACCTTGTTTCTTGAAGCATTAAACACATCCTAGATCTACCCAAATATAAGTAAAGTGCGTTTTATCAAAGGATTAGCCAATTCTAATTTGACATATGTTCCTAACATTAAATCACATATGTCCTAACATGAAGCATTCCAGCCTACTGATTTTCGTGCATCATCAGTTGTAATATGAAGTGATAGAATTTTGTATAAATAGAGAGAGACTTGTATCAACAAGAATACACTCAATAAGTTATTTATTCTCTCTCTCTCTCTCTCTCTCTCTCTCTCTCTCTCTCTAAAGGTTCTTATATATTTAACAAAACCTTATCACTCAAATGCCCCAATTTTCAACTTAAAAGTGCTTTTTATTAGTAAGGAAATGCTTAGTGCTAGGGACGGTAAAGCTCCTATGAAGATTGGCATGCAAGCAATAAACGAGGTTGGCGAGGGTGAGGTTCGATGTCATAGTAGTGTTCGTCACAATCATGTTTTACAATGATTAGGACAACATGAACCTCATTTTATTTGAGTCAAGATCCTTAGAGTGCGGTTCAAATCAAATCAAAATCCGTGGAGTTAACAAGGACAACCCAAGTTGTTGATGGATCTAGATATGATGTGGGCAAAATGAAGGGAGACGTTGGGTCAAATGAGGTTTGGTGGGTTGGGAAGAGCTATATAAGTCTTGGTGAATTGGGAGATGGAAGGGGAAAAGTAGGAGGAAAATTGCTGAGATAATGGTCTACTTCTTCACATTCATCGTACAATGCATGTAGTTATTAATCGACAGAAGAATCATGGTATACACTTTCATATACTAGCTAAAGCATTATGTCTGTCTGGTGGAGATCATATTCATTCTAATATCATAGTAGGTAAACTTGAAGGTGAAAGATAAACCACTTTAGGCTTTGTTGATTCACTACATGATGATTATATTGAAAAAGATCGAAACCGATGTATTTATTTCACTCAAGATTGGGTCAGTGAGCCAATTGTCCAAACTTGCAACACTAGGGTACCTGAAGAATGAAATATTTACAGAGTGCTGGCCAAAGACCCTCCAAAGGTTAAGTCTGTAATTCAATGATTTCCAATAACTTCAAAAATATGAGAGCTAGAAATTATATGTGCCTTGGAGAGGAGGAGCCTTAGTGCTTATATAATGGTATAGGGTTGACCAAGTTCCCATGGATTTAGGAACTTCCCTTAGTGAAATTAATATCTTAAGATATTTGGGTTTAGCTCTCATACTTGGTAGATACGAATATGTAGAATGATCCTTGGGTGTAGTGTGCAGGTTGTTTCCATATGAAAATAATGGAGTGGGGGATACACAAAGGCTAGAGGACTAAGTGCAAGGGATCGTTCGTCAGGACCTATCCATTTGTCATAATGGTGTATTAGACGAGTAGTTGTTGAACGGATTGCATCGCAGGGTAATAAACATGGGTACCTAACGACTCTCTTGTACATGACAATCCCTCAGAAACATGAAGACTCTCATCTGTTAATTATATTTTGCTTTGGTGAAAATATTCCCTATCAATGTAGATAAAAAAAATTAAAAAAATAATAATAAAAAAATTATTTATTTATTTATTTTGCTTGTCATGTTTGTTTTGTGAGAAATTATGGAAAAAAATAAGAAAATTATAGGAGGTTGCCTGATTCAAATTTGGGGGGAAAATATTCTTTTTTTTTTTTTTTTTTTTTTTTTTGAGTTTTCTTGAATACTCTTGTTAAATTTTCTCACAATCCAAACAACAGCCTAAGTTTGTCTGAGTGATATGTATGAGGGTAATTTTGTCTTTTAATTTTTAGTGGTAGATATCAGCTGCTTTAGTGGGGCCAGAGTTCACGTGTCCTATACGCACACTACTTTTCCGTCAAACTTTAACACCTAAATATAGGATATGACTTAAGAGCTAAATTGTAGCTCAATTATTAACTTTGGGGATCAATTGTGTGTAACAAAAGTTTGAAGAGACATTTTAATCGAGATGAATGATTAGGATGAAAAACAAAATGTAATTTGCCTCAAAATTTATAGTATCTTGACATTGTTCTTTCAAATATCCCAATTGAATGGCCCTTACAAACCAATGTGCTCAACATCCTTTAACAGCCAACAGGCGGAATGCCTGTTTTTACAGACAAGGGCCCATTAGGCCTCCTTCCACATTCCAAATAGAATGTCAATCAAAGTCCAAAGCTCAAAACTTTTCCTCATCTGAACAAAATAGTAGTGCTAAAAACTACCTACATGCTAACAGGAAGAAAAAAATTACATAAGAAAATGGAAAATACCTGCATAAAGAACATGTTTTAAAGCAAAAATCATCATGGACAAAGAGTGCATAGATCCATAGTATGAGAGTATGAGACTTCCTACTGAAAGAAAAATGGCTGTGTTATTCAAATTAAGCAAAAACATAATACCCACATGAAGATGAGTTCAATCCAGAAATTGGTACCATTAGTATAATAAGATGATGGTCATAAATGATCTGAAACTGAAAGAGCATCCCAGATCATGTCCATGTCCAAGGAGGGCATTCTACTTAACTGAACAGCATCCGCATCTGATAACACCTCCTGAGTTTTCTTGTTCTCAATCAGTACCCCTGATCCAACTTTGCTCTCCAACTCAAACTGCCACTCTTTTCTCGATGTGTTTTGGCTCAAACCTTGGATTTTTATGTTCTCAGATAAAAGGTTCTTAGGTGGTATTTTTGGTGGTGGCACAGTGGGCTTCTTATGAGCAGAATTAATGCCTTGTGATGATATTGCCTGTAGCTTTGCTTCCAGAAGTGCTGCTGTGGTTCCATTCAAAGAATTGGCCTTAATTGCATGCTTTTGATCTGGGAAATTCAACTGTGCGTATTCCCCCCGTAGCATATAAGCTGCTGTGTCGTATGCCATAGCAGCCTCTTCAGCTGTGTCAAAAGTACCCAACCAAACCCGAGTCCTATTTCTTGGTAACCTTATTTCAGCCACCCATTTCCCCCAGTGCCTTTGCCTCACCCCCCTGTATAGCTTTCCCTGTGATGAAAAGTTAGTAGTCTTGTGCACAACCTGATTATTCTGCATTCTTCGTCCGGTGGACGTGTACTTCATTGGCTGTGTCTTCGTGGTGCTGAGCCAGTAGTCATTAAGACCTTTGGAGGACTCAACTTGGCCTAGTTGAGACATGGAAAATGAAGGGTGTGGAGATGATAACATAGATTCACATTTTGGATTCTTGCTAGGTGAGTCAACAATGGGTGAAGATGAATCTAACATGGTATGTTCTGGCAGAAACAAAGTTAAATTTGGGAATTTGGATGTGGTTGATAATGAAGATGGAGAAGAGGGTGTAGAAGCTTGAGCTTGACTTAGTTTTGGAAAGATGTCCAAAAAATTTACAGGAATGAAGCTTTCTTTGGCACCTGCTGCTGAAAGAAAAGGACTTGTATGGTGTTTATGAAAAACATCCTGTTTAGTGAAACCAGGAATGCTATTAGGCAAATTGATATCAGAAGCCTCCTCTGTGGAAGAACTAGAATCCCAACGTGAAAACCGCCTATCAGGGGATGATGCTGATAATGATGATTTCATGCCACCATGGTGGTAACAAACACTTTGTGTTAGAGCACGCCACATAATTGGATCACCAAAAATATTTGATCCAGACGCCATATAAGATGGCAACTCTTGTAGCATGAAGGTTTCCATCTTAGGAAACTGATCTTCCATGCAAAGCCTTCTTGGTGGATGAAGAAAATACAGAGAAAGAGATAGAAATGATAGAGAGCGAAGGAACTATGCTACATATATATTGATTATCCTAAAGCACACCTCATGATGGACAGGAATCTGCTATAAGTCTTAATAGAAAATAAAAGGAACCGCTAGCCTTACGTTGATAAAGTGAAGTTATCCTCTGAGTAAGAACTGCTGGCCCAAGACAATAAGCTCGTACGCTCGTGCTTGCCATTCTTGATGTTTTGTAGCCAATTAACCAATGAGAAACTTACAACTCAGGCCTTCTTGCTTACCTGTCATGTAGGGTTTATGAGATGGATCAATATTCCTCCCTGACAGTGACCACAACTTTAATTTGATGGCATTATTTGAATTGTGTAGGATAGTTTATTAATGATCATGTGATTTTCCAAAACACCCACATGTTATATTCTTCCTTCTTTTTACTTTTCATATTGAATTTGATAATAAGATTATTAATTTTAGTGCAAGAAACTCTTGTCATCTCTAAGCGTCAATGTCATACTTGAGGAAAATAATTGCAGACAGAAAAAATTAGAACAAAAATTTTGCAATATTGACCAACTGATGTTGAGAGCCTCATGATTGGCCCTGAATTGCGGGTTCTTAATTAATTAGGTGGAAATTATTAGTGTTTTTAAAAGAGCTTCATTATTAATATTATCATCAACGTTATTATTAGCTTTGAACAGGCCTTAATTCAAGTATTAATAAATTATTATGTTCTTTTATGTATGAGAAAATCATGGCTGTCTTTTCTGGATCTAGTATTAAACACATGGCAAAGGCTATGAACACAGGTATACCTTATTTGGCCTTTTGAAGTGCATCACCATGTGTCTTTTGATAAGGGTTTGGAGACACTTCAGGCACACATCAACTCAACCAAGAAAAGGTAATGGGACATCCTATATGGGCCATCCCCACCTCCAATTTTGAGCCTCAAATGATTAGAACTTACTACTAGATGGTGTTTTTTTTTTTTTTTTTGCAACCATCTTAAGCTACCTTCTTTGGTCAATGCCACTTGGTGACCATTCTAGGGGAGTAAAATACCACATATGAGAGAGAGATTCCCTAGAGCTCTTTATTTCACTTTTTGGAAGTTGGAATTATTCAGTGACCAGGCTCTTCTAGTAGCGCAATTGTTTTGTCATTATTTTATAAACCATGCACATGGTCTTAAGACATTTCTAATTGGTAATTAGTAAGCAGAGACATGAGGCCAAGTTCTTCAATGCTGCTTTTACCTTTTTCTTTTCCCTCTTATCAAACAAAGTTCTTTATTCCTTCCTCAGTTTTGGGCCTCGAAACAATCAATAGAACAGAATAAAAATGCATCTATGTGCACATCACTACTTTAGTTAATGAAAAAGTTGTGTTAGGACAGACTTGTGAAACTGGCTTCACCAATTAGAGCATAACAGATCATGCATGGTGTCTGATCCCTAATTCTGACTCTCTTATGACATGCCTCGCTTTAATTTCCTCCATACTCCATGCTTTCTCAACCTTGAAGCTAAGGATTTTGCAGCCTAGCAGAAATATATAGAGATTTTGTCGGGTAGGCAAGCTTCTACACCATTCTAATAGTTGTTTTTTTTTTTCTTATAGCTGTCTTATTGCTTTGTTCTACCTCTCTGCAAGTCTGTGGTCTGCGCGTGCATGCGTGTGTTAGATTGCTTGATCACTGATCATATGTCTAGAATTGCCAACTCAAAACAGTTAACTTCGAGTTAAAGGTTAAGAATATGAGGACAAAAACAGGTTGATAATTTTACTCTTCAAACAACTAGTGTACATGCATTGTCAACAGATCTAGTAGTCTCTCTTTTAATTGTTTATGATTTTGGTGAATATTCTATATATGTCGTCTGATGTGTGTCTGTGTGTCTGTGTGTCTGTGAGAGAGAGAGAGAGAGAGAGAGAGAGATTTGTCCTTTGTCAACATTTTCTAGGATGTTGGCTTCCTAACCTTCACAACTACCCTCAGAGCCTTTTGGTTAAAGTATCATGCCATTACCAATAAAAAAAATACTAATTAGGAGCTTAAGCTGACCATAAAAACACAAAGCATCGGGTTCTATTCTGGTGCAACTGCTCCTGCATTTGACTGAACACCTTCCCTTTGTATTGTTATTCCCATTCATCCTTTCAAATGGTTTCCTAACCTTTTTAACTAGAATGTTCACCTCTTAATGCCAAATGCCTTTTATCTTCCTCTCCATTCCAATCATAAAATATTCTAACAAACATGAGGTCGTAAAGTTAAAATAAGAAAAACTCAGGAAAGAGTGTAAAAGATGAAAACAACTGCATCAAAGTGGAATCCTCCTTGTAAAAATGATTCTCTCATTTGCTTTATACCATTTAACTCTTCCCTGCTTTTAAGCTCAATGCAAGGGCTAGTCTCACTTGTCTAGCTAAAAGAAGAATCCTTTTTTAAATCATAATCTATACCTATATATTAATTCATCGTCACTAGCATCATCACCTTTGATATTATTTAATATTAATTGTTAATATAAGCATTACAATATTATATTAGAAGTCAAATTTCATAATTGTTTGTACCCATTTTCAAAGTTAATTAATTTGACATAATCAAAAAATTTATGGTCTTTATAAATACATGCCTGGTCATGGATATATACCTGCATATAAAGCTTAACCACCCACCAACACCCCCACCACACCCACCCACACAAGACCCCAACCACCCCCCCCCCCCCCCACCCCCCCCGATAAAGACTTTGCAAACAAGTCAGTTCGACTGAGTTCAAGTTCAACCCGACAAGGTTCAGGTCAGAAACATATAGTCTTAAACAGGTTGCAAAATCTATTACCCTTAACTGGTCTTTTGAGGGTCAGGTCAACCGAATAACCAATATTTTTTTTTCCACATGTCAAAAAATAATAAATAAATACTTAATAATATTGTAATTGTCTTCCTTTTAATGCAAACAAGAGAACAATTTAAAAATAAAAATTAAATTAAATTTAAAAAAAAACCTAAAAAATACAAAAAAATTTAAGTTTACATAATCCAAAATTTACTAATGCGAAACCTTTAAGCCTCGGCCTTGTAAAAAAAGAATATGTGAGTGTTTTTTAGAAGAAAATAAATTTTAAAATTAAAAAAAAAAAATTTAAATGGAGCAAAAAGTGAAAGTGTTAAACATGTTTACACAGCTAGAAAGTGGAAAAATATGTAAAAAGTAAATTTTCCTTTACACAAAAAGGGGTTAACCTATGTGACTCGTGAGTCAACTCGACTCAGTATTTCAATACAGTGGGTACAAGTTGACTTATTTTTTTCACTAGTATAAAAATTTCTACCCACACCCATGTTTTCCTTTGGGTTTAGGGAGATTTTCGAGTCAAGGTCAAACCGTCAAAGTAGTTAATGTTGTATTGAAAGATATATTTTATTTAGCTAGGGAAACAAAATATTTCTTTACAAATTAATATCAGTTTACCATTTTGAAGCCATTGCATATATTTATATATGTTTATGCATGTTTGTATGTATTTATTATTTATATGTTTATTAACACAGAATTTAAAACCATATATTTTTTTGAGAAAAAAGACATCGAGCATGTTATTAAATAGCTGGAAAATCAGTTGCAACTACAGAAAATGAATCTAGAGGAACAAACTCCATCCAAACAAGCAGTAGAAAAGATAATTTTGCTCTTTTGGCTAAAGCATAAGCAACAGTATTACCTTTCCTAACAGTATGGGAAAAAGAAAAGCGAGCAAGCATAAAATAAAATGTCTCTAAGTAAATGGCCAAAAGAGGAAGAGAGCTTATCTCTAGCTTGTAAAGAATTAATAACAATCTCAGAATCCCCTTCAAAAGAAGATTTAGTAATTCCTACTTCATGGGCAAAAAGAATAGCTTGTCTAGCAGCTAGAGATTCCAGTATATCCACAGAGGGAGGCATTGAAATTTTCTCTGACATAGCTGCAATAATCTCTTCAGCGGAGTTTCAGATTACCACACCAATTCCAGTTTCAAAAGAATCTTCAAAAACAGCTCCGTTGAAGTTTGTTTTATAAGAATCTAATGGATGAGGAATCTAAGTATTCTTACTTGCACAAGTTTGTTGTTTCGGCTTAATGACTTGACTTTGTTGAAAGAGTCGAAGATAGGATGAGACCAATTCAACCACTCTATCCAACAGAATCAGAACTTCATTTAGCCAAGATTTATTCCCGTGAATTCATATATACTAGGCCATGACCGCGAAAGACTCCAACATCTGCGCATTCTCTTGAATCAAGAAGGTTTACTCTAAGAACAAGCCTGGAGAGGACAAAAATAGAGTCAGCGGATCCGTTCACCTAAGGCCAACCGGGATCAACGGATGTGATAGGGTATGACGGATGGATCCTCTGTGGTGGACGGATTCCACCTTAGCAAGCAAGAGGGGACGGATACAAAAGCCACATGTCACCTACATGGCATAGAAAGTCCCCATGCAACTCTAAATGAAAATATCTTACGCCCTACGATTAACCCTAGTCAATGAAATCTCTATATAGGAAGAATCTCGCAAAATATGTATATTTATAAGGATCTTCCCTACAAGGAAAAATCTTCTTGGCCAAGAAACAAAGGTCGGTTTTACACTATTATAAAAACCAAAAGCCCTCAAAAAGCAAAGGTGCGCACAATTTACCCAGGTCTGACACTCTAGAGTTATGAGAAGTTTTTCTAACTTAACCTTCAGAGGGTCTTTAGCCAGTACCACACCAGTACTCTCCTAAGGTCTTCTTGTTCTGTGTTGTGCAGGTATTGTCTTGAGCACGTGAGGATTGTGTGACATACTGATGATTTTCAGCATCATCAGTTGACGCCGTCTATGGGGAGAAGTTTGCAAGCCATACTATCGCTTCCCAAACAAAAAGTTGCATGGTACTTACTCACTCGATGGCGACCACCAACAATGCTCAAAGAGATGAACCGCATACCACCGTCCTCGAGAGGCAGGTCCAGACTCTCGCAGTGGTAGTAGAACACCTCACCAAACAAAATCATGACCTAGAGGAACAACTACGCCAAAAGAACGCAACACTAAACACTCAGGATGAGGACCAGGAAGGAACCAGCACTAAGAGAAGGAATCAAGAGGGGCCAGAAGGTAGCAACGCCCCAAGCAAACAAGAGCAACTGGATACAAGCTGTCCATCCGCTGTAGATACTGTTCCACCTCACATGGTAGCGAAGATGCAGATGATGAAAGAGAGGATGGACGTCATGATGAACGCCCTCAAAGGACGGGTGTCAAGCGACCTCGACTAGCTAGTCCATCGGACGGACTCGCCCTTTACGGCACCAGGTACCTCATTCCCTCTTCCACCAAAGTTCCACATGCCATAGGTAGAAACTTACAACAGGTCCAAGGATCCCTTGGATCACCTTGAGTCTTTCAAGACCCTAATGCACTTGCAAGGAGTGGCGAACGAGATCATGTGCAGGGCCATCCCTACTATATTGAAAGGCCCCACAAGGATTTGGTTTAGTAGGTTAACGCCCAATTCCATTGGTACCTTTAAGGAGTTAAGCACCCAGTTTTCCTCACACTTCATCGGAGGACACAAGTATAAGAAGTCAACTGCATGCCTGATGAACATTAAGCAACAAAAAGATGAGACGCTGAAGTCTTACATAGCCCGCTTTAACAAAGAGGCCTTCTCCATCGATGAAGTTGACGACAAGATACTCATGGCCACATTCACGAATGGGTTACAGAAGGGTAAGTTTTTGTTCTCTTTATAAAAGAATGACCCAAAAACTATGTTGGATGTACTTTACAGGGCTACTAAGTACATGAACGCGGAAGACGCACTACTAGCTCAAGAAGAAAAGCCTAGGAAGAGGGAAAGACAGGAGGAATCCCGATAGGACAAGGGGCGAAAGATAGCAAGGACAGGAGATAGAAGGGAGGATAGGCGCTCTAAGCCTCTAACAGGAAGGTTCGCAAGCTTTACTCTGCTGAGCATCCAGATTGATCAAGTCCTGATGCAGATCAAGGGTGAAGGAGCACTGGCATTCCCTGGCAAGCTGAAGGGAGACCCTAGCAAGAGGTCCAAAGACAAATACTGTCATGACACATCTGATAGCTATGACTTAAAACAGCAAATAGAAGCTCTTATTAGGCAAGGGAAGTTGCAAAAGTTTGTTGGTAAGAAAAGGACGGACCAGCCCAAGAAACACCTGCAAGGAGAGAAAACGAGCATCCTAGACCCCTATTAGGAGACATAAGGATGATCATAGAAGGAACCACGGCATCTGGCTCATCCAAGAAGGCACGGAAAACCTACCTACAGATGGTCCAAAATGTCCAGTTAACGGGATTAGTCCCAAAGATGGCACGGATTGACAACCCTGTCACTGGTTTTACAGAGGAAAATGCCAAGCGCCTCCACCACCCTCACGACAATGCGCTTGTGGTTAGCATTCAAGTCAGGGACTACGACACCCACTGAGTCCTGGTAGATAATGGGAGCTCTACCGACATCTTCTACTACCCAGCATTCCAATAAATAAGGATTGATAGGGAACAGCTTATTCCAGTTAACGTGCCGCTTATCAGATTCGAAGGAACAAGGGTACACCCACTAGGAGCAGTCACTTTGTCTGTAATAATTGGAGATTATCCGCAGTAGATCACCAGGGATGTCACGTTCCTGGTTGTCAACTGTTCATCCGCTTACAATGCCATATTAGGTCATCCAACCCTTAACTCATGAAAGGCCGTAACCTCAACTTACCACCTAATGATAAAATTCCCAACCGAGTACGGAGTGGGAAAAGTACGGGGAGATCAAGTGGCAGTGCGCAAGTGCTACATTGCAATGTTGAAAAAGGATGACCATTTGCAGACTATGTGTATAGGGGAACAATGGACGGTGGCGAAACCAGTAGAAGGATTGGAAGAGGTAATCTTGGACGATGCTAGGCCCGAACGAACGAACGACCAATGTCAAAACTCTAGTTAGCCCACCAATCCATCAGGCGCTCATAACGTTTCTAAGGGAGAACCAGGACGTATTTGCCTAGAGCCATGAGGACATGCCCGGAATTGATCCTTTAATTATAGTCCACAAGTTGAATGTATCGCTTTCCTTCTCTCCAATCCATCAGAAGAAGCGGGTGTTCGCACAGGAACGGGACAAGGCCATAGCCGAAGAAGTTCGTAAGTTACAAGAAGCAGACTTCATTCGAGAAGTATACTACCCCGACTGGTTGGCCAATGTAATGATGGTTAAAAAGGCCGACAGAAAGTGGAGGATGTGCGTAGACTTCACGAACCTGAACAGGGCATGCCCCAAGGGTAGCTACCTACTTCCGCGGATTGATGTCTTGGTGGATTCGATTGTAAGATACCGGTTGTTAAGCTTCATGGACGCATTCTCTGGGTACAACCAAATCAAGCTGGACAAGGCCGACCAAGAGAAGACTTCGTTCGTCACCAACCAAGGTCTCTTCTGCTATAATATGATGCCATTTGGACTCAAGAACGATGGCACCACGTATCAAAGATTGATGAACAAAATGTTCACACATCAGATTGGGAGGAATGTGTAAGTTTACATGGACGACATGCTGGTAAAAAGCCAGCAAGAGGACAATCATTTGAACGACCTCTAAGAGACCTTCAGTCTTATAACATGAAGCTGAATCCAAGCAAGTGTGTGTTTTGGGTGATGGCAGGAAAATTCTTGGGGTTCATGGTGTCCCAAAGAGCCATCGAGGTTAACCCAAACAAGATACAGGTCATAATGGAAATGACGCCGCCAACAAGCATCAAGGAAGTACAAAGCTTGAATGGCAAGATTGCTGCACTGAATAGGTTTGTCTCAAGAGCAACATATAAGTACCTACCTTTCTTCCGTACGTTGAAGAAATCGTTTGAATGAACGGCTGAGTGTGCAAGCATTCGAAAACCTGAAAGCATACCTCTCCTCCCCTCCGTTGCTGAGTCCCTCCAAACCCAAAGAGGAATTATTCCTCTATCTGGCCTTCTCCCCAGCAACTGCCAGTGCAACCTTAGTCAGGGAAGAAGACAAGATACAGAAGCCTGTGTACTACACTAGCAAGGCGTTTAAAGGCACAGAAGAAAGGTACCCATTGATGGAAAAGTTCACCTTCGCATTAGTAACTGCCATACATAAACTCAAGCCATACTTCTAGGTACATATTGTGATCGTCCTAACAAATAAGCCCCTTCAAAGAGCAATGAGCAGCCCTGAAGCCGCTGGACAGATGGCGTTATGGGCAATTAAGTTGAGCGAATTCAACATACAATACTGACCACATACAGCTATAAAGGGACAAGTCATTGCTGACTTTATCACAGAATTCACTCTCGCGGAAGATCAAGGGGCAGAATAGAGCCCCCAATAGAGCATTCACACAGACGGATCTTCCAACAGGCAAGCAAGTGGAGTAGGTATGGTACTCTACAACCCAGAAGGGGATAAGGTTAAATGCATGATCCATCTTAACTTCCCTACAACTAATAACGAGGCAGAGTACGAAGCTTTGATAGCAGGGCTAGATCTCACCAAGGTAATAGGAGCCGAAAGTATGGTCGTGTACGAAAATTCCCAAGTAGTAATCAACCAGGTTAACGGCGACTATGAGTGCAAGAACGAACGGATGAAGAAGTACCTTGAGCAAGTAAAGGATCAAGTTAACGACCACCAAATGAAGTTTTTTCAAATACCAAGGGAAGAGAACGAGCACGCTAACCGTCTTGCTAAAGTCGCCTCAGCAAAGCACATGGTCATCACCAGTCAGGTACTATCCTTCATTCAAATCTCACCATTAATAGACGGCATCAACGTGCAGGAAATAGGCCCCGGAAACTACTAGACAACACCAATAATCTCTTTCCTGAAGGACGGCGTGTTGCTTGACGGTAAGGAAGCTGCAAGGACGTTGAAGGTTCAAGCAGCATGCTTCATTCTGATTAAAGGTATTCTATACAAAAGGGGCTTCTCTCGACCGTATTTGAGGTGTCTCATCCCAGAGGTGGCAAACTATGTAATACGAGAAGTCCACGAAAGAGTCTGCGAGAACCATTCTGGGTCACGATTGTTAGTGCACAAACTCATCTGGGCAAGATACTATTGGCCTACCATGCAGAAGGAAGCCACTGCTTATGTTAAAGCGTGTGAAAAGTGCCAAAGGTTTACCAACCTCATCCGACAGCCATCAGAAGAACTCACTCCGATAACAGCCCTATAGCCTTTCGCGCAATGGGGGTTAGACATCATGGGTCCATTCCCAACAATAATTCGACAGCTAAAATTCCTAGAGGTCGGCATAGAATACTTCACCAAGTGGGTGGAAGCAGAAGCACTGGCTACCATCATAGAGAAGAATGTGCGAAGCTTCGTATGGAGGAACATCGTCTGCAGGTACGGTATACCCAGAGTGCTAGTCTCAAACAACAGGAAGCAATTCGACAACGACACATTCAGAGACTTTTGCTCACAACTGGGGATCAAGAATCACTACTCATCTCCCACCCACCCTCAGGCCAATGGACAAGTTGAGGTCACAAATCGGTCCTTGCTCAAAATCATCAAGAGCCGGCTTAAGGGGGCGAAGGGTATATGGCCAGAGGAATTTCCAAGTGTCTTATAGGCGTACTGGACGACAGCAAGAACACCTACAAGAGAAACTCCATTTCGATTGGCATATGGAAGCGACGCGGTCATTTTAGCTAAAGTAGGACTCAAAAGCTACCAAGTAGGAAACCATGACGGGGGAAGAAACGACAAAGCGCTACGCCTACAGCTTGATCTGGTGAACGAGGTAAGAGCAATAGCCGAGCAAAGATTAGCACGATACCAAGACCTCATGGCCAAGCACTACAACCCTAGGGTCAGATATAGGGACTTCCAGATTAGAGATCTTGTCTTAAGAAAGGTGATGTGCGCCACAAAAGACACCTCTCAGGGGAAGATAGGACCTAACTAGGAAGGACCATACAGAATTGCATTATGGCATAGGAAAGGAACCTACCACCTAGAGACACTGGACGAACAAAAGTTGCATCACCCATGGAACTCAGAGCACCTTAAGAATTACTAACAGTAGACAGTGGCAAAGGCAACGACACTCCTCATTTCCAATTTATTTCCTTTTAGTTTAATTTTTATTATCTACCGTTTCTTTTAAGCCCAAAGGGCAGTTTTTTCGTTTTTCAAAAGCAATTTTTATCCACAAATTTTTCACAATAAGAGGAGTTATTCAGAAGTTCTATGTGTATGTTACCTACATTTCTACATTATTATTATTATCAAAAGTAAACGAGTTCATCCTAAAGGGATGATTTGTATTTACTAAGTCCACAGAGTGGACGGGTTCATCCTATAGGGGTGATTTGTATTTACTAAGTCCACAGAGTGGACGGGTTCATCCTAAAGGGATGATTTGTGTTTACTAAGTCCACAGAGTGGACGGGTTCATCCTAAAGGAATGACTTGTATTTACTAAGTCCACAAAGTGGACGGGTTCATCTTGAAGGGATTATTTGTATTTACAAAGTCCAAAAAGCAGACGGGCTGAACCTGTAAGGATGACCTATCTCCATTAAAAGTCCAGAATAATGGACAGGTTCATCCTAGAGCAATGACTAAAACTTGCACAGGCTCATCTTAAAGAAAAATTACATGTGGATCCAAAATGGACGGATATATATGGCAAGTACACACTGTCAAGCATATTACCAAAATATTATAAATGCCCATAGAGGGAAATGTTTACATGCTAAGGCAATAAGCAACGGATAAATTAAACATAAATGTTGTTCTTCCAAGAGATCTTTGCAACCCAAAAAAAAAAAACTACTGCTGGACGAGGGGGGTCTCTTCATTCTTGTCTTTAATAACCTACACATCTTCAAGCTGACGGGTACCATCCTCGACAGATTTTTCATGGTCAGCATGAATGGCTTCCACGTCAACTTAAGGGTCAAGATTGACATCATTAGCAAAAAGATCTTTAGTTCCTTCTTATTCAATCGGACGGGCTGGAGTTTGGCCTTCTGTGTTAATGGTGATATAAGATAGGTCCAGGTCCGGGAAGGAAGCCTTGGCCTGACAGAGGCAATTGTCAAAACTATCGGCGAAAGAACCTCTCAGCTTGGATAGAAGGACATCGAAGTCACATTACTCCTTTATTGCATCATCCTTAACTCGACGGAGCAGCTTCTTGGACTTGGTGATTTCATCCTTCTTGTCTTGAAGAACTTTTTTCAGCGCCTCCACCTGCTCCTCTACCTCTTCTAAGAGCCTCTTTGTCAGGTCAAATTTCTTCTCCTAGACGGCCTTCCAGGCCTTCAACTCCCCAAGCTCAACCTCTGACACCTCCGCCCTAGCCCTCACGCGGTTCACCACCGTCACCTGGGACATGCAGCAATCCATCAGGCCTTTCATCATGAGCACCCCCTGCAAGCATCCAAAAACAAGGTTAATTTCGACATCATAAATTAATGAACAAATAGTATGACGGAAACAAAAGGCAGACGGAAATGAACCTGAGCCAAGCTAAAGGGGCCCATCTCCCCCATGGCCTCAATAGAATGGTTGCCCAAGTCCTTATAATCTTCACTTGTGAGGATGGGCGAGAGCAGCTTTAGGGCGCACTAGGGATCCTCATGAAGAAGGACGGGGTTTTTCATCACCAGGAACTTGACCCGTCATCAAGCCCTTGCCTTTCCCATGGACGGGCAGGGGAGGAAGCTTCCCTTCAGTAGGAATAGCAATGACGGGCTCTTTCACCACCTTGGGTTTTTTAAGAGGATGGTCATTTTTATCAGACGATTTCCTCTTAATAGATGGGTTGGATGTACCTATTCCTTCCCTCTTCCTTATAGCCCCCTACTGCTTAATATAGGCTCTCCTTTTCCCGTCCTCCATTTCTAAATAAGATGGACCAAAGAAGAGTTAGGTGAAGCTACTCTAAACAAAATAAAAGATGTGACGAACTTACGTTGGCAAGCTAAACAATCGTAGTGACGGGCAACTTCGGTGGGCCAGGACCCTCGCAGTACCAATGGAAAGTATCCAAGGTAACAATCTTAACCTAAGTTCTCTCCCTCAATTCGATCCTAAAGATCTGTTCTAGAAAACTCCACTGCTCAAGAGTAACCTCTAGACGGTCTCGAGCTGCGAAAGGAGACGGTCAGAACATTATGTAAAACTAGCAATGATAAATAAAAATTTAAGGACCGATGGACAAATACCAGACGGGGGCATTATTCCCCAAGTCTTGTCAACTGCCATGAACTCCTGGTCATCAGGATGGCACATCCAGTTGTCCCTCTCAAGGAAAAAATACAGACTCTTCCAATTCCTGTTGGAGTCAGGGGTCTCACAAACTAGCCTAAGAGATGGCTTCCTTGGCAGGAAGCTGTACATTCCCTTAGACTGGATGATTTCGGAGGGACGGTAGCAGTGGAAGAATTCCTCTACCGTCATCCTGCACGCCCACATTGAAAGAACTCTGTATAGGACCTTCGCACCGAGGAAAACCTTCCAGGCGTTAGGAGAGATCTGGGTGATGGCCAACCCTAGATATTGGAAAAGGCAACGGTGAAGAGCACTTAATGGGAACCTTAGTCCCGCTTTAAGCATTTACTCGTACACTCCGACGTCATCCACACCCTTGTAATAGCATTTTTCAGACTTGTAAGGTAGACGGATTGGTATGTTGATTGGAATCTGGAATTTTTCTCTAAGTGTATCAAAATGTTTTTGCTTGATTGTGGACCTAAAGTCATTTACCGTCCACAATGGAAGGATAATGAATTCCCTAAGCACTAGCCATCTGGTCACTTGAGTCATCCTTTGACCCGTCTACATCTACATTTACATCCCCTTCCGAGGAAGGTGAATTGGATGACAGACTTCATTAATCAGAAAAGGTGCTGGAGTTTTTTTGACTTGAAGGGTACACCTCATCGTAGCCCGCCCCATTGCGGACACACAACTGGTCACTCGACGCCTCACTAGACATCTGTCACCTACACGTGACGGATAAACCCTAAGACTCTACAGGATCTACATAATGGACAGACATGCAAAGGGAAGAAAAAAATAAAGTATAAAAGCAAGGCACTTACAGCTTAACAATGAAAGAAAGTCGATGGAGAAAGCCTGGAAGATGGTCGCACCAAGTGGACAGTATACGTGCTAGCAATAAGGAGACAATAGTGCTCTGGTTAGAAATTCGCGATGAAAAGTGAAAAATGAGAAGGGAAGATGGCATATATATAAAGAAAATGGCATGAAAGACGAAGGGATGCTTCGGTCCAAATAGTCAGCCACTTATCAATATGAGACGTGTCCTAATGCATTAAATACACTAGGCTAGGCTGTTAATCAAGATGTATTCCCCGAGGGTTGAATCATACTATCACTCTAAGAGCCTGTCCGCAAATAAGGCGACAGACTCTTAGAGTGAGGAGGCAACTGGAAAGGACAAAAATAGAGTCGACAGATCCGTTCACCTAAGGCCAACCGGGATCAACAGATGTGATAGGGTATGACGGACAGATCCTCTGTGGTGGACAAATTCCACCTTAGCAAGCAAGAGGGGACGGATACAAAAGCCACATGTCTTCTACATGGCATAGGAAGTCCCCAAGCAACCCTAAATGGAAATATCTTGTGCCCTACGATTAACCCTAGTCAACGAAATCTCTATATAGGAAGAATCTCAGAAAATATGTATATTTATGAGGATCTTCCCCACAATGAAAAATCTTCTTGGCCAAGAAACAAAGGTCGATTTTACACTAATATAAAAACCAAAAACCCTCAGAAAGCAAAGGTACGCACAATTTACTCAGCTTTGGCACTCTAGAGTTGTGAGAAGTTTTTATAACTTAACCTTCGAAGGGTTTTTGGCCGGTACCACACCGGTACTCCTCTAAGGTCATCTTGTTCTGTGTTATGCTAGTATTGTCTTGAGCACATGAGGATTGTGTGACTTACTGACAATTTTCGGCATCATTAAAGCCCAATGCCCATTTCTGCCCCACCTAAATCTCTTATCCCAAACTTGCCGAAACTTATCACATTCCGAAAGAGCATGCATAATAGATTCTTCACCCTTATCACACAAATGGCATCTAGAGTCTCTGCAAATTTTCCTCTTGAGCAGATTCAGTTTTACAGGAAGGGAGTTTGTGCATGATCTCCACATAAATGTTTGACCTTCCCAGAAACTTTGAGCCATTGGAAATATTTCTGCACTAGTTAATATCAGTTTACAATTTTGAAGCCATTGACTAAATTTATATATGTTTATGCATGTTTGTATGTATTTATTACTTATATGTTTATTAACACAGAATTTAAAACCACTTATTTTATAAGCCTAAATACATAAACATAATATATCAACTCAAATGAAGTGGTCACAACACTGTAAAAAATATATATATATATATATATATAAATCCTCGTTACAGGCTGGTATGGACTGGTATTCTATCTAGTACATCCAAAGGGTATCAATACTAATTTTTTGTCCAATACAACAAATACAGCAGATATCGATCCAATATTAACTTACATTGATCATGGTTGAATTTTCTAATGTTTACATATGCATATCATTATCTCTTCTGAACATACTTAAAATCAAGTATAAGTAGGCAACCAGCCAGCAATCCCTTAAAGAAGAAAGATTAGAAAAACATATCCTGAAAACTAAGTTGTACTTGCCTGCCTATCTTCTACTGATCATCATCATCATCATCATCATCACTCCCACCAATACAAGTATACTCGATTGATAATTTTACTTTTTAAGAGCTTAGCTGAGCTGAGCCAAGTGCACTTTATGGTTATTTTAACAAGGCATGATTATGAACGTTGTTACGGTTATCATCATCATCATTATCACTTTGATTAGTTTAATCTTTACTAACTTGAGAAAGACAAACTTAATCGGCCTACAAAATTTGTGGACCTCACCTACCTAGCCACTATAATCTAAGACGCTAGTTAGGTGGAGGATTGAAACATGTCAAAAGTGCAAAGGGCTAACAAATAGCATGTTTACACGTGTCAAGATCCTTGTGGCTTTTGAATGGATGACCGCTAATCTTTTTCCTATAATTTAGAGCTTGGAATATAAAAACAAGGTCCTATTATTTTAACAGAACTAGCTCTCTGTCTCTCTCTCTCTCTCTCTCTCTCACGTCAAATACTTGTAATTAGTTTTGTGTGCATCTTTTGAGAGTTTCCTCATTTATGTGGTCAAATTCATTGCCCTTAGACATGTGAAAGTCTCAAGATGATTTAGTTTAGCTCAACCATGTCTCAACATATACAAATTGTTTAGCATCACAACAACTCCATGTCCAATGTTTTTAATAACTTTTTTTATCATCAAATTGTTTTTAGATACAAATATTTGTATGTCAACAAGTATGCCAATGATGGCACTCAAACCCCCACAACACAAAATAATAATAAAATAGATTGCGAATAACCTCAGAAAAGAAACAAAATTAAGTTTAGGGGTAACAAAGTAAAATTAATTTTTAAGGTAAATGAAATATGGTCTTTCAATTAATGATCCTTTTTTTTTTTCTTTTTCTTTTTTTTTGGTTATCATACATATAATGGTAGCAATTAAGTGTATGACACAAAAAAATAAAAAAATAAAAAGGTTGGCAGATGATAAAAGAATATATTGGGCGCGTATATGAATACGAGGCTTTTCATTAATGATTGAACTACTACACGTCCGTATGATTAGGCGTTTTGAGAGATTAAAAAAGCATTACTAAAACCTAAAATTTTGTTTTGCAATCACAACTCTTTGTAACTTTTTTACAAACACTCATTTTAAACTCAAAACAAGCTTATACAAACACACCCTATGTTTATCATTTTTGTACATGTGGATGGCACGTTAATTGAACAAGCTCAAAATTGGACCACTACACTATGTGTGTCCCATCAATTTTATTCTCTTCCTCTCTCCAAGTAGATATACATGTACTTCTCATTTGATGATTTTTTTTTTTTTTTTATCCTAATAATGTAACATTTACACATATTATGAATCCTTTAACATACTCAACAAAAGGGAAAACATCGTTTTATTTATTGAAGGAAAAACTAATACATACTATATTTATCACTCTACAAAAGAAAATACATAAATGCAAATGTTCATTCCTTATAATAATAAACTATATTATCGCTCTGTTTGTTTCGACATTAACGTTTTCTAAAAAATGATTAATTTTTCAGAGAGCATTTTATGGTGTTTGGTAACAACCTTGAAAATGGGCTCGAGAATGTATTTTGGTGTTTGGTATCCACATTTTTTATAACATTTCTTGTATAATTTAAACCATGTATAATATGTGTATTGTGTAAACCCACCTAATGTAATCAATATAAATATATAAATATAAAAAAAAAAAAACCAAGAATGAATTTGGTTTTCAAACTAAAATTTTGACAACGGATACAATCAAAATTACCTATCCAATTTTCATGATCTCAAATGCTCATCTTGCTCATGTATATAAATAGTAACGTACATCATATATATATAAACCATACTCCTCATATTCAAAATAACCATTATAACCTTAAGTTCCATTTTAAATAGTTCAAAATGCCATATAGGCCAAATAATTTTACTGGTAAACTAATCCAGTGCAAATAGTTTGATAAATATACCAAAAATTGTTATAGAACCGTTGACCGATCTGTGAGGAGGAGAAAAAAAATAAAAAATAAAATAAAACCTTATTAAAGAACGGTGTTATAGAGGGGAGAAGATATAGGGAGAAAAAAGAGAAGAGAGGCAGATAGAGAGAGAATCTGTGGGAAGAGAAGAGGCCAGAGGGGATGATAGTGAGGGTGTGAGAAGAGAGAAAAAATAAAGAGAGGAGAAGAAGTGAGATTTTATTGTGAGAAAGACTGAATAAGCAAAAGAAAATATTTTTCCTTAGATCAGAAGAAAATAATATTTATAGGAGCTATGCACTGTGTGAGAGAGAGATTTTTTTTCCAAAAAATTTTTTGGAAAACAACAAATAGAAAATAAGCCTTATTTTTATAAGAGTTTCCATTAACTAAAGATAGTTTTCCATTGACCATTTTTTTTTTTTTTTTTTTTGTGCTACCAAACACTGAAAATGTGAAAAACTATCCTTATAGAAAGTTTTCCAACGAAACAAACAGAGGGATACGCTCACATCATATATGTACTTCACGTTTCCTATTTCTTCATAGGAATAAATTCCTTTTATGATATCCATCAAGTTGCAAGAATAGATTGAAATAATATTATTTTTCTTCGGGAAGAAATCTTCTTCTTTTCCTATAAAAAAAAAAAATCTTCTTCTTTACTCATTACTGAAACAAAAAATTAAAAAAAAAGACTCTCAAGCAACTATGAACTTTTGTATATTGATTATGGAAAGAAAAACTCTCACGCAACTTTTGCATATAGTCAACTTACACTACATTTTTTTTTCTTCATTTGCATGGTACGCATTGAGTTTTTATCCATCGCAACACTCCCTTTGATTCTTCGTTAGTATAAGTATGCATTAATACACACACACCCCCGAGAAAAAAAAAAAAAAAAAAATCCTTTAATTTTGGATCAAAATCAAATTTACCATTTGTCTTTTTAAATTTTTAATAATTAATTTTCTGAATTTTAAGAAATGTTAAATTGATCCTTCTGTTATGGATGGAAAATACATAACTTGAGAAGTAAGCGATTCCTTTTAATAAAATATTCTTTTAAAAGCAAAATTCATTAAACATATTTTAAAATTTTTATAAATTTGTTAACAAAATAGTAATAGAATAATCAATTTTTGCATTTTTTAAAATTCAGAGAATTAATATTTCAAATAAAAAGAGCAAGGATCATCAATTTGATTTTAAAACAAAGCTTAGGTGGTCTTAATTGTACTATCCCAGATCTAATAAAATATCAAGTCCCTCACATTTGAAGGTGTAGTTTTAGGAATTCAACTTTGTTAGGTTCTAAAGATTTATGATTTTATGTATTTAGAACTCTAATGTGTAATGTTGGCAAACCATGATCAAAACAATATGTTTAGTCTTGTTTAGGCTTGCTCAAAGTTAATTAATTATTGTAAAGTTAGAATCGAGTGGCTACAGAAGTCTTTGTGACTTCCGGCCTGGCTCGATCGATCGAAGGACAGACTCGATCGATCGAAAGTTAGCCAAATCGTTTTTTCTGCAGAATTTCCAACTCAGCCCTACCTCATTAAACGTTTAGGGTTTTATGTTTTTGCCCTGGGTATATAAGGCAAAACTCTAACCACGTTTTTTAGGGTTGCTTCAGTTGTATTGTTGCTCATATTTTCTGTTTTGTGTAAATCTCTTGTGAGATCTAGAGGAGCTTTTCTTTACACAAAACTTAGGGTTTTCAAGGTAGAGATTACTTCAACATCTTGATGATCAACTCGGTTGCTGCCATTGGAGCTTAAAGAAAAACAAGCGGGGAGCTCGTAGCTGATTGGAGAATCCAAGAAAGAAGGAGTCCGTGAATTCGGAGCTTGCACGTAGTCGTGTCAGTAAGTTCTACTAGTGGGTAGCATTAGGAAGTCAAGCGGGGAGCTTGTAAGTCCTTTTGTATGAACTTCGATTCTTTCACATAGGGGATTCAGGTTTACCTTGAGGATAGCTAGGTTAAATCCTCCCCAGGTTTTTACCGTGTGGTTTCCTGGGTCATCATATCTTGTGTTATTTATTTTTCGCTGCTTTATATATTCTTGATATGATTGTGTGATTGTGATAACCTAGATTTGCATAAATTGACTAAGTTAATCACTTGGCTAATTAACTAGGTTAATCTGGTTGGTTTAAGGAGTCTAAATTTTCATCAAGTGGTATCAGAGCGGGTAGCTCTTTTTGTTGTAGATCCTTTGATCTCTAAGCTGATCCTTGACCCCTGTTGTCATGGAGCACGGACACCCTCTTGTTGTTCCTCCTTACTTTGATGGGAATAACTATGCCTATTGGAAAGTAAGAATGAAAGCATTCCTAAAATCCATTGGTGAGAGAGTTTGGAATTCCGTTGAGTACGGATGGGAGAAGCCCACTACTCCTGTGAGTGAGTGGCAAACTTCTCAAAAAGAAGCAGCTGCATTTAATAGTAAAGCTATGAATGCCATCTTTAATGTTGTTTCTATGGAGGAATTTAAGAGAATCTCAAACGTTGAGGTTGCTCATACTGCTTGGAAAATCCTCCAAACTGTATATGAAGGCACAAAGGCTGTCAAAATAAATAAGTTGCAGCAATTAACTTCTAGGTTTGAAAGCATTAGGATGTCTGATGATGAATCCTTTGATGAATTTTATGCCAAACTGAATGACATTGTTAATTCTGCTTTTAATTTGGGTGAAGTCTATGATCAACCTAAAATTGTTAGGAAGATTCTTAGATCTTTAACTGAAGACTTTAGACCCAAAGTGACTGTCATTACTGAGAGTAAGGATGTGGACTCCATCCCTGTGGATGAACTTGTAAGATCACTTCAGTTCTATGAGTTAGACCTACCCAAAATTAACAAATTCAAATCAATGGCTCTTAAGTCTGTTGATGATATTGATGTTGGTGGATTTGATGATGAGCTCTCTGCTACAGAGATAGCTTACCTTGCTAAAAATTTTAGAAACTTTCTTAGGAATACAAATAGAAGGGCAAGGAATACAAAACACTGCTGAACCTAGAAATTTTAGGAAGAATGATCTCATTAAGGTTAGCAACACCGAAAAACCTAGAGAAAGAATAGGTCAATCTTTCAACAATTCTTTGGGTTCTCAATGTTTTGGCTGTCAAGGGTATGGTCATGTTAAATCTGAATGTCCTACATTCTTGAGGTCTAAGGGCAAAGCTATGGCTGTAACCCTTAGTGATAATGAGATTTCTGATGATGAGTCTAGATGTGACGAGGATGGAAACTTCATTGCTTTCACTGCTACTGCTATAGTCAATGAAAGCATATCTGCTGAGGAGAACCCTTCTGATAGGGAACTCTCTGAAAATGCAGATCTACAAGAGGCCTATAATAAACTTTGCAAAGTTGCTGCAAAGGATGCTATGAATGTTGAACTTGG
This sequence comes from Quercus gilva, assembly GCA_023621385.1. Classification (NCBI taxonomy): domain Eukaryota; kingdom Viridiplantae; phylum Streptophyta; class Magnoliopsida; order Fagales; family Fagaceae; genus Quercus; species Quercus gilva. Next base: position 29,542,216 of record CM042478.1, on the reverse strand, counting down.
CCTAAAGAAAATTGAATCTCTTGAGCTTGATAAGAAAAATTTGCTTGTTAAATTGTTTGATGCTAATGATCTTTTGAACAATGTGAAAACTAAGAATATGATGTTGATTGATAAAGTGAAGAAATTAGAACTTGATTTATCTGTTGCTAGATCTGCTAGTTCTAAACTTAATCAAATGTTGTGTGTTCAAAAGTATCCTTCTGACAAATCGAGTTTAGGTTTTGTTGAGAGCATCTCTGTGTCTGCACCTCATTCCACTATCTTTGTTCCTTCATCTTCCTCTGAACCTTCTGTGAGTAAGGTTGTAAGTGAAACTGTTAAACCCCTTTTGAGTGAGGTTGTCAAATCTGTAGAAGTTTCACCACCTAAGAAGATTAGGGTTGATTTAAGAAAATCTAAACCTAAGGAGTCTACCCAATCTGAGGACAAGATGCATGGTAAACCTGTTTGGGTTTGTCATTATTGTGGAAAGTCTGGACACATTCATCCTAACTGTTACAAGCTACAAGCTGCTAAGAGAGCAAACAAACCAAAAGTGCCTGTACTTTAAGCACAAGATCCTATGGCACAAATTGGTGAATTGGTAAAGGCGTTAAACCTTTATTCCAATCCTGGAGTTGGGAATCACTAAAATGTGAATAAAAACTCCAATGCTCGTAGTGCATCTAAAAGGTTTTGGATACAAAAGACTCGACCTAACTGAGTATTTCTGACATGGTCCTTGTGCTTCATTGCTATATTCATCTGTGACCATTGTTCTTTAGGTTTTTTTTTTTTTTTTTTTTTTTTTTTTTTTTTTTTTTTTTTTTTTTTGTTCTAGGACTTGCATTGCATTACATTCATGCATTTCATTCTAGGATTTATTTGTTTTCTCTTTTAAAAAAAGAAAAAAAAAAAAAAAAAAAAAAAAGGAAGCAATACTTTGTTTGACACTATTTTTCTTGGTTTTTGAAAACAAGGTTGGTCAATCTATTTACACATATCATGTCTTATGTACCTTGTTTAAGTTTGATGAGCTTATTCATTGCACTTGACTAGTTAAAGCTTTGTAGTGCATGTTGTGTGGGAAAGATGTTTATGGTGTTTATCACTTTGTCTTAATCTTGAAGTCACATGTTATTTGACTGTCGGACTTGATCCTTTTGAGAAAGGTATAAATAACCATCTCATCACTGTTCACTAGCCAATCATGAGCACCTTAGTGCATATCATAAGATTTCGTGCTCGAGAAAGTGTAGCACATGCACAAAAAGAACATAAGGTGTAGCCTCGGTTAATTTTCATAATTAAAATTGGTGTGTACTATTAGGCTTGATGCCAATTCACTTAATTAAAACTGGTGTGTACTATTAGGCTTGATGCCAATTCACATAATTAAGAGGCAAAATTTAAGAAACTTACATGATTGCAAACTTTTGTTCTAGGAGATGTGAGAGTTATATAATGTAACTCTTTTGGTGATAATTTCTTTTAAATTCTATGTGATGAATTGTGTAGACTTTGTGTTTAATTGCTATTCACCTATCACCTCACATGTCTCTCAAGCTTTTACTACTTGTACACACTTCACAAGTTACTCTTTGTTAAACACTGTACATGTTCTTGTACGTGTCTTTGGTCTAACCAACCAAGTTTGAAAATATCTTGAGAATTGTGCACAACATATTTGTTGCTTGAGAAATTCAATGGGAGAATGATTGAAATTGGGATTTAATTTCTTTTGAAAAAGCATTCCATTACATCTCATACTCATGCATTTTGTTTCTTCAATTTTAATGCTTTGAAAAGTTGTTTTCAAAATATGGTTTGACTTTTTCAAAACTGTAATTTTTCTCAAAATACTGTGAGCCACTGCCTGTTTCGATCGATCCAGCCTATTTTTCGATCGATCGAAAATAGTTAAAATGCTTTTAAGAGTCTCGGATTGATTCAATCGATCGAATGTATTTTTCGATCAATCGAAAGTCGCGAATGAGGTTTTTTAAAAACATTGTTCTTGACTGATTCAAACACTTTTTCAAAAGTTCTTTTCAAACTTTTCTTCTCTCTCCGACTAGGCAAGGCTCTACAGTCAATTTTTTGTCGTTTTCCTCCGAATTTTTTGCAAAGATTCTCTTTCCTCAAGCCGGTAAGTCTCTTTTGCCCTTCCTTTTTGAGTTTATTTTTATTTTCATGCATTTATCACTCAAATTTTTGGACCTTTTTCTATTTGGGATTTTTTATGATTCACGTCCTATTTTGTGTAATTGATCAATGGGTTTTGTGGGGACTTGATATAAACAGTATATTGATGGTTTAATTTGATCAATTTTGGGTTTTGTGAAAATTGAAAATTCTAGGGCTTGTATTAAATCCGAATTGGGGATTTTGTTCAATTAGGTTGAAATTGATGAAATTGGCTTGTTGTTTTGATATAATTGAGCATTATAATCTGTGTGTTGTGTTCTGTGATGCTCAATTCATTAATTTGTTTTTAAAATTTCACCAAGTGGTTCTTCAATTTTGGGGTTTTTGTTAGAAACCCTATATTCAAGCCAATTTTGTTAATCTCATCTTTAATTGAACTTAATTTTTACTGCATTAGAACATGCATCATGACATTTTAATTGTTCATGCATCATATAGATTTTTTATTCTATTTTTATGCTAATTTGTAGTCTGCCCTTGGATTTTTTTTGTTCTTTTGGTTCTATCTTGTGCCTCTGTCCTTCCCTTAGCATCATGCCTAAGAAGACTAAAGCCCGTAGGTCTGTTCCCTCTCCTTCTCCTCCCCCACCTTCCTTTAACCATGAGAGGTTTCCGAATGAGAAAAAACAAGAGATTTTTGAGAAGCTAAACCTTCAGAGGAAAATTTGGGCCGAGCATTTTGTTATCTTAAATGAGGTTGATCCTGCCATTAGGGCAAACTTTGAGCGTCGAGGCTGGTTACCTTTGTTAGATGTTTCTGATCCTCCTCCTCCAGCTACCCTGATTAGAGAATTCTTCTCGAACATCTCTATCTGTGTCTATGATTCCAACACTCTAGTTAAGAGTTGGATACGAGGCGTAGAGTATGTCATTACTCCTACAGTAGTGGCTGATGCTCTAAGGGTACCTTTGGTACGTCACCCTATTTACCCTTATGATGTGTCTCCTGTGTTGAGTGATGTCATGTCTTACATCACTGGATCTTCTATCCAATGGGGTTCTGATCCTCGGATCACCTCTGCTAAGCTTCCTGAGGCGATCTATCTTTTCTTTAGGATAGCGTGTCATTCTTTGTGGCCCATTTCTCATCTTCACACCATTCCTCTCGAGCGGTATGTGTTTTTGTATGCTCTTGTTACTGATGCTCCTATTAGTTTTCCTCACTTGTTTCTTCGTTCTTTGAACGAACTTTATAGAAGTTCATCTACATCTCACGCTCTTGTCCATCCTATCTTTATTCATAGGATTTTGCTTCATCTTGGTTTAGATGATTCCCCTTTTCTGAGCCCGTTCATGTTATTAGACCCATAGGTGCGTCTTTTCTTAGACAGGAGGCTGCTCATCTTCGAGCTGGCTCTAAACACCCTAAGTCTGAGCCTTCAAGTTTCGCACCCCCTCCTTCTTCTTCTACAGGTCCTACTGGTAAGGATGTTCCTAATCTTGCTACTGCTGCTGTTCCTCCACCTCCTTCGGATGACTTTGATGTGCGTCGTACCCTGGAGACTGTCACGACCGTTCAGGCAGCACATGGTTAGATTTTTGTGGACTTGCTTGATGAGATACGTGCTCTGAGAGCTAATTTGGCGCATCTTCGTTCACCTTCACCACCTTCTTTTGATGACATGTGATTGTCATTTGGCATTCCGTCACAAAAAGAATGAGTAGTTTTGAGAGACTTGTACAGGAGATTTTGTTGTTAGGGGGAGTTTTTGTTGGAGCTAGTTGAGATATTAGATTGTATCTAGGTGCTTCACCGTGTATACTTTCTTTTGATATCATTTTTGGGCTATTCATGTTAGGGGAGATACATTATTTTTGATATATGATTTTTGATTCATGTGTTCACTGCTTATTGATTTATATTATGAGCTATTCATTGATATATGTCTTTATTATGTGTTGTGTGAACTTTCAAGAATATTTTTTTGGTGTATCTAACTTAGGGGGAGAGTTAGTTTACATATCTGTTGATTTATTGTTTTTTTGTCACACATGCGTTTATGCGTTTGTTGAGTGTTTCAGGAATATATAGGTTGATTCAATTGAGCTGCTGTCTACACTTGCAACTGATGGATAGTAGTTAGGAATGAATTTTATTTTATGAGCATTACTTTTTGTAAAAGGCTGTTTATTTGTACACTTTGAGTTTTTAGTTTGTGTTTTGTCACGGATTGCCAAAGGGGAAGTTTGTTAGGTTCTAAAGATTTAGGATTTTATGTATTTAGAACTCTAATGTGTAATGTTGGCAAACCATGATCAAAACAATATGTTTAGTCTTGTTTAGGCTTGCTTAAAGTTGATTAATTATTGTAAAGTTGGAATCGAGTGGCTGCAGAAGTTTTTGTGACTTTCGGCCTAGCTAGATCGATCGAAGGACAGACTCGATCGATCGAAAGTCAGCCAAATCGTTTTTTCTGCAGAATTTCCAACTCAGCCTTACCTCATTAAACGTTTAGGGTTTTATGTTTTTGCCCTAGGTATATAAGGCAAAACCCTAACCACGTTTTTTAGGGTTGCTTCAATTGTATTGTTGCTCCTATTTTCTGTTTTGTGTAAATCTCTTGTGAGATCTAGAGGAGCTTTCCTTTACACAAAACTTAGGGTTTTCAAGGTAGAGATTACTTCAACATCTTGATGATCAACTCGGTTGCTGCCATTGGAGCTTAAAGAAAAACAAGCGAGGAGCTTGTAGCTGATTGGAGAATCCAAGAAAGAAGGAGTCTGTGGATTCGGAACTTGCACGTGGTCGTGTCAGTAAGTTCTACTGGTGGGTAGCATTAGGAACTCAAGCGGGGAGCTTGTAAGTCCTTTTGTATGAACTTCGATTCTTTCGCATAGTGGATTTAGGTTTACCTTAAGGATAGTTGGGTTAAATCCTCCCTAAGTTTTTACCGTGTGGTTTCCTGGGTCATCATATCTTGTGTTATTTATTTTCCGCTGCTTTATATATTCTTGATACGATTGTGTGATTGTGATAACCTAGATTTGCATAAATTGACTAAGTTAATCACTTGGCTAATTAACTAAGTTAATCTGGTTGGTTTAAGGGGTCTAAATTTCCATCAAACTTTATTACGGATCTTCACGCTCCCAATATTCTCCATTCCATATTTAGTCTTTCTTGTATAGCAACTGTCTCTAAGTTATATTAAGCACAAACTTCATGCCGGCCAAATCTTGAATTTCAGTCGGTATTTACCGAAACATCCCGAAACACCTGAAATTTTTTCAAAGTGGAATAGGAACACTCTGGACAAAATTTCTGAAGTCGACACTATCAGTGGTGACGCCACGTTGAAGTCAGGGTGTTCCCAGGAACACCCTGACCTGAAGAAAAATAAATAAATAATAAATAATAATAATAATAATAAATAATAATTTAAATTATATATAATAATTTAAATTTTTTTATTTGTTTGCCCTTAAAAAATAAAATAGGAACACCCTCAAGCCTCAAGCAAAATCAGGAACGCTCTCAAAAATATTTATGCCAAGCAAATTTTGAACTCAGATCAATACCAAATGATTTGTTAGGGAAAAAAAACCAGAGAAAAAGAAGAAGAAGAAAGCAGAAATCCAAGCTTTGACAGTATGGTGGACGAAGGGGAAGTTAATTTGCTTACCATTTGAAATCTCTTCTTCAAGGCTTGTCTGAGTTGTTTCTCCTCTCTAGAACTTCCGGAGTGAGAGAGTTACATTTTATGAGACTTGTAAATGACAAATGCAGCTTTGAAAAGTGATATTAACTATTATGGGAAAATAACTCAAGGCACGTGGGAGTAGGTGGGAGTGGAGCTTCCTAGAAGCTTCATGAATCATGATTATAATTATCCCAAATTTCCAAAATATTCATTTATTTACAAAATTTTGGTTTAAAAAAATTCATTTATTTACATAATAACTCAAATATAAATTTTTTTAAAATAAACAATCTAAACCCCTTTATTAAGATTTTCTTTTTAAATCACTATATTAATAGCAATCAGTAAAGGTATTATTTATTTCATTTTTATGGGATTATTTTATTAATTACGATTGTGTAAGTAATGACTTGTTATAAATCTTGGATGTGATATTGATGTTAAGGCTTAATATTAAATGATTTGTAATATTTGATATTTAGTAATACTTTTTTGAATTGATAATTTTATGTTGTATAAGAATATACTTTTTTTTAAAGAACCCCGAAACACTCTAAAACGGTACGCTGAAATAGGTTGGTACCGAAATATTCCGTTCTATTGGACAAACTAACACGGGTTCCGAAACGGTATTCATAACATTGCAACAAATTATAGTTTACAAAAGACAAACAAATTAATAAAACAACTAAACAACAATAATTAATAATTTTATTAATATTTCAAATGAACTTATAATTTTATTAATGAAACAACTAAACAACAAATTATAGTTTATAATTTTTTTTTTTTAAGCACAAACTTCATGCTGGCCAAATCTTGAATTTCGGCCGGTATTTACCGAAACACCCGAAATAGACCGAAATGACCTGAAATTTTTTCAAAGTGGAATAGGAACACTTTGGACAAAATTTCTGGAGTTGCCACTAGGTGCCACCCACAAGTATTCCAAATTCCAACACCTCGCATCCATCTATGGCCTCTGAGTCATCTACTAGTTCGGCATCCCAACTGAATGTTCAGAATGGGTATGAAACACCCTTGAACGTTTAGACCCCAAATTACAAATTATCAATTTAAGCTTATTATCAAACAGTTAATGTGCGGAACATGAACATAAGCAAAACACAGAATTGATAAACAATCTAAGCCAAATATAAACACATCCACAGCAGTAAATATAAGGCAAAGATAAAGGGAAGGAAGATGCAAACACACGAACAACACACGATGTGTTATCGAAGAGGAAACCAAAGCCCTCGGCGTAAAACCTCTCTGCCGCCCTCCAAGCAGTGAATAATCCACTAAAGAATGTAGTTAGGATACATGAACAGCAATAGACCCTCCAAGCCTAATCTACCCAATGTACTTAAGCCCTCCAAGCTTCTTACTCCAACGAGGTTGCACCAAAACTATTTCTTCTCTAGCTTACTGGATTCCGCTATCAACTATAGCATCAACCAAGAGACATTGGTTCCTTCCTAACTGCTTCCAAAAACACCAAATAAACATTCTCACGGATATGAGTATGGTGAGAAAGAATTTGGCTAAGGACCTCTCAAGGATTTGACAATGGAGAGGAAAAGAGTAGAGGAATTTGAAGAGTCTCTAAGGTAAAAATTAGGGATGAATCAATCTTATTTTTCTCTGGGGTTTCTCTTACAAAATTCTCTCTAGAAGCTCTCTACATTTAGTGGGTATAATGGTCTATATATAGTAGTGAGTTTTTGGAATACGAATAGACAGTTTTTCCTAAACAATGCTGATTGGTGGCTTGGCCTCGCAACTGGTCTGAGTCGCAAGTTCCAACCGCAAGTTAACTGCCTGGCCAGCCCGGTCTTTTGTCCTGTAATGCACCAACTGGCAAAACGCTTCAGCTTCTCGCATGCTTGGCACGTGACTTTCATCTAGCGGCTTGCACCTGCGAGTTCCAATCGCGAGTCCCTACTTCTTTGCACATTGAGGAACAATTCTTCACACGTTCTCTCACATACTACCCTTACAGTAATCCCACCTAAATATAGGGTTACTAAATACTAAAATACAAGCAAATTTGGCACGGAATAAAACCAACAAGATGGTTGATTAAATTCAACCTTACACCAACAAATCACGGATGTCTCATCTCCTTTCTTTCTCCATTCGGCAGATCATCCCGGTGTTGTATTGGTTTCAACTCCTCTCAACAATGAGAATTATCTCACTTGGAAACGTGCCATGAAGATGGCTTTCAATGCCAAGAACAAACTTGGCTTCATTGATAGTTCTATCACAAAGCCAACAAAATCCCAATCTGATGCACAACTCTGGAACCACTGCAATGACATGGTTTTATCATGGATTCTTAACTCTATTGATAAAAATCTTGTCGCTAGCCTCGTATCATATACCATGACAGTGCTCAAGCTGTTTGGCTCGATCTTGAAGCTCGTTTTTCACAAACCAATAATACTTGAATTTACAAGCTAAAGCAGGGCATCTCTCCCTTGAAGCAAGAGTCTATGTCTATTTCAAGCTACTATACAACAATCAAATCTGATTGGGATGAACTAAGTATGCTGACTTCTGTCCCTCCGTGCACTTGTGGGACCTTAAAGACTCTTCATCAAGTGCAAGAAACAGAGAAAGTTTTTCAATTTTCGATAGGATAACTGATAGATTTACGGAAGTAATATAAAACAAAATTTATATTTTCATTTAAAGATCGTTATACCACACAATCATGAATTTTAAATAGGACAAAATTGTGTACCTCTCTTAACAACCCAAGCGTGTTGCCTTCCAAGTTATTTACGTCTGTGTATCATTCAGTAGTTCTGATGGCCAACTCCTGATATGATATTTTTAAAATCTTATTTTTATTTAAGACTTCTAAAACCCAAGAGAGAGATTGGATATGGGATCCTTAAGGATCCTAATCTTCAGCTGTAGGATTAATCAATAACTTTTTGAATGTTATTAACTTATCTTGAAACTCTTTCAAAATTATTCCTTAAATTTCTCAACCATATCAAGAAAATATTTGAACTTTTACAGATTGCAATAATATTCATCAACACATTGCAATTGACCTCTGAAAATTAGAGAATTACAAATGAGGTCCCATTACTTACAACTTTATATCTATGTCCTTCCACCACACTATATTCCCACAAGTCACTAAAGATTAATATCACTGTCATGTCCCTAGCTTTTGTAATCCTTAATTTCTTGATTTCATAATTTCTATTGGACTCCAAAATATCTTTGAAAAAACTCTTTAAATATATATATATACACACACACACATACACACACAACATTATATATATGAGAAACATTTTTTAAAAATGTCACCGGTCGGTTTGTTTTGAGTTCAACTTTAATATGAAAATCAACTGAATATACTATCTTCTTTAGAGACAGGTGGATTCATTGTTGAGCATTTACATATTTTACTCATTACACACATAACCTAACGTGTCTGTATATAGACTTTAAAATTAGCATTACCAGTTGACATTGTCAAAGTTATGTGCATAATAAATAAATATAAACAAACCTCTCATGCTTGAGGAAAATAAAAAAATTGTGATAGAACAACCTTTTAATTAACAGTGATCACTCCATAGGTTGTTCTTGATCGAATCTGATTCAGTGTATGTACTTGTTACATTATACCCACTTGTCTACTTAAAGTCACTACCTCAATGATGTAGTAAGTCATCTTATCACATAGCAGCACAACAAGTGTAAACTTCAATGGTGATATTCAATTAATATCCATAGCCTAAAATAATTTAATAATCTATGAAAAATCATTACTCCCTGTTTTTGGTTCCTTAACCATTAACATGATTTTTCTACAGAGGTGACATCACATGCCACATTAAAACAATGAAATATACTTATAAAAATTATGTATGTGAAAATAAAATTTTATTATCAAATAAAAAAAAATGCATTGTATTGTTTTGTAGGGCACATAATTCTAACACTTACATGATTCCTATTCTTCAATTCGAAGTCAGATTCTGGCCATGGACCCACTTCCTTCTGTAAGCGAAGTCTATTCCATTCTTCATCAAGAAGAGAAACAAAGCCTCCTTCACTTGCCCACTCCTAATTCTGATGCTATTGCGATGTCCGTCAATCGCAATTTTGGTTCCAATCGCTCTATTGAATCCAAGGGAAAGGGGCGTGGATGCCCTAAATGTGATCATTGTGGTGCTCTTGGACTTTGGAAGCATACGGGTTACAAGTTACATGGTTATCCAATCGTTCTCAATCACGCAACTCGGATGGAAAGGTTACTTCACAGCCTACTGCTAATCAAGTTTCTGCTGCTTCAAATTCTTCATTTGACAGTGCAATTCCAGGTCTCTCAGCCGAGCAATATCGACAACTCATGGATCTTCTCTCACCTTCAAACTCCACTTCAGCCAACTTTGCTGGTATTCTCGCTTCTTGCAATCTAGATTCTTCACCTAATAATTTGAATGGGTCATTGACACAAGTGCCTCAGATCACATGTCATCCCAATCTGCTTCACTTGTGGGCTCTCGTTCCCTTGAACATCCATGCCCCTTAAAATTACCCACTAGTGAAATTATTTCCATCATAGAAATAGGAACTATTCACTTGTCCCCTGATTTTTCCTTAACAAATGTCTTATATGTTCCTCATTTTAAATTTAATTTATTGTCAATTAGAAAAATAACAGCTGTACTCAATTGTGTTGCCATTCTCTTTTCTACTTTCTATGTCTTTCAGGACTTGTCCACGAAGAGGCTGATTGGAATGGGTGAAGTTCTTAACGGTCTCTATTACTACAAACCTCTTCCTTCCATCGCTCTCCATTCTCAAAGCGCACCAGCCTCCACTCTCTAGCATCAACAACTTGGACACCCTTCTTCTTCTTGCATCCCTACAAGTCTTTCCTCTTCCCCACATAATTTTCCATGTGATGTTTGTGCTCGGGCAAAGCACCCACGCTTGCCTTTTCAATTAAATCATAATAAAAGTCCATTTATTTTTCATCGAATTTACTGTGACATGGGGTGGCTATTCAACCCCCTCCTCCTCTGGTGCTCATTATTTTTTTACTATCGTTGATGATCATTCTTATGCCACTTGGGTCTAGCTAATGCATATGAAATATGATACATACACGTCTTACACATTTTCATGCTCAAATAAAAAATCATTTTCAACGTTCCATCCTTAACATTCGCACTGATAATGGCCAAGAATTTTTATCAACTAAAATGCAAATTTATTTTTCATGAAAATGGCATCTTTCATGAGCACACATGCGTCAAAACCCCCAAACAAAATGGCGTTGCTGAACATAAACACCGTCACCTCCTCAATGTAGCCCGCTGTTTACATTTTCAAGCCAATCTTCCAATCTCTTTTTGGGGTGAGTGCATTCTCACTGCCACTTACCTAATTAATCGCACTCCTTCCCCACGTCTTAATCATAAATCTCCTTATGAACTCCTTTTCAAAAAAACACCATCCTACACACATCTTCGTGTTTTTGGTTGCTTATGTTATGCCAGCACTCTTCACTCTCATCAAGATAAATTTTCTCCCTGTGCTCTCCGTGGTGTTTTCTTGGGATATCCTTTCTATCATAAAGCCTATCGGGTATTTGACTTAGAAAACAAACGGATTTTTTTGTCCCGTGGTGTCACCTTCGTCGAACATGTATTTCCTTTTCAACTCACACCTCCATCTTCTCCTTCTGTACCTGTTGTTCCTCTCCTTGTCCTTGAGCCTTCATTTCCACCTTCACCTACCCTACCACAATCACTCACTAACTCTCCACCTCCACTGCCCACATCTTTGCTTCCTCCACCTACACCACCTTCTCGTCCTAAACGCCCTCTTACACGTCCTACCTATCTCCAAGACTACATTTGTCCTAGTCTTCTATCTAGATCATCCACGACTTCACCCGCTCCCCGGCCTTCTTTAGGTACAGCCCATTCCTTGTCCTCCTTCCTTTCTTATCATCATTTTTCTAACAATCATTATGCTTTTCTTACTGCCCTTTCTCATCAAGCGGATCCTCACTACATATTCTCAAGGTGTGTGTCACTCTCATTGGCGTGAGGCCATGGCTGCTGAGCTCCAAGCCTTGGAAGCTAACCATACATGGACCCTCACAACTCTTCCTCCTGGTAAGAAACCAATTGGCTACAAATGGGTTTTCAAAACAAAATTTAAGGCTGATGGATCCATTGAGCATCATAAGGCTCATCTCATGACCAAGGGTTACATTCAAGTTGAAGGTCTTGACTATCGTGACACCTTTGTTCTAGTTGCAAAACTTGTTACTGTTTGTTGTGTTCTTGCTGTTGCTGTAGCTAAAAATTGGTCTCTCCATCAATTGGATATAACAAATGCTTTTCTCCATGGTGATCTCTATGAAGAAATTTACATGATCCCTCCACCGGGATATTGCAAACAAAGGGAGACCCATGTTTGTCGCCTACAAAAATCTTTCTACAGACTCAAACAAGCCTCTCGTAATTGGTTTTTTAAGCTCTCTTCTGTTTTGCTTGCCGCTGGTTTTAGACATTCACATGCTGACTGATGATGCCGAAAATCGTCAGTAAGCTGCACAATACTCACGTGCTCAAAACAAGGCCTACAAAACAACAACAAAGAAAAACCCTAGGAGAGTACTGGTGTGGTATCGGCCAAAAACCCTCCGAAGGTTAAGTCAGAGAACTTTTTTCACAACTCTAGAGTGTTAGAGCTAGGGTAAATTATGCGTACCTTAGTTTGTAAGGGTCTAGGGGTTTTTATAGTAGTGTAGGGTTGACATCCATGCCTTGATTAAGAAGATGTTTCATTGTAGGAGAGAAACTCTTTACTCCGCGTATCTTGCAAAATCTTTTCCTTGTAAGAGCCTTCTTGATTAGGGTTAAGTGTGGGGCGCAATATATTTCCTTATATACCAATGCGTGTGAACCATGCAAGAGACATATTGGACCCGTCAGCTTTGTCCCATCAACTTCCCTGGTCATTCTGGTCATCTTTAACCCATGCACTAATGGCCGTCAGTTTCTCCCATCATCCCTAATACGGATTGTCAACCTTTTGGGATCAGTTGCGAGAAAACCAACAAGGTCGTCAACTCCTTTAGGGTTGTCAGCTACTTTAGGATCATCAGCTATTACTTATGCTTCAGGAATTATACTCATCAGTTGCCCCCTACTCCATAATCCCATCAGCTTAAGCTGCCGGGTTATGGAGTATATATATATATATATTATCAGATGGGGCACTTATTGCCTGACTCCTCGAGCCGCCATAATTTTCAGAACACGTGGCTCAAGCCGATTGGCCTTGCTCTTAGATGAGGGTGTCGCTTCATCTTTCGTGCGTTTTTACCCTATATATATCTCACTTTCCCCTCTATTTCCTTCTATTTCATTCTTGCTAATCATCAGAAAGAACCCGTCACTTCAAGGATTTTACTCACGTCATCGTGCTTTCGTTGTTTTGTTGAAACCGTCTCCTTTCACGAAACCATCTGCTTTATTTGGTGAGTCACTTTTACTCTTACTACCTTTCATTTTTTACTATTATCCTAGTTGATTGTGAAACTTTTTAGAGGGGCCGTCAACTTAGGTTCTTAGAATACCTCTGTCGCTTGTAGGTAGTCAGATGTCTAGAGAGGCGACGAGTAAACAGTCGTCAGTCCGCGAGAGAGTGGGCTACGACGAGGTCTTCCTATCAAGTCATGAGCCCGAAAAGGACTTCTCCTGGTCGTCAAAGAGGCAAACGTCAGCCCAATCTTCTGACGAGGAAATGGAAAGTTATGGAGGAGAAGTTGAGGTAGTAAGTGAGGGCAAAGACGAGGATGACGAAGAGGAAAGGAGAGAGTGTGACGGGAATGAAAATGACGGTGATGAGGAGGTTATAGAAAGTACTTCAGGAAGCCCAGGAGATGACCGCCCTTTTATTCTCCCCAAAGAATGGATGGTTAATGACTTTCTGCCGACAATGTCAGACAAGGTTTTTAAATCTTTACGTGACCGTTACCAAATTCCAGACAACATCCCAATTCATCTCCCTAGAAAGTCTGAGACGTGCTATACAAGAAAGACCGCGGACGTCGGCATGTACGATGCCATGTTCGCGGCAGGATTGAGACTGCCTCTGATGGCACTTTACCATTAATTGGCCAATTTTTTGGGATTGTTCGTCAGTCAAATTGCCCCCAACGCTTGGAGGATATTTATTGGGGCTGAGATTTTGTGGAGTCGTTTAAGCGAAGGAAACTGTCAGTTAACTCTTAACAAGTTCTTTTGGTGCTATCGTCCTCAACACATTGTCTCGTCCAAAGGAATATATCATTTTTCTGCAAGGAAGAAAAAGCTAAGATTGGTATTAGATATGCCCGATTCCAATAGAAATTGGAAGGGCAAGTACTTCTTCGTTAAAGGGACGAACTGGGTGTGTCGTCAGGAAGAGTGGGAGACGATGCCTCATGGTTTTGACAACACTTGGGCCTACATCAAGGATTCAAGTTAATCTCGTCTACTTCTTTCAGTTTATTTGTTTCGAGTTTATAACATCATCTGCTTTTCTTGTTTTCTTTCAGCTAGTGTTCGTCCACATATCACAGACGAGCAGGAGGCTTTTATCTGTAGGGTAATAGAAATCCCCGTTGGATGAGCGGAAGTGTTGGGATCTTATTACACTCGACACTCTACATGCTTATTGTGGGGTCCTGAGCCAACACTAGAAACTCGTCATCTCAACGGTTACTCTCGTCGTCGTAAGTTACCCACTTTAACCTTTTTTCTTTTTCCGTCGACTTGTCTGAGGCCGTCACTTGTCTTAATACTCATTTGCCCTTTTGTAGAAATGGAGGCAACTAGGCTGAGAGCGCAAGTAAGGGCTACTACTACACACAAGAAAGAGGAGGGGAAGGGCAAGGAAAAGGAGGGGGCGTCCTCTTCAGCTCCTAAGGCGGTCAGTAAGGGGGTGGCTAAGAGGAAAGGTGACGGGAAGGACGACCGCCCGTCCAAAAAGGTGTTCGTCCCTCCTAGGGAGAAGCTTCCCAAGAAGCTGTCACCTCCCAAGCCTAAGCACGGGGCAGGTAAAGGGCTAATGACGACGTCAGGCCTCGTCACTCAAGATCTTGACCGTCACCCTCTCACTCACAAGGACTATGCCTTGGAGATGGTGGAATCCATCATCAGGGACAAGGACGTAGACCCTTATGTACTGAGCAAGGGACAAAGGAGCTAGGGGTGTCAGGTCTTTTTGGCCTTGCTCGAGTATGCTTCCTCCTTTGTTTCTTTATTTATTTCGTACTCATGCTTAATAACTGACGGTTATCCTGTCTTATAGGCGATGGTTCGTATGAAAGCTTTGTAAGACAAGAGTGTATCTAAGGAAGGGTTGATTACCCGTCTGCATAAGCGTATCAAGAACCTAACCGACGGGCAGGAACAGTATAAGAGCGGCCTTCATACCCTTAATCAAAAGGTGAAAAAGTTGAAAGAGAAATTGGAGGAGGAGAGTCGTCAGAAGGAAAAAGAGCAAAAAGTCAAGGAGGCGACGGAAAAGGAGCTGATGGGCCTTTTAGGCCAGGTGGAGATGGCCAAGGACGACACCGTGAAGGAATTCAAGGTGTCACAAGCATTCATTGATTCCTGTACCGAATACTATGGTAACGGGTTTGAGGATTGCCTTAAACAGGTTAAATCCCACTACCCTCACCTAGATTTGTCTAAGGTCTCCATGGATGACCCTTTGCCGTCGACACCTGCAGGCGACACTACTCTTGAGGAGGATGACGACTCCACTGAGTCTGAGGTTAATCCAAAGGATAATAGTGTCGTTCTTGCCCAGCCCGCTGCAAATAAGCCCGTCGTTCCTTTGACCCCGTCGGCCAACCCTTTAAATGCTGAAGATCCTCCAACTCAAGAAGCCCAAGACTTACCTTCCAAGGGTAACAAGATCCCACAAGACCCCTCAGCCACCTGAACTTTGCCTTTTTCTTTTCTCTTTATTGTAAATTTGATCTAATTTACAGAAAATTTAATGCCCTTTTTTTTTTGGGCATTGTTTGTAAAAACTCCATTTTATTTATGGTATTTTATATCCGTTGCTTTCAACGTACATGCATTGCTTTTTATTTATTGATCTATATTCTCATTTCTTGTGCCTGTATGATATTTTTTCATAAGCTAGAGTCGAACCCGTCTACTTTTCAGAGTTAAATGATAGGCTTGTCCACCTAAGGACTTTACAACTTTAAGGTGTCCTTATGGCCCGAGCTCATTTATTTTGTGGATTTAATGATTTCAATCCTTTCCCCTCAAATCCATCCTTTCGTTCATTTTTTGGGCTTTCCATTGAACCTATCTGCTTAGTTATGGATCTGGACTTAATAATATTGACTTGTCCACTTACGGACATAATCATGAATCCATTTGCTTAGTTAGGTCCGTCCACTTGTTATGGATTCGTCCACTGTCTTGTGGACTATAATTGTAATTTATTCTCCTGAGAAGAACTTGCCCATTTTATGGACTGATAAACCTGTCCACTTTATGGACTCATCCACTTTATGGTTTTGCCAATAACCTCATCCACTTTCTTGGACTTGCTAATAAACTCGTCCACTCTATGGATTTAAACTCGTCCACTTTATGGACAAGCTAATAAACTCATCCACTTTGTGGATTTAAGCTTGTCCACTTTATGGATAAGCTAATAAACTCGTCCGCTTTATGGACTTAAAATCCTCGACTTTATGGACAAGCTAATAAACCCATCCGCTTTACGGACTTAAACTCATCCACTTTATGGACTAGCTAATGAACTCGTCCTCTTTACGGACTTAATAATGATCCATCCTCCTGGAATGAACTCGTCCACTTTATGAACTTGCTAATATTTGTAGAAAAATACATTAGTCGTTTCTGAATAAACTCCTCTTATTACGATAAACTATGCATTCGTAAAAAAATGTTCTCTAAAGGAAAATACCTGCCCTTTGGGCTTAAAACTGAGTGTAGCAAAAATTAACTAAAGTTAACTGGAAAATGAAAAGCGTTGCTCTCCATGCTATCGTCTCTACTAGTAGTACTTCCGTAGGTGCTCAGTGTTCCATGGATGGTGCAACTTTCGTCCGTCTAGCGTCTCTATGCCATGACGTAATTCTGTAATGTCCCTCCCAATTAGGGCCGAGCTTTCCTTGGGCGAAGTCTCTAGCAGCGCCCATTACCTTCCTCAGGACAAGGTCTCCCACCTTGAAGTCTCTGTGTTTTACCAAAGAGTTGTAGTGCTTGGCCATGAGGTCCTGGTATAGTGCGAGCCTCTGCTCTGCTGTCACCCTAACTTCATCTAGGAGATCAAGCTGTAGACACATTACTTCGTCGTTTTTCTTTTCATCATGATTGTCCACCCTATAGCTTGTGAGTCTGACCTCTGCTGGAATGACCATCTCGCTCCCATATGCTAGTCGAAACAGTGTTTCCCCTGTAGGTGTTCTGGTTGTTGTCCTGTATGCCCACAGTATGCTTGGAAGCCCTTCAGGCCATATTCCCTTAGCCCCCTCAAGCAGAGTCTTAATAATTTTAAGCAAGGATCGGTTTGTGACTTCAACCTGTCTGTTGGCTTGAGAGTGGGTGGGGGAGAAGTAATGGTTCTTAATTCCCAACTGCGAGTAAAAGTCCTTGAAGGAGTCGTTGTCGAATTGCTTCCCGTTATCTAAGACCAGGACTCTAAGGATCCCGTATCTACAGATGATGTGCCTCCAAATGAAGCTCCACATGTTCTTCTCTATGATGGTGGCCAAGGCTTCAGCTTCTACCCACTTCGTGAAGTAGTCTATACCTACTATAAGGAACTTCAGCTGTCGTGCGACTACCGAGAATGGTCCCATGATGTCTAACCCCTACTGAGCAGACGGCCATAGGGCCGTCATTAGAGTTAATTCTTCTGATGGCTATCTAATGGCGTTGCTGAACCTCTGGTACTTGTCGAAAGCTTTGACATAAGCCTAGGCGTCTTTCTGCATGGTGGGCTAGTAGTACCCAGCTCGAATCAGTTTATGCACTAACGACCATAATCCTGAGTGGTTCTCACAATTCCTTCGTGGACTTCTCTCATGACATAATCTACTTCGTCGAGGCTTAAGCACCTCAGGTATGGGTGGGAGAAACCCCTCTTATATAAGACATCCTTTATCAGAACCAATCGTGCTGCTTAGACCTCCAGCTTTCTTGTGGCTTCCTTACCATCGGGTAATATGCTGTCTCTCAAGTAGGAGACTATAAGGGTGGTCCAATTGTTCTCCGAACCTATCTCCTGCACATTGATGATATCTATCAATGGCGCAAGCTGAATAAAAGAAAATACCCTTTTCTTTGCTTGCTCCAAGTACTTCTTCATCCTCTCGCTCTTACACTTGTAATCACCATTTACTTGGTTTGTGACAACCTAGGAATCGCAATGGATAACCGCACTTGCGACTCCTACTGCCTTGGCTAGATCTAGTCCCGTTACGAGTGCTTCGTATTCTGCTTCATTGTTACTCGAAGGAAAGTCGAAACGAATCATGCATTCAATCTCGTCACCTTCTAGAGAGTGAAGTATAATGCCTGCTCCGCCAGCCTATTTGTTGGACGATCTGTCCGTGTATATGCTCTATTGAGGATACTCTCCTGCCTCCTGGCATTCTAAGTTGGTGAATTCCGCGATGAAGTTAGCGATCACCTGACCTTTGATGGCAGTACGCGGGCAGTACTGTATGTCAAATTCACTCAACTCTATTGCCGACAATGCCATCCGCCCAGCAGCTTCGAGATTGCTCATCGCTCGCCGTAAAGGTTTGTCAGTCAGGACGATCACCGTATGAGCTTGGAAGTATGGCTTGAGCTTACTGGCTACTATAACAAAAGCGAAGGCAAGCTTCTCCATTGGTAGGTACCTTTTTTCTGCACCTCAAAGTACTCGACTTGTGTAGTACACGGGTTTTTGCACCCTGTCCTCTTCCCTGACTAAGGCTGCGCTGACGGCCGCCGAGGATACCGCTAAGCAGAGGAACAATTCCTCTCCCGGCTGGAAAGGACTCAACAATGGAGGAGAGGAGAGGTAGGTCTTCAGGTCCTCAAATGCCTGCTAACACTTAGTCGTCCATTCAAACGATTTCTTTAGTGTGCGAAAGAAAGGCAGACATTTGTCCGTTGCCCTTGACACGAACCTGTTCAGCGTTGCTATTTTTACCGTTGAGGCTTTGTACTTCTTTCACGTTCCTTGGGGGTGCCATCTCTATTATGGCCCGGATCTTGTCTGGGTTGGCCTCTATGCCCTTCTGAGATACCATGAATCCAAGGAACTTTTCCGCCGTAACTCCGAAGGCGCACTTGCTCAGATTGAGCTTCATGTTATAGAAACGAAGGGTGTCGAATGTTTCTCTGAGATCTTCCAAGTGATCTTCCTCCCTTCGGCTTTCCACCAATATGTCATCAACATAAACTTGGACATTTCTCCTTATTTGCTATGCGAACATCTTATTCATGAGTCTCAGATACATCACACCCGCATTTTTTAGGCCAAATGGCATCACTTTATAGTTGAAGAGGCCTTGGCTAGTGACGAACGATGTCTTCTCTTGATCTGCTTTGTCCATTCTGATCTAGTTGTAACCCGAAAAAACATCCATGAAGCTTAACAATTGATGTTGAACCGTAGAGTCAACTAAAATGTCAACCCGTGAGATGGGGTAACTATCTTTGGGGCATGCCTTGTTCAGGTCAATGAAATCTACACACATCCTCCATTTCCCGCTGGCTTTCTTGACCATCACCACGTTTGCCAACCAGTCAGGGTAATAGACCTCCCTAATGAAGTTCGCCTCCTACAGCTTGCGAATTTCTTCCGCTATAGCTTGGTCTCATTCTGGGGAGAATACTCGCTTCTTTTGTCAGACGGGGGGGGGGAGAAGGAGGGCGACACATTCAATCTGTGCACCATGACCGAACAGTTTATTCTCGGCATGTCTTTATGGCTTCAAGCAAATACATCTCGATTATCTTTGAGAAAAGTTGTTATTGCTTGGCGGACCGTTGGGCTGGCAAGGGTACCAATCCTTGTTGTCCAATCATTCTGGGAGTCATCGAGAAGTATATCTTCAAGCCTTTCGACGAGCTCTATCACCGTCCGGTGTTCTTCTATGTTCATGGCTTGAAGGTGGTCATCCATCTCCATCATAGCTATGTAGCATTCGCGGGCCACCACCTGATTTCTACATAGTTCTCCTACTCCATAATCTGTAGGGAACTTGATCATTAAGTGGTAGGTCGAGGTTATAGCTTTCCATGAGTTGAGGGTAGGTCGGCCAAAGATGGCATTGTAGGTGGATGAGCAATCGACCACGAGAAATGTTACATCCTTAGTGATCTGCTAGGGGTAGTTGCCCACCATCATGGATAAGGTGACTACACCAATAGGGAACACCCTTGTTCCTCCAAAACCAACTAGCAGAGCGTTCGTCGGAACTAATCGCTCTTTGTCAATCCTCATTTATTGGAACGCCAGGTAGTATAAGATGTCAACCGAGCTGCCATTGTTGACCAGAACTCGGTGCGTGTTGTAATCCCCTACTCGTATACTGACGACAAGTGCATCGTTATGTGGGTGGTGAAGACGTCGGGCATCTTCTTCTGAGAATCCGATGACGGGGTTGTCTATTTGTGCCATCTTAGGTACGGAACCTATTAGCTGGACATTTTAAACCATGTTGAGGTAAGTTTTATGTGTCTTTTTGGATGACCCCGTAGCCATCATGCCCTCTACAATCATTCTTATATCTCCTATGGGAGGCCTAGGACGTTCAATCTTCCATCGAGGAGCCTGCTCTTGAGGTGGGTCCGTCCTCTCCTTACTGACGAACCTCTGCAGCTTTCCTTGTCTGATAAAGGCTTCAATTTATTGTTTTAGGTCGTAGCAATCAGTTGTGTCATGGCCGTGATCACGGTGGAAACGGTAATATTTGTCTCTATACCTCTTATTCAGATCTCCCTTCAACTTGCTGGGAAACGTCAGAGCCCCTTCATCTTTGATTTGCATCAAGACTTGATCAATCGAGGCAGTCAGCGAGGTGAAACTTGTGAACTTCCCCATGGGGGCTTTGAGCGCCTATCCTCTCGCCGTTCTCCGGTTCTAGCCATCTTCTACCCCTTATCCTGTCATATGTCGTCCTGTCTTTCCCTCTTTCTAGGCTTCTCTTCGAGGGCCAACAATGTGTCTTCCGCGTTCATGTACTTGGTTGCCCTGTAAAGTACATCTGACATAGTCTTTGGGTCGTTCTTATATAGGGAAAATAGGAACTTTCCCTTCTGTAGTCCGTTTGTGAAGGCAGCTACGAGTATCTTGTCATCAGCTTCATCAATTGAAAAAGCCTCTTTGTTAAAGTAAGTGATGTAAGATCTCAACGTCTCGTCCTTTCGCTACTTAATCTTCATCGGCATGCAGTAGACTTCTTATACTTGTGCCCTCCGATGAAGTGTGAGGCGAGCTGGGCGCTCAGCTCTTTGAAGGTACCGATGGAGTTAGGCGTCAGCCTGCTGAACTAGATCCTTGCGGATCCCTTCAGCGTGGTGGGGAAGGCTCTGCACATAATCTCGTCTAGTACCCATTGTAAGTGCATCAGGGTCTTAAAAGACTCTAAGTGGTCTAAGGGGTCCTTGGCTCCATGGTAATTTTTCACTTGCGACATACAAAACTTTAGTGGAAGGGGGAATGAAGTGACGGATGCCATGAACAGTGAATCAGTTCGGTGGACCAAGTTATCGAGGTTGCTAGACACCCGTCCTCTAAGGGCGTTCATCATGAAGTCCATTCGTTCCTTCATCATCTGCAACTCGATGACTATGTGAGGTGGGACTGTATCAGTGACGGATGGTCGGCTTGTGTCCCGTCGTTTTGGCCTACTTAGGGTGTTGCTCCCTTTCGACCCTTCCTAGTTCCTTCTCTCAACACTGGTGCCTTCTTGGTCTTCCTCTTGAGTATTAAGGTCTATATTCTTTTGGCGCAACTGTTCTTCCAAGTCGTGGTTCTGTTTGGTGAGGCACTCCACAGCAGCGGTGAGAGTTTGAACCTGTCTCTCGAAGGCGGTCGTGCGTGGTTTGTCTCCTTGAACGACGTTGGTGGTTGCCACCGAGCGAGTGAGTACCACGCAACTCTTTGTCAGGGAGGCGATGGTATGGCTTACAGATCGCAATTTCCCACAGACGGCGCCAACTGATAATGCCAAAAATCGCCAGTAAGCTGTGTGCAATACTCACGTGCTCAAAACAAGGCCTGTGAAACAACAACAAAGAAAAACCCTAGGAGAGTACCGGTGTGGTACCAGCCAAAGACCTTCCGAAGGTTAAGTCAGAGAACTTTTTTCACAACTCTAAAGTGCTAGAGCTGGGGTAAATTATACGTACCTTGGTTTGTGAGAGTCTAGGGGTTTTTATAGTAGTGTAGGGTTAACATCCATGCCTTGATTAAGAAGATGTTTCCTTGTAAGAGAGAAACCCTTTACTCCGCGTATCTTGCGGAATCTTTTCCTTGTAGGAGTCTTCTTGATTAGGGTTAAGTGTGGGACGCAAGATATTTCCTTATATACCAATGCGTGTGAACCACGCAAGAGACATGTTGGACCCTCTGCTTCATCCTGTCAACTTCTCCTGTCATTCTGGTCGTCTCTAACCCATGCACTAATCGCCGTTAGTTTCTCCCGTCATCCCTAATATGGATTGTCAACCTTTTGGGATCAGTTGCGAGATAACCAACAAGGTCATCAACTCCTTTAGGGTCGTCAGCTACTTAAGGATCGTCAACTGTTACTTATGCTTTAGGAATTATAATCACTAACCACTCTCTCTTTGCCCTTTCACGTGGAACGTCTTTTACCCTTGTTCTTGTTTATGTTGGTGATCTTCTTGTGGTAGGTAATGATCTCTCTGTTATCAACAAGCTCAAGTCTTTTCTTGTCCAGGCATTCAAAATTAAAGATCTTGGTACATTAAAATATTTTCTTGGTTTGGAAGTTGCCCGCTCTCCAGCTGGAATTTTTCTTAACCAACAAAAATATGCCTTGGACATCCTTACTGATAGTGGTCATTTAGGTGCTCGCCCTGCTCACTTTCCCATGGAACAAAATCTCAAGTTCAATGATACATATGGTGCTCTCCTCCCAGATCCCAACTCCTATCGTCGCTTAGTGGGAAGATTAATTTATCTCACCATTACCCAACTAGACATTGTTGGTGTAATTATTCAATTTTTCTAGAGCACAATAATGACACGAAACTTTCTTTTCACTCACATAAAATAAAGGTTTCATTAATTAAGTTCAAGTGAAAGAAAGAAATAACATATTTTAGGTTACCATTGCTCACCCTTGATGCAATAGTCACTCTACAAATATAAGTGCTTGTAGGGTGTGGGGAACAAGAGACAAATTAATATTATAAAATGTGACTTTAAAAAGGTTATTAACTTATTATACACTTTCAAATAAATAAATAAATATATATATATATATTAATCAAACACACTAATCAGTATTAATGTGATGTGCTAGAGTAATACATCCTCTCTCTTATTGTTTATGGACCCCACTAATGTGATGTGTGAGATGAGATTTGTACGAGAGAGAAGATGTGTATATATATACACTAGCCTCATCACACGCGCTCCGCATGTGCGATACAGCTCTTTTTTTATTGGGTATAACATAATTTTTCAATTTGAATTTATCTATTATTAGTGAGGTTATACAAGAAGGAATTTTTAAAAAACTAAAATTTAGGATTTGAAATGAAAAAAAAAAAAAAACTGCTGGGTTTAGTGTGTACTAGTTTTTAGAAAAAAAAAATGTATCAAACGTACGTGAAATATATTTAAATAGAAAGTGTACTAATTTTTAGGGAAAAAAATTCTCTAGTATTTTTTTTTGTTTTTGAATTTTGTTGAATTAAAATTTTAACCCTAATTTCTATTTTTTAAGAATAAAGATTATCTAATTATATTCGGATATTTTTAATGTTTTTTGAAGTCATAATTAACTTTTTGAATCTTTTATATATATATATATATATATTTGATGCATATGAGAGGATGTTACATGGAGAGAGTCAAACAACATGGCCTTGGGTTGTTCAAAAGAACGGCACACCACCACAGACAGCAATATTAGCCCAAAATATATATGAAAAATGAATAAAACGAGAAGAGTCAAAACAATAATAATAATAATACACCAATAATATACAGTAATCTGAAATAAGCAGCATGCATATGTGATTTTATCAAAACCGATAACTTGCCTGATAACTCAAATTCTTAAATAAAACAAGCATTCACATCCAGGGTTAAATAAAAGTTGCTATTTTACCTTCTAGAAAGTTATTTTATCTGTTATATCATCCTCCTTTACAATACACTCAACATCTTAATTTTTATTTTAGTGGTCCTATTTTGTAGAAAAAAAAAATTGTGTTTTTTTATTTTATATATATAATTGTTATTTTGAAAATCTAATTTTTAAGTGGATAAAGTAATTTGAAAATTAATAGGAAAGTTGTCCTATTTTTCAGGCAATGTTTTAATAAGAGTTAGAGTTGCATTTTTTCAAAATTGTCCTTTAGTTTTGTCTCTACTTAAACATAGGAGTATCGGGGCATTTTTGAATTAAAAAAATGAACAAAATCCATATAAAGAAAGCCCATTAAATAATAATATAAATAAATTTAAAATAAAAAAATAAAAATAAAAAAACCAACCCATTGCTAATTTGCGAATTTGCGCTCTCTCTCTCTCTCTCTCTCTCTCTCTCTCTCTCTCTCCTTTCAATTTTCTGTTTGCGTTCACATTTAATCTAAAATTGAAACGGACGGACTCTTCTATTTCAATGAAAACACTCACCCATTCCCCTTTGGTTTAGTTCCCACTTTTTTCCTTCACTCCAGGGCCCACCAAAGTTTCTCACTGCTCTCTCAATAATTCTAGAGATCTGGAGATTTTCTTCTCTCTATTATCAAGTAGTTTTGGAGGTCAGCTTAGCTAGGCAACAAAAACGAACCTTTTGCTTTTCTTTTTTTATAATTGCAGTTCGATTGATATCCCCCCTCTTTAATAAAATCTTCAATTTTAGTGATGAACTTTATTTTGGAGATTAAATATTTTAGGGTTCTTTTTCTCATATAGTAAGTATATGGACCTACCTTTTCCGTTCGTTTCAATATTTAGATTGAATGTGAATGTCTAACTAATAGAAAATTGGAAGAAGAGAAAGAGAGAGAAAGAGAACGTAAATTCGCAAATTGGCAATGGGGTTGGTTTTTTTTTTTTTTTTTTTTTTTTTTTTAAATTGCAGTTTGCTTGATATCCCCCATCTTTTAATAAAATCTTCTATTTTAGTGATGAACTTCGTTTTGGAGATTAAAAAATTTAGGGTTCTTTTTCTCCTATAGTAGGTATATGGACCTACCTTTTTTTGACATGATGTTTTACAGCTATCTATTTTTTAAATTAGACTGGACTCGAGGTGTATTTATTATGTTTTGATTCCTCAAATTTGATGCCTAAAATATCATCATTATACCCATTTATAAATTTTCAACTAACGACGATAAATATATAAATTAAAACTTCTATACTTTAAGACCCGTAAATTCACGTACACTTTGTCAGTTTCTCTCATTCTTCTTTAGATTGAAAACATTTAGTTTAGCTCTACATCTTCTTCTTTCTTCTTTTTCTACTTTTAGATTTGGTTTTTAAACAATTTAAACAGACTTTATCAAAGGCTCCAATGGCTTTTCAGGTTCTATTTTTTGCAAGTTCCTCTTTCTTTTCTTTTCTTTTCTTTTCTTTTATTTTGTTTATCATTGACTTTCTTTGAGGTCTTATCTACCATGACTGCCAAGTATTTACACGTGGGTGAATGTGATTAGGAATTCAAAGGTGTTTGACAGTTGCTTATTACCCATGGGCTATGGCTGACATAGAAATTTTAAATAAGAGGATTTATGCTTGAATTGGCTTCTTGAGAAAGGATATTGGTAAGGCTCTTTCTTTTTCTTTTTGCAAACTCTCTTTTGGGTTTTTTTTTTTTTTTTTGGAATTTACGCTATTTTTTTAAGGATTAGGCTACTTGGTTTGACTTTTTTTTTTTTAATAAGAATTTACACTTTTTTTAAATAAAAAAAAATAGCGTTAAGAATTTAAGCTTTTTTTTTTTTTTATAAATCTCTTCTTCCCTATTTGAAAAGTATTTTCTATTTACATTCAGTTACTCCTTCATCCTTCCTTTCTTTCTTTCTTTCTTTCTTTCTTTTTTTTAACTCAAATACTCTTAATTTTTCGGTAACTCCCTTTTTTAAAAAAAAAAAAAACTCTTTTTTATAGGGAAGTATGTTGGGTTACTTTAAAGAAAAGAAAGAAAAATGTCAAAATAAATTCTCATATCAAAATCAACGTTTTTTAAAATCTTAAATAAAAATAATTAAATTTAAAACAAAGTGATAAACATCAATTAGTTATAGATAAACTTCGTAGATTCAGATTCTCTATGATTCCTAAGGTATACTATTAATAAATTTCTTTAAATCCTAACAATTTTTTATCATAATGTCACACTAATTTGCCTTTTTTTTTCACGTTCAGACTTGCTTTTTTTTTTTTTTTTTTAATAAATAATTTCAACAATAGAAATCCTTAAATTTAGGTTTCTTCTTTCAGTTTCTTTTCAAGTTCTATTTCGTTTTTTTTTTTTTAAATATTTTTTCACAGTCTGGTTCATCCAGTAAGGATGAGGTTTTTTTGTTTTTCTATATATTTTCACATTCTTTTTCATTACTTAAGGATGAGTTTTATTTATTTATTTTTTTTTTTATAGAATTATTGATGTAAGTTACCATGGGATAAGGTTAGGAGTCACACCAATTCTCCACGTTGATCTTTTTAATTTCCCTAAAATTTAGCTTTTTTATTTTCTTTCAAAAACAAATATCCTAAAAATTAGGATTATATATATATATATATAAGGATGAGTGTTTTTTTTTTTTTTTTTTTATAGAATTATTGATGTAGGTTACCATGGGATAAGGTTAGGAGTCACACCAATTCTCCACGTTGATCTTTTTAATTTCCTTAAAATTTACTTTTTTATTTTCTTTCAAAAACAGATATCCTAAAAATTAGGATTATATATATATATATATATTTCTTTTCACGTTATTCTGTACGAATGAGTGTTTTTTTTTTTTTTTTTTTGGTTATATTTTTTTTCACCTTCTTTTTCATTTTGTACATACAGATGAGTTTTGTTTTGGATAGAATCATTGATATAGGTTACCAAGGGATAAAAATAGTTTTTTTATTTATTTTAATTTTATTCAACTTACTGTGGGTTTTTGTTTTGATAATTAGGATTGTTTTGAAAACATGAGTTAGTGGGAGAGTTGGTTTTATTTTATTTTTTTTTTTTTTAAATACTTATCCTTATCCCAATCTTTTCAAATAGTACACCACGTTCAAAAAATAAATTACCGTTATTTCTTATCTCTTAAATAAAATCACGTACTACCTTCAAATACAATTATTGAAATCATGTTTTAAAAAATATCTCACGTTCATCTCTTTTTTCAAAATTATCTTTCTTAGACTGGACTTTTATCTTGTTCCAAAATACCCTCAAAAAATAATCAGTAACTACTCTTAGAATTAGGGTCAGCAATGTCAAACACCACTCAACCTCCCTTTAAAAACATAAACTCAGTAAGCATATGCTTGATTTGAATTTAAGTTATCATAGTGTTTTTTTTTTTTTTTTTTTTTTTGATAACATGTTATAATAATGTTGTATATACTATAAAGTTCCTATTTGTATCAAAAAAGTAATACATTTTACAATGTGAAAATAGGTTAACGGCAAATGCAGCTAGAAAGCAATTAGAATGGGGAACAAAAGATATTGCTACACTAACTTTTTCACCATAGCTTGCGTAGTTTGGATATGATTTTTTTAAGATGTTTCTAATATAGTGAATTTATATACAATTTCTTTTGATGTAAATATTTCAAATTCCTTATATTGATCCATTAACTTTTTAATAATAGATTCCATAAACATTTGCCCACACTATTTTAAACTGATTATAATTACAAAATCATATTATACATTTTCACTTGATGTAAATTTTTTATTATTTATTTTGATAGTCTAAAAATAAACACTAATCTCGTATTCTTTGTTATTGGAAAAACTAGCCTCTAAGCACGCGTGTTGTGCGTGCTCAGAGACTCTTCTATTTTTTGGGTAAATGTTAATAATTTGCAGCTATTATAATTTGGGATTATTACATTTTCCAATCACAAAAAATAAAATAAAAAATAAAACAAACCTTGATGTGTGATGAATATTATATGTTTGTGAGTGATTTTTTTTTTTTTATCACACCCTTAGGTTTTATTGTGATTGGAAAATGTTATTGCAACCAAATGAAAAAGAAACTGACATCTATCTATACTACTATTTCGGGGGCTTTCATGACAGCCCTAG
Organism: Quercus gilva; assembly: GCA_023621385.1. NCBI lineage: Eukaryota > Viridiplantae > Streptophyta > Magnoliopsida > Fagales > Fagaceae > Quercus > Quercus gilva. The sequence goes on along the minus strand of CM042478.1, from coordinate 29,513,809 downwards.
GTTTTTTTTTTTTTTTTTTTTTTTGGTGATTGTAAAATGTAGTAATCTCAAATTATAATAAATGCTCTAAATTAACTCTTACCCAAAAAATAGAAGAGCCTCTGAGCACGCACTTGAGCGCGTGCTCAGAGGCTAGTTATTATATAATATTTCCTTCCCTTCAAATATACATATGTTGTCTAATTTGACCACCAACAAATCCAAATCTATTTTTGTTGGTCTTTGTTGCCATTTAGATACGTTGGTCTTTGTTGCCATATAGCTAGCTAGCTAGCTAATCAGGCAAAGCAAACATGACTTGAACAAGACTAGACTATAGACTAGCAAGCTTGACTCCTCATTCTCAACTACTTTAGCATATTCCGAACGAACAATCTCTATGCTGCTAGCCAAGCCCCAAACTATAAACATTTAGTCCGATTTAACATCTTAGCAATAGGATGGCAATTCGAGTTCATATGTCGGGTTCGTGTCGTGTCAACTCATGAGTATTCGATTATATAAGTCAACCTTAACCCGACATATTTATTAAACGGGTCAAGATTCTTTAACCCTAATACAACCTATTTATTAAACAGGTCAACATATCAACCTGTTTATTAGATTTTATCCAAAAAAAAAAAACTAATTTTAGTTTTTACCAAATTGATATGAATTATGAAAAACTATATAAATAAATATTTTTAATATAAAATTCAGAACTAATGAATAATCGCATCACAAATAATCATTTAAAATTAAAGTATATCGCAATATCACAAATAATCAATCATAATATGTCGAAAATAAACCACAACTAATAAGTTTATATATTTAGGTATATTGATAAAATGTCATTTAATTAAACGGGTCATACAAGTCAAACGGATTCCATGTGATGGACATTAACCCAACCCATTTATTAAAAGAGTCAGTCGTGTCAACCCGAATATGACACAAATCCATTAAATCTCAACTCATAACCTACTAATTTCGCATCATATCGTTTCGCGTTCACAAAGCCTGTCCAATGTTGCCACCCTTACTTAGCAAGAGCAACATAGCGGGAGCTTATCCATTTTACTAATATTTTATCATCACTTTACAGCTTCCCAGTAGTACAGCTGTGTAGTTGTAAAAAAAAATGTTTTAAACATTTGGCGTTAGCATGACAAGAATACCCATGATATCATACTTGCTGTCTCTGGCCTCTCTGCTTTTTACGTGTAAATATTTGATCTTCAACGTAGCACTTTAGATTATTTGAAACTTGCAGGAATAATAATAATATGTTACCATCTCCTCTGGATGAGTGCGCCAAAGTATGGTTAGTTGTTAAAAAGGTCAGAAAAATTCACTAGAGCACAGCCTAAACGGCCATCCACAACCTAATGATATTTTATACAATGAACAGTTGCAATCATATTCTATACATCATTAATGGCTCAATATAAGTACCAAGCATGGTTGTCAAAATTCCGATCTCGATCCTACGATTTTACGATCCCACTTGCTCAAAACAATCTGGATCTTTCAAGAATCTTTGAGATCGTTCAAGATCGGTAGGATCGTATGATGCTGACAATTCCAAACAACCTTGATTTCTTGTATTCTTCTTTAACTTGACAAAAGGCTCAGTTGGACTAAAATAAGAAATAACATCCCAATAGAGTGTCAAGTTTCGAAGTTTTTGGCATTTTTAAATAATGCTTATAAATAGATGTAGTGATGTATTGTAACTACATCAAATGGATGCAAATTATAAATGGATGTATAATTAATTTATGTAATTATTTAATATATCAATGTTTTTTTTTTTTTTTAAATAATGTAAGATCTTACGATCCACGATTCGATTTTACGATCTACGATTTCACCTATCTTTCACGATTTTACATAAGATCCCGATTTTGACAACTTTAACACCAAGTTATAAAAGCATTTGCGAGTATTTTGATTGACAAATAAGCTATCAATACGCAAGGTTTTAGTAATAAAGCTTTAAGGCAATAATATGACACATTATTTGATATGTTACAAGGAATCTTCTCTAACCTCAACAACCAAAGTTCATATTTGCCATATTATTTTTTTGCCACCACAAGCATGTGTCCTAATTCTATATGACACCAAAGCAAACAACCAATTAAAAGTGTTTTACAATGCTATGATTTGTGGACTTAACTACTTCTTTGGATTGAAGGGGAAAGGAGGGGGAGTGGAAGAGAGTACAGTAGAGTTGGCTGAAAATAAGCCAATTTTAGGCCAAATCTACTCTACTCTACTCTACTCTCTCTCCTTCTCCCTCAATCCAAATGGACCATAAGTATGGATGGAGAAAGAATGTCATGCATCCTTTGTCTCAAAGAGTGTGGATCCACACAATTGTGGGGCCAAAACACAAATGCATAAAAGTATTAATAGATATGAATGACAATGGTAGTTGGCACATTTGGAGTGAATTTCGTCTGATAATTTTTAGATGATGTAGGACAACTAGGGAAATTCTTGTGTTTGTGCATGTTAAGGTTTTAGGGTTAGTTGGATGTGGATTTGGGTTTGCATATGTTGTGACAGGATTGTGTTAAGAACTAAAAGGTGGTTTGATGAGTTCATTGAAGACTATTTGGTTGAAGAAAATATGTGGAGTTCTAGGGGTTTGATAGGTAAAACAAAGCTTCATCTAGGATTGTAGGAAAGGAAGAGAGAGAATTTTATGGAATTTTGGGGCTTTATGAACAATACTTGTGAACATAACCACAAGATAGAGAAGAAGAAAAGTGAGATGAGAGAGAGAAAACTACACACTAAGGCAAACATACCTCAATACTCAAAACACTCAATAATTTTATTAATCAACTCCATCTTGTTTGAGTACAATAACACACTTGCATAGACCCTAAATCTTAATTCTCCTAATAAAACTATAACTCCTACTTTGACTGGTAAACTAAAAACCTAATAAAAGACAAACTTGAACTCAAAGAAAACAAAACCTACAATACTTAAGATCTCATAGTAAAGTCTAGACACTACTAAACTATCAAATTACCCTAAATTCACATGGATTGAAATAATTACAATTTTTCCCCAAAATTAAAATTTGACCATTACTTATTAAATAAAAACCCTAATTTTTTAACTGCTTTGACATAGGACACATATAACTAAACCTTTAAAGCCCTAAGAATTTGACTTCAATTGGACTTCACCTGTGTACCCCATAAATAAGTCTTGAATAAGCAAATTTATAAAGTAGTAACAAATCAATCTTCCTTAGTTGCACACAAATTAATCCTCCATGGTTGCACCACTAGATCTCACATGGACAAACGACTGAGAGAAGTAGTGTCCAACGTTTGATCACCATCACCTATGTATTGATATTGTAACAGTAACATGGCTTTCAAGATTTGTATTTCCCTAGTTTCATGATATCCATGCAACAATCTGATTACCAATAGTCTTGTATAGGGTCCACCTAGGTACATATTTTAAAGTATCTATGCAACAAAACTATATTAAAATGTAATAAAGCCTGGGGTTCCTTAAATGCACACTTTACACAAATGCAAGTGCATAAAATCTTTGGGAGAAGGATGTGCCAATTAAGGTATATCACATTGGCATGCAAGTGCATAAATGTAACAAAACTCTGAATGACCTAAATTTGTAATTATAAAAATTCTTGAGTGATATTTACATCTGTATTTGTAGGTGACCTTGGCTCAAACACTAGAAAATGATAGTATTTCTTTCTCTATATTCTACTATTGGTAAAAGAAGTCTCTATATAGATGCTTCTCTCTAAAGTCTAGTGTTTGGATATACAGGGAGAACAAATATAATGGCTGACATCAATTCTGCATCATTGCTTTCTTGCTAAATATAGATTGTGTATCTCTTTCGTAATTGTAAGAGATTTATCAACTATGATATCCTAAAATAAACTTAAAACATCCTAAAAGAGCATGAAAATAACATTAAGCCCAAAAATCTAACTAAGAACAGCTTATATGCATTTGACGGTTATCCTAGGATTCAAAAGTGGAAACTAGACATAGCCCATTGGTAGACCCAGAGCTTCTTCTTTTTTGATAGGTAAGAAAAAAAAATTTATTAAAAGAGAAAAAGCAAGAACAAAATACAAGATTCATGATAGTGAACAAGAAGAAAAGATGTAAAAGAACAACCGAACAGGTGTTAAGAAATCCTAAGAGAGAAAAGAAAATCTGTGATAGTAGAACAATCCGAGAGGCCCCAACACCGAGACCAATCAAAGACGGTCCGTCTGCATAAATCTAGCAACTAATCCAATGATTTCACCATATCCTCAAAAGAACGACGATAATGGTACACCTTCATTGTTTAATAGCTACACCAATGGTACTAAAGCCACTCACAAGCATCTTTTTTAAAAGGCAACCTATTACATCAATCATGCAAACAAATGTGTGATATTTCGCACCCATAATGCAATTCATAATGCTGATAACAACATTGTCGATCAACCATTCAACACCTTGCCAAAATAGTTTAAAAATAATAATAATAAATAAATAAATAAAGAATTGTTCACAAAGAAATTGTTAAACATAGTTCAAAGGGTTTTCTATATGTTGAACTCTTGCCCCAACTAGAATCTCTAGAGTTGTATAATTTGCAAGGCTTTGTTGCCAATAGAAAGCAGGAATTGAAGTCAGCCATTATTATTTCTTGTCTCCCTATAAATCTAAACAGTAGGCTTTTGCAAGAAAAATCTATTAAGAGAATCCTTTTACCAAGGGGTGAAAATAAAGAAAGAAATACTATATTTTTCTAGTGTTCGCACCAAGGTCACCTACGAACACAGGTGCTACTCAAAAGAAATTTATAAATTACAAATTTTAGGTAATTCAAAGTTATTTTGTTACATTTTTTATGCACATGCATGCGAATGAGATATATCTCAATTGGCACATCCTTCTCCAATAATAATTGGTTGAAGGGTGAGGTCATAGGGTTCAAGACTAGGTGATAGAATGGACCTAACATGTTGCCTCTTGTGATGCTTTGATCCATTAGTTGAGGTTTCACTTCCAACTCTTGTTGGGCTTTGTGGAGCCTAGTTGTATTTGATCCGGATTATGACCCGACCCGAAATAATATTATTACGGTTTTTAATGGGAGATTTTCTGAAACTTAGTCCATAGAGCGGAGGCTTGCGCCGTTTGGTAGCCCATTGTAAATCTTGTGTGCAGGATCGAAAAACTATTGTTTTAGAGATTAGGGTTTGACGTAGTTTTTGAGGAAAAAAAAAAAACTATACTACCGCATCTTGTATATTTTTCCCCAAGAATAGTAAATCTCAACAACTCTATGAACGTAGGCAAATTGCCGAATCACGTAAATATTGTCTTGAGTGTTTGTTTTCTTTGGCGCATATTTTTTTTCTCTATTTTTGCATCTCATAGATCTGGGAATTTCGTGGATATTCCCTTTCAATTGGTATTAGAGCCTAGGATTAGGTTTAAGTGGAAGCAATGGCAAAGAAAACAAGAAAGGCGTCTGGAATAGAAAAATTCAATGGCACAGACTTTGGATTCTGGAAAATGCAGATCGAGAACTACCTTTATGGAAAGAACTTACATCTACCACTCTTAAGGGAGAAACCTGCAACAATGAAAGATGATGAACGGACTTTTCTTAACAGACAAGTACTAGGAGTTATCAAATTAACTCTATCAAGATCTGTTGCACACAATGTTGTGAAAAAGAAGACTACAGAAGATCTGATGAAGGCTTTGTCTAGTATGTATGAAAAGCCGTCAGCAAATAATAAAGTGCATCTAATAAAGAAAATATTCAATTTGAAGATTGCAAAGAATGCATCAATAGCACAATATCTGAATGAATTTAACACCATCACAAATCAACTGTCTTCCGTAGAAATTAATTTTGATAATGAGATTCGTGCACTGATCATTTTGGCTTCTTTGCCAAACAATTAGGATGCTATGAGAATGGCAATAAACAATTCTACTGGAAAAGAAAAACTAAAGTACAATGACATATGAGATCTAGTTCTAGTTGAGGAGATTTGCAGAAAAGATGCAAGTGAAACCACATGATCTAGTTCTACTCTAAACCTTAAGACAAAATGTAAAGGTAATAACAAAAATTCAAATCGAGGCAAATCAAAATCCAAAAACTTCAATCGGAAAAGAAATAAATCTAGATCTAGCCAACAAGTACAATGTTGTAACGATGGCAAGGCTGGCCACATTAAGAGGCACTGCAAAAGCCCTAAGAAGAACAATGATGATAATTTTGCTAATGCTGTAACAAATGAGGTACAGGATGCACTACTTCTTGCTGTAAATAGTCCACTTGATGATTGCGTTTTGGACTCAAGAGCTTCGTTTCACACTAAGAAATCATACATAACTATGTTAAAGGTGATTTTGGTAAGGTGTATTTGGCTAATGGAGAAGCCTTAGATGTTGTGAGCATGGGAGACGTCCAGATTTTACCACCCAATGGGTTTGTCTGGTTACTGCAGAAAATACAACATATTCCTAACTTAAAGAGAAATCTAATTTATGTAGGACAACTTGATAATAAAGGGCATGCAATACTATTTGTTGGTGGTACCTAGAAGGTTACAAAAGGAGCCATGGCATTAGCTCGTGGAAAGAAAACTGGTACTCTTGTATATGACCCAAAGCCCAAGAGGCACGGTTGCAATTGCTAAAGTAGGTACTGATGCAAGCCTATGGCACCGCAGACTTGGTCACATAAATGAGAAAATGATGAAAATGCTACTGTTAAAAGGAAAACTACCAGAATTGAAGTCTATTAATTTTGACATGTGTGAAAGCTACATCTTAGGAAAGCAAAAAAGAATGAGCTTCTTGAAAACTAGCAAAACATTGAAGGCTGGAAAATTGGAGTTAGTACACACTGATTTGTGGGGGCCTTCTCCGGTCGCAGCCCTTAAAGGTTTAAGGTATTACATCACTTTCATTGATGACTCAAGCAGAAAAGTATGAGTTTATTTTCTGAAAAATAAATCTAATGTATTTGAGACTTTTAAGAAGTGAAAGGCTATAATTGAGACAAAAACAGATTTGAAAATAAAATGTCTAAGGTCAGACAATAGAGGAGAGTACATAGATGGAGGATTAAATGAGTATTGTGTTGCACATGGAATTAGGATGGAGAAGACCATTCCTGGAACACCACAGCAAAATGATGTGGCTGAGCACATGAATAGAACTCTCAATGAGCGTGCTTGGAGTATGAGGTTGCATTCTGGATTACCAAAAACTTTCAGGGTTGATGCTGTTAATACTACAGCTTACCTGATAAACCGATGACCATCAGTTCTTATGGAGTTTAGAATTTCTAAAGAGGTTTGAAATAGTAAAGAGGTAAAGTTTTCCCATTTAAAAGTCTTTTTTGTGTTTCTTATGTTCATATTGATTCTGATTCTTGTAGTAAACTTGATGCAAAGTCTAAAATATGTTTTTTTATTGGCTGGCAATGAGAAATTTGGCTATCGGTTTTGAGATGAACAAAACCAAAAAATCATTAGAAGTAGAAATGTGATATTTAATGAATAAGTTATGTACGACAGATCAACTGTAGTGCCAAATGTTACAGAGATAGATCAAAAGAAATCTAAGTTTGTCAACTTAGATGAATTGACTAAGAATATTGTCCAGAAAAAGGGTGAAGAAAATAAGGAGAATGCAAATTCTCAAGCAGATCAAAGTACACTTGTAGCCGAAATTCGTAGATCTTCCACGATCACTAGACCTCCACAGCGTTATTCACCTACTCCAAATTATATCATATTGACTAATAGTGGTGAGCCAAAGTGCTATGATGAAGCCTTGCAAGATGAAAATTCCAGCAAGTGGGAGTTAGCCATGAAGGATGAGATGGATTCGTTGTTGGGGAATCAGACATGGAAACTGACTGAAATGCTAGCAGGAAAGAAGGCTTTGCAAAATAAGTGGATATACAAAATAAAGAATGAGCATGATAGTAGCAAACGCTACAAGGCCAAATTAGTTTTCAAAGGTTTCCAACAGAAGAAATGCATTAACTACTCAGGAATATTTTCTCCAGTTGTGAAGATGTCATCAATTAGACTGGTACTAGGAATGGTGGCTACAGGGATTCTACATCTTGAGCAGTTAGAAGTGAAGACGACATTCCTTCATAGTGACTTAAAGGAAGACATTTACATGAGTCAGCTAGAAGGGTTTATTGTTCAAGGACAAGAGAGTCCAGTCTGCAAACTGAGAAAGAGCTTGTATGGCCTAAAACAAGCTCCAAGACAGTCGTACAAGAAATTTGACAGTTTTATGTGTAGAACTAGGTTCAAGAGATGTGAAGCTAATCATTATTGTTATGTTAAGTTCTTGACAACTCGTATATCATTTTACTGCAATATGTTGATGATATGCTCATTGTAGGGTCTAGCACTGAAAAGATTAATAATCTGAAGAAGCAATTATCAAAACAGTTTGCAATGAAAGATTTGGGAGCTGCAAAACAAATCCTTGGTTTGAGAATCACTAAAAACAAGGCCAATGGTACAGTGAAGCTTTCATAGACAAAATATGTAAAGAAGATTCTCAGCAAGTTCAACATGAATGAAGATAAACCAGTGAGTACACTCTTGGGTAGTCATTTTAGACTAAGTAAAGTACAGTCACCGAAGACGAAAGAAGAGAGGGACCATATGAGCAAAGTACCCAATGCCTCAACTATTGGCAGCCTGATGTATGCTATGGTGTGTACAAGACCAGACATTGCACATGTAGTGGGAGTTGTGAGTAGATACATGAGTAGGCCAGGAAAGCAACATTGGGAGGCAGTCAAGTGGATTCTAAGGTATCTGAGACTAAGTAAAGAAGAGTCACCGAAGACAAAAGAAGAGAGGGACCATATGAGCAAGATACCCTATGCCTCAACTGTTGGCAGCCTAATATATGCTATGGTGTGTACAAGACCAAACATTCCACATGCAGTGGGAGTTGTGAGTAGATATATGAGTAGGCCAGGAAAGGAACATTGGGAGGCAGTCAAGTGGATTCTGACGTATCTGAGAGGTTCATCAGATACATGTTTTTGCTTCACATGTGCAAGTTTGAAACTGCAGGGTTATGTAGATGCTGATTTAGCAAGTGATATTAATAGTAGAAAGAGTACTATTGAGTTTATATTTACTCTGAGTGGTACAACTGTATCTTGGGCTTCAAATCTACAAGAGATTGTTGCTTTGTCTAATACAAAAGCTGAGTATGTTGCAGCGACTGAAGCTGCAAATGAGATAATTTGGCTACACAGTTTCTTAGATGAATTGGGTAAGAAGCAGGAGATGAGCATTCTACACAATGACAGTCAAAGTGCAATTTTTCTTGCTAAAAAATTCAGTTTTTCATTCAAAGTCAAAGCATATACAGATGAGATATCATTTTATCCGTTACCTTGTTGCTTTGTCTAATACAAAAGCTATGTTGCAGTAACTGAAACTGCAAAGGAGATGATTTGGCTACACAGTTTCTTGGATGAATTGGGTAAGAAGTAGGAGATGGGCATTCTACACAATGACAGTCAAAATGTAATTTTTCTTGCTAAAAAAAGTTTTGCATTCAAAGCCAAAGCATATACAATGAGATATCATTTTATCCGTTACCTTGTTGAAAATAAGCTGGTAATACTTGATAAGATTTGTAGATCTAAAAATCCAGCAGACATATTGACTAAGGATATCACTATTGAGAAGTTGAAGCTGTGTGCAGCTTCAATTGGTGATTGAACTAGTCTCCAAGTGGGAGATTTTGTTAGGCTTTGTGGAACCTAATTGTATTTGATCCAAAATATGACCCCACCCGAAATAATATTGTTACGGTTTTTAATGAGAAATTTTCTGAGACTTAGTCTATGGAGTGGAGACTTGAGCCGATAGGTCCAAACTGTTGCGCTCATTGTAGCCTGTTTGGTAGCCTATTGTGAATCTTGTGCGCAAGATAGAAAAACTATTATTTTGGAGATTAGGGTTTGACGTAGTTTTTTAGAGAGAAAACTGTACTGCCGCATCTTATATTTTTTTTTTTTTTTTCCTTGAGAATAGTGAAATCTCTGCAACTCCGTGGATATAGACAAATTGTCAAACCACGTAAATATTGTCTTATGTAGTTATTTTCTTTGGTACATGTTTTTTCTCTATTTTTGCATCTCACAGATTTAGGAATTTTGTGGATATTCCCTTTCAACCCTAACCAAAGTCAAAACATTTTTTTTAATAAATTCACAACCCTATATCTGCTGCTTATCCCCATAACATTGTTAATAAGATATGCATTTTTCATTTGGGGAAATAACTCAATATAATTCATTTAGGATAAGAAATGATTGATTTATGTGAAAGACTCAGGTGAAGTGACCAAAAATCATTCGCACCTTTCTCAACCTAACTATACACAAATAGTAAAATGTGCATAACTACAATGATAACAACCCTAACCCTACATTACTTAACATCTATAATGAGAGACAAAAAAATAAAAACAAACAAGCAATTTTCGCAAAACTAAAATCAGATCCAAAAAACATCTTGCAAAAAGAGGCTTCGAATCTTCCCCTCCCCAACCATATCCAAACAACATCCCCAAATCTAAGCATTTATATGAAAGGGTTAGCTTACCTCTAGTACTTTTTTTTAAAGGAATCTCATTTTGTTTTAACGAGAAAGACTGTCACATCACCCACTAACTAAATAAAAAGTGGGGATTAAAACCCACTACCACTTGTCATTGTATATTTAAACTAAATAAAAGGTGGAAATTAAAACTCACTATCACTTGTCATTGTATATTTAAAATAAAATGAAATGTCTAGTTAGAAAAGTACTAAAAGTAAGTCAAACCTATATATTTATGAAACATGAACCTCTATGTTTATGAAACACGAGGGAGTAATGGAAGCCTAGCCTTGTACGCAACAACCATATAAAAGCTGCTTGTCTGGTCAACCATATGATCACACACTCCCTCCCTCCCTCCCTCTCTCCCTTGTGAATCATATTTCCATTGAAAAGTTAAGAGAAGAAAATTGAATCTAGGAGAAGTAGTAGTACATCAAGAGTTTTTTATTTTATTGTATTGGCGAATTCAATAAAGTAGCAGCTAACATACAATAATACAAATACAAATACATAGAAGAGTATTAAAAAAACACAGAATACATTAAATTATGTTTATGTATTCTGAAATCTGAAACAACACAATTTAAAGAAACAAAACCAACCAACCAAACTCGAGTAAACAAGTACCAGCCACATATATATAGAGAGAGAGATTAATAATAATTGAACTATTTCTTGTTACTGCTATTACCTCCACCTCCACCTCCAGCGGAGGAGGACCCACCGGCCGCCTTCTTAGCCGCCTTTTCTTGCAGTGCCTTGGCATCCCTGAACACACAAAACCCAAAATCAAAACCCAAAAATATTTATTTAAAAAAAAAAAAAAAAAAAAAAAAAAAAAAAAAAAAAAACCTCTCGCGGCGCTGTTCGGGGGTCAAGCCATCATCTTTGTTCTTGCTAGACTTACTGCCGCCTCGAGCCTGAGCCCGCTCGCGATCCTTCTCCCTCTGGTTTCCGCGTTAACATCCCATCTCTTCACAATTAAGGAACACACACACTTTTTACCCAATAATATTTATTTATATAAAATAAAATAAAGCAATTTCTTTGTTTGTTTGTTTAGTAAAGCAATTAGATTTAGATTTAGATACAGCAAGAATTAAGAAATCTAAAATTAGAAAAGGATATGAGTCATGGTGTTGGTGTTGGTGTTGGCGTTGGAGCTGAGAGAAAGCAGCTCTGAGAGATTCCAAGTGTGCAGTGAATATTATGCGTCTTCTTCTATTCTACAAGGTCAATACTCTCAACTCTCAATATACCTGGATGAGATGAGAGAGACTCGGTTTTCTTTTTCTTTTTTTAAATGGGATTGGGAGGAGACTCGTTTATTATTTATTTATTGATTGCCTTCTGCTTGCGCACCGCTTCTTTTTTTCCAATTCAACCATCACTTTTCTACTTTCTACTTTCTACCACGCTCGTCAATATTATCTCAAAAAATAAAATAAAATAAAATAAAATATCATTTTCGTCCCTAAACTATCACAAAAGTTCATTTTTCGTCCCTAAATTTTTTCAAACGTATTGATTTTCGTCCCTCCGTCTGACGGAGTGCTGACGTGGCTTTGACAGTATGCTGATGTGAGAGGGACAAAAATCAATACATTTGAAAAAGTTTAGGGACGAAAATAGAACTTTTGAAAGTTTAGGGACGAAAAACAAACTTTTGTGATAGTTTAGGGACGAAAATAATATTTTACCCAAAAAAAATTAAGCGGTCTAATGTACCACATCGGTCAGGTAGTGAGTGAGTTTTTGTTTTATAAGTCTCGCTATTACTTATAAAGATTAAACCATTTTGTAAGTCCAATTATTCAAAACTTTTCAAAATTGACCAATTTAATTCTTAATGCCAACTTAGTTCCTAAATAGTGTGAGTCCAATTAGTCATTTTTCTCAACTGTGTTTAAGGAATAAGCTATCATTAGGGACCAAATTGGTCAGTTTTGAAAATTTATAGATCTTATTTGCATTAGCCTAAATCTCAGGATATGTTAATAAATTTTACCCAAAAAAAAAATATAGGGTTTGTAAATATTTTTAAGGTTAGAAGCTAGTATTTTTCTTATTTTAAGCTAGCTACCCACATTTATATATATCTTACCTCTTTTGTATAAATAAATAAATAAATCCCCTCCAAATAACAGTGAGACAATTTCAATTTAAAGGGATGTACTCTAACAACTATGTAACAATTTATAAGACTCTCCACATGTATTATTTAAAAACAATTTTTTTTCTCCAAATTAGTTTGTAGGAATGCCCTTCAATCCACTCTACAGAGATTCATAAACTAATCACATAACTAAGTTAAATGTCATGTGACTTAAAGTACAAATGGACAGCTCTTTCAATCGGTCCAACACGTAGTGGGTTGGATGAATATTCCTCTAACTCGGTATGGAAGTAAACTTTTTTCTTATTTAAACAAGTCACATGACCTTTTTAAATATAAATGATCATTTGAAGAACCATGTGGTGGATTTAACAAAATTCCTCCAAATTAGTTTAAAGGCAAACTCTTTCCTTTATATAAAAGGAAGTGTTGCCCTAACTTGTGGTCATACTATTCCACATCTTTCCCATAAAACACCTCAGAAAACCCATAGACTTGTAGTGTGGTGGATGGAGCTTAGTACTTTAGGGTTTACAGTTACGGTACATCCTTCAATTCTATTGAACCCTCCACCCAAGTGTCTCCAAATGGATTATATATGTCTTATCTCTAATTCTTTATTTTATAATACATCTTTTTTAGAATTATCTAGTAAATTTTGAGTTTATTTTTTTCTTTTCCAATCCCTTTAACACTCAAAGACACCAATAGGCCCGATGACACCAATTAGCCACTCATGGCTAGATCAGCAGCCATCATGAGGTCCCTTAATGATGTAAAATAAACCGTCATGACCTTTCTAGACTCCCACGAGCACCTGAAATCATCACGCAAGGCAAAAAGGCACTAATAGAAATCATGGGCCTCCGAGTCGAAATCGCATGAAATTTGGTAGGCTGAAGCGAAACGGTCTTCTGAGTAATAATTGTCGCTTCTCCACAAAGTATCCATGAAAATGGCGAATTCCTTCATTTAGGCCTTGAAAACTACGATTTTGCCATTTATAATAATTTTTGTTTCCTTAATAACTCTTTACTCAAAAGTCAAAATAAGGCCCCGCTTATTTTGGAACGACCCTTAAGGTCAATAGTTTATGATTTTGCATTTAATTCAATTTTGCCATTTTTGGTAAATTTCAGTATTTTGTCACCTAATCACATAATTAGTGCAAATTAGGGTTTTAGACATTTTTCTCAGTATTTATATGTTTTGTAGTCGTTAGAGGCAAATTAGATTATTATCAATAAACACAAACTTTTTGTCAATTTTCTTCTCTAATGGATTCCATTTTATCACCTTGTGGATTTAAGGAACCCCTCATGAATTCAAGGTTTACTACCCAGAAACTAACAGTTTAGTTTCTGTCCATCAAAGAGAGCATCACGTGTGCTTTCTTTAGGCTTCCGCAACATTACTCAATAGCAATGTGTCACACCAAAAACACCTAATTCGATTGGAAAAAAAAAAAAAAAAAAAAAACCATTGTCGGCAAAACCCCATCAATATATGTTGCATTAAGCTCTCACACGAAACTATTTTGAGCTCAAAGGACAAAGTAGAGACAAAGTGCAAGAGAAAGGGAATTTCATTTTTGTGAGAGAGCAAGAGAGAGAGAGAGAAGGAGAGAGAGAACCATATGTAAAAGAACTACCCACATTAGTACCAAGCATTATGACTTTTGGGGGCTCATGGGTGGTACAATAACTTGGAGACTCCACTAAGGATGGTTAGAGAGTTCAAGCCTATAAATTTTATATTATTCTTGAATTCACCATTTAATTAATAACTTTTGTATTTTCCATTTGGAAATTCTTTTGTACATAGTTGTATATATGTGATTATTTATAAAGCATGTGCAAACTTAAGGAAAGATTTAATTTCTGCTATACCTTTGTATGTATGTTATTGTATATTTTTGTACGTTTGTAAATCTTTCCCCTTTGTTCTCCAAAAAGAGCATGACATGTCACTCATTTTTATGGGTCAAGCTTGGACTCGACGAGAATCTGAGTAAGCTTGTTATCTATCTTTAGATAGAATTTGGAGGTCAAACTAGGCACCGCCTTGTAACCGTGTGTACAGTCAGAGATGGTAGCTAAAAAACTCCTCTTGATCACTCTATCCCACAACTTCTATGAATAGAATGATATAATGATCAAGGACCCCTTCCAATAGGATTTCTAGGTGGAAGCCTTGATCGTGTCTCATATGGTGAGCCTACCTAGAGGGACTCGTTTATGAGGACTAGTTTAGAAAATCGAGTGGACACCTAACCTTAAGATAAGGCACCCGAAGGTAGGGTTGTTTTTAAAATGAGTCATGTAATTGTTTGCCTATTTCAAGTTCCTAATAAAGCGCACACCCATAAGGTTTGATCTCTTTACTTATACATCATGAACAAAAACCCTAGGAAGGTGATCCAAGAATCATTTGTGCACTATGACCTTCCCAAATCCTTGTCTTTAACAGCCACACTCTCTAAAAGAACTCCTGGCCATTGAAGAAGAGAACACACGTTATACCACCAAGCTATAGACTCTATCTTAAGGTAGTATAACTTGTCCCACTCTCCCTTAAAAGTTACCATGGCTTTTGAGTGGAGTTGTGGTATGCCTTTATATTAGAACCTCTTTCGCTCTCCTTTGTGTGTGTGTGTGTTTATTTCTCCAAAAAAAAAAACCTTCCCAAATCAAGGGTTTACAAACCCTACAAGGGTATTCATGTATACACTCTCACCTAATCATAAAAATAATAAATGAGGTGACAAAAAACCAAATATTTACATAAGATAAAGGATAAAGAGCTAAATTTAGTGATCAAAATGGATTGGACGCATAGTCTTCTTTGTATCAAAGCCCATGTACATGTTTGTGACACCACCACATGACACCCTTTTGGAAAGGTTTTTAGAAAATAGATTGTTTTAAAAATTTGTCTTGAAAAATCCGGAGTTTTGAAAAATTTAGGAGTTGCTGCTTATTTTAAAGGGAAAATAAAATAAGAAATTAAAACCTTTTTTTTTTAATTCAGAAATAACTCCATAGATAAAAAAATGAAATAAAATGAAATAAAAAAATGGTCTAAGTTCCACCAAGAATGAGTTCAATGGTCAAATTATGTCGTCGATACATTTCCCGATCTTTACTAAGTAAATAAGGGTTGTGTAATATTTAATTAATTACTTAATAGACATGAAATTATTCAAGTTTATTTCATCAAATCAAACAAATAGTAAATTTTATGGCATAACGGCATGAGACTAAATGATATGAGAAGACAAGCAATAGTAGAAATGACATGATAATGGCCAAATTGGCCATTTACCACTTTTTGCAAAAATTATTAGCAACATACCACTATTTGCAAAATAATTAGCAATATACCACTTTTTTGAAACTCGAGTTCATGAAACTCGAGTTTGCTATGTAAATCGAGCTTTAAACGCTTGAGTTTCATAAAAATAAAAAAAAATAAAAATAAAACTTATGTTGACGTGGATTTTTTTATTGAAAAAATCTCACATGGAACTCAAGCTTGGTACACTCAAATTCCATGCAACACAATACTCGAGCTTAACAAGCTCGAGTTCTTTGTAAATACAAAACTCGAGCATAATGCTCTTTTTTTTTCTTATATGGTACTCAAGCTTACCAAGCTCGAGTTCCTTGTAATATGGAACTCGACTTTGTTAAGCTCGAGTTCCTTATACTTCTTTTTTTATAATCAACAAATAAACATAAAAATAAAAATAAGTAATTTTTTTTCATTTGAATGCACAAACATATGTTTTTATTTATTTAAATAGAAGCATTGTAAAATATAGAAATTTTAATTTCAAAATATTAATTTTTAGGCCACTCACACAATTTCACTAGGTGTTTTATGAGAAAACAATGAATAATATCTAAACATGGTGTGCTACAACTCGCCAAGAAAAAAAGTTGGCAAAGCAACTTTCACATCATCAGCCAAACATTTAGATGTACAAAAAAAATCTTTCACATTCCTCTTAGAAACACTGCAAGTCAAGAACTTACATATCCAGATGTGGTAAGATGTAAGTTTTTCTTTATATCCGAGTGGTCCACTCTTTCTGCAATACTTATCAATCATTTGACCATAAAATAATTCGGAACAGGATTGATAAAGTAATAATATGGAGCTTAAACTTCTTTTGGTGTGCCCATGGCTAAAAATGGAGTGAGATTTTTCTTTTACATGTTGTTCTAATTTCTCATTGTAACCCCCAATATTTTAACCAATTTGACCATAACACTTCCGAGAAGTTAGAAATGAATGAATGAACAAGGGGTATGAGTGGCTTAAAAATTAAAATTTCTATGTTTTACAATGCTTCTATTTAAATAAATAAAACATATGTTTGTGCGTTCAAATGAAAAATATTACTTATTTTTATATTTATGTTTATTGGTTGATTATCAAAAAAAAAAAATTATATATATATAAGGAACTCGAACTTACCAAACTCGAGTTCCATATTACAAGTAACTCGAGCTTGGTAAGCTCGAGTACCATTGAAGAAAAAAAAAAGATCATTACGCTCGAGTTTTGTATTTACAAAGAACTCGAGCTTGGTAAGCTTGAGTATTGTGTTGCATGGAACTCGAGTTTACTAAGCTCGAGTTCCATGTGGCAATTTTTTCAATAAAAAAATCCACATCAGCATAAGTTTTTTTATGAAACTCGAGCATTTAAAACTCAATTTACATAGCAAACTCAAGTTTCATGAACTCAAGTTTCAAAAAAATGGTATATTGCTAATTATTTTGCAAACAGTGGTATGTTACTAATAATTTCCGCGAAAAGTGGTAAATGGCCAATTTGGCCCATGATAATGATGAAATTAACAATAAGTGCATGTAACAAAATAACAACAATTTTATTATGTGAAGCATAGCCCAAGTTAAAATATTTCAATTTTTAATTTTGAACAATGAAAGATATATCCATGATTGTCTTGGATTGCATTCTGAAAGAGGTATTGGGCTCCTATTTATCAAATTTATTTGGTTCGGTCTAGTTGAAAGAAAATGGTTCATTTGTTTTTATGAAAAAGTAAGGTCAAGATTTAAGTTCTATTAGCAATTGGACTTTGATTTTTTTATTTGATCTAATACGCTAAACCACCTATCCTCCTAAACAATTAACAATAACCATGTAAACACTTTCAACAGCCAACTTATTAAAGCCACTTAAGGAGTTGTCGGGGACGTTTTTGCGAGAAGGGCCAAAAATGCGAAAACGGGCCAAATCTCCCCTTGGGTTCTTTAGAAGTGTTTATTTGTAGAGAATCAAGCCCAAAATTCACAATGTATAGAAAACAAAGGCTAATGGTGCTTTAACAAGAGAGAATCAAAATGCTAATAACAAAAGTGCAGAAAAAGTAAAAAAATATACCAAGTCTGAAACTTCGACCCACAGTCACCGAGAAAAGGAAATTAAGAGAGGTTGTGAGAAAGAGAGGGAAGGTTCCCCTATACCCATATTTCCACCCCTAGGGTTCAGAATCGTGAGAATGTTTCCTAGCTCTGTGGGTTTTGGCTTTTAAGTTTCAGCTCCATCGGGAAAACGTGATTCAACAGGTCTGAAACTTCGACCCACAGTCACTGAGAATAGGAAATTGAGAGAGGTTGTGAGGAAGAAGGCAAAGGTTTCCCTTTACCCATATTTCCAGCCCTAACGTTCGGAATTGTGAGATTGTTGATTGGCTGAATGAGTTTTTGCTCTGAAGTTTCAAGTCTCTAGGTAGAACGTGGTTGGTCCATTTTGAATCTGATTGGGGCCTTTTGTATTGAACTTGCGGTGATCTAAGTAATTGGTTTTTGGTTAATAGAAGAGGCTTTGAACCCCAAGGTCTCAATCAAATAAGTTATAGTCAGATTTGCTTTAATTGGGTAAGAGAGTTGGCTTGCTTTTTACATGATTTTGGAAATAAAGTGGCTTACTCCATTAGCTATTCTTTCCTTGTCATTGTAGGCTTTTGACAGCTGCATTTGGCTACAATAGGCTAGCTAATTAGTTTAAGGTCAGCTGTGTTTTTTG
This sequence comes from Quercus gilva, assembly GCA_023621385.1. NCBI lineage: Eukaryota > Viridiplantae > Streptophyta > Magnoliopsida > Fagales > Fagaceae > Quercus > Quercus gilva. The sequence continues at coordinate 29,494,949 of CM042478.1, read as the reverse complement.
GGTGGAAAAGAAAATATGGTAGCAAAATTAGGTTAGGGCAGAAACTTTGGGCCACAGTCACCCAGAGTATAAAAGCTATTTTAAGAAATTTTGGGTATAAGACTTCCTCCACGAAACTGAGCTACTACCAGCGTCCCTTGCCCACTTGGTAGCACGCATGGGCTGGGCTCATGCAAAAGGTCCGAAAGGAGCTAACCCATACCCTCCAAACCACACTTTCTCAATTTCCCCATAAGTTGCATGGGCTTAGGCTATGCTTAAAAGAATAAAATATAATATAATACATGATTTGAGTCCACAATGAAGTCAAGCTTGGTTGAATCGGGCTTGTAGAAAATGTGTCGCAAAAATAGGTATCAACAGGAGTAAAGCCCTCATCAACTCGGCCATTCCTAAATCTTTCATTCTCACTCATTCTACATACCAATTTTTAATTTCTAGCAATCTCAACCAATAAATGAAGCATTCTATTAACAGAAAAAAGAATAAAGAATAAAGAATAAAGAAAGAAGAAAGAAAGAAGAGTTTGGTCAATTTAGTGAGTACTATATCCACCTCTCAGCCAAAATGGGCATTTGCCCCTTTCGCCAAAACTTTCTAGCAAAATGCCCATTATCTGAAATTATTTTGGGAGATGCCCCTGTTTTGAAACTTGATTTTCTAAAAATCGAGTTTCAATTTAAAACTCGATTTTTGGACAATCGAGTTATAGCGAATTGAAAATTAAAAAAAATAAAAATAAAATTGTAGAACTCGAGTTCTGGAACTTGAGTTCCATTCAAGGTACTTGAGTTCCTTGAAAATATTCAAGTGGAACTCGAGTTCCAGAAATTTTTTTTTTTCTAAGTTCAATTTCGCTATAACTCAATTGTCCAAAAATCGAGTTTTACATTTGAAACTCAATTTTCTAAAAATTGAATTTCAAAACAGAGCCATATCCTTAAATAGTTTCAAACAAGAGACATTTTGCTGAAAAGTTTGTAAGAAAGGGGTAAAACCCCATTTTGGCCCCACCTCTCCTCAAATGCATTTGGCAATGATTCACGCAGCGGAGACGGTGGAGCTCTCATTCTCAAGGAGGGTATTGATTTCTTCTAAAATGTTTCTCAAAAGAAAATTTGGGAGATCAAATGATATAAAAGAAACTAAAAAAAAAATTAAGATTATTGTTTGTAATGTATCTCTGATAATGTTTTTCTTTTTCCACATATTTTGTTTTGTATACACACTCTCTCTCTCTCTTGGTATACATTCCCCGAGAATTCGAGACTCACTCTTTCTCAAATGTTTCTTTTAAAAACCCAGAAAGACTCCCCCCCTTTTGCATTCCAATCCAATCTGCTCCCTTTATTTTTTATTTTATTTTTTCTCTAGCCATTTGTTTGTTTTCTTTTTTCCACGCTAAACCCCAACAGTTCAATGCAAAAACTGAGAGCATCCCTCGGTGTTTTGTTTGATGTTGTAGTAGGGTCTAGTAGACTGTTAATGCAACATCAATCGGCAATTGAGCATGCCTCACTCTTCCCTCCAATTTTGTTTTCTTCTCTCTCTCTCTCTTAATATTTCTTTCTTTTTTAACTACTAAAATCAAAAGTTAGACAAAAATTGAAAATTTCATTTGTGATTAAACTTATAATAAAAACAAAATTGGTTTAAATAAAAATGTCAGATTTGCACGATAAATGAAATAAGGATTTTTGTACATTTTTTTTTAAAATTTAAAATTTAATAAAATAAAGGTGAAAAATGATAGAATGATTAAAAAAAACCGTAAATAAAAAGTAAAATTAAAATTTAAGTTAACACGACAAATGAGAAAGATATTAGAGAATTTATGCACATCATTTAATTTGTTCATCATTGGAGGGGTGCACATGCCAAAGGGTATGCTCATGATTGAGGAACAAAATAGGGTGTCTGTATCAAGATTCAAGAAAAGAATTGTACATTTTGTACCAAACATTTGTAGCTTATAAAAGCAACTACTATGTAAGACTTTGTCTTTCCATTCAATGGTATCAAAAAATAAAAAATAAAATAAAAGCAAGATGTTGTATCTTTTTAACATAGCACTTGACAAGCTTCTATAAAAAAAGGGAAAACATTGCTGCTAACTCACAAATTAAGACAAGTTATAACTTTAGCTTTGGAAATAAAGATGGTTCGGATTAGTCTGATGAATGAGAAATGATAAGTATCACTTCTATTTAGTGCATTAAAAAACTCATGGTTTTGTTTAGATATATGTAGTGAATATGTTTCAAGATTTATGAGAATGTGAAATGCACTCGAATGTAAATACAATTTTCAGTATTAGGTTCTCCACCATTTTATAGAATTTTTAGAGTCACTAAAGAAAATATGTTGAATGAGATAAAAACGTTGTATTTGCTAGACACTGCTGTTTACTTGCTTTAAGCAGTGAACACTTAAAAAAACAAAGTTTGCTTTTGATTCTTCTTAGGTCTCACATGATCAGTTGCCCTAAATGTTTATTCAAGAGGGATTTGGTTTTCCTACTTTTTTGGATTTGAGGATTCAGGACAATCAGTTGAGTCCTTTATTGGGCGCAAAAAAATTTGTTGGGTAAAGGTTCAAATTCAGCAAACATTTCAGTTCCTCCATTGTATTGTTAATGCCTTAATGGTCTCTTAATTGTTCCAAGCTCAGTAGAAAGGCTTTTGATAAGCCCACATCCAATGCAAAGTGTCTTTTGATGATAGAGACCAAGGCACTGCTTCGAAGGATCTCGTTCAAGTACCAATTGGGCCGGTTACGAGAGCACAAGCAAAGAAGTTCAAAGATGTACTCAACGGACTCATCCAAGAGTTATGGGCTCAAGCAAATTTGTGGAGGCCCATTGAGCATGATCCACGTGGGCAGCAAAGAATCGTAATCTTGATTCAAGTTCTAGAAGAATCCGGTCAAGGCTAAGAATTGGCAAGAAATATTTTGGGCTTATTCTAGAAGGATCGTGATGCACAACACAATTTAATATTTAATTATTGCAATTTATTATTTTTGGTATTTTTATGTTGAAAAACGTTATTTTAGGTTTAGGTGATTTATTTCCTTGTTTTTAGGTGCATTTAATGCTTTTTAGGTCAAATTTGATTCCTAATATGGTTAGGTATCAATTAGGAGTTTTTTTAGAATATATTTTCTTGTCTGTCAAGTTTTATGGAGCCCTTAAATAGGCTCCTAAGTCTGTAAACGTTTTTGGATGACATTTTTTTTATATTCATAAAAACTTGTGAGGTTTATTCTCTTTGGTTCTTTGAAGAACTATTCGAACTTATCGGGATTTCCCGTGGCGTTCACCTTGACTTATCAAACGGAGTTTCCACCACCGTTTGTGGCGTCTTCCTTATACCGAGGTTCTTGTTTGTCATAAACAACGGGTCGAGGTCTTCCATTCAAATCTGTCCATAGAACGATCTTGGGTTCCCTTTCGTTGTTGGGTCTCGTTATTCTTGACGGGGTTCACATCATTTACCCTCTAATCCGCAGCTCTTGTTTATCCCTTGTGATGAGTCTTTCCTTGGGTGACTTTTATCAGCTTTAGGGTGTATTTGGTTGGGTGAATACAGAAAGGATGAAAAATAGAGAGAGGAAAATAGGGTGGAAAATGTCATTTTCCACTGTTTGATTGAGGAAAGAAAATAGGAGAGAAAGTTTTCCCTCCGGGTCCACTTTTTTTATCCTCTCAATTTGGAAGGAAAATAGAAAGAGAAAAGTGCTGAGAAATGCATTTTACACAAATACCCTCTCGCCTATCCCTCAATTTATTCATGATGACTTTTGCCTCTTCTCAGTAACGTTGCTTTGGCTTATGTTTTTTTTTTTTTTTTTTTTTTTTTTTTTTTTTTTTTTTTTTTTTTTTTTTTTTTGGCAATGTTGCCTCTTCTTTTTTTCTTTTGATTTTCTAGGATGCCTTTTTTCTTCTTCTGGGCAGAAACGTTGCCTTTTTTTTTAACTAGACGTGATTTTTTTTTTGGGACATGATTTTTTTTTTATAATAAATTTGAGAGATTTTTTTTTTTTTTTTTGTAGTTATTTGTCACTTTTTTATTTCAATTGGGCATCATTCTTTAACAAGGGTATTTAAGTAAATTTATTCAAACCCATTTTTTCCATCCCTCTACTTTTCCACTCTCAACCAAACAAATAGGGGAGAAAATAAAATCTTTTCTATCCTCCCACCATTTTTTATCCTCCTATTATTCCACTCTTCCAACCAAACAGACCCTTAGGTTAAAGTAAATAGATTTTGGGCTCTGTTTATTTTTTAGATAACTATATTCATAGATGTGCCAAAAGTATCCTTAACAAGCGTAAACCCCAGATGCAGCCAATCCAAATGGCTTTATTAGCAGTTAAAAGTTGAAGAAAAGGTAAATGCTAGCTGCATTTTTTGTCCATTAAATTCAATGTATGAGCAAGGTTTTCAGTTTTAGGTAGCACGTTTGTTCCAATCCCCCGTATCAACATCTAACATCCATAGCTTTTCCCAATAAACTTCTGTATCTTCAAATGTTTTCTTGGCTTATTTTGTACTGTGAACCTACCTTTTGGGTCACTAATCTAGAGAAGTTTGTCCTTTATGAGAGTAGCAGGGATGATAATGATCCTCTTGATTGCCTAAACTGAGTTGTCCTCAAAAAGCTCATACAACTTATCCAAATTTTGGTCATTATTGGCTTGATCGATTAGGTTTGAAACCATCAAAGGGGTAATGGAGATAGGGTCATATTTTTGCTTAGCGTTTGAATCCTCCCTGCCATGGAACATAAAGGGTCCATCTAGACATCAATAGATTTCCAATCTTCGACCGGGATATAGGCCTCCTTTACATCTAGACACTATGCATTTTCTATGGCTCATTAAATAGGTGATGTAGCTTTAATTGGGTCACTTCTCAGCCATTTCTCACCTTACATTTGCTTATTAAAATGCTCATACATAGGCGCTCTCTTTGATGCAATCATTCAGGTGAACTTTGATATTAATGTTGTGTTGAAATCCTTGGAATGTCTCAAACCAAGACCACCATTCATCTTAGAGTTGGATTAACAAGTGCCCTTGGAACATATATTAATTAATCATTTTATAAAAGTTTTAATACTATTTTTATGGGAAATCAAAAAAAATTTTAAAAAAAAGTTACTTACTAATTTATTTTCCCATAAAAAATTTCTAAAAATATTTCATAAATCAATACTCTTAAGAGCATATGTTGACTTTTCCTTTCATCTTATATTGACATAATTGTTCCCAGGCCTTCCAAACTAGAAATCTTCCATCTTGGTTTCTAGGATCCCATTAAAATCTTCTTATTTGAGCATCCAAATTTTTGCAGACCCTACTTAGTATATCAAAAGTGGACATGGTGTACGTAGGAGGAATTTTGATTAGTGTGTATCTACTTGCCTAAGACAGTGTCCTTCTCCAATATTTTACTCTAGCTTACAGTTTACCTTACAAGAAACTGAAGTTTTGGTTCTACATTGGTGACCATCTTTTTGAATGTCTTTCATCTCTAATAGCTGCCTGATTTCTCTAATCATAATCTTTTGTGTCATTTTAGAGAACAACAAACTTGAATTAACTTTGTTAATCACTTGTATTGAGTAGCTGTTAGTAGTTTTTTAAACATTCATTCCAGGACATTGTCTCCGTTCTATTTGCTTTAGTCAAAAACATTATATCATTGTTATAGATTACGTGTGGGAGAGATTTTAAAAATAAATTCAATTACATTTGATTAATACAGTGTAAACAATGTTATTTATTTTAAGAACAATTAAATTAAACCATGAGATTTTTGAAAAAAGAAAAGAAAAGAAAAAGGATTATCACATTTGAGATGAATCTATTTTATGGTTCAAATTTAATTTAATAAATATAAATTTTTAAGTGATGGTGATCTACATACATTATCAGATTCCAAAAATAAAATCTTAGTGGTGAAATTGGCAAAATAAATAAAACTGAAAATGGAAAGGATTGTATCAAAAAAAAAAAAAAAAAATGGAAAGGATCCTATAATAATTTATTGGCCAATGCAACTGGATGATTGCTTTTATATATATTGAAAAACCTAATAAGCATTAAAGAATTGTTGTTAAGTTTTAATCTTTAATAAAAAAGCTAAAATCCTGGAAAAACCTATCACAGCAAAGTTTGTGTTTTTTGTGTGTCTTATATATAATTATTACCAGTTACCACAGTTTTCACCTTCATTAATTAATTCCCCACCTTTTTGCTGTGAGTGACAGACTCTAATTATAAGACTCATGAAAGAGGCTCCTCCTGCTCCTAGAACTAGTACTAGTAGTAGTGCTACGTGCTTTTTAAAACTTAAAAATGCGCACACCTCACTCACTCTTTGTTACATTTTTTTTTTTTTTTTAGATCCTAATAAATAAACCCTTCCTTTTCCTTTTCTCTCCTATGCTATTGCTATGTAAATGTAAGGCTCCTTAATTCCCTGCAACTGCAACCCTCTCTCTCTAGCAATCTTTTTTCGTTTTCAGGTAAATCTCTGTAATTTCTTTTTCCGATTTATTGATTTATTTCATTTTTTTGAATCCTTAATGATTTGTAGCTTATATGTATGCTTTTGCTTCACCTAACACGATTGCTCTGAAGCTCTTATCTACACTTTTATTATCCAAACCATCATCTGGGTTACGCTCCAAGAACCTGAATCCTTAATGGGTTTGCTTTAGCATATAATGGGGGTTTGGCTTTTTGTTCCACTGTTATCGATTATGTTGAAACGGTTGCTCCTATTAATACAAATCTGTGATGGGTCTTTTTTTTTTTTTGGTAATGTTTAATTATTAGCAGTATATGTTCATGTTCTTCTTTGTTTGTTTGTTAGGCCAATACATGTTTAGTGAGTGGTTCTTGTTCTTTGGGTTTTTGTTGGTTGTTTGTGGGGATTGCTTTTTTTTTCTTTTTTCTTTTTTTCTAAATTCTGGTAGAGTTTATTGGTAGTGTTGGATTGGTTTTAGGGATTAATGGGGAAGAAAATCAAGAAGAAGAGCCGAACTCCTGTAAAGGAGAAACGGGTTGCAACCCGTTCGACGAAAACAGTTACCCAAGATTCCGACCCAAGTGCTAAGACTGTTGATGAAGGAATTTCAGTAGTGAAAGAGAGAAAACCATGTGTCCATCTTGACAAGAGTGTTGATTTGATTAAATTGTCGGCTAAAATTGGGTCTTCAGAACCTATTACTTGCGAAGATTGTAGGGTTAATGGGAAGGGGACTAAGGGAAAAGGTAAACATGGGAAGAAGAAAGGTGGGGCTGCAGTTGATTCAAAATCTGACTACAGAGCCATGTGGGTTTGTTTGGAATGTGGGCATTATGCATGTGGAGAAGTTGGACTCCCTACAGGCCATCAAAGCCACACGGTTCGGCATGTTAGGCAGACTCGTCATCCTTTGGTAATGCATTTTGAGAAACCACAACTCTGTTGGTGCTTCCCTTGCAATGCTCTCATTCCAGTGGACAAGACGGAAGAGAATGATGAACATAAAGATGTCCTGTCAAATGTTGTGAAGTTGATAAAGGGGCAATCCTCAGAAGGGTCCTCGGCAGATGTTGAGGATGTTTGGTTTGGGGGTGGCAGTGTTACAAGTGAAATTAAATCAGGAAGCAGCATATTAAGTGATTTGGACAGAGGTGGTGGTTATGTAGTAAGAGGATTGGTTAATCTTGGGAATACTTGCTTCTTCAATTCAATAATGCAAAATCTTCTAGCTATGTGTAGATTGAGGGACTATTTTTTCAACTTGGATACCTCTATTGGACCTCTTACTGTTGCTTTAAAGAAGCTTTTTATTGAATCCAAAACGGAGGGAGGACTGAAAAATGTGATGAATCCAAGATCATTTTTTGGTTGCATCTGTTCGAAGGCTCCCCAATTTAGGGGGTATCAGCAGCATGACAGTCATGAATTGCTCCGTTGCTTACTTGATGGTTTGTCTACTGAGGAGTTGGGTGCAAGAAAACAGAGTAATTCTTCAGAGGGAGATGAAATTTCATCAAATCCAGGTACTTTTGTGGATGCTGTATTTGGGGGCCAAATATCTAGTACTGTTTGTTGTGTTGAATGTGGGCATTCTTCAACAGTGTATGAGCCTTTTTTAGATCTCTCCCTTCCAGTTCCAACCAAAAAACCTCTATCCAAAAAGTCCCAACCAGTCTCTAGAGCAAAGAAAACCAAGCTGCCACCCAAGAAAGGTGGAAGGACTCGGCCAAAAGTTATTAAAGCTGCAACTTTGTTGCCACCTCAAAGTGTTTCAACCCCATCAGCCAGCAATGATATGTCCTGTCAAGCACAGTCCATTGAGCCTGTTGAAGAAAAGATGATGGCTTCTTCATGCGATTCTAGACCATCAGATTCCAGTACCCTGATTGTTATGGCTGGTGAAGTGGGTTCAGCTTCACAGAACGAGTTAGCTGGTCAAACATCTGAAAATGAGCAAGTCTTTGAGAATGCTGTAGGGCAAACATCAGCTGAATTGGAAGATTTTACATGGATGGATTACCTTGAACCAGGAACTGTATTGGATGAACATGATTTGACATCACAAAATGTTGATATTTCAGTAATTAAAGATGCAGAAAACAAGGATGTATATCTGAATGACATACCATTACAGGGTAGCTCTGAATCTAGCAGTCAGACTTGTTCACTTGATACAACGCCAAATTCAAAACCAGATTCTTCAGCAAATTATTGCAACAATGAGCTCCCCTTACAGGTTCAAGGTAATGAAGTTCTATTGCTTCCATATAAAGAAGAAACTTCCACTACTGGGGAGATTATAAAAGGAGGAGCTGAGGCTTCCTCGTCAGTCATGGGCTGTGGACAAGAGGAATTGGACTTTGATGGCTTTGGTGATATGTTCAATGAGCCTGAGGTTGCTGCAGGGCCCATCATAGGCCCCACTTTAGGTAATGGGGTAGCAGAAACTGGTTTTGTGGCAGGAAACAGCAGTGAGTCAGATCCAGATGAAGTTGATAATACGGATTCTCCGGTAACCGTAGAGAGTTGTTTGGCTCATTTCATAAAACCAGAGCTTCTTTTTGATGAAAATGCTTGGCATTGTGAGAATTGTACAAAAATGCTGCTACACCAGAGGTTGAAAGCAAAGGTACAGGAAAAAACCAAGTCAACAATTTTGGTGAATGAAAATGAGACTGGAAGCCACAAGGAGCAACTGCATTTAGATAAGGACTTATCCTGTCCTGCTGAAGTTGAAAACCCAAATAATGGAGATATCAAACGTGATGCTTCTCTTAACAGTAGTGGTGAAAGCATTGTTTCATATAAAGAAAAAATGGATTGCTTGATAACTGAAAATGGTCAAACAGGTGAGCTGAATCCAGTTGTTTCTCAGTTGGAAGATGGAACAGGTGAGAAAAAAGATGCACTTCCAGAGCAATCATGCTTTCCAGGTTGCTATAAAACTTGCAGTCAAGAAAATTTCTTTGGTCAAGTCACTGATTCCTGTAGTACAGAATGCACCACTGGTAAAGTCCAGCAAAATGAATCCCAGTTGTTGGCTGGGAACTGTGAATCAGAGGGAAGTGAGGATGAGGAGACAGATTCCAAGAGTGTGAAGGTGAAGAGGGATGCAACCAAAAGGGTCCTTATTTACAAGGCCCCGCCGATTCTCACCATTCATCTTAAAAGGTTTAGTCAAGATGCTCGTGGTCGATTAAGTAAATTGAATGGCCATGTCAGTTTCAGAGAAACAATTGATCTTGGACCATATATGGATCCCAGGTACTCCTCCAACCTAATCTTGATACTCATTTTGGATTGTCAAATGCCATTGTTGCATTGCTTCTTTTCTTCATGGTCTGTATTGTGTTTTACTGATTTTAGACACCTTCTCTAAAGCTGTATGCATTTATGAAAGAACTTGTAACTTAATCAAGAACTTTTTGGGGTCACTCATTCTCTTTTCTGGTGCAGGTTAAATGTTTTTTGGTTAAATGTTTTTTTTTTAATTGTCTTGTTGCATATATTTTCAACTTCCTTATTTTTAACATATATCTCAATTAATTGGTGCTTATCTTCATTAGTAAGACTGCCACAGCAAGCCCATTCCTTGCAATTATAACTTGGCTGGGCACGTAAGAGATTCCCTGGTAGATATGGAACCCTGTCTCTTTAAGTTTTAACTATGTATAGTATTCTTGCTTCTTTATGATGATTGTTATAATATTCTAGTTTTAGAAACATTAACCAAAATTTGGAGCCAGGATGAGGCTTAGTGGAAGTATTATGACTGTATTGAGTTAGCCTTCCTTTATTTATTTTTAATTTTTATATTTGATATCCAAAATTAAGAACTATTCGAGTCAAACAAAAGGAACTTTACCAACTGGTAACCAAATGCATTTGTACTTCAAAGTTTAATATTATCCATCAAACTAAAATACTAAGAAAATGTAGAAGATGTAGGGATAGCAAAAGGAACTTTTTGTGCTGAAAGCCTGCTAGGTTGGCTACAATTTTTGCAATCTTATTAACAGATTAAGAAAGTCATCGTAAGTTATTCAACACTTTGTTTATGGATGAAGCCATGCTGGCAGATAAATAGACCTAATAGGCTAGTAACTCTTTATGAAGACCTCTTAGTACTAAAAGATTAAGAAAGTCATTAAAAGACAGATCAACAGTTTGTTTGTGGATGAATGCCATACTGATAAGACATAATAACCCAATGGGCTAGTAACTCTATGTAAACCTCATCACTTCTATACAGTGAATTTAAAGGTTAGCCTCATATAAGTTTCTTGAAGGCTGGGCAATTGATTTTTCCTGTGTGTGTGTGTGCTTGTCCCTGCCTAATTTTATTTTTAACTGCAGTCAGTGCTAAGACACATGAGACACATAGTGATGGTGAAGTAGCTGTCAATTGTGGGGATTATTTGCAAGTCATATAGCTTAAGTATCTAACAACGTATAGATTATGTCATTATGCTCTGAAGCAATCAAGGGGAACAAACATTATAATTGGATCCTCCAAGTGAGTTAGAAAACCTTTTTTTATTTTATTTATTTATTTTTTTAAAAACTTCAGTTTGTGTGTTTATGCCTGATATGGAATTAATTAGCTGTTAATAAATGAAGAGTGTCCTCAAGTGAACATGTTGTATACAAGAGGTCCTCCTATGCACTACTATTGTTAAATGATGAAGAAAGTCCAATATGGAGGGCTGCCTGCTGCATTCATATATTAACACAGAAATCTCTTGAACAAAGATTTTAGCATGTTTGTAGAAAGCTCCACTCCCTTAAAGGTCCATTGATTTCATTTGTGCCAATTAATCCACATTATGCAGAACCTTTTTTAGGTGTCAAACCGAATCCAAAGACTGGAAATATTAATGACCTCAAATCTCGTGTGACTAAAGAATGTTTAATGGACTCTTTATGAAATTTTCTCATGTCACATCACCACAATAATTATTATCCTTTTCATGAGATTATATATTGTTATAAGTTTACCTCATGTAGCTGCTCACACATGTATACACAAAAAAGAAGAAAAAAAGAAGAAGAAGAAGCTATTTTATGTGGTATCTTTGTTTGTTATTTGTAAGTTATATATGCACTCAAGTGGATTTTTGAATTGCAATCTCACCCCCTACCCATTCTTATGTGAGAAGAAAGTGCCATTTGAAACTCATTAGCTATCTTATGTGATATCATACTCGCTAAATAGTCATTCATAGGAAATGGGCACTAGTAGTGCTTAATTTATTGCTTGTCCGTTTTCTATTTTTATGTATTAAAACTACAGTTTGATATTCATGTAGTGGTCCAAAGCCACTATTTTGTTTGAGCATACATGCTTTGTTTTGCTTCTATTTCTGTGTATCTGTGATCTGTTGATGCTTAGAAAAATGATTAAGGTTTCAGTGGAATTAATGGTTTTTGTTTTGATCTTAAACTCTTTCAAATTATTACAGCATTATAAATTTAGATGTGGGTGTTTTTCCTCAGATTATTCTTGTGGTTTCAATAACTGAAGATTAGGGTAGACATTATTGTGTATTTTGGCCAATGTGCTCTAGATCAACTTGCAGCTCCAGTGGAGAGTGGGGTCTTGGATTCAAGACCCATTGGGTGCATGTGTAACTTGCTATGGCAAAAAAAAAAAAAATCTATTTTGATTAGATGTTGTAAGCTAGCTTCCCTTTCGATTTCTTTTGATCGACTGTTTCCCCCTGTGAAAAAGAAAATATGAAAAATTTTCCATTTGAAGACAGGATTAGTCCTAAGATTAGATGAAGGCAAGATTTTTACCTACTAAGCTATCACTCCTCTAGTTATTGTTTATATGGTTGATAAGAGTCACAAGCAAATAGACAATAAATCTTTTACAGCTTTACCCTGTTTTTTTACAATTGTCTTTGTGCCTTATTGGACTATTGGGAAAAGCTTTACAGAGTAGTAGTATATTTGTTTAGTGTAGGTTTGGTTATGGTTTATATACTGGTTAGGCATTTTTACCGAATAGCTTATCATTTTGAGTTGGATGCTTTAACATTGAGCCGGGTTTTTTCTGTTCTTGGGCTCCAGATGTTTGCCTGTTGCATTTTATCTGTAGTTTGTTTTGGCTGGTTCCCATCTACTGACAAAATTATGGTAGTTAAATCCTTTTGTACTTTTCTATAATATTCCAATCAGAGTCATTTAAATACGTTTTTGATTACTTAGGTGAGTCACTTAATGTATGTCTAATACATAACATGCACAGCTGATTATTATTCATGGAGTAGTCTTTTGCTTATGAATTTATCTGTTGTAACTTATAAGTCAGAAATATATTGAATTTTTTATAGAGAAGTTGAGGTTTGTTTTTGTTGTAGGATGCAGTTTAGGCTTCTTTCTTTTAATGCAACAGCTGCTTGATGGCTCCTATTTATTGGTTTTAAGTATTTGTTATTGTAGTTAAATCTCAAATACAGAAGTCAAAATGATGAGCTTTTTTATCTCAATCAGTTTTTACCATGTTCAATTTTTATCTCAAATACAGGAGTTATATAGTACCTTTATTCACTGTAGTGTGATAAGTAATTGTGTATGGAGAACTCAAAATATGTATATATATATTTTTTTTCCTGAACATTTATAGGTCCATAGAAGAAGAGAAGTATCATTACCGCCTACTTGGGATAGTGGAGCATTTGGGTACCATGAGAGGGGGACACTATGTTTCATATGTGAGAGCAAGTGAGAAGAGCAGAGGAAAGACTGAGAAAGAAAATAGCGGTTCTATATGGTATCATGCTAGTGATTCGTATGTGCGTGAGGCTTCATTGGATGAAGTTCTTCGTTGTGAGGCCTACATCTTATTCTATGAAAAGATTTGAGATAGATCTACTTAATTTCCATACGTATTAAGTTTTCTCAGATACAATTTGGGGGTTTGGCTTCAGCACCCCCACCCCCAATTGAAGAGAGGAAGTGAGAGAGTTCAGGTGAGTGTATAACATCAAATTACCCTTCATATCTTGATGATACCAATTTTTTTGACATGTCGTTGTAAGATGCATATCTTCACATTTTATCATCACCCTGGGATCTACATGAATTAATGATATATATATATATATATATATATTTATTTATTTATTTATATTAAAAAAAGAAAAGAAAAGAAGAAAAAGATGCCCAGATGAATTACTTGTCCAGAGACAATTCAATTATTATTTGATTGACAGGAATTCCTTCAGCCAAAGATCATAAAATGTGCCATCTCATCTCTACTAATATGTTTGTGCATATCCATTCCTTTTAGTTTGTATTATTATTATTATTGATTTTGAAAGCTTGGCTAATATGAGCTTCGGAAGTTCAGGTATGTGATATCTCAGCCTTGCCTGGTAAATATGATGATGCAAAGCCTATGATTGTTGTGACCTATTCTTACCACCAAGAGAACTAACTGGTGCAGTGGTGCATTAACCTACAACTGAATTTTGAAGTGTCTCTTAATTTTTCGGCTAATTCAGCCTCCCAACAAAATAAATAAATATATAAAATTAAAATTTATATTTATATGCATGCCTAAGAGCATTATTCTCAGTGGTATTAAATTGCTAAAATGAGCTTTGACTAAATTAAGTTGCTAATATTGCTAATATGAGCTAAAATGAGCATTATTTAAGTTCATCCTACCAACTCATAATTTGTGCCATTGCTTATGATGGGTTTTGAGTACATTTATGGTTTGCCACCAATCTATTATGGTTCATTTAGGCCTAAGGTTGGAATCATGACTCAGTTGTTTGTCTAGCCATATATCTTGTATTCACCTAATTCTAAAGAACAAATGAAAGACGTATAATTTGAAAGGATGACCTAAAAGTTATGGCATGCCATAAGACATTGGGACGAAAAGAAAAAAAGTTCTCACATATAAGAAGCTTATTCCAAAATCTAAGGGTATATTTTAACTTAAAAGGTTCATAGAATCATTGCATATTTGTTATCATAAGCCCAAAATCAAAGGTTTCTTGAAAAAGAAAGTCTTGGACCTAAGGTAACAAATATGCTATGGACCTAGCATCTACAAAGTCAATACAAATCTCCCTAATCTTTGGTCTTTTGTTGCATGTAAATGCTTAAAATGATGAGAGATTCATGGGCCTTGAGAGGAAGGCTACAAAAGTAAGGGTTGCTGGCTCATATTTGACAAATGAATATAAGAAAAGAAGAGCTCAAAGGTAATGAATACGTTGCTGGCTCATATTTGAAACAAAGAGTTGAAAATCTCTAAGCATATTCTCATGGAAGCCCATGAGTGTAAGATATGAGCTTTATTGTAAATGAACTAAGCCTTATAAAGCAAGGGGCAAGGCTCATATGAGGGGAAAATGAAAGATTTTGTAATTGAGCCTCCATTAAAATGGACTTAAAGACTTTCTAAGAATATCCAAACAAAAGGAAATTTTTATTAAGGGGCATGTGTTTATGTTTTTTAATGGCTTCTCCCAGATTTTTCACGTACCACAGTGTCTAACCACACAACTTAAGAGGAGGCTGATCATGTGATAATTGAAGGAATGGCTTGCTTGCTTTTCTCAGTGTTAAAGCACGTTCTTGGAGCATTGACCTTCACAAATACTTATGTCAACGACTTTTCTGAAGTAGGAAGCATGAGATCTTAGGAAGATCATGATTAGCCAGATTGGACTTGATGGTTGGAACAACCCAAATTGTCCTCGCTTGCATTTTGATTGAATAAGATACCACCTCACCTCCTGACAAGGGATGGTACTTTGTCTTGGCCCAAGATGAAGACAATGAGGAAGAGGATGATGACGAGGAGATTGGTTATTAGAGCGAACATGATTATGACTAGTCCGCTGAAAGGGATTTTCGACGAGAATAGTGTCTCATGGGATATTATTGAAGCCATACGCGTGTGGGGTCCTTTGGGAGATGAAAGTCGATTCGCGGATCTAGCACCCAAGATCCTACAAAGTCAATATGAATCTCCCTAATCTTGGGTCTCTTTGTTGCATATTAATACTTAAAATGATGAAAGATTCATGAGCCTTGAGAGAAAGGCCACAGTATATTCTAGCTAGAAGGCTACTTTAAAAAAATTGACAAATCAATATAAAAAGAGAAAAGCCCAAAGGTAATGAATACCTTGTTGGCCCATATTTGAGACAAAGGGTTAAAAATCTCTAAGCACATTCTCATGGAAGCCCATGAGTGTAAGATGAGAGCTTTATTGTAAATGAACCAAGCCTTATAAAGTAAGGGGCAAGGCTCATGAGGGGAAAATGAATGATTTTGTAATTGGGCTTTCATTAAAATAGACTTAAAGACTTCTAAGAACATCCAAACGAAAGGAAACTTTTATTAAGGTGCATGTGTTTATGTTTTTTAACGGCTTCTCCCAGAATTTTCGCGTACCACAATGTCTAACCACATAACTTAAGAGGAGGCTGATCATATGATAATTGAAGGAATGGTTCGCTTGCTTTTCCCAGTATTGAAGCACATTCCTGGGCCATGGAACTTCACAAGGACTCATGTCAATGACTTTTTTGAAGTAGGAAGTGCAGGATCTTAGAAAGATCATGATTGGCCAAATTGGACCTCGACGGTTGGAACAACCCAAATCATCCCCGTTTGCATTTAGATTAAATGAGATATAACATCACCTCTCGACGAGGGATGGTACTTTGTCTTGGCCTAAGATGAAGATGAAAAGGAAGAAGATGATGACGAGGAGATTGGTTATTGGAGCGAACATGATTATGATTGGTCCATTGAAAGGGAGGATGACACCATTTCCGACAAGAATGGTGTCTCATGGGATATAACTGAAGCCATATGCGTGTAGGGTCCTAAGAAGAGGAAGGACATAATTCATCATGCCTATTGAAGGGAAACTTAGCAATTGGACGTGGGTTGGGTGTTCTAATAGCATGGGAAAGATATTTTATAAAGAGGAAAAAAAATTTATCATTCCAAGTTCGTTCCTACCCAACCCGGTCTAGAAAATTCCCAAAAAATAGTATAAAAATTCAAAAAATTAAAAAACATAATTTTGGCTTTTACTTTAAGCCAAAACGGGTCGGGAAGGGCTAAGAAAGAGAAAAAAAAAAATTAGTTCCAAGTCCGTTCCTACCCAACCCGGTTTAGAAAATTACCAAAAAATAGTAAAAAAATTAAAAAAAAAAAAAACATCATTTCGGCTTTATTTCTAGCCAAACTGGGCTGGGAAAGGCCGAGAAAAAGGGAAAAAAAATTCGTTCCAAGTCCATTCCTACCCAACCCGGTCTAGAAAATTCTCAAAAAATAGTATAAAAATTAAAAAAATTTAAAAAATCATTCTGGCTTTATTCCTAGCCAAAATGGGATGGGAAAGGCCAATAAAGAGGAAAAAAAAAATTCATTTTGAGTCCGTTCCTACCCAACCCGGTCTAGAAAATTCCAAAAAAAAATAGTATAAAATTCAAAAATTAAAAAACATTATTCCAGCTTTATTTCTAGCCAAACCGGGTTGGGAAATGCCGAGAAAGAGGGAAAAAAAATTTCGTTCCGAGTGCATTCCTACCCAACCCAAACTCACAAAAAATAGTATAAAAATTCAAAAAATTAAAAAATATCATTCCAGCTTTATTTCTAGCCAAAGCGGGTTGGGAAAGGCAGAGAAAGAGGGAAAAAAAAAATTTCGCTCTGAGTCCGCTCATACCCAACCCAGTCTAGAAAATTCCCAAAAAATAGTATAAAAATTCAAAAAATTGAAAAACATCATTCCAGTTTTATTTTTAGCTAAACCCGGTTGGGAAAGGCTGAGAAATAGGAAACAAAAAATTTTTGTTACGAGTCCGTTCCTACCAAACCTAGTTTAGAAAATTCCCAAAAAATAGTATAAAAATTCAACAAATTAAAAAACATCATTACGGCTTTATTTCTAACCAAAGTGGGCCGGGAAAGGCCGAGAAAGAGGAAAAAAAAATTTGGTTCCGAGTCCACTCCTACCCAACCCGGTCTAGAAAATTCCCAAAAAATAGTATAAAAATTCAAAAAATTAAAAAGCATCATTCTGGCTTTATTTCTAGCCAAACCGGACCGGGAAAGGCCGAGAAAGAGGGAAAAAAATTCGTTTCGAATCCATTCCTACCCAACCAGGTCTAGAAAATTACAAAAAAATAGTATAAAAATTCAAAAAATAAAAAAAACATCATTCTATCTTTATTTCTAGAAAAACCAGGCTGGGAAAGGCCGAGAAAGAGCAAAAAAAAATTTTGTACCAACCCGGGCGAGAGAATTCAAAAAAAATAGTATAAAAATTCAAAAAACTAAAAAACATCATTCCAACTTTATTTCTAGCTAAACCAGGCCCGAAAAAGCCGAGAAAGAGGAAAAGAAAAATTTTGTTCTGAGTAGGTTCCTACCCAACCTGGGCAAGAAAATTATCAAAAAATAGTATAAAAATTCAAAAAAATGAAAAAACATCTTTCTGGCTTTATTTCTAGCCAAAACGGGCTAAGAAAGGCTGAGAAAGAGGGGAAAAAAATTTTCTTTCTGAGTCTGTTCCTACCCAACTGTGTCTAGAAAATTCCCAAAAAATAGTATAAAAATTCAAAAAATTAAAAAACATCATTCCAGCTTTATTTCAAGCCAAAACGGACTGGGAAAGGCCGAGAAAGAGGAAAAAAAAAAATTCGTTCTGAGTCCGTTCCTTCCTAACCCAGTCTAGAAAATTTCCAAAAAATAGTATAAAAATTAAAAAAAATTAAAAACATCATTCTGGCTTTATTTCTTGCCAAAACAGGCCGGGAAAGGCCGAGAACAAGGAAATTTTTTTTTTCTTCTAAGTCTGTTCATACCCAACTTGGTCTAGAAAATACCCAAAAAATAGTATAAAATTTCAAAAAAAAAAAAAAAAAATCATTCCAGCTTTATTTCTACCCAAAACGGGCCGGGAAAGGCTGAGAAAGAGGAAAAAAAAAAATTGTTCCGAGTCCGTTCTCACCCAACCCGACCTACAAAATTCCAAAAAAAATAGTATAAAAATTTTAAAAATTAAAAAGCATCATTCCGGATTTCTTTCTAGCCAAAGCGAGCCGGGAAAGGCCGAGGAAGAGGAAAAAAAATTTTCCATCCAAGTCCGCTCCTACCCAACCCGGTCTAAAAAATTCCCAAAAAATAGTATAAAAATTCAAAAAATTAAAAAGCATCATTCTGGCTACATTTCTAGCAAAACTGAACCGAGAAAGGTCGAGAAAGAGGGAAAAAAAATTCATTCCGAGTTCATTCCAACCCAACCCAGTCTAGAAAATTCCAAAAAAATAGTATAAAAGTTTAAAAAATTAAAAAAAACATCATTCCGGCTTCATTTCTAGAAAAACCAGGCCGGGAAAGGCCGAGAAAGATAAAAAAAAATTTCATTCCAAGAATGTTCCTTCCTAACCTGGGCTAGAGAATTCCAAAAAAATATTATAAAAATTCAAAAAACTAAAAAACATCATTCCAGCTTTATTTCTAGCCAAAACAGACCAGAAAAGGCGAAGAAAGAGGAAAAAAAAAATTTCGTTCCAAGTCCGTTCCTACCCAACCCAGTCTAGAAAATTCCCAAAAAATAGTATAAAATTTTTAAAAAAATTAAAAAAATCATTCTGGCTTTATTTCTAGCCAAAATGGGATGGGAAAGGCCAATAAAGAGGGAAAAAAAAAACCGTTCCGAGTCCGTTCTTACCTAACCCGGTCTAGAAAATTCCAAAAAAAATAGTACAAAAATTCAAAAATTTAAAAACATTATTCCGGTTTTATTTCTAGCCAAACCGGGTTGGGAAATGCCGAGAAAGAGGAAAAAAAATTTTCGTTCCGAGTGCATTCCTACCCAACCCAAACTCCCAAAAAATAGTATAAAATTTCAAAAAATTAAAAAATATCATTCCAGCTTTATTTCTAGCCAAAGCGGGTTGGGAAATACCGAGAAAGAGGGAAAAAAAATTTCGTTCCGAGTGCATTCCTACCCAACCTGAACTCCCAAAAATTAGTATAAAAATCTAAAAAAAAAAAAATTAAGAAACATCATTCCAGCTATATTTCTAGCGAAATCGGGCTGGGAAAGGCGGAGAACAAGGAAAAAAAAATTATCGTTCCAAGTCCGTTCCTACCCAGTCCGGTCTAGAAAATTCCCAAAAAATATTATAAAAATTCAAAAAATTAAAAAAAACTCATTCCAACTTTATTTCTAGCCGAAACGGGCCGCGAAAGGCTGAGAAAGAGGAAACAAAAAATTCGTTTCGAGTCCGTTCCCACCCAACCCGACCTACAAAATTAGAAAAAAATAGTATAAAAACTCAAAAAATTAAAAAACATCATTCTGCCTTTATTTCTAGCCGAAGTGGGCCGAGAAAGAGGAAAAAAAATTTTCGTTCTGAGTTCGCTCTTACCCAACTCGGCCTAGAGAATTCCAAAAAAATAGTATAAAAATTCAAAAAACTAAAAAATACCATTCCAGCTTTATTTCTAGCCAAACCGTGCTGGGAAAAGCCAAGAAAGAGGAAAAAAAAAAAAAATTGTTCCGAGTTTGTTCCTACCCAACTCGGGCCAGAAAATTCCAAAAAAATAGAATAAAAATTCAAAAAAATTAAAAAAAAAAAATCACTCCAGCTTTATTTCTAACCAAAATGGGCTAGGAAAGACCAAGAAAGAGAAAAAAAAAAAAAAAAAAAATTTTGTTCTGAGTCCGTTCCAAGTCCGTTCCTACCCAACCCGGGCCATAAAATTCCCAAAAAATAGTATAAAAATTCAGAAAATTAAAAAGCATAATTCTGACTTTATTTCTAGTGAAAACAGGCTAGAAAAGGCCAACAAAGAAGGAAAAAAAAATTTTCGTTCTAAGTTCGTTCCCACCCAAACAAGTCTAAAAAATACACAAAAAATAGTATAAAAATTCAAAAAAAAAAAAAAAAATTGTCCTAGTTTTATTTCTAGCCAAAACAAGCCAGGAAAGGCTGAGAAAGAGGGAAACAAAAAAATTCGTTCCGAGTCCATTCCCACCCAACCTAACCTACAAAATTCCAAAAAAATAGTATAAAAATTTAAAAAAAATAAAAAAAAAAACATAATTCCAACTTTATTTCTAGCCAAAGCGGGCCAGAAAAGGCCGAGGAAGAGGGAAAAAAATTTTTTCGTTCCGAGTGCATTCCTACCCAACCTGAACTCCCAAAAATTAGTATAAAAATTAAAAAATAAAAATAAAAAACATCATTCCAGCTATATTTCGAGCAAAATCGGGCCGGGAAAGGCCGAGAACAAGGAAAAAAAAAATTATCGTTCCAAGTCCATTCCTACACAGTCCGGTCTAGAAAATTCCCAAAAAATAGTATAAAAATTCAAAAAATTAAAGAGCATCATTCTGGTTATATTTCTAGCAAAACTGAACCGAGAAAGGTCGAGAAAGAGGGAAAAAAATTTCTTTCCGAGTTCGTTCCGACCCAACCCAGACTAGAAAATTCCAAAAAAATAGTATAAAAGTTTAAAAAATTAAAAAAATCATTCCGGCTTCATTTCTAGAAAAACCAGGCCGGTAAAGGCTGAGAAAGATAAAAAAAAAAATTTCATTCCGAGAACGTTCCTACCTAACCTGGGCAAGAGAATTCCAAAAAAATAGTATAAAAATTCAAAAAACTAAAAAACATCATTCCGGCTTTATTTCTAGCCAAAACAGACCAGGAAAGACGAAGAAAGAGGAAAAAAAAATTTCATTCCAAGTCCGTTCCTACCCAACCCAGTCCAGAAAATTCCCAAAAAATAGTATAAAATTTTTAAAAAAATTAAAAAAATCATTCCGGCTTTATTTCTAGCCAAAATGGGATGGGAAAGGCCAATAAAGAGGAAAAAAAAAACCGTTCCGAGTCCATTCTTACCTAACCCGGTCTAGAAAATTCCAAAAAAAATAGTACAAAAATTAAAAAATTAAAAAACATTATTCCAGTTTTATTTCTAGCCAAACCAGGCTGGGAAATGCCGAGAAAGAGGAAAAAAAAAATTCGTTCTGAGTGCATTCCTACCCAACCTAAACTCCCAAAAAATAGTATAAAATTTCAAAAAATTAAAAAATATCATTCCAGCTTTATTTCTAGCCAAAGCGGGTTGGGAAATGCCGAGAAAGAGGAAAAAAAAATTCGTTCCGAGTGCATTCCTACCCAACCTGAACTCCCAAAAATTAGTATAAAATTTTTTTAAAAAAAATTAAAAAACATCATTCCATCTATATTTCTAGCGAAATCGGGCCAGGAATGGCCGAGAACAAGGAAAAAAAAAATTATCCTTCCAAGTCCGTTCCTACCCAGTCTGGTCTAGAAAATTCCCAAAAAATATTATAAAAACTCAAAAAATTAAAAAAACTCATTCCAGCTTTATTTCTAGCCGAAACGGGCCGGGAAAGGCTGAGAAAGAGGAAACAAAAAATTCGTTCCGAGTCCGTTCGCACCCAACCCGACCTACAAAATTAGAAAAAAATAGTATAAAAATTTAAAAAATTAAAAAACATCATTCCGCCTTTATTTCTAGCCGAAGTGGGCTGAGAAAGAGAAAAAAAATTTTTTCGTTCTGAGTCCGCTCCTATCCAACTCGGCCTAGAGAATTCCAAAAACATAGTGTAAAAATTCAAAAAACTAAAAAACACCATTCCACCTTTATTTCTAGCCAAACCGTGCCAGGAAAAGCCGAGAAAGAGGAAAAAAAAAAAATTGTTCTGAGTTTGTTCCTACCCAACTCAGGCCAGAATATTCCCAAAAAATAGAATAAAAATTCAAAAAAATTGAAAAAAAGAAAATTACTCCAGCTTTATTTCTAGCCAAAACGGGCTTGGAATGGCCGAGAAAGAGGGAAAAAAAATTTCGTTCTGAGTCCATTCCAAGTCCGTTCCTACCCAAACGAGTCTAAAAAATACCCAAAAAATAGTATAAAAATTCAAAAAATTAAAAAAAAAAAAAAATTGTCCTAGCCTTGTTTCTAGCCAAAACAAGCCAGGAAAAGCTGAGAAAGAGGGAAACAAAAAAATTCGTTCCGAGTCCATTCCCACCCAAACGAGTCTAAAAAATACCCAAAAAAAAGTATAAAAATTCAAAAAAATGAAAAAAAACATAATTCCAGCTTTATTTCTAGCCAAAGCGGGCCAGAAAAGGCCGAGGAAGTGGAAAAAAAAAATTGTTCCGAGTCCATTCCTACCCAACCCAGTCTAAAAAATTTCCTAAAAATTGTATAAAATTCAAAAAACTAAAAAAAAAAAATCATTCCAGCTTTATTTCTAGCCAGAACGGGCCGTGAAAGGCTTAGAAAGACGAAAAAAAAAAAAAAAAAATTCGCTCCGAGTCTGTTCCAACCCAACCTGACCTAAAAAATTCCAAAAAAATTGTATAAAAATTCAAAAAACTAAAAAACATCATTCCAGCTTTATTTATAGCCAAAGCGGGTCGGGAAAGGCTGAGAAAGAGGAAAAAAAAATTTCGTTCTGAGTCCACTCCTACCCAACTCAGTCTAGAAAATTCCAAGAAAATAGTATAAAAATTCAAAAAAATTAAAAAACATCATTCCAGCTTTATTTCAAGCCAAAACGGACTGGGAAAGGCCGAGAAAGAGGAAAAAAATTTTTCGTTCTGAGTCCGTTCCATCCTAACCCGATCTAGAAAATTTCCAAAAAATAGTATAAAAATTAAAAAAAAATTAAAAACATCATTCTGGCTTTATTTCTTGCCAAAACAGGCCGTGAAAGGCCGAAGAACAAGGAAAAATTTTTTTTTTTCTAAGTCTGTTCATACCCAACTTGGTCTAGAAAATACTCAAAAAATAGTATAAAACTTCAAAAAAAAAAAAAAAAAATCATTCCAGCTTTATTTCTACCCAAAACAGGCCGGGAAAGGCTGAGAAAAAGGAAAAAAAAAAAATTGTTCTGAGTCCATTCTCACCCAACCCGACCTACAAAATTCCAAAAAAAATAGTATAAAAACTTAAAAAATTAAAAAGCATCATTCCGGATTTATTTCTAGCCAAAGCGAGCCGGGAAAGGCCGAGGAATAGGAAAAAAAAAATTTCCATCCGAGTCCGCTCCTACCCATCCCGGTCTAAAAAATTCCGAAAAAATAGTATAAAAATTCAAAAAATTAAAAAGCATCATTCTGGCTACATTTCTAGCAAAACTGAACCGAGAAAGGTCAAGAAAGAGGGAAAATAAATTCATTCCGAGTTCGTTCCGACCCAACCCAGTCTAGAAAATTCCAAAAATATAGTATAAAAGTTTAAAAAATTAAAAAAAAAAAAAAAAAAACATCATTCCGGCTTCATTTCTAGAAAAACCAGGCCGGGAAAGGCCGAGAAAGATAAAAAAAAATTTCATTCCGAGAACGTTCCTTCCTAACCGGGGCTGGAGAATTCCCAAAAAATAGTATAAAAATTCAAAAAACTAAAAAACATCATTCCGGCTTTATTTCTAGCCAAAACGGGCTAAGAAAGGCCAAGAAACAGGGGGAAAAAAATTTCTTTCTGAGTCTGTTCCTACCCAACTGTGTCTAGAAAATTCCCAAAAATAGTATAAAAATTCAAAAAATTAAAAAACATCATTCCAGCTTCATTTCAAGCCAAAACAGACTGCGAAAGGCTGAGAAAGAGGAAAATAAAATTTTCGTTCTGAGTCCGTTCCTTCCTAACCCGGTCTAGAAAATTTCCAAAAAATAGTATAAAAATTAAAAAAAAATTAAAAACATCATTCTGGCTTTATTTCTTGCCAAAACAGGCCAGGAAAGGCCGAGAACAAGGAAAAAAAAAAATTTCTAAGTCTGTTCATACCCATCTTGGTCTAGAAAATACCCAAAAAATAGTATAAAATTTCAAAAAAAAAAAAAAATCATTCCAGCTTTATTTCTACCCAAAACGGGCCGGGAAAGGCTGAGAAAGAGGAAAAAAAAAATGTTCCGAGTCCGCTCTCACCCAACCCGACCTACTAAATTCCAAAAAAAAAATAGTATAAAAATTTTAAAAATTAGAAAGCATCATTCTGGATTTATTTCTAGCCAAAGCGAGCCGGGAAAGGCCGAGGAAGAGGAAAAAAAAAATTTCCATCCGAGTCCGCTCCTACCCAACCCAGTCTAAAAAATTCCCAAAAAATAGTATAAAAATTTAAAAAATTAAAAAGCATCATTTTGGCCATATTTCTAGCAAAACTGAACTGAGAAAGGTCGAGAAAGAGGGAAAAAAAATTCTTTCCGAGTTCGTTCCGACCCAACCCAGTCTAGAAAATTCCAAAAAAATAGTATAAAAGTTTAAAAAGTTAAAAAACATCATTCCGGCTTCATTTCTAGAAAAACCAGGCCGGCAAAGGCTGAGAAAGATAAAAAAAAAATTTCATTTCGAGAATGTTCCTACCTAACCTGGGCAAGAGAATTCCAAAAAAATAGTATAAAAATTCAAAAAACTAAAAAACATCATTCCAACTTTATTTCTAGCCAAAACAGACCAGGAAAGGCGAAGAAAGAGGAAAAAAAAAAATTTCATTCCAAGTCCGTTCCTACCCAACCCAGTCCAGAAAATTCCCAAAAAATAGTATAAAATTTTTAAAAAAATTAAAAAAATCATTCTGGCTTTATTTCTAGCCAAAATGGGATGGTAAAGGCCAATAAAGAGGAAAAAAAAAAAAAAACCGTTCCGAGTCCGTTCTTACCTAACCCGGTCTAGAAAATTCCAAAAAAAAAGTACAAAAATTCAAAAATTAAAAAACATTATTTCAGCTTTATTTCTAGCCAAACCAGGCTGGGAAACGCCGAGAAAGATGAAAAAA
Source organism: Quercus gilva (assembly GCA_023621385.1). NCBI lineage: Eukaryota > Viridiplantae > Streptophyta > Magnoliopsida > Fagales > Fagaceae > Quercus > Quercus gilva. The sequence continues at coordinate 29,469,594 of CM042478.1, read as the reverse complement.
AAAATTTGTTCTGAGTGCATTCCTACCCAACCCAAACTCCCAAAAAATAGTATAAAAATTAAAAAAAAAAAAAAAATTAAGAAACATCATTCCAGCAATATTTCTAGCGAAATCAGGCCGGGAAAGGCCGAGAACAAGGAAAAAAAAAAATTATCGTTCCAAGTCCGTTCCTACCCAGTCCGGTCTAGAAAATTCCCAAAAAATATTATAAAAATTCAAAAAATTAAAAAAACTCATTCCAACTTTATTTCTAGCCGAAACGGGCCGCGAAAGGCTGAGAAAGAGGAAACAAAAAATTCGTTTCGAGTCTGTTCCCACCCAACCCGACCTACAAAATTAGAAAAAAATAGTATAAAAATTAAAAAAATTAAAAAACATCATTCTGCCTTTATTTCTAGCCGAAGTGGGTCGAGAAAGAGGAAAAAAAAATTTCGTTCTGAGTTCGCTCTTACCCAACTCGGCCTAGAGAATTCCAAAAAAATAGTATAAAAATTCAAAAAACTAAAAAACACCATTCCACCTTGATTTCTAGCCAAACCGTGCCGGGAAAAGCCGAGAAAGAGGAAAAAAAAAAATTGTTCCGAGTTTGTTCCTACCCAACTCAGGCCAGAATATTCCCAAAAAATAGAATAAAAATTCAAAAAAAATTAAAAAAGAAAATTACTCCAGCTTTATTTCTAGCCAAAACGGGCTAGGAAAGGCCGAGAAAGAGGAAAAAAAAAATTCGTTCTGAGTCCGTTCCAAGTCCGTTCCTACCCAAACGAGTCTAAAAAATACCCAAAAAATAGTATAAAAATTCAAAAAAAAATTAAAAAAACATAATTCCAGCTTTATTTCTAGAAAAAGTGGGCCAGAAAAGGCCGAGGAAGTGGAAAAAAAAATTGTTCCGAGTCCATTCCTACCCAACCCAGTCTAAAAAATTTCCAAAAAATTGTATAAAAATTCAAAAAACTAAAAAAAAAAAATCATTCCAGCCTTATTTCTAGCCAAAACGGGCCGAGAAAGGCTGAGAAAGAGGAAAATAAAAATAAAAATTCGCTCCAAGTCTGTTCCAGCCCAACCTGACCTAAAAAATTCCAAAAAAATTGTATAAAAATTCAAAAAACTAAAAAACATCATTCCTGCTTTACTTATGGCCAAAGCGGTTCAGGAAAGGCCGAGAAAGAGGAAAAAAAAATTTCGTTCCAAGTCCACTCCTACCCCACTCGGTCTACAAAATTCCGAAAAAATAGTATAAAAATTCAAAAAAATTAAAAAACATCATTCAGCTTTATTTCAAGCCAAAACGGACTGGGAAAGGCCGAGAAAGCGGAAAAAAAAAATTTCATTCTGAGTCCGTTCATTCCTAACATGATCTAGAAAATTTCCAAAAAATAGTATAAAAATTAAAAAAAAATTAAAAACATCATTCTGGCTTTATTTCTTGCCAAAACAGGCCGGGAAAGGCCGAGAACAAGGAAAATTTTTTTTTTTTTTTCTAAGTAAGTCTGTTCATACCCAACTTGATCTAGAAAATACTCAAAAAATAGTATAAAATTTCAAAAAAATAAAAAATCATTCCAGCTTTATTTCTACCCAAAACGGGCCAGGAAAGGCTGAGAAAGAGGAAAAATAAAATAAAATTTGTTCCAAGTCCGTTCTCACCCAACCCGACCTACAAAATTCCAAAAAAAAAATAGTATAAAAATTAAAAAAATTAAAAAGCATCATTCTGAATTTATTTCTAGCCAAAGCGAGCAGGGAAAGGCCAAGGAAGAGGAAAAAAAAATTTCCATCTAAGTCTGCTCCTACCCAAACCGGTCTAAAAAATTCCCAAAAAATAGTGTAAAAATTCAAAAAATTAAAAAGCATCATTCCAGCTATATTTCTAGCAAAACCGAACCGAGAAAGGTCGAGAAAGAGGAAAAAAAAAATCATTCCGAGTTCGTTCTGACCCAACCCAGTCTAGAAAATTTCAAAAAAATAGTATAAAAGTTTAAAAAATTAAAAAACATCATTCCGGCTTCATTTCTAGAAAAACCAGGCCGGGAAAGGCCGAGAAAGATAAAAAAAAATTTCATTCCAAGAACGTTCCTACCTAACCAGGGCTAGAGAATTCCAAAAAAATAGTATAAAAATTCAGAAAACTAAAAAACATCATTCCGGTTTTATTTCTAGCCAAAACGGGCAAAGAAAGCCCGAGAAAGAGGGAAAAAAAATTCCTTTCTGAGTCTGTTCCAACCCAACTGTGTCTAGAAAATTCCCAAAAATAGTATAAAAATTTAAAAAATTAAAAAACATTATTCCAGCTTTATTTCAAGCCAAAACAAACTGGGAAAGGCTGAGAAAGAGGAAAAAAAAAAAATTTTCATTCTGAGTCCATTCCTTCCTAACCCGGTCTAGAAAATTTCCAAAAAATACTATAAAAATTAAAAACATCATTCTGACTTTATTTCTTGCCAAAACAGGCCGGGAAAGGCCGAGAAGAGGGAAAAAAAATTTTCTAAGTCTGTTCATACCGATCTTGGTCTAGAAAATACCCAAAAAATAGTATAAAATTTCAAAAGAAAAAAAAAAAATCATTCCAGCTTTATTTCTATCCAAAACAGGCCCGGAAAGGCTGAGAAGGAGGAAAAAAAAAATTGTTCCGAGTCCGCTCTCACCCAACCCGACCTACAAAATTCCAAAAAAAATAGTATAAAAATTTAAAAAATTAAAAAGCATCATTCCGGATTTATTTCTAGCCAAAGTGAGCCGGGAAAGGCCGAGGAAGAGGAAAAAAAAATTTCCATCCGAGTCCGCTCCTACCCAACCCAGTCTAAAAAATTCCCAAAAAATACTATAAAAATTCAAAAAATTAAAAAGCATCATTCTGGCTATATTTCTAGTGAAGCTGAACCGAGAAAGGTCGAGAAAGAGGGAAAAAAAATTCATTCCGAGTTCGTTCCGACCCACCCAGTCTAGAAAATTCCAAAAAAATAGTATAAAAGTTTAAAAAATTAAAAAAAAAACATCATTCCGGCTTCATTTCTAGAAAAACCAAGCTGGGACAGGCCGAGAAAGTTTAAAAAAAAATTTTCATTCCGAGAACGTTCCTACCTAACCTAGGTTAGAGAATTCCAAAAAAATAGTCTAACAATTCAAAAAACTAAAAAACATCATTCCGGCTTTATTTCTAGCCAAAACAGAATAGCAAAGGCGAAGAAAGAGGAAAAAAAAATTTTCGTTCCAAGTCCGTTCCTACCCAACCCAGTGTAGAAAATTCCCAAAAAATAGTATAAAATTTTTTAAAAAATTAAAAAAATCATTCCGACTTTATTTCTAGCCAAAATGGGATGGGAAAGGCCAATAAAGAGGGAAAAAAAAACCGTTCCGAGTCCGTTCTTACCTAACCCGGTCTAGAAAACTCCAAAAAAAATAGTTCAAAAATTCAAAAATTTAAAAACATTATTCTGGTTTTATTTCTAGCCAAACCGGGTTGGGAAATGCCGAGAAAGAGGAAAAAAAAAATTTCGTTCCGAGTGCATTCCTACCCAACCCAAACTCCCAAAAAATAGTATAAAATTTCAAAAAATTAAAAAATATCATTCCAGCTTTATTTCTAGCCAAAGCGGGTTGGGAAATGCCGAGAAAAAGGAAAAAAAAAAAAATCGTTCCGAGTGAATTCCTACCCAACCTGAACTCCCAAAAATTAGTATAAAAATTAAAAAAAAAAAATTAAAAAACATCATTCCAGCTATATTTCTAGCGAAATCGTGCCGGAAAGGCCGAGAACAAGGAAAAAAAAAATTATCGTTCCAAGTCTGTTCCTACCCAGTCCGGTCTACAAAATTTTCGAAAAATAGTATAAAAATTCAAAAAATTAAAATGCATCATTCTGGCAATATTTCTAGCAAAACTGAACCAAGAAAGGTCGAGAAAGAGGAAAAAAAAATTCATTCCGAGTTCGTTCCGACCCACCCAGTCTAGAAAATTCCAAAAAAATAGTATAAAAGTTTAAAAAATTAAAAAAAAAACATCATTCCGGCTTCATTTCTAGAAAAACCAGGCCGGGAAAGGCTGAGAAAGTTTAAAAAAAAATTTTCATTCCGAGAACGTTCCTACCTAACCTAGGTTAGAGAATTCCAAAAAAAATAGTATAAAAATTGAAAAAACTAAAAAACATCACTCCGGCATTATTTCTAGCCAAAACAGAATAGCAAAGGCGAAGAAAGAGGAAAAAAAAATTTCGCTCCAAGTCCGTTCCTACCCAACCCAGTGTAGAAAATTCCCAAAAAATAGTATAAAATTTTTAAAAAAATTAAAAAAATCATTCCGACTTTATTTCTAGCCAAAATGGGATGGAAAAGGCCAATAAAGAGGGAAAAAAAACCGGTCCGAGTCCGTTCTTACCTAACCCGGTCTAGAAAATTCCTAAAAAACTAGTTCAAAAATTCAAAAATTTAAAAACGTTATTCCGGTTTTATTTCTAGCCAAACCGGGTTGGGAAATGCCGAGAAAGAGGAAAAAAAAATTTCGTTCCGAGTGCATTCCTACCCAACCCAAACTCCCAAAAAATAGTATAAAATTTCAAAAAATTAAAAAATATCATTCCAGCTTTATTTCTAGCCAAAGCGGGTTGGGAAATGCCGAGAAAAAGGAAAAAAAAAAAAAAAAATCGTTCCGAGTGCATTCCTACCCAACCTGAACTCCCAAAAATTAGTATAAAAATTAAAAAAAAAAAAAATTAAAAAACATCATTCCAGCTATATTTTCTAGCGAAATCGTGCCAGGAAAGGCCGAGAACAAGGAAAAAAAAAAAATTATCGTTCCAAGTCTGTTCCTACCCAGTCCGGTCTAGAAAATTTTCAAAAAATAGTATAAAAATTCAAAAAATTAAAATGCATCATTCTGGCTATATTTCTAGCAAAACTGATCCGAGAAAGGTCGAGAAAGAGGAAAAAAAAAATTCATTCCGAGTTCGTTCCGATCCAACCCAGTCTAGAAAATTCCAAAAATATAGTATAAAAGTTTAAAAAATTAAAAAACATCATTTCGGCTTCATTTCTAGAAAAACCAGGCCGGGAAAGGCCGAGAAAGATAAAAAAAAAAATTCATTCCGAGAACGTTCCTACCTAAATTGGGCTAGAGAATTCCAAAATAATAGTATAAAAATTCAAAAGACTAAAAAACATCATTCCGGCTTTATTTCTAGCCAAAACAGACCAGGAAAGGCGAAGAAAGAGGAAAAAAAATTTCGTTCCAAGTCCGTTCCTACCCAACCCAGTCTAGAAAATTCCAAAAAAAATAATACAAAAATTCAAAAATTTTAAAACATTATTCCGGCTTTATTTCTGGCCAAAATGGGATGGGAAAGGCCAATAAAGAGGAAAAAAAAAACCGTTCCAAGTCCGTACATACCTAACCCGGTCTAGAAAATTCCAAAAAAAATAGTACAAAAATTCAAAAATTTTAAAACATTATTCCAGTTTTATTTCTAGCCAAACCGGGTTGGGAAATGCCGAGAAAGAGGGAAAAAAAATTTCGTTCTGAGTGCATTCCCACCCAACCCAAACTCCCAAAAAATAGTATAAAATTTCAAAAAATTAAAAAGTATCATTCCAGCTTTATTTCTAACCAAAGCGGGTTGGGAAATGCCGAGAAAGAGGAAAAAAAAAATTTCGTTCCGAGTGCATTCCTACCCAACCTGAACTCCCAAAAATTAGTATAAAAATTAAAAAAAAAAAAAATTTAAAACATCATTCCAGCTATATTTCTAGCGAAATCGTGCCGGAAAAGGCCGAGAACAAGGAAAAAAAAAATTATCGTTCCAAGTCCGTTCCTGCCAAGTCTGGTCTAGAAAATTTTCAAAAAATAGTATAAAAATTCAAAAAATTAAAATGCATCATTCTGGCTATATTTCTAGCAAAACTGAACCGAGAAAGGTCGAGAAAGAGGAAAAAAAATTCATTCTGAGTTCGTTCCGACCCAACCCAGTCTAGAAAATTCCAAAAATATAGTATAAAAGTTTAAAAAATTAAAAAATATCATTTCGGCTTCATTTCTAGAAAAACCAGGCCGGGAAAGGCCGAGAAAGATAAAAAAAAATTTCATTCCGAGAACATTCCTACCTATCCTGCGCTAGAGAATTCCAAAAAAATAGTATAAAAATTCAAAAAACTAAAAAACATCATTCCGGCTTTATTTCTAGCCAAAACAGACCAGGAAAGGAAAAGAAAGAGGGAAAACAATTTCGTTCGAAGGCCGCTCCTACCCAACCCAGTCTAGAAAATTCCCAAAAAATAGTCTAAAATTTTTTAAAAAATTAAAAAAAATCATTCCGGCTTTATTTCTGGCAAAAATGGGATGGGAAAGGCCAATAAAGAGGAAAAAAAAAACCGTTTCGAGTCCGTTCATACCAAACCCGGTCTAGAAAATTCCGAAAAAAATAGTACAAAAATTCAAAAATTTAAAAACATTATTCCAGCTTTATTTCTAGCCAAACTGGGTTGGGAAATGCCGAGAAAGAGGAAAAAAAAAATTTCGTTCTGAGTGCATTCCCACCCAACCCAAACTCCCAAAAAATAGTATAAAATTTCAAAAAATGGAAAAATATCATTCCAGCTTTATTTCTAGCCAAAGCGGGTTGGGAATTGCTGAGAAAGAGGAAAAAATAATTTTCGTTCCGAGTGCATTCCTACCCAACCTAAACTCCCAAAAATTAGTATAAAAATTTTGTAAAAAAATTAAAAAACATCATTCCAGCTATATTTCGAGCGAAATCGGGCCAAGAAAGGCTGAGAACAAGGAAAAAAAAAATTATCGTTCCAAGTCCTTTCCTACCCAGTCTGGTCTAGAAAATTGCTAAAAAAATTTATAAAAACTCAAAAAATTAAATAAAAAAAAAACTCATTCCAGCTTTATTTCTAGCCGAAACAGGCCGGGAAAGGCTAAGAAAGAGGAAACAAAAAATTCGTTCCGAGTCCGTTCCCACCCAACCCGACCTAACAAATTAGAAGAACATGGTATAAAAATTTAAAAACATCATTCCGCCATTATTTCTAGCCGAAGTGGGCCGAGAAAGAGGAAAAAAATTTTTCGTTCTGAGTCCGCTCCAACCAAACTTGGCCTAGAGAATTCCAAAAAAATAGCGTAAAAATTCAAAAAACTGAAAAACACCATTCCAGCTTTATTTCTAGCCAAACCGTGCCGGGGAAAGCCGACAAAGAGGAAAAAAAAAATTATTCCGAGTTTGTTCCTACCCAACTCGGGCTAGAAAATTCCCAAAAAATAGAATTAAAATTCAAAAAAATTTAAAAAAAAATCACTCCAGCTGTATTTCCAGCCAAAACGGGCTAGGAAAGGCTGAGAAAGAGGGAAAAAAAAATTTCGTTCTGAGTCCATTCCAAGTCCTTTCCTACCCAACCCGAGCCGTAAAATTCCCAAAAAATAGTATAAAAATTCAGAAAATTAAAAAGCATCATTCCAACTTTATTTCTAGCGAAAACGGGCTAGGAAAGGCCGACGAAGAAGGAAAAAAAAATTTTCATTCTAAGTTCGGTCCCACCCAAACGAGTTTAAAAAATACCCAAAAAATAGTGTAAAAATTTTTTAAAAAAAATTTCTCCTAGCTTAATTTCTAGCCAAAACAAGCCAGGAAGGGCTGAGAAAGAGGGAAACAAAAAAATTCATTCCAAGTCCATTCCTGCCCAACCTAATCTACAAAATTCAAAAAAAAAAAATAGAATAAAAATTCAAAAAAACTAAAAAAAACTTAATTCCAGCTTTATTTCTAGCCAAAGCGGGCCAGAAAAGGCCGAGGAAGTGGAAAAAAAAATTGTTCCGAGTCCATTCCTAACCCAGTCTAAAAAATTTCCAAAAAAATTGTATAAAAATTCAAAAAAAAAAAAAATCATTCCAGCTTTATTTCTAGCCAAACGGGCTGAGAAAGAGGAAAAATAATAAAAATTCGCTCCGAGTCTGTTCCAACCCAACCTGACCTAAAAAATTCCAAAAAAATTGTATAAAAATTCAAAAAACTAAAAAACATCATTCCGGCTTTATTTATAGCCAAAGCAGGTTGGGAAAGGCCGAGAAAGAGGAAAAAAAAATTTCGATCCGAGTCCACTTCTACCCAACTCGGTCTAGAAAATTCCAAAAAAATAGTATAAAAATTCAAAAAAATTAAAAAACATCATTCCAGCTTTATTTCAAGCCAAAACGGACTGGGAAAGGCCAAGAAAGAGGAAAAAAAAAATTTCGTTCTGAGTCCGTTCCTTCCTAACCCGATCTAGAAAATTTCCAAACTATAGTATAAAAATGAAAAACATCATTCTGGCTTTATTTCTTGAGAAAACAGGCCGGGAAAGGCCGAGAACAAGGAAATTTTTTTTTTTCCTAAGTCTGTTCATACCCAACTTGGTCTAGAAAGTACCCAAAAAATAGTATAAAATTTCAAAAAAAAAAAAAAAAAATCATTCATGCTTTATTTCTACCCAAAACGGGCCAGGAAAGGCTGAGAAAAAGGAAAAAAAAAAAAAAAAATTGTTCCAAGTCCGTTCTCACCCAACCCGACCTACAAAATTCCAAAAAAAAATAGTACAAAAATTTAAAAAATTAAAAAGCATCATTACGGATTTATTTCTAGCTAAAGCGAGCCCGGAAAGGTCGAGAAAGAGGAAAATAAAATTTCCATCTGAGTCCACTCCTACCCAGCCCGGTCTAAAAAATTCCCAAAAAATAGTATAAAAATTCAAAAAACTAAAAAGCATCATTCCAGCTATATTTCTTGCAAAACTGTACCGAGAAAGGCCGAGAAAGAGGGAAAAAAAATCATTCCGAGTTCGTTCCGACCCAACCCAGTCTAGAAAATTAGAAAAAAAAGTATAAAAGTGTAAAAAATTAAAAAACATCATTCCGGCTTCATTTCTAGAAAAACCAGGCCGAGAAAGATAAAAAAAAATTAATTTCATTCCGAGAACATTCCCACCTAACCTAGGCTAGAGAATTCCAAAAAAATAGTATAAAAATTAAACAAAAAACTAAAAAACATCATTCCGGCTTTATTTCTAGCCAAAACAGAATAGCAAAGGCGAAGAAAGAGGAAAAAAAAATTTCGTTCCAAGTCCGTTCCTACCCAACCCAGTCTAGAAAATACCCAAAAAATAGTATAAAATTTTTAAAAAAATTAAAAAAATCATTCCGGCTTTATTTCTAGCCAAAATGGGATGGGAAAGGCCAATAAGGAGGGAAAAAAAACCGTTCCGAGTCCTTTCTTACCTAACCCGGTCTTGAAAATTACGAGAAAGAGGAAAAAAAATTTCGTTCCGAGTGCATTCCTACCCAACCCAAACTCACAAAAATAGTATAAAATTTCAAAAAATTGAAAAATATCATTCCAGCTTTATTTCTAGCCAAAGCGGGTTGGGAAATGCCGAGAAAGAGGAAAACAAAATTTCGTTCCGAGTGCATTCCAACCCAACCTGAGCTCCCAAAAATTAGTATAAAAATAAAAAAAAAAATTAAAAAACCTCATTCCACCTATATTTCTAGCGAAATCATGCCGGGAAAGGCCGAAAACAAGGAAAAAAAAATTATCGTTCCAAGTCTGTTCCTACCCAGTCCGGTCTAGAAAATTCCCAAAAAATAGTATAAAAATTCAAAAAATTAAAAAGCATCAATCTGGCTATATTTCTTGCAAAACTGAACCGAAAAAGGTCGAGAAAGAGGGAAAAAAAAATTCATTCCGAGTTCGTTCCGACCCAACCCAGTCTAGAAAATTCCAAAAAAATAGTATAAAAGTTTAAAAAATTAAAAAAACATCATTTCAGCTTCATTTCTAGAAAAACCAGGCCGGGAAAGGCCGAGAAAGATAAAAAAAATTTTCATTCCGAGAACATTCCTACCTAATCTGGGCTAGAGAATTCCAAAAAAATAGTATAAAAATTCAAAAAAAATTTAAAAAAAATCATTCCGGCTTTATTTCTGGCCAAAATGGGATGGGAAAGGCCAATAACGAGAAAAAAAAAAAAAAAAAAAAAAAAAAACCGTTCCAAGTCCATTCATACGTAACCCGGTCTAGAAAATTCCAAAAAAAAATAGTACAAAAATTCAAAAATTAAAAAACATTATTCCAGCTTTATTGCTAGCCAAACCGGGTTGGGAAATGCCGAGAAAGAGGAAAAAGAAATTTTCGTTCTGAGTGCATTCCGACCCAACCCAAACTCCCAAAAAATAGAATAAAATTTCAAAAAATGGAAAAATATCATTCTAGCTTTATTTCTAGCCAAAGCGGGTTAGGAATTGCCGAGAAAGAGGAAAAAAAAAATTTCATTCCGAGTGCATTCCTACCCAACCTGAACACCCAAAAATTAGTATAAAAATTTATTAAAAAAATTAAAAAACATCATTCCAGCTATATTTCTAGCGAAATCTGGCCGGGAAAGGCCAAGAACAAGGAAAAAAAAAATTATCGTTCCAAGTCCATTCCTACCCAATTCGGTCTAGAAAATTCCCAAAAAATATTATAAAAACTCAAAAAATTAAAAAAAAAAAAAAAACTCATTCCAGCTTTATTTCTAGCCGAAAAGGGCCGGGAAAGGCTGAGAAAGAAGAAACAAAAAATTCGTTCCGAGCCCATTCCCACCAAACCCGACATACAAAATTAGAAAAAAATAGTATAAAAATTTAAAAAATTAAAAAACATCATTCCGCCTTTATTTCTAGCCGAAGTGGGCCGAGAAAGAGGAAAAAAAATTTTCGTTTTGAGTCCGCTCCTACCCAACTCAGCCTAGAGAATTCCAAAAAAATAGTGTAAAAATTCAAAAAACTAAAAAACACCATTCCAGTTTTATTTCTAGCCAAACCGTGCCGGGAAAAGCCGAGAAAGAGCAAAAAAAAACTTGTTCCAAGTTTGTTCCTACCCAACTCGGGCCAGAAAATTCCCAAAAAATTCAAAAAAATTTTAAAAAAAAAGTCACTCCAGCTTTATTTCCAGCCAAAACGGGCTAGGAAAGGCCGAGAAAGAGGAAAAAAAAAAATTTCGCTCTGAGTCCGTTCGTACCCAACCCGGGCCGTAAAATTCCCAAAAAATAGTATAAAAATTCAGAAAATTAAAAAGCAGAATTCCGACTTTATTTCTAGCGAAAACGGGCTAGGAAAGGCCGACAAAGAAGGAAAAAAAAATTTCATTCTAAGTTCGGTCCCACCCAAACGAGTCTAAAAAATACCCAAAAAATAGTATAAAAAAAAATTTTTTTTTTTTTAAAATTGTCCTAGCTTAATTTCTAGCCAAAACAAGCCAGGAAAGGCTGAGAAAGAGGGAAACAAAAAAATTCGTTCCGAGTCCATTCCCACCCAACCTAACCTACAAAATTCCAAAAAAATAGTATAAAAATTAAAAAAAAAATTAAAAAAACATAATTCCAGCTTTATTTCAAGCCAAAGCTGGCCAGAAAAGGCCGAGGAAGTGGAAAAAAAAATTGTTCCGAGTCCATTCCTACCCAACCCGGTCTAAAAAATTTCCAAAAAATTGTATAAAAATTCAAAAAATTAAAAAAAAATTCATTCCAGCTTTATTTCTAGCTAAAACAGGCCGAGAAAGGCTGAGAAAGAGGTAAAAAAATAAAAATTCGCGTTGAGTCTGTTCCAACCCAACCTGACCTAAAAAAATTCAAAAAAATTGTATAAAAATTCAAAAAACTAAAAAACATCATTCTGGCTTTATTTCTAGCTAAAAGCGGGTCGGGAAAGGCCAAGAAAGAGGAAAAAAAAATTTCATTCCGAGTCCACTCCTACCCAACTCAGCCTAGAAAATTCCAAAAAAATAGTATAAATATTCAAAAAATTAAAAAACATCATTCCGGATATATTTCTTGCAAAACCGGACCGAGAAAGGCCGAGAAAGAGGGAAAAAAATTCGTTCAAAGTCCGTTCCTACCCAATCCAGTCTAGAAAATTCGAAAAAATTAGTATAAAAATTCAAAAAGTTAAAAAACATCATTCCGGCTTTATTTTTAGAAAAACCGAGCCGGGAAAGGCCGAGAAAGAAAAAAAAAATTTCATTCCCATACCGTTCCAACCTACCTCAGGCTAGAGAATTCCAAAAAAATAGTATAAAAATTCAAAGAACTAGAAAATTCCATTCCGACTTTATATCTAGCCAAACCGGGCCGGGTGAAGCCAAGAAAGAGGAAGAAAAATTTCGTTCCAAGTCTGTTCTTACCCAACCCGGGCAAGAAAATTCCCAAAAAATAGTAAAAAATTAAAAAAAATTTTAAAAAAAAACATCACTCCGGCTTTATTTCTAGCCAAAGCGGGCTGGGAAAGGTCGAGAAAGAGGAAAACGAATTTCATTCCGAGTCCGCTCCTACCCAACCTGACCTAAAAAATTCGTTCCGAGTCCGTTCCCACCCAACCTGGCCTACAAAATTCCAAATAATAGTATAAAAATTTTTAAAAAAATTTTTAAAAAAATTCCGGCTTTATTTCTAGCCATAGCGGGCCGGAAAAGGCCAAGAAAGTGGGAAAAAAAAAATCATTCCGAGTTCATTCCTACCCAGCCGGGTCTAGAAAATTCCCAACAAATAGTAAAAAAATTCAAAAAATTAAAAAAAAAAAAGAAAAGAAATCGTCCTATCTTTATTTCTAGCCAAAACGATCCGGGAAAGGCTGAGAAAGGGGAAAAAAATTCATTCTGAGTCCGTTCCCACCCAACCCGACCTACAAAATTCCAAAAAAAATAGTATAAAAATTCAAAAACATTAAAAAACATAATTCTGGCTTTATTTCTAGCTAAAGCAGGCCGTGAAAGGCTGACAAAGAGGAAAAAAAAAATTTCATTCCAAGTCCGCTCCTACCCAACTTGGCATAGAAAATTCCCAAAAAATAGTTTAAAAATTCAAAAAATTAAAAAGCCTCATTCTGTCTATATTTCTAGCAAAACTGGACCGAGAAAGGCTGAGGAAGGGGGAAAAAAAATCGTTCTGAGTCCGTTCCCACCCAACACAGTCTAGAAAATTCCAAAAAAATAGTATAAAAGTTTAAAAAACTAAAAAAATCATTCTGGCTTTATTTCTAGAAAAATCGAACGGGGAAAGGCTGAGAAAGAGAAAAAAAAAAATTTTCATTCCCAAACTGTTCCTACCTAACTCGAGCTAAAGAATTCCAAAAAACTATTGTATAAAAATTCAAAAAATTCAAAAACATCATTCTGGCTTTATTTCAAGCCAAACCAGGTTGGAAAATGCCAAGAAAGAGGGAAAAAAAAAATTCCGTTCCGAGTCCGTTCCTACCTAACCCGGCCAAGAAAATTCCCAAAAAATAGTATAAAATTAAAAAAAAAAAATTAAAAAAACATAATTCCGGCTTTATTTCTAGCCAAAGCGGGCTGGGAAAGGCCGAGAAAAAGAGGAAAAAAAAATTTCATTGCGAGTCCACTCCTACCCTTCTTGGCCTAGAAAATTCCCAAAAAATAGTACAAAAATTAAAAAAATTAAAAAACATCATTCCGTCTATAATTCTAGCAAAACCGGACCGAAAAAGGCCGAGAAAGAGGGAAAAAAAATTCGTTCCAAGTCCGTTGCCACCCAACACAGTCTAGAAAATTCCAAAAAATTAGTATAAAAGTTAAACAAATTAAAAAAAATCATTCTGCTTTATTTCTAGAAAAATTCGACGGGGAAAGGCCGAGGAAGAGAAAAAAAAATTTTCATTCCCAGACCGTTCCTACCTAACCTGGGCTATAGAATTCCAAAAGAAATTGTACAAAAATTCAAAAAACTAAAAAACATCATTTCGGCTTTATTTCTAGCCAAACCAGGCCGGGAAAAGCCAAGAAAGAGAAAAAAAAGAATTTCGTTCCGAGTCCGTTCCAACTCAACCCAGGCCAGAAAAATCCCAAAAATAGTATAAAAATTCAAAAATTAAAACACATCATTACGGTTTTATTTCTACACAAAGCGGGTTGGGAAAGGCCGAGAAAGAGGAAAAAAAAAATTTCGTTCCGAGTGCATCCTACCCAACCTGAACTACCAAAAATTAGTATAAAAATTAAAAAAATTTAAAAAAACATCATTCTAGCAATATTTCTAGCGAAATCGGGCCAGGAAAGGCCGAGAACAAGGAAAAAAAAAATTATCGTTCCAAGTCTGTTCCTACCCAGCCCGGTCTAGAAAATTCCCAAAAAATATTATAAAAATTCAAAAAATTAAAAAAAAAAACTCATTCCAGCTTTATTTCTAGCCGAAATGGATCAGGAAAGGCTGAGAAAGAGGAAACAAAAAATTCGTTCTAAGTCCGTTCCCACCCAACCCGACCTACAAAATTAGAAAAAAATAGTATAAAAATTCAAAAACATCATTCCACCTTTATTTCTAGCCGAAGAGGGCCGAGAAAGAGGAAAAAAAAATTTCTTTCTAAGTCCGCTCCTAGCCAACTCGACCTAGAGAATTCCAAAAAAATAGTATAATTATTCAAAAAACTAAAAAACGCCATTCCAGCTTTATTTCTAGCCAAACCGAGACGGGAAAAGTGGAGAAAGAAAAAAAAAAAAAATTTGTTCCAAGTTTGTTCGTACCCAACCCAGGCCAGAAAATTCCCAAAAAATAGTATAAAAATTCAAAAATTAAAACACATCATTACTGTTTTATTTCTAGCCAATGCGGGTTGGGAAAGGCCGAGAAAGAGGAAAATAAAATTTCAACCTGAGTCTGCTCCTACCCAATTTGCTATAGAAAATTCCCAAAAAATAGTATAAAAATTCTAAAAATTAAAAAGCATCATTCCCACTTTATTTCTAAGCCAAAACGGGCTTGGAAAGGCCGAGAAAGAGGAAAAAAAATTTCGTTTTGAGTCTATTCCTACCCAATCGGGTCTAGAAAATTCCCAAAAAATAGTATAAAAATTAAAAAACATCATTCCAGATAACTTTATGGCCAAAACGGATCGGGAAAAGCCGAAAAAGATGAAAAAAAAAAATTTGTTCCGAGTCCATTCCTACCCAACCCAGCCCAGAAAATTCCCAAAAGATAGTATAAAATTTAAAAAAAAATCAACAAACAGGCCAGGAAAGGCAGAGAACAAGGAAAAAAAAAATTTTCGTTCCGAGTCTGTTCCAACCCTACCTGGACTAGAAAATTCCCAAAAAATAGTATAAAAATTCAAAAAATTCAAAAAAAATCATTCTAGCTTTATTTCTAAACAAAACGGGCTAGGAAAGGCAGTGAAAGAGGAAAAAAAAATTGGTTACGAGTTCGTTCCCATCCAACCCGACCTACAAAATTCCGAGAAAGTGGTATAAAAATTCAAAAAATTAAAGAACGTCGTTCCGACTTAATTTCTAGCCAGAGAGGGCTGCAAAAGGCCGTGAAAGTGGAAAAAAAATTTTCATTCCAAGTCCGCTCCTACCCAACCCGGTCTAGAAAATTCCCAAAAAATAGTATAAAATTGAAAAAAATTAAAAAGCATCATTCTGGCTATATTTCTAGCAAAACCGGCCCGAGAAAGAGGGAAAAAAAATTCGTTCCGAGTCTGTTCCCACCCAACCCAGTCTAGAAAATTCCCAAAAAGTAGTATAAAAAAGCAAAAAATTAAAAACATCATTCTAGCTTTATTTCTAGCGAAACTGGACCGGGAAAAGCCAACAAAGAGGGTAAAAAAAATTTCGTTCCAAGTCCATTTCTACCCAACCCGGGCCAGAAAATTTCGAAAAAATTGTATAAAAATTCAAAAAATTAAAAAGCATCATTTCGGCTTTATTTCTAGACAAACCGGACCACGAAACGCCGAGGAAGAGGGGAAAAAAATTCGTTCCGAGTCCGTTCCTCCCAACCCGGTCAAGAAAATTAAAAAAAAAAATAGTATGAAAGTTCTTAAAAAACATCATTCTGTCTTTATTTCTAGAAAAACCAGGCCGGGAAAGGACTACAAACAGAAAAAAAAAAATATTTGGTTCCAAGACTGTTTCTACCGAACTCGGGCTAGAGAATACCAAAAAAATAGTATAAAAATTCAGAAAAAACTAAATAACATCATTCCAAGTTTATTTCTAGCCAAACCGGATCGGGAAAAGCCGAGAAAGAGGAAGAAAAAAAAAATTTCGTTCTGAGTCTGTTCCTACCCATCCCGGGCCCAAAAATTTCCAAAAAATAGAATAAAAATTCAAAAAAATTAAAAACATTATTCTAGCTTTATTTCGAACCAAAACAGGCTAGGAAAGGCAGAGAAAAAAGAAAAAAAAAATTCGTTCTGAGTCCGTTCCTACCCAACTGGGTCTAGAAAATTCCCAAAAAATAGTATAAACATTTAAAAAATTAAAAAACATCATTCCAACTTTATTGCTAGCCAAAACAGACCGGGAAAGGCTGAGAAAGAGGAAAAAAAAATTTCGTTTTGAGTCCGTTCCTCCCCAATCCGGTCTAGAAAATTCGCTAAAAATAGTATAAAAATTAAAAAACATCATTCCAGCTATATTTCTAGTGAAATTGGGCCGAGAATGGCTGAGAACAAGGAAAAAAAAATTATCGTTCCAAGTCCGTTTCTACCCAGCCCGGCCTAGAACATTCCCAAAAAATATTATAAAAATTCAAAAAATTAAAAAAAAAAAACTAATTTCAGCTTTATTTCTAGCCAAAACAGGCCGGGAAAGGCTGAGAAAGAGGAAACAAAAAATTCGTTCCCAAGTCCGTTCCCACCTAACCCGACCTACAAAATTCGAAAAAAATAGTATAAAAATTCAAAAAACTAAAAAACATCA
The DNA here is from genome assembly GCA_023621385.1 of Quercus gilva. Taxonomy (NCBI): domain Eukaryota; kingdom Viridiplantae; phylum Streptophyta; class Magnoliopsida; order Fagales; family Fagaceae; genus Quercus; species Quercus gilva. The sequence continues at coordinate 29,452,883 of CM042478.1, read as the reverse complement.
TTCCATCTTTATTTCCAGCCGAAGCGGGCCAAGAAAGGCCGAGAATGAGGGAAAAAAAAATTTTCATTCCGAGTCCGCTCCTACCCAACTCGTCCTAGAGAATTCCAAAAAAAATAGTATAAAAATTCAAAAAACTAAAAAACACCATTCCGGCTTTATATCTAGCCAAACCGTGACGTGTAAAGTTGAGAAAGAGGAAAAAAAAAATTCGCTTCGAGTTTGTTCCTGCCCAACCTGGGCCAGAAAATTCCCAAAAAATAGAATAAAAATTCAAAAAAATCATTCCAGTTTCATTTCTATCCAAAACAGGCTAAGAAAGGCCAAGAAAGAGGAAAAAAAAATTTCGTTCTGAGTCCGTTCCTACCTAACCGGATCAAGAGAATTCCCAAAAAATAGTATAAAATTTCCACAAAAAAAAAACGTCATTCCAGCTTTATGTCTATCCAAAAAAGACTGGGAAAGGCCGATAAAGAGGAAAAAAATATTCATTTCGAGTCCATTTCTACCCAACCCGGGCTAGAAAATTCCCAAAAAATAGTAAAAAAATTAAATAAAATTTATAAAACATCATTCCGGCTTTACTTAATGCCAAAACAGGCTGGGAACAGCCAAGAACAAGGAAAAAAAATTTTATTGTTCCAAGTCCGTTCCTAAGCCAACCCAGTCTAGAAAATTCCCAAAAAATAGTATAAAAATTTAAAAAATTAAAAAAAAAAAAAAATCATTCCAGCATTATTTCTAGCCATAATGGGCCGGGAAAGGCTGAAAAAAAAAAAAAAAATTTCCAAGTCCGTTCCTACCCAACTCGGGCCATAAAATTCCAAAAAAATAGTATAAGAATTCAGAAAATTAAAAAGCATTATTCCGGCTTTATTTCTAGCCAAAACGGGCTAGGAAAGGCTGAGAAAGAAGGAAAAAAAATTTTCGTTTCGAGTTTGTTCCTACCAAACCCGGTCTAGAAAATTCCCAAAAAATAGTATAAAAATTCAGAAAATTAAAAAGCATCATTCCGGTTTTATTTCTAGCCAGAACAGGCTAGGAAAGGCCAAGAAATAAGGAAAAAAAAATTTTCGTTCTAAGTTCATTCCTACCCAACCGGGTCTAAAAAATTCCCAAAAAATAGTATAAAAATTCAAAAAAAAAAAAAAAAAAAAAAGAAACCGTCCTAGCATTATTTCTAGCCAAAACAAGCCGGGAAAGGCTGAGAAAGAGGGAAAAAAAAAAAAAATCGTTTTGATTCCTTTCCCACCCAACCCGACCTACAAAATTCCAAAAAAATAGTATAAAAATTCCAAAAAATTAGAATAAAAATTAAAAAAAATTAAAAAACATCATTCCGTTTCAACCTACCCCGGGCTAGAGAATTCCAAAAAAATAGTATAAAAATTCAAAGAACTAAAAAACATCATTCCAAATTTATGATGGAGACCAAGGCACCGCTTCGAAGGATCTCGTTCAAGTACCAATTGGGCCGGCTACGAGAGCACAAGCAAAGAAGTTCAAGGATGTACTCAACGGACTCATCCAAGAGTTATGGGCTCAAGCAAATTCGTGGAGGCCCATTGAGCATGATCCACGTGGGCAGCAAAGAATCGTCATGTTGATTCAAGTTCTAGAAGGATCCGGTCAAGACTAAGAATTGGCAAGAAATATTTTGGGCCTATTCTAGAAGGATCGTGATGCACGACACAATTTAATATTTAATTTATTGCAATTTATTATTTTTGGTATTTTTATGTTAAAAAACGTTATTTTAGGTTTAGGTGATTTATTTCCTTATTTTTAGGTGCATTTAATGCTTTTTGGGTCAAATTTGATTCCTAATATGGTTAGGTATCAATTAGGAGTTTTTTTAGAATATATTTTCTTGTCTGTCAAGTTTTATGGAGCCCTTAAATAGGCTCCTAAGTCTGTAAACGTTTTGGATAACATTTTTTTATATTCATAAAAACTTGTAAGGTTTATTCTCTTTGGTTCTTTGAAGAACTATTCGAACTTATCGGGATTTCCCGTGGCGTTCATCTTGACTTATCAAACGGAGTTTCCACCACCGTTTGTGGCGTCTTCCTTATACCGAGGTTCTTGTTTGTCATAAACAACAGGGTCGAGGTCTTCCATTCAAATCTGTCCATAAAATGATCTTGCGTTCCCTTTCGTTGTTGGGTCTCGTTATTCTTGACGGGGTTCACATCATTTGGTATCAGAGCATGGTTTCTAGTTTAGGTTTGTCTATCCTTTAACATATTTCGTTCCTTTGTTTCTTCTTAGCCGAATTTCCTTTACCCTATCTGTTCAATCTTTGTTTGCTCTTGTTGATATCTGAACTCTTGGTCTGGTCTCACATCTCTTATTTATTTCGGAATTTTATTCCATTATTCTCAAAAGTTAGTTGCTGATCGTTAAAAAAAAAAAAAAAAAAAAAAAAACAAGTGGAAATTCCGAAATTTTATTTCATTATTCTAAAAAGCTAATTGTTGATCGTCAAAAAAAAAAAAAAAAAACGAGTGGAAATTCCAATCTGCCATATTCCTTCTAATTCTATTCTGAAAATTTTCATATTCCTTGTATTCAAATCTGAAATTCCTTGATTAGTTCTTGGTAAATTGTTGCTGGAAATTTTTGAGTTGTTTGTTTAGTTTCAAAAGAACTGAAAGAGAATTATCGAGGGGAAAAAGGCAAGAGTGGTGAGAACATCAGAGGGTAAAAGCCATATTATTTTGAGTGAAACACGAGTGGAGAGTGATCCACATTCTTGAGTGTAAACACGTAAGGGAGTGATTCGTGAGGTCCTTTTTTTCTTTTTTTTTTGTTTCTAACCTTTGTTTTGTAGAAATCATGTCTCATGATAGTGGTAAGAGCATTACCGAAGATGAAACAAAATTGGTTGATCCGAAGGTATTTATGGAGGCCATGATGAGTGAGATGAGGCGTGTGATGAAGATAGAGATGGAGCAGGTTCATGAACGAATAGATCAAATGGAGAATAGATGTGAGGAGCAACCACAAAAAGGTCGTAATTTGCGTAGAAGGGAAAGATATCCATCGAGGGAGGAGGATGAAGAGCGTTATGGGTCTGGTTTTGATGAAGAAGAAGATCGAGATTCCATTGTTAACAATAGGAGACCTGGAGGAAGATATAGAGGAGCTAGGAATCGCGAAGATAACAACTTGGGTGGTATTAAGATGAAAATTCCGTCCTTTCAAGGAAGATCTGATCCTGAGGCATATCTTGAGTGGGAAAAGAAGATGGAGTTCGTGTTTGATTGCCACAACTACTCCGAGGCAAAGAAGGTAAAATTAGCCATGATTGAATTTTCTGAATATGCTATTACTTGGTGGGATCAGCTTGTGATAAACAGGAGGCGAAATAGAAAACACCCAATAGACACATGGGGGGAGATGAAAGTAGTGATGAGAAAGCGGTTCGTTCCAAGTTACTATTACCGAGAGTTGTACAAAAAGCTACAAGGTCTTAGACAAAGGAGTCGAAGTGTAGAGGATTACTACAAGGAGATGGAGATTGCTATGATCCGCGCTAATGTGGAGGAGGATCGGGAGGCTACAATGGCTAGATTTTTACTTGGCTTAAACCGGGAGATCCATGATAAGGTAGAGATGCAGCATTATGTGGAATTGAAAGATATGGTGCATATGGCTATCAAAGTGGAACAACAACTCAAGAGAGGGAGTGGGACACGTGCAGGCCATAACTTTAGTTCTACCTTTTGGAAATCAAGTCATGCCAAGCCGCTGGACAAGTCACAAACGCCTAAACCCGAGCCCAAGTCCGCGACCACCAACCACGTTCCTCAAGGTAAAACTGAAGCCTCTACCTCTAGGAATCGTGATATTAAATGTTTTAAATGTCAAGGCAGGGGCCACATAACAAGTCAATGTCCAAACAAGCAAGTCATGGTATTGCAAGCCAATGGTGAAATTGTGACCGATGATGAAGATTTCGACATTGACGACATGCCGCCATTGGAGGATGTTTTCGAGGAGGAGTATTTAGCCCCTGACGCATTGACATTGGTGGCAAGGAGAGCATTGAGCTTACAAGTAAAAGGAGTTGATGAAGTACAGCGGGAGAATATCTTTCACACTAGGTGCTACGTTAAAGACAAGGTATGTAGTGTGATTATTGATGGTGGTAGTTGTACTAATATTGCAAGCACAATTATGGTAGAGAAATTGGGATTGCCTATGTTAAAGCACCCTAGGCCATACAAGTTGCAATGGCTAAATGATAGTGGTGAGATAAGGGTGAACAAGCAAGTGTTAGTTGCATTTCGAATCGGTAAATACGAAGATGAAGTGTTGTGTGATGTAGTACCGATGCAAGCAGGACACTTATTGCTAGGGCGTCCATGGCAGTTCGATAGGCAAGTGAAGCATGATGGCTTTACAAACAAGTACTCTTTTGTACTTAATCAACGATCAATCACTCTTGTACCATTGACACCGCAGCAAGTATACGAGGATCAAGTGAGATTACAAAAGGAGAGTGATCAAAAGAAAGAGAGTGAGCAAAAGAAAAAGAGTGAAAATCAGAGAGAGGCCAAGAAAAATGAGAGAGAAAAAGAAAATCAAAGTTCGGCCCTTGAGAGAAAATCAGAGAGAAAACAAAAGAATTTCTATGCAAAAGTGAGTGAGATTAAGCGAGCCATGTTTTCAAATCAGCCGATGATTGTACTTTTGTACAAAGAGGCACTTTTAAACACTAACGAACTTAACCTTGCTTTGCCTAGTTCTATTGTTTCTCTTTTGCAGGAGTACGAGGATGTCTTCCCCGAGGAAACACCACATGGGTTACCTCCAATCCGAGGGATTGAACATCAAATTGATTTTGTTCTCGGTGCAACCATTCCAAACCGACCAGCTTATAGGAGCAATCCTAAGGAGACAAAGGAGCTTCAACGGCAGGTAAGTGAATTGTTGGAGAAAGGGCACGTGAGGGAGAGCATGAGCCCATGTGCGGTTCCGGTCTTACTTGTGCCTAAGAAGGATGGGACGTGGAGAATGTGCGTTGATTGTCGAGCCATCAACAACATAACGGTAAAGTATCGTCACCCTATCCCACGCTTAGATGATATGTTAGATGAGCTGTATGGTTCTTGCATATTTTCTAAGATTGACTTAAAAAGTGGTTATCATCAAATTAGGATAAAAGAAGGAGATGAATGGAAAATTGCCTTCAAAACAAAATATGGTTTGTATGAATGGTTAGTTATGCCTTTTGGTTTGACTAATACTTCGAGCACCTTTATGAGACTTATGAACCATGTTTTGCGTGCATTTATAGGCAGATTTGTTGTTGTTTATTTTGATGATATACTCATTTATAGCAAAAACATAGACGATCATGTAGTACATTTGAAATCCGTTTTAGATGTGCTAAGGAAAGAAAGGTTGTTTGCTAATTTAAAGAAGTGCACTTTTTACACCGATAAGCTTGTATTTTTGGGATTTGTTGTTAGTGCACAAGGTATACAGGTCGATGAAGAGAAGGTACGTGCAATCCAAGAATGGCCGAGCCCCACAAGTGTAGCTAATGTTCGTAGTTTTCATGGACTTGCTAGTTTCTACCGGCGGTTTGTGAAGGACTTCAGTAGCTTAGCCGCACCGCTTACCAAAGTGATCAAGAGGAACGTTGGGTTTCGATGGGGAGAAGAACAAGAGAAGGCATTTCAATTAATCAAAGAAAAGCTGACTAATGCACCTTTGTTGTCTTTACCTAACTTTTCTAAAACGTTTGAAATTGAATGTGGTGCTTCAGGTATTGGTATAGGCGCCGTTCTTATGCAAGAAGGACGACCAATTGCTTACTTCAGCGAGAAACTCAATGGGGCAGCCTTAAACTACCCAACTTATGACAAGGAGTTATATGCATTGGTTCGGGCTTTAGAGACGTGGCAGCACTACCTATGGCCTAAGGAGTTCGTGATTCACACCGATCATGAGTCCTTGAAACACTTGAAGGGCCAACACAAGCTAAACAAAAGGCATGCGCGATGGGTGGAGTTCATAGAGACATTTCCATATGTCATTCGGTACAAGCAAGGTAAGGAGAATGTAGTCGCCGATGCACTTTCTCGCAGGTATGCCTTACTCTCCATACTTGATGCAAAATTGCTTGGTTTTGAACATATTAAAGAATTATATGCTGAAGACCACGAATTTTGTGAGGAATATCGAGCTTGTGAGAAAATCACCTCCGGTAAGTTCTTTAGACTTGATGGATTCCTATTTCGAGAAAATAAGCTATGTGTGCCTAATTGTTCTATGAGAGAGTTATTAGTGCAGGAATCACATGGTGGGGGATTAATGGGACATTTTAGAGTTGCAAAGACTTTAGCTATTTTGCAGGAACACTTCTATTGGCTTCACATGAAACGAGATGTCGAACGGATTTGTGGTAGATGTGTCACGTGTAAGCAAGCTAAATCCAAAGTGCAGCCCAACGGTTTGTATACTCCTTTACCAATTCCTAGTGAGCCTTGGATTGATATTTCAATGGATTTTGAGTTAGGATTGCCTAGGACTAAACATGGAAGAGATTCAATTTTTGTGGTCGTGGATAGATTTTCTAAAATGGCACATTTCATTCCATGTCACAAAACGGATGACGCTTCACATGTTGCTGATTTGTTCTTTAGAGAGATTGTGAGATTACATGGCATGCCTAGGACAATTGTTTCAGATAGAGATGCTAAGTTCTTGAGCTATTTTTGGAAGACTTTGTAGTGTAAGTTAGGTACTAAGCTATTGTTTTCCACTACTTGTCATTCACAAACTAATGGTCAAATTGAAGTAGTAAATAGGACTTTGTCTACTCTATTGAGGTCAATCATTAGAAAGAACATCAAGACATGGGAAAAATGTTTACCACATGTTGAGTTTGCATATAATAAAGCTGTTCATTCTGCTACTAAATTTTCGCCATTTGAAATTGTGTATGGGTTTAATCCTTTAACTCCATTGGATTTATCTTCTTTACCTTTGACGGAGCACTTTAATTTAGATGGCAAAAAGAAAGCTGATTTTGTGAAGCAGATTCATGAGAAAGCAAGACTCAACATTGAGCGTAGAACGGAGCAATATGCCACACAAGCCAACAAGGGACGTCGCAATCCGGTTTTTGAACCCTGAGATTGGGTTTGGCTGCATATGAGAAAAGAAAGATTTCCGGCAAAAAGACGTTCCAAATTGCACCCAAGAGGAGATGGTCCTTTCCAAGTCCTCGAGCGTATCAATGACAACGCTTACAAGCTAGATTTACCTGGTGAGTACAATGTAAGTGCCACTTTTAATGTTATTGATTTGAGTCCTTTTGATGTAGGTGATGATTTGAGGGCAAATCCTTTTCAAGAGGAGGGGAATGATGGAGACCAAGGCACCGCTTCGAAGGATCTCGTTCAAGTATCAATTGGGCCGGTTACGAGAGCACAAGCAAAGAAGTTCAAGGATGTACTCAACGGACTCATCCAAGAGTTATGGGCTCAAGCAAATTCGTGGAGGCCCATTGAGCATGATCCACGTAGGCAGCAAAGAATCATCATGTTGATTCAAGTTCTAGAAGGATCCGGTCAAGGCTAAGAATTGGCAAGAAATATTTTGGGTCTATTCTAGAAGGATCGTGATGCACGACACAATTTAATATTTAATTTATTGCAATTTATTATTTTTTGTATTTTTATATTAAAAAACGTTATTTTAGGTTTAGGTGATTTATTTCCTTATTTTTAGGTGCATTTAATGCTTTTTAGGTCAAATTTGATTCCTAATATGGTTAGGTATCAATTAGGAGTTTTTTTAGAATATATTTTCTTGTCTGTCAAGTTTTATGGAGCCCTTAAATAGGCTCCTAAGTCTGTAAACGTTTTTGGATGACATTTTTTTATATTCATAAAAACTTGTGAGGTTTATTCTCTTTGGTTCTTTGAAGAACTATTCGAACTTATCGGGATTTCCCGTGGCGTTCATCTTGACTTATCAAACGGAGTTTCCACCACCGTTTGTGGTGTCTTCCTTATACCGAGGTTCTTGTTTGTCATAAACAACGGGTCGAGGTCTTCCATGCAAATCTGTCCATAAAACGATCTTGGGTGCCCTTTCGTTGTTGGGTCTCGTTATTCTTGACGGGGTTCACATCAATTTATATCTAGCCAAACCGGTCTGGGTTAAGCCAAAAAGTGGGGGGAAAAAAAATTTCGTTCCAAGCCCGTTCCTACCAAACCCAGGCAAGAAAATTCCCAAAAAAAAGGATAAAAATTCAAAAAATTAAAAAACTTTATTCTGGCTTTATTTCTAGCCAAACCGGCCCAAGAAAAGCTAAGAAAGAGGAAAAAAAAAATTTCGTTCCGTGTCCATTCCTACCCAACCCGGGCCAAAAAATTCCAAAAAAATAGAATAAAAATTTTAAAAAATTAAAAACATCGTTCCGGCTTTATTTCTAGCTGAACCGGGCTGGGAAAAGCCAAGAAAGAGGAAAAACAATTCTCCTTTCGAGTCCAATCCCACCCAACCCGGGCCACAAAAATCCAAAAAAAAAGTATAAAAATTCAAAAAATTAAAAAACATCATTTTGGATTTATTTCTTGAAAAAGCGGACCGGGAAAGGCCGAGAAAGAGGAAAAAAAATTTCATTCCGAGTCCGCTCCAACCAAACCCGGTCTAGGAAATAACCAAAAAATAGTATAAATATTCAAAAAATTAAAAAGCATCACTACGGCTTTATTTCTAGTGAAAACAGGCTAGGAAAGGCCGAGAGAAAGAGGAAAAAAAAATTTCGTTCTAAGTCCGTTCCTACCCAACTGGGTCTAGAAAATTCCCAAAAAATAATATAAAAATTCAAAAAATTAAAAAAAAATCATTCCAGCTTCATTTCTAGCCAAAATGGGCTGAGAAAGGCTGAGATAGAGGAAAAAAAAATTCGTTACGACTCTGTTCCCACCCAACCCGACCTACAAAATTCCAAAAAAATAGTTTAAAAATTCACTAATTTAAAAAACATCATTTTGGCTTTATTTCTAGCCAAAGCGGGTGGGGAAAGCACGAGAAAGAGGAAAAAAAAATTCGTTTCGAGCCTGTTCCTACCCAACCCAGGACTGAAAATTTCAAAAAAATAGTATTAAAATTCAAAAAATTAAAAAACATCTTTCCGGCTTTATTTCAAGCCAAAGCGGGCCGGGAAATGCCAAGAAAGAGGAAAAAAAAAATTTCATTCCGAGTCCGCTCCTACCCAACACGGTCTAGAAAATTCCCAAAAAGTATTATAAAAATTCAAAAAATTAAATGCATCATTTCAGCTTTATTTCTAGCCAAACCGAGCGAGGAAAAGCCAAGAAAGAGGAAAAAAAAATTCGTTTCGAGCCAGTTCCTACCCAACCCGGGCCAGAAAATTTCAAAAAAATTAAAAAGCATCATTACAACTTTATTTCAAGCCAAAATGGGCTCGAAAAGGCCGAGAGAAAGAGGGAAAAAAAATTTTTCATTCTAAGTCCATTCCTACCCAACCAGGTCTAGAAAATTCCCAAAAAATAATATAAAAAATCAAAAAACTAAAAAAAAAAAAATCATTCCAGCTTTATTTCTAGACAAAACGGGCCTAGAAAGTCTGAGAAAGAGGAAAAAAAAACTTCGTTGCAAGTCCGTTCCCACCCAACCCGGGCCAAAAATTTCCCAAAAAATAGTATAAAAATTCAAAAAATTATAAACATCATTCTAGCGTTATTTCCAACCAAAACAGGCTTGGAGTGGCAGAGAAAGAGGAAAAAAAATTTCGTTCTGAGTGCGTTCCTACCCAACCGGCTCTATAGAATTCTAAAAAAATTGTATAAAAATACAAAAAATTAAAAAACACCATTCCAGCTTTATGTCTAGCCAAAACGGACAGGGAAAGGCCGAGAAAGAGGGAAAAGAAAAGCGTTCTGAGTTCGTTCCTACTCAACCCAGCCTAGAAAATTCCCAAAAATTAGTATTAAAATTAAAAAAAGAATTAAGAAACATCATTCTGACTTTATTTCTTGCCAAAACAGGCCGGGAAAGGCCGGGAAAAAGGAAAAAAAAAAAGTTCGTTCTGAGTCCATTCCTACCCAACTTGGACTAGAAAATTCCCAAAAAATAGTATAAAAATTGAAAAAACTAAAAAAAAAAAAAAAAAAAATCATTCCAGCTTTATTTCTAGCCAAAACGGGCCAGGAAAGGCTTAGAAAGAAGAAAAAAAAATTCGTTCCAAGTCCGTTCCCACCCAACCAGACCTACAAAATTCCAAAAAAATAGTTTAAAAATTCTCTAATTTAAAAAACATCATTCTGGCTTTATTTCTAGCCAAAGCGCGCGGGGAAAGCACGAGAAAGAGGAAAAAAAAATTCATTTCGAGCCTGTTCCTACCCAACCCGGAACAGAAAATTTCCAAAAAATAGTATAAAAATTCAAAAAATTCAAAAACATCTTTCCGTCTTTATTTGTAGCCAAAGCGGGCCGGGAAATGCCGAGAAAGAGGAAAAAAAAAATTTCATTCCGAGTCCGATCCTACCCAACACGGTCTAGAAAATTCCCAAAAAGTAGAATAAAAATTCAAAAAATTGAATGCATCATTCTGGCTTTATTTCTAGCCAAAACAAGCTAGGAAAGTCCGAGAAAGAGGAAAAAAAAAATTTTCGTTCTGAGTCCGTTCCTACCCAAGCAGGTCAAGAAAATTCCAAAAAAAATAGTATAAAAATTCAACAACAAAAAATAGTATAGAAATTAAAAAAAGACTAAAAAATATCATTTTGGCTTTATTTCTAGCCAAACCGGCCCGAGAAAAGCTGACAAAGAGGAAAAAAAAATTTCGTTCCGAGTCCGTTCCTACCTAACCCGGTCCAAAAAATTCCCAAAAATAAAATAAAAATTTTAAAAACTTAAAAACATAATTCCGGCTTTATTTCTAGCTGAACCGGGCTGGGAAAAGCCAAGAAAGAGGAAAAAAAAATTTCGTTCTGAGTCCGTTCCTACCTAACCCGGTCCAGAAACTTCCCAAAAAATAGAATAAAAATTTTAAAAAATTAAAAACATTATTCTGGCTTTATTTCAAGCTGAACCGGACTGGGAAAAGCCAAGAAAGAGGAAAAACAAATTTTCCTTTCGAGTCCATTCCCACCCAACCCGGGCCAGAAAAATCTAAAAAAAAAAGTATAAAAAATTCAAAAAACTAAAAAAAATCATTCCGGCTTTATTTCTTCCCAATGTGGGCCAGGAAAGGCCGAGAAAGAGGAAAAAAAATTTCATTCCAAGTCCACTCCTACCCAACATGGTCTAGAAAATTCCCAATAAGTAGTATAAAAATTGAAAAAATTAAATCCATCATTTTTGCTTTATTTCTAGCCAAAACGGGCTAAGAAAGGCCGAGAAAGAGAAAAAAAAATTTCGTTCTGAATCCGTTCCTACCCAGCCGAGTCTAGAAAATTCCCAAAAAATTGTATAAAAATTAAAAAAATTAGAAAACATCATTCCAGCAATGTTTCTAACCGAAACAGACTGGGAATGTCCAAAAAAAAGGAAAAAAAAAATCGTTCCAAGTCCGTTCCTACCCAACCCAACCTAGAAAATTCCCAAAAAATAGTATAGAAATTCAAAAAAAAAAAATAGTATAAAAATTAAAAAAACTAGAACATATCATTCCGGCTTTATTTCTCGCCAAGCTGGCCTGAGAAAAGGAGAGAAAGAGGGAAAAAAAATTTCGTTCCGACTCTGTTCCTATCTAACCCGGGCAAAGAAATTCGCAAAAACTAGAATAAAAATTATAAAAAATTAAAAACATCATTTTGGCTTTATTTCTAGCTGAACCGGGCTGGGAAATGCCAAGAAAGTGGAAAATAAATTTCCTTTCGAGTCCGTTCCTACCTAATCCAGGCCAGAAAGTTCCCAAAAAAAAGAATAAAAATTAAAAAAAATTAAAAAACATCACTCCGGCTTTATTTCTTGCCAAAGCAGACCGGGAAAGGCCGAGAAAGGGGAAAAAAAATTTCATTCCAAGTTCACTCCTACCCAACCCGGTCTAGAAAATTCCCAAAAAATAATATAAATATTCACAAAATTAAAAAGCATCATTACTGCGTTATTTCTAGCCAAAATGGGCTAGGAAAGTCTGACAGAAAGAGGGAAATTTTTTTTTTTTTTTTTTTTTTTTTTTTTTTTTTTTTTCATTCTAAGTCCGTTCCTACCCAATCGGGTCAAGAAAATTCCCAAAAAATAATAAAAAATTCAAAAAACTAAAAAAAAAAAAATCATTCCGGCTTTATTTCTAGCCAAAACGGGCCGGGAAAAGCTGAGAAAGAGGGAGAAAAAAAAATTCGTTCCAAGTCCATTCCTACCCGACCTGGGCCAAAAATTTCCCAAAAAATAGAATAAAAATTCAAAGAAATTAAAAATATCATTCTAGCATTATTTCTAACCAAAACGGGCTAGGAAAGGCAGAGAAAGAGGAAAAAAAACATTTCGTTCTGAGTTCGTTCCTACCCGACAAGGTCTAGAAATTTCCAAAAAAAATAGTATAAAATTTTAAAAAAATTTATAAAACATCAATCCGGCTTTACTTCATGCCAAAATAGGCCGGGAAAGGCTGAGAACAAGGAAAAAAAAAATTTATCGTTCCAAGTCCGTTCCTAAGCCAACTCAGTCTAGAAAATTCCCAAAAATTAGTATAAAATTTCAGAAAATTAAAAAGCATCTTTCCAGCTTTATTTCTAGCAAAAAGGTGCTAGGAAAGGCTGAGAAAAATGGAAAAAAAAAATTTTGTTCTAAGTTCGTTCCTACCCAACTGGGTCTAAAAAATTTCCAAAAATAGTATAAAAATTAAAAAAATTAAAAAACATCATTCCGGCCCTATTTCCTGCCAAAGCAGGCCGGGAAAGGCCGAGAAAGAGGAAAAAAAATTTTATTCCGAGTCCACTCCTACCTAACACGGTCTAGAAAATTCCAAAAAAGTAGTATAAAAATTCAAAAAATTAAAGGCATCATTTCAGCTTTATTTCTAGCCAAAACGGGCTTGGAAAGGCCGAGAAAGAGGGAAAAAAAAATTTTCGTTCTGAGTCTGTTCCTACCCAGCCGGGTCTAGAAAATTCCCAAAAAATACTATAAAAATTCAAAAGCATAGAAAACATCATTCCAGCAGTATTTCAAGCCAGAACAGACCGGGAATGTCCAAAAAAGGGGAAAAAAAATTTCGTTCCGAGCCTGTTCCTACCCAACCCAACCCAGAAAATTTCCATAAAATAGAATAAAATTTAAAAAAAAAAAAAAAAATCAACCTGGCATTTTTTTTCTCGCCTAAACAGGCCGGAAAAGGCTGAGAACATGGAAATTTTTTTTTTTTTTTTCAATCTGAGTCCGTACCAACCCAACCGGTCTAGAAAATTCCCAAAAAATAGTATAGTAAATCAAAAAAAAAAGTATAAAAATTAAAAAAAAAAAACTAAAAAATATCATTCCGGCTTTATTTCTAGCCAAGCCGGCCCAAGAAAAAGCTGAGAAAGAGGGAAAAAAAAATAAATCGTTCCAAGTCCGTTCCTATCTAACCTGGGCCAAAAAATTCCCAAAAAATAGAATAAAAATTTAAAAAAATTAAAAACATCATTCTGGCTTTATTTCTAGCTGAACTGGGCTGGGAAAAGCTAAGAAAGAGGAAAAACAAATTTTCCTTTCGAGTCCATTCCTACCCAACCCGGGCCAGAAAATTCAAAAAAAAAAAAAGTATAAAAATTCAAAAAACAAAAAAAATCATTCCAGCTTTATTTCTTGCCAAAGTGGGCCAGGAAAGGCTGAGAAAGAGGAAAAAAAATTTCATTCCAAGTCCACTCCTACCCAACACGGTCTAGAAAATTCCCAAAAAGTAGTATAAAAATTCACAAAATTAAATCCATCATTTTTGCTTTATTTCTACCCAAAACGGGCTAAGAAATGCCGAGAAAGAGAAAAAAAAAATTTCGTTCTGAGTCCGTTCCTACCCAACCGAGTCTAGAAAATTCCCAAAAAATTGTATAAAAATTCAAAAAATTAGAAAACATCATTCCAGCAATATTTCCAACCAAAACAGACCAGGAATGTCCAAAAAAAAGGAAAAAAAAATTCGTTCCAAGTCCGTTCCTACCCAACCCAACCTAGAAAATTTCCAGAAAATAGATTAAAATTTTAAAAAAAATAAAAAACATCATCCCAGCTTTTTTTCTTGCCAAAACAGGCCGGGAAAGGCCGAGAAAAAGGAAAAAAAAAAAAAAATTTCGACCCGAGTCCATACCAACCCAACCTGGTCTAGAAAATTCCCAAAAAATAGTATAGAAATTCAAAAAAAAAAATAGTATAAAAATTAAAAAAACTAGAAGATATCATTCCGACTTTATTTCTTGCCAAGCTGGCCCGAGAAAAGGATAGAAAGGGGGAAAAAAAATTTCGTTCCGACTCCGTTCCTATCTAACCCGGGCGAAAAAATTCCCAAAAACTAGAATAAAATTTTTTAAAAATTAAAAACATCATTCCGGCTCTATTTCTAGCTGAACCGGGCTGGGAAATGCCAAGAAAGAGGAAAATAAATTTCCTTTCGAGTCCGTTCCGAACTAATCCAGGCCAGAAAATTTCAAAAAAAAAATTATAAAAATTCCAAAATTAAAAAAATCATTCCGGCTTTATTTCTTGCCAAAGCGGGACGAGAAAGGTCGAGAAAGAGGATAGAAAATTCCCAAAAAGTAGTATAAAAAGTCAAAAAATTAAATGCATCATTCCGGCTTTATTTCTCGCCAAAACGGGCTAGGAAAGGCCGAGAAAGAGGAAAAAAAAACAATTCGTTCTGATTCCGTTCCTACCCAACTGGGTCTAGAAAATTCCCAAAAAATAGTATAAAATTTCAAAAAATTAGAAAAAATCATTCCAGCGATATTTCTAGCCAAAACAGACCGGGAATATCCAAAAAAGAGGAAAAAAAAAAATTTCGTTCTGAGTCCGTTCCTACCCAACCCAACCTAGAAAATTCCCAAAAAAATAGAATAAAATTTTTAAAAAAAATTAAAAAACATCATCCCGGCTTTTTTTTCTTGCCAAAACAGGCCGGGAAAGGCCGAGAGCAAGGAAAATTATTTTTTTCGATCCGAGTCCGTACCAACCCGACGTGGTCTAGAAAATTCTCAAAAAATAGTATAAAAATTAAAAAAAATAGTATAAAAAATAAAAATAAAAATAAAAAATATCATTCCGGCTTTATTTCTAGCCAAGCCGGCCCGAGAAAAGCTGAGAACGAGGGAAAAAAAAAAATTCGTTCCGAGTCCGTTCCTACCTAACCTGGGCCAAAAAATTCCCAAAAAATAGAATAAAAATTTTAAAAAATTAAAAACATCATTCCGGCTTTATTTCTAGCTGAACCGGGTGGGAAATGCCAAGAAAGAGGAAAATAAATTTCCTTTCGAGTCTGTTCCTACCTAATCTGGGCCAGAAAATTCCAAAAAAAAAAGTATAAAATTCAAAAACTAAAAATATCATTCCGGCTTTATCTCTTGCCAAAGCGGGACAGGAAAGGCTGAGAAAGAGGAAAAAAAATTTCATTCCGAGTCCGCTCCTACCCAACACGGTCTAGAAAATTCCCAAAAAGTGGTATAAAAATTCCAAGAATTAAATGCATCATTCCGGCTTTATTTTTAGCCAAAACGGGCTAGGAAAGGCCGAGAAAGAGGAAAAAAAAAAATTCGTTCTGATTCCGTTCCGACCCAACTGGGTCTAGAAAATTCCCAAAAAATATTATAAAAATTCAAGAAATTAGAAAACATCATTCCAGCGATATTTCTAGCCAAAACAGACCGGGAAAGGCCGAGAACAAGGAAAATTATTTTTTTCAATCCAAGTCCGTACCAACCCAACGTGGTCTAGAAAATTCTCAAAAAATAGTATAGAATTTCAAAAAATTAAAAAAAAAATAGTATAAGAATTGAAAAAACTAAAAAATATCATTCCGGCTTTATTTCTAGCCAAACCGGCCCTAGAAGAGCTGAGAAAGAGGAAAAAGAAATTTTGGTTTCGAGTCTGTACCTACCTAACCTGGGCCAAAAAATTCCCAAAAAATAGAATAAAAATTAAAAACATCATTCCAGCTTTATTTATAGCTGAACCGGGCTGCCAAATGCCATGAAACAGGAAAATAAATTTCCTTTCTAGTTCGTTCCTACCTAATCCGGGCCAGAAAATTCCCAAAAAAAAAAGTATAAAAATTCAAAAAATTAGAAAATATCATTCCGGCTTTATTTCTTGCCAAAGCGGACCGGGAAAGGCCGAGAAAGAGGAAAAAAAATTTCATTCCAAGTCCGCTCCTACCCAACCCGATCTAGAAAATTCCGAAAAAATAATATAAATATTCACAAAATTAAAAAGCATCATTACGGCGTTATTTCTAGCCAAAATGGGCGAGGAACGTCTGACAGAAAGAGGGAATTTTTTTTTTTTTTTTTTTTTTTCATTCTAAGTCCGTTCTACCAAATCGGGTCAAGAAAATTCCCAAAAAATAATATAAAAATTCAAAAAAATAAAAAAAAATCATTCCAGCTTTATTTCTAGCCAAAACGGGCTGGGAAAGGCTGACAAAGAGGGAAAAAAAAAAATTCGTTCCGAGTCCATTCCTACCTGACCTTGGCCAAAAATTTCCCAAAAAATAGAATAAAAATTCAAAGAAATTAAAAACATCATTCTAGCGTTATTTCTAACCAAAACGGGCTAGGAAAAGCAGAGAAAGAGGAAAAAAAAATTTTGGTTTCGAGTCTGTACCCACCTAACCCGGGTCAAAAAATTCCCAAAAAATATAATAAAAATTTTAAAAAAATTAAAACAACATTCCGGCTTTATTTCTAGCAGAACCGGGCTGGGAAATGCCAAGAAAGAGGAAAATAAATTTCCTTTCGAGTCCGTTCCTACCTAATCCGAGCCAGAAAATTCCCAAAAAAAAAGTATAAAAATTCAAAAAATCAAAAAACATCATTCCGGCTTTATTTCTTGCGAAAGCAGACCGGAAAAGGCTGAGAAAGAGGAAAAAAAAATTCATTCCAAGTCTGCTTCTACCTAACCCGGTCTAGAAAATTCCCAAAAAAGAATATAAATGTTCACAAAATTAAAAAGCATCATTACGGCGTTATTTCTAGCAAAAATGGGCTAGGAAAGTCCGACAGAAAGAGGGAATTTTTTTTTTTTTTTTTTCATTGTAAGACCGTTCCTACTCAATCGGGTCAAGAAAATTCCCAATAAATGATATAAAAATTCAAAAAATTAAAAAAAAAATTATTCCAGCTTTATTTCTAGCCAAAACGGGCCGGAAAAGGCTGAGAAAGGGGGAAAAAAAAATTCGTTCCAAGTCCATTCCTACTCGACCTGGGCCAAAAATTTCCCAAAAAATAGAATAAAAATTCAAAGAAATTAAAAACATTATTCTAGCGTTATTTCTAACCAAAACGGACAGGGAAAGGCTGAGAAAGAGAAAAAAAAAAAAAAAAAAATTTCGTTCTGAGTTCGTTCCTACCCGACAAGGTCTAGAAATTTCCCAAAAAATAGAATAAAATTTTAAAAAAATTTATAAAACATCATCAGCCTTTACTTCATGCCAAAGTAGGCCGGGAAAGGCTGAGAACCAGGAAAAAAAAATTTATCGTTCCAAGTCCGTTCCTAAGCCAACCCAGTCTAGAAAATTCCGAAAAATTAGCATAAAAATTCAGAAAATTAAAAAGCATCATTTCAGCTTTATTTCTTGCCAAAGCGGGCCGGGAAGAAAGCGGAAAAAAAATTTCAATCCGAGTCCACTCCTACCCATCACGGTCTAGAAAATTCCCAAAAAGTAGTATAAAAATTCAAAAAATTAAATGCATCATTTCAGCTTTATTTCTAGCCAAAACGGGCTAGGAAATGCCTAAGAGGGGAAAAAAAATTTTCGTTCTGAGTCTGTTCCTACCCAACCGGGTCTAGAAAATTCCCAAAAAATAGTACAAAAATTCAAAAGCTTAGAAAACATCATTCCCACAATATTTAGAGCCAAAACAGACCGGGAATGTCCAAAAAAGAGGAAAATATAAATTTCGTTCCGAATCTGTTCCTACCCAACCCAACCTATAAAATTTCCAATAAATAGAATAAAATTTAAAAAAATTAAAAAACATCATCCCAGCATTTTTTCTTGCCTAAACGGGCCGGAAAAGGCCAGGAACAAGGAAAAATTTTCTTTCGATCCGAGTCCTTACCAACCCAACCTGGTCTAGAAAATTTCCAAAAAATAGTGTAGAAATTCAAAAAAAAAAAAAAGCATAAAAATTAAAAAAAGAAAACTAAAAAATATCATTCCGGCATTATTTCTAGCCAAACCGGCCTAAGAAAAGTTGAGAAAGAGGAAAAAAAAAATCGTTCCAAGTCCGTTCCTACCTAACCTGGGGCAAAAAATTCCCAAAAAATAGGATAAAAATTCAAAAAACTAAAAAAATCATTCCGGCTTTATTTCTTGCCAAAGTGGGCCAGGAGAGGCCGAGAAAGAGGAAAAAAAATTTCATTCCAAGTCCACTCCTACCAAACACGGTCTAGAAAATTCCCAAAAAGTAGTATAAAAATTCAAAAAATTAAATCCATCATTTTTGCCTTATTTCTAACCAAGACGAGCTAGGAAATGCCGAGAAAGAGGAAAAAAAAAAATTTTCGTTCTAAGTCCTTTCCTACCCAACCGAGTCTAGAAAATTCCCAAAAAATTGTATAAAAATTCAAAAAAATAAGAAAACATCATTCCAGCAAAATTTCTAACCGAAAAAGACCGGGAATGTCCAAAAAAATTCTCAAAAAATAGTATAGAAATTGAAAAAAAAATAGTATAAAAATTAAAAAATAAACTAAAACATATATCATTCCGGCTTTATTTCTTGCCAAGCTGGCGAAAAGGAGAGAAAGAGGGAAAAAAAATTTCGTTCCGAGTCCGTTCCTATCTAAAACGGGCCAAAAAATTCCCAAAAAATAGAATAAAAATTTTAAAAATTAAAAACATCCTTCTGGCTTTATTTCTGGCTGAACCGGGCTGGGAAAAGCCAAGAAAGAGGAAATTCCCAAAAAAACATCATTCTGGCTTTATTCCTTTCGAGTCTGTTCCTACCCAACCCGGGCTAGAAAATTCCCAAAAAAAAAAAAAACTATAAAAATTCAAAAAACTAAAAAACATCATTCTGGCATTATTTCTTGCCAAAGAGGGCCGGGAAATGCCGAGAAAGAGGAAAAAAAATTTCATTCCGAGTCCGCTCCTACCCAACCGGGTCTAGAAAATTCCCAAAAAGTAGCATAAAAATTCAAAAAATTAAAAAAATTAAAAAAAAATCATTCCAGATTTATTTCTAGCCAAAACGGGGTGGGAAAGGCTGAGAAAGGGGAAAAAAAAATTCGTGCCTACCCAAACCGGGCCAAAAATTTCCCAAAAAATAGTATAAAAATTAAAAAAAAATTAGAAAGCATCATTCCGGCTTTATTTCCAGACAAAACGGGCACGGAAAGGTCAAGAAGTAGAGAAAAAAAAATTCGTTCTAAGTCCGTTTCTACCCAACCAGGTCTAAAAAATACCAAAAAAATAGTGTAAAAATTAAAAAAAAAATCATTCTGGCTTTATTTTTTGCCAATACAAGTCGGGAAAGGCCAGGAGAATGGAAAAAAAAAAATTTCGTTTTGAGTCTGTTTCAACCCAACCAGGTCTAGAAAATTCCCAAAAAATAGTATAAAAATTCAAAAAAAAAAAAAATCATTCCAGCTATATTTCTAGCTAAAACAGGCCGAGCAAGGCTGTGAAAGAGGAAGAAAAAATTCATTCAGAGTCCGTTACCATCCAACCCGACCTAAAAAATTCCAAAAAAATAGTTTAAAAATTGACTAACTAAAAAATGGATCATTCTGGCTTTATTTCTAGCCAAAGCAGGCAGGGAAAGCACGAGAAACAGGAAAAAAAAATTCGTTTCGAGCCTGTTCCTACCCAACAAGGTCTAGAAAATTCCCAAAAAGTAGTATAAAAATTTAAAAAATTAAATGCATTATTACGGCTTTATTTCTAGCCAAAATTGGCGTGGAATGGCCGAGAAATAGGGAAAAAAAAATTTTCATTCTGAGTCCGTTCCTACCCAACCGAGTCTAGAAAATTCCCAAAAAATAGTATAAAAATTAAAAAAACTAGAAAACATCATTCCAACAATATTTCTAGCCAAAACAGCCCGGGAATATCCAAAAAAGAGGAAAAAAAAATTTTCGTTCCGAGTCTGTTCCTACCCAACCTAACCTAGAAAATTTCCAAAAAATAGAATAAAATTTAAAAAAAAAAATTAAAAAAACATCATCCCGGCTTTTTTTCTGCCAAAACAGGCTGGGAAAGGCTGGGAACAAGGAAAATTTTTTTTTTCGATCCGAGTCCGTACCAACCCAACCAGGTCTTGAAAATTCCCAAAAAATAGTATAAAAATTCAAAAAATTAAAAAAAAAAACAAAAAAATATCATTCCAGCTTTATTCCTAGCCAAGCCGGCCAGAGAAAAGCGGTGAAAGAGAAAAAAAAAAAATCGTTCCGAGTCTGTTCATACCTAACCCGGGCCAAAAAATTCCCAAAAAATAGAATAAAAGATTAAAAAATTAAAAACATCAATCCGGCTTTATTTCTAGCTGAACCGGGCTGGGAAAAGCCTAGAAAGATGAAAAAAAATTTTCCTTTCGAGTCCGTTCCTACCCAACCCGGGCCAGAAAATTCCCAAAAAAAAAAAGTATAAAAATTCAAAAAAATTAATAAACATTATTCTGGCTTTATTTCTTGCCAAAGCAGGCCTGGAAAGGCTGAGAAAGTGGAAAAAAATTTCATTCCGATTCCGCTCCTACCCAACTGGGTCTAGAAAATTCCCAAAAAATAATATAAAAATTCAAAAAACTAAAAAAAAAAAAAAAAAAAAAATCATTGCAGCTTTATTTCTACCCAAAACGAGCTGGGAAATACTGAGAAAGAGGAAAAAAAAAATTCGTTCCAAGTCCGTTCCAGCCCAATCCGGCCCAAAAATTTCCCAAAAAATAGTATAAAAATTCAAAAAATTAAAAAGCATCATTATGGCTTTATTTCTAGCAAAAACGGGCTGGGAAAGGCCGTGAGAAAGAGGGAAAAAAAAATTTTCGTTCTAAGTCCATTCCTACCCAGCCAGGTCTAGAAAATTCCTAAAAAATAATATAAAAATTCAAAAATCTAAAAAAAAAAAAAAAAATCATTCCAGATTTATTTCTAGCCAAAACGGGCTGGGAAAGGCTGAGAAAGGGGAAAAAAAAATTCGTTCGTACGCAACCCGGGCCAAAAATTTCCCAAAAAATAATATAAAAATTAAAAAAATAAGAAAGCATCATTCCGGCATTATTTCTAGACAAAACGGGCAAGGATAGGTCGAGAAGTAGGGAAAAAAAAAATTCGTTCTAAGTCCGTTTCTACCCAGCCAGGTCTAAAAAATTCCAAAAAAATAGTATATAAATTAAAAAATATTAAAAAAACATCATTCTGGCTTTATTTCTTGCCAAAACAAGTCGGGAAAGGCCAGGAAAAAAAAAAAAAATTCGTTTTGATTCCGCTTCTACCCAACCAGGTCTAGAAAATTCCCAACAAATAATATAAAAATTCAAAAAACTAAAAAAAAAAAAAAAAAAAAAACATTCCAGCTTTATTTCTAGCCAAACAGTCCAAGAAAGGCTGAGAAAGAGGAAAAAAAAAATTCGTTCAGAATCCGTTCCCCCCCAACCCGACCTAAAAAATTCCAAAAAAATAGTTTAAAAATTGACTAACTTAAAAAACATCAGTCTGGCTTTATTTCTAGCCAAAGCGAGTGGGGAAAGCATGAGAAAGAGGAAAAAAAATTCGTTTCGAGCCTGTTCCTACCCAACTCGGGACATAAAATTTCCAAAAAATAGTATAAAAAATCAGAAAATTAAAAAAAAAAAAATGTCTTTTCGACTTTATTTCTAGCCAAAGCGGGCTGGGAAATGCCGAGAAAGAGGAAAAAAAAAATTTCATTCTGAGTCCGCTCCTACCGAACATGGGCCAGAAAATTCCCAAAAAAAAGTATAGATATTCAAAAAACTGAAAAACATCATTCCGGCTTTATTTTTTGCCAAAGCGGGCCGGGAAAGGCCGAGAAAAAGGAAAAAAAAATTTCATTCCGAGTCCACTCCTACCCAACACGGTCAAGAAAATTCCCAAAAAGTAATATAAAAATTCAAAAAATTAAATGCATCATTTCGGCTTTATTTCTAGCCAAAATGGGCTAGGAAAGGCCGAGAAAGAGTGAAAAAAAAAAAATTTCGTTCTGAGTCTGTTCCTACCCAACCAGGTCTTCAAAATTCCCAAAAAATTTAGAAAACATCATTCCAGTGATATTTATAGCCAAAACAGACCGGGAATGTCCAAGAAAGAGGAAAAAAAAAAAATTCGTTCCGAGTCCGTTCCTACCCAGCCCAACCTATAAAATTCCCAAAAAATATAATAAAATTAAAAAAAAAATTATAAAACATCATCCCGGCTTTTTTTCTTGCCAAAACAGGCCGGAAAAGACCGAGAACAACGAAATTTTTTTTTTTTATCTGAGTCCGTACCAACCCAACGTGGTCTAGAAAATTCTCAAAAAATAGTGTAGAAATTCAAAAAATTAAAAAAAAATAGTACAAAAATTAAAAAAACTAAAAAATATCATTCTGGCTTTATTTCTAGCCAAACCGGCTTGAGAAAAGCTGAGAAGAGGAAAAAAAAAATTGGTTTTGAGTCTGTACCTACCTAACCCAGGCCAAAAAATTCCCAAAAAATAGAATAAAAATTAAAAAAAAATTAAAAACATCATTCCAGCTTTATTTCTGGCTGAACCGGGCTTGGAAAAGCCGAGAAAGTGGAAAAAATATTTTCAGTTCGAGTCCGTTCCTACCCAACCCGGGCCAGAAAATTTCCAAAAAAAAGTTTAAAAATTCAAAAAACTAAAAAACATTATTACGGCTTTATTTCTTGCCAAAGCGGGCCAGGAAAGGCCAAGAAAGAGGAAAAAAAATTTCATTCCGTGTCCACTCCTACCCAACACTGTCCAGAAAATTCCCAAAAAGTAGTATAAAAATTCAAAAAATTAAATGCATCATTTCAGCTTTATTTCTTGCCAAAACGGGCAAGGAAAGGCCGAGAAAGAGGAAAAAAAAAATTTCGTTCTGAGTCCGTTCCTACCCAACCGGGTCTAGAAAATTCCCAAAAAATAGTATAAAAATTCAAAAAACTAGAAAACATCATTCCAACAATATTTCTAGCCAAAACAGACCAGGAATATCCAAAAAAGAGGGAAAAAAAAAATTTCATTCCGAGTCTGTTCCTACCTAACCAAATCTAGAAAATTTCCAAAAAATAGAATAAAATTTAAAAAAAAAATTAAAAAACATCATCCTGGCTTTTTTTTCTTGCCAAAACAGGCCAGGAAAGGCCGAGAACAGGGAAAAAGAAATTTTCGATCCGAGTCCGTACCAACCCAACCAGGTCTATAAAATTCCCAAAAAATAGTATAAAAATTCAAAAAATAAAAAAAAACAAAAATTATCATTCCGGCTTTATTCCTAGCCAAGCCGGCCAGAGAAAAGCTGAGAAAGAGGGAAAAAAAAATCGTTCCGAGTCTGTTCCTGCCTAATCCGGGCCAAAAAATTCCTAAAAAATAGAATAAAAGATTAAAAAATTAAAAACACCAAACAGGCTTTATTTCTAGCTGAACCAGGCTCGGAAAAGCCTAGAAAGAGGAAAAAAAAATTTCCTTTCGAGTCCATTCCAACTCAACCCGGGCCAGAAAATTCCCAAAAATAAAAAAGTATAAAAATTCAAAAAAACATTATTCCGGCCTTATTTCTTGCCAAACCAGGCCGGCAAAGGCTGAGAAAGTGGAAAAAAAAATTTTATTCTGAGTCCGCTCCAACCCAACCAGGTCTAGAAAATTCCCAAAAAATAATATAAAAATTCAAAAACTAAAAAAAAAAAAAAAAAATCATTGCAGCTTTATTTCTACCCAAAACGAGCTGGGAAATGCTGAGAAAGAGGAAAAAAAAAATTCGTTCCAAGTCCGCTCCTGCCCAACCCGGGCCAAAAATTTCCCAAAAAATAGTATAAAAATTCAAAAAATTAAAATGCATCATTCCGGCTTTATTTCTAGAGAAAACGGGCAAGGAAAGGTTGAGAAAAAGGGAAAAAAAATTTCGTTCAGAGTTCGTTACTTCCCAATCCGGTCTTGAAAATTTCCCTAAAATAGTATAAAAATAAAAAATAAAAAACATCATTCCAGCAATATTTCTAGCCAAAAAAAAAAATTATCGGTCCAAGTCCGTTCCTACCCAACTCGATCTTGAAAATTCCCAAAAAATATTATAAAAACTAAAAAAACTCATTCTAGCTTTATTTCTAGCCAAAACGGATAGGGAAAGGCTGAGAAAGAGGAAACAAAAAATTCGTTCCGAGTCCGTTCCCACCCAACCCGACCTACAAAATTAAAAAAAAATAGTATAAAAATTCAAAAAATGAAAAAACATCATTTCAGCTTTATTTCTAGCTAAAGCGGGTAGAGAAAGGTCGAGAAAGAGGGAAAAAAAAAATTTCGTTCCGAGTCCGCTCCTACCAAACTCGATCAAGAGAATTCCAAAAAAATTTAAAAAACTAAAAAATGTCATTCCGGCTTTATTTCTAGCCAAACCGGGCTGTGAGAAGCCGAGAAAGAGGAAAAAAAAAAATTCAATCCGACTCCATTCCTACCCATCCCAGGTCTGAAAAATCCCAAAAAAAAAAATTCAAAATTCAAAAAAAATTAAAAACATCATACCAGCTTTATTTCTAGCCAAAACAGGCTAGGAAAGGCTAAGAAAGAGGGAAAAAAAATTTTCGTTCTGAATCCGTTCCTACCCAACTGGGTCTAGAAAATTCGCAAAAAATAGTATAAAAATTCAAAAAAATAAAAAGCATTATTCCAGCTTTATTTCTAGCCAAAACAGACCAGGAAAGGGAGAGAAAGAGGGAAAAAATATTTGTTCCGAGTCCGTTCCTACCCAACCCAGTCTACGAAATTCCAAAAAATTAAAAAACATCATTCCGTCTATATTTTTGGAAAAACCAGGCTGGGAAAGGCCGAGAAAGAAAAAAAAAATTTCATTCCTATACCGTTCCAACCTACCCCAGGTTAGAGAATTCCAAAAAAATAGTTTAAAAATTCAAAAAACTAAAAAACATCAATCCAACTTTATATCTAGTCAAACCGGGCCGGGTTTAGCCAAGTAAGAGGAAAAAAAAAATTCAATCCGAGCCCGTTCCTACCAAACCCAGGCAATAATATTCCAAAAAAATAGTATAAAATTTAAAAAAAAATTAAAAAAAATCATTGCGGCTTTATTTCATTTCAAAAACAGGCCGGGAAATGCCGATAACAAGGACAAAAAAATTTTCGTTCCGAGTCTGTTCCTACCCAAACTAGTCTAGAAAATTACCAAAAAATAGTATAAAATTTCAAAAAAAAAAAAAAAATCATTCCAGCTTTATTTCAAACCAAACCGGACTGATAAAGGCCGAGAAGGAGGGAAAAAAGTTCATTCCTAGTCCGTTCCACCGTAACACAGTCTAGAAAATTCCAAAAATTTATTATAAAAGTTCAAAAAATTAAAAAACATCATTCTTGCATTATTTCAAGAAAAATCAAGCCGGGAATGGCCGAGAAAGTGAAAAAAAAAAAAAAAATTCATTCCAAGACCGTTCCTACCTAACCGGGGTGAGAGAATTCAAAAAAAAATTGTACAAAATTCAAAAAACTAAAAAACATCATTCTGGCCTCATTTCTAGCCAAACCGGGCCAGGAAAGCCAAGGAAGGGGAAAAACAATTCGTTTTGAGCCAGTTCCTACTAAACCTGGGCCAGAAAATTTCAAAAAAATAATATAAAAATTCAAAAAATTAAAAAACATTATTCCGGCTTTATTTCTGGCCAAAGCGGGTCGGGAAATGCCGAGAAAGAGGAAAAAATTATTTCATTATGAGTCCGCTCCTACCCAACCCGGTCTAGAAAATTACCAAAAAATAATATAAGAATTCTAAAAATTAAAAAGCATCATTCCGGCTTTATTTCTAGACAAAACGGGCAAGGAAAGGTAGAGAAATAGGGAAAAAAAAATTCGTCTGTGTTCGTTCCTACCCAAATGGGTGTAGAAAATTCCCAAAAAATAGTATAAACATTCAAAAAATTAAAAAAATATCATTCCAGCATTATTCCTAGCCAAAACGGACCGGGAAAGGCCGAGAAAGAGGGAAAAAAAATTCGTTCCAAGTCCGTTCCTACCCAACCCAGTCTACAAAATTCCAAAAAATTAAAAAACATCATTCCGGCTTTATTTTTAGAAAAACCGGACAGGGGAAGGCCGAGAAAGAAAAAAAAAATTTCATTCCCGTACTGTTCCAACCTACCCCGGGTTAGAGGATTCCAAAAAAATAGTATAAAAATTCAAAGAACTAAAAAACATCATTCCGACTTTTTATCTAGCCAAACCGGGCCTGGTTAAGCCAAGTAAGAGGAAAAAAAAAATTTCGTTCCAAGCTCGTTCCTACCCAACCCGAGCAAGAAAATTCCCAAAAAATAGTATAAATATTCAAAAAATTAAAAAATATCATTCCAGCTATATTTTTAGCCAAACAGGGCAGAGAAAGGCCGAGAACAAGGAAAAAAAAAAATTATCGGTCCTAGTCCGTTCCTACCCAACTCGATCTTGAAAATTCCAAAAAAATATTAAAAAAATTCAAAAAACTAAAAAAAATCATTCCAGCTTTAATTCTAGCCAAAACGAGTAGGGAAAGGCTAAGAAAGGGGAAACAAAAAATTCGTTCCGAGTCCGTTCCCACCCAACCCAACCTACAAAATTCGAAAAAAACAGTATAAAAATTCAAAAAACTGAAAAACATCAGTCCGGCTTTATTTCTAGCTAAAGCGGGCAGCGAAAGGCCGAGAAAGAGGGAAAAAAAATTTCCTTACGACTCCGCTCCAACCCAACTCGGTCTAGAGAATTCCAAAAAAATAATATAAAAGTTCAAAAAACAAAAGAACTTCATTCCTGCTTTATTTCTAGCCAAACCGGGCTGGGAGAAGCCATGAAAGAGGAAAAAAAATTTCATTCCGAGTCTGTTCCAACCCATCCCGGGCTAGAAAATTCCCAAAAAATTAAATAAAAATTCAAAAAAAAAATTAAATACATCATTCCGGCTTTATATTTAGAAAAACTAGAGAGGGAAAGGCCGAGAAAAAAAAAAAATTTCATTCCCATACCGTTCAAACCTACCCCGGGTTAGAGAATTCCAAAAAATTAGTATAAAAATTCAAAAAACTAGAAAACATCATTCCGACTTTATATCTAGCCAGACCGGGCCGGGCTAAGCCAAGTAAGAGGAAAAAAAGAAAATTCATTCTGAACCCGTTCCTACCAAACCTGGGCAAAAAAATTCCCAAAAAATAGTATAAAATTTGAAAAAAAAAATTTTAAAAACATCATTCCGGCTTTATTTCATTTCGAAAACAGGCCAGGAAATGCCGAGAACAAAGACAAAAAAATTTTCGTTCTGAGTCTGTTCCTACCCAAACTAGTCTAGAAAATTACCAAAAAATTGTATAGAAATTCAAAAATTAAAAAAAAAAAAAAATCATTCCAGCATTATTTCTAGCCAAAATGGACCGGGAAAGGCCGAGAAAGAAGGAAAAAAAATTCGTTCTGAGTCCATTCCTACCCAACCCAGTCTACAAAATTCCAAAAAATTAAAAAACATCATTCTGGCTTTATTTTTAGAAAAACCGGACCGGGAAAGGCCGAGAAAGAAAAAAAAAAATTTCATTCCCATACCGTTCCAACCTACCCCGGGTTTGAGAATTCAAAAAAAATAGTACAAAAATTCAAAGAACTAAAAAACATCATTCCGACTCTATATCTAGCCAAACCGGGCCGGGTTAAGCCCAGTAAGAGGAAAAAAAAAAATTTCGTTCCGAGCCCGTTCCTACCCAACCCGGGCAAGAAAATTACCAAAAAATAGTATAAACATTCAAAAAATTAAAAAAATATCATTCTAGCTATATTTTTAGCCAAACAGGGCTGAGAAAGGCCTAGAACAAGGAAAAAAAAAAGAAATTATCGGTCCTAGACCGTTCCAACCCAACTCGATCTTGAAAATTCCCAAAAAATATTATAAAAATTCAAAAAACTAAAAAAAAACTCATTCCAGCTTTATTTCTAGCCAAAACGGGTAGGGAAAGGCTGAGGTAGGGAAAGGCTGAGAAAGGGGAAACAAAAAATTCATTCTGAGTCCGTTCCCACCCAACGCGACTTACAAAATTCGAAAAAAATAGTATAAAAATTCAAAAAACTAAAAAATATCAGTCCGGCTTTATTTCTAGCTAAAGCGGGCAGCGAAAGGCCCAGAAAAAGGGAGAAAAAATTTCGTTACGAGTCCGCTCCAACCCAACTCGATCAAGAGAATTCCAAAAAAATAATATAAAAGTTCAAAAAACAAAAAAACTTCATTCCTGCTTTATTTCTAGCCAAACCGGGCCGAGAGAAGCCAAGAAAGAGAAAAAAAAATTCATTCCGAGTCAGTTCCTAACCATCCTGGGCTAGAAAATTCCCAAAAAATTGAATAAAAATTCAAAAAAAATTAAAAATATCATTCCAGCTTTATTTCTAGCCAAAATGTGCTAGGAAATACCGAGATAGAGGAAAAAAAATTCATTCTGAGTCCGTTCCAACCCAACCAGGTCTAGACTATTCCTAAAAAATATTATAAAAATTAAAAAAACTAAAAAACATCATTCCAACTTTATTTCTAGTCAAAACGAACCAGGAAAGGCCGAGAAAGAGGGAAAAAAAAAGTCGTTCTGAGTCCGTTCCCACCCAACCCAATCTACAAATTTCCAAAAAATTAAAAGACATCATTCCAGCTTTATATTTAGAAAAACTGGACCAGGAAAGGCCGAGAAAGAAAAAAAAAAATTTCATTCCCATGCCGTTCCAACCTACCCCGGGTTTGAGAATTCCAAAAAAATAGTATAAAAATTCAAAGAACTAAAAAACATCATTCCGACTCTATATCCAGCCAAACCGGGCCGGGTTAAGCCAAGTAAGAGGGAAAAACAAAAATTTCATTCCGAGCCCATTCCTACCCAACCCGGGCAAGAAAATTACCAAAAAATAGTATAAACATTCAAAAAATTAAAAAATATCATCCCAGCTATATTTTTAGCCAAACAGGGCGGAGAAAGGCCGAGAACAAGGAAAAAAAAGAAATTATCGGTCCTAGTCCGTTCCTACCCAACTCGACCTTGAAAATTCCCAAAAAATATTATAAAAATTCAAAAAACCAAAAAAAAATTATTCCAGCTTTATTTCAAGCCAAAACAGGTAGGGAAAGGCTGAGAAAGGGGAAACAAAAAATTCGTTCCGAGTCCGTTCCCACCCAACCTGACCTACAAATTTCGAAAAAAATAGTATAAAAATTCAAAAAACTAAAAAACATCAGTCCGGCTTTATTTCTAGCTAACGCGGGCAGCGAAAGGCCGAGAAAGAGGATGAAAAAATTTCCTTACGAGTCCGCTCCAACCCAACTCGGTCTAGAGATTTCCAAAAAAATAATATAAAAGTTGAAAAAACAAAAAAACTTCATTCCTGCTTTATTTCTAGCCAAACCGGGCCGGGAGAAGCCAAGAAAGAGGAAAAAAAAATTCATTCTGAGTCCGTTCCTAACCATCCCCGGCTAGAAAATTCCCAAAAAATTGAATAAAAAATAAAAAAAAAATTAAAAACATCATTCCAGCTTTATATCTAGCCAAAATCTGCTAGGAAATGCCAAGATAGAGGAAAAAGAAATTCGTTCTGAGTCCATTCCAACCCAACCAGGTCTAGACAATTCCTAAAAAATATTAGAAAAATTCAAAAAACTAAAAAACATCATTCCAGCTTTATTACTAGTCAAAACGGAACAGGAAAGGCCGAGAAAGAGGAAATAAAAAGTCGTTTCGAGTCCGATCCTACCGAACCCAGTCTACAAATTTCCAAAAAATTAAAAGACATCATTCCGGCTTTATATTTAGAAAAACTAGATGGGGAAAGGCCAAGAAAGAAAAAAAAAATTTCATTCCCATACCGTTCCAACCTACCCCGGGTTAGAGAATTCCAAAAAAATAGTATAAAAATTCAAAATACTAGAAAACATCATTCCGACTTTATATCTATCCAAACCGGGCCGAGTTAAGCCAAGTGAGAGGGAAAAAAAATTTCATTCCGAGCCCGTTCCTACCCAACCCGGGCAAAATAATTCCCAAAAAATAGTATAAAATTTGAAAAAAAAAAAAAATTAAAAAACATCATTCCGACACTATTTCATTTCGAAAACAGGCCAGGAAATGCCGAGAACAAGGACAAAAAAATTTTCGTTACGAGTCTGTTCCTACCCAAACTAGTCTAGAAAATTACCAAAAAATTGTATAGAAATTCAAAAATTAAAAGAAAAATCATTCCAGCTTTATTTCTAGCCAAAACGGACCGGGAAAGGCCGAGAAAGAGGGAAAAAAAATTTGTTCCGAGTCCGTTCCTACCAAACCCAGTGTACAAAATTCCAAAAAATTAAAAAACATCATTTCGGCTTTATTTTTAGAAAAACCGAACCGGGAAAGGCCGAGAAAGAAAAAAAAAATTCATTCCCATACCATTCCAACCTACCCCGGGTTTGAGAATTCCAAAAAAATAGTATAAAAATTCAAAGAACTAGAAAACATCATTCCGACTCTATATCTAGCCAAACCAGGCCGGGTTAAGCCAAGTAAGACGAAAAAACAAAAATTTCATTCCGAGCCCGTTCCTACCCAACCCGGGCAAGAAAATTCCCAAAAAATAGTATAAACATTCAAAAAATTAAAAAATATCATTCCAGCTATATTTTTAGCCAAACAGGGCAAAGAAAGGCCAAGAACAAGGGAAAAAAAAATTATTGGACCTAGTCCGTTCCTACCTAACTCGATCTTGAAAATTCCCAAAAAATATTAGAAAAATTCAAAAAACTAAAAAAAACTCATTCTAGCTTTATTTCAAGCCAAAACAGGAAGGGAAAGGCTGAGAAAGGGGAAACAAAAAGTTCGTTCCGAGTCCGTTCCCACCCAACCCGACCTACAAAATTCGAAAAAAATAGTATAAAAATTCAAAAAACTAAAAAATATCAGTCCGGCTTTATTTCTAGCTAAAGCGGGCATCGAAAGGCCGAGAAAGAGGAAAAAAAAATTTCCTTACGAGTCCGCCCCAACCCAACTCGATCTAGAGAATTCCAAAAAAATAATATAAAAGTTCAAAAAACAAAAAAAACTTCATTCCTGCTTTATTTCTAGCCAAACTGGGCCGGGAGAAGCCAAGAAAGAGGAAAAAAAAATTCATACTGAGTCCGTTCCTAACCATCCCGGGCTAGAAAATTCCCAAAAAATTGAATAAAAATTCAAAAAAAATTAAAAACATCATTCCAGCTTTATTTCTGGCCAAAATGTGCTAGGAAATGCCGAGATAGAGGAAAAAAAAATTCGTTCTAAGTCCGTTCCAACCCAACCAGGTCTAGACAATTCCTAAAAAATATTATAAAAATTCAAAAAACCAAAAAATATCATTCCAGCTTTATTTCTAGTCAAAACGGACCAGGAAAGGCCGAGAAAGTGGGAAAAAAAAGTCATTCCGAGTCCGTTCCAACCCAACCCAGTCTACAAATTTCCAAAAAATTAAAAGACATCATTCCGGCTTTATATTTAGAAAAACTGGAACGGAAAAGGCCGAGAAAGAAAAAAAAAAATTTCATTCCCATACCGTTCCAACCGACCCCGGTTTAGAGAATTCCAAAAAAATAATATAAAAATTCAAAATACTAAAAAACATCATTCCGACTTTATATCTAGCCAAACCGGGCCGGGTTAAGCCAAGTAAGAGGAAGAAAAAAAATTTCATTCCGAGCCCGTTCCTACCCAACTCGGGCAAAATAATTCCCAAAAAATAGTATAAAATTTGAAAAAAATAAAATAAAAAACATCATTCCGGCATTATTTCATTTCGAAAACAGGCCAGGAAATGCCGAGAACAATGACAAAAAAATTTTCGTTCCGTGTCTGTTCCTACCCAAACTAGTCTAGGAAATTAAAAAAAAAATTGTACAGAAATTCAAAAATTAAAAAAAAAAAAAATCATTCCAGCTTTATTTCTAGCCAAAACGGATCGGGAAAGGCCGAGGAAGAGGAAAACAAAATTCGTTCCGAGTTCGTTCCTATCAAACCCAGTCTACAAAATTTTAAAAAATTAAAAAACATCATTCCGGCTTTATTTTTAGAAAAACTGGACCGGGAAAGGCCGAGAAAGAAAAAAAAAATTCATTCCCATGCCATTCCAACCTACCCGGGTTTGAGAATTCCAAAAAAATAGTATAAAAATTCAAAGAACTAAAAAACATCATTCCGACTATATATCTAGCCAAACCGGGCCGGGTTAAGCCAAGTAAGAGGAAAAAACAAAAATTTCATTCCGAGCACGTTCCTACCCAACCCGGGCAAGAAAATTCCCAACAATTAGTATAAACAATCAAAAAATTAAAAAATATCATTTCAACTATATTATTAGCCAAACATGGCAAAGAAAGGCCAAGAACAAGGAATATTATAAAAATTCAAAAAACTAAAAAAAACTCATTCTTGCTTTATTTCAAGCCAAACGGGTAGGGAAAGGCTGAGAAAGGGGAAACAAAAAATTCGTTCCGAGTCCGTTCCCACCCAACCCGACCTACAAAATTCGAAAAAAATAGTATAAAAATTCAAAAAACAAAAAAATATCAGTCGGGCTTTATTTCTAGCTAAAGCGGGCAGTGAAAGGCCGAGAAAGAGGGAAAAAAAATTTCCTTACAAGTCCGCTCCAGCCCAACTGGATCTAGAGAATTCCAAAGAAATAATATAAAAGTTCAAAAAACAAAAAAAAACTTCATTCCTGCTTTATTTCTAGCAAAACCGGGCCGGGAGAAGCTAAGAAAGAGGAAAAAAAATTCATTCCGAGTCCGTTCCTACCCATCCCGGGCTAGAGAATTCCCAAAAAATTGAATAAAAATTCAAAAAAAATTAAAAACATCATTCCAGCTTTATTTCTAGCCAAAATGGGCTAGGAAATGCCGAGATAGAGGAAAAGAAAAATTGTTCTGAGTCCGTTCCAACCCAACCAGGTCTAGACAATTCCTAAAAAATAGTATAAAAATTCAAAAAACTAAAAAACATCATTCCAGCTTTATTTCTAACCAAAACGGACCAGGAAAGGCCGAGAAAGAGGGAAAAAAAAAAGTTGTTCTGAGTCCGTTCCTACCCAACCCAGTCTACAAATTTCCAAAAATTTAAAAGATATCATTCCGGCTTTATATTTAGAAAAACTGGCCGGGAAAGGCCCAGAAAGAAAAAAAAAATTTCATTCCCATACCGTTCCAACCTACCCCGGGTTAGAGAATTCAAAAAAAATAGCATAAAAATTCAAAATACTAAAAAACAACATTCCGACTTTATATCTAGCCAAACCGGGCCGGGTTAAGCCAAGTAAGAGGAAAAAAAAAATTTCATTCCGAGCCCGTTCCTACCCAACTCGAGCAAAAAAATTCCCAAAAAATAGTATAAAATTTTAAAAAAAAAAATTGAAAAACATCATTCCGGCATTATTTCATTTCAAAAACAGGCCAGGAAATGCCGAGAACAAGGACAAAAAATTTTTCGTTCCGAGTCTGTTCCTACCCAAACTAGTCTAGAAAATTACCAAAAAATTGTATAGAAATTCAAAAATTCAAAAAAAAAAAAAAAAATCATTCCAGCTTTGTTACTAGCCAAAACGGACCTGGAAAGGCCGAGAAAGAGGGAAAAAAAAATTCGTTCCAAGTCCGTTCCTACCAAACCCAGTCTACAAAATTCCAAAAAATTAAAAAACATCATTCCTGCTTTATTTTTAGAAAAACTGGACCGGGAAAGGCCGAGAAAGAAAAAAAAAATTCATTCCCATACCATTCCAACCTACCCCGGGTTTGAGAATTCCAAAAAAATAGTATAAAAATTCAAAGAACTAAAAAATATCATTCCGACTTTATATCTAGCCAAACCGGGCCAGGTTAAGCCAAGTAAGAGGAAAAAAAAAAAAATTCGTTCCAAGCCCGTTCCTACCCAACCCGGGCAAGAAAATTCCCAAAAAATAGTATAAATATTCAAAAAATTAAAAAATATCATTCCAGCTATATTTTTAGCCAAACAGGGCAGAGAAAGGCCGAGAACAAGGAAAAAAAAAATTTATTGGTCCTAGTCCGTTCCTACCCAACTCGATCTTGAAAATTCCCAAAAAATATTATAAAAATTCAAAAAACTAAAAAAAAAACTCATTCCAGCTTTATTTCTAGCCAAAACGGGTAGGGAAACGCTGAGAAAGGGGAAACAAAAAATTCGTTCCGAGTCCGGTCCCACCCAACCCAACCTACAAAATTTGAAAAAAATAGTATAAAAATTCAAAAAACTAAAAAATATCAGTCCGGCTTTATTTCTAGCTAAAGCGGGCAGCGAAAGGCCGAGAAAGAGGAAAAAAATAATTCCAAACAAGTCCGCTCCAACCCAACTCGGTCTAGAGAATTCCAAAAAAATAATATAAAAGTTCAAAATACAAAAAGTTCATTCCTGCTTTATTTCTAGCCAAACCGGGCCGGGAGAAGCCAAGAAAGAGGAAAAAAAGATTCACTCCAAGTCCGTTCTTTCCCATCCCGGGCTAGAAAATTCCCAAAAAATTGAACAAAATTTCAAAAAAAATTAAAAACATCATTCCAGCTTTATTTCTAGCCAAAATGGGCTAGGAAATGCCGAGATAGAGGAAAAAAAAAATTCGTTCTGAGTCAATTCCAACCCAACCAGGTCTAGACAATTCCCAAAAAATAGTATAAAAATTCAAAAAACTAAAAAACATCATTCCAGCTTTATTTCTAGCCAAAACGGACCAGGAAAGGCCGAGAAAGAGGGAAAAAAAAGTAGTTCCGCGTCCGTTCCTACCCAACCCATTCTACAAATTTCCAAAAAATTAAAAGACATCATTCCAGCTTTATATTTAGAAAAACTGGACCGGGAAAGGCCGAGAAAGAAAAAAAAAATTTCATTCCCATACCTTTCCAACCTAACCCGGGTTGGAGAATTCCAAAAAAATAGTATAAAAATTTAAAAAACTAAAGAACATCATTCCGACTTTATATCTAGCCAAACCGGGTCAGGTTAAGCCAAGTAAGAGGAAAAAAAAAATTTAATTCCGAGCCCGTTCCTACCCAACCTGAGCAAAAAATGCCCAAAAAATAGTATAAAATTTGAAAAAAAAAATTAAAAAACATCATTCCGGCTATATTTCATTTCGAAAACAGGCCAGGAAATGATGAGAACAAGGACAAAAAAATTTTCGTTCTGAGTCTGTTCCTGCCCAAACTAGTCTAGAAAATTACCAAAAAAATTGTATAGAAATTCAAAAATTAAAAAAAAAAAAAAAAAATCATTCCAGCTTTATTTCTAGCCAAAACGGACCGGGAAAGGCCGAGAAAGAGGGAAAAAAAGTTCATTCCGAGTCCGTTCCTACCAAACCCAGTCTACAAAATTCTAAAAAATTAAAAAATATCATTCCCGCTTTATTTTTAGAAAAACCGGACCGGGAAAGGTCGAGAAAGAAAAAAAAAATTTCATTCCCATACCGTTCCAACCTACCCCGGGTTTGAAAATTCCAAAAAAATAGTATAAAAATTCAAAGAACTAAAAAACATCATTCCGACTTTATATCTTCCCAAACCGTGCTGGGTTAAGCCAAATAAGCGGAAAAAAAAAAAAAAAAAAAATCGTTCGGAGCCCATTCCTACCCAACCCGGGCAAGAAAATTCCCAAAAAATAGTATAAAATTTGAAAAAAAAAATTAAAAAACATCATTCCGGCTTTATTTGATTTTGAAAACTGGCCGGGAAATGCCGAGAACAAGGACAAAAAAATTTTCATTCCGAGTCTATTCCTACCCAAACTAGTCTAGAAAATTACCAAAAAATTGTATAAAAATTAAAAAATTAAAAAAAAAAATCATTCCAGCTTTATTTCTAGCCAAACTGGTCCTATAAAGGCCGAGAAAGAGGGAAAAAAGTTCGTTCCTAGTCCATTCGTCCGCAACCCAGTCTAGAAAATTCGAAAAATTTAGTATAAAAGTTCAAAAAATTAAAAAACATCATTCCGGCATTATTTCTAGAAAAATCGTGCCAGGAATGGCCGAGAAAGAGAAAAAAAAAAATTCATTCCAAGACCGTTCCAACCTAACCGGGGCGAGAGAATTCAAACAAAAAATTGTATAAAAATTCGAAAAACTAAAAAAATCATTCCGGCTTTATTTCTAGCCAAACCGGGCCAGGAAAGCCAGGAAAGGGGAAAAGAAATTCGTTTTGTGCCAGTTCCTACACAACCCGGGCCAGAAAATTTCAAAAAAATAATATAAAAATTCAAAAAATTAAAAGGCATCATTCCGGCTTTATTTCTAGCCAAAGCCGGTGGGGAAATGTTGAGAAAGAGGAAAAAAATATTTCATTATGAGTCCGCTCCTACCCAACCTGGTCTAGAAAATTCTCAAAAAATAATATAAAAATTCTAAAAATTAAAAAGTATCATTCCGACTTTATTTCTAGACAAAACGGGCAAGGAAAGGTCAAGAAATAGGGAAAAAAAATTTCGTTCTGAGTTCGTTCCTACCCATATGGGTGTAGAAAATTCCCAAAAAAAAAGTATAAACATTCAAAAAAATTAAAAAATATCATTCCAGCAATATTTCTTGCCAAAACGAACTGGGAAAGGTCGAGAAAGAGGGAAAAAAAAATTCTTTCCGAGTCTGTTCCTACCCAATCTGGTCTTGAAAATTTCCAAAAAATAGTATAAAAATTAAAAAATACTAAAAAAATATCATTCCAGCTATATTTCTAGCCAAACAGGGCAGAGAAAGGCAGAGAACAAGGAAAAAAAAAAAATTATCGGTCCAAGTCCGTTCCTACCCAGCTCGATCTTGAAAATTCCCAACAAATATTATAAAAATTCAAAAAACGAAAAAAAAACTCATTCCAGCTTTATTTCTAGCCAAAACGGGTAAGAAAAGGCTGAGAAAAAGGAAACAAAAAATTCGTTCCGAGTCCGTTCCCACCCAACCTGACCTACAAAATTCGAAAAAAACAGTATAAAAATTCAAAATAATAAAAAACATCATTCCGGCTTTCTTTCTAGCCAGAATGGGCTAGGAAAGGCCGATATAGAGGAAAAAAAAAATTCATTCTGAGTCCGTTCCTACCCAACCGGGTCTAGAAAATTCCCAAAAAATAGTATAAAAATTCAAAAAACTAAAAAACATCATTCCAGCTTTATTTCTAGCCAAAACGGATCGGGAAAGGCCAAGAAAGAGGGAAAAAAAATTCGTTCCGAGTCCATACCTACCCAACCCAGTCTACAAAATTCCAAAAAATTAAAAAACATCATTCCGGCTTTATTTTTAGAAAAACCGGGCCGAGAAAGGCCAAGAAAGAAAAAAAAAATTCATTCCCATACCGTTCCAACCTACCCCGGGTTAGAGAATTCCAAAAAAATAGTATAAAAATTCAAAGAAAAAACATCTTTCCGACTCTATATCTAGCCAAACTTGGCCAGTTAAACCAAGTAAGAGGAAAAAAAAAAAAATCGTTTCGAGCCCGTTCCTACGCAACCCGGGCAAAAAAATTCCCAAAAAGTAGTATAAAATTTTGAAAAAAAAAAAATTAAAAATATCATTCCGGCTTTATTTCATTTTGAAAACAGGCCGGGAAATGCTGAGAACAAGCACAAAAAAATTTTCGTTCCGAGTCTATTCCCACCCAAACTAGTCTAGAAAATTACCAAAAAATTGTATAAAAATTAAAAAAAAAAAAAAAAAATCATTCTAGGTTTATTTCTAGCCAAACCGGACCGATAAAGGCTGATAAAGAGGGAAAGAAGTTCATTCCTAGTCCGTTCCTCCGCAACCCAGTCTAGAAAACTCCAAAAATTCAGTATAAAAGTTTAAATAATTGAAAAACATCATTCCGGCATTATTTCTAGAAAAATCGAGCCGGGAATGTCCGAGAAAGAGAAAAATAAAATTCATTCCAATGTCGTTCCTACCTAAAAGGGGCAAGAGAATTCAAAAAAAAAAAATTGTATAAAAATTCAAAAAACTAAAAAACATCATTCCAGCTTTATTTCTAGCCAAACCGAGCCAGAAAAGCCAAGATAGAGGGAAAAAAAATTCGTTTTGAGCCAGTTCGTACCCAACCCGGGCCAGAAAATATCAAAAAAATCATATAAAATTTTAAAAAATTAAAAAACATCATTCCGGCTTTCTTTCTAGCCAAAGCGGGTCGGAAAATGCCAAGAAAGAGGAAAAAAAAATTCATTATGAGCTCGCTCCTACCCAACCTGGTCTAGAAAATTCCCAAAAAAGAGTTTAAAATTCTAAAAATTAAAAAGTATCATTCCGGCTTTATTTCTAGACAAAACGGGCAAGGAATGGTCGAGAAATAGGGAAAAAAAAATTTCGTTATGAGTTCGTTCCTACCCAAATGGGTGTAGAAAATTTCCAAAAAGTAGTATAAACATTCAACAAATTAAAAAAATATATCATTCCAACGTTATTTCTAGCCAAAACGGACTGGGAAAGGTTGAGAAAGAGGGAAAAAAATTCGTTCCAAGTCCGTTCCTACCCACTCCAGTCTTGAAAATTTCCAAAAAATAGTATAAAAATTAAAAAAAAATAACATTTCAGCTATATTTCTAGCCAAACAGGGCACAGAAAGGCCGAGAAGAAGGGAAAAAAAAAAAAATTATCGGTCCAAGTCCGTTCCTACCTAACTCGATCTTGAAAATTTCCAAAAAATATTATAAAAATCCAAAAAATTAAAAAAACTCATTCCAGCTTTATTTCTAGCCAAAACAGGTAGGGAAAGGTTGAGAAAGAGGAAACAAAAAACTCGTTCTGAGTCCGTTCCCACCCAACCCGACCTACAAAATTAGAAAAAAATAGTATAAAAATCCGAAAAATTAAAAAACATCATTCTGGCTTTATTTCTAGCTAAAGCGAGCAAGGAAAGGCCGTGAAAGAGGAAAAAAAAAATTCGATCCAAGACCGCTCCGACCGAACTCGGTCTAGAGAATTCCAAAAAAATAGTATAAAAATTAAAAAAACTAAAAAACTTCATTCCGACTTTATTTCTAGCCAAACCGGGCCGGGAGAAGTCGAGAAAGAGGAAAAAAAATTTCATTCCGAGTCCGTTCCTACCCATCCCGAGCTAGAAAATTCCCAAAAAAAAGAATAAAAAATTAAAAAAAATTAAAAACATCATTTCAGCTTTATTTCTAGCCAAAACGGGCTGGGAAAGGCCGAGATAAAGGAATAAAAAAATTTTCGTTCTGAGTCTGTTCCTACCAAACCCGAGTCTAGAAAATTCCAAAAAAATAGTATAAAAATTCAAAAAACTAAAAAACGTCATTCAAGCTTTATTTCTAGCCAAAACGGACCGGAAAAGGCCGAGAAAGAGGGAAAAAAAATTCGTTTCGAGTCCGTTCCTACCCAACACAGTCTACAAAATTCAAAAACTTTAAAAAACATCATTTTGGGTTTATTTTTAGAAAAACCGAGCCGGGAGAGGCCGAGAAAGAAAAAAAAGTTTTCATTCCCATACCGTTCCAACCTACCCCGGGCTAGAGAATCCCAAAAAAAATAGTATAAAAATTCAAAGAACTAAAAAACATCATTTCGACTTTATATCTAGCCTAACCGGGCCGGGTTAAGACGAGAGAGAAGAAAAAAAAATTTCGTTCCGAGCCCGTTCCTACGCAACCCAGTCTAGAAAATTCCAAAAATTTAGTATAAAAGTTCAAAAAATTAAAAAACATCATTCCAGCAGTATTTCTAGAAAAATCGGGCCGGGAATGGCCGAGAAAGAGAAAAAAAAAAAAAAATTCATTCCAAGATTGCTCCTACAAACCGGGGCGTGAGATTTCAAAAAAATTGTATAAAAATTCAAAATACTAAAAAACATCATTCCAGCTTTATTTCTAGCCAAATCGGGCCAAGAAAAGCCAAGAAAGAGGGAAAAAAAAATTCTTTCGAGCCAGTTCCTACCCAACTAGGGCCAGAAAATATCAAAAAAACAATATAAAAATTCAAAAAATTAAAAAACATCATTCCGCCTTTATTTCTAGCCAAAGCAAGCCGGGAAATGCCAAGAAAGAGGAAAAAAAAAATTCATTCTGAGTCCGCTCCTACCCAACCCGATCTAGAAAATTCCAAAAAATAGTATAAAAACAGGTCAGGAAAGGTCGAGAAAGAGGAAAATTATAATTTTCGTTCCAAGTCCGTTTCTACCCTACTTGGTTTAGAAAACTCCAAAAAAAAAAATAGTATAAAAATCAAAAAATTAAAAAAACATCGTTCCATCTTTATTTCTAGTCAAACTGGACCAGGACAGGCCGAGAAAAAGAAAAAAAAAATTTCGATCCAATTCTATACCTACGCAACTTTGTTTAGAAAATTCCAAAAAAAATAGTATAAAATTCAAAAAATTCAAAAACATCAATCCGACTTTATTTATAACCAAAAAAGGCTTAGAAAGGTCAAATAAGAGGGAAAAAAAATTTCGTTCTTTTTCCTGTTCCTACCAAACTCGATTTATAAAATTCCCAAAAAATAGTATAAAAATTCAAATAATTAAAAAACGTCATTCATTCCGATTCCATTCCTACCCAACTCGGTTTAGAAAATTCGAAAAAAATAGTATAAAATTTTTAAAAATTAAAAAACATCATTCCCATTTTATTTCTAGCCAAAACAGGTCGGGAAAGGCCGAGAAAGTGGAGAAATATAATTTTCGTTCTGAGTCCGTTTCCACCCTACTCGGTTTAGAAAATTCCAAAAAAAATAGTATAAAAAATCAAAAAATTTAAAAAACATCGTTCCGCCTTTATTTATAGCCAAACCGGACCGGGACTGGCCGAGAAAGAGAAAAAAAATATTTGTTCCGAGTCCGTTCCTACCAAACCTGATCAAGAAAGTTCCAAAAAAACAGTATAAAAGTTCAAAAAAATTAAAAAAAAAAAAAATCATTTTGGCATTATTTATATAAAAACCGGGCCGGGAAAGGCCGAGAAAGAGAAGAAAAAAATTTCGTTCAAAGAACATTCTTACCCAACCCGGGCTAGAGAATTCCAAAAAAACAGCCTAAAAATTACAAAAATTAAAAGACATCATTCCGGCTTTATGTCAAGCCAAACAGGACTGGGAAAAGCCGAGAAAAAGGAAAAATAAAATTTCGTTCCAATTCCGTACCTGCGCAACTCTGTTTAGAAAATTCCAAAAAAAATAGTATAAAATTCAAAAATAAATATCATTCGTTCCGATTCCATTCCTACCCAACTCGGTTTAGAAAATTCGAAAAAAAAAGTATAAAATTTTTAAAAATTAAAAAAACATCATTCCCACTTTATTTCTAGCCAAAACAGGTCGGGAAAGGCCGAGAAAGAGGAAATATATAACTTTCGTTCCAAGTCCGTTTCT
The DNA here is from genome assembly GCA_023621385.1 of Quercus gilva. Classification (NCBI taxonomy): domain Eukaryota; kingdom Viridiplantae; phylum Streptophyta; class Magnoliopsida; order Fagales; family Fagaceae; genus Quercus; species Quercus gilva. Next base: position 29,411,197 of record CM042478.1, on the reverse strand, counting down.
ACCCTACTAGGTTTAGAAAATTCCCACAAAACAGCATAAAAATTCAAAAAATTAAAAAACATCAATCCGGCTTTCTTTGATGCCAAAACGGGGGGGGGGGGGGGGGGGGGGGGGGGCCTAGAGAGGCCAACAAAGAGGGGGAAAAAAAAAATTTGTTCTGATTCCGTTATTACCCAACTCTGTTTAGAAAATACCCAAAAAATAGTATAAAAGTTACAATAACTAAAAAACATTATTCTGGCTTTATTTCCAACCAAACCAGGATGGGAAAAGCCGAGAAAGAGGAAAAATAAATTTCGTTTCAAGTTAATTCCTACCTAAACCAGGCTAGAAAATTCACAAAAAATAGTATAAAAACTAAAAAAATTAAAAACATATCATTCCGGCTTTATTTCTAGCCAAAACGGACTAGGAAAGGTTGAGAAAGAGGAAAAAAAAATTTCATTCCAATTCTGTTCCTACCCAACTCAGTTTAGAAAATTCCAAAAAAAAAAAAAAAATAGTATAAAAAATCAAAAAACCAAAAAATATCATTCCGGCTCTATTTCTAGCCAAAACGGGCCTAGAATGGTCGAGAAAGAGAAACAAAAATTTCGTTCTGATTCCGTTCCAACCTATCTCAGTTTAGAAAATACCCAAAAAATAGTATAAAAATTCAAAAAAATTAAAAACATCATTCTGGCTTTATTTCTAGCCATAATGGGCCAAGGAAGGTTGAGAAAGAGAAAAAAAAAAAATATATATATATATATATAGTTCTGATTCCGTTCCTACCTAACTCAGTTTAAAAAATATCCAAAAAATAGTATAAAAATTCAAAAAATTTTAAAAAAATCATTCCAGTTTTATTTCTAGCCTAAACAGGCCTAGAAAGGTCTAGAAAGAGAAGAAAAAAAATTTTGGTTCCGATTCCATTACTACCTAACTCGGTTTAGAAAATCCCCAAGAAATAGTATAAAAATTCAAAAAATTAAAAAATATCATTCTTGCTTTATTTCTACCCAAAACGAGCCAATAAAGGACGAGAAACAGGGAAGAAAGAAAAATTTCCTTTCGAGTCCGTTCCTACCCCACTTGGTGTAGAAAATTCCCAAAAAACAGTATAAAAATTCAAAAAATCAAAATACATTATTCCTGCTTTATTTGAAACAAAAACGGGCTAGGAAAGACTGAGAAAGAGGGCGAAAAAAAAAAATCGTTCCGAGTCCGTTCCTACCCAACCTAGGTCAGAAAATTACGAAAAAATAGTACAAAAATTCAAAAAACTAAAAAAAATCATTCCGGCTTTATTTCTAGCCAAAACGGGTAAGCAAAGGCCGAGAAAGGGGGAAACAAAATTCGTTCTGAGTCCGTTCCTACCCAACCGGGTCTAGAAAATTCCCAAAAAATAGTATAAAAATTCAAAAAATTCAAAAACATCATTCCACCTTTATTTCCAGCCAAAAGGCCGGGAAGGCCGAGAAAGAGGGAAAAAAAATTTTGTTTCGGAGTCCATTCCAACCCAGCCCGGTCTAGAATTTTCCCAAAAAATAGTATAAAAAAAAAAAAAAAAAATCATTCTGGCTTCATTTCTTGCCAAAATGGGCCTATAAAGGCTGAGAAAGAGGAAAAAAGAAAAAATGTCATTCCGAGACCGTTCATACCTAACACGGTCTATAAAATTCTTAAAAATAGTACAAAAATTGAAAATATGAAAAACACATCATTCCGGCTTTATTTCTAGCCAAAATGGGTAAGGGAAGGCTGAGAAAGAGGGAAACAAAATTCGTTCTGGGTCCGTTCCTACCCAACCGGGTATAGAAAATTCCCAAAAAAAACAGTATAAAAGTTCAACCAAAAAAAAAATCATTTCGGCATTAATTATAAAAAAAAAACCGGGCTGGGAAAGGCCGAGAAAGAGAAAAAAAAATTTTCGTTCAAAGAACATTCTTACCGAACCCGGGCTAGAGAATTCCAAAAAAACAGCCTAAAAATTACAAAAACTGAAAAACATCATTCCAGCTTTACTTCTAGCCAAACAGGACTGGGAAAAGCCGCGAAAGAGGGAAAAAAAAATTTCGTTCCGATTCTGTACCTATGCAACTCTGTTTAGAAAGCTCCAAAAAAAATAGTATAAAATTCAAAAAATTAAAAAACACCATTCCAGCATTATTTATAACCAAAACCGGCTTAGAAAGGTTGAATAAGAGGGGATAAAAAAATTTGTTCTTATTCCCGTTCCTAACCAACTCGGTTTAGAAAATTCCCAAAAAACAGTATAAAAATTCAAAAAAATTAAAAAACATCAGTCATTCCGATCCATTCCTATCCAACTCGGTTTTAAAAATTCGAAAAAAATAGTACAAAATTTTTAAAAATTAAAAAAACGTCATTCCCACTTTATTTTCTAGCCAAAACAGGTCGGGAAAGGCCGAGAAAGAGGTAAAATATAGTTTTCGTTTTGAGTCCGTTTCTACCCTACGCGGTTTAGAAAATTCCCACAACATAGTATAAAAATTCAAAAAATTAAGAAACATCAATCCGGCTTTATTTCATGCCAAAACGGGGACCTAGAGAGGCCGAGAAAGAGGAAAAAAAAAATTTTTCGTTCTAATTCCGTTTCTACCCAACTCCGTTTAGAAAATACCCAAAAAAAAGTATAAAAGTTACAAAAACTAAAAAACATTATTCTGGCTTTATTTCCAGCCAAACCAGGCTGGGAAAAGCCGAGAAAGAGGAAAAATAAAATTTCCTTTCGAGTTAATTCCTACCCAACCCAGGCTAGAAAATTCACAAAAAATAGTATAAAAACTAAAAAAATTAAAAAAAAAAAACATTATTCCGGCTTTATTTCTAGCCAAAACGGACCAGGAAAGGTTGAGAAAGAGGAAAAAAAAATTTCATTCCAATTCCGTTCCTACCCAACTCAGTTTAGAAAATACCCAAAAAAATAGTAGAAAAATTTTAAAAATTTAAACACATCATTCTGGCTTTATTTCATTCCAAAACGGACCAAGAAAGGTCGAGAAAGAGAAGAAAAAAAATTTAGTTCCGATTCTGTTCCTACCTAACTCAGTTTAGAAAATATCCAAAAAATAGTATAAAAATTCAAAAAATTAAAAAAAAAAATTTCATTCCGGTGTTATTTCTAACCTAAACGGGCCTAGAAAGGTCTAGAAAGAGAAGAAAAAAAAATTTCGTTCCAATTCCATTCCTACCTAACTCGGTATAGAAAATTCCCAAGAAATAGTATAAAAATTAAAAAAAATTAAAAAAATATCATTCCTGCTTTATTTCTACCCAAAACGGGCCAATAAAGGACGAGAAAGAGGGAAGAAAAAAAAATTTCGTTCCGAGTCCGTTCCTACCCCAATCGGTGTAGAAAATTCCAAAAAAACAGTATAAAAATTCAAAAAATTAAAATACATTATTCCTGCTTTATTTGAAACAAAAACGGCCTAGGAAAGGCCGAGAAAGTGGAAAAAAAAAATCGTTCCGAGTCCGTTCCTACCCAACCTGGGTCAGAAAATTCCGAAAAAATAGTACAAAAATTCAAAAAACTAAAAAAAACATCATTCCGGCTTTATTTCTAGCCAAAACGGGTAAGGAAAGGCCGAGAAAGAGGGAAACAAAATTCGTTCTGGGTCCGTTCCTACCCAACCAGGTCTAGAAAATTCCCAAAAAATAGTATAAAAATTCAAAAAATTAAAAAACATCATTCCACCTTTATTTCCAGCCAACAGGCCAGGAAGGCCGAGAAAGAGAAAAAAAAAATTTTGTTTCCGAGTCCGTTCCAACCCAGCCCGGTCTAGAATTTTCACAAAAAATAGGATAAAATTAAAAAAAAAAAAAAAAACATCATTCTCGCTTTTATTTCTTGCCAAAATGGGCCTATAAAGGCTGAGAAAGAGGAAAAAAAGAAAAAACATTGTTCCGAGACCGTTCATACGTAACCCGGTCTAGAAAATTCTTAAAAAATAGTACAAAAATGAAAAAAAATGAAAAACACTTCATTCCGGCTTTATTTCTAGCCAAAACGGGTAAGGAAAGGCCAACAAAGAGGGAAACAAAATTTGTTCTGGGTCCGTTCGTACCCAACCGAGTCTAGAAAATTCCCAAAAAAACAGTATAAAAGTTCAAAAAATTAAAAAAAAAAAAATCACTTCGGCATTATTTATATAAAAACCGGGACGGGAAAGGCCGAGAAAGAGAAAAAAAAAATTTCGTTCAAAGAACATTCTTACCCAACCCGGGCTAGAGAATTCCAGAAAAAACAGCATAAAAATTACAAAAACTGAAAAACATCATTCCGGCTTTATTTCTAGCCAAACAAGACCGGGAAAAGCCGAGAAAGAGGAAAAATAAAATTTCGTTCCGATTCTGTACCTACGCAACTCTGTTTAGAAAATTCCAAAAAAAAAAAGTATAAAATTCAAAAAATTAAAAAACATCATTCCGGCATTATTTATAACCAAAACCGGCTTATAAAGGTCGAATAAGAGCGGAAAAAAATATTTCGTTCTTATTCCCGTTCCTGACCAACTCAGTTTAGAAAATTCCAAAAAAATAATATAAAAATTCAAAAAAATTAAAAAACATCATTCGTTCTGATTACATTCCTACCCAACTCGGTTTAGAAAATTCGAAAAAAATAGTATAAAATTTTTAAAAATTAAAAAAACATAATTCCCACTTTATTTCTAGCCAAAACAGGTTGGGAAAGGCTGAAAAACTGGAAAAATATAATTTTCGTTCCGAGCCAGTTTCTATCCTACTCGGTTTACAAAACTCCCACAAAATAGTGGCCTAGAGAGGCCGAGAAAGATGAGAAAAAAAATTTCATTCCGATTCTGTTCCTACCCAACTCTGTTTAGAAAACACCAAAAAATAGTATAAAAGTTACAAAAACTAAAAAAACATTATTCTGGCTTTATTTCCAGCCAAACCAGGCTGGGAAAATCCGAGAAAGAGGAAAAATAAAATTTCGTTTCGAGTTAATTCCTACCCAACCCGGGCTAGAAAATTCACAAAAAATAATATAAAAACTAAAAAAAATTAAAAAACATCATTCCGGCTTTATTTCTAGCCAAAACGGACCAGGAAAGGTTGAGAAAGAGAAAAAAAAAATTTCATTCCAATTCCGTCCTACCCAACTCAGTTTAGAAAATTCCAAAAAAAAAAATAGCATAAAAAAAAAAATCAAAAAACATCATTCCGGCTTTATTTCTAGCCAAATCGTGCCTAGAAAGGTCAAGAAAGAGAACAAAAAAATTTTGTTCTGATTCCATTCCTACCTAACTCAGTTTAGAAAATATCCAAAAAATAGTATAAAAATTCAAAAATTTAAAAAAAAAAAAATCATTCCGGTTTTATTTCTAGCCTAAACGGGCCTAGAAAGGTCTAGAAAGAGAAGAAAAAAAAAATTTTGTTCCGATTCCATTCCTACCTAACTCGGTTTGGAAAATTCCCAAGAAATAGTATAAAAATTCAAAAATATCATTCCTACTTTATTTCTACCCAAAACAGGCCAATAAAGGACGAGAAAGAGGGAAGAAAAAAATTTTCGTTCCGAGTCCGTTCCTACCCCACTCGGTGTAGAAAATTCCCAAAAAACAGTATAAAAATTCAAAAAATTGAAATACATTATTCCTGCTTTATTTCAAACAAAAACGGGCTAGGAAAGGCTGAGAAAGTGGGGAAAAAAAATTTTTGTTCCGAGTCCGTTCCTACCCAACGTAGGTCAGAAAATTCAAAAAAAAATTACAAAAATTCAAAAAACCAAAAAAAATCATTCCGGCTTTATTTCTAGCCAGAACGGTGAAAGGCTGAGAAAGAGGGAAACAAAATTCGTTCTGAGTACGATCCTACCCAACCGGGTCTAGAAAATTCCGAAAAAATAGTATAAAAATTCAAAAAAATATAAAACATCATTCCACCTTTATTTCCAGCCAACAGGCCGGGAAGGCAAAGACAGAGGAAAAAAAAAATTTGTTTCCGAGTCCGTTCCAACCCAGCCCAGTCTAGAATTCTCCCAAAAAATAGTATAAAAATTAATTAAAAAAAAAAAATCATTCTGGCTTTATTTCTTGCCAAAATGGGCCTATAAAGGCTGAGAAAGAGGAAAAAAGAAAAAACATCGTTCCGAGACCGTTCATACCTAACCCGGACTAGAAAATTCTTAAAAAATAGTACAAAAATTCAAAAAATTAAAAAACATCATTCCACCTTTATTTCCAGCCTGCAGGCTGAGAAGGCTGAGAAAGAGGAAAAAAAAAAAAATTTCATTCCGAGTCCGTTCCTTCCCAACCTGGGTCAGAAAATTCCAAAAAAATAGTACAAAAATTCAAAAAATTAAAAAAAAAAAAAATCATTCCAGCTTTATTTTTAGCCAAAACAGATAAGGAAGGGTCGAGAAAGAGGGAATCAAAATTCGTTCTGAGTCCGTTCCTACCCAACCGGGTCTAGAAAACTCCCAAAAAATAGTATAAAAATTCAAAAAATTAAAAAACATCATTCCACCTTTATTTCCAGCCAACAGGCCGGGAATGCCGAGAAAGAGGAAAAAAAAAATTCTTTCTGAGTCCGTTCCAACCTAGCCTGGTCTAGAATTTTACCAAAAAATATTAGAAAAATTAAAAAATAAAAAATAAAAAACATCATTCTGGCTTTATTTCTTGCCAAAATGGGCCTATAGTGGCTGAGAAAGAGGACTTGATGGAGACCAAGGCACCACTTCGAAGGATCTCGTTCAAGTACCAATTGGGCCGGTTACGAGAGCACAAGCAAAGAAATTCAAGGATGTACTCAACGGACTCATCCAAGAGTTTTGGGCTCAAGCAAATTCGTGGAGGCCCATTGAGCATGATCCACATGGGCAGCAAAGAATCGTCACATTGATTCAAGTTCTAGAAGGATCCGGTCAAGGCTAAGAATTGGCGAGAAATATTTTGGGCCTATTCTAGAAGGATCGTGATGCACGACACAATTTAATATTTAATTATTGCAATTTATTATTTTTTGTATTTTTATGTAAAAAAACGTTATTTTAAGTTTAGGTGATTTATTTCCTTGTTTTTAAGTGCATTTAATGCTTTTTAGGTCAAATTTGATTCCTGATATGGTTAGGTATCAATTAGGAGTTTTTTTAGAATATATTTTCTTGTCTGTCAAGTTTTATGGAGCCCTTAAATAGGCTCCTAAGTCTGTAAACGTTTTTGGGATGACATTTTTTTTGAATATTCATAAAAACTTGTGAGGTTTATTCTCTTTGGTTCTTTGAAGAACTATTCGAACTTATCGGGATTTCCCGTGGCGTTCATCTTGACTTATCAAACGGAGTTTCCACTACCGTTTGTGGCGTCTTCCTTATACCAAGGTTCTTGTTTGTCATAAAGAACGGGTCGAGGTCTTCCATGAGATGAGGCGTGTGATGAAGATAGAGATGGAGTAGGTTCATGAACGAATAGATCAAATGGAGAATAGACGTGAGGAGCAACCACAAAAAGGTCGTAATTTGCGTAGAAGGGAAAGATATCCATTGAGGGAGGAGGATGAAGAGCGTTATGGGTCTGGTTTTGATGAAGAAGAAGATCGAGATTCCATTGTTAACAATAGGAGACCTGGAGGAAGATATAGAGGAGCTAGGAATCGCGAAGATAACAACTTGGGTGGTATTAAGATGAAAATTCCGTCCTTTCAAGGTAGATCTGATCCTGAGGCATATCTTGAGTGGGAAAAAAAGATGGAGTTCGTGTTTGATTGCCACAACTACTCCGAGGCAAAGAAGGTAAAATTAGCCGTGATTGAATTTTCTGAATATGCTATTACTTGGTGGGATCAGCTTGTGATAAACAGGAGGCGGAATAGAGAACGCCCAATAGACACATGGGAGGAGATGAAAGTAGTGATGAGAAAGCGGTTCGTTCCAAGTTACTACTACCGAGAGTTGTACAAAAAGCTACAAGGTCTTAGACAAGGTAGTCGAAGCGTAGAGGATTATTACAAGGAGATGGAAATTGCTATGATCCGCGCTAATGTGGAGGAGGATCGGGAGGCTACAATGGCTAGATTTTTACTTGGCTTAAACCGGAAGATCCATGATAAGGTAGAGATGCAGCATTATGTGGAATTGGAAGATATGGTGCATATGACTATCAAAGTGGAACAACAACTCAAGAGAGGGAGTGGGACACGTGCAGGCCATAACTTTAGTTCTACCTCTTGGAAATCAAGTCATGCCAAGCTGCTGGACAAGTCACAAACGCCCAAACCCGAGCCCAAGTCCGCGACCACCAACCACGTTCCTCAAGGTAAAACTGAAGCCTCTACCTCTAGGAATCGTGATATTAAATGTTTTAAATGTCAAGGCAGGGGCCACATAGCAAGTCAATGTCCAAACAAGCAAGTCATGGTGTTGCAAGCCAATGGTGAAATTGTGACCGATGATGAAGATTCCGACACTGACGACATGCCGCCATTGGAGGATGTTTCCGAGGAGGAGTATTTAGCCCCTGACGCACTGACATTGGTGGCAAGGAGAGCATTGAACTTGCAAGTAAAAGGAGTTGATGAAGTACAGCGGGAGAATATCTTTCACACTAGGTGCTACGTTAAAGACAAGGTATGTAGTGTGATTATTGATGGTGGTAGTTGTACTAATGTTGCAAGCACAATTATGGTAGAGAAATTGGGATTGCCCATGGTAAAGCACCCTAGGCCATACAAGTTGCAATGGCTAAATGATAGTGGTGAGATAAGGGTGAACAAGCAAGTGTTAGTTGCATTTCGAATCGGTAAATATGAAGATGAAGTGTTGTGTGATGTAGTACCGATGCAAGCGGGACACTTATTACTAGGGCGTCCATGGCAGTTCGATAGGCAAGTGAAGCATGATGGCTTTACAAACAAGTACTCTTTTGTACTTAATCAACGATCAATTACTCTGGTACCATTGACACCGCAGCAAGTATACGAGGATCAAGTGAGATTACAAAAGGAGAGTGATCAAAAGAAAGAGAGTGAGCAAAAGAAAAAGAGTGAAAATCAGATAGAGGCCAAGAAAAATGAGAGAGAAAAAGAAAATCAAAGTTCGGCCCTTGAGAGAAAATCAGAGAGAAAACAAAAGAATTTCTATGCAAAAGTGAGTGAGATTAAGCGAGCAATGTTTTCAAATCAGCCGATGATTGTACTTTTGTACAAAGAGGCACTTTTAAACACTAACGAACTTAACCTTGCTTTGCCTAATTCTATTGTTTCTCTTTTGCAGGAGTACGAGGATGTCTTCCCCGAGGAAACACCACATGGGTTACCTCCAATCCGACGGATTGAACATCAAATTGATTTTGTTCCCGGTGCAACCATTCCAAACCGACCAGCTTATAGGAGCAATCCTGAGGAGACAAAGGAGCTTCAACGGCAGGTAAGTGAATTGTTGGAGAAAGGGCACGTGAGGGAGAGCATGAGCCCATGTGCGGTTCCGGTCTTACTTGTGCCTAAGAAGGATGGGACGAGGAGAATGTGCGTTGATTGCCGAGCCATCAACAACATAACAGTAAAGTATCGTCACCCTATCCCACACTTAGATGATATGTTAGATGAGCTGTATGGTTCTTGCATATTTTCTAAGATTGACTTAAAAAAAGGTTATCATCAAATTAGGATAAAAGAAGGAGATGAATGGAAAACTGCCTTCAAAACAAAATATGGTTTGTATGAATGGTTAGTTATGCCTTTTGGTTTGACTAATGCTCCGAGCACCTTTATGAGACTTATGAACCATGTTTTGCGTGCATTTATAGGCAGATTTGTTGTTGTTTATTTTGATGATATACTCATTTATAGCAAAAACATAGACGATCATGTAGTACATTTGAAATCCGTTTTAGATGTGCTAAGGAAAGAAAGGTTGTTTGCTAATTTAAAGAAGTGCACTTTTTACACCGATAAGCTTGTATTTTTGGGATTTGTTGTTAGTGCACAAGGTATACAGGTCGATGAAGAGAAGGTACGTGCAATCCAAGAATGGCCGAGCCCCACAAGTGTAGCTAATGTTCGTAGTTTTCATGGACTTGCTAGTTTCTACCGGCGGTTTGTGAAGGACTTCAGTAACTTAGCCGCACCGCTTACCGAAGTGATCAAGAAGAACGTTGGGTTTCGATGGGGAGAAGAACAAGAGAAGGCATTTCAATTAATCAAAGAGAAGCTAACTAACGCACCTTTGTTGTCTTTACCTAACTTTTCTAAAACGTTTGAAATTGAATGTGATGCTTCAGGTATTGGTATAGGCGTCGTTCTTATGCAAGAAGGACGACCAATTGCTTACTTCAGCGAGAAACTCAATGGGGCAGCCTTAAACTACCCAACTTATGACAAGGAGTTGTATGCATTGGTTCGGGCTTTAGAGACATGGCAGCACTACCTATGGCCTAAGGAGTTCGTGATTCACACCGATCATGAGTCCTTGAAACACTTGAAGGGCCAACACAAGCTAAACAAAAGGCATGCGCGATGGGTGGAGTTCATAGAGACATTTCCATACGTCATTCGGTACAAGCAAGGTAAGGAGAACGTAGTTGCCAATGCACTTTCTCGCAGGTATGCCTTACTCTCCACACTTGATGCAAAATTGCTTGGTTTTGAACACATTAAAGAATTATATGCTAAAGACCACGAATTTTGTGAGGAATATCGAGCTTGTGAGAAAATCGCCTCTGGTAAGTTCTTTAGGCTTGATGGATTCCTATTTCGAGAAAATAAGCTATGTGTGTCTAACTGTTCTATGAGGGAGTTATTAGTGCAGGAATCACATGGTGGGGGATTAATGAGACATTTTGGAGTTGCAAAGACTTTAGCTATTTTGCAGGAACACTTCTATTGGCCTCACATGAAACGAGATGTCGAACGGATTTGTGGTAGATGTGTCACATGTAAGCAAGCTAAATCCAAAGTGCAGCCCAACGGTTTGTATACTCCTTTACCAATTCCTAGTGAGCCTTGGAGTGATATTTCAATTGATTTTGTGTTAGGATTGCCTAGGACTAAACATGGAAGAGATTCAATTTTTGTGGTCATGGATAGATTTTCTAAAATGGCACATTTTATTCCATGTCACAAAACGGATGACGCTTCACATGTTGCTGATTTGTTCTTTAGAGAGATTGTGAGATTACATGGCATGCCTAGGACAATTGTTTCAGATAGAGATGCTAAGTTCTTGAGCTATTTTTGGAAGACTTTGTGGTGTAAGTTAGGTACTAAGCTATTGTTTTCCACTACTTGTCATCCACAAACTGATGGTCAAACTGAAGTAGTAAATAGGACTTTGTCTACTCTATTGAGGTCAATCATTAGAAAGAACATCAAGACATGGGAAGAATGTTTACCACATGTTGAGTTTGCATATAATAGAGCTGTTCATTCTGCTACCAAATTTTTGCCATTTGAAATTGTGTATGGATTTAATCCTTTAACTCCATTGGATTTATCTCCTTTACCTTTGACGGAGCACATTAATTTAGATGGCAAAAAGAAAGCTGCTTTTGTGAAGCAGATTCATGAGAAAGCAAGACTCATCATTGAGCGTAGAACGGAGCAATATGCCACACAAGCCAACAAGGGACATCGCAATCTGGTTTTTGAACCCAGAGATTGGGTTTGGCTGCATATGAGAAAAGAAAGATTTCCAGCAAAAAGACGTTCCAAATTGCTCCCAAGAGGAGATGGTCCTTTCCAAATCCTCGAGCGTATCAATGACAACGCTTACAAGCTAGATTTACCTGGTGAGTACAATGTAAGTGCCACTTTTAATGTTACTGATTTGAGTCCTTTTGATGTAGGTGATGATTTGAGGGCAAATCCTTTTCAAGAGGAGGGGAATGATGGAGACCAAGGCACCATTTCGAAGGATCTCGTTCAAGTACCAATTGGGCCGGTTACGAGAGCACAAGCAAAGAAATTCAAGGATGTACTCAACGGACTCATCCAAGAGTTTTGGGCTCAAGCAAATTCGTGGAGGCCCATTGAGCATGATCCACGTGGGCAGCAAAGAATCGTCACATTGATTCAAGTTCTAGAAGGATCCGGTCAAGGCTAAGAATTGGCGAGAAATATTTTGGGCCTATTCTAGAAGGATCGTGATGCACGACACAATTTAATATTTAATTATTGCAATTTATTATTTTTGGTATTTTTATGTAAAAAAACGTTATTTTAAGTTTAGGTGATTTATTTCCTTGTTTTTAAGTGCATTTAATGCTTTTTAGGTCAAATTTGATTCCTGATATGGTTAGGTATCAATTAGGAGTTTTTTTAGAATATATTTTCTTGTCTGTCAAGTTTTATGGAGCCCTTAAATAGGCTCCTAAGTCTGTAAACGTTTTTGGGATGACATTTTTTTTGAATATTCATAAAAACTTGTGAGGTTTATTCTCTTTGGTTCTTTGAAGAACTATTCGAACTTATCGGGATTTCCCGTGGCGTTCATCTTGACTTATCAAACAGAGTTTCCACCACCGTTTGTGGCGTCTTCCTTATACCAAGGTTCTTGTTTATCATAAACAACGGGTCGAGGTCTTCCATTCAAATCTGTCCATAGAACGATCTTGGATTCCCTTTCGTTGTTGGGTCTCGTTATTCTTGACGAGGTTCACATCAGGATTGTATCAAGTGATAATTGTTGTAAGTGAGAATTAGAAGGGTAGTCCTGATTGTAATTGTTAGTTGAAGTAAGGGCAGTTAGTAGTTACAGCTGGCAATAGTTAGTTAGCTATTCTAAAGTTAGTTAGAAGGTGGGAAGGGTTTAAAACCAACAGAGCTTGGCTGTACTAAGTAAGCATTGACTAAGCATAATTCAATTCCTTTTCTCTTTCCCTATCTTTGTTCTCATCTCTCTTCTTCTTGGAGGACCAGCTGACCTCGAATCTAGCTACCAGGACAATGAATGAGATGAATCAAAACATCAATACGATTTTTAAAAAGTTGAATTCCACAGATGTGAATCAAAATTCTCCTCAAAGAGATGTGCCATCAAATTCAATTCCAAGTTCTTCAACCTTGTCACTGACCAAGTCTGTGAAGTTGGATTTTCCACGTTTCTTAGGTGTTGATCCTGCTAATTGGGTTTACAAGGCTAACCAGTATTTTGGGTATTATCAAACTCCAATTGCAGAAAAATTGTTGGTAGCTTCTTTCCACATGGATATGGAGGCATTGATTTGGTTTCAAGAAGCAGAAGAGGCAAGGGTGTTCTCTGATTGGGAATCTTTTGTACCAGCCTTGCATGTGAGATTTGGAACTAGTGCCTACGATGATCCTATGGAGGTGCTAACCAGAATGAGGCAAACTTCAACTGTGGCTGTGTATAAGGCAGAATTTGAAGCTGTGTCTAACCGAGTCAGAGGCCATTCTCCTTTACATAATCTCAGCTATTTTCTGAGTGGGTTAAGGGATGAAATACGATTACCAGTGAGAATGCTCAATCCTCAGTCCTTGAATGAAGCTTTTGAATTAGCCAAGATTCAAGAAGAATATGTGTGGAGTAGCAGGAAGAGCATGAGGAGTCATCAAGAATCAGGTAACACTTCAATTCTTGGTTTGCCTAAAAGTAATGCAAGTAATGTAGTGTTAGATACTAAACCAAAAATACCAGTTAAGAGACTTACTCCTGCTCAAATGGATGAAAGGAGGAAGAAGGGCTTGTGTTATAATTGTGATGAAAAATGGGGGCCTGGGCATAAATGTAAGAGTGTTAAACTATTTCTTTTAGATGGAATTGCTATAACACCTAGGGTGCAATCTGGAGTGCAAATTACAGAGTTAGAGGAGGAAGTGTGCAGTGATCTTAATAAACCATTTGAACAGGAAGATGTAGGAATTACATTGTATGCTTTAACTGGAACTCCTACACCAGGCACCATGAGGGTTAGAGGCAAGATTAATGGCAGTGGATTAGTGTTACTTGTGGACACAGGTAGCACTCAAAACTTTGTGGATGCATTAGTGGTCTCTAGTTTACAGTTAGAGGTTGATGTTTCAAGAATTTTGGAGGTTAAGGTGGCTAATGGCACGGTGGTGAGAACTCAAGGTTTTTGTAGTAGTGTACCAGTGTGTATGCAAGGAGTGGAATTCTGTGTTCAATTTCATGTTTTAGCATTAGGAGGTTGTGATGCTGTGTTGGGTACTCAATGGTTGAGTACCTTGGGTATAATACAATGGGACTTTCAGTTGTTAACTATGAAGTTCCATTACAAGGATCAACAGGTCTTGCTGCAGGGTTTAAGTCCTCCTTCAGGCACTTCATTCATAGATTGTAATTAGTTGCTTAAAGGATCAGTGAGGAAGGGTTTGCTGCTTCAAATTTATTCTGCAGCCGAGGTGGTGTTGGAGGAGAGTGTGTCTGTAGAAGTGGAGCTGTTATTGCAGGAATTTAGAAGGGTTTTTGAGACTCCTACAGGTTTACCACCTATGAGGGGTCATGAGCACCAGATTACTCTCATGGAAGGCTTTCAACTAGTATGTCAGAAACCTTATAGATACCCCTTCTATCAAAAAAATGAGATTGAAACCATTGTGAGGGAGTTGTTGACTGCTGGGTCAATCAGAAACAGCACTAGTCCTTTCGCTTCACCTGTTTTGCTAGTAAGGAAAGCAGATAGGTTTTGGAGGATGTGCATTGACTATAGGGCATTGAACAACATTACTGTAAAGGATAAGTTCCCAACTCCAATCATTGATGAGTTGTTAGATGAGTTGAATGGAGCAACTATTTTTTTCCAAGCTTGATCTAAGGTCCGGATACCATCAAATCAGGATGAAGGAGGAGGATGTGCCTAAAACAGCATTCAGCACACATGAAGGGCATTATAAGTTCTTGGTGATGCCATTTGGTTTAACCAATGCTCCATCAACCTTTCAATCCTTGATGAACTAGGTTTTCAAGCCTTATCTCAGAAAATTTGTTTTAGTTTTTTTTTATGATATTTTGGTGTATAGCACTTCCTTATCTGAGCATGTGACCCATTTGAGATCTGTTTTAGAGGTGTTAGCCTTACATAAACTATATGCTAAGAAGTCCAAGTGCAAATTTGCTTGTAATGAAGTGGAGTACCTAGGGCATGTCATTACTAGTGCTGGGGTTCACACTGATCCTAAGAAGACTGCAGCCATGCAACAGTGGTCTACCCCCACTAATCTTAAGTCCTTGAGAGGGTTTTTGGGGCTCACAGGTTACTATAGAAAATTTGTTAAAGGTTATGGACAGATTGCTGCTCCTTTAATTGCCTTATTGAAGAAGGATGCATTTTCTTGGTCTGAGGAGGCTGAGCAAGCTTTTCAGAAATTAAAGGCTACCTTGGTTCAACCACCTGTGCTAGCTCTACCTAATTTTGATATGCCATTTGTCATAGAATGTGATGCTTCAGGCAAGGGGTTGGGAGCAGTGTTGATGCAACAAGGTAGGCCTATTGCCTTTCATAGCCAAGCCCTCAAGGGTAGAAATTTGGCCTTGTCTACCTACGAGAAGGAGTTATTAGCTCTGGTTGTTGCTGTCAAGAGGTGGAGATCTTACTTGGTTAGTAGACCCTTTATTGTTAGAACTGATCAACAAAGTCTTAAGTACCTATTAGAGCAGAAAATTGGTACTCCTACTCTATAGAAGTGGTTTGCCAAGTTATTAGGTTATGCCTTTGTGGTTCACTATAAAAAGGGTAAAGATAACCTTGTGGCTAATGCCTTGTCCAGAAAAGTTGAACCTGATGATGATTTGAATACTGCTGGACATTCTAGTAAGGTTGGATCTGATTATCTTACTCTTGGGACTGAATTAGACTCTCAAGAAGGAGTTTTGTGTATGATCTCATTTCCTTCCCCAACTTGGCTTAGTGATCTCAAGGCAAGCTATGCCACGAATCAGCAGGTGCAGGGTATTATACATGCCTTGGGTTCAGGACAAGCTGCTCCTAAAGGTTACTCTCTGCAAAATGGGTTGTTGTTGTACAAAGGGAGGGTTTACCTGGGCACTTGTGATGCTTTGAAGACTGCTGTCTTGCATCAGGTTCATGACAATCCATTGGGGGGTCACTTAGGTTTTCTTAAGACCTTGCATAGGGTGAAAAGGGATTTCTATTGGCCTGGTTTGAGGACTAATGTGAGGCAGTTGGTGAAAGAGTGTGATATTTGCCAAAGATTGAAATATGAGACTTGTAACCCAGCTAATCTCTTACAACCTTTGCCAATACCAGAAAAGCCTTGGATGGATGTTAGGATGGATTTTGTTAAAGGACTCCCTAAATCTCAGTTCAAGGATATGGTGTTAGTAGTGGTGGATAGGTTTACTAAATTTGTTCACTTTGTACCTTTGTCACACCCTTATTCTCAGCCAAATTAGCTCAACTTTATATGCAAAATGTCCTTAAATTGCATGGTATGCCTGCCACCATTGTGAGTGACAGAGATCCAATTTTTACATCACATTTTTGGCAAGAATTGATGAGCCTACAAGGGGTTCAGCTTGCCATGTTGATGTGAACCTCGTCAAGAATAACGAGACCCAACAACGAAAGGGAACCCAAGATCGTTCTATGGACAGATTTGAATGGAAGACCTCGACCCGTTGTTTATGACAAACAAGAACCTTGGTATAAGGAAGACGCCACCCGTTGTTTATGGTCCTTTTCAGATACTGCAGAGGATTTACTGTCTCCTACAAATTGGACTTACCATCTGAATCAAAACTTCATCCCACCTTCCATGTTTCTTGTTTGAAGCAGAGACTGGGTCAACATGTGGTGCCCTTGCCATCCTTACCACCTGTGGATTCTGAGGGACTTCTCAAGCCTGAACTTGTTGCTGTGTTACAAGAGAGGACTCATCATCTGCGGAATAGGTCTGTCACTCAGGTCTTAGTTCAGTGGCAAGGTGAACAAGTGGAAGATGCCACCTGGGAGAGTCTATACTTGCTGCAACAACAATTTCCACACCTTGTGGGTAAGGTGTTTTAATGGGGAGGGTATTGTTAGGATTGTATCAAGTGATAATTGTTGTAAGTGAGAATTGGAAGGGTAGTACTGATTGTAATTGTTAGTTGAAGTAAGGGCAGTTAGTAGTTACAGCTGGCAATAGTTAGTTAGCTATTCTAAAGTTAGTTAGAGGGCGGGAAGGGTATAAAACCAACAGAGCTTGGCTGTACTAAGTAAGCATTGACTAAGCATAATTCAATTCCTTTTCTCTTTTCCTATCTCTGTTCTCATCTCTCTTCTTCTTGGAGGACCAGTTGACCTTAAATCCAGCTAGAAACCCAAAACACCATACTCTGTTCATAACAGATAACAATTTTTCGCACCGAGTATATTTTCTACCTTATCCGTGCTACAGCATTTCCCAAAAAATTCAAAAACAATATTAAAATAATTAAAAAAAATTAAAAAAATTGTTTTTCCCAAATTTCATACCAAACCGAGCCAAGACAAGAAGAAAAACATATTAAAAAAAAAAAATTCGTTCTAGGTACCCTTTCTGTCATCCCTAGTTAGGGCGTTCCCAAAAAAATTCAAAAAATTAAAAACCATCATTCTCACTTTATTTTTGGCTAAACAGGACCAGGATAGGTCGAAAAACCGATAAAAATTAAAAAACATCATTCTACTTTACCCGTGCTACAGCATTCTCAAAAAATTCAAAAAAAATATTAAAATAATTCAAAAAAAATTAAAAATATCGTTTTTCCAAAATTTTATGCCAAACTGGGCCAGGACAAGAAGAAAAAGACATAAAAAAAAAGTTTCGTTTCGGGTACCGTGTTAGGAACCCAGAGGTTCCCGGTGGGGATTGGTGTGAATTGTAGGGGAATGGATGAGGATTGTTGGGAAATTGACTTAATTCGAGGTAGTCATTCTCCATAGAGAAATAGAAATATTAAAAGAGAGAAAGAGATTAAGAGAGAGATATGCACTAATGCACTAAAAAATTGGTTATTTTTTATTGATATCTAATGTTGAATTACAATTATATATTTATATGATACTAGCTCTAATCTCATTGGTCCACATGACTCAAGATAATTGGCTAATTAATTCAAGGCATAAATGCACTTTTAGTTCTTACATTTTGGCTTTTTTCCATTTTAGTCCCTACATTTTAATTTTACCACTTTTAGTCCCTAAATCAATTAACGCGTTCCATTTTGGTCCTTTCCGTTGGCCCACTAACGGAAATTGCTTAGGTGGCAAACCGATGCTGACGTGGCCAATTAAAAAATAATAAAAAATTTTAATTAGCATTTAAAAAATTACCATGTCAGCTTCTAAATAAAAAAAAAAATTATTAATCAATTTTAAAAAAATTAAAAAAGAAAAAACAAAATTAAAAATAATAAAATACATCTAATTCATTTTGAACACACAAATTCAAAAACACAGTCACAGATCCGAAACCCAGAATTAGAATTCATGCCAACATTCTTGAGAAACCCAGATAAAATTGATAAATTAAACATAAACTCATGAAATATTTAAACAAGAGCACAAACCCAGAAAATTTAAAACCCAAAAAATTAAATTCAAACCCAATTCAAACCTAGATTCAAAAATTTAAATTCAAACCCAGATTCAAACCCATATTTCAAACCTCCAAACGACCAAAACATCAAACACAAAAATCAAATCCAGATTTTCGGATCTCAAACACTAAATTCAAACCCAGATTTTCGGCCCCCAAATTAAAAACTCAAAACCCAAATTTTCTTATACTTTCTGAGATACTAAACACGAACCCTCTTCCACCTCTCCTCCAATTCCAGCCTCTTCTGTTAACCAATCAATTCGAGTCCTTTCTTTATCAAACTCTCTTCCAACACCACATTCTTATTAAAGAATAACATCCCATTCAAGCATCTCCCTGAAACCCCATCAGCGGCAGCGCAGCCCCAAATTTCCTTCAATAGTTCATATGTCTTTCGTTCGGGGGGTTTCGAAAAGGTTGGGTCTTTACCTTTCTTTCCTCCCCCAGCTTCCTTAACCTTTTCATCTTATCCACCAGTTGGGCCTTGGTAACTTCCACGTGGAGACTCTTCTTAACGAACTCGGAAAACGCAGCGGCATCTGCGGCGGGATCCGAGTCGTGTATAGCTCTGTAATCCAACATCCCTTTCAGTAATTCTATTTCATTGTCGTCACTCCACAGCCTCTGGAAAAGCTTCTTCTCTTCCCCACTGCCACCGCCTTAGGATGTTGGTTCCGGGTCTGGGTCTTTCTTCTTGACCCGCTTCAATGGCGTCGTTTCCGTTTCACTGTTTAGACGCTTCTTCTTCATAGTGGAGGATCTCGTGGATCTGGATTGTGTGGCTTTTACCGGAGTCGATTTGGGTTCCATCGCTTTGGTTTCCGACCGGGATGATGAATAATGGGGCTTCACTGGTGGAGCGGATGGTAAAGATTCAAATTTTAGTTGCTTCAGCGTGTTCAAAATGAATTAGATGTATTTTATTGTTTTTAATTTTTTTTAATTTCGTTAAAATTAATTAATAATTTTTTTTATATTTAAAAGCTGACAGGGCAATTTTTAAATGCTAATTAAATTTTTTTTTTATTTTTTAATTGGCCATGTCAGTATCAGTTTGCCACCTAAGCAATTTTTGTTAGTGGGCTAACGGAAAGGACCAAAATGGAACGCGTTAATTGATGTAGGGACTAAAAGTGGTAAAATTAAAATATATGGACTAAAATGGAAAAAAACCAAAATGTAAAGACTAAAAGTGCATTTACGCCTTAATTCAATATGTGCTCTATGAATTAAACCACATGTTAAATGAGCTACATGTGCTCAAATCCTAACTAACTCATCCTATTGGTTCTATTATTTCCTATGTGCATAAATAATTCCACATGTGCTAAATGTGATTAACATGTTTGGAATTGTAACTAATTAACTAAATCTCAATACAACAATTGTTATCCATATGCTTATAGCATTCCTAACATTTCCCTCCCCTTGAAAACACCTTACCCACAAGGTGTTGTTGTGAAGTAGCATCTTCAACAAAGGAGATCTTCCAATGGACCAATACCATAATGACATTTTGATCACCATATTCATGCATTTCTCTTTGACAAGCGGTCCTATGCACATGAAGGTTTCTTCTTTGTAGATCTTCAAACTTTGCTCAAATTCTTGAGCCTTCAATGGTTCTTCAATCTTCAAGGTCTCATTGGTTCTTTGAACCTTGAAATGTTCTTGTATTTTCAAGACCTCATTTGATTCTAGAACCATTGAAATTCTTGGAGCTTGTATCTTGGATTCTTGGATCACCGACACTTGGATTGCCTATTCTTGAATCATATAGACTCTTGAATGGAAGCCTCCATTAGTGCATCAAGAATGAGTTCTTGGAAGATCATCGTCACCTTCTTTATTGGTTCTTTTGACTAAACTTCAAGGGTAGCATGTGCATGTATATCATCATTCACTTTGAGACAAAAATCAACATCCTGGCTTACAACAACGGTAGTAGATTCTTGGAATTTGATTTGTTCTTCGAATTGCATTGAATCAAGAGATTGTAAGTCCTCTTCTGTCATGTTCTCAAGATCCTTTTGCAATCTTGAGAGCTCTTCATTCATGGCCTTGTTAGATTGAGCCAAGGCCTTGAATTTCTTTGAAATAGCCTCATTAGATTTTGTCAAGGCCCTAACCTTTTCTAAAACTTCATTCACCATTTTCAAGATTTCTTGTCGGTCATATTCACCCGTCTCAAGATCAACGGCTCTGATACCACTTGTTAAGAACCCAGAGGTTTCTAGTGGGGATTGGTGTGAATTGTAGGGGAATGGATGAGGATTGTTGGGAAATTGACTTAATTCAAGGTAGTCATCCTCCATAGAGAAATAGAAAGATTAAAAGAGAGAAAGAGATTAAGAGAGAGATATGCACTAATGCACTAAGAAATTGGTTATTCTTTATTGATATCAAATATTGAATTACAATTATGTATTTATATGAGACTAACTCCAATCTCATTGGCCAACATGGCTCAAGATAATTGGCTAATTAATTCAATCTCTCTCTCTCTCTCTCTCTCTCTCTCTATGGAATGTGACTACCTCGAATTAAGTCAATTTCCCTACAATCCCTATCCATTCTCCTATAATTCCCATCAATCCCCATTAGGAACCACCGGGTTCCTAACAAATGGTATCAGAGCCGTTGATCTTGAGATGAGCAATTGTGATGAAAGAAAACTTTAAAAAAAAATACAAGAAATGTTGAACAAAGCCTTAGAAGAATCCAATGATATTTCAAAGAAGATGAAGGCCTTGGTTGAATCTAACATGGCCATGAAGGAAGAACTTTCAAGAGTGCAAGAGGATCTTGAAAACATGTCCGAAGAAGAGTTACAATCTCTTGGTTCAATGAAAGTCGAAGAACAAATCAAGTTCCAAGAATCTACTACTGTTGTTACAAGCTGGGATGTTGATTTTTGTGTCAAAGTGGATGATGATGTACATGTACATGCTGCCCTTGAAGTTCAGTCAAAAGAACCAACAAAGAAGATGATGATGATCTTCTAAGAACCTATTCTTGATGCACCAATGGAGGCTTCCATTCAAGAGTCTATGATTCAAGAAGTGGCAATCCAAGTGTCAGTGATCCAAGAATCCAAGATACAAGCACCAACAATTTTAATAGTTCTAGAATCGAATGAGGTCTTGAGGATACAAGAACATTTCAAGGTTAAAAGAACCAATGAGATCTGGAAAATTGAAGAACAATTGAAGCCTCAAGAATTCTAGCAAATTTTGAAGATCTACGAAGAAGAAACCTTCATATGCACGAGATCGCTTGTCAAAGAGAAATGCATAAATATGGTGATCAAAATGTAACTATGGTATTGGTCCATTGGAAGATCTCCTTTGATGAAATTGCTATTTCACAACAACACCTTGTGGGCAAGGTGTTTTCAAGGGGAGGGAAATGCTAGGAATGCTATAAGCATATGGATAATAATTGGTGTATTGAGATCTAGTTAGTTAGTTACAATTTTAAACATGTTAATCACATTTAGCACATGTTGGAATTATTAATGCACATGGGGAATAATAGAACCAATAGGATGAGGCATGTTAATCACATTTTGCACATGTTGGAATTATTAATGCACATGGGGAATAATAGAACAAATAAGATGAGGCCATGTGGGCCAATGAGATTAGAGCTAGTCTCCTACAAATACATGATTGTAATCCAATATGAGATATCAATGAAGAATAAATCAATTTGTTAGTGCATTAGTGCATCTCTCTCTCTCTCTCTCTCTCTCTCTCTCTATGAAGGGCGACTACCTCGAATTAAGTCAATTTCCCTACAATCTCCATCCATTCTCCTATAATTCCCATCAATCCCCATTAGGAACCACCGGGTTCCTAACATACCGCTTCTCTCGACCAAAGTTTGAGCGTTCTCAAAAAAGTTATAAAAAAATTCAAAAAATTAATAAACATCATTCTCACATTATTTTTGGCCAAACAGGACCAGGATAGGCAGAAAAACTGATAAAAAAATTTCACACGATGTACAATTTCTACCTTACCCGTGCTAAAGCATTCTCCAAAAAATTCAAAAAAAATATTAAAATAATTCAAAAAAATTAAAAATATTGTTTGGCCCAAATTTCATGCCAAACTAGGCCATGACAAGAAGAAAAGTGATAAAAAAAAAAAATTTTCGTTCTGGGTACCATTTCTGCCATCCCAAGTTAGACCGATCCCAAAAAAATAGTTAAAAAAATTCAAAAAAAAAAAAAAAAAAAAAAAAAAAAACACCATTCTCATTTTAGTTCTGGAAAAACCGGACCGGAACAGGCCGAAAAACTGATAAAATTTTTTTCGCACCGAGTACAGTAAAAGTTTCGTTCCAAGAACCGTTTCTCCCGACCTAAGTCAGAGCGTTCCCAAAACAATAGTAAAAAAATTAAAAAAAAAAAAAAAAAAAACATCATTCTCACTTTATTTTTGGCCAAACCCGACCAGGATAGGCTGAAAAACCGATAAAAAAATTTTCGCATCGTGTACAGTTTCTACCTTACCTGTGCTACAGCATTCTTCAAAAAATTCAAAAGAAATATTAAAATAAACCAGAAAAAATTAAAAATATCATTTTTCCCAAATTTTATTCCAAACTGAGGCAGGACAAGAACAAAAAAAGATAATAAAAAAAAATTTTCGTTCCAGGTACCGTTGCACCCGACTCAAGTTAGATCGTTCCCAAAAAAATAGTAAAAAAACTCAAAAAATAAAAAACCATGATTCTCACTTATTTCTAGCCAAATCAGATCAGGATAGACCAAAAAACAGATAAATTTTTTTTTGCACACAGTTTCTACCTTACCCGTGCTAAAGCATTCTCCAAAAAATTCAAAAAAAAAAATTAAAATAACTCAAAAAAATTAAAAATATCATTTTTCCCAAATTTCATGCCAAACCGGGTCACGACAAGAAGAAAAAGTGATAAAAAAAATAAAAAAAAAGTTTCGTTCCAGGTACCGTTTTTGCCATCTCAAGTTAGATTGATCCCAAAAAATTAGTTAAAACAAAAAAAACATCATTCTCACTTTATTTACAGCCAAACCAGACCAAGATAGGTCGAAAAACCGATAAAATTTTTTTTGCACCGAGTATAGTTTCGACCTTACCCGTGCTATAGAATTCTCCAAAAAATTCAATAAAATATTAAAATAATTCAAAAAAAATTAAAAATATCGTTTTTATCAAATTTCATGCCGAATTGGGCCAGAACAAGAAGAAAAAGATATTAAAAAAAAAAAAATTTGTTTCGGGTACCGTTTCTCTCAACCCAAGTTAGAGCATTCCCAAAACAATTGTAAAAAAATTCAAAAAAAAAAAAAAAAAAACATCATTCTCACTTTATTTTTGGCCAAACCCGACCAAGATAGGCTGAAAAACCAATAAAAAATTTTTCGCACCGTGTACAGTTTCTGCCTTACCCGTGCTACAGCATTCTTCAAAAAATTGAGAAGAAATATTAAAATAAATAATAAAAAAATTAAAAATATTGTTTTTCCCAAATTTCATTCCAAACTGAGCCAAGACAAGAAGAAAAAGAGATAAAAAAAAAATTTCGTTCCAAGTACCGTTGCACCTGACCCAAGTTAGATCATTTCGAAAAAAATAGTAAAAAAACTCAAAAAATTAAAAACATCATTCTCACTTATTTCTAGCCAAATCGGATCGGGTAGGCCAAAAAACAGATAAAAAATTTTTCGCACACAGTTTCTACCTAACCCGTGCTAAAGCATTCTCCAAAAAATTCAAAAAAAATATTAAAAAAATTAAAAAAAATTAAAAATATCGTTTTTCCCAAATTTCATGCCAAACCCGGCCATGACAAGAAGAAAAAGTGAGAAAAAAAAAAAGTTTCGTTCCGGGTACCGTTTCTGCCGTCCCAAGTTAGACTGATCCCAAAAAATTAGTTAAAAAGATTCAAAAATTTAAAAAACATCATTCTTACTTTATTTCTGGCCAAACCGGACCGGGATAGGCCGAAAAACCGATAAAATTTTTTTTGCACCAAGTATAGTTTCTATCTTACTCGGACTAGAGAATTCTCTAAAAAATTCAAAAAAATATTAAAAAAATTCAAAAAAATTTAAGAATATCGTTTTTATCAAATTTCATGCTGAATCGGGCCAGAAAAAGAAGAAAAGAGATAAATAAATAAAAAGTTTCGTTCCGAGTACTGTTTCTTCCGAACCAAGTTAGAGTGTTCCCAAAACAATAGTAAAAAAAATTCAAAACATTAAAAAAAAAAAACATCATTCTCACTTTATTTTTGGCCAAACCCGACCAGCATAGGCTGAAAAACTGATAAATTTTTTTTCGCACCATGTATAGTTTCTACCTTACCCGTGCTACAGCATTCTTCAAAAAAATCAAAAGAAATATTAAAAGAAATAAAAAAAAAAATTAAAAATATTGTTTTTCCCAAATTTCATTCCAAACTGAGCTAGGACAAGAAGAAAAAGAGATTAAAAAAAAAATATAAAAAGAAAATTCGTTCCAGGTACCATTGCGCCCGACCCAAGTTAGATCATTTCCAAAAAAATAGTAAACAAACTCAAAAAATTAAAAAACATCATTCTCACTTATTTCTAGCCAAATCGGATCGGGATAGGCCAAAAAACAGATAAAAAAAATTTTCGCACACAGTTTCTACCTTACCCGTGCTGAAGCATTTTCCAAATAATTCAAAAAAAATATTAAAATATTTCAAAAAAAATTAAAAATATCGTTTTTCCCAAATTTCATGCCAAACCGGGCCATGACAAGAAGAAAAAGTGATTAAAAAAAAGTTTCGTTATGGGTACCATTTCTGCCGTCCCAAGTTAGACCGATCCCAAAAAATTAGTTAAAAAAAAATCAAAAAATTAAAAAACATCATTCTCACTTTATTTCCGGCCAAACCGAACTGGGATAGGCCGAAAAGCCGATGAAATTTTTTTTGCACCGAGTATAGTTTCGACCTTACCCGCGCTAGAGAATTATCCAAAAAATTCAATAAAAAATTAAAATAATTCAAAAAAAATTAAAAATATCATTTTTATCAAATTTCATGACAAATCGAGCCAGAACAAGAAGAAAAAGAGATTAAAAAAAAAAAGTTTCATTCCAGGTACCGTGTCTCTCGACCCAAGTTAGAGCATTCCCAAAACAATAGTAAAAAAATTCAAAAAACGTCATTCTCACTTTATTTTTGGCTAAACCCGACCAGGATAGGCTGAAAAACTGATAAAAAAATTTTCACACCGTGTACAGTTACCTTACCCGTGCTACAGCATTCTTCAAAAAATTCAAAACAAATATTAAAATAAATAAAAAAAAAATTAAAAATATCATTTTTCCAAATTTCATTCCAAACTGAGGGAGGTCAAGAAGAAAAAGAGATAAAAATAAATTTCGTTCTAGGTACCGTTGCACCCAACCCAAGTCAGATCATTCCCAAAAAAATAGTAAAAAAACTCAAAAAATTAAAAAACTTCATTCTCACTTATTTCTAGCCAAATCGGATCGGGATAGGCAAAAAAACAGATAAAAAATTTTTTGCACTTAGTTTCTACCTTACCCGTACTAAAGCATTCAACAAAAATATCGTTTTTCCCAAATTTCATGCCAAACCGGGCCATGACAAGAAGAAAAAGTGATAAAAAAAAAAGTTTTGTTCTGGGTACCCTTTTTGTCGTCCCAAGTTAGACCGATCCAGAAAAATTAGTTAAAAAAATTCAAAAAATTAAAAAACATCATTCTCACTTTATTTCTGGCCAAACCGGACCGAGATAGGCTGAAAAACTGATAAAATTTTTTTTGCACCGAGTATAGTTTCAACCTTAACTGTGCTAGAGAATTCTCCAAAAAATACAAAAAAATATTAAAATAATTCAAAAAAAATTAAAAATATCGTTTTTATCAAATTTCATGCCGAATCGGGCCAGAACAAGAAGAAAAAGAGATAAAAAAAAAAAAAAAAACATAAAAAAAAAAAAAAAGTTTCGTTCCGGGTACCGTTTCTCCTAACCTAATTTAGAGCGTTCCCAAAACAATAGAATAAAAATTCAAACCTGACAAACATCATTCTCACTATATTTTTGGCCAAACCCGACCAGGATAGGCTGAAAAACCGATAAAAAATTGTTCGCACCGTGTACAGTTCTACCTTACCCGTGCTACAGCATTCTTCAAAAAATTCAAAATAAATATTAAAATAAATAAATAAAAAAATTTAAAAATATCATTTTTCCCAAATTTCATTCCAAACTGAGCTAGGACATGAAGAAAAAGAGAAAAAAAAAAAATTTTTGTTCTAGGTACCGTTGCACCCGACCCAAGTTAGATCATTCCCAAAAAAATAGTAAAAAACTCAAAAAATTAAAAAGACATCGTTCTCACTTATTTCTAGCCAAATCGGATTGGGATAGGTCAAAAAACTGGAAAAATAAAAAAAAATTTCGCATACAGTTTCTACCTTACCCGTGCTAAAGCATTTTCCAAAAAATTCAAAAAAAATATTAAATTATTTCAAAAAAAATTAAAAATATCACTTTTCCCAAATTTCATGCCAAACTGGGCCATTACAAGAAGAAAAAGTGATAAAAAAAAAAGTTTCGTTCTGGGTACCGTTTCTGCCGTCCCAAGTTAGACCGATCCCAAAAAATTTGTTAAAAAAATTCAAAAAATTCAAAAACAACATTCTCACTTTATTTCTGGCCAAACCAGACCGGGATAGGCCGAAAAAACGATAAAATTCTTTTCGCACAGAGTACAGTTTCTACCTTATCCGCGCTAGAGCATTCTCCAAAAAATTCAAAAAAATATTAAAATAATTCAAAAAAAATTAAAAATATCATTTTTACCAAATTTCATGCCAAACCAGGCCAGGAAAAGAAAAAAAAAAAGATAAAAAAAAGTTTCGTTCTGGATACCGTTTCTCCCGACCCAAGTTAGAGCGTTTCCAAAAAAATAGTAAAAAAGTTCAAAAAGCATCATCTTCACTTATTTTTGGCCAAATTGGATCGGGATTGGCCGAAAAATTGATAAAAAAATTTTTGCACCGAGTACAGTTTCTACCTTATCCGTCCTAATGCATTCTCTAAAAAATTAAAAAAAATATTAAAATAATTCAACGAAATTAAAAATATCATTTTTCCCAAATTTCATGCCAAACCGGGCCAGGACAAGAAGAAAAAGAGATAAAAAAAAGTTTCATTCCAGGTATCGTTTCTCCCAACCCAAGTTAAAGCATTCCCAAAAAAATCGTAAAAAAAATTTAAAAAATTAAAAAATATCATTCTCACTTTATTTCTGGTCAAACCTGTCCAGAATAGGCCAAAAAACCGATAAAATTTTTTTCGCACCGAGTACACTTTCTGCCTTACCCGTGCTACAGCATTCTATAAAAAATTCAAAAAAATTAAAAATATCATTTTTCCCAAATTTCATGCCAAACCAAGCTAGGACAAGAAGAAAAAGAGATAAAAAAAAGTTTCATTCTGAGTACCGTTTCTCCCGACCCAAGTTAGAGAGTTCCCAAAAAAATAGTGAAAAAATTTGTAAAATAAAAAAAAATCATTCTCACTTTATTTCTGGCAAAACCGGACTAGTACAGGCTGAAAAAGCTATTAAATTTTTTTCGCACCGCGTACAGTTTCTACCTTACCTGTGCTGGTGCATTCTCCAAAAAATTTTAAAAATATTAAAATAATTTTAAAAAAATTAAAAATATTGTTTTACCCAAATTTTGTGCCAAACCGGGGCAAGACAAAAAAAAAAAAAAAAAAAAAAGAGACAATAAATAAAAAATTTCGTTCCTGGTACCCTTTCTACCGTCCCTAGTTAAAGCGCTCACAAAAAAATAGTAAAAAAATTCAAAAAATTAAAAACCTCATTCTGGCTTTATTTTTGGCCAAACTAGACTGGGATTGGCCGAAAAAGCGTTAAAAATTTTTTCGCACCGAGTATAGTTTCTACCTTACCTGTGTTACAACATTCTCAAAAAAATTCAAAAAAAAAATTAAAAATATAATTTTTCCCAAATTTCATGTCAAATTGTGCCAGGACAAGAAGAAAAAGAGATAAAAAATAAATAAATAAAAATAAATAAAAAAAAAGTGTCGTTCTAGGGACCTTTTCTCCCGTCCCTAGTTAGAGCGTTTCCAAAAAAAATAGTAAAAAAATTCAAGAATTAAAAAACATCATTTTCACTTTATTTCTGGCCAAATTGGACTGGGACAGGCTGAAAAACCAATAGAAAATTTTTTCGCATCGTGTACAATTTCTACCTTATCCATGCTACAGCATTCTCCGAAAAATTAAAAAAAATAATAATAATTCAAAAAAAATTAAAAATACCATTTCTCCCAAATTTTGTGCCAAACCAAGCCTGGACAAGAAGAAAAAGATGTAAAAAAAAGTTTCGCTCTGGGTACGATTTCCCCCGACCCAAGTTAGAGCGTTTCCAAAAAAATAGTAAAAAATTTCAAAAAATTAAAAAACGTCATTCTCACTTTATTTCTGGCCAAACCAGACCGAGATAGGCCTAAAAAGCGGTTAAAAATTGTTTCGCACTAAGTACAGTTTCTACCTTACCCGTGCTAGAGCATTCTACAAAAAATTCAAAAAAATTATTAAAGTAATTCAAAAAAAATTCAAAATATCATTTTTTCCAAATTTCATGCCAAACTAGGCCAGGACAGGAAGAAAAAGAGATAAAAAAAAAAGTTTCGTTCGAGATACCGTTTCACCCGACCTGAGTTAGAGCGTTCCCAAAAAAATAGGAAAAAAATTTTAAAAATTAAACATCATTCTCACTTATTTCTGGCCAAACCGGTAACAATTTTTTCCACCGAGTACAGTTTCTACCTTACCCGTGCTACATCATTCTCCAAAAAAAAATATTAAAATAATTCAAAGAAAATTAAAAATATCGTTTTTCCCAAATTTCATACCAAACCGAGCCAAGACAAGAAGAAAAAGAGATAAAAACAAAATTTCGTTCCAGGTACCCTTTCTGCCTTCCCAAGTTAGACCGTTCCCAAAAAAATAGTAAAAATTTCAAAAAATTAAAAAACATCATTCTCACTTTAATTTTGGCCAAACCAGACTAGGATAGGCCGAAAAACAGATAAAAATTTTTTCGCATCGAGTACAGTTTTGACCTTACCTGATGGAGACCAAGGCACCGCTTCGAAGGATCTCGTTCAAGTACCAACTGGGCCGGTTACGAGAGCACAAGCAAAGAAGTTCAAGGATGTACTCAACGGACTCATCCAAGAGTTATGGGCTCAAGCAAATTCGTGGAGGCCCATTGAGCATGATCCACATGGGCAGCAAAGAATCGTCACCTTGATTCAAGTTCTAGAAGGATCCGGTCAAGGCTAAGAATTGGCAAGAAATATTTTGGGCTTATTCTAGAAGGATCATGATGCACGACACAATTTAATATTTAATTATTGCAATTTATTATTTTTGGTATTTTTATGTTAAAAAAACGTTATTTTAGGTTTGGGTGATTTATTTCCTTGTTTTTAGGTGCATTTAATGCTTTTTAGGTCAAATTTGATTCCTGATATGGTTAGGTATCAATTAGGAGTTCTTTTAGAATATATTTTCTTGTCTGTCAAGTTTTATGGAGCCCTTAAATAGGCTCCTAAGTCTGTAAACGTTTTTGGATGACATTTTTTTTATATTCATAAAAACTTGTGAGGTTTATTCTCTTTAGTTCTTTGAAGAACTATTCGAACTTATCGGGATTTCCCGTGGCGTTCATCTTGACTTATCAAACGGAGTTTCCACCACCGTTTGTGGCGTCTTCCTTATACCGAGGTTCTTGTTTGTCATAAACAACGGGTCGAGGTCTTCCATTCGAATCTGTCCATAGAACGATCTTGGGTTCCCTTTCGTTGTTGGGTCTCGTTATTCTTGACGGGGTTCACATCATTTGGTATCAGAGCCAGGTTTCTAGTTCAGGTTTGCCTATCCTTTAACATCTTTCGTTCCTTTGTTTCTTCTTAGCCTAATTTCCTTTACCCTATCTGTTCAATCTTATTTGTTCTTGTTGATATCTGAACTCTTGGTCTGGTCTCACATCTCTTATTTATTTCGGAATTTTATTTCATTATTCTCAAAAGTTAGTTGCTGATCGTTAAAAAAAAAAAAAAAAAAAAAAAAAAAAAAAAAAAAAAAAAGTGGAAATTCCAATCTGCCATATTCCTTCTAATTCTATTATGAAAATTTCCATATTCCTTGTATTCAAATCTGAAATTCCTTGATTAGTTCTTGGTAAATTGTTGCTGGAAATTTTTGAGTTGTTTGTTTAGTTTCAAAAGAACTAAAAGAGAATTATCGAGGGGAAAAAGGTAAGAGTGGTGAGAACATCAAAGGGTAAAAGCCATATTATTTTGAGTGAAACACGAGTGGAGAGTAATCCACATTCTTGAGTGTAAACACGTAAGGGAGTGATTCGTGAGGTCCTTTTTTTTCTTTTCTTTTTTTTTCTAACCTTTGTTTTGTAGAAATCATGTCTCATGATAGTGGTAAGAGCATTACCGAAGATAAAACAAAATTGGTTGATCCGAAGGTATTTATGGAGGATGATGAGTGAGATGAGGCGTGTGATGAAGATAGAGATGGAGCAGGTTCATGAACGAATAGATCAAATGGAGAATAGACGTGAGGAGCAACCACAAAAAGGTCGTAATTTGCGTAGAAGGGAAAGATATCCATCGAGGGAGGAGGATGAAGAGCGTTATGGGTCTGGTTTTGATGAAGAAGAAGATCGAGATTCCATTGTTAACAATAGGAGACCTGGAGGAAGATATAGAGGAGCTAGGAATCGCGAAGATAACAACTTGGGTGGTATTAAGATGAAAATTCCGTCCTTTCAAGGTAGATCTGATCCTGAGGCATATCTTGATTGGGAAAAGAAGATGGAGTTCGTGTTTGATTGCCACAACTACTCCGAGGCAAAGAAGGTAAAATTAGCAGTGATTGAATTTTCTGAATATGCTATTACTTGGTGGGATCAGCTTGTGATAAACAGGAGGCGGAATAGAGAACACCCAATAGACACATGGGAGGAGATGAAAGTAGTGATGAGAAAGCGGTTCGTTCCAAGTTACTACTACCGAGAGTTGTACAAAAAGCTACAAGGTCTTAGACAAGGGAGTCGAAGCATAGAGGATTATTACAAGGAGATGGAAATTGCTATGATCCGCGCTAATGTGGAGGAGGATCGGAAGGCTACAATGGCTAGATTTTTACTTGGCTTAAACCGAGAGATCCATGATAAGGTAGAGATGCAGCATTATGTGGAATTGGAAGATATGGTGCATATGGCTATCAAAGTGGAACAACAACTCAAGAGAGGGAGTGGGACACGTGCAGGCCATAACTTTAGTTCTACCTCTTGGAAATCAAGTCATGCCAAGCCGCTGGACAAGTCACAAACGCCCAAACCCGAGCCCAAGTCCGCGACCACCAACCACGTTCCTCAAGGTAAAACTGAAGCCTCTACCTCTAGGAATCGTGATATTAAATGTTTTAAATGTCAAGGCAGGGGCCACATAGCAAGTCAATGTCCAAACAAGCAAGTCATGGTGTTGCAAGCCAATGGTGAAATTGTGACCGATGATGAAGATTTTGACACTGACGACATGCCGCCATTGGAGGATGTTTCCGAGGAGGAGTATTTAGCCCCTAACGCATTAACATTGGTGGTAAGGAGAGCATTGAGCTTGCAAGTAAAAGGAGTTAATGAAATACAGCGGGAGAATATCTTTCACACTAGGTGCTACGTTAAAGACAAGGTATGTAGTGTGATTATTGATGGTGGTAGTTGTACTAATGTTGCAAGCACAATTATGGTAGAGAAATTGGGATTGCTCATGTTAAAGCACCCTAGGCCATACAAGTTGCAATGGCTAAATGATAGTGGTGAGATAAGGGTGAACAAGCAAGTGTTAGTCGCATTTCGAATTGGTAAATACGAAGATGAAGTGTTGTGTGATGTAGTACCGATGCAAGCGGGACACTTATTGCTAGGGCGTCCATGGCAGTTCGATAGGCAAGTGAAGCATGATGGCTTTACAAACAAGTACTCTTTTGTACTTAATCAACGATCAATCACTCTTGTACCATTGACACCGCAACAAGTATACGAGGATCAAGTGAGATTACAAAAGGAGAGTGATCGAAAGAAAGAGAGTGAGCAAAATAAAAAGAGTGAAAATCAGAAAGAGGCCAAGAAAAATGAGAGAGAAAAAGAAAATCAAAGTTCGACCCTTGAGAGAAAATCAGAGAGAAAATAAAAGAATTTCTATGCAAAAGTGAATGAGATTAAGCGAGCAATGTTTTCAAATCAACCGATGATTGTACTTTTGTACAAAGAGGCACTTTTAAACACTAACGAACTTAACCTTGCTTTGCCTAGTTCTATTGTTTCTCTTTTGCAGGAGTACGAGGATGTCTTCCCCGAGGAAACACCACATGGGTTACCTCCCATCCGAGGGATTGAACATCAAATTGATTTTGTTCCCGGTGCAACCATTCCAAACCGACCAGCTTATAGGAGCAATCCTGAGGAGACAAAGGAGCTTCAACGGCAGGTAAGTGAATTGTTGGAGAAAGGGCACGTGAGGGAGAGCATGAGCCCATGTGCGGTTCCGGTCTTACTTGTGCCTAAGAAGGATGGGACGTGGAGAATGTACGTTGATTGCCGAGCCATCAACAACATAACGGTAAAGTATCGTCACCTTATCCCACGCTTAGATGATATGTTAGATGAGCTGTATGGTTCTTGCATATTTTCTAAGATTGACTTAAAAAGTGGTTATCATCAAATTAGGATAAAAGAAGGAGATGAATGGAAAACTGCCTTCAAAACAAAATATGGTTTGTATGAATGGTTAGTTATGCCTTTTGGTTTGACTAATGCTCCGAGCACCTTTATGAGACTTATGAACCATGTTTTGCGTGCATTTATAGGCAGATTTGTTGTTATTTATTTTGATGATATACTCATTTATAGCAAAAACATAGACGATCATGTAGTACATTTGAAATTCGTTTTAGATGTGCTAAGGAAAGAAAGGTTGTTTGCTAATTTAAAGAAGTGCACTTTTTACACCGATAAGCTTGTATTTTTGGGATTTGTTGTTAGTGCACAAGGTATACAGGTCGATGAAGAGAAGGTACGTGCAATCCAAGAATGGCCGAGCCCCACAAGTGTAGCTAATGTTCGTAGTTTTCATGGACTTGCTAGTTTCTACCGGCGGTTTGTGAAGGACTTCAGTAGCTTAGCCACACCGCTTACCGAAGTGATCAAGAAGAACGTTGGGTTTCGGTGGGGAGAAGAACAAGAGAAGGCATTTCAATTAATCAAAGAGAAGCTGACTAATGCACCTTTGTTGTCTTTACCTAACTTTTCTAAAACGTTTGAAATTGAATGTGATGCTTCAAGTATTGGTATAGGCGCCGTTCTTATGCAAGAAAGACGACCAATTGCTTACTTCAGTGAGAAACTCAATGGGGCAGCCTTAAACTATCAAACTTATGACAAGGAGTTGTATGCATTGGTTCGGGCTTTAGAGACGTGGCAGCACTACCTATGGCCTAAGGAGTTCGTGATTCACACCGATCATGAGTCCTTGAAACACTTGAAGGGCCAACACAAGCTAAACAAAAGGCATGCGCGATGGGTGGAGTTCATAGAGACGTTTCCATACGTCATTCGGTACAAGCAAGGTAAGGAGAATGTAGTCGCCAATGCACTTTCTCACAGGTATGCCTTACTCTCCATACTTGATGCAAAATTGCTTGGTTTTGAACATATTAAAGAATTATATGCTGAAGACCACGAATTTTGTGAGGAATATCGAGCTTGTGAGAAAATCGCCTCTGGTAAGTTCTTTAGACTTGATGGATTCCTATTTCGAGAAAATAAGCTATGTGTGCCTAATTGTTCTATGAGAGAGTTATTAGTGTAGGAATCACATGGTGGGGGATTAATGGGACATTTTGGAGTTGCAAAGACTTTAGCTATTTTGCAGGAACACTTCTATTGGCCTCACATGAAACGAGATGTCGAACGGATTTGTGGTAGATGTGTCACATGTAAGCAAGCTAAATCCAAAGTGCAGCCCAACGGTTTGTATACTCCTTTACCAATTCCTAGTGAGCCTTGGATTGATATTTCAATGGATTTTGTGTTAGGATTGCCTAGGACTAAACATGGAAGAGATTCAATTTTTGTGGTCGTGGATAGATTTTCTAAAATGGCACATTTTATTCCATGTCACAAAACGGATGACGCTTCACATGTTGCTGATTTGTTCTTTAGAGAGATTGTGAGATTACATGGCATGCCTAGGACAATTGTTTCAGATAGAGATGCTAAGTTCTTGAGCTATTTTTGGAAGATTTTGTGGTGTAAGTTAGGTACTAAGCTATTGTTTTCCACTACTTGTCATCCACAAACTGATGGTCAAACTGAAGTAGTAAATAGGACTTTGTCTACTCTATTGAGGTCAATCATTAGAAAGAACATCAAGACATGGGAAGAATGTTTACCACATGTTGAGTTTGCATATAATAGAGCTGTTCATTCTACTACCAAATTTTCGCCATTTGAAATTGTGTATGGGTTTAATCCTTTAACTCCATTGGATTTATCTCCTTTACCTTTGACGGAGCACATTAATTTAGATGGCAAAAAGAAAGCTGATTTTGTGAAGCAGATTCATAAGAAAGCAAGACTCAACATTGAGCGTAGAACGGAGCAATATGCCACACAAGCCAACAAGGGACGTCGCAATCTGGTTTTTGAACCCGGAGATTGGGTTTGGCTGCATATGAGAAAAGAAAGATTTCCAGCAAAAAGACGTTCCAAATTGCTCCCAATAAGAGATGGTCCTTTCCAAGTCCTCGAGCGTATTAATGACAACGCTTACAAGCTAGATTTTCCTGGTGAGTACAATGTAAGTGCCACTTTTAATGTTACTGATTTGAGTCCTTTTGATGTAGGTGATGATTTGAGGGCAAATCCTTTTCAAGAGGAGGGGAATGATGGAGACCAAGGCACCGCTTCAAAGGATCTCGTTCAAGTACCAACTGGGCCGGTTACGAGAGCACAAGCAAAGAAGTTCAAGGATGTACTCAACGGACTCATCCAAGAGTTATGGGCTCAAGCAAATTCGTGGAGGCCCATTGAGCATGATCCACGTGGGCAGCAAAGAATC
The DNA here is from genome assembly GCA_023621385.1 of Quercus gilva. Classification (NCBI taxonomy): domain Eukaryota; kingdom Viridiplantae; phylum Streptophyta; class Magnoliopsida; order Fagales; family Fagaceae; genus Quercus; species Quercus gilva. The sequence goes on along the minus strand of CM042478.1, from coordinate 29,375,430 downwards.
GTCACCTTGATTCAAGTTCTAGAAGGATCCGGTCAAGGCTAAGAATTGGCAAGAAATATTTTGGGCTTATTCTAGAAGGATCATGATGCACGACACAATTTAATATTTAATTATTGCAATTTATTATTTTTGGTATTTTTATGTTAAAAAAACGTTATTTTAGGTTTGGGTGATTTATTTCCTTGTTTTTAGGTGCATTTAATGCTTTTTAGGTCAAATTTGATTCCTGATATGGTTAGGTATCAATTAGGAGTTTTTTTAGAATATATTTTCTTGTCTGTCAAGTTTTATGGAGTCCTTAAATAGGCTTCTAAGTCTGTAAACGTTTTTGGATGACATTTTTTTTATATTCATAAAAACTTGTGAGGTTTATTCTTTTTAGTTCTTTGAAGAACTATTCGAACTTATCGGGATTTCTCGTGGCGTTCATCTTGACTTATCGAACGGAGTTTCCACCACCGTTTGTGGCGTCTTCCTTATACCGAGGTTCTTATTTGTCATAAACAACAGGTCGAGGTCTTCCATTCGAATCTGTCCATAGAACGATCTTGGGTTCCCTTTCGTTGTTGGGTCTCGTTATTCTTGACGGGGTTCACATCATTACCCGTGCCACAGCATTCTCCAAAAAATTCAAAAAAAATATTTAAAAAATTCCAAAAAATTAAAAATATCGATTTTCCCAAATTTTATGCCAAACTGGGCCAGGATAAGAAGAAAAAGAGATAAAATAGAGTTTCATTCCGAGTACCACTTCTCCCGACCAAGGTTAGAGCATTCCCAAAAAACTATTAAAAAAATTCAAAAAATTAAATAACATCATTCTCACTTTATTTTTGGTCAAACTGGACCTGGATAGGCCGAAAAACCGATAAAATTTTTTTTACATCGAGTACAGTTTCTACCTTACCCGTGCTACAGCATTCTCCAAAAAATTAAAAACAAAAATTATAATAATTCAAAAAAATTAAAAATATCTTTTTTCCCAAATTTTATGCCAAATTAGGCCAGTGATGAAGCGTATGTTCGTCAGTAGAGTTCGTCAAATGGAAGCAATACTCTGCCTTCAAGGATGGTCACCGGTGTGGTGCCTGCCACAACGCCTCCGATGCCAAAATTAGTATAAGAAACTTTCTCGAGAATAAGCAATGTAATTGAACAGAATGAAAGAGATCTCTCAGTGTCTAGGTGTGTATGTACCTTGTTCTTGGCAATGTATGGGTTTTATATATGTTTCTATGGCTCCTAGCCGTTGGAGTATTTCTGGAGGTCTTAATGCTCCTCTTGGTAACGTCTGGTGTTGTATAATGGTTCTTCAATGTGCTCCAACGGTTCATACAGTTGGCTGTATAACCGTTCTATGTTTAATTGGTTACATTGAATGGCCTGAATGTCTTCGTCAGTAGTGTGGTCTCTTACTTCGTCTGGCCTAAGGGTGTACTCGTCTATGTTGATAGGATCGTCCATGTAAGATGGACTTGTCAGTCTCGTCATCTGCCCCCCCGATTTTGTGTTCGTCGTTTAATGACAATCATAGAATGTGAAGGGTTACAAGTTGTAAATGACTCTTGGGGTTCTGCTCCGTATTAGGTGCGAAGTGGCGGCGCTCTACAGATTGTGGCCTACGTGGCACGTGCTGATTGGTAGAGTTAATACTCCAACTAGTGGGACTATTGGGTTTCCTGCCGGTCTTTCCGTTTTTCGAGCCTTTAGTTTTAAACTCTTTCTCTCCTCATTTTTCCTTTTCACATTTCGAAAATCTTCAATCATTACTTTTTCTTCTGTTAGCCTTTTTCTGCTATTCTTCTTTGAGTTGGTGTGCTTGTTTGGCAGTGCTTCCTCGGTCCGCCATTGTTTAAGGTATGTTTATCTTTCTTTTCTCGCTTTTCCTTTCTTCGCTTTGCTGTGGTAGTGTTTCTGATTTCCTTTTTTCTTTATTTCCTTTTTCTTTTTGCTTTCGATTTATCTGGGGTTCAGTTGTATTGTTTTTCTTTTCTGTACTTCTTTTGGGTTTTCATGGTTGGCAACTCTAAGGTTAGAGCCGCTTGCCCCCCGGTTTCTTTTCTTTTCACACGCTTAAGGGGGGCTTTAGGCACTTTTCCAGGTCTTGAAAGTTTTGTTTTTGAGGGTAGTGGTCTAAGTGTGGTATTGACTGAATTGTTGCCTTTGATTAGGCAATCAATTGACTGGTTCGAGGGTCAGGTGAGAAAGGAGAAAGTAATGTCTGAATTCAGATCTAGTGATCTTGAGACTGGGTTGTTGTCTAGCGGAAATCCAGTGGAGAGGGATACAGCCGTCTCTACTCCTTGCGTCCTTAGGGCTTTTCATGCCCTTGAGGAGGTTTGTGGGCTGGACACCGAGACGATGAGTAGGTTCAAGGATAGGTTCCAATTTCCGGAGAGGGTTCGCGTTCGTCAGCCCAGTGACGAGGATAGAGCTTGTCATTTCTTCCTTGGTGAGGTGTGCTTCTATGAGGCTGCCATCACTTGTGGACTTAGATTGAGGTCCACCCTTTCTTGATGGAACTTTTGAATCATTTTGAGATCACTCCTGGGTAGCTAATGCCCAACTCGTGGAGGATAGTAGTCAACTGTATGGAAATATGGTTGGTTGCTAACGGGGATATGATTAAGGTAGGCGAGCTCGTCTACCTATATCGTTTGAAGGAATCCAAGGAGTATGGATATTACGAGTTGGTACCTTGGGAGAGGAGGACCAGGATTGTTAAAGGGTTGCCTTCATCTTTCAGGTATTGGAAATTAAGATTTTTCTTTGTGTCTGAGGATGACTTTAAGACTCCCTTCAGTTAGGAATGGGGTGACATTCCGAGGTTGCTTCGTCGGTGGGAAACCCCGACTTTAGGTGCATCAGTTTTTCTCCTTGTTGCCTTAGCTTGGCTGTATTCATTTGTTGTCGTCATCAACATCTTTGCCATTTTTCTTTTGCAGTGAAGAGACGACCTAAACTCAAAAGTAGGTATAAGGAAAGGGTTGAGCAGGCAATTGAGTACGCCCAGACGATTGAGAGCTGGGACAACTTGGTAGACCCGAGGACCCTTGCTTTCTATCATCTCGGCCCGGACCCTTCTTCTTTTGTTTTGTGCAACGTTGAGATTGAAGGAAAAAGGAGTAAGTGTTGAACTCATCAGTACGATTTTTTTTTTTTTTTTTTTTTTTACATTGCTCTCTTCTAGTAGAAATGACGACAAAATTTAACAAAGACCTCTATGCAAAGATGAGGTCAAAGAAAGACGAGCCTCTGTCCAACCTTGGCAAGAAGACAGTGCGTGTTACTGGGAGAGCTACCCCCGTTGCTCCACCAGCCTCCATCAATCCGATCGTTTCCGTGGGTGAGACGACGAGGATGGCTTCCCCTACGGCGTCCATGGAAGAAATAGGTGGTACTCCTGTTTCAAAAAAGTCCACGTTTGTCTGAGAATGAGAAGGATAAGGAGAAGACTGATTCTCGTCCATCCACCATTTGGAACGACGAGAAGATGGCTGTGGACCGGGCCCATGAGGTAATAACAGCTGCAGATATGAGGGCCTTATCTGGCGTCCCTTTTAGTGGGGTTGCTACTCATCATGTCTATAAGATCGTCCAGGTATATTTGCTTTGGGCAATCTTGACTTTTTTTTTTTTTTTGGCTGTTGTTGACGCCTCTAACATTCTCTTCAGGTGCTGGGGGAGAGTCTTCCTCTTTCTTCTGAGTATTTTACTCAAGAGGCAAAGGCAGCGTCTCTAACTTTTAGGGTGGAGGCTTTGAAGGCGGAGAACTCCACTCTAAAGAAGGACCTTATTGATTCCATGGGCACGGTGAATACTTTGAAGGAGCAGGTCAAGAAACTTAATGACAACCTCAGGGTGGAGCGTTAATTGACAATCGAGAAGGACAAGCAGCTTCTCGGAGCCAAAGAGAGTCTTAAGAACATCGCTGCCAGATCCATCGAAGCCTTTCAGACCACTGACGAGTACAACACTGTGCTCCTCAGTTGGTATTTTAAGGGTTTCGAGCTCCTGAGGAGATACTTCGTCAAGCACCCTTCTGGAGTGAATATGGAGATACTGGACCTGGAGGAGGTGGATCAAGAGATGGCTGTAGATGAGGCTGCTCAATCTTCTACTACTGAGCCTGACGCTCCTGTTGATGCTCCTGCTGACGATGGTGTTGGACGAACCTGATTCTTAACAAAAATTTCTTTGTTTTTGGGATGCCGTTTATGTTTTGGGCAGTTATGTAAATCTATTTTCTGAACAATTTTATTTTCTATCTATTTTGGGAACAATATTTTTAGCCCAGTGTTTATGGGCTTTTAGTTGTAAAGACAATAGTGACTTGCCAATCCGTTTCAGGCATTAATTTAATTTAACTTACTTTCCTGCACTTACTTACATTTGTGATTGCACGTTCTTTAGTTTGAGATATGCTTGTCGTATCTCCCATAACTGGCACCTCGGCAATACTTTATATTCGTTTAGAAGTCTTTTAGTCATCAGTAACTTACATCCATAAAGGCGGAATTTTGTTACTTAGCCATTCTTGGCTTTTTACCCTTTTAGGGATATTACCCCTGTTAGTAACGTACATCCGTCAAGGCGGAATTTTGTTACTTAGCCATTTTTAGCTTTTTGTGACTTACACCCTTTTAGGGATATTGCCTTCGTCAGTAACGTACATCCGTCAAGACGGAATTTTGTTACTTAGCCATTTTTGGCTTTTTGTGACTTACACCCTTTTAGGGATATTGCCTTCATCTGTAACGTACATACATCAAGGCGGAATCTTGTTACTTAGCCATTTTTGGCTTTTTGTGACTTACACCCTTTTAGGGATATTTTCTTCGTCAGTAACGTACATCCGTCAAGGCGGAATTATGTTACTTAGCCATTTTTGGCTTTTTATGACTTACACCCTTCTAGGGATCTTGTCTTCGTCAGTAACTTACAATCAAATAGACCTGTTTGCAGAGAAACATTAGCTGAATGATTCCTTTATTGATTTCAATAATGAATACATTTAAGTGTTACGGCTATTGATGGTATTTCTTCAAGTGTTCAATGTTCCATGGCCTCGGGAGTCTTTTTCCGTCCAGGGTCTCCAGGTGGTAGCTACCCTATCCGGAGTAATGAACGACTCGGTACGGTCCTTCCCATGTGGGCTGAGTTTTCCTTGAGTAGGATCTCTAGTCGCCTGGGTTACTTTGCGCAGGACAAGGTCCCCTATGTTGAGTCGCCTAAGTTTCATCCTTTTGTTGTAATAGTCTGTCATTTTTTTCTGGTATTCCGTCATTCTGCTGCAGGCTTCGTCTCTTACTTCGTCTAGGCAGTCCAGGTTCACTCGCAGAAGATCATCATTGTTTTCTCCATTGAATACTTCTCATCTGGTGCTGGTTATCCCTACTTTGACCGAGATCACTGCCTCGGTACCATAGGTAAGTCTGAAAGGGGTTTCTCCTGTTGGGGTTCTTGCTATGGTTCGGTAAGCCCATAAGACGTTGGGCAACTCTTCTGGCCAAGTCCCCTTAGTATTGTCCAGCTTCGTTTTGATGATCTTGAGTAATGTCCGATTCGTCACCTCCGTCTGTCCATTTGCCTGTGGATGCCCTGGGGATGAGAACTGGTTCTTGATGCCTAGCCCTGAGCAGAAGTCCCTAAAAATTTGGCTGTCGAACTGTCGTCCATTGTCTGATATGATCGTCCGTGGTATCCCAAACTTGCAAATTATACTCTTCCACACAAAGTTCTGGATTCTTGACTCGGTGATGGTCGCCAGTGCCTCTGCTTCAACCCATTTAATAAAGTAATTAATAGCGACTAGTAGAAACCTTACCTGACCTTTGCCTTGAGGCAGTGGACCGACGATGTCAATTCTCCATTGTGCAAACGGCCACGGGGACGTAATGGTTGTCAGTCTTTCTGATGGAAGTCGTTGGATACTCCCAAACCTTTGACACTTGTCACATTTCTTGACATATTATGTTGCATCAACCTGCATTGTTGGCCAGAAATAGCTCGTTCGAATGACTTGCTTACCAGGGACCTTGGACCAGCGTGATCCCCGCAGACTCTTGCATGGATCTCCTTCAGGATGTACTTGGCTTCGTCCTCGTCCACACACTTCAAGTAAAGCATGGAGAAACCTCTCTTGTATAGGGGGTCGTTGAGGATTGTAAATCTGGCCGTCCTCTTTTTGATCTTCCTGGCCTCGTCAGCATTGGGAGGGAGGTGCCCGTCCTGAAGGAAAGATATGATGGGCGTCATCTAGCTGTTTGTGCTCTGAACTGCGAATGTTGAAATTTCTTCAATGCTGGGATTTTTCTGGACTTCCAGTATCAGGTCTGCGTTTGATCCCCCTTCTCCAGACGAGGCTATCTTAGAGATTTCGTCGGCTGCTATATTTTGGCTTCTGGGGATCTAAATGAATTCTACTTCTTCGAACTCCTGAGTCAGGTGCTTCGTCAGCCTGAGGTATCTCTGCATTCTTTCTTCCTTTGCTTCATACTCTCCCTGGATTCGCCTAATTACTAGCTTCGAGTCGTTTTGGACCAGCAGGTTCCTGGCCCTCAACTCCTTCCCGAGCCTCAGACCCGTCAGAATTCCTTTGTATTCGGCCTCGTTGTTGGTGGCCGAGAACTTTAGTTGAACTCCATACTTTAGTGTTTCTCCATCGGGGGTGATTATGACGACCCCTACCCCACCTCTTTTTTGGGCTGACGAATCGTCGGTCTGTATCATCCATGGTTTGTCTTTGCTGGCGAGGTTGTTTCCATCTGGAAGGGTAAACTTGACGATGAAGTCTGCCAGAGCTTGTGCTTTAATGGCTGTCCTGGGGTGGTACTCAATATCGAATTGGCTGAGTTCAATTGCCCATTGGACCATTCTTCCAGTGGCCTCGGGTTTGTTCATGGACTTCTTGATAGGTTGGTCCGTCATCACCAATATTGGATTCGCCTGGAAGTATTGTCTGAGTTTGCGTAAAGCTACTATCAATGCAAACGTCATTTTTTCAATGTTTGGATACTTGGACTCAACTCCTTGGAAGGCTTGGCTAATGTAATAAACTGGAAGCTATTTCCTGTCTTCTTCTCGGATCAGGGCTACACTGATGGCTATAGCTGATACTGCTAAGTATAAATACAAGTTCTCACCTTCTTTGGACGGGCTTAGAAGTGGTGGATTGCTCAAGTAGCATTTGAGCTCTTGGAAGGCCGCTTCACATTCGTCGGTCCATTCGAACGCCTATTTCAAGGTCTTGAAGAAGGGTAGGCATTTGTCCTTCGCTCTAGAGATGAACCTATTGAGGACTGCAATTCGACCTGTGAGCTTCTGGACCTCCTTGACGGTCTTGGGTGATGCCATGTTGATTATGGCTTGCACCTTCTCTAGATTTGCTTTTATTCCTCTCTGGGACACCATGAATCCCAGGAATTTTCCTGAGGCAACACCAAAAACACACTTACTAGGATTCAGCTTCATTTGATATTGTTTGAGGGTAGCGAATGTCTCCTTGAGGTCGTCCAGATAGGCAAGCTCTTCTTTACTCTTGACGAGTATATCATCCATGTACACCTCCATATTCTTGCCTATTTGCTTGTTGAACATTTTGTTTACCAACCTCTGATAAGTCGCTTATGCGTTTTTCAATCCGAACGGCATTACCTTATAGCAATAGAGCCCTTGACTAGTGATGAAAGCTGTTTTCTCCTGATCCTCGTCAGCCATTTTTTATCTGGTTGTATCCTGAGAAAGCATCCATGAATGTCAATAGCTTATGTTCGGCTGTAGAGTCTACGAGCTGATCTATTCTTAGAAGAGGGAAACTGCCCTTTGGGCAGGCCTTGTTCAGGTCCGTGAAGTCCACGCACATTCTCCATTTCCCATTTGCTTTCTTTACCATAACGACGTTTGCAAGCCAGTCTGGATAGTATACTTCCCGGATTAAGCCTACAGTCAAGAGTTTGTTCACTTCGTCAACAATTGCTTAGTCCCTTTCAGGTGCGAAGGCTCTTCGTCTCTGCTTGACGGGCTTCCTCTCCGGGTCTACATTTAACCTGTGTTGAATGACTTTTGGAGATATGTCTGGCACGTCGTCGTGGTTCCAGGCAAAGACGTCTAGGTTTTCCTTAAGAAACTGGACAAGTTTTGTTCTCATCTCAGGGCTTAGAGTCGTCCCTATCTTGGTTGTTTTTGTTGCTTCTCCTTCTGCCAGCTCCACTGTTTCCAGGGCTTACACCTTCTCCTCCTCATTTTCTTCGATTATCCATGTATGGTTCTCCTTTGCTGCCAAGACAGCCTGATAGCATTCCCGAGCTAGAACTTGGTCTCCTTTAACTTCTCCAACACCGTTCTCCATTGGAAATTTTACCTTCAAGCAGTAGGTGGATGTGGACGCCTTCCAGTTGTTGAGTGCTGGCCTTCCAATAATGACATTGTAGGATGAGGGGCAATCTACCACCAAGAAGTCCAGCTGAAGGGTCAACTGCTTCGAGTGTGTCCCCACGGTTATTGTCAACGTCACTATGCCCTTGGGATATACCCTGTCACCGCTGAAACTGACAAGGGGGGAATCAAATGGACGTAGTCTTCTTGGATTCAGTTTCAAGTGCTAGAATGCAAGAAAGTAGATAATATCAGCGGAGCTACCATTGTCCACGAGGATCCTTTTGGCGTTGAACCCTTCTATGGTAAGCATAATGACCAAGGGGTCGTTATGAGGCTACTTCACTCCTCTAGCATCACTCTCATTGAAAGTCATATCCTGATCAGTTCGTCTGTGTTTCGTCGGGGACGTCATGTGGACACTCTTCACCTGTCATTAATGTGCTTTTTTAAGCGACTTGAATGAGCCTCCTGTGATGGGCCCCCCTAAGATCGTCTGTATCTCCCCCGATCACATTTTGAGGAAGTTGGGATTGACGGTCATTGCCCCTGGACGAGGACTCATGCTGGCCCTTGTTCACGTCCCGGAATTTTTTGTACTCTCCCTTCTTCACAAACTTCTGCAACTTCCCTTTTCGTACCAATTCTTCTATTTGGTCTTTGAGGTCCCGACAATCTTCGGTGTAATGGCCATGATCTTTGTGAAACCGGCAGTACTTATTCTTGTCGCAGACGTTAGGAGATGAGTGCAATGGTCGCAGCCATTTAAGGTAGTGCTCGTCCTTAATCTGCGTTAGAATTTTATCAACAGGCATAACAAGAGGAGTAAACTTTACCGTCTGTGGATTTTTATCATCTTTCCTTCTAACTCCGTCATTGGTCCGACGATCCGGGCGGTCACGCTTTTGCCCTCTACGGTCGTCTTCTTTTCTTCCTTTGTCCCCTGGTTTCTCTCCGTCCCTGATGGCAGCCAATGCGTCTTCAGCGTTCATGTATTTCTGCGCTTTAAGGAGCATCTCGACCATTGTCTTTGGGGGGTTCTTCGCGAGTGATGTAACGAGCTCTCTGGATCTCAACCCCACCTTGAAGTTCGTCAGCTGCACTTTATCGTCAGCCTCATCTACCTCCAGTGTCTCCCGGGTGAAGCGTTTCACATATGACCTCAAGGTTTCCTTCTCTCCCTGCCTGATGGTGAGCAAGTGGTCCGCGGTCCTCTTTAGTCGTTGTCCTCCAATGAAGTGATGTAGGAAGGCGTTGCTCAACTGCAGGAACATGTTGATGGACGATGTTGGCAACTTTGTGAACCACTCCCGTGCAACTCCTTTGAGTGTGGTTTGGAAGGAACGACACAATATTTCGTCTGGGGGCTGCTGGAGTCCTAGAGTCGTCTTGAAGGTGTTTAAATGATCCTGAGAATCCTTTAGCCCATCAAAGGGTTCAAGTTGAGGTAGCCAAAATTTTGACGGCACTGGACAGTCGAGGACTGTTGTGGTGAACGGCGAATCCGTTGCCCTGACCATTCGATCCACACTCCGTTCTGTTTTCTCCTTGATGGCGTTCCTAAGTTCGTCCATCTCCCTCCTCATCTCCCGGATAAGGTCCGAGTTCTTCTCGGTTGGAGTGGTGGGCCTTCGATGGTCACTTCTTCTATGGTTATCTCCCTCGTCATCCTGATTTCCCTTAAACCGATTCTCCTCCTACTAAAGCCGGAGCTTCATTTCCTGGTTTTGCCTAGTCAGTTCTTCGACAGTGGCTGCAAGAGCTTGAACTTGCTGAGCTAGGGCTGCGGAATCTTGATTGGACTCCATCTGAGAGAAATAGTTGATTGGAAACTACCTTTTCGAGATTGAACACGAAAATGTTGTCCCCATAGACGACGCCAAACTGATAAAGCATATGTTCGTCAGTAGAGTTTGTCAGATGGAAGCAATACTCTGCCTTCAAGGATGGTTACCGATGTGGTGCCTGCCACAACACCTCCGATGCCAAAATTAGTATAAGAAACTTTCTCGAGAATAAGCAATGTAATTGAATAGAATGAAAGAGATCTCTCAGTGTCTAGGTGTGTATGTACCTTGTTCTTAGCAATGTAATGGCTTTATATATGTTTCTATGGCTCCTAGCCGTTGGAGTATTTATGGAGGTCTTAATGCTCCTCTTGGTAACGTCTGGTGCTGTATAATGTGGCTTCAATGTGCTCCAACGGTTCATACAGTTTGGCTGTATAACCGTTCTAGGTTTAATTGGTTACATTGAATGGCCTGGATGTCTTCGTTAGTAGCGTGGTCTCTTACTTCGTCTGGCCTAAGGGTGTACTCGTCTATGTTGATGGGATCGTCCATGTAAGATGGACTTGATGGGATCGTCCATTTCTCCCAACCAAAGTTTGAGCGTTCCTAAAAAAGAAGTAAAAAAATTAAAAAAATATCATTCTCACTTTATTTCTGGCCAAACAGGACTAGGATACACCGAAAAACGAAAAAAAAAAAAAAAAAAAAAAAATGACGCAAAGTATAGTTTCTTCCTTACCCGTGCTAAAAGCATTCTCCAAAAAATGCAAAAAGAAATATTAAAATAATTCAAAAAATTAAAAATATCATTTTTCCCAAATTTCATGCCAAACTGGGCCAGGACAAGAAGAAAAAGAGATAAAAAAAAAAGTTTCGTTCCGGGTATCGTTTCTCCTAACCCACGTTAGAGAGTTCCCAAAAAATAGTTAAAAAATTCATAAAATAAAAAAAAAAAAAAAAAAATCATTCTCACTTTATTTCTGGCCAAACCGGACCAGTATTGGCGGAAAAAGTGGTTAAGATTTTTTTGCACCAGGTAAAGTTTCTACCTTATCTGTGCTACAGCATTCTCCAAAAAATTCAAAAAAAATATTAAAATAATTCAAAAAAATCAAAAATATCATTTTTCTCAAATTTCATGCCAAACCTTGCCAGGACAAGAAGAAAAAGAGATAAAAAATAAAATAAATAAAAAAAAATTTCGATCCAGGTACCCTTTCTGTCGTCACTAGTTAAAGCGTTCCCAAAATAATAGTAAAAAAATTCAAAAAATTAAAAAAACCTCATTCTTGCTTTATTTTTTGCCAAACAGACCGAGATAGGCCGAAAAAGCGTTAAAACTTTTTTTGCACCGAGTACAGTTTCTACCTAAAAAATATTCAAAAAGAGAGAAAAATATCATTAAAAAGATTCAAAAATATTAAAAATATCATTTTTCCCAAATTTCATTCTGAACAGGGCCAGGACAAGAAGAAAAAGAGAGAAAAAACAGTTTTGTTCTGGGTAACGTTTCTCCCGACCCAGGTTAGAGCGTTCCCAAAAAAATAGTGAAAAAATTCAAAAAGTTAAAAAACATCGTTCTCACTTTATTTCTGGTCAAACCGGGCCAGGAAAATCTGAGAAAGAGGAAAAATAAAATTTCGTTCCGATTCTGTTCCTACGCAACTCTATTTAGAAAATTGCAAAAAAAAAAAAAAAAAAGTATAAAATTCAAAAAATTAAAAAACATCATTCCGGCTTTATTTCTTGCCAAAACAGGCCTAGAAAAAGAGAAGAAGAAAAAAATTCGTTCCGATTCCGTTCTTACCCAAATTGGTTTAGAAAATTCCAAAAAAATAGTATAAAAATTACAAAAACTAAAAAACATCATTCTGGCTTTATTTCTAGCCAAACCAGGCTAGGAAAAGCTGAGAAAGAGGAAAAATAAAATTTCATTCTGATTCTATTCCTACGGAACTCTGTTTAGAAAATTCCAAAAAAAATAGTATAAAATTCAAAAAATTAAAAAACATCATTCCAGCTTTATTTCTAACCAAAACGGGCTTAGAAAGGTCGAATAAGAGGGGAAAAAAAAAAATTCGTTCTTATTCCCGTTCCTACCCAACTTGGTTTAGAAAATTCCCAAAAAATAGTATAAAAATTCAAAAAATTAAAAAACATCATTCGTTCCGATTCAGTTCCAACCCAACTCAGTTTAGAAAATTCGAAAAAAATAACATAAAATTATAAAAAATTAAAAAACATCATTCCCACTTTATTTCTAGCCAAACAGGTCAGGAAAGGTCGAGAAAGAGGAAAAATATAATTTTCGTTCCGAGTTCGTTTCTACCCTACTTGGTTTAGAAAATTCCTAAAAAATAGTATAAAAATTAAAAAAATACATAAAAAAAAAAAATAATTCTGGCTTTATTTCTTGCCAAAATTGGCCTATAAAGGCTGAGAAAGAGGAAAAAACAAAAAACTTCGTTCCGAGACCATTCATACCTAACCCTGTCTAGAAAATTCTAAAAAAATAGTACAAAAATTCAAAAAATTAAAAAACATCATTTCGGCTTTAGTTCTACCCAAACCGGACCGGGACAGGCTGAGAAAGAGAAAAAAAATATTCGTTCCGAGTCCGTTCCTACCAAACCCTGTCAAGAAAATTCCAAAAAAATTGTATAAAAGTTCAAAAATTAAAAAAAATCATTTCGGCATTCATTATATAAAAACCGGGCCGAGAAAGGCTGAGAAAAAGAAAAAAAAAATTCGTTCAAAGAACATTCTTACCCAACCCGGGCTAGAGAATTCCAAAAAAACAGTCTAAAAATTACAAAAACTGAAATACATGATTTCGGCTTAATTTCTAGTCAAACCGGGCCGGAAAAAGCTGAGAAAGAGGAAAAATAAAATTTTGTTCCGATTCTATTCCTACACAACTCTGTTTAGAAAATTCCATAAAAAAAAATAGTATAAATTTCAAAAAATTAAAAAACATCATTCCGGCTTTATTTCTTGCCAAAACGGGTCTAGAAAGGTCAAGAGAGAGAAGAAAAAAATTTCGTTCCGATTCTATTCTTACCCAACTTGGTTTAAAAAATTCCAAAAAAATAGTATAAAAATTACAAAAATTAAAAAACATCATTCTGGTTTTATTTCTAGCCAGACCAGGTTGGGAAAAGCCGAGAAAGAGGAAAAATAAAATTTCGTTTCTAGTTAATTCCTACCCAACTTGGGCCAGAAAATTCACAAAAAATAATACAAAAATTAAAAAACATCATTTCGACTTTATTTCTAGCCAAAACGGACTAGGAAAGGTCGAGAAAGAGGAAAAAAAATTTTTCATTCAAATTCCATTCCTACCCAACTCGATTTAGAAAATTCCAAAAAAAATTGTATAAAAAATCAAAAAATTAAAAAACATTATTGCGGCTTTATTTCTAGCCAAAACGGGCCTAGAAAGGTCGAGAAAGAGAAAAAAAAAATCGTTCCGATTCCATTCCTACCCAACTCGGTTTAGAAAATTCCCAAAAAATATTATAAAAAATGAAAAAATTAAAAAGTATCATTCCGGCTTTATTTCTACCCAAAACGGGCCAATAAAGGCCGAGAAAGAGGAAGAAAAATTTTCGTTCCGAGTCCGTTCCTACCCCACTCGGTTTAGAAAATTCCCAAAAAACAGTATAAAAATTCAAAAAATTAAAATACATTATTCCTGCTTTATTTCAAACAAAAAGGGGCCAAGAAAGGCTGAGAAAGTGGGAAAAAAAAAATTTTGTTTCGAGTCTGTTTCTACCCAACTTGGGTCAGAAAATTCCGAAAAAATAATACAAAAATTCAAAAAACTAAAAAAAATCATTCCGGCTTTATTTCTAGCCAAACAAGGCCGGGAAAAGATGAAAAAGAGGAAAAATATAATTTTCGTTCTGAGTCCGTTTCTACCCTACTAGGTTTAGAAAATTCCCAGAAAATAGTATAAAAATTCAAAAAATTAAAAAACATCATTCTACCTCTATTTCCAGCCAACAGGCCGGGAATGCCGAGAAAGAGGAAAAAAAAAATTTGTTTCCGACTCGGCTCCAACCCAGCCTGGTCTAGAATTTTCCCAAAAAAATTCTGGCTTTATTTCTTGCCAAAATGGGCCTATAAAGGCTGAGAAATAGGAAAAAACAAAAAACTTCGTTCCGAGACCGTTCATACCTAACCTGGTCTAGAAAATTCTAAAAAAATAGTACAAAAATTCAAAAAATTAAAAAACATCATTCTAGCTTTAGTTCTACCCAAGCCAGACCGGGACAGGCCGTGAAAGAGAAAAAGAATATTCGTTCCGAGTCCGTTCCCACCAAGAAAATTCTAAAAAAATAGTATAAAAGTTCAAAAAATTAAAAAAAATCATTTCGGCATTATTTATATAAAAACTGGGCCGGGAAAGGCCGAGAAAGAGAAAAAAAAAATTTCATTCAAAGAACATTCTTACCCAACCCAGGTTGGAGAACTCCAAACAAACAGTCTAAAAATTACAAAAACTGAAAAACATCATTCTAGCTTTGGTTCAAGCCAAACCGGACTGGGATAGGCTGTGAAAGAGAAAAAAAATATTCGTTCCGAGTCCGTTCCTACCAAACCCGGCCAAGAAAATTCCAAAAAAATAGTATAAAAGTTCAAAAAATTAAAAAAAAAAAATCATTTCGGCATTATTTATATAAAAACTAGGCCGGGAAAGGCCAAGAAAGAGAAAAAAAAAAAATTTTGTTCAAAGAACATTCTTACCCAACCCGGGCTAGAGAATTTCAAAAAAACAACCTAAAAATTACAAAAACTGAAAAACATCATTCCGGCTTTATTTCTAGCCAAACCGGGCCGGGAAAAGCTGAGAAAGAGGAAAAATAAAATTTCGTTCTGATTCCGTTCCTACGCAACTCTTTTTAGAAAATTCCAAAAAAAATATTATAAAATTAAAAAAATTAAAAAACATCATTCTAACTTCATTTATAACCAAAACGGACTTAGAAAGGTCGAATAAGAGGGAAAAAAAAAATTCGTTCTTCTTCCTGTTCCTACCCAACTCGGTTTAGAAAATTCCCAAAAAATAGTATAAAAATTCAAAAAATTAAAAAACATCATTTGTTCCAATTCCGTTCCTACCCAACTCGGTTTAGAAAAATTAAAAAAAATAGTATAAAATTTTAAAAAATTAAAAAACGTCATTCCCATTTTATTTTTAGCCAAAATAGGCCGGGAAAGGCCGAGAAAGAGGAAAAATATAATTTTCGTTCCGAGTCCGTTTCTACCCTACTCGGTTTAGAAAGTTCCCACAAAATAGTATAAAAATTTAAAAAATTAAAAAACATCAATCCGGCTTTATTTAATGCCAAAACGGGTGCCTAGAGAGGCCGAGAAAGAGGAAAAAAAAAAATTTGTTCCGATTCCGTTCCTACCTAACTTTGTTTAGAAAATACCCAAAAAATAGTATAAAAATTCAAAAAATTAAAAAACATCATTTCGGCTTTATTTCTTGCCAAAACGGGTCTAGAAAGGTCGAGAAAGAGAAGAAAAAAAAATTCGTTCTGATTCCATTCTTACCCAACTCGGTTTAGAAAATTTCAAAAAAACAATATAAATATTACAAAAAATAAAAAACATCATTCTGGCATTATTTCTTGCCAAACCAGGCTGGGAAAAGCCGAGAAAGAGGAAAAATAAAATTTCGTTTCGAGTTAATTCCTACCTAACTCGGGCCAGAAAATTCCCAAAAAATAGTACAAAAATTAAAAAAATTAAAAAGCAACATTCCGGCTTTATTTCTAGCCAAAACGAACTAGGAAAGGTCGAGAAAGTGGAAAAAAAAAATTCATTCCAATTTCGTTCCTAACCAACTCAGTTTAGAAAATTCCAAAAAAAATAGTATAAAAAATCAAAAAATTAAAAAAAATCATTCTGGCTTTATTTCTAGCCAAAACAGGCCTAGAAAGGTCAGAAAGTGAAAAAAAAAAAAAAAAAAAAAAAAAAAAAAAAAAAAAAAAAAAATCGTTCCGATTTCGTTCCTACCTAACTCAGTTTAGAAAATACCCAAAAAATAGTATAAAAATTCAAAAAATTTTAAAAAATCATTCCGGTTTTATTTCTAGCCAAAACGGGCCTAGAAAGTTCAAGAAAGGGAAAAAAAAAAAAAATCGTTCCGATTCCATTCCTACCCAACTCGGTTTAGAAAATTCCCAAAAAATACTATAAAAATTCAAAAAACTAAAAAATATCATTCCGGTTTTATTTCTACCCAAAACAGGCCAATAAAGGTCGAGAAAGAGGGAAAAAAAAAATTTCATTCCGAGTCCGCCCCAACCCCACCCGGTTTAGAAAATTCCCAAAAAACAATATAAAAATTCAAAAAATTAAAAAACATTATTCCTGCTTTATTTCAAACAAAAACAGGCCAGGAAAGGCTGAGAAAGTGGAAAAAAAAAAAAAATTCGTTCCGAGTCCGTTCCTACCCAACCTGGGTCAGAAAATTTCGAAAAAATAGTACAAGAATTAAAAAAATTTAAAAAACATCATTCCGGTTTTATTTCTAGCCAAAACGGGTAAGGAAAGGCCGAGAAAGTGGGAAACAAAATTCGTTCTGAGTCTGTTCCTACCCCACTCGGTTTAGAAAATTCACAAAAAACAGTATAAAAATTCAAAAAATTAAAAAACATTATTCCTGCTTTATTTCAAACAAAAACAGGCTAGGAAAGGCTGAGAAAGTGGAAAAAAAAAATTTTGTTCCGAGTCCATTCCTACCCAACCCAGGTCAAAAAATTCTGAAAAAATAGTACAAAAATTAAAAAGATTAAAAAAAACATCATTCTGGCTTTATTTCTAGCCAAAACGAGTAAGAAAAGGCCGAGAAATAGGGAAACAAAATTCGTTCGGAGTCCATTCCTACCCAACCGGGTCTAGAAAATTCCCAGAAAATAGTATAAAAATTCAAAAAATTAGAAAACATCATTCCGCCTTTATTTCCAGCCAACAGGCCGGGAAGGCCGAGAAAGAGGAAAAAAAAAAATTGTTTCCGAGTTCGTTCCAACCCAACCCAACCCAGTCCAGAGTATTCCCAAAAAATAGTCTAAAAATTTTAAAAATAAACAAAAAAAACATCATTCTAGCTTTATTTATTGCCAAAATGGGCCTATAAAGGCTAAGAAAGAGGAAAAACAAAAAACTTCGTTACTAGACTGTTCATACCTAACCCAGTCTAGAAAATTCTAAAAAAATAGTACAAAAAATTAAAAAACATCATTCCGGCTTTAGTTCTAGCCAAACCAGACCGGGACAGGCCGTGAAAGAGAAGAAAAAATTCGTTCCGAGTCCATTCCTACCAAAGCCGGTCAAGAAAATTCCAAAAAAATAGTATAAAAGTTCAAAAAAGTAAAAAAAATCATTTCGGCAATATTTATATAAAAACCAGGCCGGGAAAGGCCGAGAAAGAGAAAAAAAAATTTCGTTCAAAGAACATTCTTACCGAACCTAGGCTAGAGAATTCCAAAAAAACAGCCTAAAATATACAAAAAGCGAAAAACATCATTCCGGCTTTATTTCTAGCCAAACAGGGTCGGGAAAAGCCAGAGAAGAGGAAAAATATAATTTTCATTCCGAGTCCGTTTCTACCTTACTAGGTTTAGAAAATTCCCACAAAATAGTATAAAAATTCAAAAAATTAAAAAACATCATTCCACCTTTATTTCTAGCCAACAGGGCGGGAAGGCCGAGAAAGAGGAAAAAAAAAGTTTGTTTCCGAGTCCGTTCCAACCTAGCCCGGTCTAGAATTTTCCCAAAAAATAGTATAAAAATTAAAAAAAATAGATTAAAAAAAAAAAAAAAAACATCATTCTAGCTTTATTTCTTGCCAAAATGGGCCTATAAAGGCTGAGAAATAGGAAAAAACAAAAAACTTCATTCTGAGACCGTTCATACCCAACCCGGTCTAGAAAATTCTATAAAAATAGTACAAAAATTCAAAAAATTAAAAAACATCATTTCGACTTTAGTTCTAGCCAAACCGGACCGGGACAGGCCGTGAAAGAGAAAAAAAATATTCTTTCCGAGTCCGTTCCTAACAAAACCAGTCAAGAAAATTCCAAAAAAAATAGTATAAAATTTCAAAAAAAATTAAAAAAAAAAAATCATTTCTGCATTATTTATATAAAAACGGGGACGGGAAAGGCCGAGAAAGTGAAAAAAAAAATATTTCGTTCAAAGAACATTCTTACCCAACCCGGGCTAGAGAATTCCAAAAAAACAGCCTAAAAATTACAAGAACTGAAAAACATCAGTCCGGCTTTATTTCTAGCCAAACAGGGCCGGGAAAAGCTGAGAAAGAGGAAAAATAAAACTTCTTTCTGATTCTATACGACACAACTATGTTTAGAAAATTCCAAAAAAAATAGTATAAAATTCAAAAAATTAAAAAACATCATTCCTGCTTTATTTAGAAATTTTGAAAAAAAATAGTAAAAAATTTTAAAAAATTAAAAAACATCATTCCCACTTTATTTCTAGCCAAAATAGGTCGGAAAAGGCCGAGAAAGAGGAAAAATATAATTTTCGTTCCGAGTCCGTTTCTACCCTACTAGGTTTAGAAAATTTCCACAAAATAGTATAAAAATTCAAAAAATTAAAAAACATCAATCTGGCTTTATTTTCATGCCAAAACGGGGGGTAATTCTAGCCTACCCTCCATTTATTTTGGGGGTATGGTACCCACTAGTAGGCAACCTGCTATACCAGGTTACCAAAATATCACATTTGATGGTACCATTCTCACATTGTGTAGTACTAACATCACATGTAACTGTACTTTTATCACATTCAGTAATTCCCTTATTTTTTCTCACATTTGATGGTACCATCCTCACATTGTGCAGTACCAACATCACATGTAACTGTATTTTTGTCACATTCGGTGGTTCTCTTTTTTTTTTCTCACATTTGATGGTACCATCCTCACATTGCACAGTACCAACATCACATGTGACTGTATTTTTGTCACATTCGGTGGTTCTCTTTTTTTTCCCCACATTTGATAGTACCATTCTCACATTGCACAGTACCAACATCACATGTGACTGTACTTTTGTCACATTCGGTGGTGTGTTTATTTTTTTCTTCACATTTGATGGTACCATCCTCACATTGTGCAGTACCAACATCACATGTGACTGTATTTTTGTTACATTCGGTGGTTTCTTTATTTTTTCTCACATTTGATGGTACTATCCTCATATTGCGCAGTACCAACATCACATGTGACTGTACTTTTGTCACATTTGATAGTTCCCTTATTTTTTTTCTCACATTTTATGGTACCATCCTCACATTACGCAATACCAAGATCATATGTGACTGTATTTTTGTCACATTCGGTGGTTTTTTTTTTTTTTTTTTTTTTTTTTTTTTTTTTTTTTCATATTTGATAGTACTATCCTCACATTGCGCAGTACCAACATCACATGTGGCTGTACTTTTGTCACATTCAATGGTTCCCTTATTTTTTTCTCACATTTTATGGTACCATCCTCACATTACGCAGTACCAAGATTACATGTGACTGTATTTTTGTCACATTCGGTGGTTTTTTTTTTCACATTTGATAGTACTATCCTCACATTGTGCAGTACCAGCATTATATGTGGCTGTACTTTTGTCACATTCAATGGTTCCCTTATTTTTTTTCTCACATTTAATGGTACCATCCTCACATTACATAGTACCAATATCACATGTGACTGTACTTTTATCACATTCGGTGGTTCCCTTATTTTTTTTTCTCACATTTTATGGTACCAGCCTCACATTACACAGTACCAACATTATATGTGATTGTACTTTTGTCACATTCGATAGTTTCCTTTTTTTTTTTTCTCACATTTTATGGTATCATCCTCACATTAAGTAGTACCAACATCACATATAACTGTACTTTTATCACATTTGATAATTCTCTTATTTTTTCTCACATTTAATGGTACTGATTTGGGTAATTTTGTGGAACCCTTTGGTGTTATATGTTATTTTGTAACTGTTGTGTGCTATAAATCCTTTCAGAGGATCAATAATATACTTCTGAAGGAATTTCTGCTATGATATGTTGAATAACATATATATCTTACAAGATGAGCTTCATATATTAGTAGAAAAAAGCTTTCACGTGCTCAACTGAATCATTTAAAAGCTTAAGACAGTCATAGTTATAGTAATCTCCTAATTTCTATATGACTTAGAAATTTGTCTTCAAATTCAAATTATAACATATCAAAACACTAAAATTGTGTAATTCACTCAAAAACTAAAATATTAATATCAGCTAAGAAGGGAAAAAAGAACATAAAAAAATATACCACAAATTATTATTTTTTAGAGATAATTACAACATGCTGTTGACCCGCAACTCGAACCCTTTTTCTCCTAGACCTTCAAACACTTTGTGCATGAGGAAATGTCAATTTAGTTACAACTTACAAGGCCTTTAGCAAATACCACAAATCATTAAATTAAACAATTAAAATATAAAATTACTTTTTGTCATCTATATAAATTTAGATTATGATTTGGAATAGGTACTCTCAACCAAACCTATCTTTTTTCATTTTTATTAAGTGTGCCAAAATAGACCGAACGGTACTTTTGCCACGTTCGGTTGTACTCGTATTTTTTCTGACATTTAATGGTACTATCTTCAAATTGTACAGTACCAAAAATCACATATGACTCTACTTTTGTCACGTTTCATGATTCAAATTTTCTTTTCTCGCAAATGATGGTTCTATTGTCACATTAGGCAGTACCAACATTACATTTGACTGTACTGTTCTCGCATTCGGTGGTACTTTTGTCACATTTGATGGTTCCCTTTTTTTTCTCGCCAATTACCATAATACCAATGAAACCTAAAAGATGACCAAAATACCCTTAGAACCTAAAAAATGACAAAATACCCCTAAAACTTAAATAAATAAATAAAATAAAATAAAAACCACTTATCAAAAAAAACCCAAAATATGACTAAAATAACCACGAAAACTAAGAAATGACCAAAACACCCTTAAAACAAACAAAATTGACCAAATAATCTAGAAACTTAAAAAATGACTGAAATTACCATAAAATCTAAAAAATTACTAAAATGACCATGAAACTAAAATATGAACAAACTACCCTTAGAAAATAAAATGACCATAATACCCTTACAAAATAAAATGACCATAATGGTCCCTATACATAGAGAATATCTAAAAATACCCTTAGAAACTTAACAAAGACCGACATACCCTTAGTTAGGGGTGTGCATGGGTTGGGTTGAGAAGTTTTTTGAACCCAACCCACCATGGTGGGTTAAAAAAAATTCAATCCAACCTAACCCATCATAAGGGTTCAACTTAACCCAACCCAACTCACTTGGATCGGGTTGGGTCGGTTGGACCCATGGGTTGGACCATTTTTCTTTTCATTATTATTAAATTGAGCATTAGAACAACACCACTACAATTAAAAGCAAATTTATAACCAAATAATCATGAGCATAACACCAAACAAACACAAACTATATAAGAAAAACTTAGGGTTTAGGTTTTGTACGTGCAAGTTAGATTTTAGCTTATATAAACGAATAAAATAAGTTATCTAATAATACATTTACATGAAAAAGCTTCTAAGTGACAAGGATGCTAGCTTTGACATAACACATGTTAGAGAAGAAGAAAGTGATAGCAAGAACATAAAAAGGACACAAGATGTACGTGGAAAACCCTAGGAAAAGGGATGAAAAACTATGGTTTGAGTAAGAATTGAATGTTCTTGCTCTATTCAAATCTGTATTATGCGGGGAAAAGATGTCACTCTTGTACAA
The DNA here is from genome assembly GCA_023621385.1 of Quercus gilva. NCBI lineage: Eukaryota > Viridiplantae > Streptophyta > Magnoliopsida > Fagales > Fagaceae > Quercus > Quercus gilva. The sequence continues at coordinate 29,353,404 of CM042478.1, read as the reverse complement.
TAAGGGTGTTCTTCCTTAAAGAGAGACCTTGTTTTCTACCTTCCTATCTTATCAGCTTTCTACTCTTTTCTTCAAATATTTACTTGGGTTCTTACCCTAAAATATAGCTGAATCTTCCTCTTATAATTTGAGGAATATGGCTAAGTACAAAGACATGTGTCAAGTCATCATTTCTCTATTTTGGATCTTTCCATAGCTATGATATGGAAAACTAACTAGAGGATAGAGATTGCGCCAACGTGGCACTGAGACCTGTAGGTAGGTGACTTTGCCACTGCTTGGAAAACAAGTCCTGGACATTGAGAGGGACATCAGGAGTACTATGAATCATACATGTGTCTCTAAGGTAGCCCAACATGCATTCAACTAATAAGGGGTGTCCCTATAGTTGCTGACCTTAGAAAGTCACTATCTCCTTTTTTGTGAGTACTTGAGTCCCATGTTAGGTGCATATCTTACTTTCTTTCCAAAGTAGTCACGCCTTTGGCATGGACCAAGAATAGGATCTTTTAGCCAATGCTTCCTCTTCCTTTACTCATAGCCATTCCGTAGGGTCCAAATCCAACCACATATGCATTCTCCCATGCCTTAGTGGTGTAATGTACAGGGTTTATTTAGGAAAAGGGGAATATATATATATATATATATTTTTTTTTTAAAATTTAAAAATATATTAAATATGGTTGGGTCGGGTTGGGTTAGGCAGGTTTGTAAATCTCATGACCCAAACCTAACTCGACTCACTGTTAAAAAAAAAAAAAAAAAAAAATCATGACCCAACCCAACCCACCATCTCCTAAAAATTGACCTAACCCGATGGGTTGGGTCAGGTCGGGTCGGTTTTAGTGAGTTGGCAGGTTCGCTACACACCCCTACTCTTAGTACCTAAAAAATGACCAAAATGCCCCGAAAACCTTAGAAAGGACCGAAATTCCTTCAAAACCTAAAAAAAGACCAAAACTCCTTCAATTCCCTTTAACATTTAAAAAAAAAAAAAAAAAAAAACCTTTACAACCTACAAAATGATCAAAATACCATTAGCACATAGAAAATGACTATAATGCCCCTAAAATCTACTCTCCCTCATTTCTTGTAAATTCACCCCTTTGACCAACAATTCTTACATTTCCCTCTTTTCAATTTTCATCTCTCTCTCTCTCTCTCTCTCTCTCTCTCTCTCTCTACGTGTTTAAACTTAAACTCATCATGCCTGTAGTCCTCGGACCAGATGATTAGAGTTAGTTAACACTCTAGGCCATCTTCTCTACATGTTTAAACTTAAACTCATCATACCTGTAGTTCTCGGACCAGATGATTAGAGTTAGTTAACACTCCAGGCCATCTTCTCTAAGTGTTTAAACTTAAACTCATCATGCTTGTAGTCCTCGGACCAGATGATTAGAGTTAGTTAACACTCCAGGCCATCTTCTCTATGTGTTTAAACTTAAACTCATCATGCCTGTAGTCCTCGGACCAGATGATTAGAGTTAGTTAACACTCCAGGCCATCTTCCCATGTGTTTAAACTTAAACTCATCATGTCTGTAGTCCTCGGACCAGATGATTAAAGTTAGTTAACACTCTAGGCCATCTTCTCTAAGTGTTTAAACTTAAACTTATCATACTTGTAGTCCTCAAACCAGATGATTAGAGTTAGTTAACACTCCAGCCCATTTTCTCAAGTGTTTAAACTTAAATTCATCATGCCTGTAGTCCTCGGACCAGATGATGTGGGGAAGTTAGCACTCTAGCATCTCTCTAATTGATTAAATAGAACCTTAGTTATGCATGGATCCTCGGACCACATACTTTGGGAAAAGTAACGTTCTATAATATCTATTTGTTTCTCAGTAAGTGTCAAGATAGGCCCAAGATCATAACCAACTCCTCAGATTGGTAGTTTTGAGAAGGGCAAGTTACAGTACAAATATAGGGCGCGTGAAATGGCGCTCCCATAGGTGTAAATCAAAGGATCGAGTAGAATTAACTTTCAAGAATTCAAAACCCCACTTTTCTCCTCAGATGAGACGAAAAAACCGGAGTTTTGAGGGGCTATTGTGGGGTCATGAGCCCTAAATCATATAATAATTAGGTTTTGGGTTTTGGCCGAGAGCATGGTAGTCCAAGTCCGAAGAGGAATATCTCCTCAGACCATCTAAAGCTCGGTCATATATAAGTCCTAAATGGTCAAAGTGACATTCCAGGAAGTTCTAGAGGATAAGAACTCAAAAATATCTAAAGGAAAACAGCTACTTTTCTGGTCGCATTTATGTAGAAAAGACTTCAGAACAGTGTTGCCTTAGAAACCACAACTCACAGAAAGCCAGCAGGGGTGTTTGATGGGACAGGTACTCAAGTGGCCATACGGATTGTTGACAAGTGTAGGATCAGGATCATCCAAAATGAGCTATATAATGTAAGAGACCCTCTATGAGGAAGGGAGGGAAAGAGAGGGAGAAGAGGCACTGTAGCGATCTAAATTGCACTTGTCCTATGTATTAATCAAATGATATGGAGGCTTACTTCCTTGGACAATGAGTTTATCTCCTCGGACAATGAATCCATTCAGTTCTATGTCCCTAGTTCTTGCTTAATCATCTCCTACATCCCTACTAGCTGTTGTCCAATTTATTAGTGCCTAGTTCTTTAACCCACTCTCTACAAATTCATTGTACTGGGCTCACCGCGCCAAGATCCCATACGCCTTGGGCTTGGGCTGCAAAATGTGTCCCTACAATTTTCATCAATCAAATCGATCTAGGCACCACCAGCAAGTTCCAAATACTTGATGGCTTTCATTTTTCATGTGATTTATCCTCCCAAAAAACTTGAAAATATTTTACAGTAAATTACATGTAAAATATTTTACATTTGAAAATATTTTATATTGAAAGAAAGAATAAAATTTTTAATTGAAATTCCCGCGGAAAAAAACGGTTGTATTTCAAAATTTCCACATGCAAAGAATCCCACAAACCCACGGAGCTCTAAGAATCCCACAAGGCCACAAGCCCACGGAGCTCTAAAGTTTTGTCTGTTCCGCAGTTTTCTCAGTTCGATAGCAGCATATCTTCTTCCCTCCAATGTCGATGATAAAAGATACAGTTTCCTCTATCTCTCTCTGCATCTCTCTTTGTTCGCGAAATCTGCCGTTTATCGCCTCTAAATTTCGATACATCCCTTTTATCATTCCTTTTTCCATCTGGTTTTTATTTTTTATTATATATATTTAAAATTTCCGTTTGGTCCCTTTATTGCTTGATTGCTTTTAATTTTTGGTTCCCTTTTAATTTTCGGTACATCCCTTTTTTTCATTCCTTTTTCCATCTGGTTTTTATTTTTTATTATATATATTTAAAATTTCCGTTTGGTCCCTTTATTGCTTGATTGTTTTTAATTTTTGGTTCCCTTTTGGTTTCGCAGGTTTGCTAGGAACACAACCCAGCAGGTTTTAATTCTTCTATTACTCCTTTTGGTCACTAGCAGGTGAGAAAACTATGATGATTGTATATGGTAAGATTTGAATGATATAGTCTTCTAAAAATATAATGAGACAAGTAGGTGTTAAACTTGGGGATGTCAGTGAAAATGTAGCATGCTACTTTATTGTGAAAACTGTAATTTTATTATTATTATTATCATGAAAATGTTATTTAGGCTAATTGATGAAGTCAGACAAATTAAAGACAACCCTCCTTAGGTGTGTGAGCATGAATGAAGTAGTGTAGTCTTTTTCTTTTGTTTTAGCACCATTACTTCCTTTTTTTCTTTTTCTTTTTAATTTTAATAAATTAACTCGTTCAATTTGAGGTTAGTATATGCCAAAAATCTAGAAAGCATTTTGTGTTGCTGGATTACTAGATATCATGTATTTTTCTATATCATTAGGGCATTCTAAGATTTGCTTCTTTTCTGTTGTGGTTTGAAGTAAGTATGAAGAAATCTGTGCACCAAGAGTGGAGGAATTCTGCTTTATCACAGACAATACCTACACGAGAGCAGAGGTATACTCTTGGCTACTTGACATTTAAGTTTCTAGCATTCATATTTTCTGGTGAGACATTTGCATCTGATCTAGTGCTGCATTCAGTCTTAACATTCCGGGTTTTAGTGCTCAGCTTTTGCTACAGTGATCATTATCTTGACAGTGGTCATAATCTCAGAACCTAGGCATGTATATTTTGACTGCGAAATAGCATATGACACTGTTCTTAGAGAAATAATGTGGTAGGTTTAGTAAGATGGAAATCATCTTACATAATTTGGTCAATGAAGACCATCCAATAATTAGTATTTTATTTGAGTCTTGAGAGTTGAAAGGCACCACAAGATAAGGAAAAGGTCAAATGAATGTGAGTTATCATATGGAGAAAAGATGAAATGGGCCCATGATTTGGCTAAGGACCAGTCTAAAGGTAGAGCCTAGGGCTACACATCTAACCCCATATAGTTGTGATTAAGGTTATTTCGAGTAAAGTCACTGCATAAGTAAGCAACCTGCCTATCCTTCAACATTCACCAAGAAAAAACATAATGTACTGTGAGGAGTCAACATTAATATGAGAGGTTCAGAACCTTGTCTCCCTAAAATTTCAGAATTAAGAAAGGAGGGTGAAACTCATTAGCATGTGATGCACTTTCAGGGCAAGCCTCAAGCTCTAAGGTGTATGTCTTATGTCAGTCTTATAATAGGCCTTAGCCTCTATTAATCTGTCTCCCAAACTCAAGTCGCAAGGCATTACTTAGTCTCATACGAATTAGATAGTTTAAATAGCAGAAACCAAAAGCAAAATCCAGTTCTGTGTTCCCAACATGGGCATCTGAACCCTTCTACTGCAAGGTATAGAACAACCAAGGATACTGTGCATCCAGCTTGCTTTTTGGTCATGCTTCCTGCTTTGTCTACCTTACAGTTTACAGAGTTCCTAAATTCTTCTTTTGTTATATATCTCAAGTTTCCAAACCATGTATCACAGCCTCTTTCTAGAGGAAGAATAACCAATATACAGTGTGTAATAATCCCTCATTGTTGACGTCAAATGGCAGGTTTTAAAATTGGAAAGTCATGTTTTAAATTTCTTGCACTTCCAGCTATCTGTTCCCACCACAGAAACATTTCTCAGGTAATGCACTGCCTATGTTTTTGAAAAATGCCATTCAATAGTGAATTCACTAACCTTTCCCCAAATCTTTGATTTTCAGGAGATTCATTCAAGCAGCACAAGCTTCTTACAAGGTATTCCAAGTGATTGCATTCTTCATCTCTTGTATTGCATTTAGAAAACTAAATTTGCTATTTCTTTTTTTTTTTTGGTGAAGAATTTGCTATTTCTTACTCTGTTGTACAGCTACCTTCTATCGAACTCGAGCTCGTGGCAAATTATTTAGCAGAACTGACACTTCTCGAATATAGCTTCCTGAAGTTTCTACCTCCCCTCATTGCTGCAGCTGCTGTGTTCCTCGCCAGATGGATACTTAATCAGTCAGACCACCCATGGGTCTGCAATTCTTGTGCCTCCCTCATTCCATTTAAAAATTTTTATTCCTTCTAATTAAAAGAAAAGGGCCTAAAAAGTTATTGACTTGCACTTGATGCAGAATCCAACCTTAGAGCATTATACCAGTTACAGTGCATCAGAACTGAAAACCAGTCCTTGCACTGGAAGATTTGCAACTGAACACCAAGGGTTGCTCTCTAAATGCTATACGTGAGAAGTATAAGCAACAGACGGTAATTTGTTTAGTTGTTTTTCTTGGTCAATTGATTTTGTATTTTTTTCCCCCAAACAAATAATAATATTCTTTATTCAGCATAACCAAACAGATACCTTCAAGGTTTCATCCAAATTAACATTGATTCCCCCGTCCTAAAGGCAAAAAAAAAAAGTAGTGTCTAAACTAATTTTCAATGACTTGGTTGGGAGATACAAAGCTCGAATTATCCTTTTAGAAAACAGAATCAACAAATAAGAGTTTAAGCAAAAAGAAAGTTAAAAGGAATGTGTGCTATTGAAGCTGCAAGAGTAGAATGGATTTGACCAAACTTAATTGAGTGACATTGATATTTGTTGTGCTTTTAATCCTTATTCCTGACAATTGGCATTGAGTTATGCTTGTCTTATCTAATAGAATGAAACCCTTTTTTTATTTTTTGTAACCAACTTCAGCTCATTGGCCGAACTCCTCTTGTATATCTTAACAAAGTCACTGAAGGCTGTGGAGCTTATATTTGCTGTCACGCAAGAAATGATGCAACCTACTGCTAGCATCAAAGACAGGTATCTTCTTTCCTCCTCATAATCATAGATTTACTAGCACATATTTCTTGTTATTACAGTTTAAAACACATATTACTGACTACATTTTTATGATTAAAATGTATAATTGTTTTGTTTATTTCTGTTCATAGAGCAGCACATGCCATGATTGTGGATGCTGAAAAGAAAAACTTAATTACCCCTGGGAAGGTTAGCTGAATACTTAACTTGTTGATCTATTTATTTTTTCCTTGTTATCAGATATTTTTGTCTTAAACTTATACTGCAGCTTCAGGTTTGTCTAATTTAGTATAAATGTTATGTTAGACAACTCTGATAGAGCCCACGTCAGGAAATATGGGGATCAGTATGGCATTTATCTCTGCCCTCAAAGGATACAAAACGGTTCTAACCATGCCCTCTTACACAAGCTTGGAGAGAAGGGTAACTATGAGAGCATTTGAAGTTGATTTAATTCTCACTGATCCCACCAAGGGGATGGGGGGAATGGTTAAGAAGGCATATGATCTTTTGGAATCTACACCAAATGCTTTCATGCTCCAGCAATTTTCAAATCCTACCAACACCTTGGTAACTAATCCTATCTTTAATTTTCTCCTGTAACTGAAAAGTCTTTATTGGCATCATGTAGGATAACATTTTCTATGCTGCATAATTATCTTAAATTATATATAGTTTAGAATCAATTCGAATCTGGTATATACATTATTCATCCTCTCCTGGTTAGTGGATGGTGGATATGTGATTGACATCAAAATGGAAAACAGGTGCATTTTGAAACTACAGGTCCTGAGATATGGGAAGATACTTATGGACAAGTTGACATTTTTGTCATGGGAATTGGTAGTGGAGGCACTGTCTTTGGTCGGACAGTACATTAAATCCCAAAATCCTAATGTAAAGGTAATGATTCATGCTTTGCCCACATTCACCCTTATAATTCTGTTTCATTCCTTGTTAATATTTTAGTTGATTTCTTGTAGATATATGGAGAAGAACCTGTAGAAAGTAACGTATTGAATGGTGGTAAACTAGGTAAAAATCATGCTATTTTCTTTCTTATCTAGTTCCTTTTTTTTTTTTTTATAACCTCTGAAGAGAACAAAGTTGGAAAATTTTCAAATTTATCTTTTTTTCGTCCAGCTGATATCTAATAGTGGAAGACTATAAAAGTAATGAAGATACAGACTTTGTAACTTTCAAGTTTATCTATGCCTTTGTAGATAACATTGTCCTGGTAAGAGAAGTTAACACTCTAATATTGTTGAAATTTGAATCAGGTCCTCATCAGATTACTGGCAATGGGGTTGGGTTCAAACCAGATATTTTGGTCATGGATGTAATGGAAAATGTTCTTGAGGTAAGTGTTGTTGATGATGCAATTACAAGATGATATCTGGAATGCTATTACACATTTTATAACTTCGACCGTCCTGGTTAATGCAGGTAAGAATATCATTTGGAGCCAATACAATTGCAGCACTCAGACTCACTAATATGCCAGAGAACAAGGGCAAACGTATATGCAGCAATGTATTTTCTTTTTATTGTTTGGTAGTGGGCTAGAACTTTGTTTTGTTGTAGCATAATAAACAACTGAGGTTGATATTAGATACTATGTACTAAAACTTAGGGCCTTACATGCGTACTTGAGTCATGTGGTTCAATATAAGTGTTACATGTAACAATTTATAGCTATTGGCAATTATGAGATTGTTTTTTACCTCTCTAGAGTGAGGTTGATAATTCTTTTATTTATTTATTATTATTATTATTATTATTATTTTGTTCTAACTTTGGCATGTAACAATTTACAGCTAGAATACAAACACAAACAAAGATTGTTCATGAAAAGAGCTTCCTGGACACAAACATAAGTCCAGACTTTATTATAATTGATACGTAAGAACCTTTTGATGTGAACCCCGTCAAGAATAATGAGACCCAACAACGATAGGGAACCCAAGATCGTTCTATGGACAGATTCGAATGGAAGACCTCGACCCGTTGTTTATGACAAACAAGAACCTTGGTATAAGGAAGACGCCACAAACGGTGGTGGAAACTCCGTTTGATAAGTTAAGATGAACGCCACGGGAAATCCCGATAAGTTCGAATAGTTCTTCAAAGAACCAAAAAGAATAAACCTCACAAGTTTTTATGAATATTCAAAAATGTCATCCCAAAAACGTTTACAGACTTAGGAGCCTATTTAAGGGCTCTATAAAACTTGACAGACAAGAAAATATATTCTAAAAAAACTCCTAATTGATACCTAACCATATCAGGAATTAAATTTGACCTAAAAAGCATTAAATGCACCTAAAAACAAGGAAATAAATCACCTAAACCTAAAATAACGTTTTTTTAACATAAAAATACCAAAAATAATAAATTGCAATAATTAAATAGTAAATTGTGTCGTGCATCATGATCCTTCTAGAATAGGCCCAAAATATTTCTTGCTAATTCTTAGCCTTGACCGGATCCTTCTAGAACTTGAATCAAGGTGACGATTCTTTGCTGCCCACGTGGATCATGCTCAATGGGCCTCCACGAATTTGCTTGAGCCCATATCTCTTGGATGAGTCCGTTGAGTACATCTTTAAACTTCTTTGCTTGTGCTCTCGTAACCGGCCCACTTGGTACTTGAATGAGATCCTTCAAAGCGGTGCCTTGGTCTCCATCATTCCCCTCCTCTTGAAAAGGATTCGCCCTCAAATCATCACCTACATCAAAAGCACTCAAATCAGTAACATTAAAAGTGGCACTTACATTGTACTCACCAGGTAAATCTAGCTTGTAAGCGTTGTCATTGATACGCTCAAGGACTTGGAAAGGACCATCTCCTCTCGGGAGCAATTTGGAACGTCTTTTTGCTGGAAATCTTTCTTTTCTCATATGCAGCCAAACCCAATCTCCGGGTTCAAAAACCAGATTGCGACGTCCCTTGTTGGCTTGTGTGGCATATTGCTCCGTTCTACGCTCAATGTTGAGTCTTGCTTTCTCATGAATCTGCTTCACAAAATCAGCTTTCTTTTTGCCATCTAAATTAATGTGCTCCGTCAAAGGTAAAGGAGATAAATCCAATGGAGTTAAAGGATTAAACCCATACACAATTTCAAATGGCGAAAATTTGGTAGCAGAATGAACAGCTCTATTATATGCAAACTCAACATGTGATAAACATTCTTCCCATGTCTTGATGTTCTTTCTAATGATTGACCTCAATAGAGTAGACGAAGTCCTATTTACTACTTCAGTTTGACCATCAGTTTGTGGATGACAAGTAGTGGAAAACAATAGCTTAGTACCTAACTTACACCACAAAGTCTTCCAAAAATAGCTCAAGAACTTAGCATCTCTATCTGAAACAATTGTCCTAGGCATGCCATGTAATCTCACAATCTCTCTAAAGAACAAATCAGCAACATGTGAAGCGTCATCCGTTTTGTGACATGGAATAAAATGTGCCATTTTAGAAAATCTATCCACGACCACAAAAATTGAATCTCTTCCATGTTTAGTCCTAGGCAATCCTAACACAAAATCCATTGAAATATCAATCCAAGGCTCACTAGGGATTGGTAAAGGAGTATACAAACCGTTGGGCTGCACTTTGGATTTAGCTTGCTTACATGTGACACATCGACCACAAATCCGTTCGACATCTCGTTTCATGTGAGGCCAATAGAAGTGGTCCTGCAAAATAGCTAAAGTCTTTGCAACTCCAAAATGTCCCATTAATCCCCCACCATGTGATTCCTGCACTAATAACTCTCTCATAGAACAATTAGGCACACATAGCTTATTTTCTCGAAATAGGAATCCATCAAGTCTAAAGAACTTACCAGAGGCGATTTTCTCACAAGCTCGATATTCCTCACAAAATTCGTGGTCTTCAGCATATAATTCTTTAATATGTTCAAAACCAAGCAATTTTGCATCAAGTATGGAGAGTAAGGCATACCTGCGAGAAAGTGCATTGGCGACTACATTCTCCTTACCTTGCTTGTACCGAATGACGTATGGAAATGTCTCTATGAACTCCACCCATCGCATGCCTTTTGTTTAGCTTGTGTTGGCCCTTCAAGTGTTTCAAGGACTCATGATCGGTGTGAATCACGAACTCCTTAGGCCATAGGTAGTGCTGCCACGTCTCTAAAGCCCGAACCAATGCATACAACTCCTTGTCATAAGTTGGGTAGTTTAAGGCTGCCCCATTGAGTTTCTCGCTGAAGTAAGCAATTGGTCGTCCTTCTTGCATAAGAACGGCGCCTATACCAATACCTGAAGCATCACATTCAATTTCAAACGTTTAAAAAAAGTTAGGTAAAGACAACAAAGGTGCATTAGTCAGCTTCTCTTTGATTAATTGAAATGCCTTCTCTTGTTCTTCTCCCCACCGAAACCCAACGTTCTTCTTGATCACTTCGGTAAGCGGTGCGGCTAAGCTACTGAAGTCCTTCACAAACCGCAGGTAGAAACTAGCAAGTCCATGAAAACTACGAACATTAGCTACACTTGTGGGGCTCGGCCATTCTTGGATTGCACGTACCTTCTCTTCATCGACCTGTATACCTTGTGCACTAACATCAAATCCCAAAAATACAAGCTTATCGGTGTAAAAAGTGCACTTCTTTAAATTAGCAAACAACCTTTCTTTCCTTAGCACATCTAAAACGGATTTCAAATGTACTACATGATTGTCTATGTTTTTGCTATAAATGAGTATATCATCAAAATAAACAACAACAATTCTGTCTTTAAATGCACGCAAAACATGGTTCATAAGTCTCATAAAGGTGCTCGGAGCATTAGTCAAACCAAAAGGCATAACTAACCATTCATACAAACCATATTTTGTTTTGAAGGAAGTTTTCCATTCATCTCCTTCTTTTATCCTAATTTGATGATAACCACTTTTTAAGTCAATCTTAGAAAATATGCAAGAACCATACAGCTCATCTAACATATCATCTAAGCGTGGGATAGAGTGACGATACTTTACCGTTATGTTGTTGATGGCTCGGCAATCAATGCACATTCTCCATGTCCCATCCTTCTTAGGCACAAGTAAGACCGGAACCGCACATGGGCTCATGCTCTCCCTCACGTGCCCTTTCTCCAACAATTCACCTACCTGCCGTTGAAGCTCCTTTGTCTCCTCAGGATTGCTCCTATAAGCTGGTCGGTTTGGAATGGTTGCACTGGGAACAAAATCAATTTGATGTTCAATCCCTCGGATTGGAGGTAACCCATGTGGTGTTTCCTCGGGGAAGACATCCTCGTACTCCTGCAAAAGAGAAACAATAGAACTAGGCAAAGCAAGGTCAAGTTTGTTAGTGTTTAAAAGTGCCTCTTTGTACAAAAGTACAATCATCGGCTGATTTGAAAACATTGCTCGCTTAATCTCACTCACTTTTGCATAGAAATTCTTTTGTTTTCTCTCTGATTTTCTCTCAAAGGCCGAACTTTGATTTTCTTTTTCTCTCTGATTTTCACTCTTTTTCTTTTGCTCACTCTCTTTCTTTTAATCACTCTCCTTTTGTAATCTCACTTGATCCTCGTATACTTGCTGCGGTGTCAATGGTACAAGAGTGATTGATCGTTGATTAAGTACAAAAGAGTACTTGTTCATAAAGCCATCATGCTTCACTTGCCTATCGAACTGCCATGGACGCCCTAGCAATAAGTGTCCCGCTTGCATCGGTACTAGATGACACAACACTTCGTCTTCGTATTTACCGATTCGAAATGCAACTAACACTTGCTTGTTCACCCTTATCTCACCACTATCATTTAGCCATTGCAACTTGTATGGCCTAGGGTGCTTTAACATGGGCAATCCCAATTTCTCTACCATAATTGTGCTTGCAACATTAGTACAACTACTACCATCAATAATCACACTACATACCTTGTCTTTAACGTAGCACCTAATGTGAAAGATATTCTCCCGCTGTACTTCATCAACTCCTTTTACTTGCAAGCTCAATGCTCTCCTTGCCACCAATGTCAATGCGTCAGGGGCTAAATACTCCTCCTCGGAAACATCCTCCAATGGCGGTATGTCGTCAGTGTCGGAATCTTCATCATCGGTCACAATTTCACCATTGGCTTGCAACACCATGACTTGCTTGTTTGGACATTGACTTGCTATGTGGCCCCTGCCTTGACATCTAAAACATTTAATATCACGATTCCTAGAGGTAGAGGCTTCAGTTTCACCTTGAGGAACGTGGCTGGTGGTCGCGGACTTGGGCTCAGGTTTGGGCGTTTGTGACTTGTCCAGCGGCTTGGCATGACTTGATTTCCAAGAGGTAGAACTAAAGTTATGGCCTGCACGTGTCCCACTCCCTCTCTTGAGTTGTTGTTCCACTTTGATAGCCATATGCACCATGTCTTCCAATTCCACATAATGCTGCATCTCTACCTTATCATGGATCTCCCGGTTTAAGCCAAGTAAAAATCTAGCCATTGTAGCCTCCCGATCCTCCTCCACATTAGTGCGGATCATAGCAATCTCCATCTCCTTATAGTAATCCTCTACACTTCGACTCCCTTGTCTAAGACCTTGTAGCTTTTTGTACAACTCTCGGTAGTAGTAACTTGGAACGAACCGCTTTCTCATCACTACTTTCATCTCCTCCCATGTGTCTATTGGGTGTTTTCTATTCCGCCTCTTGTTTATCACAAGCTGATCCCACCAAGTAATAGCATATTTAGAAAATTCAATCACGGCTAATTTTACCTTCTTTGCCTCAGAGTAGTTGTGGCAATCAAACACGAACTTCATCTTTTTTTCCCACTTAAGATATGCCTTCAGATCAGATTTACCTTGAAAGGACAGAATTTTCATCTTAATACCACCCAAGTTGTTATCTTTACGATTCCTAGCTCCTCTATATCTTCCTCCAGGTCTCCTATTGTTAACAATGGAATCTCGATCTTCTTCTTCATCAAAACCAGACCCATAAAGCTCTTCATCCTCCTCCCTCGATGGATATCTTTCCCTTCTACGCAAATTACGACCTTTTTGTGGTTGTTCCTCACGTCTATTCTCCATTTGATCTATTCGTTCATGAACCTGCTCCATCTCCATCTTCATCACACGCCTCATCTCACTCATCATGGCCTCCATAAATACCTTCGGATCAACCAATTTTGTTTCATCTTCGGTAATGCTCTTACCACTATCGTGAGACATGATTTCTACAAAACAAAGGTTAGAAACAAAAAAAAAAAAAAAAAAAAGGACCTCACGAATCACTCCCTTACGTGTTTACACTCAAGAATGTGGATCACTCTCCACTCGTATTTCACTCAAAATAATATGGCTTTTACCCTCTGATGTTCTCACCACTCTTGCCTTTTTCCCCTCGATAATTCTCTCTCAGTTCTTTTGAAACTAAACAAACAATTCAAAAATTTCCAGCAACAATTTACCAAGAATTAATCAAGGAATTTCAGATTTGAATACAAGGAATATGGAAATTTTTAGAATAGAATTAGAAGGAATATGGCAGAGTGGAATTTCCACTCTTTTTTTTTTTTTTTTTTTTGACGATCAACAACTAGCTTTTGAGAATAATGAAATAAAATTTTGGAATTTCCACTCGGTTTTTTTTTTTTTTTTTTTTTAACAATCAGCAACTAGCTTTTGAGAATAATGAAATAAAATTTCGAAATAACTAAGAGATGTGAGACCAAACCAAGAGTTCAGATATCAACAGGAACAAACAAAGATTGAACAGATAGGGTAAAGGAAATTCGGCTAAGAAGAAACAAAGGAACGAAAGATGTTAAAGGATAGGCAAACCTGAACTAGAAACTGTGCTCTGATACTAAATGATGTGAACCCCGTCAAGAATAACGAGACCCAACAACGAAAGGGAACCCAAGATCGTTCTATGGACAGATTTGAATGGAAGACCTCGACCCGTTGTTTATGACAAACAAGAACCTCGGTATAAGGAAGACGCCACAAACGGTGGTGGAAACTCCGTTTGATAAGAACTATTCGAACTTATCAGGATTTCCCGTGGCGTTCATCTTGACTTATCAAACGGAGTTTCCACCACCGTTTGTGGCGTCTTCCTTATACCGAGGTTCTTGTTTGTCATAAACAACGGGTCGAGGTCTTCCATTCAAATATGTCCATAGAACGATCTTGGGTTCCCTTTCGTTGTTGGGTCTCGTTATTCTTGACGGGGTTCACATCACCTTTAGACAACGGTAGCTTTGACATGGAGAAACTTCATTGTTTCTTTAGGACATAACTCTTGCATAAATATTCAAGCTTTACAATTGAGGCTTTATATATATGCTTATATTGCAGTATAAATATTAAGTATAATAATTTCTCTAGTATAATCACATTCGCTTAATAATGTGATTATACAAAGTTACACCATTGATTGACTAATACAATTTTACTGTCTTCAGTAACACAATTTCAAGAGAACAAATGAAATTCGACCGCTATCATACATTGCAGAGTACAAGGTATTAACCATGCTGTGGACCGAACTCAGTAAACCAACCAACTACAAGGAATCACAGTGTTGGTAAAAGCTCCAAGCGCCAAAGCTCCAGCACTTGTAGCCTCTAAAGCTAGGTGTATCAGATTTCCCACCAAGATCCAAACACTAATCTGCAGAAAATACAACCAAATCACTTACACTTATTACTCAAGACACAATCTTTAATAAAATATACCTGAAGATGAAGTGCAACTACAGCACTTATTATTCAAGACACAATCTTCAATATAATATATATTTTGCTTCTAAGCCAAAGAGATTGCCAAAATAGTCAAGAGTACTTGCTTTACCACATTAAAACTGAAAACTATAATTTATCACATTGTACTCAATATTCTACAAGGAAGACACATATTTGTTAGTTTGGTAAGAAGGCCACAAACCTTCTCAAGTACCTCTAAAATAGCCAAAACTCAAGATGGGTCTAAAAAGAAACTCAAAAACATCAATTACTATGATATGATCTTTACACAAACCAAAAATCTGTTCAATGCTTCACATGAAGAGAGTGGGGAGATGTTAGAAGCACTTTAAACCAAGAAGCTGAAATCAAAACAGTTTGTGCACACAACACAAACGTATGTGCAAAAAATAAAAATTCAGCCTCACATTCATTAGAAAAATAAAAAACAATTTACTAAATTGCTGTATGAAAGATAAAAATTCAATCTCCCATTCATTAAAAAAACAAAATTCAATTCACTAAATCACTAACTCATAAACAGTATCCTATTCATTCTTTTATACTAATCTTTGAGTGACCGAAAATATTCCTGTAGTGGAATGTTTCTAGCACTTTCAACAATTCTCGAATGTTGATCATTATTCTTTGAAAGCACTAGACTTGCTGCCAACTTGTATCGTAAACGTTCTGACCAGCTCTCCTACAAATAATTAGACATGTAATTAAGAAGTCGTTTAAACAAATTATGTGAAAATTTGTATTTAATTCAAAGAAATTTTTTACCAAAAGGGGTAAATGCCTGCTGGAAGTATTTGTAAACATGTGTTTTATAACATACATCCCACAATCATACTTGAAAAATGAAAATTGTTAAAATTCTGCAATTTGAAAAATGCATAGAATAGTTATCCATATGTATTAGTACAATTTGGGACCTACCCATTATTTTGTTGAGGATTCGAGACGGGTGATTTCAATTTAAATCTGGTAATACTATCAATATACTTGTCTTTCTCCAAAAAACTCAACAACTTATCAAGGCCTGTAACCTGTCGCAAAGTTGGATTTTAACATCAGTTATTTTTAGTACAATACCTAACAAAATTACATTAAAAACAATCATTATTGAGTGGAAAGAGTAAGAAACAATACCACAGTTTTAACATTTTTTGTTCGAATGACTTAACATTTTTGAACACTTTCATTTCATTTTTTCTGATTATAAAAAATCAAAATCCTCATTGCAAGTAAGAATTCAATGGAATTTTTATATTCTCTACCAAAAAAATACTTCCCTCTTTCTTCCTCCTCCCAACTATCGCCCCAACAAAAGATAGACAAAAAACTTGGTTGCCCCTCCCCTCAATAGGTAAAGCTAAATTGTAAGGGAGAAGTGTCTCTGGATATCTGAAAAGGAAAAAAAGAAACATATATACGGCTTAGAAAAATATACGAATCCAGGAAGTTTAAGTTGCAAATAACATAGATGCCAATGCGCATTACCTCCAACTCAACTTTAACAACTCAGCAAAGGAAAAAAAAATTATAAAATACATAAAATGTGAAGGACTGAACTGTTGACACAAAAGTAATATACAGAATCGTTTGACAAACTCCATAAATTAGCAAAGCAACTATCAACTAAGCCTTCCTAAGTCGTATTCAGCTGCCATGGGAGTAAACCCAAGCAACAAAACCAACAAACAAACTAAAAACTGTAGATTGAAAAAAAATTGTGACAATATATATATATATATAGAATATCTAATTTGCAGTTGTTACAAAACATTGCAATGACTAGCATTTGGAAGTGCCACAGAAAAATCAGTATTTGAAAGAAATGCACAAGATAAAGATAAAAGATAACATCATTGCTAACATAGAGAAGACAATCAAAAGGTTAGAAGCGAAGAACAGTGCAGCAAAAAGATCTATAATTCCAAATACATATATATCAGCCCACTCATATATATAACATTATGTTAGGCTTCCCTAACTATCTGTTAACCCACTCATCCATCAGGATATTGAAATATAATAGGCTCATCAGTGAATCAACTTACTCTGATTCTCAATCTTGGCAAACTTGACCAAACATGAGATTCCTAGAATGGATCCCCTATCTTTTGTGTACTCCAAGAATTAACAGAAGCATATTACTACAACTGTGAGTGCTCCCCACTATATCTGTCATCCGCTCACCTAGGAAACCCCATTTTCATCCCAATAATAAGCCTCCAAAGATCTTTCCTCCCCAAATACTACGATCAATTGCCAGCGAAGCTTGGTTATAGGTACTTAGCTTCCTTATTCTAAACACTTCAACTTAGAAGGACAACAAGCAAGTTCCCAATCCACCAACTGAAATTTGAACTTCTCATCTATAGCACCACTTAAGTCCACTGTAATTTTTCCAGCTATTTATCAACATGCAAAGGATTTGTAAAAAGACCAAAGAAAGGAAAAAGGTAGATAAATTGGATGTCTAACAGGGGCATGACTTTCTATCTCTTTTTCTTTCTTCCATGTAAAGAACTGACTTCTATCAGTCACTAAATTTCAATTTAGCTATTTTTGAGTAACTACAGTACCAACTGACAATATCTTGAAAATTCAAGCTACAGTAACATGTTAAAGAATGCCAGGGATAGGCAGAACTTAGCTGAGAGAGGCCTTACAGGGACATAATGCTATAACAATCTCTTAACCTTTTTTATTTTAATTTAATTAAAATAGCAGTATTTGTATTAAGGAACAAGACTACTAGTTCTTGTTGTACAAATGTTTGAAGAAGTCAGAGCCTTCCCCTAGCTAGACATGAAACTCATTTACTCTACCAGCCTAGTCTGCCAACTGAGTTGCCACTCTATTACATTTTGTTACAAGCATAGTTGACAGACCCTCCCATTACAGCAAATTTTATTTTTTATTATTATGCTTTTTTATATTATTTATTTGGTGGTGGTCGTCCTGGTGGGGGCGAATTAGGGTAAAGCAATCATGGGTGAAATTCCAAATCAACTTTCGAAACAAAGTTAACAAACAACACCCAAATCTCCTATCAAAATAATAAAAATAAAAACCCAAATCAATTAATAGCATTAGGTAGGGATTACTAACAATGACTAAAACTAAAGACAAATCATGCGTTGATAGTCAAAAGAAACTTTAATAATCTGTATATTAGTAGTAAAATAAACTTCGACTGAGAGAAAGATAAAGAGAAAGAGAAAGACAAACCTATTTCAAATATCGTCGCCGAGCAGAGAATGGCCGATACTGTTTCTTCTTTGGGTTTTGTTTAGCTGCCTTGGGTTCTTGTGGTTGATTAGTAAGAGAAGAAACTAATACAGAAGAAGCCGAATTCTGGGTTCTTTAGATAAACCGAATCGGAAGCGTGATAGAGTCTGAAGCGTGATAAAGAGAAAGAAGCGTGACAGAGAGAATTTTGTTTTTGAGAAAGAGAAGCGCACAGTGGACACTGGGTTCTTTCTTTTTTTCACTTATATATATAACTTGATTGACCGGTAGCCAGTATTTGCTCTAAATTACTCTAAATTAAATGAATGGTCCGGATCAAATGTTTATCTATTTAATGGTTTAGATTTAGGTGGGTACCATACCCCCAAAAAAAGAGGGGGGTATGGTAGACTGACCCCAAAACGGGGGACTAGAGAGGCCGAGAAAGAGGAAAAAGAAAAAGATTTTCATTCCGATTCCGTTCCTGCCCAACTCTGTTTAGAAAATACCCAAAAAATAGTATAAAAGTTACAAAAACTAAAAAACATTATTCTGGCTTTATTTTTAGCCAAACCAGACTGGGAAAAGCTGAGAAAGAGGAAAAATAAAATTTCGTTTCGAGTTAATTCCTACCCAACCCGGGCTAGAAAATTCACAAAAAATAGTATAAAAATTTTAAAAAATTAAAAAACATCATTCCGGCTTTATTTCTAGCCAAAAAAGACCAAGAAAGGTTGAGAAAGAGGTAAAAAAAAATTTCATTCCAATTCCGTTCCTACCCAACTCAGATTAGAAAATTCCAAAAAAAAAATAGTATAAAAAATCAAAAAAGTAAAAAACATCATTCCAGCTTTATTTCTAACCAAAACGGGCCTAGAAAGATCAAGAAAGAGAAGAAAAAAATTTTCATTCCGATTCCGTTCCTACCTAACTCAGTTTAGAAAATACCCTAAAAATAGTATAAAAATTCAAAAATTTTAAAAAATCATTTCGGTTTTATTTCTAGCCTAAACGGCCCTAGAAAGGTCAAGAAAGAGAAGAAAAAAAATATATGATTCCGGCTTTATTTCTACCAAAAACAGGTAAGGAAAGGCCAAGAAAGAGGGAAAAAAAATTCATTCCGAGTCCGTTCCTACCCCACTCAGTTTAGAAAATTCCCAAAAAATAGTATAAAAATTCAAAAAATTAAAATACATTATTCCAGCTTTATTTCAAACAAAAATGGGCCAGGAAAGGCTGAGAAAGTGGGGAAAAAAAAAATTTCGTTCCGAGTTCGTTCCTACCCAACCCGGGTCAGAAAATTCCGAAAAAATAGTACAAAAATTAAAAAAACATCATTCTGGCTTTATTTCTACCCAAAATGGGCCAATAAAGGATGGGAAAGAGGAAAAAAAAAAATTTCATTTCGATTCCGTTCCTACCAAACTCGGTCAAGAAAATTAAAAAAAAATAGTAAAAAAGTTCAAAAAAATTTAAAAAATCATTCCAGTTTTATTTCTAGCCTAAACAGGCCTAGCAAGGTCAAGAAAGAGAAATTTTTTTTTTTTTTTTTCCAATTCCATTCCTACCCAACTCGGTTTAGAAAATTCCATTCCGATTCTGTTCCTACGCAACTCTGTTTAGAAAATTCCAAAAAAAAATAGTATAAATTCAAAAAATTAAAAAACATCATTCCGGCTTTATTTCTAACCAAAACGGGCTAAGAAAGGTCGAATAAGAGGGAAATTTTTTTTTTCATTCTTATTCCCGTTCCTACCCAACTCGGTTTAGAAAATTCCCAAAAAATAGTGTAAACATTCAAAAAATTAAAAAACATTATTCATTCCAATTCTATTCCTATCCAACTCGGTTTAATAAATTCGAAAAAAATAGTATAAAATTTTAAAAAATTAAAAAACATCATTCCCATTTTATTTCTAGCCAAAATAGGTCGGGAAAGGCCGAGAAAGAGGAAAAATATAATTTTCGTTCCGAGTCTGTTTCTACCCTACTCGGTTTAGAAAATTCCCACAAAATAGTATAAAAATTCAAAAAAACAAAAAACATCAATCCGGCTTTATTTCTAGCCAAAACGAGCTTAGAAAGGTCGAGAAAGAGAAGAAAAAAAAATTCGTTCCGATTCCATTCCTACCCAACTCGGTTTAGAAAATTCCCAAAAAATATTATAAAAATTTAAAAAATTAAAAAATATCATTCCGGCTTTATTTCTAACCAAAACGGGCCAATAAAGGAATAGAAAAGAGGAAAAAAAAAATTTCGTTCCGAGTCCGTTTCTACCCCACTCGGTTTAGAAAATTCCCAAAAAACAGTATAAAAATTCAAAAAATTAAAATACATTATTCCTGCTTTATTTCAAACAGAAACAGGCCAGGAAAGGATGAGAAAGTGGGAAACAAAAAAATTTCGTTACGAGTCTGTTTCTACCTAACCCGGGTCAGAAAATTCCGAAAAAATAGTACAAAAATTCAAAAAAATAAAAAAAATCATTCCGGCTTTATTTCTAGCCAAAACGGGTAAGAAAAGGCCGAGAAAGAGGGAAATAAACTTCGTTCTGAGTCCGTTCCTACCCAACCAGGTCTAAAAAATTCCCAAAAAATAGTATAAAAATTCAAAAAATTAAAAAACATCATTCCACCTTTATTTCCAGCCAAGAAGCCAGGAAGTCCGTGAAAGAGGGAAAAAAAAAAATTTGTTTCCGAGTCCGTTCCAACCCAGCCCGGTCTAGAATTTTCCCAAAAAATAGTATAAAAATAAAAAAATAAATAAAAAAAACATTATTCTTGCTTTATATCTTGCCAAAATGGGCCTATAAAGGCTGAGAAAGAGGAAAAAACAAAAAACTTCGTTCCGAGACCATTCATACCTAACTCGGTCTAGAAAATTCCAAAAAAATTGTACAAAAATTCAAAAAATTAAAAAACATCATTTCGGCTTTAGTTCTAGCCAAGCCGGACAGGGAAAGGCCGAGATAGAGAAAGAAAATATTCATTTCGAGTCCGTTCCTAGCAAACCCGGTCAAGAAAATTCCAAAAAATTAGTATAAAAGTTCAAAAAATTAAAAAAAATCATTTCGGCATTATTTATATAAAAACCGGGCCAGGAAAGGCCGAGAAAGAGAAAAAAAAAATTTCGTTCAAAGAACATTCTTACCAAACCCGGGCTAGAGAATTCCAAAAAAACAGTCTAAAAATTACAAAAATTGAAAAACATAATTCTGGCTTTATTTCTAGCCAAATCGGGCCGGGAAAAGCTGAGATAGAGAAAAAATAAATTTCGTTCCGATTCTGTTCCTACGCAACTCTGTTGAGAAAATTCCAAAAAAAAAAGTATAAAATTCAAAAAATTAAAAATCATCATTCTGGCTTTATTTCTAACCAAAACGGGCTTAGAAAGGTCAAATAAGGGGGGAAAATTTTTTGTTCTTATTCCCGTTATTGCTGATGTGAACCCCGTCAAGAATAACGAGACCCAACAACGAAAGGGAACCCAAGATCGTTCTATGGATAGATTTGAATGGAATACCTCAACCCGTTGTTTATGACAAACAAGAACCTCGGTATAAGGAAGACGCCACAAACGGTGGTGGAAACTCCGTTTGATAAGTCAAGATGAATGCCACGAGAAATCCCGATAAGTTCGAATAGTTCTTCAAAGAACCAAAGAGAATAAACCTCACAAGTTTTTATGAATATTCAAAAAATGTCATCCAAAAACGTTTACAGACTTAGGAGCCTATTTAAGGGCTCCATAAAACTTGACAGACAAGAAATTATATTCTAAAAAAACTCCTAATTGATACCTAACCATATCAGGAATCAAATTTGACCTAAAAAGCATTAAATGCACCTAAAAACAAGGAAATAAATCACCTAAACCTAAAATAACGTTTTTTTACATAAAAATACCAAAAATAATAAATTGCAATAATTAAATAGTAAATTGTGTCGTGCATCACGATCCTTCTAGAATAAGCCCAAAATATTTCTTGCCAATTCTTAGCCTTGACCGGATCCTTCTAGAACTTGAATCAAGGTGACGATTCTTTGCTGCCCACGTGGATCATACTCAATGGGCCTCCACGAATTTGCTTGAGCCCAAAACTCTTGGATGAGTCTGCTGAGTACATCCTTGAACTTCTTTGCTTGTGCTCTCGTAACCGGCCCAATTGGTACTTGAACGAGATCATTCAAAGCGGTGCCTTGGTCTCCATCAATTGCCCAACTCGGTTTAGAAAATTTCCAAAAAATAGTTTAAAAATTCAAAAAATTAAAAAACATCATTCGTTCCGATGCCATTCCTACCCAACTCGGTTTAGAAAATTAAAAAAAAATAGTATAAAATTTAAAACAAATTAAAAAACATCATTCCCACTTTATTTCTAGCCAAAACAGATCAGGAAAGGTTGGGAAAGAGAAAAAATATAATTTTTGTTCCGAGTCTGTTTCTACCCTACTTGGTTTAGAAAATTCCCACAAAATAGTATAAAAATTAAAAAAATTAAAAAAATCAATCCGGCTTTATTTCAGGCCAAAACGAGGGCATAGAGAGGCCGAGAAAGAGGAAAAAAAAAATTAAGATTTTCGTTCTGATACCGCTCCTACCTAACTCTGTTTAGAAAATACCCAAAAAATAGTATAAAAATTCAAAAAATTAGAAAACATTATTTTGGCTTTATTTCTTGCCAAAACAGGCCTAGAAAGGTCGAGAAAGAGGAAAAAAAAAAAATCGTTCTGATTCCATTCTTACCCAACTCAGTTTAGAAAATTCCAAAAAAACAGTATAAAAATTACAAAAACTAAAAAACATCATTCTAGCTTTATTTCTAGCCAAACCAGGCTGGGAAAAGCCGAGAAAGAGAAAAAATAAAATTTCGTTCCAAGTTAATTCCTACCTAACCCGGGCTCGAAAATTCACAAAAAATAGTGTAAAAATTAAAAAAATATATCATTCCGGCTTTATTTCTAGCCAAAACAGACCAGAAAAGGTCGAGAAAGAGAAAAAAAAAATTGTTCCGTTTCCGTTCCTACCTAACTCAGTTTAGAAAATACCCAAAAAATAGTATAAAAATTCAAAAAATCTAAAAAACTCATTCCGGTTTTATTTCTACCCAAAATGGGCCTAGAAAGGTCGAGAAAGAGAAGAAAAAAATATCGTTCCGATTCCATTCCTACCCAACTCAGTTTAGAAAATTCCCAAAAAATAGTATAAAAATTCAAAAACTAAAAAATATCATTCCAGCTTTATTTCTACCCAAAACGGACCAATAAAGGATGAGAAAGACTGAAAAAAAAATATTTAGTTCCGAGTCCGTTCCTACCCCACTCGGTTTAGAAAATTCCCAAAAAACAGTATAAAAATTCAAAACATTAAAAAACATTATTCCTGTTTTATTTCAAACAAAAACAGGCCAGGAAAGGCTGAGAAAGTAAAAAAAAAAAAAAAAAAAAAAAAAAAAAAAAAATCGTTCCGAGTCCGTTCCTACTCAACCTAGGTCAGAAAATTCCGAAAAAATAGTACAGAAATTCAAAAAAAAAAAAAAAAACATCATTCCGGCTTTATTTCTAGCCAAAACGGGTAAGGAAAGGCCGAGAAAGAGGGAAAAAAAATTCGTTCTAAGTCCGTTCCTACCCAACCGGGTCTAGAAAATTCCCAAAAAATAGTATAAAAATTCAAAAAATTAAAAAACATCATTCCACCTTTATTTCCAGCCAACAGGCCGGGAAGGCCGAGAAAGAGGAAAAAAAAAATTTTGTTTCCGAGTCCGTTCCAACTCAGCCCGGTCTAGAATTTTCCCAAAAAATAGTATATAAAAAAAAAAAAATCATTCTGGCTTTATTTCATGCCAAAATGGGCCTATAAAGGCTGAGGAAGAGTAAAAAACAAAAAACTTCGTTCTGAGTCCATACCTACCAAACCCGGTCAAGAAAATTCCAAAAAAATAGTATAAAAGTTCAAAAAATTAAAAAAGTCATTTCGGCATTATTTATATAAAAACCGGGCTGGGAAAGGCCGAGAAAGAGAAAAAAAAATTTTCGTTCAAAGAACATTCTTACCAAACCCGGGCTAGAGAACTCCAAAAAAAAGTCTAAAAATTACAAAAACTGAAAAACATCATTCCGGCTTTATTTCTAACCAAACCAGGCCGGGAAAAGTCAAGAAAGAGGAAAAATAAAATTTCCTTTCTAGTTAATTCCTACCCAACTCGGGCTAGAATATTCACAAAAAATAGTATAAAAATTAAAAAAATTAAAAAATATCATTCCAACTTTATTTCTAGCCAAAACGGACCAGCAAAGGTCGAGAAAGAGGAAAAAAAAATTCGTTCTTATTCCTGTTCCTACCCAACTTGGTTTAGAAAATTCCCAAAAATAGTATAAAAATTCAAAAAATTAAAAATACATCTTTCGTTCCGATTCTGTTCCTACCCAACTCGGTTTAGAAATTTTGACAAAAACAGTTTAAAATTTTAAAAAATTAAAAAACATCATTCCCACTTTATTTCTAGCCAAAACGGACCAGGAAAGGTCGAGAAAGAGGAAAAAAAAATTTCGTTCTCATTCCTGTTCCTACCCAACTTGGTTTAGAAAATTCCCAAAAATAGTATAAAAATTCAAAAAATTAAAAATACATCTTTCATTCCGATTCCGTTCCTACCAAACTCGGTTTAGAAATTTTGGCAAAAATAGTTTAAAATTTTAAAAAATTAAAAAACATCATTCCCACTTTATTTCTAGCCAAAATAGGTCAAGAAAGGCCGAGAAATAGGAAAAATATAATTTTTCGTTCTAAGTCCGTTTCTACCCTACTTGGTTTAGAAAATTCCCACAAAATAGTATAAAAATTCAAAAAATTAGAAAACATCAATCCGGTTTTCTTTCATGCCAAAACGAGGGCCTAGAGTGGTCGAGAAAGAGGGAAAAAAAAAATTGTTCCGATTTCGCTCCTACCTAACTCTGTTTCGAAAATATCCAAAAAAATAGTATAAAAATTCAAAAAACTAAAAATATCATTCCGGCTTTATTTCTTGCCAAAACAGACCAGGAAAGGTCGAGAAAGAGGAAAAAGAAAATTTCATTCCAAATCCATTCCTACCCAACTTGGTTTAGAAAATTCCAAAAAAAATAGTATAAAAAATCAAAAAATTAAAAAACATCATTCCAGCTTTATTTCTAGCCAAAACAGGCCTAGAAAGGTCGAGAAAGAGAAAAAATTTTTTTGTTCCAATTCCATTTCTACCTAACTCAGTTTAGAAAATACCCAAAAAATAGTATAAAAATTCAAAAAATTAAAAAAAAATTATTCCGATTTTATTTCTAGCCAAAACGGGCCTAGAAAGGTCAAGAAAGAGAAAAAAAAAATTCATTCCGATTCCGTTCCTACACAACTTGGTTTAGAAAATTTCCAAAAAATACTATAAAAATTCAAAAAAATCAAAAAATATCATTCTGGCTTTATTTCTACTTGAAACAAGCCAATAAAGGCCGAGAAAGAGGAAAAAAAAATTTTTTTGTTCCGAGTCAGTTCCTACCCCACTCGGTTTAGAAAATTACCAAAAAACAGTATAAAAATTCAAAAAAATTAAAAAACATTATTCCTGCTTTATTTCAAACAAAAACAGGCCAGGAAAGGTTGAGAAAGTGGAATAAAAAAAATTCGTTCCGAGTTCGTTCCTACCCAACCTGGGTCAGAAAATTCCGAAAAAAATAGTACGAAAATTCAAAAAACTATAAAAACATCATTCTGGCTTTATTTATAGCCAAAATGGGTAAGGAAAGGCCGAGAAAGAGGGAAACAAAATTCGTTCTGAGTCCATTCCTACCCAACCAGGACTAGAAAATTCCAAAAAAATAGTATAAAAATTAAAAAACATCATTCCACCTTTGTTTCCAGCCAACAGGCCGGGAAGGCCGAGAAAGAGGAAAAAATAAATTTGTTTCCGAGTCCGTTCCAACCCAGCCTAGTCTAGAATTTTCCCAAAAAATAGTATAAAAATTAAATAAATAAATAAGTAAAACATCATTCTGGCTTTATTTCTTGCCAAAATGGGTCTATAAAGGTTGAGAAAGGGGAAAAAAAAAAATCTTCGTTACGAGTCCGTTCATACCTAACCAGGTCTAGAAAATTCTAAAAAAATAGTACAAAAATTCAAAAAATTAAAAAACATCATTCTGGCTTTATTTCTAGCCAAACCGGACCGGGACAGGCCAAGAAAGAGAAAAAAAAATATTCGTTCCAAGTCCGTTCCTACCAAACCGGGTCAAGAAAATTCCAAAAAAATAGTATAAAAGTTCAAAAAATTAAAAAAATAATTTCAGCATTATTTATATAAAAACCAGGCCGGGAAAGGCTGAGAATTAGAAAGAAAAAAAATTTCGTTCAAAGAACATTCTTACCCAACCCGGGCTAGAGAATTCCAAAAAAACAGTCTAAAAATTACAAAAACAGAAAAACATCATTCTGGCTTTATTTCTAGCCAAATCGGGCCGGGAAAGGCCGAGAAAGAGGAAAAATATAATTTTCGTTCCGAGTCCGTTTCTACCCTACTCGGTTTAGAAAATTCCCACAAAATAGTATAAAAATTAAAAAAATTAAAAAAATGAATCTGGCTTTATTTCATGCCAGAACGGGCGCCTAGAGAGGCCGAGAAAGAGGAAAAAAAAAAATTCGTTCTGATTCCATTCCTACCTAACTCTGTTTAGAAAATACTCAAAAAATAGTATAAAAATTCAAAAAACTAAAAAAACATCTTTCCGGCTTTATTTCTTACCAAAACGGGCATAGAAAGGTCGAGAAAGAGAAAAAAAAAATTTCGTTCCGATTTCATTCTTACCCCACTCGGTTTAGAAAATTCCAAAAAAATAGTGTAAAAATTACAACAAGTAAAAAACATAATTCTGGCTTTATTTCTAGCCAAACCAAGCTGGGAAAAGCTGAGAAAGATGAAAAATAAAATTTCGTTTCGAGTTAATTCCTACCCAACCCGGGCCAGAATATTCACAAAAAATAGTATAAAAATTAAAAAACATCATTCCTATTTTATTTCTAGCCAAAATGGACCAAGAAAGGTTCAGAAAGAGGAAAAAAAAAAGTTTCAATCCAATTCCGTTCCTACCCAACTCGGTTTAGAAAATTCCAAAAAAAAAAAAATAGTATAAAAAATAAAAAATTAAAGAACATCATTCCGGCTTTGTTTCTAGCCAAAACGGGCCTAGAAAGGTCGAGAAAGAGAAAAAAAAATCGTTCCGATTCCGTTCCTACCCAACTCAATTTGGAAAATACCCAAAAAATAGTATAAAAATTCAAAAAATTAAAAAAAATCATTCAGGCTTTATTTCTAGCCAAAACGTGCCTAGAAAGGTTGAGAAAGAGAACAAAAAAATTTCGTTCCAATTTCATTCCCACCCAACTTGGTTTAGAAAATTCCCAAAAAATAGTGTAAAAATTCAAAAAATTAAAAAATATCATTCCGACTTTATTTCTAGCCAAACGGGAGAGGAAAGGCTGAGAAAGAGGGAAACAAAATTCGTTTTGAGTCCGTTCTTACCAAACCGAGTCTAGAAAATTCCCAAAAAATAGTATAAAAATTTAAAAAATTAAAAAACATCATTCCACCTTTATTTCCAGCCAACAGGCCGGCAAGGCCGAGAAAGAGAAAAAAAAAAATTTGTTTCCAAGTCCGTTCCAACCTTGCCCCGGTCTAGAATTTTTACAAAAAATAGTATAAAAATTAAAAAAAAAAAACAAATAACAAAAATATCATTCTGGCTTTATTTCTTGCCAAAATGGGCCTATAAAGGCTAAGAAAGAGGAAAAAACAAAAAGCTTCGTTCTGAGTCCGTTCGTACCTAACTTGGTCTAGAAAATTCTAAAAAAATAGTTCAAATATTCAAAAAACTAAAAAACATCATTCCGGCTTTATTTCTAGCCAAACCAGACCGGGACAGGCCGAGAAAGAGAAAAAAAATATTCGTTCTGAGTCCGTTCCTACCAAACCCGGTCAACAAAATTCCAAAAAAATAGTATAAAAGTTAAAAAAATTAAAAAAAATCATTTCGGCATTATTTATATAAAAACCAGGCCAAGAAAGAGAAAAAAAAAATTTCGTTCAAAGAACATTCTTACCCAACCCGGGCTAGAGAATTCTAAAAAAACAATCTAAAAATTACAAAAACTGAAAAACATCATTCCGGCTTTATTTCTAGCCAAACTGGGCCGGGAAAAGCCGAGAAAGAGGAAAAATAAAATTTCGTTCCGATTCTGTTCCTACGCAACTCTGTTTAGAAAATTCCAAAAAATAGTATAAAATTCAAAAAATTAAAAAACATTATTCCGGCTTTATTTCTAACCAAAACGGGCTTAGAAAGGTCGAATAAGAGGGAAAAAAAAATTTCGTTCTTATTCCCGTTCCTACCCAACTCGATTTAGAAAATTCCCAAAAAATAGTATAAAAATTCAAAAAATTAAAAAAACATCATTCGTTCCGATTTTGTTCCTACCCAACTCGGTTTAGAAAATTTGAAAAAAATAGTATAAAATTTTAATAAATTAAAAAACATCATTCCCACTTTATTTCTAGCCAAAACAGGTCGGGAAAGGCCGAGAAAGAGGAAAAATATAATTTTCGTTCCGAGTCCGTTTCTACCCTACTCGGTTTAGAAAATTCCCACAAAATAGTTCAAAAATTCAAAAAATCTAAAAACATCAATCCGGTTTTATTTCATGCCAAAACGGGTGCCTAGAGAGGCCGAGAAAGAGAAAAAAAAAAAAAAGATTTTCGATCCGATTCTGTTCCTATCTAACTCTGTTTAGAAAATACCCAAAAAAATAGTATAAAAATTCAAAAACAAAAAAACATTATTTCGGCTTTATTTCTTGCCAAAACGGGCCTAAAAAGGTCAAGAAAAAGAAAAAAAAAATCGTTCCGAATCCATTCTTACCCAACTCGGTTTAGAAAATTCCAACAAAACAGTATAAAAATTACTAAAACTAAAATTCATCATTCTGGCCTTATTTGTAGCCAAACTAGGCTGGGAAAAGCTGAGAAAGAGGAAAAATAAAATTTCGTTTCGAGTTAATTCCTACCTAACCTGGGCCAGAAAATTCACAAAAAATAGTATAAAAATTAAAAAAATTAAAAAAACATCATTCAGACTTTATTTCTAGTCAAAAAGGACCAGGAAAGGTCGAGAAAGAGGAAAAAAAAATTTTCATTCCAATTCCGTTTCTACTCAACTCGGTTTAGAAAATTCCAAAAAAAAATAGTATAAAAAATCAAAAAATTAAAAAACATCATTTTGGCTTTATTTCTAGCTAAAACGGGCCTACAAAGGTCGAGAAAGAGAAAAAAAAAATTTCGTTCCGATTCCATTCCTACCTAACTCAGTTTAGAAAATACCCAAAAAATAGTTTAAAAAAATTCAAAAAATAAAAAAAAAATCATTCCGATTTTATTTCTAGCCAAAATAGGCCTAGAAAGGTCGAGAAAGGGAAAAAAAAAATTTCGTTCTGATTCCATTCCTACCCAACTCG
The DNA here is from genome assembly GCA_023621385.1 of Quercus gilva. Lineage (NCBI taxonomy): Eukaryota > Viridiplantae > Streptophyta > Magnoliopsida > Fagales > Fagaceae > Quercus > Quercus gilva. The sequence goes on along the minus strand of CM042478.1, from coordinate 29,323,628 downwards.
GTTTAGAAAATTCCCAAAAAATAGTATAAAAATTTAAAAAACTAAAAAATATCATTCCGGCTTCATTTCTACCTAAAATGGGCCAATAAAGGCTGAGAAAGAGGGAAAAAAAATTCGTTCTGAGTCCATTCCTACCCCACTTGGTTTAGAAAATTCCCAAAAAAAGTATAAAAACTAAAAAAAAAAAATTAAAAAACATTATTCCTGCTTTATTTCAAACAAAAACAGGCCAGGAAAGGCTAAGAAAGTGGAAAAAAAAAATTTTCATTTCGAGTCCGTTCCTCCCCAACTTGGGTCAGAAAATTCCGAAAAAATAGTACAAAAATTCAAAAAACTAAAAAAACATCATTCCGGCTTTATTTCTAGCCAAAACGGGTAAGGAAAGGCCAAGAAAGAGGGAAATAAAATTCGTTCGAAGTCTGTTCCTACCCAACCGAGTCTAGAAAATTCCCAAAAAATAGTATAAAAATTCAAAAAATATCATTCCACCTTTGTTTCCAGCCAATAGACCGGGAAGGCCGAGAAAGAGGAAAAAAAAAATTGTTTTCGAGTCCGTTCCAACCCAGCCCGGTCTAGAATTTTCCCAAAAAATAGTATAAAAATAAAATAAATAAATAAATAAAAATAATCATTCTGGCTTTATTTCTTGCCAAAATGGGCCTATAAAGGCTGAGAAAGAGGAAAAAACAAAAAACTTCGTTTCGAGTCTGTTCATACCTAACCCGGTCTAGAAAATTCTAAAAAATTAGTACAAAAATTCAAAAAATTAAAAAACATCATTCCGGCTTTATTTCTATCCAAACCGGACTGGGACAGGTCAAGAAAGAGAAAAAAAATATTTGTTCCGAGTCCGTTCCTACCAAACACGGTCAAGAAAATTCCAAAAAAATAGTATAAAAGTTCAAAAAATTTTAAAAAAATCATTTCATCATTATTTATATAAAAACCGGGCCGGAAAAGGCCGAGAAAGAGAAAAAAAAAATTTCGTTCAAAGAACATTCTTACCCAACCCGGGCTAAAGAATTCCAAAAAAATAGTCTAAAAATTACAAAAACTGAAAAACATCATTCTGGCTTTATTTCTAGCCAAATCGGGCCGGGAAAAGCTGTGAAAGAGGAAAAATAAAATTTCATTCCGATTCTTCGTTAAGAGACTATGAATTCCATCTTGAGAATATATGTTCCATCAACACTAAATGTGGCTGCCCAACATACTGAGGTTTTAACCGTTACTTTAGATCTCACTCCTGATATATCAAAGCAACCTACACCTTATGATCAAGTTTATTATTCTCTTAAGATTAAGAGTTCATGCAAATATAAGTCATGAGATTTATTATTCATTTGACAGTCTTTAGGAGAATAATAAATCTTACAGCGGTCCAGTTCAATATGTCTTAACTCTTAAAACATATTAACACATCAACTAGAAGTCTCCATTTCCATGATTAAAACAAATCATCATAGTTGATATGTTATAGTCTTTGCAGATGAAATGCCCAATTTCATCACCAACTACGAACTATAATTTTGAGTTTACAAAGAACTTGTGATTTATATCTTCTGTGATTTTTCACATAAATCACATACTATGCATCTCATGGACTATATGATAATATCTGAATATTCATGTTACCATTATTTCAGATAATAATAAAACAACTTTATTAAACACAATATTAAGTCATACATAATAACTTTAGAGATTGTTAAAGTCAACAAGCCTTCTATATATATGTCTAAACTACATGTATTCGTTAGTCTAATATGATCTATCAATATATATTGCATATGAATAATAAAAGAATAATATAATCACCAATCCTATTATATAACTATAAGCTACCTTTGTCTTTACTTGGAACTTTACTAACAAAGAAGAGGCAAACTCAAACAGGGCAAACTCTAAAAGGCTAAAACAAAAATTGAACAGAGCATTATTATCAAGTGAAAAACGCTTCCCATGAATCAATAGATTGGTTGAGGCCACCAATACACACAAACATTACACTATGGGCTAGTACCAAACTATCAAGAACTTTGCCTACAATACTAGCTGATATATTATGAAAGAGGTATATCTAAACCAAACCCAAAATTTAGATAAATGAAATAAACAAGCAAATACATTTACTAAACCACAATACATTAACAAAAAACAAAAAAACAAAAGATAAGGATCTAAGAAGACCAACCTTTTGGGTTTGATTATGATTGGGAGAAAGAGAGAGAGAATGAACAATAGATGGAGATAAGGTTTTTTTATTTTATTTTTTTTAATAGTGAAATAGGAGTGTTAATTGAGTGAGGGGGCAAGGGAGGGCGGGGATTGAAAAAAAAAAAAAAAAAAAGATGGGAGGTGCTTGGTTTCTAGTGAAAGGGAGAGAGAGAGTGCTAGGGAGCTAGTGTTAATTGAGTGAGGGGGCAAGGGAGGGCGGGGGATTGAAAAAAAAGAAAGAAAGATGGGAGGCGCTTGTTTTTTAGTGAAAGGGAGAGGGAGAGTGCTAGGGAGCTAGGGTTTTGCCTTTTCCTTTTTTTTTTTTTTTTAAAAAAAAAACTAAAAGATAAAAATGATATTGTGGGGTTTTCTTTTTTATAAAAAAATAATAATAATAAGGCATGGTTGGGTTTGTTTTAAATCAACGTAACTTTATTTATATATTTATTTTTATAACAACAGTATGTATTTCATTTATGACAACCACGCCATTTTTTTTTTTTTTTTTTTTGTTGGTCACTTTGAAATGTCACTTTTTATTAATTATTATTATTAATAAAAGATAGAAACACTATGAAATCTCACTTCTTGCAAATTTTTTTTTTTTTTTTTTAACATCAGGTTTTCATTTTTGATAAAAGAAGATAGATTGTTTATTTATTCAATATCTAAATTTAAAATAGGAAAGAGAGATGAGAGACACTCTTCACATCGGCCAAAGCTTGAATGTGAATGCGACTTGTGGATGATTTAAGAAATGAAGATGTGGATTTAGTGAAGGGATTTCTTACTATGTACCCACAATTTTTCAGTTTTCTAATGGGTCATAGACCCAACTTCAATGTTGACCATGTTTAACCAAATATTGACCAATTTTGACCAAGTTTTGCAAACTTTGACTACTCATATTCTCAATCCGACCGACTGAGAATATGTCATACTTTACAAACACCAATATATCACCACATTCTTCCAATCCAACGGTTAGATTTTGGATTTAAGTCTAGAACATTATGGACATGTGTCATTGTACCAATACATAAAAAATTTTGATTGGTCACGTTCTCACAATCCAACCATTTGATTGAGCTCAAAGTTCATCAAAACAAATATTTTATCATACTCTTTCAATCCAATGGTCAAATTTTAAAACAGATTACGGCATAAGATGGAAGTGTGTTGTTGTATCCACCTATCATGAAACTTCAATCACTAAAAATATTCAATACTCTTTCAAGATAGTTATATACTATATAAACATTACTAAGAATTGAGAAAATGATCTAAAAAACACAACCCAAAATCTACAAAATATCATAATGGATTTGTATGTGACTTTTGACTACCTTGTTTTGCTATTTTAAAACTTGAAATTGATAAAAACATGAAAATCAAGAAAACCTTAAAACACTGACTAATACCCAAAACCCACTTAAAACCTCCCTTGTCAACCTAATTTGATCAAATCTAGTGGTCCTGGAACCAACTTTGAAGTTTGACCAAAGATTGAACAAGTTTAATAGACTTTAACGAATGTTTGCAAGATTTGACTACTATGTTCTCACAATCTGACCGTGATTGTCACTGTAATTTACAAACACAAATACTTCACCACATTCTTCCAATCCAACGATCAGATTTTGGATCTCTATCTGGTTGCATGATGGACACATATTGTTATACCCACCTAATGGGAAACTTTGATTAACCCTATTGACACAATCCGACCATCCAAAATGGTTGAAATATGCCATCAAAGCTAGGAGATGATCGAAATACCCATAAACTTCTAAAATAACCAAAACACAACCCAAAACCTACAAAATTACCAAAGTGCCCCTCAAAGCTTTAAGATGATCAAAATACCTTTTACCTCTAAAATGACCAAAATAGCCCTTAAGTACTTGGAGGGTTTTGAAAGATGTTTTTGTGCAGCTTTTAAAATCAAGATTGAGGAAAATTCATCATTCAAAGAAAATAACTATTTTTTATGGCCATATTTATGTTGGAAATCACCTTTATTGTGACAGATTTACCTTACCGTCACTAATACTTTCTTTTCTTAAGAAAATTTTAACTATTAACAACAACCAACATGTTTGTCGCAAATAACAAATGCAATATATAGTGATGGAAAAAAAAAATGTGAAACACATGAAAAATAAGGGCATGAATTCCCCCTTTGGAAAAATTACCATTGTCGACGGCTTAGGTCCATCACAAATCTTATTTATTGCAAGGGATCCAAGTCCATCACTAATACATTCTTTCTTTTAAAACAAATTAACTATTTACGTCGGTCAACATGTTCGTCACAAATACAAACTCAATTAGAAAAAAATAAAAATAAAAATTGTGATGGATAAATGTCATCACAAATGTGAAAACTAAGGGGGGAATTTTCCCTCCAAAATATTTTACCATTTTCGATGGCTTTATGTCTATCACTAATATTCTCTTTTCTGTTTACGATGGAAGAAAGTTTGTAACAAATACTAACACCATAAAAAAAAATATTTTTCGTATTTGCAACGCATGAAAGCCGTCACAAGTGTTAATACTTCCAATAGTTTTTCTTCGGTCGTCGTAAATCATACTTTATTAGTGACGAATATTTTTATTCTGTTGCAAAAAGTAAGGCGGGAGCACTTCCCTCCAAAAAAAATCATATTTTCGACAAAAATAGTAGGCATTTTCGACAGACTTATTTTGCCGTCACAACTATTTTAATATTTGATGAGTAATTGTCGACGAAAGAGACTTGCCATCGTAAAAGCTAGTTTTTCCGACAGCTTTTTGTAGTCATCAAAAAAGTTTCGTCACAAATAGCTATCTTTTTTGTAGTGATATTATTTTATTTATATTTATATTAAAAATGAAAAATACTAAAGTTCTAAATTTTTTTTTTCCAATATTTTCTATAAACTTATGATATGATAAGTGGTTATTGGAGGGAACAATTAGTTAATTGAAAGAGATGATAGCTTTTATTATAATAAAATGTTTTGAAATCGATGGGCTTTAATTATATGCAAGCAACTACTACACATATATTTTCTTAGTATAATCGACATTAAATTTTTTTGCTATTTTATTTAGGTTGTGGAAATAAGTGATAAATTTGCTCATTATAATTTCCAATTAATTGTTATTGTTGGTACATATGTGATTTCATGTGACTTGTTGTGGTGATGGATATATTGTTAAGGGTGATGGAGATGCACTATTAATATGGTTATTAGTGTTAGATGTATTCTTTTAAGTTCTCATTAACTAGAGCACTACAATGTTCTTATATATTTATTCAGTTTAATTTAAAATATTGCAGACCAATGCTAGAGAAGGAGATCACAATGTAAATAATGACACAAGATGACTATGAGGAGGAAAATGACTCTGAGATGGAGGACGACACTGACTCAGATGATAATTGATCTTCCAATATTTATGCTTTCAAGTTTAGTAAAGGATATAATATAGCCTTTGTGTATTATTGAACAACATGCTAATTAATATTTTCATTTTTAATTCACTTATTAGTTTTGAACAATTATGGATTTGTGTTTGTTATTTGAATGGAGAAACTTTTATGAACAATTATGGATTTGTGTTTGTAATTTATATATTAATTATTCCATATACAAAAATATTTGATATTATCAAATAAAATAAAAATATCATAAATTTTTTTTCGACAGAGCTATTTTTTTGCAAATAATGTATGAGTGACAAGATAAACGGTTTTTAATAACGGCTAAAGTTCGTCAAAAAAAAAAAAAGTAATTGGTTGCATTGATGTTATATTTTTGATGAAAAACTAGGTATTTACGATGGCTTTTAGTCATTGAAAAAATACATTAATGACGATCATTGTTCGTCGCAAAAGGTATTTGGTCAACCAACTTCCTCGTTTGAAGTTCTATTTTTGACGACAAGGCAAGTATTTATGATGAATTTTAGTTGTCGAAAAAAATACATTAACGACAGCCTTAGTTCGTCGTCGTCCAACTTCCTCGTATGAAGTTGAATTTGCGACGGCAATTATTAAGTACTTACGACGGAGTTTTGCTATCGAAAATAAATGTTAGCAACGGCCTTGTCGGCAATATAGTATTATCGACGAGGCTTTTGCCGACGGACGTCGATGGCTTTTTACCATCGATAATACGAATTTGCGATGGCTTTTTGTGCTTTTACAACGAACTTTGACCATCGCAAATAAACTTATTTTTTGTAGTGTATCTCTTTCTCACTCTTGGGTGGAGCCATTTCTAATATGGTTTTGATCTTTGATGGGTCAACTTCTATCTCTTTATCACTTACCAAGAAGACTAACAAATTCCCCGCAGTTACCCCAAAAGTGCATTTTTGTAGGTTCAATCTCAGTTAATAACATGACCCTCTTTCTCCTTGGATTTTACAATCATGTCATCAATGTACATTTCTACCTCATTTTGCATCATATCATGTAACAAGGCTGTGGCCATTCTTTGATAAGTTCCACCCACATTCTTGAGCCCGAATGGCATCATGGTGTAACAATAAATTCCCCATTCTGTCGTGAAGGTAGTTTTGGTCATATCCCAAGAAGTCATTTTGATTTGGTTATATCCTGAGAAACTATCCATGAAAGACATCAAGGCACTACCAGCTGTGTTATCCACTAAAACATCTATGTGTGGAATAGGGAAGTCATCCTTAGGGCAAGCCTTTTTCAAATCCTTAAAATCCACGAACATTCTTACCTTCCCATATTTCTTCGATACGGGAACAACATTGGCTATCCATTCAGCTTGGTGTATGGATTTGATGAACCTTACTTTCAATTGCTTGGTGTCCTCGTTTTTGATCTTTAGAAGCTATTCGATTCTCATACGTCTCAACTATTGCTTGCCGGGTACTGTGTGAGTATGAGTATCAATGTGGTATTGAGCTATCTCGGGATCAATACTAGGCATATCTTTATAAGACCATGCAAACACTTCTTAAAACTTTGTGAGTAGCTTTTTGAGATCTTTTCTTTCTTTCTCATTTAGGGTTGAGCCAATTTTAATTAAGCGTGGATTCTCATCATTGCCCAAATTAAGAGTTTCAAAAGTTAGTTCCATAGGTTCAATTTTCTTTTCCAATTGTTTATTAACTTCATTTTCAAATTCATTAAAATTATTTAAGTGCAGAATTTCAATATTATAAGACACATCAAAATAAGCCAAATCGGAATTCATCTTATTAAAAATGTTGAAAAGTACATTGGGACTTGCATTACAAACTTTCTTTCCCACATTTTTAGAAAACCTAACCCAAGTCCAATTATTAAGTTGCCCCACAGTAGGCATGGTGAAGGTAGAAGGATCGTTTGGTTCCTCATGGGTGATGGCGAACACGTCCCCCTCCCTTTTCAACAAAATCTCTATTGCTTCAGCATCCATGTGGTCCACCCAGTCGACTTCCTCTTGAACTTCCTTGATCACTATAGTAGGCTTCTCCCTAAAGTAAGCTTCTTGTTGAAGAATATCTCCCAACCAAGACACATTTTTCCATCTTTACCTACACAAAGTTTGGGAAAGCCACAAAAAGGGAAGTCTTCCCCTTCTTTCACAAAGTTTCCATTAAGGGTACCAAGGTTCTTCTTGATTCCATTGCAGCCTTCAAAGAATCCCAAACCTTCCTTGGTTGGTTGAGTCTTGAAATTGGAGAATTTAGCCACCCCTTTTCCTTTTTTCCCAAGACCCATACCAAGCATATACCCAATTTTCTTCATTATTGCAATACCCTATGACTACAATATGAGAGCAAATCTGTAGTATACCTTTCATCCTTTAATCCATAATCAGCCATGTTCACAAACTTGAAGCCACTCATTTGGATTTCACTTCCTCCTTCCTCGAGTCGACAAATCGGTGCTAGGATTTCACCATCACCAAGCACTATGACAATCTCTCCTTTCCATAGGATTTTCATCTTTTGGTGTAGGGAAGAGGGAATAGCCCCAATAGGATGAAGCAATGTCCTTCCTAAGAGAAGGTTGTAATTGGGAGTGATATCCATGACGTGGAATTCCATAATTGTCTCCAATAAACCAATCATGCAAGGAGCTTTGAAAGTCCTCATAACCTTCCTTGAAGTATTGTCATATGCCCTAACAGTCAAAGGATAGGGTATGATTGTCTCCAGATCTAAGCCAATGGTAAGAGTAGTCCTAAAAGGCATAAATTCAATGCGGATCCTTTATCAATCAACACCATGGGAATCTTGGCAACCCTTCACGAGTGGGTTAAGGAATGGTTGCTATTGATGCTATCCATTTCTTTAAGTAACTAGACCTATACTTAAGGCACTGCCTTTACTTTGTGTACAAAATCCCATTGTAACATTCACAACCAATAAAAGAAACTTCCTCGATGGTGATTTGCAAAGGTCTAGTGTGAGTGGCTCTTTCGGGAGGAAGCTCCTCATCGAAAAAAGCAAGAAAAAGATGAAATGAGGCCTCAACTCCCATGAGAGATAATACTTCTTGTGGTGTAGTTTCTATGGGCACCTTCTTCCCATTCAATGCATCTAAGAGAGCACTACGATGCTTGTGAGAAGCCATAAGCAAGCCCTATACCAATACATGAGTTTGAGTTTTCTTCAATTGAGTCAAAACTAGATCTTTTTCCTCTTTCTCTTCTTTCCTTTAGGTTCCGTGTCCTAGACCCTTCTCCTTTATCCCTACCAGGATGATCCTTCTCTAAAAAGGATGGTTTATAGTGTTTTCCACTCCTCGTAATGTTGGCCACATTGTCCTCCATGACTATTTTCTTTAGCTTGGTCATTCCTTTGGGAAGTATCCCCCATACAGCCACCACATTCTTTAAAATTTCATCTTCTTCATCCTATATTCCTTGGACTTCCACAGCATTAACCTCCAAGGTTTCTATTAACTTTGAACAATCCTATTCGATCTCATCTATTTGCACCCGATTCTGATATGGAGGAGGAACTCGGTGAAAATTAGGCAAAAGGTTCTTCCTAATGCTAGGCTTGGTGATGATATTGGGATTTGGGAGGGTTTCATTGTCTATGAGCTCTTGTATTACTTGTTTAAGGCGGAAGCAATTGTCAGTTTTATGGCCGGATTTCTAGTGGAAGTGACAATATTCATTAAGGTTCCAAGTAAGAGGCACATGATTAAGCATGGGTATGGGATCTAGAGGTTTGATGAATCCTTTGGAGGTCAAATTTTCAGATGCTTGGGCAAGGGTCATTCCTAAGTCAGAAAATTCTTAGCAGGCTTTCTTTGTGAAGCTTGGGTAGGCTAAGGTTTGTTGAGGTATGATGGCACTTACATTAACAGGATTAGATGCTTTAGAGGAAGTTTCTCCTCCTCTTTATGTCTTCTTAATTAGAGGTTTACTCTCACCCTTCTCCAACTGTCCATTATTGATGGCATTCTCTGTCCTAGTTCCACAATCACACAACTCCCCAAACGAACTAATAGGCGATGACATGAGCCTACTATTATTATATGCTAGAAGCAAATTCTTGATAATCATGTTGATGTGATTTTTTTCATTTGGCTTATTAACCATCCTAGACACCTTTTCCTTCCACCTTGTCATGTATTCGAAGAATGTTTCCCTTACTCCTTGCTTAATGGTCTCCAAAAGTCACACCAATCATAGTATTGAAGATGAATTGATCCACAAACAACTCCACTAGCTCATTCCATACCTTAGTCTTGCTAGGATCCAAGTTATAGTACGACCTTGATGCACCCTCATGAGTAAGAGAGGAAATGCATGCATAGTTTGTTTCTCATCTAAACCTTTCATTTCGGTAATGCTTAGGTACCATCTAACATGTTGCTTTGGATCTCCAATTCCATCAAACTTTTTCGCATCAGAAATCTTGAACTTCGAAGGTAGTGCAATGTGAGTTTTAGAGCTTATACCCCCCATGTTATAGAGACAATCATCCATCCTTTAGGCCTTGCGAAAGACTAGTTGCATCTTCTTCATCTTCTTTCTCATGGCTACGGTTTCTGTTGTGAGTTTCTCAAATTGCTTGTTCCTTTAATAATCAGCCTTGTCTCTTTCATCCCAACCTTCTACTTATTCATCATTGGGAATCTTTAAATGTGCGGCCTTTTTCAACTTGGCTTCTTCTAGCTTAGTGAGGTGACTCCCCATCTTCTTAAGAAAATCACTTTGTTCTTCCATCACCTTGAATATCTTTTGTGAATTCATCGCTAATTAAAGCGGTCATTGTCACTTGAGATGATTCCCCTTCTTGAAACACTTCTTCTTGGTGTGTTTCCTCAATCTTGACCAAGCATCTTCCAAGCTTTTTTCGAACCCAAATTGGAGTGGGGAATTTTCTTGACCTTGATGGTACAATGATGCCTGAAAAAAAGTCTCATTTTCATTAAGTTTATGTCCCAATTAAAAGGTTCCTTTTTTATTTTTAAATGTTCTTAGAAAGTCTTTAAAGCCATTTTAATGAAGCCCCAATTACAAAATCACTCCCTTTCCTCTCATAAACCTTACCCTTTATTTCATTGGGCTTAGATCCATTTACAATAAAGCTCTTATCTTACTCTCAAAGGCTTTCATTAGAATGTACTTAGAGATTCTCAACCCTTTGTCTCAAACATGGGATTCCAATATATTCATCACCTTTGGGCTCTTCTCTTTCATTTCATTATTATCTTTTTTTTTTTTTTTGAAGTAGCCCTTTAACTAGAATGTATTGTAGCCTTCCTCTCAAGGTCCATGAAGTTCTCATCATTTTGGGCCTAGGCATACAACAAAGAGGCCCAAGATTAGGGAAATTCATATTGACTTTGTAGGATTTTGGATGCTAAGTCCATAGCATACTTGTTATCTTAGGCCTAAAGTCCTCTTTTTCAAAAGGGCTTTTTAATTTGGGCTTATAATAGCAACTAGGCTTTGACCTTATGAACCTTTTAAGTTAAGATATACCTTTGGATTTAGGGATAAACCTTTTATATGTGAGAACTTCTTTTCTTTTATCCCAATTGTCTTAAGGTATGCCATAACTTTAGGGTCATCCTTCCATTTTTTACATCTTTTATTTGTCCTTTAGAATTAGGTGATCACAAGATATATGGTTGAACAAACAAGAGATATATAAAAAGGTACCTTCTTTTGATAGGATCTAGGGTCTCTCTAAGTGTGGGTAGGCTTCTTAAAGCTAAAATGATAGATAAGTAGGTCACTTACAACTAGGTGGGCCATGATTCTAACCGAGGGCCTAAGTGGAACTTTGTGGATTGGTGGCAAACCGTTAATGTACTCAAAGCTTATCATAAGCAATGGCACACATTGTGAGTTAATGGAATGAACTTCGATAGACTTGGGCTCGAATAGAGCCTTCCCACTTATCACCAACCATGGTAAAAGGGACAGTAGAGCCAAGTGATGTGTGTGTAAACAAGTATTGAATAAGCCTTTAAAGTTAAGACATAGGAAACATAGGAATTAAACTCATCAGTCCCTAGCGAAGTCGCCACCTAATTTTTGCAAAAGCCTAGGAACCATGAATATATCGTCCTCTCGAGGAAGGACCTTTTTGATCTTACTACTAGAGTATAGGTTCGAAGTTTAGGTACGGTTTTGGGAAGGTGTTAGGCACCTAAAATCACCCAACCCTAGGGTTGGCTTCCTCTCATTGTGTCTTATGTCTTAACCTTATTAAAGGCATATTCAATATTATATCTATACTCACTCACACACACACACACACACACTAGCATACATTTAAGCATACAACATGGCATCAATCATTGCAAAAAACCTAATCATTCATCTATCATGGCATATCACAACCCAAGCCTAGCATACATCTATCAAGGCATCTCATATCAACCTAGCATTCATCTAGCATCATGTCATCATATCACATCCAGGGAAAAAGCATGTAAACACATAATTGAGGCAGAAACACAAGCATAGAAAGATCCAAGCAAACATGTGATTGCATCTATACATTAAGGAAAACTTATCCAAACAAACATGTTCATCTCTATCATTAAACATACATCATGCATGTTCAAGTGAATGCATGACGTACCTCACTAACCTTGCTGCATCTCAACACCTATGGCATTAATTCATGAACATATGAATGCATGTTCATGGCATCAAAACAAAGAAACAAAAGATAACCCCTAATTTAACATGTGAAAAGCAAATGAACAAATAAACAATAATGCAAAGACTTATATCTATGAAAAAAGGGGTAAAACAGAGGTATAACATGTAAAATAAACAAAGAAAACGAAGCACAAATCTGAATTAGGGTTTCTAGGCAGTGGTATGTTAGTGCATGCAGATTCCTATGTGCATGAGCCAGCTGCATGCATGCGCATACTTTGACCTGCGCGCGTATGCAAGATGCACGCGTGCGCAGGCTTACTGAGAAACCCTAGCCTAGAAATGTAGCAAGCACAAAAAGCAAAGAAATACTTAAAACAATAAATCTAACAACCTAACATGCTTAGAAATACAAAGGGCTACCTAAAACTAAGCTATGCAAACATAGTAAAACATAAAATAAGCAAAGAAACAGGATTAACAACAAGATCGAAACAAAAATGATAAATGAGTTTAGAACTCAATACCTTTAAACAAAAGCTCTTTAAACTTGATTTTTGACCGTTCCCCCCAGTCAAATCCATTCACAATTAATAAAAAGTCATTAGTAATCTTAAACTCGAAGATTAAGTCTAGAAAAGGCCTCAATCTAAAGAAAATTGACTTCAGGTTGTTTTGTGAAAAACTTCTTCTTTGATTCACTATTTCTAGTTGAAAGCTCGAAAATGTGTCGAAAACACACGAGCGGTTTAGACCCCCAAATTAAAATTACGGCTTGGTTGATTTTACACTAACTTAATGATAAGTGCTACATAGTGTAAACACAAGCGTAAAGGCAAAACAACTACTCTAATCCATATTTAAAGCAACACAGCAGTAAAAAGGAAATGAACAAGAGTAGGGAAGAAGGATGCAAACACAGATAACACCGAGACGTGTTATCGAAGAGGAAACCGAAGAACTCGGCGAAAAACCTCTCCGCCGCCCTCCAAGCGGAAATCGATCCACTAGACAATCAGTTGGGATACATAGGTTAGCAAAAGACCCTCCAAGCCTAGTCTACCCGCTATACCTAAGCCCTCCAAGCTCCTACTCCAACAAGGCTTCTCGGAACCGTGTCTTGTCCTAGTTATCCAGATCCCGCAACAAGCTCCATGTTGCATCTGCCATTCCAGGCTTCTTCCAATGCTTCCCAGCAGCACCAAAACGTCACACAGCACTCTCAAGGTGTGGTAAGTGTTTGGGCTATCAACCTCTCAAAGATATGGATAATGGAGAGGGAAGGGTTGAGGAGATACCACAAGCAATTGTATAGAGAAAGGTGGGGATGACAATCTCTAATTCCCAATGTGTTTGGCTAGGGTTTTCTCTCTGAAGCATTCCTCAACATTTGTGGGTAAAGATGGTATATATAGGATAGGTGTAAAATGTGTGAGTCAGTCAGTACAGGCTGGCAGAACAACATGTCTCGCGGGTGTCTCGCGGGAAGGCCTTACCCGTGAGATACTCGTGAGAGACAGCTTGTCTCCACCTGGCCTGACCCTTCGCATTCCAGCACATGTAGGGCACATGCTTCACTTCGCGAGAAGCTAGGCCGCGACATACCCGCGAGAATCCTTCAGCCTCCAAATGCTTGAGTCTTCACACACACTCTTTATCACACAACCCTTACAACAAATCCCACAACAAATACCGGGTTTAAACGATTGAGAATAATTACAATCAAATTTGGCACGGAATAAAAGCCAACAAAAACACAGTTGTAAATTACAACTTTACACTAGTGAATCTTAATGTTTTCCCTTAGGATTTCTCTATGTTTTGAAAGGGTACCACGTATGACTATTTATATTGTGAAAATAGGAGTTTGGAATAACTCCTAAACGATATGAGATTCATTCCAAACCTCAGTTTTTAATGCAGAAAACTTATCTTTCATAGTTTCTAGAACCTTAGGCTTGTATGTGCATGCATTATGGCTACGTGCGCAAGATGATTCCTGCTTGCGCAAGCCGAGGATTTCCTTCACTTTACTTTTCCAAAAATAGATTTATTTACTCATTAAAAATATTATTTTTCATTTTAGCATTTCTCAAGTCAATTTAGCATTTGATTAGGCCTTAAACTAACCTTAGGTCTTAGAATTTCAACATCATTGGGGAATGGGAGCTCGAGTTGTGAAGGGTATAAAATGCAGTGTTTATAGTCATGATAGTGCTTGGGAAGATATTGATTAGAAGGAACAGTAGGGTGATGGAGAAATCGAAGACTCTTATATAGCCATATTTGGAAAAAAAAAAATGAATGAGATAAAAAGGCAAAAATGACAAAGACGATATAAGGAGCCTTAATGGGTTAAAAAATAAAAGGCAATCCATGCAAAAATTAAAGGAATCTTGCTAGGTTGAGAACCTAGGCAAAAATTAGGGATTATACTTGAAAGAGGAGAAGGCTCCCCGCAAAGAAATTTGCTTACTTCCTATGAAACGCATCCACGCCATTGAGAGTTTCAGCCAAGATCATGCCTACAGGGTTCCCACCCTTCAGATCGCCAATCACTAAGCACATTCATCGATCAATGTGACCCGTCTCTTGTACCAAGAAGTATCTTGCAAAGATACACAAATAGAAAGCATTAACATAGTAGGAATGTGGTATACCAGTCACAGGAACCATCACCCGAGAGAAGTAGGCAAAAATTGAACAAATGTTCAACTTGTCAAACATGCACCAACTTACCAGTTAAGCCGTGTCTCATATAGTTGGCCTAGATTATGTCAATCTTGTGAGGACTAGGTAAAGCCATACATAGATGCCCCCAAGGCTAACCATTTGATGGAGGAGAAGCATGAAGGCTTGCTTGGAGCCCATGTTAGTGGACCTCTGTTGGCCCAAAAAATCATGAGAGCTGGCTACTATTGGTTCACCATAGAAAGCGACTGCATCAAGTATGTCAGAACGTGCCACTGTTGCCAAGTCTATTAGAATTGAAGGAATGTTCCTCCCCAACCTCTGCACTCTTTAGCGGTGCCATAGCCTTTTTCAATCTGGAGAATGGATGTTATCGGACCCATAATTCTAAAAGCCTCCAATGGGCATGAGTATATCTTGATGGCCATCGATCACTTCACCAAATGGGTGGAAGTTGCTTCCTACCAAAGCGTCACCCAGGCTGTGGTGGCCCGATTCTTGAAATAGAACATCATTTGCCGCTACGGCATACCAGGATAGCTTATTACAAATAATGGAAAGAACCTGAATGGAAAAATGATCGAGCAACTTTGCCAATAGTTCAAGATCGAACACCAAAATTCGGTTACTTGCCGTCCTCAGATGAATGGTGTAGTAGAAGCCGCTAACAAGAACATAAAGAAGATCTTAGTGAAGATGACAAACACTTATAAAGATTAGCACGAGTTCTTGCCATTTGCCTTGTGCACCTATCGCACTTGTGTTCGTACTTCCACGGGTACAACCCTGTATTCCTTGGTTTATGGCATGGAAGCTGTCCTCCTAGTAGAGGTAAAGATCTTATCTCTCTAAATCTTGTCACAAACAGAGCTGTCAAAAGCTGAATGGGCCAATTCCCGATATGAACAATTGAACAAGATAGACAAGAAACGCATGACCGCAATATGCCATAGACAGTTGTACCAATGCCGCATCAAGCAAGAATTCAACAAGAAAGTTAGATCCAGAGTCTTTGAAGAAGGCGACATAGTCTAGAAGAAGCGCATCCAGGCCATGCCTAATCACAGAGGAAAGTTTTCCTCGACCTACAATGGCCCATATGTGGTGAAGAAGGCCTTCCCTAGAGGAGCCTTGATCTTAGTCGACATGGATGAACACGACTTCAATATGCCGACCAACTTAGATGCTGTCATACAATACTTTGCATGGGGGAGCCTTCAAGTGCAACCTTTTTTTCTACATTTCTATGTAAACAAAAAAATAAAAAATAACAAATAACAAATAACAAAAAAAAAAACACTAAAAAAAATACAAAAAAAATATGAAAAGGTAGATTGAAAACCCGAAAGGATGGTCTACACAAAAGGAGAGCAAAAGAAAGAGTGTGAAAGAGCCTGCTAGATTAAAAACCCAAAAGGGCGATCTAGGCAAAAATTAAGGCAATAAAAAAATGTTAGTTGAACTACGTGATAAGCTGATCCTTCCTAGTGGAGGTACATAGGTAGCCACCTTGGCCTGATCACAATTTAAAAGAAAGATTAGTCAGTTGAATCCACTTAGGTTTATAATCAAGATCAATGGAAGAAAGCATGCACCCTCTTAGGTTATTCTATGTTTGCAACACGCGTGGTCCGTAGTGGTTTTATTCGAAGATTTTATGGCCTATGCCAACACAAAAAATGTACCCTAATGGAAGTGGGAAAGAACCGTCTAGAATAGGATGTATCCTTTGGAACTTGAAATATTGATATGCATAGACTTACATTTACAATTTTATTTGTATGATCTTGTATTTTCAAAGCATTTGCGCACATATTCATTAAACATGCCTGTTTTGTGCCGTTCTAATCCTTTCATGCCTTTATCATTATGCATTCCAAAACACAAATCTTATAGATAAATATCTCCTGATAATCAATATATGCAAAAAACATCTATGTTCCCACTTGTTTTCCGTTTTTAAGCATCCTTACAAACTAGACTATGCTTTAAAAACCCAAAAGTTGAAGGTCATACGCAATTGCCTAGCAATTTATGACGGACCTTTCCATACATGCTGCAATATTAACTACATAGCTCATGTGCAGAAATGAAAAGAAACAGAAAAAACTCCAACAAGTCAAGCATGGCCCAAATGGTTTGATACCGCCCTGCATAGCCTCACAAAGCCGGTGAGAAGAATCGGGTCATCCAAGGAATAGGTACGAAGCAACCCTACTACATCAAAACCTAGATCTCTAACAATCTCTATAAGTCGGCCATATGAATGTCAAAGACAAACCAACTCCCTATCTATACTAGGACTCGAGTTGTAGCCCTGCCTCTTTGTATCAAGCAAAGCCTACAAGGTGCCAACCTCTGCAATAGCAACTCTTAATGCCCTTCTTTCTCGGCTACCTTTGCCTGAAGGCGAAAAAAAGTCAATTGTGGCTCACTAGGCTCATCAGCCAGCCCATACTTCAACTCAAAGTGGAATGAATGAATGATCTAGCATCTAATAGCCTCAGTGTTAAATCATCAGCCCTACTGCTCGCCTTAACGCGACTGGCCTCCACTATGGCCCTTTCCTTATCACTCGTTTGGCCCAAGATAGTAAATCTCTAAGTAAGATCTACCACCTCACTCTCCAAGCTAGTGACTTGGGATTTCAGCTAAATACACCCCGCCTCCGTGGCTAAAGGAGCCTGACTCCTCTGCTCAAGCTTTTCTATAAGGTTAGCAAGCTCAGCCTCATAAGCTCTCCCCATCTCATCATAGTCCTCTACCGTGGCATCAAGAAGCTCCCCGCAGCAATCCATATCCTTGATGGCTTTTATTAAGTACTCTCTCAGGTCTCTAAGAGTGCTCTCAACTCTGACCTTAAACTCTAGTGCATAATCCCTCAATATATTATCCAAAAGGCAAGGATCAAGGGGATCTGGAACCGATAAATCAACAATGAAGTATGGGTCCCTGCTTGCCCTCCACTCTTTAAACTCCACAGTGGACCACTCATAATCGTCCCTAGGATAAGTGGGATAGTCAATAGTCGACCTGCGCTTTTGTCAGAAACCAAAAGTACGATCTATGATAACTGTGTCGATATCCTAGAGCCCATAATCATAAGTGATGACAAAAAGATCACTAAATCGAGGGATATGCTAATCGCCCCCAAACTGCCTCAAGGCTATACCAATAAAGTACACTATACAACCAAGGGAGTCAATACTGTACCGGAGGCTGTACCGGTTTGGCCAGCGGTACGATATATTTCGGATACCGGTCAATACCGGTATACCGTTTCGGGTTTACTGCTATTTTTTATATTTATAAATATATGTGTGTGTGTGTGTGTGTGTGTGTGTGTGTGTGTGTGTGTGTGTGTGTGTGTGTGTGTATGTGTGTGTGTGTGTATTATAATAAATATAAGAATTTACCATAAAATATTTCTTCAATTCAGAACTAATTATTCATGGTTTTAAACTTTAGTAAAAAAAAAAAAAAAAAACTTAAAAGCTACCATTGCATACTAAGAAAACAAATAATATTAATAAGTTAATGCAAATAAGTTACCATTCTGCCCTAACAAAAATTCAAAAATTACAAAACTTTAAAAAATAAAATAAAAAATAAAAAAACTTTTTCTGTACCAGCCAGTACGCCTGGTACTGGCCGGTATTGATCGAAATTGGCCGGTATGGCCGGTACATGGCTGGTATGGTCGGTATTTAAACCAGTACGAAATGTTGATATTTTGATACCAGTATGGTACATACTGGTCGGTACGGCCGGGTACCAGTACGGTATTGACTACCTTGAATACAACCCCAGATGCCCACCAAAAGGATGCCAAACAAACCAACACAATGGGTCCAACTAAGACTCCTCACTTGACTCTCTAGGTCCAATTAATGAGACTCAAGCCAAACAAATATCACAACCAACCAGCGGCATCCCTAGTAAAAGGAAGATCAAGGGCCATAGTGATATTAACCCTATTCTTCCTCAAGAACCCAGTAAGTTGTGCCCTAGATATCACACTCAGATGACTACAAAACCATAACTGCAGCAGATGCACACAACAACCAAGCTTACCATTACCAGTCTCACGACACAGAGAAAGAGACTAAATAGTCTCAAAGAGGAAAAAGGGAATAAAAGAGGTGCTATGAGGCAGAATACTCACCAGGGGTAGAATTGCAAAGCTGATAGAACCTGACTAAGAAGGGAATAGCACTAAGCCAAAGAAGGCCACCATGAAGGCCTGGCACCTGTAAATGGTCCAATGCTCCTCCAAATCTACAAAGTCTCCTCAGTAAGTAGCAGGGCACTCAGTTTAGCCAAACCAACAAAGCAAAAAATTGAAAGGGATGCTACCTCCCAAATTGCTCCCATATTGGGTCAGAACATCCACAACAAGCGTCTTTAGGAGTAAAAGCTGCGCCAGCCACTTGCGGAAGCGAGATCGAGTCGGTGGTCGATAAACCCGACTCACAGGGGTAGGAAGAGAAAGAAAATGATCATACTCCTTCAAAGTAGGGACCAAGTCCAAATCCCCAATGGTGATGCACCTCAAACCAAGATCCCAATAAGTAACTATGGCCTCCAGTAATTGCCAATCCAAAGAAGTGCGAAAGAGTGAAGTGGCATCTCTGAGGAATTGCTTGATGTAGGCCCGATCCTTGGAAGAGAATGAAGTCCACTATCTCTTGAGCTCCCTTTCATGAAAAGTCTCCCGCTCAAGCTCCACCGCGGTAGTATGAGTCTTAAGCCCAAGAACATCTATGCTCAGATTTGAAAGAATTCGATGTTCTGATGTAGATCCGTGCAGAAAAGCGAAGAAAAATGGTGTTTCTAGGAGTTTTTAGGGAAGAAAAAGGAGGGAAGAAAAAGGGTAGAAGAGGATCTTAGGAGTTGCAGACCAGAATATGAAAGGTCTAGGGAGGCGCCTTGTTGGGATTTATGCCCTAAAATCCAATTTATTGGCATGTCATAAATAATTAAATTGTTTAATTATATGAGACTATTTATAAATGAACTAATGGGACATTGTCATAGTCCTTGAGAAGTGTTGTATGTAATTTATGTGATTTAGTCACAAAAGATATAAATCACAAGTTCCTTGTAAACTCAAAACATAATTCGTAGTCGGTGATGAAATTAGGTATTTCATTTGCAAAGACTATAACACATCAACTAAGATGGTTTGTCTTGATCATGGAAATGGAGACTTCTAGTTGATGTGTTGATGTGTCTTAAGTGTTAAGACATATTGAACTAGACCGCTGTGAGATTAATTATTCAATCAACAACTGTCACCTGAATATTAATCTCACGACTTCTAATTTCATAGACTCTCAATCCTGAGAGGATAGTGAACCTGATCATGAAATGTAAGTTACTTTGATATATCATGAGAGAGATCTAATATTCACAGTCAAAACCTCAATATGTTGGGTAACCACACATAGTGTTGAGGGAACACATATTCTTAAGACGGAATCCATAATCTCTTTTTATAAGGACACGAAATATCCCCTTGAGATAAGTTTAATAGGAACTGGTTATTCAGGGCGCCCGCTTTAGTAAGGAGTTACTAAAGTTTATATTTATTGAAATTGGATTTCAATAAATGTGAATAACTAAAAGATTAAACCGAGTACTCAAGGATAAAATAGTTGTTTACAAAGTGACAGTTCATTATGACTTTGTTGACTATGGATATTTCATGGAGGGGTCAAATGATATCATTAGAGTCTTGGAATGTAATTTATTAACAAGGCCTAAAGTGCAATTATATTTATATAGTGGTATTAAATATAATTAATGGTAATTTTGGACTTGTCAAAAGTTGACAAATAAGCTCAAGACCTATTGGAGCAAGAGTCTCATTTATTCCCTTTGGTCCCATCTCAAGCCACAAACTAAAGCTCAATTGGCCAGGCTCAAAAGGCTAGCCCAATTAGATAATCAGTTATTTATAATGAGAGAAACATACGAAATTTTCATATAATGGAAATGGTGTGTATGTGAGTGTAAGCCATTATCTTATTCTCCCTTGAACACATACGTGTAAACTGATTGAAAGACCACACTTCTTGGGTACCATGTGGAATTGAGATGTTGATTAAAGGTATTCTCAAGTCTTGGTTTTGAATTTCACAGCATCAAGGTATGCTTTCTATTCTTTATTTTAGAATTCAAGGTTACATGTTATCTCTCATGAATGAAGTAGATCCATGTTTATTGCTTCCGCTATGTGTTTTGTATGAGATGTAAAACTAGATTTTCCAACACGCCCAACTTTTATGCACGCTTTCAAGGCTAGTGCCTTGAAGGGCAGCCAATTCCAAGCGACAAACCAACAAGGGCTGTCGCACCTCGGGACACCTGCCAGGGTTTTTTAACGCACGTGGCACAAACTCACCCTTATTCTAAGCATAAATTAAAAGAATGGAAGGTTTTGGACAGCTTTGGAATGAAGATTCCCTCGGTTTTTGCACTAACAGTGGTGCCCGGCAAATTCAACAGCAAAATTTCCTTTCAAGTGATCTTTTCACATAACTGAGACCGCACAAAGCCTACATTGGGGCAGTTTATCTTTATGCATCTTGTCCAGCATCTCGGAATATCTTGAACTTCATTTTCAAATCCTGGTTCACCCTGTTCATGGGTCGATTTTGCCCCCGTCGTTAGGACATGTAGTGGGATAGTACCAAGGCCATTCCCAATAACTATTAGCAGTCCATTTAACATGGTATGGAGATCGCAAAGATCATTTCCCCAAGGAAAATCTTCTCAAAGCATTGGTCAATTCAATTGATAACCGAGACAATCAGTGCATTCCGCTGCACAGCGAGCCCAAAATCCCGCTGGGGAAATCCATGGTCATCATTAGGGTTGTCAAGGAACCTGTACACCCAGTGCGATTCTAATCCTCCTTCAAGTTGGTTGATCATCTTAGAACCACGTAAAACCCTACACTAGGGCAATTTATTTTGCAGGTTTTACTCTGTTAATTGATATGCTCAAGAACGGGTCCATCCCGCTAGGAACCTTTCCTTTCATGATAAGAACTGCATAAAACCTACACTGAGGCAGTTTTATATTATGCGGTCCTTCCTCTCTCCATATCCCTTAGCGGGTTAATTAAAGTCAGATTCTATTGGTAAATTCGTGAAAATACGGTGCGATGCAAAGTGACCACAGTGGTGCAACTGACTCCAAAATGCTAAAGTGCTACTGACATACATGTAAGACCTACCAAGAGGATGGTCATCATACATCATGGGCCTACCAACAGGTGATATCTAAAAACATACATGTAAGACCTATCGAGAGACAATGTTCATCATACATCAAGAGCCTACCAACAGGCAATACCTAGAAACATATATGTAAGACCTACCAAGAGGCAATGTTCATCATACATCAAGAGCCTACCAACAGGCAATATCCAGAAACATACATGTAAGACCTACCGAGAGGCAATGTTCATACATACATCGAGAGTCTACCAATAGGCTATATCTAGAAACATACATGTAAGACCTACTGAGAGGCAATGTTCATATATGCATCAAGAGCCTACCAACAAGCAATATCTAGAAATATACATGTAAGACCTACCAAGTGGCAATGTTCATCATACATTAGAAGCCTACCAACAGGCGATATCCAGAAACATACATGTAAGGCCTACCAAGAGACAATGTCCATACATACATCAGGGCCTACTGTGGGACAATATAATACATACATGTCTAGAACATACCAAGAGGCAATATAATATATACAATCCAAGCCTACCAAGAGGCAATCTAAGATATACAAATCTAGCCCACCAAGGGGCAATGTCCACAAAATATAAGAAAAATGAAGAAAACATACCTGCGCAAGGGATACGTATAACAATAGTGGCTAACCTATGAGGAGTCATCATTTCTAATGGCATCATCAGCAAAGCGCCTAATGCTGCCGTCATTAGCATTATCGTTCGCAGTGGGACTTGTAGAAGGACTGGCTCGATTCGCCGGAAAACCTGGGACATATCCCGGAATAGGGCCCCGAGCCCAATCGTCTAAGGGGGCATACCCTCAACCACCGGCCGGTCTGAGAGGGGCAGATATGTACTTAGACTCATGAAAGCAAATAGGAGAATCCCTACTAAGAATATGAGGTGCAAGAGGTATAGGCATCCTATGTCCCCTCATCTCACCAATTAGAACACTGATGTACCCACAGAGCAGGCCTATCTCAACCTGAAACTGACCCCTTTTTCTTTGTGGCGACGGCGTAGGCCTCCCTCTCTCTTTGTCATAGGTCCCTCTCTTGAGCAAGGGACTTGGCAATCTCCTCCTGTATATGTCCCTCTCTAGCAGCAGCAACACCCTCAAGATCCCGTACCCTAGCTTGTAGGGTATCTACATACAACCTCAAATGGCCTTTTAAAGCTCGACGAGCAAACGCGCTATACCACCGAGCTCTTTACCCCACCCACAGGGCAATCATCCATGATGGGTCCAGCCGAGGACTGTAAAAACCAAGTGAAGTAGTTGGTGTCCTTAGTGAAAAAACTGTCGAAGGAGCCTGTCGTATAGTTAGGATTGTCCAAAATCATCTCGGAACATGAAAGCTCCTAAGGAGGGTCCTTAGGTACTCTAAGAACCTGCATAACCTAATGATAGGGGCTCTCAGCCAAGAAAAACTCCCAACTCAACAAAGCTCAGAACCAGCACCACGCCTGCGACTCAACTATACCCTGGGTGACCTCACACCTAGCCAACAACTGCCCATCATAGGGACGGTTGAGTATCTCACCCCAAGTGACACAATCCAACGCAGCGCCGATAGTGGATAGTTGTGTCAAAACAACTCTGGTAATCTCACAGAGGGACCAAGCATATGCCATAGGATAAACCTCTGATGAAAGTCTGGAATTCTATGGGCATAGTGCTAGGATATACTTATATGCCCACCATGTTAGAACCTACTAGCAACCCTCGAGGCTCTTGAAGCCACATTGCGAAGTTTGCCTCAGGAAAGCAATGAAGAATCCATAAGAAATGGCCCCTTAATCATAGGCCCCTATGTCTGACACTACTCTCATGGCTCCCAACAGCTTATAGGTCAGCACCAACCGGTTGTTGCCAAACAGGCAACTACCGATGAAATAGAAGAAGAATCGCCTAAGGGCGATGTCATTTGGCTTCACCTCCTAAGGTATGTTATTCTTCAACCACTCCATACGGATCTGAGGCTCGTCGATAGGCCCAAAATACTATCGTCACGTCGGAGTAAAAGGATAGCAAATGCCCAAGAGTTCGCATGCAATAGCAAAATCCATAGGATTGGTCGAGACCAAATACCCATAAAATCTAAGGCCCAGAATAGCCATTTAGTCTAAGAGAAGGATTGCATACTCCCCCCAACTCAAGTGAAAGGTGCCAGTCTCAGCATGAAATCGCTACACCAAAGTCTTAGGTATCGCATGCCTTATAGAATAAGGAGGAATACTCAAAAACTCTTCGAAGCCTTACTCAATCAAGAAACCAAGATATCACGCGTTCGTCTCAAAGCCATAGAGATGAAGGAGGAATGAAAACCAAGTTTTTCGACTGCGAACCTTGTCAAGGGCCTGCGCTTGAAATTAGAAGAGCTACCAATTAGCATGCATATCTACACATTTGACAATTGAAAGAGAAAAAGGGAACATACCTAAGCCTTTTGAGTTTAAGTGGAAGGATGCCTCTTCAGATCATGTTGAAAATGAGTGTTGGCTATATTGTCATCGATCTCTCCAGTATAAGCCTCAGCCCTAAACAAACCGAGCGAAAACCTCAGTCTACGACCTCAACACCTTTGAGCGCTTAAACCTAGCCCAGCCCTGTCATCGGCTACCAAGTCAACATCAACATCAAACATGAGTTCCTCATCTAACTCCTCGCCCCCTAGGCCACCTTCTTTCTCGATCCAAGGGAACTGTAAAGAACTGCCTCCCAAACCAGTGCGGGATTGAGACGAGGCACTGGTTGTCTCCATAAAACATTGGCTCCTAGTATGGTGTGCTATATGAATGCCTCCAAAAGGCGCAGGGTCATCACCAGCTTAATCGAAGCACCTCTAAAGACTAGCTGAGATAGTGTCGTCATCACTGCTAGACGAATCAGCTCAAGATAGTAAGCCCAAAAACAGTAGGCAATGCAAGTAAATAGGTAAGTAAGTCTAACCCTACTGCCTAACACATGTCATGCATGTCCATACCAAAGGTCATGTTTTCTTAAAATTATCAAGGTTTTCAAAATACATCTCTCTTAGGGTTTAATTCAACCATGCTCATTTAATCATATCTCTTTTTATCTCAAAATATCAAGGTTTTCAAAATACATCTTGTTAGGTTTTAAGGTCTTAGGATTTTATGTATTTAGAACCTAATTTGTAATGTTGGCAAACCATGATCAAAACAATGTATTTAGTCTTGTTTAGGCTTGCTCAAAGTTGGTTTAATATTGTAAAGTTGGAATCGAGAGACTGCAGAAGCATTGGAGCTTCTCGGCCTGGCTCGATCAATCGAATGTAATTCTCGATCGATCGAAAGTCGGCCTAGATGCGTTTTTCTGCAGAATTCCAACTCAGCCCTAACTCTTTAAACGTTTAGGGTTTTATGTTTTTGCCCTAGGTATATAAGGCAAACCCTAGCCACGTTTTTCAGAGTTGCACAAGTTGTATTGTTGCTCATACATTGCGGTTTTGTGTAAATCTCTTGTGAGATCTATAGGAGCTTTCCTTTACACATAACTTAGGGTTTTCAAGATTGAGATTCTTCAACATCTTGATTATCAACTTGGTTGCTGCCTTTGAAGCTTAAAGATTAACAAGCGAGGAGCTTGTACCTGATTGAAGGAAGACAAAGAAAGAAGTAGTCCGTGGATTCGGAGCCTACGCGTGGTCGTGTCAGGAAGTTACTACTAGTGGGTAGCATTAGGAAGTCAAGCGGGGAGCTTGTAAATCCTTTTGTAACAACTTCAATTCTTTCTTAGTGGATTCCGTTTTGCCTTGAAGATCGGTGGGTAAAATCCTCCCCAGGTTTTTTACCGGTTTGGTTTTCCTGGGTGATCATATCACTGTGTTATTTATTTTCCGCTGCTTTATATGTTTTACTTGCATGATATGATTTTGTGATTGTTTTAACCTAGAATTGCTTAATTTGACTAAGTAAAAACTTGACTAATTAATCTAGGCTACGCAATTTATTTGTGGGTTAAGGGGTCTAAACCCTGTCACATCTCTCTCAGGGTTTAATTTGACCATGCTCGTTTAATCCTACCACTTTTTATCTTAAAATGTCAAGCTTTTCAAAATACATCTCTTAGGGTTTGATTCGACCATGCTCGTTTAATCCTATAGCTTTTTATCTCAAAATGTCAAGCTTTTCAAAATACATCTCTCCTAGGATTCAATTCAGTTATGCTCGTTTAATCCTAGCTATCTTTTCGAGATTCAATTCGGCCATGCTCTTTTAATCCTATCCATCTTTTCGAGATTCAATTTAGCCATGCTCGTTTAATCTCATGCGGATTCAATTCAGCCATGCTCGTTTAATCCTATCTATCTTCTCAAGATTCAATTCGGCCATGCTTGTTTAATCTCATGTAGATTCAATTTGGCCATGCTCGTTTAATCCTATCTATCTTCCATGCTCATTTAATCCTATCTATCTTCTCGAGATTCAATTCAGCCATGCTCGTTTAATTTCACGCGGGTTCAATTCGGCCATGCTTGTTTAATCCTATCTATCCTTTTGAGATTCAAGTCGGCCATGCTCGTTTAATCCTATCCATCTTTTCGAGATTCAATTCAGCTATGCTCATTTAAACTCATGCAGATTCAATTCGGCTATACTCGTTTAATCCTATCCATCTTTTCGTGATTCAATTCAGCCATGCTCGTTTAATCTCACGCGGATTCAATTCGGCCATGCTCGTTTAATTTCACACAGATTCAATTTGGCCATGCTTGTTTAATCCTATCTATCTTTTTGAGATTCAATTCAGCCATGCTCATTTAATCTCACGCGGATTCAATTCGGCCATGCTCATTTAATCCTATCCATTTTTTCGAGATTCAATTAAGCTATGATCGTTTAATCTCATGCGGATTCAATTTGGCTATGCTCGTTTAATCCTATCCATCTTTTCGAGATTCAATTCGACCATGCTTGTTTAATCTCACGCGGATTCAATTCGGCCATGCTCGTTTAATCCTATCCATCTTTTTTAGATTCAATTTGGCCATGCTTGTTTAATCCTATCCATCTTTTCGAGATTCAATTCGGCCACACTCGTTTAATCTCACGCAGATTCAATTTAGCCATGCTCATTTAATTTCATGCTGATTCTGTTAAGATTAGTGCCCTTAAACCCTATTGTGTGACGCTATGTATGACATTATGTTTGACTTAATGTTGTGATTAATAAATTTGTTTTATTATTATCTGAAATAATGGTAACATGAATATTTGGACATTATCATATAGTCCATGAGATGCATAGTATGTGATTTATGTGAAAAGTCACAGAAGATATAAATCACAAGTTTTTTGTAAACTTAGAATTTAAGTTCGTAGTCGGTGATGAAATTGGACATTTCATCTGCGAAGACTATAACATATCAACTAAGATGATTTGTCTTGATCATGGAAATGGAGACTTCTAGTTGATATGTTGATATGTTTTAAGAGTTAAGACATATTGAACTGGATCACTGTGAGATTTATTATTCTTTTAACGACTGTTAAATGAATAATAAATCTCACGACTTATACTTGCATGAACTCTTAATCCTGAAAAAATAATGGACCTGATTATGAGGTGTAGGTTACTTTGATATATCAGGAGTAAGATCCAAAGTTATGATCAAAATCTCTATATGTTGGGCAACCACATTTAGTGTTGATGGAACATATATTCTCAAGATGGAATTCATAGTCTCTTAACGGAGATACAAATTATTCCCTTGAGATAAGTTTAATGGGTTTGTGATTCAGGATGTTAGGCCTAACTACTTTAGTAAATAGTTACTAAAGTATATATAATGAATAACTTAAAGGATTAAATCGAATACTCAAGGATTAAGATGTAGTAATTTACAAAGTGGCAGTCTACATTCATGACTTTGTATTACTACGAATATTTTATGAAGGGGTTGCATGTACAATAAAAGTCTTGGGATATAATTTATTGATAAGGCCTAAAGTGCAATTATATTTATATAGTAGTATTAAATATAATTAATGGTAACTTTGGACTTGTCAAGAGTTGACAGAAAAGCCCAAGGCCCATTGAAGCTAATGTCT
This sequence comes from Quercus gilva, assembly GCA_023621385.1. Taxonomy (NCBI): domain Eukaryota; kingdom Viridiplantae; phylum Streptophyta; class Magnoliopsida; order Fagales; family Fagaceae; genus Quercus; species Quercus gilva. The sequence continues at coordinate 29,295,290 of CM042478.1, read as the reverse complement.
CATTTGTTCCCTTTTGGTCCCACTCGAAGCCACATACTAAAGCCCAATTGGAAAAGCCCAAAAGGCTAGCCCAATTAGATAATCAGTTATTATGAGAGAAATATACAGAATTTTGTAACAACCACAAGTGCATGAATTGGTATGTATGTGAGTGTTGGACACTCTTTCATTCTCTTTAGAACATACACACATAACTGATTGAGAGACCACACTTCTTGGGCATTAAGTGGAATTAGAGTGAAGATTAAAAGTGTTCCCAAGTGCTTTTCATCTTTGGTTTTGAATTTCATTGCTTCAAGGTACACTTTCTTGTTCTTATATTCTGAAACTTACATAGCATATGTTATCAATTGTGAATGAAGTAGATCCGTTAATTTTTCTGCTCCGTACACTCACATTTCCATCAGATTCAATTTAGCCATGCTTGTTTAATCTCACAGAGATTCAATTCGGCCATGCTCGTTTAATCCTATCCATCTTTTTGAGATTCAATTTAGTCATGTTCGTTTAATCTCATGCGGATTCAATTCGGCCATGCTTGTTTAATCTCATGCGGATTCAATTCTGCCATGCTCGTTTAATCTTATCTCCTCTTATTTCAAAATGTCAAGATTTTCAAATATCTCCTTTATTATTTAATTCGACCATGCTCGTTTAATCCTATCTCTCTTCATCTCAAAATATCAAGATTTCCAAAATACCTCTCCTTCAGGATTTAATTCGACCATGCTCATTTAATCCTACTCTCATCTCAAAATCACATTGTTTTCAAATTTTCAATCCTTTCAAAATTTTCCATCCTCATCATGCCTAGTTTCTCATATCTACCTAGCTTTTCTTTTAGTTTTGTTAGTGTTTCATGTGTTTTCATAGCATCCAACATATGCAAGTTTTCCTATGCTACTTAAACATGTGAACAGATCTATTTTTCTAGCATCATCATGGCATAAATGATATTAAAAAAAAAACATATATTTAAAAATAACAAAAATAAAATAAGTGCTAGCATGCTTTCCTACTTGCTTTGCTACTAACATATTCACAGAAAATAAAAAGAAAGAGAAAATAGACACTTACCTCAAGTGCAAAACTAGAGACTGAAGTGTTGGTTAAATCTGGTTTTGTATCTCATACAAAACACATAGCGGAAGCAACAAACAAAGATCTATTTCATTCATGATCAATAACTTGCACTATATAAATTTCAGAATATAAGAACAAGATAGCGTACCTTGATGCGGTGAAATTCAAAACAAAAGATTAGAAGTACTTGGGAACACTTTTAATCTTCACTCCAATTCCACTTTACGCCCGAGAAGTGTGGTCTCTCAATCAGTTTCTAAGGGAGAATAACAAGTGGCTTCACTCACACATACACACCACTTCCTAATGGTGCCTCACTTTTTTTTTTCTTATAAAATTATGTATGTCTCTCCCTTTATATATAACTGATTATCTAATTGGGCCGGCCTATTGGGCCTTTCCAATTAGGCTTTAATGTGTGGCTTGGAGTGGGACCAAAAGGGACAAATAAGACACTAGCTCCAATGGGCCTTGGGCTTTTCTGTCAACTCTTGACAAGTCCAAAGTTACCATTAATTATATTTAATACCACTATATAAATATAATTGCACTCTAGGCCTTATTAATAAATTATATCCCAAAACTTTATTATACATGCAATCCCTTCATAAAATATTCGTAGTAATTCAAAGTCATGAATATAAACTGCCATTTTGAAAATTACTACATCTTAATCCTTGAGTACCCGGTTTAATCCTTTTAAGTTATTCATCATATATTTATGAAATCCAATTTCATAAATATATACTTTAGTAATTTCTTACCAAAGTTGTTAGGCCTAACTCTCTGAATAACAAACCCATTAAACTTATCTCAAGGGAATATTTTGTATCTCCGTTAAGAGACTATGAATTCTATCTTGAAAATATATGTTCCATCAACACTAGATGTGGCTGCCCAACATACTGAGGTTTTGACCGTTACTTTAGATCTCACTCCTGATATATCAAAGCAACCTACATTTCATGATCAGGTCCATTATTCTCTCAGGATTAAGAGTTCATGCAAATATAAGTCGTGAGATTTATTATTCAATTGACAGTCGTTAGGAGAATAATAAATCTCATAGCGGTCCAGTTCAATATGTCTTAACTCTTAAAACATATCAACATATCAACTAGAAGTCATCACTTCCATGATCAAGACAAATCATCTTAGTTAATATGTTATAGTCTTCGCAGATGAAATGCCCAATTTCATCACCGACTACGAACCAAATTCTGAGTTTACAAAGAACTTGTGACTTATATCTTCTGTGACTAAATCACATAAATCACATACTATGCACTCATGGACTATATGATAATGTCTAAATATTCATGTTACCATTATTTCAGATAATAATAAAACAACTTTATTAATTACAATATTAAGTCATACATCATGTTATACATAATGTCATACATAATATAATATATAGCATCATACAATAGGATTCTAGGGCACAAATCCCAACTTGAAGTTATGGATTGAAGCTGAAAGCTAGACCCGCTAGACCATGACTTACTCCAGAGAACTTTTTAGAAGTGAAATTTCAGATAAATGAAGTCAGAATGCCCAAAATGAGGCTTTAGGACCACTTTATAAGGCCCTATACAGACCAAGCTGCCCGGCGCACCTTGAAGGGTCGCCAGTCTGCCCCGCGCACTTAAAGGCCGTTGATCAGCATTGACCCAGTCAACATTGACCGGTTGACCTTTGACCAAAAAAAAAAAACAAAGTTTCTTGCCTAAGTTCCAAGGACCAAGTCAGAGAAATTTATCCGAATCAGCTGCAACAGCTCAACCCTGTTAGGTAAAACCAGTCTTGATCCATGGACAGCGCAATTTTGGGGTGACAAAATGTGGAATCACGTTCTTTATTCGACACCTCTCATTGAACTCGAGATGTCAGATAAAGAAGGGGCAGCTGTAAACATCATATTTTGTTCGCCCTTGATTTGTGTTCTGAACCCCGAAAATTCCAAAAATATTATCTTTTACCTATAGGGCCACAAAAACATCTAGATTGACATGGCGCAACCCATTCGAGCATCAGAGTACTCAAAGTGCCTTTTCCAGTTAAATTGACCAAAATTCCCTTAGTCAACCCTGAGTTGACCGAAAGTCAAAGTTGGGTTGAAATCATCCCAAAACAACATTTGTCATGCTTATACATCAAACCCAAGCTACTCAGTGATTTTCATAAACTTTGACTAAGGTTGACCTGAGTTTGACTCCTCAGCACCAAAAACACTTATTTTGATCTGACCACCAGAATGGGTTAGGACCAACGCCATTCCGAAGATTATCAAATTCCTTTTCCAATGACTATTCATAGGATAATATCGGAGTTAAAACGGTTGAGATATTTAGAAACTCGTGAAAAGCACGTTAGCACGCTTCTCGAGGCTATAACTTTTGATTCAACCATTGGATTTTCAATTTCTTTAGTGTTCTAGAAACTATACATCTAGAGCTTTCTAGGGACACCAAGATTAGCTCAATCTGAGTCCAGAAAGACCTTCAAATATGCTTCCGAAGTTGAACTAGGAAAAGGCCAGAATTGCTGATGTTAGCAAGGTTGCCAGCAGCCCTTCAAGGTGTGCCACAACTGAAGGTTTACTTTTTCACTATAAATGACCCCAGACCCCTATTTTGCCTTAAAAAAAAAAAAAAAAAGATTTTTTGGGTAGTTTTGGGCAGATTCTCTTCTCTTCTCTCTCTAATTTCTCTCCCAAACACATCAAAACACCTTCAAACACCTTAGATTCTCATCTTTTCTCTACAATGTTCAAAGTAGTGTTCTTGCACCCAATCTTCCTCTCTTTGATTCCATAACTTGGATTTGAAGTTTAGGGGTGTGGATGTAGCTTTTTAACTACAATCTACACCCCTTTCTCTTTATTGCTTTTCCTAGCTTCTTTTTGCGTAATAAAGTACTTTATTTGCTTTTCTTAGCATGTTTTAGCTTCCTAACATGTTTTATAGCTTTCCCAGTATGTTTGCTTTTTGCCATGATTTATCGCTTTGATGTTGTTGACCTAGCCTTCTTGGGCTAGGACATGTCTGCTTTTCATGTTTGTACTTAGATTAACATGTTTTTAGGCTCCTTGCCATGTTTATGCTTAGATCTACATGCCTATGTGTTCTTTGCCATGTTTTTGCTTAGATCTACATGTTAGTGCTTAGATCTATGTCCCTACGTTTACATCTATGTGTTTATGCGCTCTGTGTCATGCTTGTGTGCTCAGATCTATGTTCGTTGCTATGCCATGTACTACTTTAGCCCCTTTTTGTCCCTTGATATCTCTCTTTCTTGCTTTTTGGTCCTTCTAATAAGGTGTAGAAATAGATCCTGTGGTCTAGGCCTACATCCATACATTTAAGCCTATATTAAAAGGTTTGGATCATTTCCTTTGCATGTTGATGTTTGCTTGCTTGCTTGCTTTTATGCTTTATCTCCATGTTAGCCTCTCTAGATCTAGGCTTTTCCATACTTTACGCCCTCCGTGGGTTTATGCTTAGGTGGTTACATCCATCCCTCTTAGGGTTTGTTTGGATGTGACCATTTGTGAGATGCACTTCCGTGGTGTTGGTGTGCTTGCTTTACACCTTTTTTTGCTCCATGTGATGTTGATATGCTTACTTTGCTTGCATTGTGCCACCAGTTTGGCTTTCTTTGCTTCCTTGTATCTTTGCACGCTTGCCTACATGTTCATGCATGAGTCTGTGTGTCGTTCATACTCCAATCCAATGGAACTATGGACACTTTATCCAAACCTACATTTGTCCTCCTAGGACACCCCCTTTTGTTTGATAACATGTTTGTCTTTCATATGCTTAGCATGATTTATTTACCCCGGTTTGGCTTTCTTTGGTAGTATGCTCTTTGCATGCTCTCCCTATCTCCTTTGTTCGTTTCTTCGCTTGTCTGCCGGCTTTTTTTTTTTGTCTTTACATGTACACACATGGAGCAAGGATACTTGGAGTATGGGTGCGACTTCCTAGGCACGAGCAAAAAGGGTAAGGATGCAAGCAAAAGGATGCAAGCCCATAAGGGGCAATGATCAGTAGATTAGGGTGCCTACCCCCTCTAGAGCGGTTTTCTCTTTCCTTTTCCTTAAGCATCTTCTCTAGAGCATGTATTAGGGTTCCCATCCATGTACCCCTTTTATTTTCCTACTCCTTGCTTAGGCCGCATTCCCTGGGTATGGCAATGTCTATATTACATTTCCTGTACCTTGTTGGGCCATGCCCTTAGAACGTTGGGAATGTCTGGTTTACTTTCCCGCTCTATGTGATAGTATTGTGCATGATGCATGTAATATATATATATATATATATCTGCCTGTGTGTGTATGGATGATTGTGCACTTTGTATGATGGGCTCTCATGACTACGTGAGTGACCCTTTCTAGTCAGGAAAGCTCTTGATCGTAATGCATATTCATGCTATATTGTGTGCACGATCATTGCAATGTGATTATCTTAATCCATGTCACCAAGTGACATTGGTTTCCCTGTGTATGCAACACATATCAACATGTTTAACATTTTGGAGGGCTTCGACTCGTCACAGTGCAAACATGTCGAAACGCACCGTATACATAGACATGAAACCTTGCTGGTGCGCCATAACACACTAAACCCAAAACTTTGTCAGATTTTCACCATGAAAATGGGGCATCCCTATTGTTGTATTCTCACATCGAAAGCTTGGTGAGAATAGCGTTTAGTGTGCTATGACGCATTTGAGGCGAAGCACTGCCAAATTTTCTCCACGAAAATAAGGTGAAATGCTACCGAATTTTCTCCGTGGAAATCTAGCAACGACTTCAAACATACTTGGAAAGCATCAATTAGGACCACACCCATTCCGAAACGAAACCTTAAATCCCAACACGTTTAAAGCCCCGAAAGCTAATGCTAATAGCTTGTTTTCCACTGCCAATGTCCAAAAATTATGATTTTACCAAAATAAAGAACTATCTTCGGACAGGCGTTGTGGGGTGCCTAACACCTTCCCTACATGTAACCAGACTTCCGAACTCAAGAATCAAGATTTTTTGCCCATCCATATTAGATTAGGAAAAACGGCCTTTTTCTTAACGTAGGATCGGTAATAAAATCAAATAGAGTCTAGTCACCAATCACACCTTAGAAAAATCAAATGATTGGTGGCAACTTCACTTACCCTTGGTAATTTCCTTAAAATCAACTCATATTCCAGTCACACACCCAAGGTACGACACACCTCCATATTCTCGCACCAAGATATACTCACATGTGCGCGCGAGCCTCGCCGCGATGGGTAATCGATCAACCGCGAGGCGTCAATGATCATCATCATCACCACCTAGGTATGCATACCCTCTAGGACCATAGATCTTCCAGGAATACTCCGTCATCTCCAGCTTGAGGATCCTCGCAAGCCAAATTAGCTCCTCATGCTCCTGAAAAGTGGGCTAAATTTTGAAGGAAAAGTTTTAGAACAAGTGTTGGGATACAAAAATAAAAAAGGAAATGAGACAAGAATGAGGAAGAACTTATCGCTTGTGTACCCTTAGGAAAATGGTAGCCCATGACATTTGTATTATGGCCCACTGGACGCTCACGAGCAAAGACATCGGGGCCATAGACATAAACCAACCATGGTAAGCGAAGAGGGTTAATGGGAGCACCAGTAGCAGGGCTAGCCTGACATGAGTATCCTGTATGAACATCATTATGTGAAGCAATGCAAAGGAAGATGGGAATAACTGAGAAGGGATAGCACATACCGTGGGAGCGAGGGAAGGCATGAAACAGGTATCATTGAACTCCTCATAGTCTAGCTCATCTGAAACCTGTTAAGTACAGGGGATACCACTTCTCCACAACTAGTATTCCGCATCCGTTATGGAAAACGGGGCAAGCACAAACACTAGAGGGTCCATCAGAACCTGTGGGGCATCCTCACCCACCAGCTGGCAACGTACCCTTTTCGCCAGATAAAGCATCCTCAACCAGCACCCTCGAAGGGCTGAGTGATCCTAGAGAGGACAATGGCAGAGGCCTCCAAGTTCGGGTCCACAATAGTAAGGGCACCCACCCAAGGACTCCAGTTAACCTATAACAGCATACATGGTTAAAGAAGAAAAACCCTAACAGACATGTAAAAGAGATGGAAAAATGCACCAAAATCCTAACTCACCTCATCAGAAGATAGCACACCGAAATGAGCCCTGGCCAAAAAGAAGCTCTTTAGATCTACATTTGCATCGCGAGTAATAAAACCGTATTGAATAGCCCAATGCTGAAAAGAGAATGGATACAATTTAAAAAGTGACAGTTACCAAATGACAGTTTGCAAGATGAATAGGTACAGTTTGTAAGATATAGATATGAATAGGTATTAATAGTTTGCATAATGATAGTTTTGCAAGATACAGATATGAACAGGTATGAATAGTTTGCAAAATGGAAACATGAATACAGTTTGCAAGAGCATGATGCATAGTTTAGCCTAATGACATACAGATGAAAAGTACAAGAGCTACAAAAGAAAGGGGAAAAGAAACTAACCTTGTAGAGCTTCCAAGTCCTCACTAGCTAGTGTAACCTCGACTGAGCATGTCTAAGGAAGAGTATAAGTAGGCAAGACACACCTGCTCCCAACAGGCATCCCGGCCCTTTCAAAGTCACGGAAAAGGGGCCAACCACCTCAAGGACACCGTCTACCTTACATTGGTGAAGAGATATGCCTCTAAGAGGTACAGCAAGAAGGCCCTAGCCATCTTGGCATAGCCATCGGCTGTCACCTATGGGAAAGGCCTATAATCTGCCTCGATGTCGAAGGAGCGAAACGTCTCGGTGGTGTACCTCCTCCTGAGCAATTCTATGCCCAACTGAATGCTCGACTCAAGCTCCAACTTTATGAGAGCCCCATCACACCTAAGGCCGGTCATATGGTGGAAGTCGTGGGGAGTCACAATCATCTCCCTGTCAACAATATAGAAGGTGTGGGTAGTGTCCCACCACCTCTCAACCAAAGCCTGCTTTAGAATGGCACTAGCAGACCGCTCTGGTAACAAGCATTAATTAGCTCAAAACCCGTTGCACAAATGTAAGCCTTCGTTTCTATAGTAAGGACCATATACCACGCTGCCACGTGATTGGTGCTTCCCCTGCCTAAAAATGGGGACAAAGCTAGGAAAAAGATGAAGAAATGGTGTTACATTTGCATTAGGATGAGAAATAGATTAAACATAATTAAAAATAGGGTTCCTGACTAGAGAAATGTGCACGTAGCCTTATGTCCACGTGCGCAGGCACTAGGCACAGGTTGGAAACCGCGTATGCGAGGAGTTAAGAATAGACATGCGTATGCATGAACAAATCTGCATATGCATTAACACTGGTCATGCACGCATGAATGCAAGCTGTGTACGTAGGCTCAAGTCCGCGTACACATGAACACAGACAGTGGATCGTTCTTCGAAATTTTCGAGTATGCTTCAATCAAAACTCATCCTAAATATGTTCCTACCCCTCCTAAGGTATCAAGTTTTCTTCTAAACCCATCCTACATCAAAACCCAAGCATTTACATATCCAAAAACAAATTAAAACGAAAAATTAAAGGAAAATGAGAAAATGAGAAAAATATGAAAAACTTACTGATCCAGTCCTTGCACCCTCTGAAGATGATCTTGTGGCTTGTATATCAACTAAGGGGACTTATTTAGCCTCACCGTTCCATTCCAACGCGTGAGGTTGAATGAATCATTAGAGAGCACGTAGGAAGTTTTCTTGAACTTAGGTGCCATGGAGAAAATGAAAGAGCTTAAAGAGGGAGAGAGTTTCAAATAAGGAGATTTGAGAGAAAGGAATCAGATAGTGAGGGTAAATAAGAGAGAGGCAGGGTTTTGTAGAGAAAAGAGATGGAAGTCAGAGAGTTAGAGAGAATATGAAGAGATGAAGGAGATGAAGAGAATGAAAAGAAAAAAGAAATGATTAGTAACCATTCAATAAAAATGAAGGGGCAAGAATACACCTAATGGCTAAACTACGCGTAGTTTAGACCCCCACTAAACTACATGTAGTTTAGTAAGAAAAAAAAAATTCAAAAATCCCTAGTAGGTTCTCAGAAGGTAGGAAGAGCAAAAGAAAATTCAAAAACATTATCAAGAATGACAGAAATACCCTCAGTTAGGTAAAGGACACACAAAAATCCTCAAAGCATCCCCAATAAACAGAAAGTATCCAAAGCATCCCTTAGTGGATTAGAAGTTACCAAGGAAACTCCCCCGTAAGTTCAGATCATTAACCAAATCCCCAGTAAAGTACAGTATCAAGGAAGGACTCCCCTACGGGTCCGAGACACAAAAGCAACCCTTTTGTGAGTTGTGAAGAGATTTCCCAATGGAGCAAATAGGACCCCCTCATCGGTAGAACCAACATAAGTTCCCCAATGAGCCATGAAGAAAAAGAAGAATTTTCCCCAGTGGACCATACGTTATCAAAGACTTCCTCGTAGGTCACTGTCGATGCCCAGCCTTGACCGACTAAATGGAAAAATTGCCGTCGCCATGCCTTTGTTCGACCACCCGTCATGGCGATAGCTTCCGCGTGCGAGGCCTCTTTGAAGGGCCCCTTTCAATGTGTATGCGCGTGTGTTTTGCGTGGAGTTTTGGTGCTCTCTCTCTTAGTGGAGGAAGGTAGGTCTACCTTTGGCATTATGGCAGAAATCTCGGCCAAATTTTAAAGGATTACCAAAGGTAAGTGGAGTCACCACCAATCATTGGGTTTTTCTGAGGTGTGATTGTTCACCTGTTTCTAGTTGATTTTATTAGCAATCCTAGGCTAAGAAAAATGTCATTTTTCCTAATCTAATATGGATGGCAAAAAAAAAAATCTTGATTCTTAAGTCCGGAAGTTTGGTTACTTGTGGGGAAGGTGTTAGGCACTCCACAACGCCTATCCAAGGACAGTCATTTGTTTTGATAAAACCTTAATTTTTGGAGATTGGCAGTAAAAACAAGATTTTGGCATTGGCTTTCGGGACTTTGCATGCATGGGGGTTTTGAGGTTTTGACTTTTGAATGGGTGTGGTCCCAATCTATGCTTTCCTAAGGCATCTGAGCAATTTACCAGATTTCCACAGCGAAAATCTAGAGATAAGTCACCTTACTTTCATTGCAGAAATTAGGCATCGCTTGCCTTAGGTGACACAGACTGTGACAATCGCACCGGAGGGGGGCTAGCAAGTATATATATATACATACACCATGCACAATGCAAGCACGCAGAGCAGGAAAGTTTTTACTTACATCCCTAGAGCATGGTCCAAAATATAGGTGCAGGAAAGTAAACAGGGGTCGCCATACTCTAGAGATGAGGACGAATGGTACAAGGCATGATATACCTAATACAAACCATCTAAGGGAGAGAGGGAGGAGGAAGGAGGGGGTTTAAAAGAGTACATGACCGAAGGGAAAAGCTAAACTCCTAAACCTATTGACTGCAGCTGCTTGGCTAATATTCGCATGCTCACATCCTTGCCCCTTTTGCTTGCGCCCCGGAGACCCTGCCCTAGCTCCATGCGTCCTTACTCCATGTGCGTAAATGCAAAGGCAAAGACAAGAAACCAGCAGACAAGCCATGGAAGGAAAAGATGCAAAGAGCATAATAAAAAGGCATAAAGCAGATAAACAAGATAGACATGGCAAACTTAGAAACCAAGATGTGTGCAAAAAGGGAAACAAGGCAAGATAGCAAACAAACAAGGGTGGTGTCTGCGAGGGACAAATGTAGGTTTGGATCAGATGTCCACAGCTTCACTGTGTTAAAGCGTGGACGACACACTAGCAAGCAAGACACATGCATGGACATGTAAGCAAACATGTAAAGATATGTAGAAAGCCAACGGGTGGCACAAACAAGCATGGCAAGTATTTCATCGCACGGAGTGAAAAAGGGCAGAGGTATGCGCGAAGCAACTAGCATCATGACGATGCATCCCGAATGATTACATCCAAACGAGGCATTATGGGCGTCGGATGTAACCACACAACCACAGACCCACTAAGGGTGTCAAACATGGCAGAGCCTAGAATAAGAGAGGGTAACACAAGCATAAAGCATAGAAGCAAGCAAGCATAGACATGCAAATAAGGATGATCTAAACCCTTTGATGTGGGCCAAGGTGTATGTGCAGTGACAAAGACCATAGGGTCTAGATCGGGTCCAAACCAATAGGCCAAAACACAAGAAAGAAAGGTAAAGCGACAAAAGGGCTACAATAGCACAGGGCAAGACAAACATAGCCTAGGCTTAAGCACACAAACATGGCATGAAGCATACAAGCACATGGAAGATGGCATAAAGCAAGTAGAGCATAGATCCGAGCACACAAGCATGTGAAAACATAGATCTAAGTACATAAACATAGATCTAGGCATAGGCATGGCAACACATGTGTGGGCATGTGAAAGCTAGCGCATAGACATGGAAGAACATGAATCCAAGCATATAAGCATGTACGGATGCAGATCTAAGCATAAAACATGGCAAAAGGCATGCAAACACATAGATCCAAGCAAAGCATAACTATAGACATGATATCAAGCATGTGAGCACATAACCCTAACATCAACGCCAAGCAAAGAAAGGAACGAAACAAAGGAAACATGACATAAAAACCTAAGCATGTAGATCTAAACATATAAGCATGAAAAGATGTAGATCTAAGCATAGAACATGGCATAAAAAACCTAAGCATGTAGATCGGGACAAATAAACATGTGAACAAGTATAAAAGAACACTGATCTAAGCTAAAATCATGCTAGAAACAAGATAAAGCAAGAAACATGTCAAAGAAAGCAATAAAACATATTATTCTAGTAAAAAGAAAGATAAATGCTAGAAAAGAGATCTAGAAGGTTAGAGGTGTGGATGATAGCTAAAAAAGCTACATCCACACCCCTAAACCCTAAATCCCAAGCGTAGAACCAAGGAAAAGAAGATTGAGTGCAAAAGTAATACCTTGTGTTCTTGGTGAAGAGGGAAGAATCAAGAGACTTTGATGTGTTTTTTGGAGTGTTTTTGGGCTTTTTTTTTTTTTTTTTTTTGGTGTTTGGAAGAGAGGAAAAACATAGAGAGGAACTGGGCAAAGAGCAAATTTCAAAAAAAAAAAAAAATGTTTCCCCCCAGGTCTAATGGGTGCCTGGGGCTATTTATATCCCCAGGCGTGTTTTTCGAGGTGGCGGCCATTATAGGGCCGCCAGCAGCCATTCAAGGGTCGCCGGCCTCAAACCACCTTTGATAGGGCTGATCTTGACACCCTTGGATAGATCTTCATTTTTAGTTTCTAAAAAGGTATAGAACTCAAAAATCCAACAGTCAGATCAAAAGTTATGGCTCTCGGAAGTTTGTGGCGCAGCGATTAGTACGTCATCCCGATTTTTGTGATATCTCGGTCATTCTAACTCCGATTTCGACCTATGAATAGTCATTGAACGAGAATTTGATGATCTTCGTAGTGGCATTGGTTTCAATCCATTCTAGCAGCCAGATTAAAATTAGGGTTTTTTAGCCCATCCAAGATCATCTTCGGGTCAAACTAGGTCAAAGTTGCTAAAAATCTTCGAGAAGCTCAAGCTTGGTGTAAAGCTATGAAAAACATTGTTTTATGGAATTTTGGTCCTCGTTTGATCTTTGGTTAACCCTAGGGCCAACTAAGGGCATTTTGGTCATTTTGGCTGAAAAAGGAACTTCGGGTGCTCTAGTGCCCGAATGGGTTACGCCATGTCACTCTAGATGTTCTCATGGCCTCGTAGAGAGAAAATGATATTTTTAGATTTTTCGAGGTCCGACACGCAAATCGAGGGCGAATAAAATACGGTATCAACAGTCACAATCACCAACACACTTCTCAGCAATTTACCATCCCCAATAAGCTACGTACCAAAGAGGCTCCCCCATGAGTCACCAAAACTTCTCAGCAGATTATACTCCCCAGTGAGTTTTTCATCATCCCCATTAGATTCTACACTTGAGATTCCCTTGTGGGTCGAAACACCAAGGCCACTTGTGCACATATCCTACAAGAATTGAATATGCAGGCACAAGCCACATACCAGTCAAGCAAAGTCGAAATGAAGAACTTGTGCACATATCCTTTGGGAATTGAACATGTAGGCACATTACACAGAACTTGTGCACATATCTTGAGGGAATTGAATATGCAGTCATAGTGGAAGAGGTAGAGATAGAAACAAAGACCAAGGTCACCTCGAGGCAAAAGCCTCACCAAAACAGGTAAAGATAGAGATAAAGAAGATAAGTATTACCCAAAGGCGCAAGCCAACCAGAGAAGTTTGAGGCAAGAGCCCCAGATAGACACCACAAATATATCATTTTAAGCTCATAAAAGCACCTTGTTTGCTTGGTTGATGGTTGCGGCCATTGGCCTTTTTTTTTTTTTTTTTTTTTTTTTTTTTTTTTTTTTTTTTTTTTTTTTTTTTTTTTTTTTTTTTCTTCCTGTTTAAGTGACTCTAGGATAGTGAGTCACTCGCCTTTTGCTTGTAATTGGTAAAACAGGTTCTATGATAATGAACCTATTGTTGCTCAATTCGTGAGCAACAAAGGTGAGAACTTGGACATATGAACCCTACGTAACTCTACGGAGTGGCAGCCCGCCCCTTGTATGCGTGTTGTGTGCCATGTGTGTAGGTTAGGTCCAAGCCGTACGTTGAAACAAAATATTTTATCTCTTATTCTTTTGATTCCGTTAACGAAGCTCACGAATCAAAAGAGGGGCATCTGTAGACACCGCATTTTGTACCCCTTACGACTCGGGCCCCCATTCCCCAATGATGCTAAAATTCTAAGGTCCAAGGTTGGTTTAGGCCTCAATCAGATTACAAATTCACTTGAGTGGTGTTAAAATGGAAAATATAAATTTTTATGAGAAAATAAATCTATGAAAGCTATGAAAGACAATTTTTTTGCATTAATATTGAGGATTGGAACGAATCCCACATCATCTAAAAGCTATTCTAAACTCCTATTTTCTCACTATATAAAATCATACATGACACATTTTCAAAATACACAGAAAATCCTATGGGAAAACCTAAGATTCATTAGAAATAGTGAATCAAAGAGGAAGTTTTTCAAAATACATCTTCAAGTCAATTTTATTGTGATTAGGACCTTTTATGGTCTTGATCCTCGAATTTTGAAGTTTACTAATCATTTTTGTTTGATTATGAATAGATTTGACTGAGAGAAACAGTCAAAATCAAGCTAAAAATGTTTCATTTTTGAGGTATTTGTTCTAACCTCTTTTCTTCATTTCTACCTTTAATCTTGTTTTTAATTTTGTTTCCTTGCTTCTTTTATGTTATAACATGTTTGTTTAGTCTAGGTTTTCTTTACTTTATAAGCTTGAGCATGTTTAGGTTGCTAGATTTATTATTTTAGATTCTATTCTATTTTCGTGTTCTTGGGTTAGGCTTTAGGGCGTGTCTGTGTGTGTACGCTCCTACATGCATACACAGACTCGAAGTATGCGTACGTATACAACTGGCCTATGTACACATGCCTATGTATACACACATATAATCATGCCCAAAAACCCTAATTTAGGTTTTCTACTTATGTTTCTTTGTTTCTGTCATATGATATGCCGTTGTTTTGTTCATTTCTTATGCTTTTGAGTCCCTGTTCCTTTGTTTATTTGTTTGTTTGTCCTTAACATGATTATATTATGGTTTTTTCTTATGTTTCTCGCTTAATGCCATGAACATGCATTCACATGTCCATTCATTGATGTCATGGGTTCTGAGATGTTGTAAAGTGAGTAAGATAAGTCATGCATTCACATGACCATGCATCTGTTTGTTATAAGTGCTTTATCTCCCTTTGTTGAAAATGTATATGCAAGTCTGTATGCCATGCTTTGAATGATAATATGATTTGTTTGATGTCTACGTTTTTGACTTAGTTGGATATATACATGCTTCTGTGTTAGATGTAATGGATGCCATGTATGATAGATGTATGCTAGGATTGATGTGATTACCATGATAAATGTATGCTGGGTTGTTGATGAATATGATAGATGAATGTTAGGTCTTAGGATAAAGTGCCATGTTGTATGCTTAGATGTATGCTAGCGTGTGTATGTATTAAGATGCAATGTTTAATGTGCTTTTAATAGGATTAAGACGTAGGACACAATGAGTAAAGCCGACCCATGGGTCGGGTGGTTTTGGATGCTTAACACCTTCCCAAGACCATACCTAAACTCTGAATCCATACTCTGGTAGTAAGATTAGTCCTTCCACGTAAAGGCGTTATATTCATGGTTCCTAGACCATAAAACTAGGTGGTGACTCCTTGTGTTTTCTCCAACTTGGTCCACTCGGCTGAGATGTACTCCCTAAACCACGCATTGCGCCTATAGTATGTAGTTTACTGGGGAGGATAACTTGCTGAGAAGTTTAGTGGTGATTTTGGCCTACGAGGAAGTCTTTGATAATGTGTGGTTCACTAGGGAAAATTCTTCTTCTTCTTTATGGCTCACTAGGGAACTTGTGTTGATTGTACCCATAAAGGGGTATTATCAACTCCATGGGAAAGTTTTCTTCACAACTCACAAGGGAGTTGCCTTTGTGCCTTAGATCCACGAGGAAGTACTTCCATGATATTGTACTTTACTGGGGATTTGGTTGATAATTTGAACTCATGGGGGAGTTTCCTTGGCGACTTCTGATCCATTGAGGGATTTTTCTAATGCTTTCAATCCACTAGGATGCTTTGAGGGTCTTAGTGTCTTTTACCCAACTGAGGGTATTTCTATCATTTTTTATATATTCTTGAATTTTCTTTTGCACTTCCTACCTTCGGGGAACCCATTAGGGATATTTGGAAAAAAAAAATACTAAACTACATGTTGTTTAGTGAGGGCCTAAACTACATGTAGTTTAGCCATCAGATGCATTCCCGCCTCTTCAATTTTCTCCAATTGTTACTAACTGTTTCTTTTTTCTTTTCATTCTCTTTATCTTCCTCATCTCTTCACATTCCCTTTAACACTCTAACTGCCATCTTTTCTCTACAAAACCCTGTCTATCTCTCATTCTTCCTCACAATCTGATCCTTTCCTCTCATACTCACTCATCTGAAACTATCTCCCTCTCCCAAATTCTCTCATTATCTCCAATGGTACCCAAGTCCAAAACTAAGAAAACCTCCTACGTGCTTTCTAATGATGCATTCAATCTCACCCATTGGAACGAAGCAGTAAGGCTGACTAAGTCTCCTCCACTGACCTATAGGCCACAAGATCATCTCTCAGAGGTTGCAAGGGCTAGATTGGTAAGTTTTTTTTAAACTTTTCTAGTTTTCGAGTTTTCCTTTGATCTTCCATTTTAATTTGTTTTTGGTAAATGCTTGGGTTTTGCTGTGGGATGGGTTTAGATGAAAACCTGACACTTTAGGAGGGGTAGAAACATGTTTATGATGAGTTTTGATTGAAATATACTTGAAAATGTCAAAGAAAGACTCTATCTGTGTTTATGCGTACACAGATTCAAGCTTGTGTATACGACTTGTGTTCATTCGTACGTAGCTAGGCTTCATGTGTACGCGAGCATGTTCATACATACGCATATCTGTTCTTGAGTTCATATACATAGGGGTTCCATCCTGCGTGCATATACATAGTGCCTGCATACACAGACACGAGCCTGTGTATGCATGTCACTAAACAGAAACCCTATTTTGAATATTTTGAACTCGTTTTTCGTCCGTTTCTCACCTAATTGCAAATCTAACATCTTTCTTTATCATTTTTGCATCCAATTCTAAGCCCAACATCATTTTTCATTTCATTGTGAATCTAACATCATCTTTTTCTCTTTTCTTTACAGATCTCGACCTCGTTTTTCAGTAGGGTAATACCAACCAAGTGGGTGCATAGTATTGGATTCCTACTAAGGAGACCATGGGTCACATTCGTGCTACAGGCTTTAAGCCAATCATCCGCTTGCTGCCCGAGAGATCTGCTAGTGCCATTCTAGTGCAAATCTTGGCTGAAAGGTGGTAGGACATTACCCACACCATCCAAATGACTAATAGGGAGATGATGGTGACTCCCTATGACTTCCACCGCATGACCGGTCTTAGGTGGACGGGGCACTTAGAAATTTATAGGGTGAGTTGGGCATCTAGTTGGGCATAGATTTGCTTAGGAGGAGGTATACTATTAACACGACCCGCTATCCTGACATTAAGGTGGATTACACGCTTCTTCTGCAAGTGAAGGCCAATGACTGCGCCAAGATGGCTAGAACCTTTTCTATTGTACCTTCTAGGGGCTTATCTCTTTTCCAATGGATAGCAAAGATGTCTTTGAGGTGGCTAGCTCCCTTCTGTGACTTTAGGGGGGCTTGGGAGACCAACAGGGGGTAAGCGTGTCTTGCCTATTTGTACTCTCCTTTGGACATTCTCATTTGGGGGATGTTATGCCAGCTTGTAGGGCCTTGAAAGCTCCTTTGAGGTTGGTCTTTCTTCCTTTTATCTTTTGTAGCTCATGTATTGGAATCATATCCATCCATGTGTCATTTAGGCTAAAGTTGTAGATCATGCTCTTGCAAACTGTATCTATGTCTTCATCTTGCAAATTGTCATCTTGCAAATTGTTCACCTATGTATCTTGCAACTACTTTTCTTGCAAACTAACATCTTGCAAACTGTTATCTTACTTTTTCCTTTTCAGCGTTGGGCCGTGCAATACGGTTTCATTGCTCTAGTTGTAGAGGTAGATTTAAAGAGCTTATCTTCGATTAGGGTTCATTTCAATGGGCTATCTTTTGATGAGGTGAGTTAGGAATTGAATGTCTTTTATTTTTTCCCTTGCATGTTTCTTGAGGCCTTTCTCCTAACCTTATGTGTTATCACAAGTCATATGGAACCCATGGGCTGGCCTTCAGCTTGTTGCAAACCCGAACTTGGAGACGGCTACTCTTGTCACCACTGGTATCACCCAGCTTTTCAAGGGTACTGGCTTGAGGGCAGTCTACTTGGCGAAAAGGGTACGCTACCAATTAATGGGTGTGGATGTGCCACAAGTCTCGATGATCCTCAGGAGTTCATGCTTACCCCGCTTTCCATGATGGATGCTGAGTACGACTTGTGGAGGCAAGGCATCCCCTTTGCTGGGTGGGTGACAGACGAGCTGGACTGCCAAGAGTTCAATGATACTCGCCTTATGCCCTCCCTTACTACTGTGGTATATGTTCTTCCTTTCCTCATTTTTTTTTTAATTCATTTTTGCATTGCTTGATATTCAAATGGAACCCTTATGCCAGGCTAGCCCTATTGATGGTGCTCCTATTGACTCTCCTCATTTACCTTGGTCGTTCTACACTTACGGTCCTAATGGTTCTGCTCGGGAACGTGCAGTGGGCTGCAACACAAAAGTCATGGGTTACCCTTTCCTTAAGGGTACACGAGCGGTAAGTTCTCTTCCACTCCTTACCTTGTCCTTCCTTTTCTTTTCTTACATCTCTCAATCACTTGTTCTAACATTATCTTCTTTCTCAATTTAACCCACTATACAGGAGCATAAGGAGCTTGTTTGGCTAGCCGGGAACCTCAAGCTAGAGGTGACCAAGTATTCCATGCAGATCTATGGTCCTAGAGGGTTTGCCCCCCAGGTGATGATGATGATGACGACGATGATGATGATGATGGTGATGGTGATGGCAATTCAAAGATTACTCTCAGTTATCAGCCAAGGAAGAGGAGTTTCTAGTGATCCTGCAGACAGACAAACATAAACATAGCACTTTCTTTTTACTGTTTTTATTTTATTTTTTTAGTATGTATTCTTGCACTTTGGATTTGATTTGATACATTGGGTTGTATTTAAGAACATCTTTTACATTTTTGCTTGTATTTAGAACATGCACTTAATTTACAACTTGTGGAGATAATTGCACAATTTTATGCAATTTTTGCTTTTCTTGGTTTTTGTTACATGAAAATCTGAGCTTGAGTGTGCCTCAAGTAGTCCCCTAGGCTGTGGGAATCATAGGAAAGGTCTTAGGGAAGGAATCATACTTCAAATAGGCAAAGGAACTCGCCTCTGCCTTACTTCAAGTACACATTCGAGCGCCTGCATGCCCATACGCACGCCTACGTGCACAAGTTTTAACCCTACGTGCACAGCTTTGACCCTGTGTATGCATGACGTGGGCTAGCATAATCCTAATTGCCTTATTTAAGTATAAAATAGCTGTTGGGGACCTTCAAATCCTTACCTAACATATTCTAAGCACTAGTGTGTGTTTAGCAAGTTAAATATCTGCTCGGTTTTTGCGTACTTCTCTTGATTGATTGTTCCCATGGTTGGTAGGTCACGTTCTTATCATCTCAATGCTTTCTGTTTGTATCTTCTTGCGAGATAGTTCTTGGTGCATGAGACAGTTTGCATAGATTAAACGATGTGTTAGGTGGTTAGCAATCTAAGGAGGGGAAGCCCTGTGGGTATGATCTTGGCTGAAACTTTCAATGGCTTGGATGCAGTCCATAGAAAGGAAGCAAACTTCTTTGCAAGGAGCCTTCTCCTTCTTCAAGTATAATTCCTAGTTCTTGCCTAGATTCTCAACCTAGTGGGATTTCTCTAATTTTTGCATAGATTGCCTTTCGGTTTTCAACCCATTGAGGCTTCTTATATTGTCTTTAAATTCTTTTTTTTTCTTTACTCATGATTTCTTTTTCTCTTCTTCTCTCTTTTCTTTTTTAGATATGGTTATATAAGAGGCTTTGATTGCTTCATCCTCCCACTATTCCTCCTAGTCAATACCTCCCCAAGCATTATCGTGACCACAGGCCTAAGCTCATCGAGATGAACCTTAATGAGTTCATTGAATTCATGAAGTGTATTGAAGTCTCAGATATTCAATGGGTAGTGGATTGGTGGCGTATTTTAGGCATGGTCAACCATAGCTTTAAGGATAACTATGTTCCTTTGGTTAAGCTCTGTCGTTGCTATTACTACTCTACATGTCGTATTGTAAGGCAATTTGGTAACCGTCAAAGAGCTCTTAGTGATGATGGTTCCTAGTGATGATGGTTCCTTGGCTAACAATATATCTTAAGGATAGGATACTATGTTCCCATGACTTTTTCGGCTTCTTCCTTCTTCAAGCAACGGAGGTGTATACCATCATAAGATCTCCTATAAAGCTATCCTCCACATAGGACATAGGATATATTGCATAGCCATCACCTAATTGAACGACGTTCTCTCTTATCAACACCGTCAAGATGCACTCCCAATTCCAAGAATTTCATGATGTCATAATACCAAGGAACCCCTTCTTCTTCTATAGTCAAGATTGAAAACTCGCCCTTCTCGTGATGTACCAACTCATAACTCTGTTCAATCTCTAAGGGCCGTGTCCATACTCCCTTGGGTATTTCAACCATGGAGGCCAAAGTAGCCAAGGCATCTGCAAATTGATTCTGAGCTCTAGGGATGATCGTGTACTCAATCTTATCAAAGTTTTTGTTCAAATCTTATTATTGATAAGGCTTTAAGTGTTCTTCCTTCACCTTCCATAATCTTTGGGCTTGAGTTATAACCAAGGTCGAATCTCCAAGCATCTCTGCCTCTTTTACCCCCAATTCTCGGAGAGCTTCCATTCTAGCAATACAAGTTTCATATTTAGCCATGTTATTAGTTGCCTTGAAGTTTAACTTGACTACTAAAGGTATGTGAGATCCATCGGGCGTGATCAAGAGTACTCTTATTCCATTCTTATATTGATTCATGGCTTCATCAAAGTACATTTTCCATGCCTCTAATTCAATGTCCAAAATATCCTTGTCTGGAAAATCCTCTCTACCATCTTCTCCCTCCACGGGGTTTTCAGCACAAAAATCTTACACCGCGCTTCCTTTGATAGTCTTCCTTGCCACATACTTCAAATCAAATTCTACTAATAGGATTAATCATCTTGATAGTCTTCCACTCCAAGCAGGTTTCTCGAATAAATACTTCAAAGTGTCCAATCTAGCTACAATCTATATCTAGAAAGGTAAGATAATGTGTCTCAGTTTTTGCACGACCCATACGTGAGCAAAGCATGATATTTCTATGGGCGTGTATCTAGTCTCATAATTATGGAATCTTTGCTTTAGTACATGGCTCTCTCATTCTTATCATCGTCTTCTTACACAAGAAAACTCCTGACTGCATCTCTTATGATAGAGAGGTATAGGAGTAGTGGCTTTCCATGCTTTAGAGGTATCAAGATAGGTGGATGGAGAAGATATTTCTTAATGAGCTCAAAAGCAATCTGACATTCATCATTCCATACATGAGATTCATTCTTCCTTAGGAGCTTGGAGCCACAAGTGGAAGTGAGTTTGACAATGAATCGACTAATGTATTATAATTGTCCCAAGAACCCTCTTATTCCTTTCTCACTCTTGGGTGGAGGCATATCCAATATAGTTTTAATCTTTGATGGGTCAATTTCTATTTCTCCATCACTTATCAAAAAGCCTAGCAATTTTCCCGCAGTTACCCTAAAGATACACTTTTGGGAGTTCAACCTCAATTTATACTCCTTGATTCTTTCAAACAACTTCCTTAAGTTAATAATGTGACCTTCTCTATCCTTGGACTTCACGATCATGTCATCAACATATACCTCAACCTCATTGTACATCACGTCATGTAACAAAGTTGTGGCCATTCTTTGATAGGTTACACCAGCATTCTTGAGCCCAAATGGCATCATGGTGTAGGAATGGATTCTCCATTCTATGGTAAAGGTGGTCTTCATCGTCTCTTTAAAATCCATCTTGATTTGGTTATATCCCGAGAAACCATCCACGAAAAACATCAAGGCACTACCGGTCATGTTATCCACTAGGATGTCTATGTGAGGGAGAGGGAAATCATCTTTAGGGCAAGCTTTGTTTAATTCCCTACTTACAATTGCTTGGTGACCTCTTCTTTGATCTTTAGAAGCCATTTGGTTCTCATACGTCTCAACTTTTGCTTAACGGGTACCATATGAGCATGGGTATCAATGTGGTGTTAAGCTATCTCAGGATCAATACCAGACATATCTTCATAGGACCCTGCAAACACTTCTTGAAATTCTGTGAGAAGCTCTTTAAGATCCTTTCTTTCTTTTTCATTTAAGGTTGAGCCAATTTTAATTAAGTAAGAATTCTCATTATTGCAAAAGTTTCAAAAGTTAGTTACATAGGTTTAATTTTCTTTTCCAATCGTTTATTAATTTCGTTTTCAAATTCTTTAGAATCATTTAAGTGTAGAATTTCAATATTATGTGACACATCAAAGTAAGTCAAATCAGAATTCATCTTATTGAAAATGTTAAAAAGTACATTGTAGCTTGCATTACAAAATTTCTTTCCCATATTGTTAGAAAACCAAAACCAAGTCCAATTATTGAGGTACCTCATGATGAATTCTGTCCTTCATCTCCTTTAGGATACATTGCTTTCCTTCTCGTCCTCCTCTTTGAACAAAGTCTTCAACTCAGTGAACCAGTCCTCATCTTTTAGAGGCCCTACACGCATATCGCTTGGGTTATGTCACATAGAAGTTCACCTTTGTTGGGGAAATCTGTACCTGCCTCGTCAAAAAACCAGTCGCCATCATCTTCACTCCAATAGCTAATCACTTCACCATCCTCCTTTTTTTCTCTTTCTTCATCTTGGGCCAAAACAAGGTATTGATTATCGTCGGAATGAGGGTTCGTGGCACGTTCATGCATGAAGCGGGCTGAGGTAACTTGAGTTGCCCCTACTGTTGAGCCCATTCTGGCTAGTCACGATCTTCCGATGATCCTACATTTCCTGATTTAGAGAAATCATTGACGTGGACCTTCCTAAAGGTCCATGGTTTGGGACCGCTCCTCAATTACAGCAGGAATTCAAATAGAAGAAGGGTGGACTTTTCCTTCAGTCATCATTCGATTGATATCTTCTTGAGTCAAGTTTTCAAACATCGTGACACACGGAAAACTGGGAAGTTTTAATAAAATTGGTGAGTACATGTCCCAATTAAAAGGTTCTCTTTATTAGATGTTCTTAGAAAAGTCTTTAAGTCCATTTTAATGAAGGCCCAATTACAAAATCACTCCCTTTCCTCCCATGAACTTAACCCTTTGTTTCAATGGGCTTTAGTCCATCTTCCTCTAGTGGGCTTTCATTAGAATGTACTTAGAAATTTTCAACCATTTGTCTTAAATATAGGCTTATAATGTATTCATCACTTTTGGGCTTTTCTCCTTTTTTATTCCATTATCATTATTTTTTTTTAAGTAGCCCTCTAACTAGAATACATTGTAGCCTTCTCCTCAAAGTCCATGAAATTCTCATCATTTTAGACCAAGACATACAACATAGAGGCCTAAGATTAGGGAATTTCATGTTGATTTATAGGATGTTAGATAGTCCATAGCATACTTGTTACCTTAAACCTAAGGTTCTCTTTTTCAAAAGGCCTTTTAATTTGGGCTTATAATAGCAATTAGGCGAAGGTCTTATAACCGTTCAAGTTAAGATATACCTTTGGACTTTGGGATAAGCCTCTTATATGTGAGAACTTTTCTTTTATCCCAAAAAAGGGTATGCCATAACTTTTGGGCTATCCATCTTTTATTTTGTATTTGTCATTTAGAATTAGGTGAACACAAGATATATGGTTAAAAAATCAAGACATATAAAGGGTACCCTTTTTTTTATAGGATCTATGATCTCTTTAAATGTGGGTAGGCCCCATAAAGCTAAAGGGACAAATCAGTAGGTCACTCTCAACTAGGTGAGCCATGATTCCAACCAATGGCCTAAGTAGACTTTTATAGATTGGTGGCAAACCGTTAATGTACTAAAAGCCCATCATTGGCAATGACACAAATTGTGAGTTGGTAGGATGAACTTTAAAAGACTTTAGCCTGAGTGCAGCGTACTCATCTTCCCACTCATCACCAACTGGGGTCGAAGGGACAAAAGAACTAAGTGAAATGTGTGCAAACAAATATTGAACAAGCCTTTATTAAGATTAAGAAATATGACACATTGGAATCAAACACTTTATCCCCAGTGGAGTCACTACTATGGGCGTCAACGGGCCTTTCTCCTTAAAGGAAAGAGGAGGGGGAGTGCACCTTGGTCAAGTGGATCGGGGAAGAGTAAAGATTGGAGTCGCCACCTAAATTAGGTCTAGGAACCATTAATAGTGCCCTTACATGGAATGACTAAGTTTTACTACCAGAGTATGGGTTTAGAGTTTTTGTATGATTTTAAGAAGGTGTTAGCCACCCAAAACCGCTCGACCCATAGGTTGGCTTCCAGTTATTGTGTCTTACATCTTAATTCTATTAAAAACACATTCAACATAGCATCCTATACTCACATACACACTAGCATACATCTAAGCATACAACATAGTATCAATCATCCCAAAATCCTAACATATATCTATCATGGCATTATATCATCATAAACCCTAACATATCCCTATCTCATTACATCTAAGGCAGCAAACAAATCATGGCAGCAAGTATACATGGCAGAAACACAAATATGGCAAGATCCAAATAAACATGTGATTACATCTAAACATTAAGAACAAATCATCCAAGCAAACATACTCATACTTATCATCAAACATATAACCAATGCATGTTCATGTAAATGCATGACTTACCTTACTGTATCTTAGCACCAGTAGACATTGCATTTTGTATAACTTATCTTACTTATCTTACTGCATCTTAGCACCTGTAGACATGACTTACCTTACTGCATCTCAGCACCTGTAGATACTGCATTTTGTAACTCTTATGACTCGGGTCCCCGTTCTCTAATAATGCTCGAACTCTAAGGCCCAAGGCCAGTTTAAAGCCCAGTTAGATATTAAATTGACTTGAGGAGT
Source organism: Quercus gilva (assembly GCA_023621385.1). NCBI lineage: Eukaryota > Viridiplantae > Streptophyta > Magnoliopsida > Fagales > Fagaceae > Quercus > Quercus gilva. The sequence goes on along the minus strand of CM042478.1, from coordinate 29,270,249 downwards.
GTTAAAATAGAAAATATAACATTTTAAATAAGCAAAATCTATTTTTGGAAAATTAAATGACCAAAGTGGTCTACGGCCTGTGTATAGCACACTCCTACGTACACAGCTAAGGTTTTAGATGATGGAAATATACATGTACGCAGCGGAAAATTAACAGATCTACTTCATTCACAATTGATAACATGTGCCATGTAAGTTTCAGAATATAAGAATAAGAGAGTGTACCTTGAGGCAGTGAAATTCAAAACTAAAGATGAAAAGCACTTGGGAACACTTTTAATCTTCACCTCAATTCCACTTAATGCCCAAGAAATGTGGTCTCTCAATCAGTTATGTGTGTATGTTCTAGAAAGAATCAAAGAGTGTCCAACACTCACATACGTACCAATTTATGCACTTGTGGTTGTTACAAAATTCTATATATTTCTCTCCTAATAATTGATTATCTAATTGGGCTAGCCTTTTGGGCCTTTCCGATTGGGCTTTAGTATGTGGCTTGGAATGTGACCAAAAGGGAACAAATAAGATACTAGAGGGCTTTGGGCTTTTCTGTCAACTCTTGACAAGTCCAAAATTACCATTAATTATATTTAATACCACTATATAAATATAATTGCACTCTAGGCCTTATTAATAAATTATATTCTAAAACTTTATTATACATGCAACTCCTTCATAAAATATTCATAGTAACACAAAGTCATGAATGAAGACTGCCACTTTATAAATTACAACATCTTAATCCTTGAGTACTCGGTTTAATCCTTTAAGTTATTCATTATATATTTATGAAATTCAATTTCATAAATGTACTTTAGTAACTATTTACTAAAGTAGTTAAGCCTAACATTCTGAATAACAAACTCATTAAACTTATCTCAAGGGAATATTTTGTATCTTCGTTAAGAGATTATGAATTCCATCTTAAGAATATATATTCTATCAACACTAAATGTGGCTGCCCAACATATTGAGGTTTTGACCGTGACTTTAGATCTCACTCCTGATATATCAAAACAACCTACATCTCATGATCATGTCCATTATTCTCTAAAGATTAAGAGTTCATGCAAGTATAAGTCGTGAGATTTATTATTCATTTGACAGTCCTTAAGAGAATAACAAATCTCATAGCGATCCAGTTCAATATGTTTTAACTCTTAAAACATATCAACTAGAAGTCTCCACTTCCATGATTAAGACAAATCATCTTAGTTGATATGTTATAGTCTTCGCAGATAAAATGCTCAATTTCATCACCGACTACGAACTTAAATTCTGAGTTTACAAAGAACTTGTAATTTATATCTTCTGTGACTTTTCACATAAATCACATACTTTGTATCTCATGGACTATATGATAATGTTCGAATATTCATGTTACCATTATTTCAGATAATAATAAAACAAATTTATTAATCACAACATTAAGTCAAACATAATGTCATACATAGCATCACACAATAGGATTTAAGGGCACTAATCCTAACAATCTCCCACTTGCTCTAAATACTATTGTGCACTAATCTAACTCTCATTCTCTCCAAATGTGACTCAAAAGTTTTTTGAGGCAAGGCTTTGGTAAAGGTATTTGCTAGATTATTTGCACTTTCAATCATTGCCACCACCACATCTCCACAAGTAATGATGTCTCAAATGATGTGGTACTTTTTCTCAATGTGTTTTCCTTTCTTATGATTCCTTAGATCTTTGGATTATGCAACCGCTCCACTATTGTCACAAAACAATGTGATTGGAACTTGCTCCATTCTTACTACACCAAGGTCAAAAAGGAATTTCTTGAGCCATACAGTTTCCTTTACTGCTTCACAAGCAGCAACGTACTCAGCTTCCATGGTAGAGTCCGCAATACAAGATTGCTTAACACTCCTCCAAGTTATGGCTCCATCTCCCAAGGTTAAAACACATCCTGAAGTGGATTTTCTGAAATTTAGATTCGATTGAAAGTCTGAATTTGTATAACCAATGGGAATCAAATCCTCACTATGGTAAACAAGTATATAATCTCTCATTCTTCATAGATACTTAAGAATATGCTTTACAGCTTGCCAATGTTTTGGTCATGGATTTGATTGATATCGGCTGACCATGCCATCTGAATAACAAATATCTGATCTAGTACAAAGCATGGCATACATGAGACTTCCCATTGCAGAAGCATAAGAAACTTGTCTCATCATATTTTCTTCCTCTTGTGTCTTAGGCTTTTGGTCATCAGACAAAGGAACTCCATGTCTGAAAGGAAGTAATCATTTCTTAAAGTTTTGCATATTAAATCGTTCTAGAACCTTGTCTATATATCCAGCTTGTGATAAGCCTAACATCTTATTCTTGCGATCTCATCAAAGCTTGATCCCTAGAATAAAGTTAGCCTCACCCAAGTCTTCATATCAAATTGGCTTAACAACCAAATCTTTATCGATGACATTACCCCTACATCATTGTCAATGAGTAGAATATCATCAACTTAAAGCACTAGGAACATTACTATTTTATCTCGATGTCTTTTGTACACACATGGTTCATCAAGATTTTGTTCAAAACCAAATGACTTGATTGCTTGATTAAATCTGATGTTCCATGATCTAGATGCTTGCTTAAGTCCATAAATGAACCTTTTCAATTTGAATACCATATGCTCTTGGTTCTTTGCTATGAAACATTCCGGTTTCATCATATAGATTTCTTCTTCAAGATTGCCATTTAAAAATGCAGTCTTGACATCCATTTGCCAAATCTCATAATCATAATGAGTAACAATGGATAAGAGAATTCTGATAGATTTAAGCATTGCTACTGGTGAAAAGGTTTCTTCATAATCAATGCCTTCTTTCTGTGTATACCCTTTCGCCACTAGCCTTGCTTTAAAGGTTTCAACCTTTCCATCTATCCCTCTCTTCCTCTTATAAACCCATTTGCAACCAACATGTTTAATGCCGTTAGTTGCCTTTACAAGATCCCAAACTTGATTGGAATACATAGAATCTAATTCAGATTTCATAGCTTTGACCTAATGATGTGCATCTATATCATTCATTGCTTCTTCATAAATGTAAGAATCAATTTTGGCCTCTTCTGAGATAGCTTCATAAGTTTCTCCCAGACCTATAAATCTTATAGGTGGCCTAACAATCCTCTCACTACGACGAGGCACCTGTGTACTAGACATCTCATGAGTGATATCTTATGATGTATCCGATACAACCACATCATCCCTAGTTTCATCTATTGGTTGTTCATTTACAGGTTCATTCATTTCAGCTAACACAACTCTACTTCTAGGAGTATAATCATTCATATAGTCATTTTTTAAGAATTTGGCATTTATGCTAACAAACACTTTATTCTTTTTATAACTATAGAATAAACCTCCAACAGTTCTTTTTGGATACCCTACAAAGAAAACCACTTCTGTTTTAGACTGTAACTTGTCAAAATTTTCTTTTTAACACATGTGCAGGACAACCCCAAATATGGAGATGTCTTATACTAGGCTTACGTCAATTCCACAACTCTATAGGTGTTTTAGGAACAGACTTCGAAGGTACTAAATTCAGAAGATACATTGCAGTATTTAAGGCATATCCCTAAAAGGAAATTGGTAGAGTCGAATAACTCAACACGGACCTAATCATATCTAAAAGAGTCCTATATCTTCTTTCTGCTACACCATTTTGTTGTGGAGTTCCAGGTGCAATCAATTGGGTACAATCTCATTTTCAGTTAAGTAATCCTTAAAATCCCCAAGAAGGTATTTGCCACCACGATTAGATCGAATGACCTTTATGAGTTTACCTAATTAATTTTCAATTTCAGCCCTAAACTCTTTGAACTTTTCAAAGGTTTTGGACTTCCATTTCATTAGGTACACATAACCAAATCTAGAGTAATCATCAGTAAAAGTAATGAAATACTCATAGCCACCTCTTGCTTGGATTGACATATGACCACATACATCTGAATGTATTAGTTCTAGCACATTTTGGGCTCTTCTACCTTTTGCATTAAAAGGTCGTTTAGTCATTTTGCCTTTTAAACAAGATTCACAAACTGAAAAATCATCAAAATCTAATGGCTTTAAGAGACTATCTTTGATCAGTCTTTGAATTCTGTTTGAATTAATATAAACCAAACTCAAGTGCCAAAGATATGCATCAATAATAGAAAGAAACTTTCTCTTTAATGATTTCACATGAGAGCTATTATCTAATTCAGAATTATATAATTCATGCTTATCAGGAGTTAAAATATAAAGATCATCCACAATATTGCTAGAACAGATAAACATTTTACCCTTTTTTATTACAACATTGTCTTTAAGGATAACACAATATCCATATTTACTTAAATAAGTTGCAGAAATTAAATTCCTACGAACATTAGACATATAGATAGTATTCCAATATTAAAACCCTAGACTTAAAGTATAAATTAAACACTTCAACCGCTACAACCGGAATCCTGCTCCCATCAACCAAAGTAAGAAACAATTCCCCTTCATTAAGCTTTCTGGTCTCCTAGAACCCCTGCAAAGAATTACAGATATGATTAGTACAACCTGAATCCACACACCAAGAATCCGTGGGATTTTGTACTAAACATATTTCAAGGAAGAATGAACTTTTCATATCCTTATTATTAGCAACCTTGAATTTTGGACAATTCCTCTTCCAATGTCCTTTCTCACCACAATGGAAACACTTTTCTTTGATCTTCTTTCCTTTGTCAGTAACTCCTAAGGCAATTTGTTTACCATCTTGCTTGGTGAAGTCCTTCTTCTTCTTCTTTTTACCCTTGCCTTTCGACTTAGGTTGAGAAGTAGAAGTTTCAGCCTATTAGGATTAGTGCCCTTAAATCCTATTGTATGATGCTATGTATTACATTATGTATGACATGATGTATGACTTAATATTGTAATTAATAAAGTTGTTTATTATTATCTGAAATAATAGTAATATGAATATTTGGACATTATCATATAGTCCATGAGATGCATAGTATGTGATTTATGTGAAAAGTCATAGAAGATATAAATCACAAGTTCTTGGTAAACTCAGAATATTAGTTTGTAGTCGGTGATGAAATTGGGCGTTTCATCTGCGAAGGCTATAACATATCAACTAAGATGATTTGTTTTGATCATGGAAGTGGAGACTTCTAGTTGATATGTTGATATTTTTTAATAGTTAAGACATATTGAACTGGACCGCTATGAGATTTATTATTCTCCTAACGACTGTCATATGAATAATAAATTTCGTGACTTATATTTACATGAACTCTTAATCATGAGAGAATAATGAACCTGATCATGAAATGTAGGCTGTTTTGATATATCAGGATTGTGATCTAAAGTATCGGTCAAAATTTCAATATGTTGGGCAGTCACGTTTAGTGTTGATGGAATATATATTCTCAAAATGGAATTCATAGTCTCTTAACGGAGATATAAATATTCTATTGAGATAAGTTTAATGAGTTCAATTATTCAGAGAGTTGGGCCTAACCACTTTAGTAAGAAATTACTAAAGTATATATTTATGAAATTAGATTTCATAAATATATAATGAATAACTTAAAATGATTAAATCGAGTACTCAAGGATTAAGATGTAGTAATTCACAAAGTGACAGTCTTCATTCATGACTTTATGTTACTACGAATATTTCATGAAGGGGTTGCATGTACAATAAAGTATTGAGATATAATTTATTAATAAGACTTATAGTGCAATTATATTTATATATTGGTATTAAATATAATTAATGGTAACTTATCAAGAGTTGACAGAAAAGCTCAAGACCCATTAGAGCTAGTGTCTTATTTGTTCCCTTTTGGTCCCACTCCAAGCCACATATTAAAGCCCAATTGGAAAGACTCAAAAGGCTGGCCCAATTAGATAATCAGTTATTATGAAAGAAACATACAGAATTTGAAGAAGATTAATTGATATGTATGTGAGTATTGGACACTCTTCGTTTCTCTCTAAAACATACACATAACTGATTGAGAGACCACACTTCTTACGCAACAAGTGAAATTGGAGTGAAGATTGAAAGTATTCTCAAGAACTTCTGATCTTCGGTTTTAAATTTCACTATATCAAGGTACACTTTCTTGTTCTCATATTCTGAAACTTACATGGCACATGTTATCAATTGTGTATGAAGTAGATCTGTTAATTTTCCGCTACATACACTCATATTTCCATCATAGCCATATTAGCATCAACACTAGAAGTACCAAGAATACCTTCTGCCGCTACCAATTCATTCATTAATTTAGACAAAGAATAAATCTTTTTGTTCATATTATAATTGAGTTTGAATTTCTTGAATGATTCCGGCAGTGATTGGAATATCATATCCATTTGGGATTCTCCATCAATATCAGCACCTAAAACCTCCAATGTATTTAGATTAGAGATCATTGTAAGACAATGCTCCCTCACTGAACCGCCTTCAGCCATTTTGGTATTATAAATTTGCCTCATAGTTTCTTGCCTTGTAGATCGACCTTACTCATTAAATATCTCTTTTAGACTAAATATTATGTCCGAAGCTAGTTCTACATCTTGCATTTGATGCTATAGAACTTTTGAGATAAATGCTAGGATGTAGCACTTGGCCATTTCATTAGATTTCTTCCAACGATCATATCGTTGTTTTTCCTCAAGAAAAGCATTTAATGAAGAAAAGCTAGGACATGGTTGAGTAAGCACATACTTGTGCTCTTCAGCAGTAAGAACAATGTCCAAATTTCTTTTCCAGTCAACATAGTTGGATCCAGTTAATTTGTTTTGATTAAGAATATTAACAAGTGGGCTAAAAGTTGCCATGTTCAAATCTGAAAATAATAAACATGAATATTATAAGTAAACTGGATATTATCAATTTAGCATATAAGCATATAGCATGGAACCTTAATAAAACAATAATATAATATATGCAACGACAACCTAATCCCATATTCAATATCCCTCAACATAGAGTGAATATAAAATACTATGATTGATTGAGAACTATTCTCATTATTAATGCTATCATGATAACTCTTATCAAACACTAATAATATGTTGTTATACATTTGGTTTCTAAATAATTATAGTAAGAACTCAGTATAGAGGATACTATAATATTTAGTCTAGTGTATATCATTATCTAGAATCATGTGTAGCCATATTTCATCCCCTTAACAGGCTTATTTTGTAGTATCATGATACAAAACACCCTCCGTACGGAATGCAAAGCTCGAGGCTAAGACAAGGCGTTTGATCAAACTACTATAAACCAAGAAATTCAATCCTGTAGTACCATGAAATAAATACTCTCCGCATGGAATGCTAAGCTCGAAGCAAAGACAAAGTACATACTTCATACTACTATGAACCGACAATGGAGGTTGTGAGATTCAACCCTTGTATCTCTCTCCCACTAGATGTTTTAAATTAAAGGTTTTTATTTTGTAAACATGTGTAAACTAATCACACACAACCTTGCACTTTATACATTTGAAAACATTTAGAAAAAGTTCAAAATTCCCTTCAGTGGCATTTTCGTGAGAATCTCGCGACTAAGCTTTTCCAACGAAAATGAAATAGTGAAAAAATAAAATTCAAATAGAAACTTTTGCTACTGTCTCGCTATTGTCTTGAGAGTAAAGCTTACCCGCAAAAAGTTTTGTGCTTCAGAGGCATTTTTTGCGAGTAACTTCGAGGGAAGCTAACCCGCAAAAAACCCGTGTTTTTAGTTTTTAAAGGGAAGATCTGAATAGTTTTCAACGGTTTTCCATGAACAAACAAACACCATATGAACATGGCTGATAGAAATTGATATCAAAACTGAATTCCATTGATGCTATAGCCTTAAAGTTCAATTTAACATACTTAAATTTAAATTTAAATAACATCATAACATCAATATCAGTTTTCATCAAACCATAGTTTCAACAACCATGCAGAAAATTAAATACATATATAATCTTCTAACATCATGAAACTATTATCTTTAATTCCAAAACTCACAAAACATGTTATACATATTGGAAATTGAAGACCGCTCTGATACCATTTGATGGAAATATGCATGTACGCAGTGAAAAATTAATGAATCTACTTCATTCACAATTGATAACATGTGTCATATAAGTTTCAGAATATAAGAACAAGATAGTGTACCTTGAGACTGTGAAATTCAAAACCAAAGATGAAAAGCACTTAGGAACACTTTTAATCTTCACTCTAATTTCATTTGATACCTAAGAAGTGTGGTCTCTCAATTAGTTATGTGTGTATGTTCTAGAGAGAATCAAAGAGTGTCCAACACTCACATATATACCAATTCATGCACTTATGATTGTTACAAAATTCTGTATGTTTATCTCCTAATAACTGATTATCTAATTGGCCTAGCTTTTTGGGTCTTACCAATTGGGTTTTAGTATGTGGCTTGGAGTGGGATCAAAAGGGAATAAATAAGATACTAGCTCCAATGAGCCCGCTTTTCTGTCAACTCTTGACAAATCCAAAATTGCCATTAATTATATTTAATACCACTATTTAAATATAATTGCACTCTAGACCTTATTAATAAATTATATCTCAAGACTTTATTGTACATGCAACCCCTTCATAAAATATTCGTAGTAATACAAAGTCATGAATGTAGACTGCTACTTTGTAAATTACTATATCTTAATCCTTGAGTACCCGATTTAATCCTTTAAGTTATTTATTATATATTTATGAAATATAATTTCATAAATATATACTTTAGTAACTATTTACTAAAGTAGTTAGGCCTAACATTCGGAATAACAAACCCATTAAACTTATCTTAAGGGAATATTTTGTATCTCCGTTATGAGACTATGAATTTCATCTTGAGAATATATGTTCCATCAACACTAAATGTGACTGCCCAACATACTGAAATTTTGATCGTGACTTTAGATCCCACTCCTGATATATCAAAGCAACTTACACCTCATGATCAGGTTCATTATTCTCTCAGGATTAAGAGTTCATGCAAGTATAAGTCATGAGATTTATTATTCATTTAACAGTCGTTAAGAGAATAATAAATCTTACAGTAGTCCAGTTCAATATGTCTTAACTCTTAAAACATATCAACATATTAATTAGAAGTCTCTACTTCCATGATCAAGACAAATCATCTTAGTTGATATGTTATAGTCTTCACAGATGAAATACTCAATTTCATCACCGACTACGAACTTAAAATTTGAGTTTATAAAGAACTTGTGATTTATATCTTTTGTGACTTTTCACATAAATCACATACTATGCATCTCATGTACTATACGATAATGTCCGAATATTCATGTTACTATTATTTCAGATAATAATAAAATAAATTTATTAATCACAACATTAAGTCAAACATAATGTCATACATAGCATCACACAATAGGATTTAAGGGCACTAATCCTAACATCAGAAGCATAAGAAAGACAAGTTTTCTGCAATAATGGCTGAAGTTTGAAATGAATCCCACATCGCCTAGGAGCCATTTCAAACCCCATTTTTTCAACTATAAAAGGCCTTACATGGTACATTTTCAAAATACACATAAATTACATGGGAAAAATTTAAGATTCACTAGAAAATAGTGAATCAAAAAGGAGTTTTTTCACAAAACACCCTCAAGTCTTTTCTATTTGATTGTGACCTTTTATGGCTCCAATCCTTTGAATTTAAGATTGCTAATCACTATTTTATTGAATTGTAATAGATTTGACTGAGGGGAACGGTAAAAAATAAGCCTATGAGCTTTTGCTTTAAGGTATTCTTTCTAACTTTTTCTTTTTATTTTCTGTTTTTCTTCTCTTGTTTTAGGTTTGGTTTATGTTCAAACTTGTTTGCTTAGTTTAGCCCTTTAGTTCCTTTCTTTTTTCTTTTTTTTTTGGTACGTAGGTTGTTAGTTTGTTGTTTTAAAGTTCTGCTCTGTTTTTGTGTTTTTAGGTTTTCTAGGTAAGGATCTGTGTACGCATGATCTAGTCTGCACATGCAAGCTAAATTCATGCATACACAGACCTGTTCTAGCGTGCATGATGCCGTTACCCAAAAACTCTAAATTCTTTTCTGTTTTTTTTTTCTGCTTTCACATGTTTGTTATGTGTAGCCTTTTTTTCATATGTTCTAAGCCCCATAATTGCTTGTTCGCCTATTAGCATGTTTATTTGTTATCACATGTTTAGATTAGGGTTTTCTTAGTTTTAATGTCATTCATTCACATGCTCATGTATTGATGTCATAGGTGCTATGCTACTGAGAGGTAAGTAAATGGTAAGTCATACATTAGCAATGTCCATGCATTTGTGTTAGGGTTTTACTTTAATAGAATATGCTTAGATGTATGATTAGAATTTGTAATACGTTAATGCCTTGCTGCCATGTTTAAATCGCTGCCTTGTTAGATGAATGTTGTTGTTTCTTATGTGTTTGGCTTTCTTTTGTTTAAGGGTAGATAAGTATGTGTTTTAGGATAAATGATGCCATGATTGTATGCTTAGATGTATGCAAGTGTGTATGTGAGTACAGATACAAGTGTTAAACATGTTTTTAACTAGGTTAGGACGTAAGACACAATGATGGGAGACCAACCTTAGGGTTAGGCAATTTTGGGTGCCTAACACTTTCCCAAGAGCGTACCTAAATTCCGAACTCATACTCTAATAGTAAGACCAAATGTCCTTCCTCGAAATGACGCTATATTCATAGTTCCTTGACTATATAACTAGGTGGTGACTCCGACACTTTTTTCCCTTACTCCTACAGCACCTATGCATCAATGGATGGCCATGTGAATGCATGTTCATGGCATTCAAGAAAGAAATAAAAAAGCAAACCTAATCTAGCATGCCAAAGGCAAACAAGTAATTAAAAGAAATAAAAAGCAAACCTAATCTAGCATGCCAAAGGCAAACAAGTAATTAAATAGAGGAACAGAGACTTAAAAGGCATAAAAAGGAATTAAACAGAGCCATATTATATAAAAGAAATGAAGAAACAGAAGCAGAATACCTATATTAGGGTTTCTGGGCACGAGTATGCATGTGTATACATATGCCTGTGTATGCAGGCCAGCTATATGCGTACGTATACTTTGAGCTACATACGCAGACATGCCTTAAAGAACCCTAACCTAGAAAACAAGAATACACAACAAAGCAAAACTTAAAACAACAAATCTAACAACCTCACATGCTTTAAAACATAAAAGCTACATAAAACTAAACTAAGCAAGCATATTAAAACATAAGCAAAGCAAGAAAACAACTAGAAAACAGAATTAAAATAAAGAAATGAAAGAAAAGCTTAGAACTCGATACTTAAAAAAAAAACTCCTAGGCTTGATTTTGACTGTTTCCTTTAGTCAAATCTATTCATAATCAAATAAGGAAGTGATTAGTCATCTTAAAACTCAATGATCAAGGCCAGAAAATGCCCCAATCAAAAATATTGACTTAAGGATATTTTGTGAAAAAACTCCCTTTTTTGATTCACTATTTCTAGTGAATCTTGTGTTTTTCCTTATGATTTTTTTGTTGTGTTTTGAAATATTCCATGTAAGGCTTTATATAGTTGAAAAATGGGAGTTTGGAACGGCACCCAAATGATGTGAAATTCATTCTAAACCTCATCTTTAATGTAGAAAAAGTTGTCTTTCATAGCTCTCTGGAACCTTAGCTGCGTACGCATGCATCAGAATTGCATACGCATACGCATGTATAAGTACGCAAGCCAAGGATTTCCTTGGCCTTTATTTGCCAAAAATAGATTTATTTACTCATAAAAAGTTATATTTTTCATCTTAACATCTCTCAAGTCAATTTAAAATCTGATTGGGCCCTAAACCAATCTTAGGCCTTAGAATTTCAGTATTATTGGGGAACAAGGACCGGAGTCGTAAGGAGTACAAAATGTGGTGTCTACATGCATGCCCTAAGAATGTGCATGCATTTAAGGTTTCAATATACCTATAAGGAAAGTTTTTGAACATAAATTCGTGTAGAATGAATCCCACATCGTTTGGGAGCTGCCCTACACCCCTTTATGATCATTATAAAAAGCCATAAAAGGCTATTTTATAGAGAGACATAGAAATACACCAAATTCGCTAGGAAAATAGTGAATCAAAGAGAGAGTTTTTATACTAAAATATCCTCAAGTTAAAGTTTACTTGGTTGGGATCTATTTTGGCCTTGGCCTTCAAATTCTAAAGTATATCAACCTTCTTGGTTTTGTTCTTGATTAGATTGATTAAGAAGAACAGTCAAATCAAATCTCTAAAGAGTTCTAGCATTTGAGGTAAAGATCTAACTTTGTCTCATTCATTTTTGTTTGCTCATTTGTTTAATTTTGTGTTTTGATGGCTTTATTACCTTTGTTGTTATTTTAGGTTTATTTCTTGTGCATATAAAAAGCATGATTGGTTGCTAGATTTCTTGTTTTATTTTGTTTGTTCTGTGCTTCTGGGTTTGTGTTTCTAGATATGTATACATGCACATGGTTCATGTATGCATACGCATACACATGGGATATGCACGCATTCCCTATGTATGTGTACACACATTCATACCCAGAAACCCAGATTCAGGTTTCTTCAAGTTCTTTTGCCTTCGTTCATATGTTTAGGTCCTGTTTGGTTTAGTTTCACATGCTTTAAGTCCTAGAGTCAATAAAATAACATGCTTGTTTCCTTTATTAGATGAACGATTAGGGTCATATGCTTTATTGAATAACATAAACATGCATATGAACATGAACATGCATTGATGCATAAGGGCTGTGATGCAACAGGGTTTGGGGACGATATGCCATGTTTTTTGCTTTCGATGCATATTAGAATGTGTGTGAATCTAGAAAAACATATTAGAAGACCATTTGATGGGACTAGGATTTGGAACATAATGAGTGGAGGTGGACCTACGGGTTGGGTGGGGTTAGGTGCCTAAGACCTTCTCATCCCCATACCTAAACTCTAGATACGTGCTGTAAGGTTGAATTTATTTAATCATGTGTTGGCTTTATTTCGTGCCAAATTTGCTTGTATTTTAGCAATTAGATATCCTGCATTTAGGTAGGAATTATATAAGGGTAGTGTGTGAGAGAGTGTGAAGAAAACTTAAGAAGTGTGCAATTCAAGGGAGTTTCGCGACTAACAAGTCGCTAGAATGGCACACGTGTGAAGCATGCAGGGGGAGCTAAAGGGTCACGACAGCTGGAGCACTACAGGACAAAACTTCCAGTCTGGCCAAGCAGTTAGCTCACGACTCAAACTCGTGACTCGTTCTAGTCGCGAGGTCGAGTCACCAGAATGCCCTGTTTAGTTGAAACTTGACTTTTCGCATTCCTTATACACCCTATTATAAATACTCTTATACCCACGAAATGTAGAGAGCTTCCAGAGAGAATTTTGAAAGAGAAACCCTAGAGAAAAACAAGATTGACTTATCCACAATTTTTATCATTTGATTCTCCAAATTTCTCTACTCTCATCCTCGCCATTGACATATCCTTGAGAGGTATATTTAGCCAAATCTTTATCTCACCATACCCATATCAATGAGGAGGTATTTTGGTGCTTGGGAAGCAGTTCAGAAAGCACCAATTCATTTTGGTTGATGCAATGGATTATTGCGCGATCTGGTAAGCTAAAAAAGACAAGGTTCGCGTAACCCTGTTGGAGTAAGAAGCTTAGAGGGCTTAGGTGCAAAGGGTAGATTAGGCTTAGAAGGTCTTCTGCTATTCATGTATTCCAACTTTATTTTCTAGTGGATTATTGATCGCTTGGAAGGCAGAGAGGTTTTTCTCTGAGTACTTCGATTTCCTCTTCGATAACACATCGCCGTGTTATTTTTGTGTTTGTATCTCTCTTCCCCTTACTCTTTACCTTTTAATTACTACTGTGGTTGTGATTAATTTCGGTTTGGAGTGTTTTACTAATTTGGGTTTAACTTTCACGTGCTCTAGTAAAGATCAGTCATTCCATAAGGGCACCATATACATGATTCCTAGACCTAATCTAGGTGGTAACTTCATTTACACCCTTCGCCCAGTCCATAGTAGGTCAAGGCGTACTTCCCACGAGGAAACCACTCGCCGCGGTCGTTTGTGCCTACATTAAGGTGTTCTTTATCGGATCCAATTCATTTATGTACTTGTTTCATCACACCCACTTGTCTGCTTAAAGTCATTACCTCAATGATAGTAAATCATCCTATCATATAATAGCACAACAAGTGTAGGTTCTAGTGGTGATATTTAATTAATATCCACATCCTAGAACAATTTAATAATCTATGGAAAAATTAATTCCTATCTTTGGTTCCTTAACCATAAACATGATTTTTCTACATAAGTGACATTACATACCACGTTTAATACCACGTTTAAGCAATAAAAGATACCCATAATCTATTTATACTATAAAACCAAAGCCTTTGACTATTTGTTGACCTTTTGAGAGTGTGCCACCTCAGCTTTGCAGCCTCCATAAATTTACATATTATTTTAATTTTTAAAATTATTTAATTTTTTGAATAAAAATAGCAAAGTTCTCCTATGAAAACCTGACTACATGTTTTGATATTTTATTTCATAAAAGCCCCACACTGAAAACCTGAGACCCACATGGCCACATGCATAAAAATTGAATACTTGGCCACCCTTGCGAATTAGACCTTACTCACAAGCCATAGTTCCCACCATTCGATCTTCCATGTTTATCAATGGTCTTGGTTCTGTTTTTTGAGGTACTCTTGCTTTTCCTCTATCTTTTCTCTAAATTTAAGTTTTTGTTTTTGTCTTTCTTCAACCTTTTCAGTTTGTCTACTGATTTTTAGGAGGTTTCAATCTTTTTATAGTTCTGTTTTTTTTTTTTTTCAAAATAAATATTTTTGCAAATTGGGATTGGACTCTGTTCAAAAGCACGCTCTTTTTATTGCTATTACGTTGTCATTTGGGATTCCAACAAACATATGCACCAAGTGTTTGATAAAATGTGGGTAAGTACCATTTCTTGTTGTTAGTCTATGTGGGAAACTTTTTCTCTCTTTTTATTTTATGTTTTTATGTTGTAGTTGAATTGCAATGGTAAATATGAATTTTGATAGTTTATTTATATAAATAATAAAAAAAATTTCCACCTTTTGAAAGGAATGAAAAGAGTGTGGGCAGTTTTTTATTATTATTATTATTATTTTATTTTATGGGTTTTCCAACTCTTTCATATTAGAGTTTATTGCATTGATTTTAGCAATGTTCAAGAATTTTATTGGGGGAGGTTTGTTTATAAGTTTATAACATGACTGATAAAATTCCTCAATGAAGAAGTGGTATTGGTACACATATATAGATTAAAAATGATTTTTCCCTTTCTTTTTGGTGGCTAACAAAATGAGAGAATAGAAGGAAAGAAAATCTTTTGAATTTCTTTTGTTAGTTTATTTGTATTTGAAGACTTCAAATCCTGTTGATAGTCACTTTTGCTATGAAATACCAAACATACTTCACCACTAATTTGTTATGAACATATTTGTGGTTTAATGTTTATACTTTATATATTTGGCCATTTTCAAAACCGAGATATTAGAGCTATTAATGTTCCATTTAGGGCTTGTGTTGCTATGTGAGGATTGCCTTCGGATTTCATGGAGCATAGTTATGTGCCATTTCATATGCAGATTCACTTTGGTTTCCTTTATGTCTCTAAAACCAAACACAATAAAAATCCTAGAACCATTCCAAAACCAAATTCAACATTTTTTAAAAAACTTTTTGTTTCCAATTTGTTTATTGTGTTTTCTTTATTTCTTTACTTATTTCTTTTTTGGTTTTTAGGAAACATAGCTCTCTTCTCATGAAAGTAACGGAGAGTAATTGCACAGATTTTGATATATATGTACCTCTCTTTTCTTTTTAATATTTTCATTTTGGAATTTGTTTTCTAAAGTAATCCAATTTATTATAGGATATTATTCTCAACTTTATTCCCATCATTTACAGTGGTTTTTGATTTTAAGTATCCTGTGCATTGTACGAGATAGCGACTAATAATTATTATGAATTATTATGAATGTGAAAAATGTAACTTAATCTCGTTTTGGAGGGCCTAGCAGTTAAGTAGAGAGGTGGAAGTGGAACAAAAAATTAAAATAATTATATAATTAAGTTTTGGGTTTCACGAAAGCCAAAGGCAGCAACCCCATTCCCTATTAAAACCGGTTTTCCTCTCTCTCTCTCTCTCTCTCTCTCTTCCCTTCTTTTTGCAGCGAAACCTCCATAACCACACGCTCCAAGTTCCATTTCGGCCTTGGGGGGAGACCCGAGCCTCCGATTGCCCAACAGAGACCCGATTCAGGTCCTTGAGGTGAAGGTTTTATTAGCTTACAGAATCAACGGTCCGACCTTAGCTCAGTTGGTAGAGCGGAGGGCTGTAGCCGGGTCAGCCCACAGCCAATCCATAGGTTGTTCCTATTTCCATTTCCTCTTCAAGATCACAGCTCAAAACCCATAGCCAAGACAGAAATAGCTTCTAAACGGTATTAGAAGCATTTTACAAAATGGTAAAAGCCCAAATATTTTTGTTGTTAAAAATTTAACATTCCTTTCCGAAAATTTCAATATTATTCCTCTGTTATCTGAGCTTGAATTAAGCTGATTGTTGATAATGTAGGCGAACACGCTGCGGTTGTACTTGACGTGCATAAGGAATACTCTCGAGGCTGCCATGTGTCTCCAGGTTACAGCTAATAATCTTTTAGCTTTATACGAAAATTTATCGTTTCAAATTCTGAACTTTGGTCTGTCTTCTGTTATCTACGTATTACATAAATTGTGTGGATTTAATTTGATTGATTTTTTTTTTAGCGTGTGTTGTGCGGGCTGTGTCGGGTCCCACATTGTGTGTTTACTAGGTGGATCTTGGGTTTATAAGTGATTACGAGGAATCTCAATTGCAACTTAACTAGTCCTTTTGGAGAATAAGCGTAGTAGATGTGGTTAGCGTGTTCCTCGGGTTGTTATAGTTGCTTTATTTCCTTCACTTATGTTGAATGCATGATAGAAAAACATTTCTGCTCTCTTTTATTTTTTAAATTATCCTAGTTTGTTCCTTCCATTTGTGCAGACAAGGTTCTTCAAAAAGTTAGGCTTTCTATAAGTTCCACCAACATTAGAAGAAACCTTTGGTGTGATGGTTACTTTACAAGTGTCTGTGGGGTATGAGGGGCAAAGTCTGGGGTTCAAGTCTTAAATTAGGCCAGTGATATTATTGTTTTGGAGGTGAAGAAGACTTGTCGACTTACATCTTATGCAACCTGCAATACTTATCCACATTCCCGCACTCACCCGCCACCACCTCTTTTTCCCTTCTTACCATCGTCAAATCCTTCTCCTCTTCCTTTTTGTTTTCCACCACAGTTTGGTTTTTTTCCCATATCCTCACTTTTATCCCCCTCCTTCAATTTTTCCTACCCCATCCCCACCACCTCCACCACCTCAGGTGTCTAGCCTTTCTTTGCCTAAATTGCCTAACCATGTACTTGTCCCACACACCACACCAAATATACCCACCGTAGAAACCTCACAAAAGATCTCTACTACATCTCGATCTTTAGGTCAAGGGGGCAGTAATAGGTCTTTTCGCATTCATATGCAAAATTAGTTTCTTTTTCTTTTGATGGGGGGCAGTTTGATTCATATGCCTTGCATGAGACACACCAGAATGTTAAAAGCTCTATTTGAGTTGGTCATAGAGGCATGGAATGGATTCTTAATTGTTTTGCCGATATATGTGATTGGGTGCCAGGACTTGATGTCCATTGTAAGAGACTCAGGGAGGATGGGAAGTTGATAGAGTTTTGTGGTAGATCAAATAAGGCTGGCCTCTTCGTTGCTATATCGGTTTTTTATGGTGGGGTGCGGAGAGGTTGTGTTATGATACCAGCAAGTCTCAATCGCGTTGGCTGGTCTCTGATCCTAAAGAACTAAGGAATTTTTTATCTGGTGCAAAACTTGCAACTATGTCTGGGGCACTTTCCAAGAATTTTGGTGGTGATGGTTAGGTAGCTGGTGGTTGGGCATGCAAAAGCTCAACTCATGGCTTCATCTAGCCCAAAAGGCAAGGGCCAATTAGACCAGCCCAACCCAATACTTCTAAGTGTTGAGAATACACTTTCTGCGTATACGAAGGTGTTAGGCGAGTGTTCGAGAGGTAGTGGATTACTAGCAAGTGGTGATTCTGAGTCACTGGTGAGCAAGGTAGTGTTGGATCGAGGTAAAAGCTCCTCTGCCTTCACCGATGCACTATCTTTCAAGATGGAGGCAGGTCTCCCTGACAGAGCGGCGAAAGTGTCGGAGGTTAGCTATTCTGGGTTCACCGGCGAGGTGGTGGGTTGTATGGGTATGGGGGCCGATATATCGGATCTGATGATTATGGGCTTGGGTCCAGCGGCGATAAACGAGATGTCGATTGAGTCTAAGGTTGTTGATTCTCTTCGTCTGAGTTAGTGGGTTGATTAGAATCAGTATTTTCCTCTTTCGGATTTGGGTAATGAGATGATCTTTTGTTCTGGAGAAAGGGATGCTTTCACGGAAGTATCAAGTGAAGGCGGAGATCAACGGTCCAATCCCCAAGCTGATTTTGCGTCGCTGAGGTTCTTGGATGGGGCTGAGTTGCTACAAGATGGTTCGAAGCCTCTGCTACTTTAGTGGAAACACAATGGCGTCAATTCTACTGGTCTTTTTCATGGGGAGGAAGAGAGCTATTCCCTGGATTTTCCACCATTAGCTAGATGGGATCCTAATGAGCAGAGGGAGTTGGTAGGCGACCCAAGAAGTCGAAGAGGGTGAGCTTTTGGGGTCAGAGGTGATAAATTCCAAAATGGGTGGTGAGCCTGATGAAAAGTTTCTGTAAAGTCGTGGGTTTTCCTATTGTAAAACATGAAACTCAATGGGCTTTGTTTTGTCTTCTGGAACAAGACTATTGATGTGGTTAATTCTGGGTCTTCCAAGGGACCAATAAACTCAAGGCAGAAAGGGCTTAGAGAACTTAGAGGTCTAATTTCTACAGTTAACTATGATGGGATCTCTTCTAAAGGGAGGAACCGAGGTTTTTCAGCTGGTTTAGGGGCGATTACTAGTTTTAAATGAGTTTACAACTTTTATCTTGGAATGTTAGGGGATTAAATAATCCTCAAAAGCGAGAGGTATGTAAGAATCTTCTTAAAGAGTGGAAGTGTGATATTGTTTGCTTCCAAGAAACCAAACTGTCTTCTTTAAACTCTTTTGTAGTTTGGAGTCTTTGGGGTAGTCAATTCCTTGACTGGACTGTTTTGGATGCAGTCAACACTGCCCCGGGGGGGGGGGGATTCTACTAGTATGAGACGAGGGTTTATGAAAAAATTGATGTTTCTAGAGGTCAGTTTTCTGTTAATGTTTTACTAAGGGGGGTTGTGGATGATTTTGTATAAGCATGTACAGGAGTTTATGGTCCAAATGATGATAACCAACGGGGTGCTTTATGGGAGGAGCTTGCAAGGGTGCACTCTAGGTGGAATATGGCATGGTGTTTAATTGGGGATTTTAATATTATTCGATACCCGGGTGAGAGATTTGATTGCAAGTCTTTTAGCCCGGCTATGTTTGCATTCTCGGATTTCATTGAGGCTAACAATCTTGTTGATTTACCCCTTGAAAGGGCTTCTTTTACCTAGTTTTGAGATTCTGGGACAGATTGTATGTCAAGAATTGATAGGACATTGGCTTTGGTGGATTGGGGGGGATCATTTTGGGAATGTGTCTCAAAGGGTACTTCCTCAGGTAGTTTCGGATCACTGTCCACTCTTGGAGGAAGTTGGTGGAGTTAGTAAAGGTCGTAATGCCTTTAAGTTTGAGAATATGTGGTTGAAAGATAAGGGTTTTGTGGAGAAAGTTCGGCAATGGTGGAATGGGTATTGTTTTTGGGTTCTCCTAGCTTTATTCTAGCTAGAAAATTGAAAGCTCTCAAGGATGATTTGAAGATAGGTGTGGTACCTAGAACAGTTGTGTCAATAATTTACTTATTCTTTCTTTATTTATCCTTTATCCTTGAAGATAGGTGTTATTGTGGAGTGTTTAAGTTGAGAAGACAATTTGCAAGAGAGATCTAAAGGGGGGGGGGGGGGGGGGGAGGGAAAGATATAGTAGATTACTTACACATATTTGGCATTGGCTTTGATATGTTAAAATATCTTTAAGAGATCTAATTAGTTCATGCTCATGACACCCTTGTGAAGAAAGTTATACGGGAGAAGGCTACCTTGATCTGAGGCCTGGCTACCTCAAATTAGCCAGATATTTTGCGGTTTTCTTCTTTCGATCTTTCTGTTATGGGTGGTACCTGCTGTTTTTGTATTGAATCCAAATTTTTTTAACTGGTGGTAGAGGAAGGGGGACGGTATTTTTCTGTTAGAATTTTTGAACGGAGTAGGTAGGGGTGTGCATGGGTCGGGTTGGGTCGGGTTGAGAGAATTTTTTGACCCGACCCACCATGGTGGGTCAAAAAAAATTCGACCCAACCCAACCCATCCCATAAATCCAACCCAACCCAACCCAACCCACATGGGTCGGGTTGGGTCGGGTTGAACCCGTGGGTTTGAAATTTTTTTTTTTATTATTATTAAATTGAGTAGAAAAAAAAAATATAAATATTAATATATTAAAAAAACTCAAAGATTAGTATCAATGTAATTCCTTAAGAGCAAACAACACCAATAACTAAACAACAATAGTAATTTACTAGAATTTGTGTGAACTAATTGGTTTTTATATAGGATAGGAAGAGCTGGTTATTTTAAAAAATTTATTAATTATACAATACATATTATATATATAATTAGTATTAGTAGGAGGAACTGAGCAAGTACTGCTCTACAGCTGGTTTTTTTTTTTTAAATTATTAAATATAATATATTTATTTATTTAAATATATATAAGTGCCCTGGTTTAAAAAAAAAATTATTAAATATATAATATATTTTAAATATATATTAAATATGGGTGGGTCGGTGGGTTGGGTCGGGTTTGGCGGGTTTGTAATTTTATGACCCAAACCCAACCCGACCCGCTATAAAAAAAAATTTTGTAACCCAACCCAACCCACCAAGGCCTAAAAACCGACCCAACCCGGTGGGTCGGGTTGGGTCGGGTCGGGTTTGGCGGGTCGGTGGGTTTTCTGCACACCCCTAGGAGTAGGTACTTCATGAAGTCTGTCTTCATGGGTAAGTATGCGGCACAATGGATGTTGAAGAGTTTAGAACAGATTGTTGTTGGGTTTAGTCTGAAGTATTTTTAAACGTTTAGGGAAGGTGATGTAGCTTACACCCTCCAATGGAGCTCCAACTCTTTTGGCTTGTTCCTTCTATTGACTGAATTTAAAGTTGGCAGGTCTAGGAGGTCCATTATTATTCCAGAAGGTAGAGCTAAGAATGGATGGAGGGTTTTTGGGTTAGAGTTAAGGAAGATGTTGGAACCTGAAAACTATGTGAATGGTGGTTTTGGTTAGTTGAGATTTGTAGCTTAGCTTCATAAATTAGGAGTTCAACCATTTAAAACTTTTGTTGATACGGTGTGTGGGCATCAAGTGCAGGTCAGGGGTAGAAATAATATGGGGGAGAAGCAGACCCAGTCATTGATTAGAGGAGGTTGAGCGAAACGCCGGTGAACTTACCTGAGATGGGTCCTCGGTATAGTGATGTGGAACTTAATTTGGGAAAGACAAATCCGGTAGAAAATAAAAGGAGCTTTCCGTTGAATTTCAAATCAAAGGTGAATGTTTCTGTTTATGGAAAAAATGGTGAACTGAGGAAGGCTTACTGGACAGGACAAGGCTTGACAGTAGAGGTGAATAAGGAAGGTAAAAAGCGTGTAGCATGGAATTCTTATAAAGGTGGACTGAAGACTTCTAAATGGGTTACAAGGAGTCAGAGGGAGCACATGGTAGGTCCTCCTAGTGGGTCATGGGTGCAAAAAAATTCTGTGATAGGCTCTGCCCATTTTAGGTGTGATGCAGGGATTTCTAATAAAGGTGGTTGGAGGAATTCTAATTGGGTCTTAAGTTATCGAGGAAGTTGGTGGTGGATCCTTCCAGTGGGTCACGGGATCAAAGTTTGTGTCCCTTTTTGGCCCAAACTGGTCTGGGCTCTCCTCAGTCAAATATATTTTGCTTCTCGGGCCCAAGTGTTTATGAAATGGGTGAGCCCTCTTCTCTGCCTAGCCCAACACCCCTGGCCCACCCGGTGTTAACTTTTATATCTCCTTCAGACAAGCCCGAGCCATTAAGGTCCAATTTTAAGGTGCCTGAGTGACAGGTTGAGCTTCCGTTGCTCGTTTGCTACAATGGGTCTGATGGCATTAGCTCCGATAGGCTCACGGTGGCTGGGATAGGGGCTGGGTTCAACTCCGATGCTCTCACGGTGAGGCCGATGGTGAGCTTCTTGGTCTCTCAGATGCATGTGGTTTCTCCGGCGATGACGATGCAAACCAATGCATATGGAGGTTTGCTTGCTTAGCCGTGGTGTGCTTTGTCGGTAGGAGTGTCGGTTTGCATCGAGAATCTTCAGCATATGGTTTTCAGGTATAGCTCTGACCGGAATAGTATTTTGGGCTCAAATAGGTTGTCGGGTGGGTTGGTTTCTGAAGATATGAGGTCAGTGACTCGAATTTGTGCCACGACTGGTTGGACTTTCTTTCCCCGATTTTTTTCTGGAGTTTTGGCGAGCTGGGTCAATGGGTTTTGGAGTATCGGGTAGGGAGGCAAATTCCTCATCTAGTAAGGAACTCTTAAGCCTTCCTAGGGAGGTCATGCTTGTGGAGGATGCAGCTGATTTTTTTGTGGGCTCTGTGTCGACAACTTCGGCGGAGTTGGAGGTCACTGAGGTCGAGTATTGAGGCCAAAATAGATGTTTCTGGGTGGGTGAAACGAAGAATTCCTGGTTTCAGTAAATTGGTTCGGTTGTCAACGACCCGACATGAGAAGTTGTGCATTGCTCTCTTACAAAGGTTAGAAACTGAGATGGAGGCAGCCAATGTATTACACTGGAAAGTAACAGGTAGCCAAAAAGTGGCTGAGTCCAAACACAAGGGACGTAGAGAGTTGCGAAACTTGATCTCTTCGGTGAATTATGATGGGAGATAGAGATTTGGTTTTGTGCTGGTGTCAGTAGGTGGGGATATTTTTGTGGTAATAAAGATAAAAATGATTTCGTGGAATGTTAGAGGTTTAAATGATCCTCGAAAACGACTTGTGGTGAAGAATTTGTTAAGGGAATGGAAGTGTGATGTGGTTTTTTTACAAGAGACGAAAATTTCTAGCATGAATAGATAGCTGATTTGTAGTTTGTGGGGCTGTCCATATGTGGATTGGGCTGTTTTGGAGGTTGATTGGAATGCTGGTGGTATTTTGATTATGTGGGATAAAAGGGTCTTGGATAAGATGGAAGTTATAGTTGGTACATTCTCAGTTTCGGTAAAGTGGCAAGGGGTGGGGGACGGTTTTATATGGGCATGTTCAGGGGTTTATGGCCCAAATGAGAATAATGAGAGGGGTCATATATGGGATGAGTTGGTGGGTATTCAGCAGTATTGGAGGATACCGTGGTGCTACTTGGGGGATTTTAATATTGTTCGCTTTCCTAGTGAGCGTAGGAGTGCGACAAGTTTGACCCTGGCTATGGAAAAATTCTCTGAATTTATTGAGGATCTTAACTTGATTGATTTGCCTTTGGAAAGAAGTAGCTATACATGGTCAAGTGGTACTGATCAACTAGCGATGTATAGGATTGATAGAGCTTTGGTCACTTCAGATTGGGAAGAACATTTCCCAGATGTTATTTAAAGGATTTTACCTCGTCCTATCTCAGATCACAGTCCAATTCTCTTGGAGGTAGGGGGAATGGTAAGGGTGAAAAGTCCGTTTAGATTTGAAAATATGTGGTTGAAGACGGAGGGGTTTGTGGATAGGGTTCAATCTTGGTGGAATTGGCATTCTTTTGTACGTACACCTAGTTTTGTGTTTGCGGAAAAATTAAAGGCTCTGAAAGAGGATATTTTACAATGGAATCGTCGAGAGTTTGGTAATGTAGAGCGTCAAAAGAAACAATTACTGGAGGAGTTGAAAACATTAGACGCTAAGGAAGGGGGGGTTGGTCTCACTGATGGGGAGATATGTCATAGGGTAGATTTGAGGTCCCAGGTGGAGCATCTTTTTTCTTTGGAGGAAATTTCCTGGAGACAAAAATCTAGGATGCTATATATCAAGGAAGGGGATAATAACACTAAGTTCTTCCCCAGAATGGCTAACTCCCATAGACGGTATAATCATCTGAGGACCTTGGAGGTGGATGGGGTGGTTTTTGAGGAGGAATCTGAGGTAACTAATCAGGTAGTCTAGTTTTATAAAAATTTGTACAAGAGTCTGAGGGGTGGAGGCCTTTTGTGGAGGGTTTGGAGTTTGATCGTATTGGGGATATGAAGAGGGTTTGGCTTGAAAGGAAGTTTGAGAGAGAGGAGATACTTCAAGT
This sequence comes from Quercus gilva, assembly GCA_023621385.1. Lineage (NCBI taxonomy): Eukaryota > Viridiplantae > Streptophyta > Magnoliopsida > Fagales > Fagaceae > Quercus > Quercus gilva. Next base: position 29,245,642 of record CM042478.1, on the reverse strand, counting down.
TGTAAGTGATTTGGAGGGGGACAAAGCTCTAGGTTCGGATGGGTTTACTATGGCGTTTTATCATCATTGTTGGAGAGTAGTGGAGAAAGACGTGTTAGCGGTCTTTGAAGAGTTTTTTCAACATTGTAAGTTTGAAAAGTCTCTCAATGCTACCTTCATTGCTTTGATTCCTAAAAAGAATGACGCCTCTAATATTAGAGATTTCCAACCTATTAGCTTGGTAGGGAGTGTGTATAAAATCTTGGCAAAGGTTTTGGCGAATCGTTTGAGAGTAGTTTTAGATCAGTTGATTTCTAAGAGTCAGAATAGCTTTGTGGGTGGGAGACAAATCCTTGACTCGGTTCTTATTGCGAATGAGTGTGTGGATAGCCGAGGGAAGAGTAGGGTTTCTGGAGTCATTTGTAAACTTGATATTGATAAAGCTTACGATCATGTAAATTGGGAGGCTTTGCTGTATTTGTTGAATAGAATGGGCTTTGGAGTGAAGTGGTATAAGTGGATCCACACTTGTATTTCTACAGTTCAGTTCTCTATTTTGATTAATGGGTTTCCATCTGATTTTTTTGGTAGTTCAAGGGGTTTAAGACAAGGGGATCCGCTATCTCCTATGTTGTTTTTGATTTTGATGGTGTTTAGTAGGATGTTGAGAAGAGTGGAGGGAGCTGGCTTGATCCGCGGTTTTAAAGTTGAGGGTAGGAGGGGTGGTGGGGAATGTGTTTCACATCTTTTGTTTGCGATGATACTATACTATTTTGTGATGCAGATGTAGGGCAAATTCTTCATATTCGGTTGTTGTTACTCAGTTTTCAAGCGGTAACAGGTTTGAAGGTAAATGTGCACAAGAGTGAAATGGTTCCAATAGAGGAGGTTGGAGATGTGCATGCCCTGGTGGAAATTTTGGGCTGTAGAGTTGGAACTTTGCCTATGTCTTACCTCGGCATGCCGTTGGGGGCTTCACATAACTTCTCTTCAATTTGGAATCCTATTTTGGATAAAATTGAGCGGAAATTAGCCGGGTGGAGGAGGTTGTATTTGTCTAAGGAGGGTCGATTGATGTTACTCAAGAGTACGTTATCTAGTCTTCCTACCTATTTTCTATCTCTATTCACTATTCCTACTTATGTAGCTAATAAGATTGAAAAGTTGCAAAGGGACTTTCTATGAGGTGATAGCAAGATTCATCTGGTAGGATGGGATAAAGTTTGTGCACCTATAGCTAATGGTGGTTTGGGGATAAGGAAAATTACTAGTTTCAATAGGGCCTTATTGGGGAAATGGCTGTGGCGGTTTGGGAAGGAAGAGGGTCGGTTATGGAGGAGGGTGGTAGTGTCTAAATATGGGGAAGAATGGGGGGGATGGACCTCAAAGCTAGGTAGGGGAGTTCATGGGTGTGGTTTGTGGAGAGGTATTCGCATGGGATGGGAGGATTTAGCAAGAATTGTCAGTTTGTTGTTGGGTTGGGGAATAGAGTGAGATTTTGGCAGGATGGGTGGTATGGGGATCAACCTTTCCAAGTGGCTTTCCCAAGGCTGTATGGTATTGCCATTGATAAAGGAGGCATCTGTAGAAGTTTCTTTGTCAAGGTAGGGGGCGAAGGATAGAAGATTTTGGGATGTTTGTTTTATTCGAGAATTTAATGATTGGGAGATGGATGAAGGGCTGCATTTTCTTCGTATTTTGGGAGCTAATACTCCTCCAATGGATGTTAGAGACCGGATGAGATGGAAGTTGAAGCCTAATGGGGAGTTTGACATCCGGTCGTATTATAACAAATGTGAAATTCTCCCTCAATTGTCTTTCCTTGGAAAAGAATATGGAAAGTAAAGGCTCCTAGGTGAGTTTCTTTTTTTGTTTGGTGTGCAGCTTGGAATAAGATCCTAGCGGGTGATAACTTGAGAAGATTGAGAGGATTGGATTTTGTAGACTGGTGCATTATGTGCCGGCATTGTGGAGAGACGGTAGACCACTTACTTCTTCATTGTGAGATGGCTTATCAGTTGTGGAGCTTTGTCTTAATAACTTTTGGTTTGTCTTGGGTTATGCCTAGATCGATCCTAGATTTGATTTTTGGCTGGTGGAATTGGTTGGGGAAGCATTTGTCTCAAATTTGGAACTTAGTTCCGTTATGCGTCCTATGGTGTATTTGGAAGGAATGGAATCGGAGGACTTTTGAGGAGTTGGATAGTTCCGGTGTTCAGATAATTGCCTCTTTTAGTGGGACTCTTTTTGATTGGTCTCGGGCATGGGAACTCACAACTAGTGATTCTCTCCCCTCTTTTCTTAGCTCTTTTTCTCTTTTGTAATTAATCTGTTGTTTGGTTTTTTTTTTTGTTGTTGTTTTTTCAGTTTTCTTCTTCTTGTATTTCTGGGTTTGCTCTTTGTTTTTCATCCATAGAGTAGCCTTTTGTATATATAACATTCTTACTTATCATTAAAAAAAAAAAAAGTGGAATAAGGAGTTTGGTGATATGGCATTTAGGAAGAAAAGCCTTTTGTCTGAGCTTTTGGGTTTGGATGCTAGAAAAGACTTGTGGGGTCTTTCACATGAGGAACAAACTTGTCGTGCTCAAATTAAAGGTGATATTGCTCATTTAGCTTCTTTAGAGGAGATTTCTTGGAAACAAAAGTCTCGAGTTTTGTTTGTTAAGGAGGGTGACAATAATACTCGTTTCTTTCACCAGATAGCGAACTCCCATAAAAGAACTAATCACATTAGAGGTATAAAGGTGGATGGTGTCCTTTATGAGAATGAGGCGGATGTGCATTCTCAAGTGGTTCAATTTTATCACGGTTTGTACACGGAGTTTGATACATGGCGCCCTACTATAGATGGTTTGGAGTTTGCCAGCATTGAAGAAGATGAGCAAATCTCTCTTGAAAGGGATTTTTCTTAGGAGGTGATACAGGTCCTCCAAGAGATGAAGGATGACAAAGCTCCTGGTCCTGATGGTTTCACTATGGCTTTTTTTTCAAAAATGCTGGAGTGTTGTGGAAAATGATGTTATGGCCTTTTTTGATTACTTTCATAGGAGTTCAGAGTTTGAATGGTCTTTGAATGCTACTTTCCTATCTTTAATTCCTAAGAAAAATAATGCACTGAGTATTGAAGATTTTTGTCCTATCAGTTTAGTGGGCATTGTTTATAAGCTTTTATCTAAGGTGTTAGCAAATAGATTGAGGAGGATGTTGGATAAACTCATCTCTGAATTGAAAATTTCTTTTGTTGGTGGAAGACAGATTTTGGGTTCAGTGCTTATTGCTAACGAATGCTTTGATAGCAGACCAAAGTTTCGTACTCCAGGAGTGGTTTGTAAGTTAGATATTGAAAAAGTTTATGATCATGTGAATTGGGATACTTTATTCTAGGCTTGTCCACAGGTCGGTCCGGGTCGGGTTTGTGCCCAACCTGGAACCGACCCGACCAGATCAGATGGCCATAAATTCAACACGCCGCCGACCGGCATGGTTGATCGGATCGGGCAGATCGGACCTTTAATAGATGGCGGTCGGTTCGGTCGGAGTTGGAGATCTGAAAATCGGCCAAAATCCGGCGATTTAACGGCGAAATCGGCGAAATTTCGGTGATATTTTCGCCGGATTTTCACTGAACTAGTCGAAATCTCACTAGATTTGCCGAGATCTCGCCAAACACGATGAAGATTCCATGGATCTAGTTGAGATTTCGTCGGAAATGGCTGAGATCTCGCCGGATGTAAATAATTTCGCTGGGAAATGCTGAGTCTCGGTTCGGTCGGGTTTCTTCGGGTTTTGGAGAGATAACCCGCCAGTCGACCTGCCATTTTTGAGTTCTGGAGGCCGAGAGCCGCCGCCGACCGCCGGAATAATTGGGTCTATCGGTTTCGGATCGGTTGCCGGTCGGGTCCTCCGGGTGGGTCGGGTCTCGGATGGGTCTGGACAGGCCTACTTTATTCTATCTATTGGAGAGGATGGGTTTTGGGGTTCAATGGAGGAAATGGATAAAGGCCTGTGTTTCTACTGTTTGTTTTTCTGTTTTGGTTAATGGATCTCCTGTTGGTTTATTTGGAAGTTTTCGAGGTTTAAGACAAGGTGATCCATTGTTTCCTTTTCTTTTTCTTTTGATCATGGAGGTTCTTAGTAGGATTTTGAAGAAAACTAAGGAAGGTGGTTTTCTTCGGTGTTTTCATGAGGGACTTGTTAATTCTACTGGTTTTTGTATTTCACATCTGTTTTTTTGTTGATGATACCATTCTATTCTGTGATGCTTCTAGGGAGCAATTGCTTTCAATTAAGTTGGCTTTGACTTGTTTTCAATCCTTTACTGGTTTGAAGGTGAATGTGGGGAAAAGTGAGATTGTCCCTATTGGGGAGGTGAGTAACATTCAATCTTTGGCTAACATTCTTTAATGTAGGGTGGGCAGTTTACCTATGACATATTTGGGTATGCCCCTGGGTACTTCGTATAAGCCAGCCTCTATTTGGAACCTTATTTTGGAAAGGATAGAGAAGAATTTGTCGGGCTGGAAGCGTCTTTATTTATCAAAGGGTGGCAGACTCACCTTGTTGAAAAGTACCCTCTCAAGTCTTCCAACTTATTATCTCTCTATTGACTGTTCCTAAAGCTGTGGCTATTAGATTCAAACATATTCAGAGGAATTTTTTGTGGGGTTCCTTAGAGGAGTGTTTCAAATACCCCTTAGTGGCTTGAGAGAAGGTGTGTTTCCCACTTGAGCATGGTGGTTTGGGAATTCGGAAACTTGTGCCTTTTAATCAGGCTTTGTTAGGGAAATGGCTTTAGAGATATGGCCACGAACCTACTCATCTTTGGCGGAGGGTTATTGCAATAAAATATGGGGAGGGAAAAGGGGGGTGGAGCACTAGAGTTTGTAGGAGGGCTCATGGGTGTGGGTTATGGCGAAGTATTAGTGAAGGGTGGGAGAGCTTTTCTAAGCATTTCACTTTTGTGGTGAGAGATGGTTCTCATATTCTTTTTTGGTATGATAAGTGGCAAAAGCCTCTTGGAGCTTTGGCATAAAGCGCAAGTATGTGTTTGATTGAAGTGATGCGTACATTTTGAAAAAAATGTAATAAATTTGAAATTAATTATTAATTAAAAACATATATCAATAAAGTGATAAATTAATCATATAATTTTCTGTTTAGTTGGTGGAATTGGTTGGGGAAGCATTTATCTTACATTTGGAACTTAGTTTCTTTGTGTTTGATGTGGTGTATTTGGAAGGAACGCAATCGACGGACATTTGAGGATTTGGATAGATCTGAGGACCAAATGCATGCTTTCTTTTCTGGTTCTCTGTTTGATTGGGCTAGGGCTTGGGGACTCACATCTAGTAACTCTCTTCCTCTTTTCCTTAGCACTCTTTCTTTGTAATTTTAGTTTTTTATGTCTTTGCTTTTTCTTCCTTTTTGTAATTTGCCCTGCTGGTGCTTTTTGCATCTAGCAGTTTTTTTAATATATTTTTTCTTACCTATCAAAAAAAAAAAAAAAAAAAAAAAAACATTTTATATTATTCTCTTGTCCACCAAAATATACACAAGTATGATATTTGATAGCCATGATCAAAATGAAAGACACAGTTTTGGTTGGTGGGGTTGTGTATTTGTGGTTTACTCCTCATGGGTGGGTCTAAAGGCTCCTGTTGATGCAGGAGGCAATGAGAAGATAGATTTATTTTATTTTAAGAATCAAGGGCAATTTTATAATTTCATAATACTCTGGAATGGGCTATGCCAACTGTCCATTAGATCTTCTTTTGGGTGTTATTTAAGTTTGGTTATTTAGTTGGGCTTAGTAGTAAAAGCCTAAGGAGTCCAAGTCCAAGTCTTATAAAGGTTTTAAGAAATCCTAGTTTAATTAGGATTAGGTATTAGTTTTCTATTTAAAGAGTTGTAGTACTTTCTATTGAGTTGATTGTTAATGAATGTTTTCAGAATTTAAGAGCGATGCTTTCTTTTATGGTTTGTGTGATGCAACTTTCTCCGAGGTGTGAAGCCAAGGAACCCTAGGTGTGGTGCTTAGGAAGTCTAGGTGTGATTCCTAGAATTTATGTATTTTTTTTTTAATTTTACCATTCACGGTTACTATTTACATCACTGTTCATAGCAATCCAAATCTTGTTTTTCACCTTTGTTTCATTCCGAAACCCTATTAATCCTTGTCCCCTTTGAAACCCCTATAGTCCCTATTATTTTCTAGCCTATTCCCCACCAAAACCTAACCCTAATTCTTCAAAACCCAAGCTATACCAGATCTGCCCCTAGTGTTCTAAATTAGATTTTGTTGTTGTCCCTTGTCCTACGTCGCCTGCCTTGGTCAGGTTCCACGTCATTAAAAACAAAGATCAAAATGAATACATGAAATACATGATTGAATCACAATATACCCCAAAATGCAAAGGCTAAAAAGCTCTAGACTATTAATGCCTTACAAAAGCAATGCATTGCAATCCTAAAAGTATATAACCATCATCCTCACTAAGCACAAGGCCATTATCATTGTCATCACAAGATTTGTAACCCTCATCATCTTCCTCATCTACTTCATTTAAATTAATAGTCTCTCTCATGAAGAGTATGTTGTGAACTAGAACTTTAATTTTTTTGCCCTCCCTAGTGATCTCGTTCTTGCTTGATGAGGATGAGCTGTATGTGGAGAAGGGTTCTGAGTGAGTTTTCTACTTCCTAGAATTTGTAAAAAGGTGGACAGGTGTACTTAGGTGCACGATATCATACCATAAAATTGACTTTTGTATAAAAAAATCGATGGGGGTATTTTAACAAGATTAAGATATGAAGGCTACATTTCACATTTGCTTTAATTTTTTTTTCATTTGAGACCATTTGTACCAAAACTCATAGGCACTAGTATCCCAAATTAGCCATAATTGATGGCTACTCTGATAGTTTGATGTCTTTATTGCTGGTAGTAACAGAACATTTGTTTACACAAGGTATTCTAGGAATATCTTTTGAGGTTTAACCTTGTTTTGTCACTGATTTTGGCTCCTTATATCCTTGCCTATGTTAAACAGATAGTGATAGTTTTGCTATAGAGTGGTGTTATATGTGTAAAAACTTTGGAGAGTCTGTGGATCACCTTTTGCTTCACTACAGACTTGTAGAATATGGTTTTCGTCTTGTTTGGTGTTCAGTGGGTTATGGCTTTAGGAGTATTGGATATGCTAGCTTCTTGGCAAGGTTGGTTTGGGCGCCATTGGAATAGAAGGATTTGGGAAGCAGTTCCTCATTGCTTTGTGTTGCTTATGGTGAGAGTGGAATGCTTGAAATGATGGAGGAAATTAGTGAAAAGAAAGGTTTTTTAAAAAAAAAGCTAAGTTGCTTAGAGAAAAGAAAGAATGTACTAGCCCTACAAGAGACACTTTGGAATGATACCTCACAGATAGAGATTTCTTGGATTCAAATTCAACTAGTCACAATGAGGGCAGCCTTGCTTATTTATAGTTACATAAGGAAACTGTTGAGTTGGTTACAAGAACCTACCATGTGGTTGCCATGTGATTGGCCATAGCTTAACAAAATTCTTGAACTAATTGATAAGCTATTTCACTTATCACTAACAATTTTATCAACTAACTTTCAGTTAAAAGTAAATGGAACTACTTATCATACAACATAAGCCCTAGCAAATAGCTAGCTTTAAAAATGAACTGCGTCAGGATTGTCCCTCTTTGGAACACACTTGTCCTCAAGTGTGGCTAGTTGTAAGCTGATCTGTTGCATGATAGGGCAGCACTAGCAAGTGATGCACATTGAAACTTTTGGAGATGTGCATATGATCTGGTAGTTCCACTAATTTGCATTCTCGTTAGTTGCTGTATCAAGCGATGCAGCCAGAGATTAAGGATTGTTGTTGCTTTGTGTCAAGGTTGCAAGTGTAAGCAGCCATGTAGATGCTCTTGCATCCAACCTTCTTCATTTTGACCATTGGTTTGGGGCTAGCTTTCCCCTTCTTTGGTTGCAATGTGTAACAATCTTCTTTCTTGTATAAGTTGAATGTGTTGCTCCTTCCACCCAGAATGGTTTGATTTGGACATGATCTTTCACACCAAGTAAGAGATGGCAAGCATCCATGGTTGTCACATCACAAAGAACATAATCTTGAAAGTGATTAATTAAGAACGCTAAGCACTTTCTTGAATCTCTAATTTCACCTCCTTTCTTGAAGCAAAATAGTTTTTGTGGTTGGGGCTGGTCTTGATTCTTTGATTCAAGATTGTTAAAAACTTCTTGTGACACCATATCCTCGTAACTACTACTTCTAAGCCACTCGTCATTCTCCATTTCTTTATTTGGAACTTGCAAGACGTTTGTTAATAATGATAAATCCTCTTCTTTCTTTATATGAGCATCTACTTCTTCCATGTACAAGGATTCTAATGTGGCTGATGTTTAGGCTTAGAATTGATTAAGGGAAATGAGAGTTGCTTAGAACAAGGAACAAGGTGTGACAAAACCTTCTTAAGAGAAATCTATCTCTTGAAAATAGCACTAGGCTAATCTATGTAATTGCATTCAAAACTAATCACAAAGCAACTACAATCTGGTACTTATACTAGTTGTTTGGCATTGGTAGCCTCTAGATGCTTGACAAGTGTCTAAATCCTATTGGCTAATGCTTAAGCAATCATTTAACTAACTAACTAACTAACTAGTAACAAGAGGATTAGGATGCAACAGGGCATCAGGACTTCTCCCTCTTAAGAGGCACTTGACCTTAAGTGCTCTTGGTTGCCACAAGTTTTGTATAAATTTCTAGCTTTCTAGGATGATGCAATTGCCTTTTATAATGAGGTTGCTGTTGTTGGTAGTGCACCAAAGGCTGCTACTTCTGCACAACGAGTCCCACACAACTGAACCAACCTTCATCTTGACTATTGGCTTGGGGTTTACTTTCCTCTTCTTTGGTAGCAAGTAGTAGGGCTGTACCGTCTTGTAGATAATGTGTGCGCTACACCTTCTACCATGGATGGTTTGCCTATCATATTGACATGGTCTTCCGCTTGCAAGTAAGAGATGACAAACATTCATGGTCTTCTTATCATAAAGAACACAATCTTGAAAGCTATTGATTGATAAGAACCCTAAGCACCTTCTTGAAACTCTAACTGATCATACACGGACGGGTTCTTGATTGCATTCCGTCTCTTTATTGCTTTCAATTGGCAATATATGCTATCACTCACTACTTCTTCTTCTTCTTCTTCTTCTTCATATTGATCATACATAGGTCATTCATTAGCATATCTTCCTTGGGTGCTTGCAAGGTATTATCAAAGATCAAAGTTATACCTTCTTCTTCAATCCCTTCCATCATCAAGGAGTTTCCTTCTGAGTGCATGGCTGACTTCCACTTGTTAGGGGCTTCATAGACTTGTCCTCCATAATTGTAACATTTGAAAATTCCATTGCTTGTGCTATGTTTGTATGTAATGGCTGCATTTGATAAACCAGGTACTACATTAACAGAATAACACTCTAATGCATTTCCTTTGTCCTTCTTGGTTTGCCAATAATCATTCTTATTTGGCCAAGATTGCTGCCAAGGACATGCATGTAACGACCCAATGAAAAGCGCTAGTCATATCTGCGCTATATTTCAAAAGTACTAGTCACAATTGAGGCTCCTTGTGGTTGTTAATAAAGCCCAAATCTACTTAGTAAATACCCGATGTGGGACTCATCACACACCCACACACATTACAGAATCAATGAAATTGGGGCATCACAATCTCCTCCACTTAAATTCTTAACGTTCTCGTTAGGGCTCACTTTGTGGGGTAGTGTCTCTGAGCCCACACGGGGTTACCGGGTCGGCTCTGATACCATATGTAACAACCCAATGAAAAGCGCTAGCAACATTTGTGCTATACCTCAAAAGGACTAGTCTCAATTGAAGCTCATTGAAGTTGTTAATAAAGCCCAGATCTATCCAGTAAATACCTAATGTTGAGGTATAGCGCAGATGTGGCTAGCGCTTTTCATTGGGTCGTTACAATGCACTTGTTGGTACTTGGTTTCTTGAGGCTTCATATCGCAATGACTTCCTATGCAAGTTTGCATGTAGTTAAAAGGTAGGAATTTCTTTTGTAATTGTCTCTACAATTTGAACCATTCTTGTATGTTCCCTTTTTCCATTATCACTCTTTGAACCTGCAATTGCTTCCACCAAACAAATGCCCTGCCCTTGAGTTTGTTTGCTACCAATTTCACCTTCTTGTAGTTTGGTACCTCATGGAAATCGAAGATTCTTTCCACTTGGTTAAGCTAGTCCACGAATTCTTAATGATTCAAGCTGCCATAGAACTCAGGTAAGGTAACTCAACCTTGAAGTTGTATTCCTACTTTTGCTCATGATCCTTTGGCTTCAGAATAGGAATTTTCCTTCCATGTCTTATCCTTGGGTTATAAGCAAAAGGGTCCTCATAGTCAGTGTGTTTTTGAGAAGTGTCTCAGTGCCACTTTTCTATGTTTGATCTCCAAGAAGGTCATTGCAATCAATATTACAGACTTTCGTCCCATAAGTCTAATGGGTAGCCTTTATAAACTTTTGACTAAGGTTTTGGCACATAGACTTCACGGGGTTTTGGATTAGTTGATATCTTTTGGATAAGTTGATATTTGCTTCATAGAATTCTTTTGTTGGAGGGAGACAAATCCTAGATTAGGTTCTAATTGCCAATGAATGCTTGGATAGTAGATTGAAGAGTAGCATCCTCGCTGTTATTGTTAAATTGGACATTGAGAAGGCTTATGACCATGTGAACTAGAATGCCTTATTTTATCTTATGGAGATGATGGGTTTTGGGGCGAGGTGGAGGAGATGGATTAGGGCTTGTATTTCTACAGTTAGATTCTCAAGTCTTGTGAATGGGTCTCCTGTGGGTTTTTTTTGGTAGTTTTTGTTGTATTTGCCAAGGGGATCCCTTGTCTCCATTGTTATTTTTCTTGGTTATGGAGGTGTTGAGCAGTTTGTTGAAAAGAACAGAAGATGGTGGTTTTCTTTGTGGTTTTCAGGCAGGGTCTCATAGACACGGAGGTTTGAAAATTTCTCATCTTCTTTTGCTGACGACACTATTTTGTTTTGTGATGCTTTTAGAGAACAATTATTATACGTACGGATGGTATTGATTTTCTTCGAAGCTATTATGAGCTTAAGAGTCAATGTTGGTAAGAGTGAGATTTTGCTGGTGGGTGAGGTTGGGAATTTGAATGTCTTGGCCCGTGCTTTATGCTGCAAGGTGGTAACTTGCCCATGACTTATTTGGGCATGTCGCTTAGGGCCTATTATAAGGATTCATCAATGTGGAACCCTATCATAGAAAGATGGAGAGGTAGCTCTTTGGTTGGAAATGCCTATATCTGTCGAAATGTGGCAAACTTACTTTATTAAAGAGTACTATCTCTAGTCTTCCCACCTATTTTTTATCCTTGTTTACTATGCCCCAAGTAGTGGCAGCTAGACTAGAAAGGATTCAGAGGAATTTCCTTTGGGGAGACTCTAATGGTCTGTTTGGATTGAGGGGAGGGAAGGGGAGTAAAGTAGAGTAAAATAGATTTAACACAAAATTAGCTTATTTTTAGCCAACTCTATTCTATTCTCCTCCACTCCCCCTCCTTCCCCCCTCCATCCAAACTGGCCATTAGTATGTTTTTAAATGTCCTTTGGTTGCTTTGGAGAAGGTTTGTTTGTCGTTGGAGGATGGTGGTTTGGGGATCCAGAGGGTTAGTTTGTTTAACCAAGCTTTACATGGTAGGTGAATATGGAGTTTTGGGAAGGAAAGTAACAGGTTATGACATCACGTTATAGCAAACAAGTTTGGTGAGGCTAGAGGAGGTTGGTGCACTAGAATTGTAAGAGGTACTCATGGGTGTGGGTTGTGGAAGGGCATTAGAGGAGCAGAGAAGTTCTTTGGACAAATAGTGTATAATGTGGAGGAGGGTCATCGTATTAGTTTCTGGCATGATCCTTGGTGCAGGCTTACTCCTTTAAAGAAGCTTTTTCCTAATCCGTTTGCTTGTTTTTTGTTTGAAGAAGCTTGGATTTTTGACCTCATTGTATCTACTTTAGAAGGGGGAAGTAGGAGCTGGAATTTTCAATTCTGTCGAGCTCCTTAGTATTGGGAGTAGGAAAATGTTTGTTCTTTAATTGAGCCTCTTTATTCCTATATACCAAGGGGTGAGGGGCATGATAATTTAACTTGGAAGTTGACTAAGACGGGGAGTGTTTGATGTGCGTTCTTACTATAAGTTGTTCTTACTATTAGTTGTTGTCTGGTCCTCTCACTGAGGTTTTTCCTTGGGAGTGTATTTGGAGTGCAAAGGTGCCTAAATGAGTGTCTTTCTTTTTTATGGACAATAGTTAGGGATGAGATACTCACCATTGATAATCTAGTTAAGAGAGGTCAATTCTTGGTTAATAGGTGTTGTTTATGTTGTTGTGATGGGGAATCTATGGATTATCTTCTACTCCACTACATGTTTTTTCATGCATTACAGAGTGCAATTTTCGAGGTTTTCAAAATTTAGTGGGTAATGCCGAAGATAGTTAGCTCTCCTTTTTGCTTGGAGAAACTAGTTTGGAAAGCACCTGTCAACCATATGGAATATGGTCCCAACATGTTTAATGTTTTTGGTTTGGAAAGAATGTAGTACACGCATCTTTGAAGACAATGAGAGACCCTTTAGGCCCTGTTTGGTTTATTTTTTTTGTTCACTCATCACTCTTCACTCAGTTTTCATCACTCATCACTCAAAAATTCTCAAAATACTCCCAACCTTGTTTGGCTACTAATCCCGAATTAGTTTTCTGCTTAAAAACTCAAAAAAACTCTCATTTTTATGGGACCCACGGACTGACACTGCACAGTGCGCACAGAACGGTTACCTGCGGTTAACCTTCAATTTTTTGTTTGCATTTCATCTCTCAAAATGCCTATTTCCTTACACTTACTTTCACACTTCAGCTCTCAAACCCCAAAGCTGCCGACCACCCTTGAGCTCACCTCCTCCATCCTCACCCAACTGCACTGCTGCCATGGTTCCTTCGTACATCATCTTCCTCATTCCTCGTCCCTGAAACCGAACTCACAACGTGCCGCTACACCTTCATCCTCCTGCCTCGTCCCTGAAACCGAGCCCAAAAATCCACGATCGCTCCTCTGCTCCTCAAGGCTGATCGGCGGTGGGTAAGGGCACGACAAATCCGACGGCTTCTCTAAAGATTACCAGCACTGTGTGTCAATTTTTCCCTCATTTTATATATGCAATTTTCGGAAAAAATGAGAATAAATTTGTTAGGTATGCCATGGTGTTGAATAAATTTATTTCTTTCTTGTTGCAAGCTTGTTTATGTCCTGGGTTTTTGTTTTCCATGTGGTATTGTGGATTCGTGAGGGATTTCAAGTGGGAAGGGAGTACTATTGGACCCCTTGACTCATTTTATTTTTTAATAATCTTCAATGTCATTCAAATCGGAGATCTGCTTCGGTGATCAGCAACAAACTGGAGCAGCGGAGCTTGGGTTGTTCAGAGGCCGGAGCTTGAAAGATCGTAGATGGGTGTGCAAGATCGGAGTTTGTGGATTCAGTTGGTGTTGCTGTGGGTTTGGATAATGAGAGGTGAGCTTTGTTGTTTAGGGCGCTGATGGGAGAGTGAAGAGGGTAGGAAGGCATATGACCGTTGGTTAAGCGTGCGAATTGAGCAGGTGATGGGACAAGACATTGCCATGGGGCCCACACGGGTTCAGCTATTTACAAGTTTGCCACAAAACTCATATTTCAATAACTTGAAAACAACCATTTCTTGTTTCCAAATTTCTTAACTCAAATCTCAAATATCTCAGTTTTGTTAACTGAGTTAACATCCAAAAAAAAAGCCAAACAAACATCATCCATGTGGGGCCCACAGTTTTTGAGATATGAGTTAACAAAACTCAGTTTTTTTGAGATATGAGATATGAGTTTGGCAAAATCCAAACAACACCTTAATCTCTTAAAATCTCTTCTCCTTGGTACTTTGTTTCAGTGGGCGCATGTTTGGGGTTTTACGAATAGTATTTCCATTTCTGAATTCTTGTACTCCATTAGATTAAGTTTTTGAACTTCTTGTATCTTTTCTTGATCAGAATGTTCACCATTGTGAACATGATGTTCAACATTTTTGAATTAAAATTTTATTACCTATAAAAAAGAAAAGAAAATAGGACTAGGCTAATCTATATTCAAAACTAATCACAAAGTAACTACAATCTAGTACTTATACTAGTTGTTAGGCATTGGCAGCCTTCTAGATGCTTGACAAGCGTCTAACTCCTATTGGCTAATGCTTAAGCAATCATCGGACTAACTAACTAGTTACAAGAGGATTTGGATGCAACAACTTGAAATGCCCTGCATCATGAAGTTTTGAAGACCGTGAAAGAACTATCCTAGAACTGAAGATGTCTTTTGTTACTTCCTTGTTTGGTGGCTGCCTTCGTTGGGTTTCTTTTCTTTTTCGTCTCTTTTAGATTTTATTGATCATTGTACTCTATAAACATGATTGGTGGTCTCTGGTATACTCCACTCTTTTTCAATAAAGTACTGTATTTAAAAAAAAAAAAAAAAAAACAGATAGTGATAGTTTTCCTTGATTCATGGGAACATGCTTTCTTGAATTTAATGCTTTGGGCCTTTGTAAACCTTTTTCTTTAACCCAATTCTCTTTAACATGAATTTAATGTCTGATTGATCTTAACTTTTTCTAAATGGTGGTTGCAGAACTTCCCTTGTCAAGAAGTTGAAAGGCATAACAAGCCAGAGGTTGAACTAAAGTATGTTCTCTTGTTTCCATTTAATCTTAAATACTCTTTCTTGTTCTGCTCCTTTTAGAATAGGTTATGTTTGTAATAAGGAAAGGTTTAGCTATTGGCAAGTTGGCGACAGATGAAAAATACATAGAAAGTAAACACCATGTAAACATTGCCTAGACGGTTGCAGATCTTTTTAGCATTCTATTTGCCTTTACAGAACCATGGAAGCATTGCTTACCTTAAGCTAATTATTTGAGTTAACTGGAAAACTTTGAGTTTCTGAAGCAAATTATTCAGGACTTGGGACATTTCTCTAGTTCAAATTTGACTCTTTTAACTATTTGCTTCAGAAGATGGTCATGCCTTGTGAGTTGAAGCCATATTGCTGGTATAATAGAAAATACTTTTTTCAATAGGTTACAGACACACCTGGTGGGTCTTGAACCCATGTCCTCACCCTCCACCTTGCACTTACAAGGAGTAGAGGTGCCATTTCAATTAGAGCTCTTTGGGATATAAAATAAAATACATCACTTCAGAATCTCAAAAGCAAAGCCCCAGGCCCATCCACATTCAAGAGGACTTTCTAGTCTAAGAAAGTGTTCATAGTAACCATTTGGGTCCTTTAGTAACTTGATTTTAAGTCTTATTATATTTAGTAGGAATTGTGGTCCACAAATTTCAAAATTTTGAAACTAGTAATGTGCTTACCATAGGACCAACCAGTCACTTTCAAAGAAATTTGAGTGGTGGAAAGGTTTTGAAGCAATATATAATGATTGGAATTTCTTATAAATAAGGTTCTACAATGATATTTACTTATAAAAAAAAGAAGGTTCTACAACGATATTTTTTATTTATCTTATTCAGAAGTGTTTATCTAAATCTGAATATGAGAGCTTTACTGGCTTTATTTTGAATTATGGTTCGTAAAATCCCTTTCTATAGTTCTTATTTTCTTTGATTCTTGTTTTTCCTCTTTTTTCTTTTCCTTTAATTTCTCCACTATTACTTACACTTCTGATGGTTTACTCAATAACCACATTTCAAAACACCAAAACAGGGTTTGAAACCACCTGTTTATTTGACCTGTCTCCTCTTTTAAAAGAAGATGACTTATTAGGTAAAGGTTTAATAATATTCTATTAATTTTTTGGTCCAAAATCTAATCTGGTCCAAAACTACCCTGAGATAATATTAGAGTCTAATTGGAACCCTGCTTGCTGATTGGCATCACACACCACACACACCCACACATATTACAGCCATCCACATGCATATACAAATTCATTCTATTGTATCTACATGTACTGATGGGGTTTGTTTAGTTCTGGTCCCTTAATTTTGAAATGTTCTAATTTAATCCTCTGTCTATTTTCTGTCCATTTCTCTTGCATTTTTGCTGTCTTAAAATAAGGGGTACCTCACCATTCTATTAATCACATGAGCAATCTAGGAATGGAGAAATAGACAAAAGGACTACATTGTTACATTTAAAAAAATTTGAGGGACCACCAAGACCCTTGTAGCTCAGTGAGATCAGAGTTATTGTAACAACTGAGAAATTGAAAAAAAGAAAAATTGAGGGACCAAAAATGCAGGACAAACTAGAACAATGCTACAATAAAATTGGAGAATGGAAAAATAAAAAATCGAGAACCTAGGGGGTGGATGGGTTTTGGGGTGAAATGGAGGGGGTGGATTAAGGCTTGTGTCACTTTTGTCCGTTTTTCAGTTCTGGTAAATGGATCCCCTAAAGGTTTTTTTGGAAGCTCTCTTGGTTTGAGACAAGGTGATCCATTATCCCCGCTCTTGTTTCTTTTGATAATGGAGGTTTTAAGCAGAATTTTGAGGAAGACAGAGAGTAATCTTATTCGGGATTTTCATGTGGGAGCAGTAAATTCTGTCGGTGTGCGTATTTCCCATTTGTTGTTTGCTGATGACACTATCTTATTTTGTGATACTTCTAGGAAACAACTGCTGTCCATAAGGTTGGCTTTGTCTTGTTTCCAAACTTTTACGGGGTTGAAGGTTAATGTTGGGAAAAGTGAGATTGTCCCTATTGGGGATGTTAATAATCTAGAAGTTCTATCTAATATTCTTCATTTTAGAGTGAGCAGTTTGCCTATGAAATATTTTGGGATGCTGTAGGGAACTTCATTTAAGAAAGCTTCAATTTGGAATCCTATTTTGGAGAAAATGGAGAAGAAATTATCAGGGTGGAAGCATCTCTATTTATCTGAGGGTGGTAGGCTCACGTTATTAAAAATACTTTCTCAAGTCTCCCAATGTATTTTTTATGTCTTTTTACTATTCCTAAAGCCGTGGCTATTAGATTGGAAAGTATTCAGAGGAATTTTCTTTGGGGGTCTTCCGAGGGGAGTTTCAAGTATCCTTTGGTGGCTTGGGAAAATGTGTGTTTACCCATTGAGATGGGCGGTTTGGGGATAAGAAGTGTGGTGTCTTTTAATCAAGCTTTATTAGGAAAATGGCTGTGGAGGTATGGTCATGAAGTTACCCATCTTTGGCGGAGGGTTATCTCCACATAATATGGCGAGGGTCAAGGGAGGTGGAGTACTAAAGCATGCAAGAGAGCTCATGGATGTGGTCTTTGGCGAAGCATTCATGAAGGGTGGGAGAGTTTTGCTAAGCATTTGTCTTTTGTAGTGGGTGAAGGTACTCCTATCCGTTTCTGGCATGATAGGTGGATTGGTGATTATACCCTAAAATTTCTCTATCCTGACCTCTACTTGTGTTCAGCTAACAAGGATGCTTGTATTTCTAAGGTGTTGTGGCTTTAGGAGTTGGGTGCTGTTAGAGTTTGGAATTTAAGGTTTTATAGAGAATTTGAAGATTGGGAGCTAGCTACATCTTATACTCTCCTTGAGTTTGTCCAATCTCGTATTTCTTGGGGTGAAAGGAGTGATACTCTTTGTTGGCGGCTCAAAGGAGATGGTAAGTTTGACGCCCAGTCTTTCTATCATGCGATTCAGGGAACTTAGGATTCTTTGTTTCCTTGGAAGGGTGTGTGGAAGCCAAAGGTTCCTAAGCGAGTGGCTTTCTTTTTGTGGATAGCTATTCATGGTCGGATTCTTACTTTGGATAATCTCATGATTAGGGGCCACTCTTTTGCAAATCGGTGTTGTATGTGTCATTGTGATGGGAAGTTGATGGATCACCTTCTTCTCTATTGTCATGTTACATATATACCTTATGGACTTTAATGCTTCAGGCTTTTGGTATTCATTGGGTTATGCCGGGAACAATGGCAGGATTGTTATTTTGTTGGCATCAATGGCTTGGGAATAATACTTCAAATATTTGGAATTTGATTTCAGGTTGCTTGATGTGGATTGCTTGGTTGGAACAAAATCGTCATTCCTTTGAGGACATTAAGAAGACTTTGGAAGAGTTAAAGGTTTTATACCAGCGTAGTCTGTTTGAGTGGTCTCGTTGTTGGGGTTTTACTGATTGTTCTTCTCTCTCAGTTTATGTTTTCTCTTAGATTAGTTTTCTGATTTCCCTCTTCTTTGTTGTTTGATTTATCCTTTCCTTGTTGTTCATCATCATGAACAATTTGTATTTTTACTTTCTATTTTCATTTATAATATTTCTTTGATTACCTATCAAAAAAAAAAAAGAGAACATAGGAGTCAGCACACCTATGCATGCGAAAACCATTAGGAGTCAGCACTAGACAATTGGGACAATTTCAAGAGAAATCTTATTCATCATCAAAATAATTCCTCCTCCTTAGAAGTACTATACTTTGCTTATATGTACTACTAAACTCTCATTCTAACTAACATTTTTTTTTTTTTTTTGATAAGTAATAAAAATACATTAAAAAAGAAGAAGGGTGTCACCTGATTATACATGAAGTATTCATCAGGGACAAAAACAAATCAAGTGTATAAAGTACAAAAGTCCATGAAACCATTGATTGAAAAAAAAGAACAAGAGCCTAAAAGTGCAACCCAGTCCATGAGAGTCTTAAAAAAGAATAGTTTAAGATCTGAAACTGATCTCTCTAAATCCTCAAAATGCCAATTATTCCTCTCCCACCAAATGCACCACATCAAACAATGTGGCACAACCATCCAAATAGCACCATTCCGATGCCTCCCAAACTTTCCTTGCCAACAATCCACTAGCTCCACCACCGTTTTCGGCATAACTTAATGAATGCCAAACGAAATAAACATCATAGACTACAAATCAAAGCAAGAGGGCAATGGATAAGGGTGTGGTCTACTGATTCTCCATTTCTTTCACACATACAGCACCAATCCAAAATCAAAGTCTTTCGTTTCCTAAGATTACCAATTGTAAAAATAGTCCCTTAGTAGCAGCCCAAACCAAAAAAGGTCCTCTAGAAGGGACCTTAGGCTTCCAAACAGTCTTCCAAGGGAAAGACTGATCGATACTTTTTGTCAAAACATGGTAATAAGAATGAACCACAAAACCTCTTCACATAGCAGGTTTCCAACACATCTTATAGTCCCCAATTCCTCTCAAAGAGGCTCCATAAATTCTAGACATGAAATTGTAAAAGGATTCCAATTCCCAATCTTCACTATCTCTTCTAAAGATTAAATCCCAGAAAAGAACACCATTTGGGAATTTCATCAAATCAGCCACATAGGCCTCCTTATTTCAACTTAAAGCAAAAAGTTCTGGATAGCGCACACTCACGCTCTGTTTGTTTCGATAGAAAACTTTGTGTAAAGATAGTTTTCTGTGTTTTTCAGTGTTTGGTAGCATTAGAAAAAATGAGTTGAATGAAAACTATTTTTGGTCAATAGAAAAAGTGTGGCTTATTTTTAGAGATTTTTTCCCATTAAAAGTTTTTGGAAAATAAGTCTATCTTACAGCAAGCTAAATAAAGGAAGTTAGGAGACTGTTTTTCAATAACTTCCTGATTTGATGTCAACACTCCATCAATATTTAAACTGCCAATACTGTTACTCCTATTAGAATTAGCCATTTGGTGAAAGAATTTCGTATTGTTGCCCCCTTCCCTTAACCTTAGCACCCTTGATTTTTGTTTCCAGCTAATCTCTTCCAACAATGCAGTCTTCTCAATTTCCAAGCTAATTATCTCATTTTCAAGCTTCTCATCAACAGAAAGAGACAACCTCTCCTATTTAGAATTTAGGGCATTTCAAATCATTCCATAGTGGTTACATTTCCAAACTCACTTTCATTCCACTTTTTTAAGTCTCCCTTTAAAGCTTTCAATTTCATTGCTAACCTGTAACTGTTCCATAGAAATGATAAGATTCCCACCAAATTTTCACTTTCTCCACAAAATCATCCACCTAAAGCCACATGTTCTTAAAACGAAAAGGCTTTTGTCCCTTATGAATATCACCGCCCTTCAAAAAAATCGGGAAGTGGTCTGATAAAACTCCAACCAACCGTTTTTTATGAATGTTTGGATAATTTTCCTCCCATTTTGAAGAAAAGAGGAATCGATCTATCTTAGAGCCAAACAAAGAGTTTGACCAAGTGTAGCTACTACCCTCTAAAGGGATATCCATAATCAATTAATAGAGATGAAATCAGAGAAATTATACATGCCCTAAGTGAAGTGTTCCGCCCCCAAATATTCAGAAGGAAAACAAATAGCATTGAAATCACCACCCACACGCCATGGCAAATCTCACAAACTATAAAGACCCGCCAACTCCTCCCACATCAGCCTTTTCTCCCTATCCACATTAGGACCATACACACCATTGAATGCCCATTCAAATTTGTCTCCCACATTCCTAATCTACAAGACACCAAAAATTCAGCTTCTTCCAACTTCTCCACCACCGTCCTATCCCACATTATCAAAATCCCACCTGATGCGTCTATTGAACTCAAGTATACCCAATTTACATGTTGACAACCCCAAAGACTTTTAATAAATCCCCTAGTGATAAGCTCCTCCTGCAAGCAAATGACATTAGCCCGCCAAATTCTAATAAGGTTCCTTATTTGGAGTCTTTTATCCTTCTCATTCATTCCCCTTACATTCCAAGAGATTATCTTCTAATTCATTGGGACACAATCACAACCCTTTCCCTATTGGAACCTCTTGCTTTACCAGATGCAGAATCATAATTAATAGAGCTCACCAAGCTCCTTAACTCCCTTAAACCCTTACCTCCTCCCTTTGTTATTTTTCTCAAAGCATTCTCTGTAGCCCTTTGTCTAATTTTTTCCTCAACATCCAAGAGGAAATTAGATGCAACTTCTTCCAAACCTTCAACTGGAGTCTCCAAAAAAGAGTCAAATTCCTGAAACTTGCTCTGAAACCATGGCGACATACCCAAATGATTTCTAGATTGACCATCTTCCAAAAAGACAGATAGGTTATTGACTTTTGGGGTCTAACTAGACTTCAAATATAGCTAGCACAGTCACATTCAAGGGTTCTGAATTATCCGAACCTCGTCGATCAATTCAACCATCTTGCCACCTTCTATGGACTAAATCTCAGAATCTACATCCTCCACCACCACCATATCCCACTCGGATTGTACCTCTAAAGGCCTCAAAGAATTTCCCAAATAATCCATGGCATTAAGCTCATCCAAAACAGAGCCCCTAAAAAAGCCTGAAGGCTATCTCTCAGTCTCCATTGGCACCACCACTCTCTTCCTATCACCAAGTTCTAAAACCCACTTGCCTAGAAAGACCCTTGATTTATTCAAGTCCACAACATTATCAAATAAGAGTTGCTTGATCTGTTGATGTACCAGCTCACTATCAACATCAGAATTAAACTTTGAAACCACCATATCGGTGCATGTGGGAGCCGATATATGCGGAGTGGAGACTCAATCAGCATGTGTGTTCTCAAGTTTCTCGTAGTTAAGCACCTTGTTGACCAAAATTGTTTTTGCAAGAGGGGTGGGAGCTGGAGTAGAACTTTTGGTTCCAGAAAATCAAAACTAACCTTTGGGTTTTGGATCGCATTTTTGCCGGCACCACCTAGGCAGGAATATGAGACTTGGGGTCAGCTTGGGAAAGAGATGAGACACTCGGCACATTTGGGAGCATTACCGAAGGACTTCTCACGTGATTGGGGTGTAAAGAAGAGGCTGGAAGCTGGGCTTTTGAATAGACCCACTATGGCCCAAGAAGGTGCCCCGAGGCTTCCAAGCAGGTTTTATTATGGGCTTGTTCTCTTTAGCAGAAGTTGGCTTTTTAGCAGGAGCTGGCTGGCCACTTGGCTTTAAGCCCACTTCCTTGAACTCAGAAAAAACAATAGCCCACTTCCCTTCAGGCCCACATTCCACACGGAAACAAATATCCAAGGTCAACTTCCCTTTAATACCATTAGTAACAATTCCATTTATCACCGATGTAACTTTCGCCCCAAACTCATCTGTTTCTTTTCCAGTAAAATCATTGCTGAAATCACGTTGATTTCCGCTAGAATTTGAAATTTTCAAATTTTGAAATTCCCAAATTTTCTCCTGCCCTTTATTCACAATTCCATTGTTTTTTTGCCGCCCCTATTGCTCCGCCACAGCAGGATGCTTTGGTTCACCCTTTCCAATTCCGGAATGTCCTTGTTGGAGAAGAGAATATTTTAATTTCTCCTTAGGTGAAGACCAAATCTGCCCCATCCTCTCCCCAATTTTCCTTCTGCTATCACTATGGATCCTTTACGTTGTCCATGAATGAGTTTAGAAATAAGCAAAAAATTTCCATGAGCATTGGACCCCAATTGAATAATAAAAATCTTATTTCCTTCCTTAAACAACCTGGAAAACAGCACATGTGATTGTTTAGACACCAACTCTTCCACGTTAAACAACAGCCTCTTGGCAGTCTCCTTCCCCAAAGTGACAAAGCGTGAAGAATCTCAGCCTTCTTTGAGAATATGTAATAGATAAAAAGTACCTCCTTTGACAAAGAAAAACATGGAACGTCCCATAATATTAGAATCAAAAACAAAAACAATAAGAAAGAGAGAAAATCTGTGAGTATGAGGTTTTAGCTCCAATGTTTTGTACTAACTCTGTCCCAAATTATTGGTATGTATTGCTTACTAGAGGAACATTTTCAGCATATTTAAAGTTTTACAATTAGCTTGGGAATCCTAATTCCAATTAGCTCGGGAATCCTAATTATTGTTTCACAAAAATACCCTTGAATTTATAAAAATACTAATAAACCTAATTAAATACTAGGGCTTAAAATAAAATGTAATTGACCAATAAAAATTACAATTGACTTCAAAATTGAATAAGACCAAAATTAAAATAAAGATTTCTTTGTGCTTCTTGCATCAATTTACCATGTGTGTGTATGTGCGCCCTAAATATGGGGTACCTCACCATTATGTTAGTCACATAAGCAAGATGTGAATGGAAAAATAGATAGAGGGGTCTAAATTGTTACACTGTAAAAATTGGAGGGTATAAAAAATGCAAATTTACTATATATGTGCGTGAGGACATGCTGTGTGCCTATATATGTATTTGCCCTGCATTGATTGATTTGGTTTGGTTTGCTCTTCCTGTTTATTATGGTATGTTACATCTAAGGTTTTTAATCTTCTCTATGTTTGCAGAACCAGTCCGGAACTTCTCCTAAATCCTGTAAGAACAATGTTGTTGACATTAAATTTTCTGCGTCTTTTTCCCTTTTTCCTTCTTAATTGTTGTTTTATGTTGAATTGACAGAATGTTTTAAGTGATTAGCACTGCTGTCAGCAATCCAAAGATTTTGTTGAAACTGTTACATTGATCTCTATGTAACCCTTCATGTTTGAGGAACTTGAATAAGTTTCAAACTTAACCTCCTTTGCTAGTAAACTTTGAGATTTTTGTTGTTGGTTCTTGCATTGAAAAGAATTAATGTTGAGGAGAATTATTTTATTGTGATATTTTCATCTTTTATTCTTTGGCAGTAGGGAAGACAACAGAAGGTGATGATTCTCTAATCATAGATGTCTCTTCTCTGAAGTCATTATTTTCTGCTTCATCTCACAGTTGGCTGTTCTTGGTTCACCATATAACTTTCCTACCTAATGTCATGTCACATTCATAAAAAGTGTAATCTGTTTGGGCTACCTTATTGGAAGGAATTCTCACCATTGATCAATGATCTTAAATAGGTTCACATATGAAAGAAAGTTAGGCACCTACTCTTGCATAAACTCTATCTTTTGTAAGTTTCTGTTATTGTGGCCTAGCCTTTGTATGTGTTCGGGTCTCAAGTTTAGAAGCCTATAGAGAATCAGCTGGGCGAGAGTGAGTCTCGGGGTCTGACGCCGTTAGTGAGATAGGTAGGTGAGAGTTCAAGTGGCGATGGGAAGTTGTTGATGAGAGCTTTTGGTGCTCTAGAGACCGGAAAAGACTCGGCGTCAAGGTGTAGCTCTGCCGTGGTTAATCTCGATTCCGTCAAGGCTGATTTTTCTGTGGTCACAGGCTCTGATGTTGAGGTAACCCATGGAATAGTTAACCGAAACTTTGGGTTCACCGGAGAGGTGGTGGTTAGTTTGGCAACGGCGGCAATTGAATCTCTGATTCTGAAAGATGTGTTGCTAATCCTTTGTCGGCATCCATGGGTGGTTTAAAATCGATTTTCTCCTCTTTCAAACTTGGGTAATGGGGTGGAAGCTGAGTTTGGGGAAAGGGAAGATCATGAAGAAGCTTTCGGTGTGAGTAGTGAACAGAGGTGTAGCCACCATGATGATACGACATAGTAGAGGTCAGTGGATTCTGTTGGGGAATTTCAGACAGATTCTGGGCTTCTCCTTCTATCTTGGGAGACTAGTGGGGTTGATGATTGTGGTTGTGGAAGTGGAGAGAGATAATTGTGTGTTGGAGTGTGACCCTCTGTCTTGGTGGGAACCCAATGATCTCAGAGAGTTGTTGCTGGTTAAGATATTGTAGAGGGAACTTAGGTGACAGAAATTGGGCCACATTCAAATTGGGTGTCCTAGTTGATGAAGAATTTTTGTAATATGGTGGGTTTTCCGATTGTGAAACATGAAGCTCAATGTTTGGCTTTATTTCTTCTTCTTGAATTGGAATGTCTCAAGGTGACCAATGATGAGGTGGCAAAGCGAACTATTAACCCAGGGACATGAGGTCTCAGAGAGCTTAAGGGCTGATTTCTTCTGTTAATTATGGTGGTATATCCTCTAGGAGCAGGAACAAAGTTTCTTGTAATGTTGTGGGGGGTGTTGGTAATTTTAAATGAATTTGCGTCTATTGTCTTGGAATGTAAGGGTGCTCAACAATCCCCAGAGAAGAGAGGTTTGTAAGAATCTTCTTAAAGAGTGGAAGTGTGATATTGTTTGTTTCTAGGAAACAAAAGTATCTTCTATTGATGCTTCTTTTGTTTAGAGTTTATGGGGTAGTCCTCTCATTGATTGGGTGGTGTTGGATGTGGTCTAGTCTTCAGGAGGGGTCTTGCTGATTTGGGATAAGAGGGTTTTTGATCAAATGGATGTTATGGTTGGACAGTTTTATGTCAATGTCTTTTTGAGAAGGGTGGTGAATGGTTTTGTTTAGGCTTGTACAGGTGTGTATGGCCCTAATGATGATGGTTAGAGGGCTGCTTTGTGGGAGGAGTTGTCAAGGGTGCGTGATAGGTGGACCATGGCATGGTGCTTGGTAGGTGACTTCAACATTATTAGATACCTGAGTGAGAGACTTGGTTGTGAGTCTTTTAGCCCAGCTATGTTTGCTTTTTCATACTTTATAGAGAGCAATTACTTAGTTGATCTACTGTTAGAGGGTGCTTCTTTCACTTGGTTTAGAGATTCTAGAATATCCTCTATGTTAAGAATAGATAGGGCTTTGGTATCTTTAGATTAGGAGGATCACTTTGGGAATGTCTCTTAAAGGGTGGTTCCTCAGGTTATTTTGGATCATTGTCTGCTTTTGTTGGAAGCTGGTGGGTTTCATCGAGGTCGTTGTGCCTTTAAATTTGAGAATATGTGGCTAAAAGCTGAGGGTTTAGTTGAAAGAGTTTAGCAATGGTGGACTGGGTACTGTTTTGTGGGCTCTCCAAGTTTTGTTTTGGCCCAAAAATTAAACGCTCTGAAAGTTGATCTGGAAAAATGGAATAGGGAAGAGTTTGGGGATTTGGCCTTTGGAAAGAAGAGCTTACTATCTGAATTATTGGGTTTAGATGCTAGAGAAGAGTTGCTGGGTCTTTCGAATGAGGATCAGAATCGTCATATTTAGATCAAAGGTGACAGAACATTTGGCTTCTATGGAGGAGACTTTCTAGAGACAAAAGTCTCATGTCTTGTATGTGAAGGAGGGTGACAACAATACTCGTTTCTTTCATAGGTTAGCAAACTCCCATAGAAGAGCTAACCAAATTAAGAGGATTGAGATGAATGGTATTCTACATGAGGACGAGTCTAATGTGCAATCTCAGGTAGTTCATTTCTACTAGAAGTTTTATGAGGAAACCGAAGTGGGGCGCCCTACTATGGATGGGTTAGATTTTGCTTGTATTGAGGAGGAAGAGAGGTTGTCCTTAGAGAGAGAATTCACGAAGGAGGAAGACATCCAGGTCCTGAGGGAGATGGATGCGGATAAAGCCCCTGGTCCAGAGGGGTTCACCATGGCTTTTTTTCACAAATGCTGGAGTGTTGTGGAAAAGGATGTTATGGATTTTTTTGAATACTTTCATTGACACTCTGTGTTTGAGCAGTGTATGAATGCTTCTTTTCTCACTTTAATCCCTAAGAAGAGTAATGCTGTTAATATTAAAGATTTTCATCCTATCAGTTTGGTGGGCAGTGTGTATAAGCTGCTGTCAAAGGTGTTGGCTAACACATTGAGGGCAGTATTGGACAATCTCTTTCTGAGTCTCAAAATTCATTTGTTGGTGGAAGGCAAATTCTAGATTCAGTGCTCATTGCTAATGAGTGCCTGGATAATAGGTTGAAGAGTCGTTTACAGGGTGTGGTTTGCAAGAATGATATTGAAAAAGCTTATGATCATGTGAATTGGGATGCTTTGTTTTATCTATTGGGTCGGATGGGATTCGGGTGAAATGGAGGGGGTGGATTAAGGCTTGTGTTACTTCTGTTCGCTTTTCTGTCTTAGTAAATGGCTCCCTTGAATGTTTTTTTGGAAGCTCTTGTGGTTTGCGACAAGGTGATCCTCTATCCCCCCTTCTGTTTCTTTTGATAATGGAAGTCTTGAGCAGAATTTTGAGGAAGACAAAGGAGAGCAATCTTATTCGGGGTTTTCAAGTGGGAGCAATGAATTCTGTTGCTATGTGTATTTCTCATTTGTTGTTTGTGGATGACACTGTTTTATTTTGTGATGCTTCTAGGGTATAGTTACTCTCCATAAGGCCTATATCTTGTTTTCAAGCTTTTACGAGGTTGAAGGTTAATGCTGAGAAAAGTGCGATCGTACCTGTTGTGGAGGTGAATAATCTAGATGTCTTTGCTAATATTCTTCGGTGTAGAGTGGGTAGTTTGTTTATTATGAAATATTTGGAGATGCCTTTGGGTACTTTGTTTAAGACAGCTTCTATTTGGAACCCTATTTTGGAGATGGAGAAGAAACTATCAATATGGAAGCGGCTCTATTTATCTAAGGGTGAGGCTCATGTTATTGAAGAGTACTCTCTCAAGTCTCCCAACATACTATTTATCTTTGTTCACTATTCCTAAAGCATAAAGTTGTGGCTGCAAGATTGGAAAGTATCCAGAGGAATTTTCTTTGGGGGTCTTCAGAGGGGTGTTTCAAATACCCTTTGGTTGCTTGGAAAAAGGTGTGTTCACCCATTGAGGTGGGTGGTTTGGGATAAGAAATGTGGTGTCTTTTAACCAAGCCTTATTAGGAAAATGGTTGTGGAGATATGGTTATGAAGTTACTCATCTTTGGCGGAGAGTTATCTCCACTAAATAGGGAGAGGGTCAAGGGGGGTGGAGCACTAAAGTTTGCAGGATGGCTCATGGATGTGGCCTTTGGCGTAGTATTCATGAAGGGTGGGAGAGCTTTTCTAAGCATCTGTTGTTTGTAGTGGGTGGTGGTACTCGTATCTGTTTTTGGCATGATAAGTGGATTGGTGATAACACCCTTAAATCTCTATATCCTGAACTCTACGTGTGTTCAGCTGACAAGGAAGCTTGTATTTCTCAGGTTTTATGGCTTTCGGAGGGGAAAAATGTTAGAGTTTTGAATTTGAGATTTTATAGGGAATTTCAAGATTAGGAGCTAGCTGCATCTTATTTTCTTGCGTTTATTCGACCTCACATCCCCCGGGGTAGTAGAAGTGATGCTCTTTGTTGGTGTCTCAAAGGTAATGGCAGGTTTGATATCTGGTCTTTCTACCATGAGATTTGGGATGCTCAAAGTTCTTTGTTGCGTTGTAAGGGTATTTGGAAATCTAAGGTTCCCAAGCGAGTGGCTTTCTTTTTGTAGATGGTTGCTTATGGTTGGATTCTTACTTTGGATAATCTCATGCTTAGGGGATGTTCTTTGGTGAATCGGTGTTGTTTGCGTCATTGTGATGGGGAGTCAGTGGACCACTTATTTCTTCATTGTTCTGTTACACATACATTATGGATTTATATGCTTCAGGTTTTCAGCATATATTGGGTCATGCCAGACTCGGTGGCGGATTTACTTTTGTGCTGGCATCAATGGCTTGGGAATCATATTTCGAATGTTTGGAATTTGATCCCAGGTTGTTTGATGTGGATTGTTTGGTTGGAACAGAACCGCTACTCTTTTGAGGACACTAAGAAGACATTAGAAGAGTTAATTGTTCTTACTAGCGTAATCTTTTTGATTGGTCTCATTGCTGGGGTTTTACTGTTTGTTCCTCTCTACCTAGTTTATGCTTTCTCTTAGAATAACTTCTTAATTTCTTTCTTCTTGTTGGTTTTTTTCCGTTTCTTGTTGTTCATCATCATGAACAACTTGTGTTTTTTTCCTCCTACTTATTTCATTAATAATTATTCTTCTAATTTCCTATAAAAAAAAAATAGCGAAAAGCTAGGGGCAGAACTAGAATTTTATTAGGGGGGAGGGGAGGGGGGGGGGGGGGGGGGAATAATAGCAAATATAAAATTGAACCAATTTAATGGTGTCATACAAGAAATATGAAGAGTTTGGGGTGAAAGCTCAAATAGTGTGAGTACACTATTTGCTTGTTTAGACCCCAATTTAAAAAAAAAAAAATGGCTTAATTGCTTTTAATCAACTAAGTGCGCAATTAACTGGGACTACTTCCTAGTGCATAAGCATACATAATCAACAATTGAATGTAAAGCACAAGGAGTAAGGGAAGAGAGATGCAAACACAAGATAACACCGAGACATGTTATCGAAGAGAAAACTAAAGAACTCAGCGAAAAACTTATCTGTGACCTTTAAGTCGAAATGATCCACTAATGAATAAGTTGGAGTACAAGGATACTAAAAAGACCCTTCAAACCTAATCTATCCAAAGTACTTGAGCCTTCTAAGCTCTAGCTACCAATGGACTTCTCGGAGTCTTGTCTTCACTAGCTTTTCGGATCTCGCAATACTGCTTGATTGCATCCACCAAGCCTCACTGGCTTATTTTGGCAAATCCCCAATGCTTCCTAAGCTCGAAATCACTCTTTACACTCTGAATAAGTGTGAGTTTTGTTTGGGTACAAATCTCCTCTCAAGGTATAATAATGGAAGAGGGAAAAAAGAAGAGACTACAAAGATTTCTCTATTGAGGATGTGTAGCTCTCTCTAACAAGGTAGGTGTATTGTAGAAACCTTTCTAGGGTTTTCTTCTGTATAGCCTCCCTACAATTTTGTGGGAATAAGGGTATATATAGTATGGGTGAAGGGTATAATAGTCACACTTAAAATCCCAGCTGTCAGTGCATTTTGCGAGTCATCTCACGAGTTGCCCTAGTTCTGAGATAAGTCACGAAACACACCAACTCTTTAGCTTCTGGCATGTGCTCCTTATGTGATCCTCACGGGTTGCACCACTCGCAAGATCAACTTCTTGAGCAAATCTTCACAACTTAAGTCTAAACCCATTACAATTAAATCTCACAAAATACAAAGAAAAAAATTAATGAAATTACAACACTTTTTGTCATGGATTAAAGCCAACATAAATGTTATTTGAAAAACCATACTTAATAGGGGGCTAACTATATTTCTTTTGAATGTTTTAGGTAAATTTAAAGGGTAAAAATCTAATATTTGTAAAGTTTGGGGGGGCCAACCATATATTTTTTGAAAAATTTAGGAAAATTTAGGGGTAATTTTATAAAATTGGAAAACTTTGGACCATAGCCCCCCCCCCCCCCCCCCCTCTTCTTAGTGGGTCCACCCCTGGTGGAAGCAAAAATAATTGATGCCGGACCATACCAAATTTGGAATAAAGAGGAAATTGAACAAAAGGAAAATGATAAACCCTAAGAATTAGCACTTAGGGGTTTGGTTGGAATCAACAGCCAATTCCAAATTTCATTTCATCAAAGATCGATCTTGAAAATCAACATTATGAGATTGGGATGGATAATTCTATTGCTCACATTGTGATGCATATATTTTCATAAGATCGGCTTAATTTTTTCTCAAGTATTACACGACTATATCATTTGAAGTAAAAGACCTGACAATCATTAAAATGTTCTAAAGCTTTACTGAACGTGCTTTCTAGAAAGACCAACTTTCTCAAGTTCATTTGATAAACCCAAAAGTTCAAAGTGTTGGTCCATCTCCAATACCCAATCGGTGAAATTCCATGGGTCTAGCTTTTGACAACAATAAGAAAAATAGTTGGCTTGAGTTTTACTATGGCTAACTGGAATTATGAGTCTCAACAAATAATTGGAACAAATACTTGGATTGCTGACTGGTCCTTAAGTTTAGATTGATTAGATTATAGGCCTTGCTGGATATATAGCGAGTGTACAACTTCTAGTTAAAGCAATTTTCCTATGTGCTACAGGTTGATAAGTGGACTTTTTTTTTTTTGGTTTTGGTTGAAGGTTCGGGTTTAAAACTAAATCGGGTTGGAAGAGTTGTTTGGATTGGGTCAGCCTAGGTCTTTCTGGGTCGGGTAATAAGGTTTTGGGTCGAGGCGGGTAAAGGCTATTTGCCCAAAAATTGGTTGGGTTGGGTATTTGTAGAGCTTGGGTTGATGGGTTTAGTGAGGCTGACAGCTTTCAAGTGAGGTTCTCTGATGAGTGGTGATGTGTCATGGGACAAGAGAGTGCCAATGTGGCGTTGATGAGGAGGAGATGGTGATTGAGCTTGGGCAAGGTGGATGCTATTATGGCCTTAGTGGACGATGCAATATAATTGAAGTGGGGTGGTTGAGATTCAGTCGACTATTGGTGGCTTATTGAGGGCAGCGGCTATTCGATGGGGTGGAGTACTTGGCAGCGATGAGGTTGTTATCTGGGGTCTTGGGATGTTTGGTGATGGTGGCAGGATGGCTTGTGGGTGGTTCACAGCCGCAAAAATGGATCAGTTGTGGTGGATTTCCAGCAGGTGATGGTTTTGGCTTAGAAAACTGGGTTTCTAGTGGCTGGTAAGAATACAATGGTTGCTGGGATTTTTGATGGGTTGTTTCATAGTGACTTGGCAATGACAGTTCAATGGATTACCAAAAAAAAACTGTCTTGTTTATTTAGTATCTTCCCAAGTGTATGAGGAAGATGTTAAAAATTTCCGGAAGAAATGATTAAACCCATGTCCTCCCCCCGCGCCCCCCCCCCCCCCCCCCCCCCCCCCCCCACCGCATACACCACCACAACCTTATTTACCACTGCCACTTTTACAACCTGTATCCTCCTTTTCACATACCTTCATCTTTCCCAGCCCAGTAACCTCTTTTTCCTTCTTATGCCCCTTTTTTATTCCCCCAATCTTTCTTCTTTCCTAATCAGCTTGGTCAGTTCTTCCAGCAACCACACTTTTTCCCCACCAGCCAAAAACACCTCTACACAACCTACCAACCAATTTTTTTGTCCCCCTCCCTCTACAAAGCCTTCCAAAATTTCTCCACCCCCCTCTTCTTTACCACAACCTATACTGCAAACCAAGCTTGTTCTTAAACCGGAGGTGGTGGAGGGGAAATCAGGTTCTTTTTTTTTTTTTTTCAAATAGATTCAAAAGCCTTTTCTTTGGTTTTTGATGGTGGCAGGATGGACTCTTTTTCCATTACTGAATGCCGGGGGTAAGTGTCATGGCTCTATTCGAGTGTGTCGATTGGGTTTGGACTGGATCATTGCTTGCTTATCTGAATTAAGCTGTTGGGATTTTAGGAAACAGCATTTTTACAAACGTTTTTGGGAGAGCTTTAAATGTTTAGAGATTACCAGCAGATCAAATAATGGGGCGTTTGTGGAAATTTCCGAATACCATAATGGGGCAGGAAGGGGTTGCTTGTGTGTTCCGGAGGGAGTTAAAAAGTTGGCTGGGCTCTCCTTGAACTGAAACTATGTGATTATTTTTTGGGAAAATTTGCATCTAGGCTAGGGAAAGAGGCGGTGGTAGGTGGCAGTGCAAGTATTAACTCCACCGGTGCTTAGGGGCCAAAAATTTGGCAAAATAATAATATGCATGACAAGAAATCAGGAAGGGATTTACATTTTGAGGAGAAATTTCCAAAACTTACTGGCAATTTTAAACAGGAGGAGGGATTTGGACTTAAATAAAATCCAATTGACTTCCTAAATTAAAATAAAATTTTCTTTGCACTTACCACATCAGTCACAAATGACCTTTATAGTTTTTCTATGCCTTTACTAACCCATGGTGTTGAACTTTTGTTATTTGTTATTGCTTCACTTTTTTTATTTCTGCCCAAGGATTATATTTTATGTGTGATTGCTATTGTAGGTTTTGATATGTCGAAATGAGGCTGAGAAATGCTTGATAGAAACATCTATCAATTCACTGCGGATAAGCCTCAAGGTGAATCCAAGTTATACTTTTGATGTTTTCTTTTGCTTACAGAATGAAATGGTGGCTTGACATCATCTGTTGCTTTCTTATGCTTAAATAGAACAAATACACAACATTATGAAAGTATATCTTTCCTCCCATAGTGGTGATCTATATTTTCTAGGATAAACTTAACTTTTGATAGTGGTCTTTTATGTGTGCATTTGGATACCACTTATTTTGCTGAAAACTGGAAATTGAAAACAATAAAAAAATAATTTCTGGTTACTGTTTATTAATGTTCAGTACTGTTCAGCACTGTTCATTGGCCTAAATATACTGTTCGTGTCCCATGAACAGTGCAGTAAGCGTTGGTTAAAAAAAAAAAAAAAACGCCTGAAACGCAAATGTCCAAAATGTGGACGTGATCCAAACAAATACTATGTGTAGATTTCTATTTAAATTATTTTTCCTTCTGTTGGCTGTAGGGATTTGTTGTTTCTATGAGGTGTTTGAATATTCAACTTTCACTTGGTTCAATCAATACCCTAGGGTGCCTAATCGGTAGTCTTTAGATAATCATTCTGGAGATAAAATTTAAGGATCAAGGAATAATATATTATCAAAAAGACCATTTCCGACATACCATTATCTCTTAAAATTTATAGTTTTACAAAAGCATTGCACTTAAATAGACTCCGTTGTATATATAGGTATATACAAGATAGATTGTAATATATATTAAGTTAATAGTGGTGAGAATTTCAAGTGCTGTTGAAGAGGCTGTTAAAGAGATAATTTTAAAATATTTTGATTGATCGAGTAATGGCTCGATTTCTGGTGATCGATCAAAGCAGATCGATTAATTGAGTTATAAAGTTTGATCTGTTGGAGTGTAAATTTTGATTGATTGATTTCTTGGGAAAAACAGTCTTCTGCAAAAAAATTAGATAATAGTGTTGAGTGTCTAGTATGCTTTGTGAACATTAAAATCAATCCAAGTGACTTTCCAATGGTGCCTTTTGAAGGGAGATAACCCCCTGGCTGTAAATGGTGATCCATATTCATTTTATGGGTGCCTTTTCTCCATTTTCATTGAAATTCACTAGAATTCTCTAAGATTGCTACATTTAGAATTCTTGATTTAGTTATCTTAGGGACAAGTTTGCAATAAATCCTTAGCAATATTAGTGTGGGGGCAAATATTGTCCAAAGAAAGCGATTAATCATGCCTCTAAGCCCTTGTTCTTTGATTAATTCTTGCTATTTTCGTAGTTCATTGAAGAAAATTTTCCAACATACTCGCAATTATAGTCTGATACTCCCCTCAAGAAAACATCTTTGAGATGTTGAGAAAAGGCCTAATACCCATGATTTGTTTGAAAAGTAAAATTTTATTAATAACAGAAAAATCGAGTCACCCAAGTATACAAGAAGAATACGACCGGGGACCATACAATCCATTATGCAAATTACTTAAATCTATCAAATCAGTAATCAAACAAAGAGGTTGACTACGTAAAATAGACATTTAATCCGACAAAGTTCTAAAGAAAAGAAAGGTGTAGATTAGGAATAGTTCTTTCTATATCTTCAAAGCATCGGTTATTCCTTTCTCTATGGAGACAACCATAAAGAAATGGGGTGTGGCCATCCACATAGACCCAGTCCTATGATGCCCAAAACAACCTTGCCAACTAGTTAATAATTCAACTAGACTTTGGCATCACCCAACAAACTCCAAATAAACCAAATACCATCGACCATAACTCTTAAGCAATGGGGCAATAGAGTAATAAATGATCTACTGATTCCCTGTTACATTTGCATTTGCACATATAGCACCAATCCAAAGTTCACACATGTCTTCTTCTTAAATTGTCATTACTCAAGATTTTCCCTAGGGCTGCAGTCCACACAAAGAAAGTAACTCTAGAAGGGACTTTCGGTTTCCATATGCTTTTCCAAGGAGAAGATTAGACATTAGAATGAGGCAAAACCTGATCGAAACCACTAACTTGGAATCCTTTTCCCTAATCTGGTGCCCAACACCATATATAGTATCATGAGCTTTTCCAAGGAAAAGATTGGACATTAGAATGAACCAAAACCCGATCGAAACCACTAACTTGGAATCCTTTTCCCTTATCTGGTGCCCAACACCATACGTAGTATCATGAAGTTTGCAAAAGGCTCCAATTCTCAATCTTGCATAGTCCTTACAAAACTAACATCCTATTAGAGAACTCCATTAATAAACCTTAATAAATCAGCTACATTTGCAATAAATCAGCTACACTCGCCTCCTTTGCTTGGCTAATTGTAAATGAATCTGGAAAACATATGGCAAGAGCATTCTCTCCACACCATCGATCATGCCAAAACCTCACCCTAGATCCATCCCCGGCCCCAAAATGAATGCAACAAGAGAAAGTGGGCCAACCCCATCTAATATTCTTCCATAAACTTACTCCATAAGGACTAGGAACTGGATTGGAGCACCAGTATACTTCACCTCTATTACTCTCCTCTAAAGTGCATCCCTCTCAATGCCAAACCTCCACAATCATTTTCCTAACAAAACTTAATTAGAACATCTCAAATTTCTGATAGCCAATCCACCAGTTGAAAGAGGAGCACAAACCTGATTCCAATTAACCAATGAAATTTTGACTCATCCCCTAACTTACTCCATAAGAAATCTTGTTGAAGCTGTTCAATAAGGTTTGCCACCTCAATAGGAATGGGAAATAAAGAGAGGAAATATGTCAGTAAGTTAGATAGAGTACTTTTAATTAAAGTAACCTGATGCACATGTCTGTACTTATGGTTGTGTTTAGAAAAGATATGATTACTAATGATTTGTACATCCAACCCTAAGTTATTTGGATGGAGGTGCCAAGAACCTTGTAGCGTAACTGGCACTTCCTAATGTTTCAAACGGAGATGTCTAAGGTTGAAATCCCCCCTCTCCAACTATTGAATTATAAGCAAAAAGTTATTAGGATACAAGGTTTTGTTGAGTACTATTGTAGTAACTGAAAAGAACTTGTTATTAAGGTTACATACATGGTTTTTAAAACTGGACCAAACCGCCTAGTCAGACTAGGCTAACAGGGAACTGGCCACCAGTCCCGTTTTTAAAAATCAAAATTCTGGAAATCTCTTATTTGGCTATGAACATTCATACCATGGTCGAACTGTTCAGTTTGCTAAACCAGACACAGGTTCGAAAATTTTCTACCCATAAAATTTCATAAAAAATGGCCAGTGTTGATCTTTTTTGTCACCATCTGAAGCTCCACCATCACTAGATCTCATCGTTTAATTTCTGTTAGAAGGGTCTGATATGTTTTTTTTTTTTGGGGGGAAGAGAGATTGAGAGGGGAGTCGGATAGAGATGAGAGTAGTGTAGTGAAGAGAGACTGGGGGATTTGTTATGATGTGTTTGGTGAAAGAAAAACTAAGAGGCAGGGAGTGAGAAAGAAGAGGCAGAGTGAACGAGAGGGGAAGTAAAAAAAGAGGCCGGGGGGGGGGTCATGATCTGTTATTGGGAACTGTGAATGGATTTTTTTTATTAAAAAAAATTTAAAAAGTCATGCTCATGATGACGTGAACTTTTATTTTATTGGCCCCCGTTTTCTTATAAACTTGAATTGCCAGCTGTTTAAGTTTTGATGTATTATTTTTGTATAATTACATTAGTATATTTAGGGTCTGTTTGGTACATGTGTCTAAATACATGTTTTCAGTTTTTAAACAACATTACACGTATTTCCATACACTTTTTTACCCATACGTATTTTCAAAAAATACAAACAACGTTACTAAAACAACATTACCAAAAAGACCCTTAGTTTATGAGATGTTATCATGTTGTACAAATTTACTAAAATATTTTAAATAATAAGGAAATATTTTTCATAAATTAGGAAAAATATTGTCTTAGTTTTAATCAAGATATATTTTGACCTCTATAAAAACTATTTTAGCTAAAATTGCTAAAATTTTCACATTTAATTTTTTTAATTTCATATTAATTATTTTAAAATAATTAATATGTCATCACTGTTTGACCTCCGGTTGAACCCCAGTCCAACCTTAAAACCTTGTATTGGTTTAGTTTTTAATACCATGCTTACATATATAGATAGTTTTAGTGGAACTTTTAGATTCTGCTATAGTGCTATTTGAGTCAACTTTGATTTTTGTACGCACACAATGCTATATTGGTTTATGATATTCAGTTAATATAAATAATTTTGATGTTAAATGATAACATAAAGATCTTGGAAAGGTATAAACCTAAAATATGCGCAGAGGATTCCTACTTTCATAAACAGCCAAAGCAGACATAATCTGAAAAGGGCCTGAAGTGCATCTCTTTTTTTGATAGGTAATAAGAGTAGTATTATTAAAAAGAAAAAGAAAGAAAAATACAGGGTGTTTAAGATGGTGTAAAAAAAAAAAAAAAAAAAGTAACATAGAAACGGAGAAATCATGATTCTACTCTAAGAGAAGAAGTAAACTCCATGATGGAAGAACAATCCAAGAGGCCCCAACACTTAGACCAATAGAAAAGAGTATGTTGGCACAAATCTTGCAATTGAATCAATGATTTCTCAGAAGTCTCGAAAGAACGACAATTCCATTACATCCAAATGATCCACGTCAAACATCCTGGGACCAAATTCTAGATATATGAATTATGCTTCCCAACCCATTGCCACCAACAAAATAATAAACCAGCTACAGAACCTGGCATGACCCAATGAATCCCAAAAATTTGAAGCATATGCACCCACAAAGAATGAGCTATAGGACAAAGAAGAAGGAGATGGTCCACAGTTTCCTCATTGCAACAACACATACAACACCAATTTGCTAAAGAGAGACCCCGAAGCATGAGATTGTCCAAAGTAAGAATGCGAGCATGAGTTGTTGTCCACATAAAGAAAGCCACCCATTTAGGTACCTTGACTTTCCAAATGCCCTTCCAAGGAAATAAGGACGTATGACCATCCCGAATCTCCTAAT
Source organism: Quercus gilva (assembly GCA_023621385.1). Lineage (NCBI taxonomy): Eukaryota > Viridiplantae > Streptophyta > Magnoliopsida > Fagales > Fagaceae > Quercus > Quercus gilva. The sequence continues at coordinate 29,207,908 of CM042478.1, read as the reverse complement.
AAAAAGATGAGTGTCAAACTTCCCATTTCCATTAAGGGACCAACGTACCAACATAGACTGTCACTCCTAACATCCCTAGGAATATGAGATTGAATAAAATCAAGAAAAGAGAAAGCATCGTATAACTCTCAATCATGAAAATCCCTATAAAGTCTCTAGTTCCAAGCACTTTCAGTCCCATTTACCTGATGACACAAAATCTCAGAAAATAAAAGCTTATTTTCAGAATACTCAAATAACTCAGGATAGAGGATATTAAGTGGATTATCTCCAACCCACCTATCATGCCAAAACAGAATGCAAGTACCATCACCCACCATGAAAGCCATATGCTTAGAAAAACTCTCCCACACTTCACTAATACTTTGCCATAGACCACAACTATGATCTCTTGAATACTTTAGTACTCCACCCTCCTTTGCCCTGTCCATATTTAGTGGCAATAAACCTCCGCCACAGATGAGTACCTTCATTACCAAACCTCCATAACTATTTCCCTAATAATGCTTGATTAAAAGACACCAACTTCCTGATCCTCAACCCACCCAACTCATAAGGTAAGAAGGCCTTTTCCCAAGCCACCAAAGAGTACTTGAAACTCTCCTATGATGACCCTTATAAAATACTTCTTTGAATACTTTTTATTCTAGCTACCACAGCTTTTGGAATGGTAAACAATGAAAGATAGTATGTTGGAAGACATGAAAGGGTACTCTTCAACAAAGTAAGTCTTCCACCCTTTGATAAATAGAGTCGTTTCCAACCTGATGCTTTCTTCTCCATCCTTTCCAAAATAGGATTCCAAATAGAGGTTGTCTTATACAGAGTACCCAAAGGCATTCTCAAATATTTCATAGGCAAACTGCCCACCCTACAACAAAGGATATTGGTCAAAGCATCTAGATTACTTACCTCCCTAAAAGGAACAATCTCACTTTTCCCCGCATTAACTTTCAAGCTTGTAAAAGCTTGAAAACAAGACAAAGCCAATCTAATAGACGACAACTGCTCCCTAGAAGCATCACAAAATAAAATGGTGTCATCAAGAAGCAGAAGATGAGAAATACGAACACCAAAAAAGTTGGCCGGTCTTACATTAAAGTTGGCCGGTCCTACCAAAATAAGACCGTTGTCCTTAGATTTTTTTTTTTTATTTAATTTTTTAATTTTTTTTAATTTTTAATTTTTATTTTTTTTCAGAATCCTGTTTAAGACCTCTTTAATCAAAAGGAAAAGAAGAGGTTACAGTGGATCACCTTTTCTCAAACCTCGAGAGCTTCCAAAAAAACCAACAGGAGATCCATTAACTAAAATAGAGAAGCTAACTGTAGTAATACACACCTTAATCCACCGCCTCCATCTCACCCCAAAACCCATCCTATCCAAAAGATAGAACAATGCATCCCAATTCACATGATTGTAGGATTTTTCTGTCTAGATTACAAACCACACTTGGTGTATGACTCTTGAATCTACTATCAAGGCATTCATTAGCAATAAGCAGTAAATCCAAAATTTGTCTACCGCCAACAAAAAAATTTTGAGACTCAGAAATGAGTTTGTCTAACACCACCCCTCAATCTAGTAGCCAACACCTTAGACAACAATGAAACATAGTATATGAGGAGTTCATTCAACAAAACATAAAGAAACATGTAATTGTGCCCAAAGTAATCTTTGTTCTGGTTGATGTATTTGTGCTTGCCTCAGTAACGGAAGCATCGGGTCATCAGGTGTATACCTCATGATCTTTACACTTCGATGCAATTTTTAAGAGATTTAAACTTGCAAAGAACATTGGATGTATTTTCCACTTGTCTGTATAGAAGACTCTTGAACTTCATATAACATTTGCATGTGTTGCATGTGAAATTTTGGTAAGACCGTTGGTGTGGCGAAACATCTCTTGCAGTTAGCTATCCTAAATTGTTTCAAATTTGCCGAGATCAAGAGGTTAGTGTGGCTGAGATTATGAAGTTTGATAATGGGACCCTATTTTGGGATGTCAGTTTCTTTAGGGGTGTGCATGCTCGGGAATTAGAGGCGCTGGCTGGTTTCATGGATACCATATATGGTGCTTCGGTGAGAGGGTTTAGGGATGATAAGATGTGCTGGAAATCGGATAGAGAGAAGGGCTTCATGGTTAAGGATTATTATAGTCTCTTAGTGGGCTCTAATAACTATTCCTTTCCTTGGAAAAGCATTTGGAAATAAAAGATTCCTTCTAGAGTAGCTTTCTTTGTTTGGACTATTGTTTTAGGGAAATACTTAACGATTGACAATCTACGGAAAAGGAAGGTTTGGATATTGGATTGGTATTACATGTGCAAGTGTAATGGTGAATCAGTTGATCATATTTTTCTTCATTGTCTTGTTGCAATGGATCTATGGGCTATGGTGTTCGGTTTGTTTGGAGTGAGTTGGGTTATGCCGCAATCTGTAATGGGGCTTCTAGCATGTTGGCAAGGCAGTTTTGGTCGTCATCAAAATGGGTATATATGGTTGATGGTTCCCCATTGCTTATTGTGGTGCCTTTGGAGGGAGAGAAATAGTTGGTGCTTTGAAGATAAAGAGAGATCCATATCTGACTTGAAACTATTTTTCTTTAGAACTTTAATGGATTGGTTGGCTACATTGTGGAACCAATCATTTTAATCTTTTCTTGATTTCTTAGATTCTAGTAATTTTTGTTCTTGATTGTTTCAACCCTTGTACACTTCCTGTGTACTAGGGTGTTCTTCCTTTTTTTGACATCAATAAACTTATTACTTATAAAAAAAAAAGTTTGTATACAGTTTCTTCCAAACCAAGAGCGACTTATATTTGTTTGAATTTGCTCAGAGTTTCCTCATGTCATATAATTCAACTTACACTTGGCTCATGAAAAGCATCATTGACTGCTCCAGGAATAGCGTAATTGTTGTCTTGTTCCTTTCATTTCTGGGATAGGTTACCAGTTTTTTTCTGAATTTGGACATGTGTATAGGATCATAAATGTATAGTTTGCAATCTTTGGTCTTTCTCTCATTTTCTGAATTTTCTTCTTTTCCTGTTTATAGGTAAAGCAGGCAGATGAACTTGAAAACATACTAACTAAAAAATTTCTTAGATTTTTATCAATGAGGGCAGAAGCATTTCAAGTATTGAGGAGAAAGCCAGTACAGGTATGTATGCACCCCTCTTATTGACTCAACGTTACACTTTACTTTGCATATACTGTTTCTTCACTAGATAAAGGAATTTTCTTAATGGGTCTTCGTATTGGGTTATACTGTCATAATGACAGCACGCTTGTCGACTGGGGTGATGTAGGTCAGATACTTTAGAGGGCTCTGATATCAATTTGATTGATCATATAAAAACCTTTATAGGCTACTGCTAATCTTTTTCCTAGAAAGACTAAGGCTCATAATTGATAGAATAATATTTAAAGGACTTCTAAACCAAGGAGGAAACTACTAATGCAAAATAGAAAAAGTACTCAAAACATAAAATAATATTCATGGAATTAATGCAGGACAATCAAGAGAAAAATAAAAGAACAAGGAAATTAAAATATAAACCCTAAGAATCAGCACCTAGGTGTTGGCTGGAAACAACACCAAGCGAGAAACTTAGGCATCCGCACCTAAGGTGTTAGGAATCAACACCCAACATATAAGAAAATCTATAATTTGAAATTTGATTAATCATTCATTGCTTCTCCAAAATATAACCATCTAGAACCCTTACCTAGAGCTTTTAGGAATAAAAGATAATCATCTCTAAAACTGAAAATAATACTGAAACTAATCCCTATCTAAACTCAAATCTAATCCCTATCCATATTCAAAAATAAAAAGTCTACAATTATCCAATTTCCTATGAGATAAAGACAAAAATCTGAAAATATAAATTCTAAAATAATTTTCGGCCTCTGTTGCAGACCATTTTAGCCCAATCTAGAAAATCTGGAAACTACCCAGCTACGCCTACACTGGACTAGCAACTATTTAACTTTAAAAAACTTAATACTAAGACTCAACAAATATTAAAGTAGCCTAGGAAGGTGCTAATAATTCCCCACATCAAAACTAGAACACGATTGTTGTATATTTTGGTGTTTGATGTTGCTTTTCCTCAAACTCTTTGTTTGCTGTATCCTATGGGCATGGGAATGTGTTTGCTCAGATCTAAATTATTTCTTTGTGTATGTTAAGATGGTTCAAATCTGTGTTCCAGAATAGCCTACTTTTCCTTATTGAATAATTTTTGCTATTTTTTTTTTTTCTATTGGTTCATTATGCTGGGTCCAATGAAACCTTTTTCTAACCTTGGAAATGGAGAACTTCAGCATTACTGGGCTTTGAAATATCTTAAAATTCTTGTTTCCATACTTTGCTGAAGATTCGCAGTCCTCTTTATATTCAGGCAGTGAACGTTGGACATAATTGTGTTATCATGTTGATTGTCTTGCTTATTTAGTCCCTGTGCTAGTCCATAGTCTATATTTGCTTATTTTCAGCATATGAATTATGTCCACCATATACTTCATGAAGAAACACCAGTTACTCTTGGTCATTGTTTATCCTATTTTAATGCTTATGTATATAAAGGTGTAGACACTGGTTGTAGCCAATGAGCTCTAGCTCATCTGGTATCTCCTCCCCCATATGAGGTCTAGGTGGGGGGTGAGACTGTGAATTCCAGACCTATTGGATGTGTCACTTGCCAATTTAAAATCATAGACACTGGCTGTAGTTAGAATTCAGAACCCTACGTCTCAGTTTGCATGTGCAACAGAATTTTTATATTGAAACTGCATTAATTTTAGACTGTCAATCATATCTTTTAGAAATCAAGTACAGGTCTCTTTGGAAAAGGCAAGTTTGTATAACCTTTTTCATGAAAAAAATGTGATGCTTGGTGGAGACTTTGAGCATGTTCTATATTGCACCTAAAGGAGATCAACTTAAATCCTTTAAAATTGATTTACAGCTGAAAAATAAGAAACCAACTATAGAAATGTTAATTTATAATCTTCTGCAAAAGTAATAAACTACTTGTTGCTGGCCCCTTCAGTCAACCAGCATAATCACTGCTTCATACATTTGAGATTGTGGGAGCAAGTTAGGTTTGAAGCTGTTCCGTAAGAGGATGGTGTAATACCCTATAGGTAATGTTTATGTTTTTTTTAGTGTGTGCGTACACAGTTGAGCTTCACTTCACCTTGAATAGATTCAGTATATTTGCAATAGATACATTTGTTTATGGCCCAATAAATTGCAATCTCCTTGAGGCTCTTGGGAATGTGAAATTCTCAACAAACTGAGGTTGCTCTGTGGAAAATTTGATGTTGTAGATGTGTTTCTGCAAATGATGTATCAGTTTACATCACTTATTGCTGAATTGAAGAGCATTTGAACAAAAATTGGCTTTGGTTTGCTATGTGTGCACTCGCCTAAAGGTCTTTATAACTATACTTCAAATGACTAAATGCGAAATTATCAGTCTCAAATATTTTTTTCTCTGTTGTTTTTACTAATTAATAGTATTCCAAAGCACTATTTTTGCAAGATGTTTTTCAGATGACATTCAAATTATTTGTTTTTCTTAATTATACTCGTTGATGGTTTGATTTACAGGGTTATGACATTAGTTTTCTGATAACAAACTACCATTGTGAAGAGATGCAGAAACACAAGCTCATAGACTTTATCGTGCAATTCATGGAGGCAAGAATTTGTTTTACCCTATAACTTGCCTTTTCAATTTTCACTTGATTTCCTTCTAGGAGATGGCTGTTGAATGCATTCCTCTGAATTATTTCTTGTTAATTGACTAAGCGCATAGCACTTGAACTCTCCAAGTTTATCATAATGATTTAATGAAGTTCTTTGTTTAGGATATGCAGCCATATATACTTGTATGAAAATAGAAAACTATTCCAGACATGTTCTGATTGGTTAATAAATTCTTTTTCCGTTTTGACTGTTGTTTAAACGGATGGAGTCACCTGCCAAGAAACCTCTACTGAATGGAATTCAATGGATTGGCCAGATGATTCCACAGTCTGCCAATAAATATGCTGAACTCCATCTAACAAAGACTTGATTTTGTAACTACTTTCTGCTGTGCATATGAAGCCATTCAGCTCTTTTGACTTACATATATTGATTAATTTCTTTAATATGAATTGACTCTACTGTTCTCATTGTTTAAACAAGGGTTTTAATATGGTACATTGTTGTTAGCCTTGGGTTGCTGGCCTCAACAAGAAAACAATGAAAAACCTAAAGTTCAAAGCCAAGCAATTTTTTTCCCATACTCAAGTTACTCTCTGAGCTTTGGTTCTTTAATGTAATTCCAGCCATTCCTTTGTATGTAGTATACATATTGTACAAACTACTGACTATTAAATTACACCATATTTGAGCCTTTGATACTACCTCCTATTAAGAGCAAGCTACAGGTGTTCTTTATTGTTTCTTGAAAACATATCTGTATTGCGGCAGTAGTGTTTGTTGTTATTGTCAAAGCACTTCTTACCGTAGTTTTAAAACCCGCACCAGACCGCCCAGTGAGACAGAGTTAAAAGGGAAACGGCTCAAGGGCTGGTTTTTTAATCATAGAGAACTGGATATCATACATTTATTGCTTAGACCAATTTGAACCTGAGAAGAGCTTATTAATATGTCCAGCTAGACAACCCCTGGACTATGCACTTTATGATGAACTAGAATGGAAACTAATAAATTTTTTTTGATAAGTAGAATGGAAACTAATAAATTTAAAGTGAATAAGAATGAATTACATACATTAAAAACTTAAATGACATGTAACAATAAAATAAATAAAATTTTCATATTTTTTTATTTTAATTAATATATTTATTATATTCCATCATGTTATTTCATTGTAATTAGGCCTCTTTAGAAAGAAAATGTATAATTAAACTCATAAATTTTGATTTTGATTTAATGTACTTAAAATTATTGTGTGACACCAAAATTATTTGTTTGTTCACGTAACTATACTTTTATAATTAGTGGATTAATTGTAAATATAATTTATTTATTTTTTTATGCTTTAAGATTTTCTATTCTCTAAAATAATAGTTGTGAAAATATACTCGAAAATTATTTATATTCTCTAAATTTTTTAATCAAGATTTTTCATTTTTTAATTTGTCCTATTTTTATTATTATTTAATTACTAAATTATTTATGACGTTATCACATTCTGAGCTTCTGTTGAACCCTAGTTGTTCATTCTCAAAACCTTGAACCTTTTTATTTTCCGGTTCTTTTAATGGTTTGGTTTTTTAAAAACCATGCTTCTTACCTACAGAAATGTGCAACTATATGAGGAGGTTTGCAAGGCCCAATCTTGGATTTACATTAGCTAAGTTATTAGATAGCCTGAGATTTCTGTTTTGGTTTGTTGGTGGTGCCAGTGGGTGCTTTGGTTGGGAGGGGGGGGTGGGTGGGTTGTGCCGGGGTTGTTACAAAAGACAATCGCTTGCCTGTGTTGCAATTTACTCATTATGTTATTGTGTTGGAGGATGGTTTGCAATCTCTCCTCAGTAATTGTACCTGAAGCTTTGTGCTTAAGACATTAGACCTCAGCATCATACTTAAAAGTCCAATCATGTCTGATACATGGGGCAAAACTTTTCCTAATTAGCTGATTTGGGCTACCTGCTATGGACCCATTATAATATCTGATAATCACTTATCTTGTCGCCATTAGGAGTGTCATGCATATACTGGTGTCTAAATACATCTTTCAAGATGTGATACTTAAAAGTACTGTTACCAGGGTGTTGGTTGTTTTGCTTATATAGCAATGTATTGGACCCGAATATTCCATGCCCTTAGGAGGTCTTCAAGCTCTAGCAGATGGGACAAAATTACTTTTCAAAGAAAATATTCTTCCATCTAAAGGAGATACTCGGTTATTCAGTATCGGACCATCCATAGCAGTTATAGCAATTCTAAAAGTTATTCAGTAATTCCTTTTGACTATCACCCTGTTTTAGTTGATCTCAATATCGGGGTTTTGTTGTGAATTGTGGTTTCAAGTATTGCTCCCATTGGACTGCTTATCTCAGGATATGGGTCAAACAATAAGTATTCCTTTTCGTTCTGTTTTTGTTATTTTCTTTGATGCTGTTTTACTCTTGTTATACAACTCACACATGCATACGTGTGTGTTATATCAAATATGTTTTCTTGTTATATTTAGGTTGATAGCTTTCCAAATTCTTTTTTCTCCACAGGATATTGATAAGGAGATAAGCGAACTTAAAATGTCAGTGAACACAAGGGGGAGGCTGGTGGCTACAGAGTTTCTGAAGCAATTCCTATGATACTTTCAGGAGTGCACCCATCTTTCTTAGAGTTCTCATGATATAATGACAACTATGAAACAATTCATCTGATATTTTCAGTAATGCACCCACCGTTCTTAGAGTTCTCATGACATAATAACAAGCTATGCATGTGTTGAGAGAAATGCGATCCTACTTCATGATTGTTATCGTACCTACAAGATGTATAATTTTTTAAATTTATTTTATTTTATTATTATTATTATTGGGACTTTGATTGGGAGAGAATATTGACTGGGATGAAAGTTTGTCGTGAGGTTTCTTATGAAAGTCCATATATATGCCGAACCCACTTGCAGAGGAAAAAAAATAAAAGATTAATTGTGATTTACCCTCTTTAAATATTGTCTCAATTTTATCCCTCCTTTCCCTAAATTATAAAATCTACCAATGTTCTTGGAAATATACAAATTATCTTTTGCCATTAATAAATGGACAAAATTTAGCTACAAAATTGGTTGTAGCCAAAAGTTACAACTATACAAATTATTTTATTTTATTTTATTTGAGGCACATTTGGATTACATCTTCTTCTATATCTTCCATGTTTGCAAAATTTAAAAAAAATTAAAGATCAATAGCTATATCATTAATAGATTGTCTAAATTATAAATTTTTGTAGTTTAAAATTATGCATAATATATAAGTTTATAGAGCATATACTAAATAATATCTAATCGATACAAAATTTGATATGTGTATTAAGAGCGTAAAGAACATGCAATTTAACGGTTAAATTTTTAAAATATACAGTAATATTTATTTTATTAAGTAATGTTGTAGCCTTAGATTACAACCATTTTTGTAGCAAAATTTTGTCCTCAATAAGTTCTATTAAATTAAAATGTTTTAGTGGAAAATTTAAAATTTAAAATTTGTGTCTTATTTACACTAAGAACATGTAATTCAACAGTTAAATTTTTAAAATATGTAGTAATGTTTACTTTATTGAGTATATTGTAGTTTTAGGCTATAATTAGTTTTATAGCTAAATTTTGTCCTTAATAAATTTCATTGAATTAAAATTTTCTAATGGAAAATGTAAAATTTTAAATTTTAAATTTGTGTCCTATCCTCGCTGAAATTTCTATTATGCCCTTAATAACACAATTTTTATTTTTTTTAAAAATTTTTTGAAGAAAAAGAGAACAAAAGAAAACACTTCAGAAAAAATTATTAAGATAATGGCGGATGACATCTTTTAACGTAAGGACTTTTATAGTTTCTATTGAGGTTAATTGTGTCAAGTCAATATGTTTCATAAAGAGTGGGAGAAGATGCATAGAAAAACAATGGGATATATCAGGCAATGCATCGACTTTAGCGTGTTTTGTTATCTATCTTAGGAGATGGGTATTTTTGCTGCTAAGCTTTTTTTTTTTGAGAATCATGCTGTTAAGCTAATTTTGCAAATATATTAGTTGTGTCCAAAAATAAAATATATTAGTTACGTGGCAACTTTTGGAACTCGGGTTTCGTAGAGAAAATCACGAGATGATATATGTATTTTTAATTTTCCAGTGGAACTAGGGTTCTTTACATTGGACTCAAGTTTCGAAAGTGGTTATATATCTAATATGTTAGCAAAAAATTAGCATAACAAACAAACCCTTAGGAGACCAATGCAAAGGTGTAAACATTCTTTTAAACTAAACAATATACAAACATTGCAAATTAAATGTTTGATAATTTTCAATGTTTGATATTGTTTTCACTACGTAAGTCCTCACTCTAAAACCAAACCCAAGATATCAAAGACAAACCTCAACAGCAAGGTATTCGAGCACAATTTGACTTACCCATTATCAAATCCCCACGACTAGGTATATCTATCCTTCAATTTCAAAGTCTCACCCATCTTGTCCATGATCTAGTTCTCTCTTTCAATGATTCTAGAATCCTCTGGATTTTGATTCTGAGCTTATAGCTCGAAGAAAGAAAGAAAGGGTTTTGAGAAACAGGATAACCGCCACTAGTGGTGATAGCTAGCTATGGCTTTGGATGTTAGATGGGTGTTAATTGTCATTTTCAAGACATTTTTTACAAGCCCAATTCAACTGAGCCTAACCTCATTTGTGGGCCAATTCATGTATTATATTATATTTTATTTTATTATTTTAAGCATGGCTCAAGCCTATGTTACATATTATAGTGGACAAGTTTATTAGATAAATGAATGTGACTATTGATAGGCTTTATACAAATGTATAAATTTTAATTTAGAGGGGACCATAAGCCCGACTACTAGAAACCTCCCTGAATACATGTAGTATACACCAAAGGACTTTTTCAACCCTTATTTTTTAAAGGGTTTTGATTGGAAGTGTTTCTTGGTCAAGTCAGGTGGGTCGAGTTTTAAAAGAAGAAACTTGCCACTCAACTTGCTAAATTCGGTTTCTGAGGGCTAAGACCTAGCACCGACTATTAGAGGCATTGGATTGGGCCGCGACAGGTCAATTCCAGTTAGTTTGGTTGGTTGGGTCAAATGGCTAGGTTGCTTGGACAACTCTACTTGGAACCACCAAAATAGCTAAAAATACACCCTAATTTCCAAAATATTCACGAAGCCTCTTGAGGTAAAATACTCTCAAATCTTCTAAAATAGCCAAAACACCACAAAACTAAATATCCAAAATATTTTGGCAATTCCCAAGTATTTTATTCATTTTAGTGGTTCTAAAGGTCATTATGGTGGTTTTAGGGATATTTTGGATGTTCTAGAGTATTTTGGTATATTGGTGGTTCTGAAGGAATATTCATCATTTTGGTGATTCTAGAGTATTTCTTTCATATTAGATGTTTTTGGGTAATTTGATCATTTTAGTGATTGGTCGTTTTGATGGTTTATGGGGTATTTTTGTCATTTTTGTGTAGATTAGGGGGTATTTGGATTACTTTGGGGGCCCCAAACATATTTTGGTCATTTGTCAAGTTATAAGGACATTTTGATCATTTATTACCCATTTTACATTTATTTTAAATGGATGATAAATTCATGAATACCCATTAAACCCATCTATTAGATGGGCAACTTATAACCTACTTATAGTGGGCAAGTTGGGACATTTTGATAATTTTATTAATTACCCATTTAATATTTATTTTAAATGGATGATAAATCCATGAATACCCATTAAACCATCTATTAAACAGGCAACTTATAACCTACTTATAGTGGGCAAGTTTATTAGATAAATGAATGTGACTATTGATAGGCTTTATACAAATGTATAAATTTTAATTTAGAGGGGACCATAAGCCTGACTACTAATAATTCAATTGCCATAAAATTAAAAACTTAGATAGACACATGGCAGAAAATTAGACTTCAATTGAAATATAATTTTGAATCTAATAATTTGGACTCTTTGATTTGTACACTCAATAATTCACTTGGTAGAAAATTAAAAATTATATGGAACACGGCGCGCAAAATTGAGAATCCAATTAAAATCTAATTAATACTCAAAATTTTTTTTTTTTAAAATCTAATTGAATTTTTTCTAAGCTTTGACTATATATATATATGTGTGTGTGTGTGTGTGTGTGTGTGTGAAATAGTGGATGTGAAAAAGTGTGAAAGAATATTTCTTGTTACTGAGAATCGTATAACATACCTACACATATAGACATGCACAAACACAAACGCACATATGGTCAAGTAAAATGGAAAAGACAACTGCATTCTAAGTTTCCAATGATCTACCTGTATAATTTTGTAAAAGCTCACCCCAGAACAATTATAATCTTTGGTGAACATTTTTCACATGCTAAAAGTCTATTCAGAGAAAGTAAAGAAAAATGATTTTTTTTTTCTTGAGTGTAACTATGGTAGAATTCCTAAAAATTTTAAGAAAACATGCAAATCTTCACAAGAATTATATTTTCCTTTTCCTTCCACACACCGCCCCCCCCTCCCCCTTTTTCCCTCCCCTCATTTCCCCCCAAAAACCAACGCTGCCATGTCACAAGCTTTACAATTAAGAAGTATCTTCTACTAAAAGCTTGTCCCCTGATTTTCCCTTCTCTACATGACATCAAGCTTCTTTCAATTTCAAATACCTTTTGCCGAGGGGATACAGCTGAAAGATGTCCATGGGCTGCTTGAATTTGAAAACAAAAAAAATGTTTTTATCCAGAATTTGAACTGCGGTGGCTTGGGCTTGAAAAAACAGGGGGTTCCATAGGTGTAATATTACCCATATCCTTGGTTTTATGAAGGAGAAATGTCCCTGATAATATTGTGACAAAGCCACACAACTCAGTTGCAATTTGTGATGCATTTTGTGAGTCCCAATCCTGTAATTGTAACAAAACAGAGGAGAAATCAGAGTAATAACAAATTTTTTTTTTTTTTTAAATTATTGGTAAGTTACACATGCACCCTAGTGCATCTTGAACCAAAGATCTCACCCTCCACCTGGCGCTTACAAGGGGAGGAGGTGCAAGTTGAGCAAGAGTTCATTGGCCAAAGTAAGAATAGTAAAATATTATTTATATATGTGTTTGGGTGCAAGTGCACACACTTGCGTGCCCAACTATTGATCAACTTCACATTGAGTGAAAGAAAAATCCATTACCATCAATACTCTAAATATTGCAAAATCATTGACAAAAACTTTCAAACTTTTTCAAATGTTTCTATATATTTTTTTATTAGTCTGTGTCACACAAACCCAATAGGTTTTTAATTTATAATCTCACTTTCCACTCATTCTTATAGAAGAAGGAACCTCCATTGGAGCATGAATTACAGTATAACCTTCTTTTCACCTAACACACATCTGCATTAAAGTTTCTCCAATGTAAATTTTTTTTTTATCAATAAATAAAAAAGAGATACAGAAAAAGAAAACAGTTACCCAGGTACACAGGGAGCAGAAAAAGTATTAGAAATGAAGTTTTAATCATGCATGCTTAAATAGAGACAGATTGAATTTCTTATTTTTTTTGCTAACAAGGTTGATTGGAACTTTTTGAGCACCTGACTACTCCCCCAAGTGTGTGAGTCCCCCCCACCCCCCCCCCCCCCCCCCCCCTCTTTCCCCAGGTCCCACAAACACTATGTAATTACATGGAGGAATCCTTGAGGTGGCTCCAAGATTCTGGTTAGGGGTTTTGAACCCAGGACCTTGTGGATTTCATGAGGCCTTATAAACCATTAGATCAACCCCTTGGGATTCAAAGATTGAATAACTTGCTTGACAGTAATTGGCCACAACAATTTGGCAGAATACAAGAATGTTGCATTTTAAGGGTTCCCCATGCTTGGATGTAATCATGTAAAGTGAATACAGGAATGCCGTTCTTCTTCTTCTTTTTTTGGGTATTATCTGTATGACTTATTATACTTGCATGTAATCATTGACCAAATCTAAAGCCAGATAAATTTTATATGATTTGTACTAATTATGGTTATAAATCATGAGGACCACTATCTGGATGATAAATTTTGACCGTCATACATTGAACAAAACCATTGTGGCACCAGTTTTTTTCTACAAAATTACCAGATGCATTCTGAGATTTTATATCATCTAAGGACAACAGTATTCTTTTGAGGTAAAGAAGCATAAAGTTCAAAACATAAATGAATGGAATGTATTGAATTGCCATAAACATGATCAATTCTTTTTTTTCTTTTTTAAATCACCTTAAACATAATCATGCTGGCAAGAATGGTGAGAGATGTAAACATGACATAGTAAACTGGAGATACGACAGCAGTGTTGAAGGTATCCAAGGCCTGCAAAGATGGCATCTGAGTAAGATTAAACATTCTCCTGATTCAGAATTAGAGAAGCTTTAAATAGACTAAAGATTGAACATCAGACACAAAATAATAAATTTTCCAATTTTTGCGTACTTAGTAATGTAAAATTTCATTTAGAAGAGTGACAACATGAGAATAATCCCAGCCAACATATAATTGGGATAAAAACAAATTAACCAAGTTAGAACCATATCAAATTAAACCCTAGAAGGATATCTTTGAACATGAACCATAAGCAAGTTACACAGCTTACCCAGTACACCAAATGCATGATAGACTCACAATGCCTTTGTTCAGAAAATATTAATATTCCTGATCCTTTAAGCAAGTTACACAACTTGCCCAGTCTTTGGTCCTGCTTAACAGCCAGATACAAAAACCCCACCCAACCATACAACACAAAATGGAATGATAAAAAATGCGTAGTTCAGTGTTAAATATTTCTATTTAAAATGGTTTACAACATATGAACTTCTTAACATGTAAATAAGATATCTTCAAAATCCTGATCTCAGAAACTATCATGAAATTTGGGTCAACTTAGCTATACCAAATCACAAAACATGAAGGAATGCATTTATGCCATACAGCTTATGAGTTGATTACTAAGAATCTAGGACAAAATAATGGAATTGAACATAACACTGATCTCCATCTCATTTGGAAAAAGATAAACATCATCACATGTAATCAAGTTGCTGCTTTATTTTGGGAAGAACCATTGCTATAAACTTGATCATAGAGTGAAGATTTTTTTTTTTGGATAAATCATGCAGCAATTCAAAACTACTCTCTCTCTCTCTCATCAATGATTTTTTTTTTTTTTTTTTTTTAATACAAGTACCGAAAAAATTTATTTAAAAACAAAGCAATCCCAAGTAAACTGGGAATGTACTATGGGCACAAAACAATCAAGATCCCAAATTACAATGATCAAACAAATTAGGAAGGGGAAAACATGAATATGTCTGTAAAGTTAAACTCCACTCGAGGAAATTATAAAAGAAAAAAGACATAATCTCGAGAATAGACCGTTCACATCCATCAAAGCTTCTAGCATTATGCTCTTGCCTAATACACTAGATTATGCAATGTGACACAAACCTCCAAATAGCTATGTTGCCCTGAAATTGTGCCAAAAACTATTTATCATACTATCAAGCTATTAATTCACTACTATTGTACACTAGGAAAATGGAATACAAGGTCAGAATTAAAGAAAAGAGGGGGAGGGGGGGGGGGGGGTGTGGGGGGGGAGGGGGAGGAAATCTAAAACAAAAGATTATCTTTCTTATTTGCCAAAGAGCCCTAGCTTAAATTGAACCTCCTCCCATAGTGTGAGTAAGGTGGAGGGTGTAAAGTCATGGGTTCAAAACCTAGTGGGTGGGTGTGTGTAATTACCTATAAAAATAAATCTTTCTGATTCTCCTATGCAGGGTGCAGGTCATACACCACAATATGTTTTAGCATTTTGGTCTAGATAGAGAGAGAGAGATAAGGAATCCTAAGGTGTGATGTCCTTAATTGACAGTTGTTTAGCTGTTTTACCTGAAAGTAGATTCTAAAGTATCTATTTAGGAACAACAGGGACACATAAATCCACCCACCACATTTTTCAGAAAAAAGATACCTGAAAATGGCATTAAGAAAACCCAATATGTAAATTCTTAAACCAAGTGCATTGAACACCATTCAAAGTTTCAAACAAAAATTGATTTTTTTTTCAATATGTGGGATGCAACTTTGAGGAAAGGATGGACAGAGTGAGCTTATTTAATGTGATAAAAAATCTCAACGATGGCTAACAAATTGCTAAGATATGCAGCTGCATCCATGGGAGCATATTCATTGCGGATTCCATATCCCATAGAGACATATGGATGATTTCCAGATATCCTGAGCATAGATGCAGATAGTGCACAATAACAACAAAACCTTAGTCCCAAAATTTTGGGATCGGCTATAGATCCTCAACAGATTAGTTATAGCTGGCTTACATGTATTTATTTCCTTCTTTCTACTTTACCTGAAGTTAAACTCTCTTTTTACTTCCCTAATTAATATGTCATTTTTTATTATTACTTCTACTAATGTTATTTTTAGTCTTTCTATTCATTTTTTCATTCCCTCAACTTGGATAACTCACTCTTTCTTATAGGTGCATTAATCACTCTCCTCTAATAATGACCAAATCAATTCAAGTGATTCTCCCTCATCTTTTCATCAATAGGGGCTACCACTATCTTTAAGGATATTTCCTCATTAACCCGGCTATATTTTTTATGATTTAGATAGTGCACAACTCAGCAGTTTTCTTTACGAGGGGAGGAGGTGCCATTTGAGGTAGAGTTCATTGGCTACAAATCTGCAAGTTGAATGTCTTTTAGGCTACTCAGGAAAAAAAAAAAAAAAAAAGTCTTTTAGGCTATGTTGACCTAGGAAAAAAAAAGTAAAAGGGAAAAATGGTGTTTGACTAACCATTTCTTGGAGAGAAATCTTGGTGTTTCATAACTTATACACCAAACACACAAAAAGACTTTTACCTGACTTGCATGTTTCATATATTAGTATAATTCAACAATATCAGAAGTATCAAAAGAAAGCAAATGGGAGGAGCAGACAGATGACAGCTAATATCAGGTTTTGGCAATCAGGCATTATTTCTTAAGAAAACAAGAGAGTATTATATAATATATAGCCAAGACAACATCAAGATCAGTTGTATATGCTTTGAAATTAAAAAGGTTGAAAGTTTACCTTGTTTAAGTAGTTGATCTGCAGAAGACAACAGACTACTACAACCACCGTGAAAAACCATGTCTGGAAGTAAATAAATTGATTCATTCCAGAAAATGTAAGCTTCAAACCAATCCCTAGTGCTTTCACACTCATAACCTATGGATGAAAAGTAAGAACATTAGAACTACAGGAAGTAGAATCAATGTTATAGCATGTAAAAACTTCAAAAGAGAATAAGCAGACCGTAAGAGAGCCCATGAGAGAACAAATTCCAATGTACACCACCATATGGGTTTGCCCATAGCGCGGCACATACCGAAACATGAGGACAGCAGCCAGAATCACAACTATGCAAGCATAGACAATGAATCCTGTTGATAACAAAAAATTATTGTTTGTTTAGTCAATCCACAGCTGTCATACATCAGATGATACACATTCTCCGAATTATTATGTAATACCATTTTATTTGAGCTAGTCTCATCAACTGAATAACATTTTACATCTAGCAATACCATATACATACTAGTAACACAGAATTTTATTCCAATGTAGGTCCTATACATAGGTCCTACCACTTTTTAATAAATACAAGTCAGACTGATTTCCTGGTCCATTAAATCAAGAATAGCAAAAAGAAGCTTAAGATCTTCCTTTCGATTAAAAAGCCACCACCAGAAACCAAGCAGAAATATGAATATTTATATACTTCCTAAAAGTCATTTAGGTTTTTTTTTTTTTTTTTGGGTGGGGTGGGGGCCTGGGGAGGGAGGAGGGGAATCAGACAATATAGAAACTGGGCAACTAAATTATAACTTCTCAAATACCTGGCTCTGTAGCTAGTTGCCACACTTCCTTAACAGAATGTATATTTCTCTCTTGAGGAGCATGCAAAACAATAGTTGTCGAGCCAACCACACAGAGAACACATCCAAGCACACCAAAGATATGCAATTTCTCCTCCAAAATAAAATGAGCTAGCACTGCACTGATTAGAGACATTTTCTTAGTTATATGCATGCACAGACCCACAAAGAATGAGCGGTTGCACAGAAAACAGACACATAATATAATAAAATATAAAAAGAATCAAAAGGCTGTTGAATTCACTGAATACAATGCTATCATAAACATACCTGAAGATAATACTTAAAGCTCCCAAGGGAGTTACAAGAATTGCAGGAGCATATGCATAAGCAGCGAAATTTGCTATCTCCCCAACAATCACTGTAAAAGAATAACAAATCATCATTAAAATGCATCAAATCTAAAGAAATAATTCCTCAAGGACCCAAAAACTAAAATGTAACAGGAAAAGCATTACTTGAACCCAAATTATATGATTTTGTAGTGTCATTCAAAAGAAGATCCTAATGTTGTGGACTGTAGTACAGACATACAAACCCTGGGTGATGGCTTTTTCATAGCCAGCATCATTTTAGATAGCATACCAGAACCTTATAATTAAAAGCTATTATATCACCTAAGCCAGTGCACTTTTACAGTTAATTGAAAAAATCTTATTAAAGAAATAAGAAAGAATCAGGTATACCATAGTGTATTACTACATTATAATTTGCAATCTAAAGTTCATAAGGTAAGAAAATACAACAAAAAGGAAGAAGATTGAGACTTCCTAAAGCAGGATCCAATCATACAAGACCAAACCTACACTCAAACCTTTTATGCAACGCTAGTCCAGCTGGTTCAATAATACTCGTCAGCTCACAGTAAGAGCACGTAATGTCTCTATCTTTAATTTTTCCTCGTTCCCTTACACTGCCCTTGCACTTCAGGGTAAGATACTGCACCTGTATTCTTAGGGTATTTTTGGTACATTAGAATGGTGATTATGAAAGGACTATGAATCAGTACTAAAATATATGAATTTTCCATGGAGTAACTATTCCTATCATCTTTTTGGTGGTGGTAACATTCAAATAGAACACTGAACATGTGTAAGGAATGATTGACTTTTTCAATTTTCAGTTATGGGGAGGCAGAGAAGAAGCTAAAGGCATGTGTCAAATGTAAAGTAGAGAGAGAGAGAGAGAGAGAGAGGTTCTGAATAGAACTACCATGAAAGGAGACTTAAATAAAATAAACTATATAGCTAATATGTTGGTTGAGGAAGATGTGATTTTGGTAAATTGGAAAAGATATTATGAAATAACTGAATAGCTATTCAAAAGGAATAATAGCTCTTCCATTATGGAAAAAAAAAAAAAAAAAAATCCTTTCCATTCACTTTGAAATAGATAGCAGCCATTGCATGATGAAGATTTACATTTTAGAAATCTAAAATTTTACATGGTTCTATGTCCTTTAAAATCTTTATGAAATATGGAATGGTAACTGATTCTAAATGAAATGGCACCATGTTCTCTAGATTCCTGAAATTAATACCAATTTTCACAATGGTCCAGTTCAAAGCAAAAAAGAAAAGAAAAGATCCTGATCTAGGTTGTATTCCTGAGTTCTAAACCCCCCCCCCCCCCCCCCCCCCCCCACTTTAACACTAGATCTTTTAGCCATCCAAGAACTCCCAGTAATTACCGTACCAAAAGTCAATTTCAAATATTAGAGCTCATCAAGACTAACCAACCCCCCCCCCCCCCCCCCCCCACCCTGCAATTCATCGTAAAAGGAGGGGCAAAAGTAAAATAACAGTAAGTATACACAATATCATAATGTCTATAGCAGATCGTAAATTCCCTCACAAGTATCATTCTAATGCCAATCCAAACATTGGACATTGCAATTCTTCTCATTCAAAAGATAGAACAGGGTTTTATCAAAACCCTGTTTGCTATTTCTCTCATATTCCACAAAATGAGGAATGGCAACTAGAAACAAATCCCTAACTGCCTTGCTGCAAAGTACACCATCAAAAGATCAAGTACAAAATGATTTAAAGCATATATTTGACTACAATATTTCTTCTTACCTTGAAACCTATTTTTCCTTATTCTTTTGATATTAAAGAAGGGTAAGAGATCATATGTGCCACCTTGAACTCTTATTCTTTTTTTTTTTTTGATAAGACCTTGACCTCTTATTCAATGCTTATGAAAATAAGATCAGCAAGCTTCTATTCCTAAACCAAACTTCATAATCTACACACCCTTCAGAGAGTTTCTTTCTGTGTGGCTTGGGGAAAAATTCTCACTTATGAATAGGGGGAGTCCATGGGTCGGTTAGGGAAGCAAGCAGTTTGGATTCGAACAAATGTGGCAGGTGGGTCAGGTTTCTAGGTAGCTTGGACACCCCTACCTAAGAGAATCTCATCAAGAAAGGATTTTCTATGGTGAGCTAGTGTTGTATGTGCTGTTGTAGAGGGGAGACTATGGATCACCTCTTGATTCCCTGTAGCATGGATTTCGAGTTATGAAGCTTTCTTTTTAGGATGTTTGAGGTTCAGTTGGTTTTACTGGAGAAGGTTCTTGATTTATTATATAGGTGGCCATGTTGTGGACCAAATTTGGATATCTGGAATCTAATTCCTTCATCTTTGATCTGGACTATATGGAGGGAATGAAATTAGCATATTTTTGAAGATGTGGAGTGCACGTCATCTCAATTGCAAGCATCTTTCATTAGTTCTCTTTATGAGTGGTCTTTTGTATGTAGATATTTTTCCCATTGAAATTCGTTAGGCCACTTCGTATTTATTTTCACAACATAGTCCCATTTCAATAATATTGTTTTTACCTTCAAAGAAAAAATAATAATCCCTTCACATTGATCCTCAACAAAAAGGTTTCGAGCAAGTTTCACTGTGGATTATTAATTTCTTGACTTCTGAATATGTCAATGTTGTATGCTCAGTGAAACAGACATCTAGTGTCAGGCAAAAAGAGTAACTAAAATGAATGAGCATATGTTGCAAACTTCAGTAAAATGTCACTACCCAACTGGGGAGAAATGTAGGAAAGTCTTATAAGGTTCAACCAAAATACCTTATAAAACTTCAACGAGAATGCTTCAACTCTATTAATTGATATAATGAAGTTGCTCAAAAAGTACTAAATTACTTTTTGCATGAAAGCAAGCTCATTTCTTCCCAAAGCCTTTGCACAATTTTAAGACAAAAACTAACCTTGAATCAAAAGACTAAGCTTGAGTGTAGACTACAGCTTGAGTATCACATTATACTATAGGCAATTCTAGTTGTTGGATTCAAAAGCTTGAGATGCTAACTAGGACTCAAAAGAGTATAAAATGCTTACATCTTTGAAACTATTGCTATAAAAAGGACGAAATAGCAAGATGAAACCTACATCCTCAACCACTTGAGATCAGATACACTTAACTCTGTCTCTGTTCACCATTCAGCTCTTTCTAGCGTCATGCCCTAATGCTACATCATTAAGAATGCCTTCTAATATAAAATTGCAAATTTGTTTGGTATTCATAGTTATACTAGTATAAAAGGTTTTAACGATTACTAGCTTCCTTCATACTCTTAAAGTGCAAAAGGTTTTAAAGATTACTAGCTTCCTTAAAAAATTAAAATTAAAATTACAAAATAATAATAAAAAAATCCTTACTCCGAGAGAGGGAAGAATTGATCAAATTTCAAACACTTTCATGAAATAAATTGGCTTGTAAGCTTCAACACAGAAGAGAAAAGATTATAGTGAATACTACAAAGAAGTGAAGAACCATGTGAATGGCTTATCCAAAATATGATATTTAATTAATCCCCCCATCCTATTTTATTTTGCTATCGTAGAGAATCTCTTCTCAAAGAAAAAGCATATGTATCATCTTTGAAATAAAAGGTTGCCATTTCCAAAATTATCCTTCTCAATTTAAATACAAATAAAACAAAAGGTAAATGAGTATTAACTTTCAAATAAAATAGATCGTAGGTTAGCTAGTTCCTAAAAAAAAAAAAAAAGTAGGTCGTTATATTTTTTTTAATTGGTAAATTAGTAAATTATTCATGCACTTGGTTCGTTTTAAACCCACAACCTCACTCTCCATCTTGCTCATTGGCTATGAATATTGTGTGCATTAACTTTTCAAAATGGACAATATTTTAGGACATCCCGAAATGGAAGAGTGAATAGATAAAATGGGACTGAAGGAGCAGAACTCAATAGTCAAAAATAACAACAGAATACCCAAGAAATAAATTTTAAAAAATAAAAAATAAAAACATAAGCTTCATTTCTGTTCCAAAAGTGAAAATTACACAAGGTTCATTGAAATACAAGTATAAGAATTACTTACTAGTTAACATTCCAGCCCACCACCAAGGTTCAGACAAGTACGAATACCCTCCCGATCCTGATTATTTTAGAGCCAAGCATTCAGTAATAAAAAGTAATACTTATCAACTAATAATCTAATTACTCTAAAACAACAACAGTATTGATTCAATAGTCAGTACAAATGATAGTTATAAGTGAAAAAAATAGCAAAATTTACACATGCATAAATGCATACATTTGTATGTGCTTATATATATATATATATATTTAAATTTAATTTTTGGGGTAATCAAAATAAAAATAAAAGGAATTAGACGAGGAGGAAGAAGGAGAACCTGCTCTGGTTCCTGTAGTTCCTGCCTTTTTAAGACCTTTCTTCTTGATTATAAAACTAGACCCAATGAAAACGCTTGATGAAACGGCCAAAACAAGTCCGTGAACATTGTCAGATGATATCCCCATTGATCATAAAAGAGCAGCTAAATTATATATGTCTTTAAACTTTGGAGGGCCAAGAAATCAAATCCAAGTTCCTACAATCATCAAATCCGATAAAAAGCCAATCACAAACTCAATTCTAAATACAAAAAAAAAAAAAAAAAAGAAAGGAAAGATAACCACATACATGTACATGTATAAATGTCATAGATTAATATGAAAAAAGTAATCATATCAGACGTTTTTATATATTTAGCCAAAAATAAAAATCAAAAGACAAAAAAAAATTGTGAATCCAGATAAAATAACCATACATTCCTTCTTGGCCCACTGCTAAATGGGGATGGGGCTAAAATCTCACGAGACCATCATTTTAAGAAAATATTAATTTAGTTGCTTTGATTCAAGAGAGAGAATTGTTTGTTTGATTTCTGGGACAAGGTGCAGATGATGATGATGTTAGGTAATATAATGTTTGGTTTTAGGATGCGTTGATGTACAGAGAGAAAGAGGTGTGTGTTCACTGTTTGGGGATTCGAGGCGCAGAGATGCAACGGTAAGTCCGTTACATTTACGTCTCAGAAACGAATGGAAAACAGCACCCACAATTTAAGATGTCCTCCGCATCCCGCGTTCTCTCTCTATTCTTCAACCCTCAAAATAAATTAAATATCATTATGAGTAATATTACGTAAACAAATTAATTTATAATATTTTTATAAACGGTTGACGATACTTTAGTAATTTTCAAATAACTATTGATAAACATAAATGTGATATTAGTGATGGGCCCATATTATAAAATAATTTTTTACTATAGTATTACTCTACAATTATAATGCCCGTTGCATTTTTACCCCTCTCTTTTTCCCATATTTCCCATTATGCCTATTTAAATTTTCTCTCTCCTCAATTATTATTTTCTATGATGAAGTTATACAACTATTAAATTTAACACCTTACAATTTACACTTTTAATTTTTTTTTTTAATAAATAACTTTTTTTTTTTAGAGTTTAAATCTATGGCGTTTGCTCCTGATGATAACTCTTTATCATCAGACCAAGACATCAATCAATTTTTTTTGTAGCGGGAATTGAATCCCAGATCTCTTATTCAACTACCAAAGACTTTACCAGTTAAGCATATTGGAACTCATTTTTAATAAATAACTTCATTGAAGAAGAAAGGGGGAATTTTTTTTAAAATTAAGTTCACAAAATTATGGATTTGCCCCATCTCATTCTTGAAGGCAAAAGCGAGAGTTCAAGACAAAAAAGAAGGGGTTCAAACCCTTTCACCACAACAATAGGGCCTAGCAATGTTGTGGATAACAAAATCAGTTTCTCAAAATGTATGACCAACAAACCACTCAAAAAATGTATTAAGGATTGACACTGGAGTGTCTCAAGTGTTAGCAAGCCCAATCTAATGCTAAGTCAACCTAGATGTATTTTTTGAAGTCCAATAATAAGCCCATTATTTTTGAACAAATTTCAGAAGTTATTTAAGTTATTTTGTCTAAGAAGTCAAATAGTCTTTAATCAGTAATTCTTAGGGAATTTATCAGACTTTATGTTTTAGTTCACCTAGGCAAACCAGTCATTTATTTTGTTTCTAGTTCCCATGAGTCTTGTTTAACTTTGGTTTAGAAATTTAAAGTTTTATTTGCTAATTTTGTTCTCCCACGCTTAGAGGGTTGTTCTAAGTTTGTACAGTCACTATAGACACCTCATTTTGTATTTTTTACGACTTAAGCCCTCGTTCCCCAATGATGATAACACTAGAAGGTAGAAGGTCTAGGGCTAGTTATGGAAACTCTTTAGTTGAAAGATGCTTTTGGAAGAAAGTAAAACCTGGCAAGAACCCTAAGGGTGCGTACTCGGCCTTGAGCCTACGTACGCATCCTTAACCCCATGCGTAAGCAGCCACGAGCATGTGTACAGCTAGGGTTTAAGGATTTCTGTAAGGAAAGTTTTTTACTCAAAATTGCGACAAAGGCAATCCCACATCGCTTGGAGTTGCCTCCACCCCTTCTCCTTGAACACTATAAAAAGGCCCCATGACTCTTTTCCCAAAAACACACAGAATCGACTCCAAAAAAGTGATTCAAGAGAAACTTTTTACTTTGAAAAGCATCATAAACTAAAAGTTTCTTGCCTTGGACTTATTTTAGTCCAAAGCCTTCTAGTTAAACTTACTAACTATCTAGGTATTTTGTTTTGTAGATTGACCGAGGGGAACAATCAAAATCAAGCTTTAGAAGCTTTTGTGTGAGGTACTTGTTCTTGCTTTTATCTCTTTCCATTATCGTTTTTATATCTATTTTTTTGCTTTAATTTTCTTTTGTGTAGTTTAGGTTTACAACTTTGATAAATAAAAGGCATGCTAGGTTGTTTAGGTTAGGTTTTGATTGGAGTTGCATGTTGCATTTCTGGGTAAGGATGCGTATGCAAGCTCATGCGCGTGTATGCAACTTTATGACCCTGCATGTGTACGCAAGCTTAACCCAGAAACCTGAATTTGTTTGTGTGGGCGCAAGCCCATGACAAGTTAGTCTCCAATCATGGGAAGTACACCTCTGCCTAAGGTGGACCAAGTGGAGGGTGAAAATGGAGTTGCCACCTAGATTAGGTCAGGGAACCATATACATAGTGCTCTTGTGGAAGGACTAATCTTTACCAGAGTGCATGTTTGGAGTTTAGGTATGGGATAAGAAGGAACCCAACCCGATCCGACCAGTAGTTCGGCCTCCACTCATTGTGTTCCAAATCCTAATCTCATCAAAGGATCTTTTAATAGGTTATTCTAAACTCACATAGACACACACACACATTAACATGCATCTAAACACATAACACGGCATATCATCCCAAAAACATAGCATTCATCTATCACAGAATCCTCTTTCAATTATCTAAGGGTAAAAAACATATAAATGCAGTAACATTGCATTAGACAAGCAAATGAGCATGGCATCATAACATCTTGTACATTACACCAGCCAAGGCATGTGAGAGTGTTGACATGGCTGGATCCAGACCTTACATGTGGGCTAGCTGTGAAGGAAGGAACGTAAATGTTGGCTGAAGAAGAGGATCTTTGGCTCGTGCTAACGGCGTGACCACCTTGGGGAAGAGTGAGATTTGCACCTGACATGGACACTTAGCACTTGCATAAAAGGGAGATAGCAACCCCTATGGTTAGATGCTATAAAACACTCCTTATTGGCTGATTTTGTGATGGACCACTGTTGAGGACATGTGCATCACTCCTAGCTTCCCTGATGTCCTTTTCCTTGTCTATGGCTTGCTCCCCATGTAATAGCAGAGCCACCCTTCGTTCCACTACCCTAACATTGGCAAGTTTTCTCTCTCCTCTAGTCATACTATAGTACAATAGCTGTATTAGGAAATGGGCGAATAAGGGTTTGACATCTATCTTAATGTACCTCACAACATTCCTCGTACTATAAGAGGAACATGTTATTGAACAATTAGGCCAAGGACCTATAGAAAACAAGAGAAGGAGTAGAAAATTTGGGTAGGAAAGTAAGGTAAAGAGAAAAAGGCTTTCTTTGGGAAGAACATCACCACTGTATAAAGACTTTTGATTTTCACATAATAGAGAGCTCTAAAGAGTGAATGACATTCTTCCCCTGCTCACCCGTGGTTTTTCATCCCTTCCAAAGGGTTTTCCACGTCTTCTTTACTTTCCATTTAATACTTTCCTTTTCTCTCAACATTAAGGTGTTAAAGTTTTCCTTTTCATTGTTCTTAAGCTTTTTCACTTAAATGTACTATTAGACGTGTCACCCATTCTCTTACATAGTTTTGATAGTCTAACTTGCACATACATTTTTGGCAACTCTGCTAGGATAATCTCTGGTTATTTTACCTTTAGCTATATTTTGGTTATTCTCTCTTTGATCATATATTTGGTTGTCTTTCTCCTTGGCCATTCAATGCCTCCGAGAAAGAAGAATAAAGCTGCTCAGGCTGGTTCAGGTGAAGACCAGCAAATAGAAGTAATCGTGGACCATGTTTCCACGTACACTGAGGGTATATAATTGTCCGAAGAGGTCAAATAGCCTAGCAATAAGGACCTTGTGGCAGCCATTAAGGACTTTCAATGTTCTCAAGCCACTATGTGGGTAAAGTTATAGTCCTTACGCCAAAGGACATCCACCCCTCAGACCCCATAAGGAGGCCAAGCACCTCAGGGAAAGACCGAAAGGTCGAATCTTGTTCCACCTCAAAACCAAAATCCACTTCTCAATCAGAGGGCACCCCCACAGCCCAAGGGATCTCAAGCATCTCCCTACCTAACTAAGAAGGATGTTGTAGCCATTTTACTCTAGGCTAGTGATGGAAATATGCATGTACGCAGTGGAAAATTAACAGATCTATTTCGTTCACAATTGATAACATATGCTATGTAAGTTTGAGAATATAAGAACAAGAGAGTGAATCTTGAAGCGATGAAATTCAAAACCGAAGATCAAAAGTTCTTGGGAAGACTTTCAATCTTCACTCTAATTCCACTTGATGCCCAAGAAGTGTGGTCTCTCAATCAGTTATATGTGTATGTTCTAGAGAGAATCAAAGAGTGTCTAACACTCACATACATACCAATTTATGTTCTTACAAATTCTGTATGTTTTTCTCCATATAACTGATTATCTAATTGGGCTAGTCTTTTGAGCCTTTCCAATTGGGTTTTAGTATGTGGCTTGGAGTGAGACCAAAAGGGAACAAATAAGACACTAGCTCCAATGGGCCTTGGGCTTTTCTGTCAACTCTTGACAAGTCCAAAGTTACCATTAATTATATTTAATACCACTATATAAATATAATTGCACTCTAGGCCTTATTAATAAATTATATCCCAAGATTTTATTGTATATGCAACCCCTTCATAAAACATTCATAGTGATACAAAGTCATGAATATAGACTACCAATTTGTAAATTACTACATCTTAATCCTTGAGTACCCGGTTTAATCTTTGGAGTTATTCATCATATATTTATGAAATCCAATTTCATAAATATATACTTTAGTAATTATTTACTTTACTAAAGTAGTTAGGCCTAACATTCTGAATAACAAACCCATTAAACTTATCTTAATAGAATATTTTGTATCTCCGTTAAGAGACTATGAATTCCATCTTGAGAATATATGTTCCATTAACACTAAATGTGGTTGCCCAACATACTGAGATTTTGATCGTTACTTTAGATCTCACTCCTGATATATCAAAGCAACCTATAGTTCATGATCAAGTCCACTATTCTCTCAGGATTAAGAGTTCATGTGAATAAAAGTCATGAGATTTATTATTCATTTGACAGTCGTTAGGAGAATAATAAATCTCACAGCGGCCTAGTTCAATATGTCTTAACTCTTAAAACATATCAACTAGAAGTCTCCACTTCCATGATCAAGACAAATGATCTTAGTTGATATGTTATGGTCTTCATAAATGAAATGCCCAATTTCATCACCAACTACGAACCAAAATTCTGAATTTACAAATAACTTGTGATTTATATCTTCTATGACTTTTCACATAAATCATATACTATGCATTTCATGGACTATATGATAATGTCCGAATATTCATGTTACCAATATTTTAGATAATAATAAAACAAATTTATTAATCACAACATTAAGTCACACATAATGTCACACATAGCATCATACAATAGGATTTAAGGGCACTAATCATAACAGTTAGAAAGGCGGAGAGTTCTGCTTACATTGACACGAGACCTCCTTATCCTAAGCAGATGGCTAGGAAACTTTATCCCACTAACTGCACATATCCTATCGTTAATAGTATGATGGTATGATTGGGAATGCTAGAGAGCATATTAGAAGGTATGTGGATGCTTTGATATCATTCTCATGATCATGAGTTAAGACTCAGGGAGTTTTCCAAGTCCCTGGAAGGTCAAGCCTTTACTTGGTATACCAGCCTCTTACTAGAATCAATTTTGAGTTGGAATGATATAGCTACCCAGTTCATGAAGAAATTCTTCGCTTTGGATGAAAAACTTACTATATTAGATCTGCGGCAAGAGAGGCAGAGGATCTCTGAGGGGTTACTGGACTACATCCATAGGTTTAGGGACCCCTCTTTGATATGCTTTAATCTTGTAGAGGAGGAAAGATTGGTAGATATTTGCATTATTGGTATGTTGTATGAGTACCGCCCTTATTTGGAGAACTTGCAAATCCTAAGTTTCACAAGGCTAGTGGAAGCATCTAGGAGAACAAGCATGTTGGTAAGAAAACCTATCAAGAGCTCAACTGCACAAGCCACGAGCATTCCTAAAAATTCTTAGAAGTGAGAAAGCAAAAGACAAAAGTAGTTGTGGTAGAAGAGACAAAGAAGGTTACTAAAGAAAAGAAGAGTGAGAGAAATGGCATTCCT
The DNA here is from genome assembly GCA_023621385.1 of Quercus gilva. Taxonomy (NCBI): domain Eukaryota; kingdom Viridiplantae; phylum Streptophyta; class Magnoliopsida; order Fagales; family Fagaceae; genus Quercus; species Quercus gilva. Next base: position 29,178,925 of record CM042478.1, on the reverse strand, counting down.
CCCCTTTTTTTTTTGTCTCAGCAGAAGAGTTGTACAGCATCCTAGAGGCTTGGGTGAAGGATGGCGTGGTGGTCTTTCCCGAGTGCAAATGTGAGCCAACAGAGGAGGAAAAGTGAGGTGCGCTTTACTTTAGGTATCATAGAAGGAGTAACCACTACACCATGAATTGCTACGCTCTGAGAAACATCTTCCATGAAAATGTGGCCAAGTGTGATTTGGTCATCAAGAATAGGAAGCGTACAGACCAAAGGATGCAAAGACCCGAGGTAGCGATTACCTCTTTCATAGGTTGTGAGGACCCAATGGAAGAAAAGGCTGGGAGCCTAGCTAGCAATAGTGCTGCACCACCGCCATTGCAAGATGAAGAGATGGCGTTAAGAATCCAGCAGGATGATAAGGTTTATTCCTTTCTTGAAGGAATAGGTCTCAGACCGTAGGCTAGAAGGGAGGCAGCACAAGCCTTAACTAGAGTAGTAAAAAGAAGCTAGGGAGTGGCTACTTTTGAAGGAAGCCTATTGCATGTAGCATATCAAGAAACTAGGGAATTGATGACTTTCTCTGCCAGAGACTTAGCCAACTGAGCAGTTGATGGTGAAAGACCCTCGTATGTTACCGCTTTCTTAGGAGCCTCTCAAATCAAAAGGGCCTTTGTGGATACTGGTGCTTCCACCAATATCTTGCCCCTCCCGACTTTGGATGCCTTAGGTGTCCCGCGAGAGAGGATCATTCGAGAACCGCTTCAAATGGCAGGGATAGGGGCGTTGCAGCAATGCATTTTGGGACATATGTCCTTGGATTTGAGGGTAGGACCTATTAGGACAGATACTCTTATGCATGTAATGGATGGTGATACTTCATACCACATTATTATAGGCCGCCCATGGCTTAAAGTGCACAAAGTTATGGCTTTTACATATCACCAATGTGTAAAGGCTGTTTGGGGAGGTAGACTGTGATCATTGAGGCTACTAGAATGCCTTATGATAGAGTAAGACTCCACTATGCAGAGGTAGCTTTGTATCAAGAGTTTGAACCTGAGGGAGAAAACATGATTCTTTTTTTCAATGTCATTGTCTTAGAAAGGGAGGAAAAAAATGATGGAGAAGTTGTAGAGCCTGAAAGGCCCCTGAAGATAAGGAGGATCGCCAAACCTAATGGTAAGGTGGTATATGAGTTTTAACGGTCAAAGGAAGAGGGTTGGGAGAATGGCGGGCCTAACCCTTTTAGCCTTACTCAATAGCCAAAAAGGGAGCATATTGCTAAAGAACCCTTAAGAGAAACCTCTGATTGTATGAACAACGTTGTCAAGAATGTCCAAGAATAACTTGTTAAGGTCAATCTTAGCGAGGGAAGAGAAGAAAGAATGGTCAAGATAAGCAAAGGTTTACCAGAAGAAGAAAAGACATAAGCAAAGCTTGATATCACCCCAATTAGAGCGATGCTCACGAAAAGAGGATATAAGCTCGTCTTTAGACACGATCTTAAGACGATCATAACCAGGGTAGTCAGGATGCGGTACCCTAGGGACATGGAGCACGTCGGATACAATATCCAGAGTGACTAAGATGCGCGTACCTCGAACGCGAGTGATAAAGAGAGGTACTAAATAATCAAATCCATGCATGTTGGAGTAGAACTCCTGTATAAGCACGGATGGACAAGTGACTGGGACGTCATACAGTGACTCCCAACCTCTACTATAAATGACAGTGGGTAGGTCAGTGTCAGAGAAGTTCGACAAAATAACTTGGCGTTCCGAATGAATGCCTCGTCTAGAAAAGTTCTCCGAAAAGGCTTGTTGGGCTTTATCATCATGAAACCGAATATGAGAGGAAGTAGGATCAGAAGAAGAAGATGCCCCGAAACGAAGAGGGTTCTAGGACGGAGTATATTTACGTTTAGGTGCCATGACGCAACTAACGTAAACAAGAGAGAGAGAGAGAGGGAGAGAGGGAGAGAGAGAGAGAGAGACACGCAGAAAAGCACCAAACACAATCAATATATAAGAAAATAGAGAATGTAAGGTATGTATGCATGAAAATGCATAAGCATGTGATATGCAATAGTAAAAACATCATGGGCTCAGCCCAATCCAATCCTACCAGCACACAATCATTTCAACAAAGTAAACACACATCTAAAATACATGAAACATTGTTATAATGCACATGTGATGCAATGCATGATGATTTAAAGCCATTTTCACAAAGCCCACCCCAAAAATTTCGCAAAAACTCCATTAATTTTGAAAAACCCCAAAATTTATCAAAAATCCCAAAAGTTAGGTCAAAAGATATGAAATGCATGAGAAAGAAGGAGAAATCAACATACCAGATGAAGAAAAATGATCTTGAGGCCAAAAAACTCTTGGGAAAGGAGTTTCAAGTGAGAAAGAGAGGTTTTTGGGAGGTGAAGAGTCTGCAAGAGTCGCGAGAGATCGAGAGAAATAAACCTGAAATCGTGCGGATCCTACATATAGAACCTCTTAAATCTCAATAGATCGAGAGGTGTCGAGGTTTAAACTTTGACAGATGCAACTATCGAGCAGCTATCCAAAGGTGTCTATAGCAAAAAAAAGGCTCGATGGATCGAGGAGCTATCGAGCATCTATCGAGGAGACAGAAACTTTCTCGATGGATCGAGAAGCTATCAAGAAGCTATTGAGATTGCGATAAAAAATAAGCTGAGGAGCTCGATAGATAGCCTAGTTGTCGAGAGGTATCGAGGAGCTGTCGAGATTGCTTAAAAACAGTTTTTCAAGAAAAGAAAAACATAGGCATGAATGCAATCAAACATGCAACTCAACCAAGGATCCAAACAACATTTTAATCTCTCAAAAACATCTCTCAATCAAGAAAAATGTAAGCCCATAGATCCAAAAACACATACACAAACTAAACACGTCTAACCAATTTTATATTTCAAAAACAAGTTAAGACAGTTTAGTGAGCATACATTAACACATGTAAACCTTGTGATGGCCAAATCACATTGTACTTGTAGATGTATCAAGAGTAGCAAAGAATATTGCATGTTGTGTGTGAAAACATCGCAAGATTGCATAAGTGTCTACGTGTTATGATGATTTGAGATATGAGATAATCACTTTAACTCACACATAATCATAACTGTTTGATGGAGACTATCACCTTCAAGGTAAATCCTATAACTCCCACATCTCTTAGAATACATGCTTGCAATCATATATAAATCATTTTGATATTTTTCTTTTTATTTTTCTTTGCATATTTTTCTTTTTAAGCAAACCATGCATGGGCATATATGAGAGAGAAAAGAAATATCCAATGATGTTAAGCATTTGACATTCCACTTTTGTTATGCCGAAGCATACAAATGTCATTTTATGATTAGTGGGCAACAGTGGTGAGATGGTTATTTATGCCTTTCTCTTAGGATTTTCTAAATCCTGTAAAAAAGAGTGATATAAGTGTTAAGCATAAGAGATAACTTACTCTTACTCATCACAAACACGAGTCACAAAACTCACTTACTTAGTTATGCATAAAGATGCTCATCTAAGCTACAAAAGATACAAAATTTAGAAAACTTTGTTTCAATGGCCATCCAAGGTACAAAAGTACCAATGTACACAAACACACCCTATTTTTGTATTTTTCAATTTGTCAATTTTTTTTTAAATTTTTATATGAAAAAAAAAAAAAAAAAAGGCAAAACTGAAAAGAAAACAACCAAAAACATGTTGAACAAAATATAAAGCAATGCATAAAACTAGACTGACTCAAAACTAGAAAGCAAAACACACAAGTAATGCAAAACCAAAAACAAGAAGGGAAGGGAGAGAAAAAGTGACAAAATCACTTGGAACCTTTTTCCTTCCAAATCTTGGAAGAACCTTTCTGTTTAGCAAGCCCTTGATCCAGTGGTGAAGGGGAAGAGTTAAAACCGTTCAAGTTCGAAAGGAACATGAGGGCTTTGAGAAGATCTCCAAGAGGAGCAAAAGAGGATGGAAGCTCTGGTTTCCTGACGCAATCATGCCATTGCTCTGTTAAGTGGCTAACCACTTATAGCAATTAGGACGAGTATGTCCAGCTACACCATAGTGATGATAAAAATGCTACTTTTTCTGTTTTAGCTTTTGAGTATTTCCCTTCTTATCCCTAGGGTTCTTGACCTCTTTGTTATCAAACTTAGGGGGTGCTCCTAAGATAGATTTACCCTTGCCTACATTCTCACTAGCTAATTCATTCTTAACATCATTGTTCTCAGTTTTAACATTATTAGTAGGAGGAACAAAAACAGTAGTACTAGTAGAAGCAATACTAAATCATACCCTAAACCAGTTCGATCAAATGCAACTTTTTGAAGATTGAGCATCTCATCGAGCTTAACACTTGAAGTCCTTTCCAACTGAGCTCTGACTTGGTACAATTCTGCCTCAAGCTTCTTGGTCTTCTCAGCCAAGAAATTGTTCTCAAATCTTAGTGCTCCAATAGTCTAATTGGCTTCATCAAATTTTGTGGAGATTTCTTCTCGCTCAAGCTCCACATCACTAAGTTTCTTGGTGGCCAACCTATACAACTTCTCATGCTTTTCAGAGACCTTGTATAACTTTGCATAGGCTGTGTGGATGTCATCTTTTTCATCCATCTTTTCAAACTTAAACTCCACCAATTCCTCTTCTTCATCCACATCTTCAACAATCCCTTCAGTAGGATTTACGGTGGCAGTGAAGGCATTTAGGATTCCATCATCCTCATTGTCGAAGTCATCCTCAGGCTCAGTATCGCTCAAAATAGCAGCAAGTGCCTTGCTTTTTCCGATGGTCTTAAGATAAGTAGGACACTCTTGTTTTATATGACCGAAGCCTTGACACCCAAAGCACTTTGGTCCTGAAGGAACAGTGTATTGACCGCCATCTCTAGCATCCTTCTTCCTTTTATCTTGGCTCTTAGGCTGAGAAGAACTCAACTATTTATGGTCCTTGTCAAAGCCTTTTGCATTGGCATTCTTCATAAACTTCTTGAATTGCCTGGTGATGTAGAATTTCATCTTAGAATCTTCATCATCAAAAGACTCATCAGTATCACTACTCTTGGCCTTCAATGCCACGCTCTTGCTGTTGCTCGATTTTTGTCGATCCTTGTCATACCCAACTCATAGGTCTGCAAATTGCCAACCAACTCTGTCAAAGGAATTTTGTCAATGTCCTTTGATTCCTCAATGGCAGTGATCTTGGCATGGAATCTCTTGAGTAGAGATTTGAGCACTTTTCTCACAATCTTGGGTTCAGGGATGGTTTCCCCAAGATTGAAAGCTGAGTTCACTATGTCCTTGAGCTTGGCATAAAACTTATCAAACGACTCATCCTCTTCCATTTGACCTCTTCAAAGCATGTAGTGAGCCTTTGAAACTTTGAATCCTTGACAGCCTTGGTTCCTTCATAGGTTATCTAGAGAATGGTTCATGCTCCCTTAGCACTTTCAGTAAAGGATATTTTCTTGAATAGAGCATTCAATGCCTTGCTGTTGAATTTTTCCACCTTGATCTTAGCATCATCCAAGTCGGCCGGTGCTTCCGTAGGCTTGGTCCAGTCTATCTCCACAGCTTGCCACACTTTCTCATCTAAAGATTGCAAGAAAGCTCTCATGCGTACTTTCCAGTATGCATAGTTAGTGCCATCAAAGAAATGAGGTATAATAATGTCTTCTATCCATGACAAACAGGGGTCAATGGATCACACAACAAAGATTAACCCTAATCAAAGTGTGCTTGCTCTGATACCATTATTAGCACAAGTCCAATTGACTTTAAAATCAACCGGTGGGGTTTTTGCCGTGTACTGTTCAGAAAATAAAAACAAATGGATAGAAGACATTATTATCCAATCAGAGTTTTCCCCATTCATATGATATCAGAACAAGTCCAATTGACTTTAAAATCAACCGGTGGGGTTTTTGCCGTGTACTGTTCAGAAAATAAATTGACACGGTGATTTGTTTATGAATGGGGAAAACCTACACGGCAAAAACCCCACCGGTTGATTTTAAAGTCACTACTCCCGAGAATCCACTATAATAAAAACAAATGGTTACAAGGAATCCCAGTACCTTATACCAACCTACAGTTGAACCCTTACCCCAATACCCAATTGGACTTGTTCTGTAGTGACAATCTCTTTGTTTCAATGCATGGCTCCTATAACGTGACTAACCAATTGCACAGATCCCAGTACGCGACTTGATCACCAACTTGAGAAGGATGTTGGCTGCAAAGTTTTCCTGTTCATCACACGATGAAGATTATGAAGTTGTTTGGTCACAAAACCTTATAGTGTACAAAACACAGCAGCTTCTTCAAGAGAAAGAAGAACTAGGGCAAACTAAGTTAACAGTCACACTTTTCTTCACACTTATGGAATTGTGCTCTTGTGCAACTATGCGTAACCTTTTACGGCCCTTAAAATAATCCTTATATATGTTTAGGGTTGTGAGAAAAGAAAGCCCAAACATACACTCACAGATTGGATGAAAATCAGCTCTGAAAAACTAAACTTCATAAATATCGACAGATACCCTATTTATCGAGCAGCTATCGAACTAGCTGTCGAGATTTAATGAACAGTACTTTCTCACTTGATTCTTGGACAGACTTGCATGGCTTTAACACTTGAACTTGAAACCTTGTTTCTCGAAGCATTAAACACATCCTAGATCTACCCAAGTACAAGTAAAATGCGTTTTGTCAAAGGATTAGTCAATTATATAAAATAGTGACATATGTTCCTAAAATTAATCACATATGTCCTAACAATGATTAAGATTTAAGACACAATGAGTGGAAGCCGACTCACAGGTCGGGCGATTTTGGGTGCCTAACATCTTCCCAAAATCAAAACTAAACTCCGAACCCATACTTTGGTAGTAAGATCAGTCCTTCCACGTAAGGGCGCTATATACATTGTTCCTAGACAATAAAACTAGGTGGTGACTACAATGACATGTACCTCCATTGTTTGAAGAAAGAAGAAGCCGAAAGAGTTATGGAAGAAGTTCATCAAGGAATTTGTGGTCCTCACATGAATGGGAGAATGTTAGCCAAAAAGATCCTAAGGATAAGGTACTATTGGAACGCGATAGAGACTGATTGTGTAGACTTTGTGAAGAGTTTCCATAATTGCCAAACACATGCCAACTTGAATCATGTGCCACCTAGTGAGCTATACAGCATGACCTTTCCTTGGCCTTCCTTAGTTTGCGGCATAGATGTGATTGGAAGGATAGCCCCTAAGGCTTTGAATGGACACGAGTACATCTTAATCGCGATTGATTACTTCACCAAGTGGGTAGAGGCAACCCCCTACTCCATATTAAAAGCTAAACATGTGGCTCAGTTTATAGAGAATAATATCATTTACCGGTACGAGGTACCACAAGAAATTATCTTAGATAATGGCTCCCACTTTGAGAGAGAGGTTTGAAAGATCTCGGAATTATACCATGTTGAGCATTATAGGTTTTCACCATACCGACCACAGACTAATGAGGCCGTGGAAGCAGCCAATAAGAACATTAAAAATATCCTAGCCAAGATGGTAGTGACATACAAGGATTGGGCCGAAAAACTCCTGTTCACCTTATGGGGTTACAAAACTTCTATCTGTGCATCGACTGGGGCAACTCCTTACTCTTTGGTCTACGAAAGCGAGGTGGTCCTTCCCATTAAAGTAGAGATACAATCTTTGAGAGTGCTAGTGGAAACCAAGGTCCTAGAGGAAGATTGGATGAAAGAAAGATATGAACAATTGGCTTTGATAGATGAGAAGAGAGCTAGGGTGCAATACCATGCACAAGAGTACCAAAAGAGCTAGAGCATTCTACAAAAAAGTGAAACCTAGGAACCTTAAAGAAGGGGACTTGGTCCTAAAAGTGCTTAAAGATGAAACTTTTGATCCAAGAGGAAAGATGAAGTCAAGATGGTCGAGGCCTTTTATTATCAAGAAAATCATGTCAGAAGGTGCTACAAGAATTACAGATTTGGATGGAGAAGAGATGCTTCGCCCAATCAACATGGATAGATTTCGAAAATATAACATTTAAAAGAGAAAAGAAAAAAACTTGCTAGGTTGCAAGCCTGAAAGGGCAACCTAGGCAAAAATTAAGGCAAAGGAACCCCAGTAGATTGAAAACCCAAAAGGGCAGTCTAGGAAAAAGATAGGAGAAAAGACCATGGGCATGGTGAAAATTCCTACAAAGACATCATGGGCAAAAATTACATGGCATGAAAAAAAGAAAAAGACAAAAAAATAATGACAATAAGCAAAGATAATAAATGGATGATTCTCTTATTGCTCAAATTAAAAGATAATAAATTTTTTCCATGGGGGATTTGGAACATTCCAATCCGTTACTAAATTTTCTTTTAAAAAAAAAAAGACTTGAGAATCATAAAGTGCAAAAAAGTAAAATTTGGGGCATATCAAGGTAGTCAATCAGCCTTCTTTCTTTTGTTGGATCTCTTGTAAGCTTTCTCATCTATGTGAACCCACTTCATGTCAGTCTCTAGCCATTTCTTGTATCCCGAAGTTGGATGAAGGAATTGAGGAAAACAGATGCCTTTGGTCACCATTCTTCGCAACCAAGTTTCACAAATTTTGCCCAAGATCCTCTCAGTAAATGCCAAGGTATGGAAGGAACCATCATCACTAAGAGCTCCATGATGGTTAGCAAATTGCCTTGCAATGTGACATGTAGAGTAGTAAGAGCAATAGCATAGCCCAAGCAAAGGAACATAGATATCCTTGAAGCAGCGGTTGACCATGCCTGAAATACGCCACCATTCCACTACCCATTAAATATCTGAGGCATCAATACACTTCATGAATTATGTGAAATCATCAAAGTTCATCTCAATAAGCTTGGGCCTGCAGTCACGATAATGCTTAGGGAGGTATTGACTAGGAGGAACAGTGGGGGGATGAAGCAATCGAAGCCTCTTATATAGCCAAATCTGAAAAAAAAAAAAAAAAAAAAAAAAAAAAAAAAAAAAAAAAAAAAAAAAAACGAAAGCATGAGTGGAAAAAGGAGAGATAAAAAGAAAAAATGACAAAGATTATATAAGGAGCCACGATGGGTTGAAAACCAAAAGCCAATCCATGCAAAAATTAGAGGAATCCCGCTAGGTTGAGAATCTAGGCAAAATTAGGAATTTTACTTGAAGAAGGAGAGGGCTCCCACAAAGAAATTTGCTTCCTTCCTATGAACTGCATCCAAGCCATTGAAGGTTTTAGCCAAGATCATGCTCACAGGACTTCCCACCCACAGATCACTAACCACCAAGCACATCCTTTGATCTATGCGAACTGTCTCATGCACCAAGAAGTATCTCGTAAGAATTCACAAATAAAAAGCATTAAGATAATAAGAACGTGGCCTATCGACCATAGGAACAATCAACCAAGAAAAGTATGCAAAAATTGAGTGGATATTCAGCTTGTCAAACATGCACCAATGCTATGCAGTGACAAGAGAAACTCCTAAAAGAGCTTAGAATAAGGCAATAAGATCCCCTGCAATAGTAGGAAGAATGAGAGTATTAATCTCAGATCCACCCATGATCTCATTGAACTCTTCAATAGTGGGGCATATCCTTACACCATTGAAATGAAAAACATGCCAAGTAGGAATCTAAAAGTTAGCAGTAGCACGAAGAAGATGTTGGATATATAAATGTGCGCAGCAGAAAATTAACAGATTTACTTCATTCGTAATTGATAACATGCACTTTGTAAGTTTCAGAATATAGAACAAGAGAGTGTACCTTGATAGGTGAATTTCAAAAACAAAGATCAGAAGTTCTCAGAACACTTTTAATCTTCACTCCAATTCCACTATCGCCCAAGATGTGTGGTCTCTCAATCAATTATATGTGTATGTTCTAAAGAGAATGAGAGAGTGTCCAACACTCACATGCATACCATTTCATGCACATGTGATTGTTTTTAAAATTCTGTATGTTTCTCTCCTAATAACTGATTATCTAATTGGATTAGCCTTTTAGGCCTTTCCAATTGGGCTCTAATATGTGGCTTGGAGTGGGATCAAAAGGGAACAAATAAGACTCTAGCTTCAATGGGCCTTAGGCTTTTCTGTCAACTCTTGACAAGTCCAAAGTTACCATTAATTATATTTAATACCACTATATAAATATAATTGCACTCTAGGCCTTATTAATAAATTATATCCTAAGATTTTATTGTACATGTAACCCTTTCATTAAAATATTCGTAGTAACACAAAGTCATGAATGCAGACTACCACTTTGTAGATTACTACATCTTAATACTTAAGTACCTGGTTTAATCCTTTAAATTATTCATTATATATTTATGAAATCCAATTTCATAAATATATACTTTAGTAACTATTTACTAAAATAGTTAGGCCTAACATTCTGAATAACAAACCCATTAAACTTATCTCAAGGGAATATTTTGTATCTCTTTTAAGAGACTATAAATTCCATCTTGAAAATATATGTTCCATCAACACTAAATGTGGCTGCCCAACATACTGAGGTTTTAACCGTTAATTTAGATCTCACTCCTGATATATCAAAGCAACCTACACTTCATGATCAGGTCCAGTATTCTCTCAGGATTAAGAGTTCATGTAAATATAAGTCGTGAGATTTATTATTCAATTGACAGTCATTAAGTGAATAATAAATCTCACTGCGGTCTAGTTCAATATGTCTTAACCATTGAAACATAACAACTAGAAGTCTCCACTTCCATGATCAAGACAAATCATCTTAGTTAATATGTTATAGTCTTCGCAGATGAAATGCCCAATTTCATCACTGACTACGAACTAAATTCTGAGTTTACAAAGAACTTGTGATTTATATCTTCTATGACTTTTTACATAAATCACATACTATGCATCTCATGGAATATATGATAATGTCCAAATATTCATGTTGCCATTATTTCAGATAATAATAAACAACTTTATTAATTACAATATTAAGTCATACATCATGTCATACATAATATAATACATAGCATCATACAATATGATTTAAAGGCAATAATCCTAACAGAAGATGTTCATCCACCTTGATTTGGTGGTATGGGAAGATACAAGAGAGACCGAAGGGAATAAGGGCCTCTTTGAAACTAGGGCCAAGCTTCTTAATCCATGCCGAGACTTCTAAAGAAGATAATTTTGCCATTGGAAAGTCCTAAGGAGTGTTTTCTGAGCTTAAAATACGTTTGGTGAGGGTTTGGAGGCCCCCAACGACTGTTTTATACTTAAATAGAGTGGTTAGGGTTCTTCTGACCTGCAGCATGCGTACATAGGGTCAAGGCTGCGTATGCATGGTCAAGACCTGCATACGCAAGCGCGCATATGCGCTCACAAGAAGGAAGGCAGAGCAGAATTTCTTTTCCTATTTGGAGTGTGATTCCTCCACTAAGACCCCTCCCATGATTCCTACAACCTAAGAGGCTACTCAAGACACAATTGAGTGCAGATTTTCAAGCATTAAAGACCAAGAAAAACAAAATTGCACAAAATTTTGCAAATATCCCTACAAGTTGTAAATTAAGTAGATGTCCTAAATAAAAGAAAAAATGTAAAAGATGTTCTTAAATACAACCCAATGTCTCAAATAAAAGCTAAAGTGCAAAAATACATGCTAATAAAAAGAAAAGAGAAATAAAAAACTAGAAATATGATGCGTGTCTGAGTGTGTCTATCTGTCTGTAGGATCACCGGAAACGCCTTTTCCTCGACTAGTAACTAGGAGTAGTCTCTGAATCGCCACTGCTGTCACCATCACCATCATCATCATCTAGGTAGGCAAACCTTCTAGGACCATAGATCTGCCTGGAATACTCGATCATCTCTAGCTTGAGGTTCCTCGCAAGCCAAACTATCTCCCCATGCTCTTGTACAGTGGGCTAAATTTTGAAGAAAAAGAAGGTATTAAAATAAGTGTGGGGAGATAAGAAGAGAAAGGACAAGGATGAAGGAGAACTCACCGCTTGTGTACTCTCAGGAAAAAGGTAGCCCATGACATTTGTATTACGGCCCGCTGCTCGCTCACGAGCAAAACCATCAAGACCATAGACATAGACCGACCAAGGTAAGCGAGGAGGGTTGATGGGAGCATTAACAGTAGAACCAACCTGACACAAGTATCCCATTTGAACATCATCACGTGAAGTAATGCAAAGGAAAAATGGAAATGAATGAGAAGAAAGAGAGCATATACCGTAAGAGTGAGGGAAGGCATGAGGTAAGTGTTATTGAATTCCTCATAGTTCAACTCATCTAAAACCCATAGGGCATAGGGAATGCCATTCCTCCTCAACTGATACTTTGCATCCGTCATGGAAAGTAAGGCAAGCATGAACACCGGAGGGTCCATTGAAACTTGTGGGGCATCCTCACCCACCAACTAGCAACGTACCCTCTCTGCCAAGTAGAGCACCCTCAAGCTAGCACCCTTGAAGGGCTGAGTGATCTCAGAAGTGACAAGAGCAACTGCCTACATGTCTTGGGCCGCAACAGAAGAGAGGCCGGCCCATGGGCTCCAAACAAACTGTGATAACACTTAGGGTTAGAGAAGAAAAAAAGAGATATGCTAGAGAAATAATGAGAGGCATTGAATTCCTAACTCACCTCATCAGAGGATAACCCCTTGAAATGAGCCATAACCGAAGAGAAGCTCTTTAGATCTACGTTCGCACCACAAGCAATGAGATTGTATTGAACGGCCCAACGTTGGAAAGGAAAAAACAAGATGACAGTTTGCAATATGATATTTTGCAAAAAAGGCAGTTGCAAGAAATAGATATGACAGTATGCAAGGTGACAGTTTGCAAGATGATAGTTTGTAAGAAAAGCAGTTGCAAGAAACAGATTTGACAGTTTGCAAGATGATAGTTGACAAGAAAAATAGTTGCAAGATACAGATGTGAACAGTTGGCAAGATGATAGTTTGCAATATAAAGATATAGATACAGTTTATAAGAGCATGATGTGCAGTTTTTTTTAAGCCTAAATAACATGTGGATGAAAATAATTGCAAGAATAAGAAGTACATGAGCTACAAAATAAAATAAAATAAAACTAACCTCAAAAGCTTCCAAGACCCCACAAGTTGGTGTAGAGTCCCCTTAGTTGAGCGTGTCCAAGGAAGAGTATAAGTAGACAAGACACGCCTACCCCCAGTTAGCCTCTTGAGCCTTCTCGAAGTAGTGAAAGAGGGCCAGCCACCTCAGAGATATCAGGTACCCTCCATTGGAAAAGAGATATGCCCCTAGAAGGTACAGCAAGAAGGCCCTAGCCATTTGGACACAGTCATCGACCGTCACCTATGGGAGAGGCCTGTAATCGGCTTTAATGTTGAAATAGCAGACCGTCTTAATGGTGTACCTCCTCCCAAGCAAGTCTATGCCAAGTTGAGTGCCCGACTCATCCTCCAAGTTTATGAGAGCCCCATCGCATCAATTATGCGATGGAAGTCATGAGGAGTCACAGTCATTTCCCTATTAGCAATATGGAAGGTATGGGTAGTGTCCCACCACCTCTCAGCTAGAGACTACACCAGAATGGCATTGGCCGACCTCCCTAGTAGTAAGTGGATGATCGGCTCAAAGCCTGCTACACGAATGTGGGCCCTTGTTTCTACAGTAAAGACCCTATACCTTACTGCCACTTGGTTAGTTCTTCCCCTACCTGAAAATGGGGGCAAAGTTCACAAAAGGATGAAAAAGGGTATTAGATTTGCATTTGGATTAGAAACAGATGAAACAGGAGTTAAAATTGGGTTTCTGCTTGGCGACATGCGCACGCAAGCCTATATCTGCACATGCAGGCTCGTGTTTGCGTACACAGGCACTAGGTACGTGTACAAAAGGTTAGAAACCACGTGTGTAGAAACTCAAGAACAGACATGCGTAAGCATGAACAAGCCCACGTACACGTAATGACTGGCTACGTACGCATGAATACAAGCCGCATACGCAGGCTTGAATCCCTATATGCATAAAAATAGACAAAGAGTTGTTCTTCGACAGTTTCAAGCATATTTTGATAAAAGCTCATCCTCAACATGTTCCTACCCCTCCTAAGATGTCAGGTTTTCATCTAAACCCATCCCACAGCAAAACCCAAGCATTTGCATGTCCAAAAACATATTAAAATGGAAGATTAAATAAGAACTTAAAATGAGAAAAGTTTAAAAACTTACCAATCTAGTCCTCGCACCCTCTGAGAGATGATCTAGTGGCTTGTATGTCAATGGAAGGGATTTTTTTAGCCTCACCGCTCCATTCCAACGTGTGAGGTTGAAGGCATCACTAGAGAGTATGTTGGAAATTTTCTTGGACTTGGGTGCCATGGAGAAGATGAGAGAGTTTCAAATAAGAAATTTGAGAGAAGAATCAGATTGTGAGAAGAAGTGAGAGAGGAGCAAGGTTTTTAAAAAGAAAGAAGTGAGGAGTTAGAAAGGATGTGAAGAGATGAGAGAGATAAAGATAATGAGAAGAAAAGAAGAAACAGTTGGTAACCGTTGAATAAAAATGAAGAGGTGGGAAGGCATCTGATGGCTGAACTATATGTAGTTTAGGCCCCCCCCCCCCTACTAAACTACGTGTAGTTTAGTAAAAAAAAAAAAAAAAATCATTTCTCCAAATATCCCCAGTGGGTTTTTGTAAGGCAAGAAATGCAAAAAAAAAAAAAAAAAAAAAAAAAAAAAAAAAAAAAAGAAATGAAGGCATAAAAAATGACAGAAATACCCTAAGTTGGATAAAAGACACAAAGACCCTCAGAGCGAGTGGATCAAAAAGATCAAGAATATCCCTTAGTAGATCAAAAGTCGCCATGGAAGCTCCTATTTGAGTTTAGATCATCAATTAAATCCCCACTAGAGTACAGTATCATGGAAGTACTTCCCCACAGGTCCAAGGTGTAAAGGCAACCCCTTGTGAGTTGTGAAGATAAACTTCCCCATGGAGCTAAGAAAACCCCCTCGTGGGTAGAATCAACACAAGTTCCCCAGTGAGCCATGAAAAAAAAAAAAAAAAAGAATCTTCCCCAATGAACTACATACCAAGAAGCCTCCCTTGTAAGTCACCAACATATTTCTCAATAGATCATACTCCCTAATGAGTCTTCCGTCAACCCTAGTGGATCTTTCACCAAAGACTCCCTCGTGAGTTAGAACACCAAAGGCCACTCGTGCACATATCCTCTAGGAATTAAATATGCAGGCACAAACCCCCATACAAGTTAAAAGAAAATAATATAGAACTTGTGCACATATCCCGAAGGAATTGAACATGCAGGTACAATGGAAGAGGTAGAGATAGAGATAGAGACCAAGGTCACCTTGAGGCAAGAGTCTCACCAGAACAGGTAGAGATAGAGATGGAGAAGACGGGTATTACCTAGAGGCACAAGCCACCTAAAGAAGTTTAAGGCAAGAGCCCCAGATGGACACCATAGAGATGTATCCTTTTAAGCTTGTAAAAGCACCTTATTTATTGGTTGGTTGTTGCGGTTGTTGGCCTTGTTTTTTTTTTTTTTTTTTTTTTTTTAAGTGACTCTAAGAAAGTGAGTCACTCGCCTTTTGCTTGCAATTGGCAAAACAAGTTCTGGGATAGTGAAAATGTCGTTGCTTATTTCTCGAGCAATAAAGGTGGGAATTCAGACATACGAATCCCACGCGACTCTGTGGAGTTGCACCCTGCCTCATGTATGTGTGTTATGTGTTGTGTGTGTGGGTTGGGCCCAAGCCTTACCTTGAAACAAAATGTTTTGTCTCTTATTCTTATGATTCCGTTAGCATAATTCACGAATCAAAAGAGGGGCATTTGTAGACACCACATTTTGTACTCCTTACAACTCGAGCCCCCGTTCCCCAATGATGTTGAAATTCTAAAGCCCAAGGTTGGTTTAGGGCCCAATCAGATTCTAAATTGACTTGAGAAATATTAAAATGGAAAATTTAACTTTTTATAGCAAATAATCTATTTTTGGAAAGTAAAGGTCAAGGAAAACCTCGGTCTACATACGCAGGCAAGGACCTGCGTACACAGGCTCGAAGTATGCATACGCATACAATTGACCTGTGCACGTAGGCCTATGTATGCACACGCATACTCGTGCCTAGAAACCTTAATTTGAGTTTTCTGCTTTTTTTTTTTCTCAATTTCTTTTACATAATATGCCTCTGTCTTGGCCTTCTTGCATGTTTTTGAGTCTTTGTTCCTCTATTTAATTACTTGCTTGCCTTTAGTATGCTAGATTAGGATTTCTTTTATTTCTTGTGCTGCAATTTAAATAATGCTCCCAAGTGCAGGATTGTCGCAAAGTAATAACTCGGAAAGTCCAAGGTTGAATCCACAGGGAAAAGGGAATAAATTAGCAAATCACAAGAGAATAAAACTAAAATAATAAAGTTTAACTGAAGAGATTTTTGATAGTTTAGTAAAGGTAATCTAAATTAAGAGAAAATAACAATATATTAAGGCACTAAGGTTTAGGGATCTATGCACAACACATCTATTGGTAGACTTAACAATATTTATTTTATAACTCAACTAAAATTCATACGAAGGATGATCTTAGTCGGATGATTTAACAATAAAATCTCAAGAAGTAATTGTCCAAGGTAGTTTCATGCAATTGATTAATTTTAGACAAAACAAAACTAGTGAATTAGTTCGCAGGGAATACTAAGCATTTAATGTGCCCGGAGCCTACGATAAATCAAAGGATTATACAGAACTAACCACTTTTCTAGATGATTAAAACAATCAAAAACATAAAAACATAATCATTAAAACCAATAAATAATTGTTAAGAACATACCAATAAACGGTTGGATTTCACCCCTTGCCTTAGCAAGGCTTCTAGCAAGCCATAACACAAATAAAACTCTAAAAAACTGTAAAGAAACTTTAAGAAAACCTAAATTATGTTCTATAGCAACTCTCCCCTTTTGAATTTTGCCCTAAAAAGCCTTTAAATAGGTCAAGGAATCCTATTACAAGTTGAATTCCCGTTTGGAGAAAATCTCAAGTTTTTAGGCTTCATTTAACCGACGTTTTTGGCCCATTTAACTTCAGAATTCGGACTTTTGGTAAACTACAAAGTTGTAGCCCTTTAAGTTATATTTCCAGCCCAACTTGAATCATTCTGATTGGACATTTTAGTTGAAAGTTATGCTCCAAATACTAACTAGTGTGCAAACTAGAATCCTAATCCGAATTGGACTTGGATTAGATTGGGTTGGCCTTCTTTGACTTCATCATGGCCCTTGTAAAAATAAAGTCCATTAGCTTTCTTCTTTGCACAAATCCACTTATTTAATTTCATTATCCTACAAAAGACAAATTCATGCATTAAAATTCAATTAAGCACAAAATTGATTATTCAACATTATTCCAAAATCAACTATAAAATGCATGAATTAACTCAAAATAAGTATGATAATGCTTTTTAATAATGATATAAATATGCAAAATTAAGCTATTATCACACTCCCCAACCAGCTCATTGCTAATCCCTAGCAATTTAAGCAACTCGAGACAAAGACACAAAAAAACAAAAAATTATTACTTTAGTAGAAATAGTTAATCAAAGGTCAAAACACTAACAACCACCAAAGATACTCCACATGCCATCAATACTTAGTGTGTGAATAGTTTAGCCAACACAAACACAACCTCAGTCTTAAGATAAAATATGGCTTGAATTTCTATCCAAAGTTATGCTTCAACTCAAATCTCACAGTTGTTAACACTCAACAAATAAAATCACTCCGAAAAGGGTGTAACACTCTCAAACATATGTGAGCAAAATAATATAGAACAAAGACTAATATCTCACATATTAATAAGATGAAGAACGGTGAAGCAAAATAAAGGATATTTATAGTCTCATGAAAGGATGCCAAACACTAAGAATATTACACCACACACATTGATTAGTCATGTCAAGATCCAAACCATACCTTCCTTAAGATCAAATAGGACTTTCATTGAGACGTAATGTAGGGTAAAGAGGAGGAATTTAGAACAAAGGGTATAGGTAAAAATAAAAAGTATTCCCAAGAATAATTAGAGAAAACTTCTTTTGAATATATGACAATTAATTTATTCTCTCAACTTTCTTGAATCTCGCACTTTCACTTTTTTTTTTCTTTTTTTCTTCAAAATTTCATCAACAAATTCATTCTCTTTCTTCCACTTTCACGTTCCTTTTTTTTTTTTTTTTTTCTCAACATTTTTCCTTTTCTGTTTATGACTCTCTCTTTTTTTTTTTTTTTTTTTTTGAGTGAGTCCTCATTTTCTTCCAACTATTTCACCACAAATTTATCATAATAAGACAATTTGAATGCATTCATTCTTGGAACACCTTAGGAAAGGGTTTCAGAAAGAACAGCTAAAATAATAGGCTCAAATGGGTGACTAGCGGTAATGTATCAAGAAAGAAAGTAATAAAGGCTCAAAATTAACAAAAATGGCCTAAAATCATCTCTTAAGGATTGGTATAGTTCTTCAAAATCCATGACTTTAACATATTTAGGTGTGGCATAAAATTTGATGAATTCTTAGCATTCGACCAAATCAAAGAATAATGAGACTAAACAACAACAAAGTTATGTGCTTCCAAATGAAAAATGAGGTCAAAAGAAAATAACACTCTAAAAAAATGAATGGCTCAAGAACTCACTTGGGTTATAGTCTCTACATTTTATTTTCAAGATTTTCAAAGTTAGACGTATCTCTCAACCAAGAAACATGTTTATGTGGCTAAAGTGCATGTGCATAATAGTTAAGCATGAAAAACAGTGGAATTCTTTAGATAGAAGTAGCATAAAGAACTTTGACTTAAAACTCTTGCTAAAGCAACACTTTTTTTTTTTTTTTTGTGTGGGAAAATTGGACTAAAAACAAAAACAAAAACAAAAACAAAAACAAAAATCACTAAAAATAACAAAAAAAATTAACATAAAATAAAAACAAATGCAAGTCATCTCAAGTTCCTCCCCCCAACCTAAAACTTACATTGTCCTCAATGTTAACAAGGAAAAACAATAAAGAGTAGAGATTACGGAGAGTACCTTGGAGAGATGAACATAAATGAACCAAAAAAAAAACTTTAACACCTGCAAAAGGGGTTAGAAAACAAAACAACAAAAATAATAAAAAGAAAAAAAAAATACAATCAAAACTACAACACAAATACTAATGCTAATTGCTTGGCAAGTCTTGATAAATGGGATCCTCCAAATTAATGGATTCCTCTTCTTGTGAAAAATTCTCAAGAAATGGCTTAAGACGTTGTCCATTCACCTTAAATATGTTACCATTCTTAGGATTTTCAATTTCTATGGCACCATGGGGGAAAACATTTTTAACAATGAAAGGTCCAGTCCATCTAGATCTCAATTTTCCAAGGAACAAATGTAAAGAGAAATGTAAAGAGAAACAAAAAGTGAAATTTGTTAGATAATAATGTAAATGTAAAGAAGTAATGAAAGCAATGGCATATTCATCCAAGAAATTAATGTAAACAAAAAATTCCTCGCTTAGACATGTTCATCCAAACATGTTTAATAGATTAGACAATTAGATATGTTCATCCAATCATGTTAAAAGTGTTCATCCAAGCATGTGAAGGAATACAGAAAATTGTCATGTTATTTGTCACCCACACAATTACAAAGAAAAAACAAAACGTTTAAGCATATTGATCATCCAAGCAATTAAAAAACAAAAAAACAAAAAACAAAGAGAAATCACTTAGACATGTTTATCTAAGTATTATAGAGAAAATCAAAATATTTAGACATTTTCATTAAAGCATTTAAAAAAGTAAAACAACTACCTGGACATGTTCATCTAAGCATTTAAGTGAAAGTTGCGCATTAGCCTAGAAGTGTTCATCTAAGCAAGTAAAAGGAACATCAATGAGATATCTAGACATGTTCATCCAAGTATATCACCGAAACTTTAGAATCAAGATTATGTCAAGAACTTGATGATCGATTCAGTTGCTGCATAAAGATCTCAAAGATACATAAGTGGGAGTACTTGTGCTTACTGTGAATCCAAGAAAGAAGTAGTCCATGGACTCAAAGCTGTCACATGGTCGTGGTAGTAAGTTTTCTACTCGAGGTAGCAATAGGATGTTAGTGGTCTAAGTCGCTATTGTGTAAACTTCAATTCTTTCATAGTGAATTTGTTTTACCTTGAGGATATCTAGGTTAAATCCTCCCCAGGTTTTTTACCAATTTAGTTTTCCTGGGTTATCATATTGTTGTGTTATCAATTTTCCACACTGTTCAATGATATGATTTATATGTGTTAACCTAGAACTGAATAATTTACCAAAGTTAATCACTTGGCTAAATAATTAGGATAATCTGGTTGTGTTTTAAGGGGTCTAAAAATGTACAAGTGGTATCAGAGCAGGTTAGTTCTAGTGTTTAGATCCTTTGATCTAAGAATTGATCCTTGACCCCTGTTGTCATGGAACATGGTTATTCTCTTGTGATCCCACCTCACTTTGATGGGAATAACTATGCCTACTGGAAAGTAAGGATGAAAGCATTCCTGAAATCTATTGATGAGAGAGTTTGGAACTCCGTTGAATACGAATGGGAGAATCCCACTACTCCTGTTAGTGAGTGGAAAACTTTTCAGAAAGAAGCAACCGCTTTTAATAGCAAAGCCATGAATGCTATTTTTATTGTTGTTTCTATGGAGGAATTCAAGAGAATCTCTAATGCTGAGGTTGCTCATACTGCTTAGAATATTCTCCAAACTGTGCATGAAGGCACAAAGGCAGTTAAAATTAACAAACTGCAGCAGTTAACTACTAGGTTTGAAAGTATTAGAATGTCTGATGATGAAAGTTTTGATGAATTATATGCTAAACTGAATGATATTGTTAACTCTGCTTATAATTTAGGTGAAATCTATGATCAACCGAAAATTGTTAGGAAGATACTTATAGATCATTGACTGAGGATTTTAGACCCAAAGTAACTACCATAACTGAAAGCAAGAATGTGGACTCCATCCCTGTTGATGGACTTGTAGGATCTCTTCAATCCTATGAGTTGGACCTACCTAAGACAAGCAAATCCAAATCAATGGCTCTTAAGTCTGTTGATGATGTTGATGTGAATGGATTTGAAGATGAACTCGCTACTACAGAGATTGCCTATCTTGCCAAGAATTTTAGAAAATTTCTTAGGAACAACAACAGAAGGCCAAGAGGTAAAAACAATGTTGAACCTAGAAATTTTAGAAGGAATAATCCCACTAAGGTGAATAACACTGAAAAACCTAAAGAGAAAGTAGTTCAACCTTCAAATAATTCTATGGGTCAACAATGTTCTGGTCGTCAAGGGTATGGTCATGTGAAATCTGAATGTCCTACATTCTTGAGGTCTAAGGGTACGGCTATGGCTGTAACCATTAGTGATGATGAAGTTTCTGACAATAAGTCTGGTAGTGATGAGGATGGAAACTTCATTGGTTTCACTGCTACTGTTGTAGTTGATGAAAGTGTTGCTATTGAAGAGAACCCTTCTGATGGGGAACTCTCTGAGGATGCAAATTTGTAAAAAGCCTACAATAAACTTTGCAAAGTTGTTGCAAAGGATACTATGAGTGTTAATTTAGGCTTGAAGAAAATTACATCTCTTGAACTTGATAAGAAAATTTTGCTTTTGAAACTTTTTGATGCTAATGAATTGTTAAATAATGTGAAGACTAAGAACATGCTTTTACTTGATAAAGTTAAGAATTTGGAACTTGAATTATCTGTTGCTAGAGAACAAACAAATAGGTCTGCTAGTTCCAAACTTGATCACATTCTGAGT
The DNA here is from genome assembly GCA_023621385.1 of Quercus gilva. Lineage (NCBI taxonomy): Eukaryota > Viridiplantae > Streptophyta > Magnoliopsida > Fagales > Fagaceae > Quercus > Quercus gilva. The sequence goes on along the minus strand of CM042478.1, from coordinate 29,157,031 downwards.
GTTCAAAAGTCTCCCTTAGATAAAACTAATTTAGGTTTTGTAGAAAGCATCTCTGTGCCTAAAACTCATTCTACAAACTTTGTTTCTTCTTCTGAGCATCCTATGAGTGAGATTGTCAAACCGGTAGAAGTTACACCTCCTAGGAAGATTAGGGTTGATCTTCAAGAATCTAAGCCTAAGACTTCTAACCCTCTTAAGGGCAAGTTGCATGATAGACCTGCATAGGTTTGTCATTTTTGCAGAAAGTCTAGGCACATTCGTCCAAACTGTTTCAAGTTACAAGCTGCTAAGCGAGCAAATAAACCAAAAGTACCTATGCCTTAAGCACAAGATCCTATGGTACTTATTGGTGAGTTGGTAAAGGCTTTAAACCTTTATTCCAATCCTGGAGTTGCTTAGAATTATAATTTGAAAAACAACTCCAATGTTAGAGTTGCATCTAAAAATTTTTGGATGCAAAAGGCTCAATCTAATTGAGTCCTTCTGACATGGTCCTTGTGCTTCACCGCTCTATTCTTTGTGACCATTCTTCCTTGTTGTTTTTGTTTTCTTTGTTTTTCTAGGATTTGAATTGCATAACATTCATGCATTTCATTCTAGGTTGTCTTTTTGTTAATTCTTTTAAAAAAAAAAAACAAAAAAAAAAAGAGGAAAAGGGAAGCAAAATGTGTTTTGCATTAATTTTTCTTGGATTTGAAATCAAGGTTGGCCATGTTATCTTTACATAACATATTTATGTACCTTGTTTAGCTTGGATGAGCTTATTTATTGCACTTTACTAGTTTGAGTTTTGTAGTGCATGTTGTGTGGGAAGATGTTTATAGTTTTGATCACTTAATCTTGATCTTGAAGTTACATGTCTTTGTTTGTTAGACTTGAACTTATTGAGAAAGGCATAAATAACCATCTCACCACTGTTTACTAGCCAATCATGAACACCTTAGTGCATATCATAAGATTTTGTGCTTGAGAAAGTGTAGCACATGCACAAAAAGAACATAAGGTGTAGCCTTGGTTTAAATGATAAAATTGGTGTGTACATTATCTTAGCTATTTTAATAAATTTCAAATCAAATAAAATTGGTGCGTACATTATGAGGCAAATCAAGAAACTTACATGATTGCAAGCTTTTATTCTAGGAGATGTGGGAGTTATATGATGTAACTCTTTAGGTGATAGTCTCTTTCAAATGTATGTGATGAATTTTTAAAAAATTGTGATTGCTTACTATTCACATATAACCTCATGTGTATCTCAAGCTTTTGCTAATTGCATACACTACACAAGTTACTCTTTGCTAAACTTTGTATATGTTATTGTGTGTGATTTTGTTGTGGTCATCCAAGATTGAAAATTCCTTGATTCTAATGCAAAATGTGTTTGAAGTTTAAGATTTAAGGACAAATTGATTGAAAATCTTATTTTTGGGAGATCTGGGTTCAATATAAGTGTTTTTGAAAAGCATTTCATCTCATACTCATGCATTCTATTCATAAAATACTATGTTTTGAGGAGTTTCTACATAAAATTGCTTTATTTTTCAAAACTTTGTTTTTTCCAGATTTTCGATCAATCGAACCTGTTTCTCAATCAATTGAAATTGCGATTAAAAATTGGTTTGAATCTACCTAGCTTGATCGATGCTCGATCGCTTCTGGATTGATCGAATTTAATTTTTGGTCGATCGAATCTGTTTTTCGATCAATCGAAAATCATTCAAAGAGTTTTTTAAAAACAAGTTTTCTTCACGTGTTCTTCACTATTCAAACTTTTTCAAAAAAACTTTTTGGCTCTCTCTCTTCAACTGATCCAAGTCAAGCCAACTTTTGTCGTTTTCTCTCAAAAATTTTCAAAGGTTTTTGTCTTCTAAGGCCGGTAAGACCATTTTACCCCTCCTTTTTCATTTATTTTCATGTTTCATGCATTTTTTTCATACATTTTAGGTAAATTTTGAACCTAAGGAAAATTGGGGTTTTTGTTGATTTCAATCATTTCTTTCAAAATTAATCATTAGGTTTTTGTTATGGGATGTTATTAAACTGTTCCTTGGTGATTAATTTGATCAATTTGTTGATTTTGGAAAAATTGAATTTTCTAGGGCTTGAAACTACCCGAATTTGGGTTTTTATTCAATTGAGCATTAATTGATGAAATTGGCTTGTTTGATTGATTGATTTGATCATTATATTCTGTTATCTAACTTGTGTAATGATCAATTGGTTAATTTGTTGGGATTTTTGAAAGTGGGTTTTCAAACTTTGGGGTTTTTGATATAAACTCTATGCTCAAGCCAATTCTGTGATTTCAAAGTAAAATTGAACTTATTCTCACTACATTAGAGCATGCATCATGTGATTATACTGTACATGCATCATATAGATTGTTATTTTTCTATTTTTTTTTTTGTTCTAACATGCAGTCTACCCTCAGGTTTTTCTTGTTTTTGTCTTCTGTCTCTTTTCTTTCTATCTGTTTTGATCTTTAGAATCATGGTTAGGAAGACTAGAGCTAATAGGATATCCACCTTTTCATCTACTCCATCTTTTGATAGTGACAGGTTTCTTAGTGAGAAAAACCAGGAAACTTTTGAGAAGCTGAACATTCGTAGGAATGTATGGGCTGAGAGGAAAGTAGTTTTAGATGAGCTTGACCCGGAAATTAGGAGAAAATTTGATCGTAGGGGCTAGTTGTCTTTGTTGGATGTTGATCATCCTCCTTCGACTACCTTGATCAGAGAGTTTTACTCAAACCTCTCTGTCCACTCTTATGTTTCCAACACTCTGGTGAGAAGTTGGATACACCATTACTCTTACGGTAGTGGCCTCTGCTCTTGGAGTGCCTATTGTCCAACATCTTGTTTATCTTTACGATGAGTCTCCTCCCCTTGATGACATCATGTCATATCTTACTAGGACTTCTATCCAGTGGGGTTCTGATCCTCGGATCACCATGAGTTGACCGAGATTCATTATCTCTTTTTCCGGATTTCTTGCCATTCAATCTGGCCCATCTCTCATTTGGATACTATTCCTTTAGAGAGATGTGCATTGTTGTATACTTTTGCTACAGACGCTTTTATGAGTTTTCCTCATCTTTTCATTCGTTCTTTTATTGAGGTTCATAGAAGTAGTTCTACTGCTCATGGTTTGTTCGTCCCCGTTTTTATTCATCGGATTTTGTTACATTTAGGATTAGACGAGTTTCCAGCGTCTAAGCCTGTTCATATTATAGCTCATATAGGTGCCACCTTTCTTAGGCAAAGGGCTGCTCAGATGTGAGCTAGATCTAAACGCCATAGAGTTGAGTAGTCCTCTAGTGTCGCACCTCCTCCTCCTCCTCCTTCTTCTTCAAGTGATCCGGCTGCTAATGCGTTCTTTGATCCGCATTCAGATGTTTCTAGCATTCATTGTGATTTGGACACTGTCATGACTGTTCAGGTGGCTCATGGTCAACTTTTGGTGGACGTGCTTATCAAGCTTGAGGCCTTGAGAGCAGATTTGGCGAGCATTAGATGGTCCCCTCTACCACCTCCTTTTGATGATAAGTGATTGCCCTTTGGCAATTCGTCACAAAAAGGGGGAGTACATATGGATAGGAGATTTTGTTGATAGGGGGAGCTTTTTGGTTGTTTGGGAGCTGTGGAGCTTTAGATTGTATCTAGGTGCTTCATCTTGTATTTATATTTTTTGGCTCATGCTGTATTTTGTTTTATTTAAGTTGTCTATGATAGGGGGAGATACTATGATGTGTTTGTTTCTGTTTCTTGTTTCACATTGTGCTGCTGTCTACACTTGCAATTGATAGGTAGTAGTTAGGTTGAATTTGTTTTCGTTGGGCAATTTTTTTTTAATGAGCTATTTTTGTAACTTGGAGCACTTTGTCTAGTTTGTGTTTTGTCACGTATTGCCAAAGGGGGAGTTTGTTAGGTTCTAAGACTTTAGGTTTAAATGTATTAGAACTTCATTTTGTAATGTTGGCAAACCATGATCAAAACGTTTAATCTTGTTTTAGACTTGCTCAAAGTATGTTTATGTGTAAAGTTGGAATCGAGTGTACTACAGGATTTACTGTGTAAATCTGCCTGGCTCGATCGATCGAAGCTCGTGCAAATTGTTTTTCTGCAGAATTTCCAACTCAGCCCAAGCCTGTTTGACATGTAAGGTTTTATGTTTTGCCTTAAGTATAAAAGGAAAAACCCTAGCCACGTTTTAAAGTTGTTGTTTATGCTATGTATGTAAATCTCTTGTGAGATCTCGAGGTGTTTGCCTTCACATATACTTAAGGTTATCAAGAATCAAGATTACGTCAAGAACATGATCGATTTAGTTGCTGCATAAAGAGCTTAAAGATACACAAGTGGGAGTACTTTTGCTTGCTGTGAATCCAAGAAAGAAGTAGTCTGTGAACTCGAAGCTGTCACATGGTCGTAGTAGCAAGTTTCCTACTCGAGATAGCAATAGGATGTTAGTGGTCTAAGTCGCTATTGTGTAAACTTCAATTCTTTCATAGTGGATTTGTTTTACCTTAAGGATAGCTAGGTTAAATCCCCCCCAGGTTTTTTACCGGTTTGGTTTTCCTGGGTTATCATATCGTTGTGTTATTTATTTTTCGCACTGTTCAATGATATGATTATATGTGTTAACCTAGAACTGAATAATTTACCTAAGTTAATCATTTGGCTAAATAACTAGGTTAATCTGGTTGTGTTTTAAGGGGTCTAAAAATGTACAAGGAGGAACACATAGCATCAGCATTAGGTTGAGATTTTATTTGTCCATTTCTTCTCTAAATCTCTCCCTCTCCTTCTTCTTCAAATCTAAATTTTAGTTTGGTAAAACAAATAGGGCTGTGTTTCATAAGGAGTTCTTAACTCCATACATGAAGCTTTAGATACGAGTATCTAACTTATAAATCCTATTTGAAAATTACCAAATAAAAATTCTCTCAAGTTTTGGTTCAATGTTTTCTTCACTAGAGTCCTTGACTCTACCATGTCAATGGAGTCCTTGACTCTACCACATTTTAATGGAGTCCTTGACTCTACTAAGTTAATGGAGTCCTTGACTCTACCCAATTAATGGAGTCCTGACTCTACCATGTTATGATGGAGTCCTTGACTCCACCAAAACAATGGAGTTCTTAACTCTACCCAAAATTAACGGAGTCCTTAACTCTACCAAATTAATGGAGTCCTCGACTCCACCACATTTCAATGGAGTCCTTGACTGCCAAAATTATTTTAAATAAAGTTGGGATTCAAATTCCAACATGACTAATTCTTTGGGATTCCTAAAGAAATCACGATTGGAGTTAACAATCCTCAAAATAAAATGACTACAAAAATTGATTTGAGGAAATTTTCCAATTCCCAATTCCTAAAACATGTTCATAAAAAAAGTAAAAAATGAAAAAAATTGTTTCAAAGGAGTTTTCTTTCCCATAACTTAATTTGGGAACCTCAATCAAAATATTATTAAAATTCCTACAAAGAAGCAAATGAAAGAAAAGGAAAATTGCTTGGACATTCAACTTCTCAAAGAGAGAATCCTTGGTTCAATTTCCATAAAAACATGGTCCTTGACTTATTCTTGAGATTAAAATCAATCATCTCACCCAAAAACAAAATTAAGTCAATGCTTAATTAAATACAAAGTATTTGACTTAAATGTCTTTCATTTAAATTTGGCAAAATTATATTTGAGGATTTTAAATCTAAAACCTCAAATTAAGAACTACGAATTGACTTGATCCCCGTCAAAGGTACATAGGCAACCTAAATAAATTATTAGGTGCAGCCACAAATAAATAAAAACGCATATCCCCTTAAACATGAAAATAAATAAACTTATGTACAAAGACGATGTGGTTGGAATCAAAGGGTCTTCCCTTGAAACAAGGGATTGTAATTAAGAGATACATTATCTTGAATGGGCACTACTCACATTAATAAAACTCATATGCTAAAAGGCCTATGAGTGAAATTATTTTTGATGAATTTGACTTATAACAATTCTTGTTGAAATTATGTTTGATGAATTTGACTAAATAAAAATTCTTGTTAAACATAATTTAACAATTCTTATTAAACATAATTTAACAATTCTTGTTAAACAAAATTTGACAATATTTGTTAAATATACTTTAACAATTTTTGTTAAAACATGAGTTAACAATTTTCATCAATAGACACCATATGACCTCTTAGCCATTACTAGCTTAAAATTTGGCGGTGAGAGAATTGAGGGTAATGATTCCATTTCACCAGCGGAGATTAAGATTTTTTTGGGTGTGATCCCTCCACGAGTCAGTGGTAAAAATGTGTCCTTGATGTGGCTATATTCTAACATTGATAAGTGTAAGTCTGTGGAAAATGGCACCCGGATGTTTATGCTTCTTTTCATTGGAACCTTCTTGTGTCTTGATTTAGGGAGTACGGTGAGTTTACGTTACTTGTGGAGTTTAAGGGACATCAATCGGATCAAAAATTATGATTAAGGCGGCATGGCTTATGCGACCCTCTTACACTTTATGACTCAGCTTTCTCGATGTAGTCTTTCAAGCTTAGGAGGTGCACCTTTTGTTTGGCAGGTAAGATTTGAGTTCATGGTCAAGTGTATTTTGCAAAGGTTATTTGTGTTGTTGTTAATGGATTTTTTTTTTTTTTTTTGGTTTGGGGTTGGTCCACAAATTTTGGAAGATTTTGATGATATGTTTCCAATGTTTCTTCACTAGATGCCTAAGTATCGTCTATTAACACCCCCCCCCCCCCCCAAGCGTTCTTTGTAGGCTTGGCAAATAGTGATTGACAGCTTAGATGCTGAGGAGGTGAGTTTTTTTTTTGTTCCTTGGTGAGGTCTAGTTTGGTTAATTTTTTTGGTGGGTATGGCTTCTCTTTTCATTTGGGTTCTTTGTGATGTTCAGATGTCCTTAGACCCTTGGTTTAGCTGTGAGGAGCATGTTGAATGTGCATGGGCTCGGGAGTCGAATGAGCATTAGGTCTTGTTTGAATGTGGCCATAGGAGGTACCGGTATCTTGGAAACCGGGTGCTAGTTTAGGTTCAACACACGTACCCTCCTGAAACGATCCCTACCCATCCTTGTCCTTCTATCCGGCTGGCAAACCTTCTGACTAATGAAGAAATAGCTCGTGCACGAATTGGTCGCATCATTTTTGGGACACCAGGAAACTATCTTGAATTTGTCAAGGCTCACTTACAGGGTTTCTTTGCAGATATCTTAGGAGCATTGGTGAACTTCTTTCTTTTCCAAACTCATTTGCATCATGACTTGCATCATTTTTTGTCATTTTGCCCTTTGTGAAAATGTCTGAATGTTGCATCTTTAGGCTTCGTCTTCTAGAGCTAAGAGTCCTCCTCCTAGCAATGCTAGTGGTCCTGCTTCTTTCATGGAGACATATCCCAATTTTCTAGCATGGCAATACAAGACAATGAATTCTAATGGATCTTACAGCTTTGTGGATCTAGACCGGCTAGAATATACCCCAAATGTCCCTTGGACTAGCCTGGTTCATTTCCAAACTTTTTGGTCTTTTGTCCCATTCTTTGTCTGTTTAGCTATTTTTAAACTTGTGGCCTTATGCTCCAAGTTGGTGTTGATCTTGTGGAGGAAAGCATGCAAATGATTGGAGGCTTACAGCTGGTTGCATGCACACAGTCTTCCCAATATGTGCTCAACGAAATGAATTGGGTAAAAGATGACACTCCTCTATTGACTTTTACTTGAGATTCATAGTAATGGACTTAACGCCTGTCTATGATGATTTTGCAGAGCAATCAAATGGCGAACGCTGAGGCCAACACAAGATCTTTGGAAGAAAGAATTAGAAACCTTGAATTTTAGAATAGGCTGCAAGAACCTCGGTTTTATACAAGTCAAGAGTAGCAAGGGGACACAGAGAGTGGTTCTTCTAGAGGTGGGCCTAGAAGATCTTCCTGCCGGCAAACTCAAAGTCCAAATGATGCTTGACTTGTATTTTGATTTTCCTACTAGAGACAAATATTCCCTAGTCAGAAAATTTGTATTAATTTCCACCTTTAGCTTCTTGTCCTTAGATGGCTCTAGTCTTGATAGGATTTAAATGAGACAAGTTTGGAATTCACCCGCTGAAGCTTTGTAGTGAACAATTTGACCTTATCTGACCATTCTTGACATGATTGTGTTCGCCTGAATGAGGCATAGCCGAATGCCCTAGTTTGGAAATTTATGCATGGTGATTTTTAGAAAAAAAAAAATATATATATATATATATATATATTGGAAACGAGATCATTGATTTGATTTATTTCAAAAAGGGGGCTAAGGCATGGCCAAATGCCACTAGTTTAGAAAATGAATGCATGATTTTGAAAAATTTTGCGTTGGTTAATTTCCTCTTTTTTTTTTTTTTTTTTTAAACAAATGATGATGATCATTCTTTTGAAAAATGAACATGGCATGGCCAAATGCCCCAATTTGACAATCAATGTGATTTTTTGAGAAATTTTATTGCATAACCACTTTTATTGGAATAAAGACGGGACCAAAAGGAGCCAAAAACATGCCCAAAATGCAAAATAAGTAGATTGGCACTTGGGGAGTATAGACTGGCACTTTGGGGTGCCGATTGGCACACCCAATCTTGCCTCGCCTTTTCGCTTTTTTTGACCCATTTTCTTTGTTTTTTTGTTTTTTCAAAAAAATTTTATCTATTTTGGACTATGAAACACTTTCACAATCAACTTCAAACTCTCTGAACTTATTTAAGCATGGTTAGAGGTTAAAAGAACCTATCTTAGCATTAAACCTACAAACAAGTCTCTGCATCAAAACTATCAAGAAACAGCAATTATATACAAGAATTATTCATGGCCAACAATCAAAATCCACCTCATTCAATCATACATGATATCAATAAATGGGTTCGTAGCTTTGATTTTGTTACCAAGACCAATTTCACTGCCTTCAAGCTAGAGGGGATCAAGGCCCTAAGGAATGTCAAGATCAAGTGGGATTTTCTTCGTGCCGCTGTTAAGTTCAGGGATACCGAAGATCATGTATTCCAGTTTAGCACCACTGAACTTTGTCCTGCTATCGAAGAATTTTCTATCGTTCTGGGTTATGAGTTTAGCAAAAAACCTATAGCAGTTTCCTATGATCCCAACCATAGGGAGATTTTATCTGACGCCCTAAGTCTTTCTACTTCAGTTACCAGAAACATGATTGAAGGCCACATGGTAAATCTTCATGCAGTTGTTACAAGGCTTATTGATAAACGTACTCATGGTCTGTCTAACAACATGTAGAAAAATTGTGGTTTAGCTCTTTGCTCTAGAAGACCTGGCTTTATAGATGCTTAAGCTATAGGAATTGTGAGTCAAGTTAGGGATGGTGATAATCCTGCTTCTTTGATCTTAGCAGAAACTCTTTTAAGGTTGGACTCTGTATTTCTTGGGTGGAGAATCACAACAATTCATCGGGAGTCTCTTGACTTTGCAGATATGGTTGATGGAAAGACTGGACATGATAGCTACACCCACTGTTGCCAATTATGGTCCTAGTAATTTCCCTAGCAGGGCTGTCCTCAAGACCAAGTGTCAAACTAAAAGCGATTGGGTGAAACTTTTAGACAAGAAATCCAATATCTTAATTCATTGGGATTGTTATTGGTGGAAGAGCCCACCTCCTTTGTTGCAATCTCTGGGATTAGATCATATCTTCTTAGTTGGCTTAAGGAGAGCGATTTTCTATAAGGCTGATAAACTCTTGAGAAAATTTCAGTATGAGCAAGGGATGCCTAGTGGTAGAGGAAGAAAACCTTTTATGCCTGTGGATGCAACTCCTAATTCTGTAAGGAACATGCTATTGGGCTTGGACATGGCTAACCGAGTAGATCAATCTTTCGTTAAGGTTTACTTTCACAGGATGATCGTGGAATACTCTAACTAGCTGATGGGCAAGATTAAGGACAAAGAGCCTGACATGGCTTCTATGAGAAAATAGTTTCTTGAGGATAGCAAAGGCAAGCAAGAGGATAACAACTATGAGTTCAAAAGAAGGGAGAAAAATAGTAGGTCAATTACCACAAACAAAACTAATGAGCAACCGAAGAGGAAGAAAAAAAATTGAAGAAGACTCCTTTATTTTTGGCTTTGGACATGTTTATTAAAGAAGTTAGTTTGAAACTTTTAGCTTTAGGGATTATTTATAAAACTTTCAGCTTCAGGCATTTGTTTAGGGTTTGTGCTTTGTTTAAGGTTTGGTTTATGTTTAGGGTTTATATTTTTGTTTAAGGTTTATGAAATGACATGGTTTGTGTTGATGGAATGGTTTGATCTTGGTAAACATTTTTATTAAATACTTAATGGGTGAATGGTGGGTTTAGGTAAGTTATGACCGGACCAATATATGGTTGCCGATGTACCTCTTTAGCAGAAGGATTAGGTCATCACGTAGTTCATTTTATTTGCCTTAATTTTTGCTTAGGCCACCCTTTCGGGTTTAAAACCTAGCAGGCTCTTTCACTCTCTTTTTTTCCACTCTCCTTTTGTGTTGATCACCCTTTCAGTTTTCAATCTACCATTTTTTTTTTTTTTTTGGCCGAACCTAGGAAAGAAAATGACATAATCTACAACCACTTCAGACGTGGCCATTCTTCAGACTACCACCTCAGACGTGGTGTTTCTTCAATTGATCCATATTAGTGGGCTCAGTAAAAGGGTTTGCATCTAAGTCCATTAATCTTACTGCTCCTCGGAGTATATCTTCTTGATGATGTATGGACCTGCCCAATTTTGCTTAAATTTCCCATTCGTTTCTTGAATCGGGGCTTGAATCTCCTTCAGCACTATATCTCCTGTCTTCAAATCTCTAGCTCTTACTTTCTTGTTAAAGGCATTTCTAAGTCTCCTTTGGTAACCTTGAATGTGATACAAGGCTTTGAGCCTCTTCTCATCCATCATGCATAACTGGTCATACCTACTCTACAACCAATCCACTTCGGGGATTTCACTCTCTAACATTGTTCTTAATAAATACCCATCTCGATGGGAAGGACTACCTCCATCCTATTCACCAACGAATAAGGAGTGGCTCCCGTGGATGACCGAATTGATGTCCTGTACCCCCAAAGTTCATAGGGTAACTGTAAATGCCAATCCTTGTAGTTCTTCATGCTCTTCTTCAAAATCTACCCTATGTTATTATTTGCAGCCTCAACTACTCCATTCGTCTTAGGGCAGTAAGGTGATGATTTAGGGTGTTGAATATTGAACTCTCGAAGTAACTTCTCTATTTCTCCTTTGAAATGCAGCTTGTTATCAACGATAATTTCATGTGGTACCTTATATTGGCAGATGATATTAGTCTGAATAAATTGAGCAACTTTCTTCAAGTTCAACACCCTATACGAGGCAACTTCCACCCATTTAGTGAAGTAATCAATAGCTACCAGTATGAATTCATGACCATTTGATGCTACCAGGTGAATCTTCCCAATAATATCTATTCCCTATGTAGAAAACGGCCACGGTGAAGTCATGGTATGTAATGGCATTGGCGGCATGTGCTTTAAATCCCCATGGACTTGGCATTGGTGACATTTCTGAACATGAGCTACACAATCTGCTTCCATAGTAGTCCAATAATAACCCTGTCTCATTATCTTCCGTGACAACATGTGTGCATTCATATGTAGCCTATAACTTAACTCATGGACCTCCTCAATTACTTGTTGTGCTTCCTTGGCAGTCACATAAAGAAGATGAATTCCATCATATGATCTTCTATACAGACTTTCACCACAAACAATGTAATTAGTGGATAACATCTGGATAGTCAATTAGTCATTCTTATCTGCAGATTTTGGGTATGTCCCCTCCTTGAGATACTGTAAAATGTCTGAACACCATTCACCCTCCCCATTTATTTCTTCTTCTCTTTCTATCGACATGCAATAAGTTGGCTCTTCTTTTTGTTCCACCACTATCGGCCGAGCTTGGTCTTCCTTAGGCCCATCCATCATGGATGCCATTGTTGCTAAAGCATCTACAATATGATTCTGCATTCGCAGCACATACTGGTATTGAATCTCTCTGAACTTTGATGCCAATTTCTGAAGACATTCGTGATAAGGCACTAGCTTTTCTTCCTTAATCTTCTACCTGTTCTGAATCTAAGAAATTATCAAAGCTTAGTCACCATACACTTCCAACTCTTCCACCCCAAGACTAAGGGCTACTTGTAATCCCATAATACAAGCATCAAATTCGGTGGCATTATTAGTGGCAGGAAAGTTGAGCTTACCAAAGAATGGGATATGTGTCCCTTTTGGAGAAATTAGGAGAACTCCAATGCCACTTCCATTCTAATTAGTTGCTCCACCAAAATACGAACTCCATGATTCTGACTCTATCACCATGATATCTTCATCTTGAAAGTCCCCTTGGATTTCTTTGGCTTCTTCAGGTGAACAATGAGCTAAGTGATCGGCAATTGCTCTTCCCTTTACAGACTTCTAAGTCACGTACTTGATATCAAATTCTGACAAAAGCAGAACCCATTTAGCTGTCTTCCCGTCTTGCATCGGCTTCTCCATCAAATATTTCAAAGGATCCATTCTAGCGATCAACAAGATCTTAAAAGCAAGCATGTGATGTCTGAGTTTTTGAGTAGCCCATACAAGTGCCACACACGTCTTCTCAAGTGTTGTATACTTCTCTTCATAAGCCATCATCTTCTTGCTAATATAGTAAATTGCATTCTCTTTTCTAGACTCCTCTAGATATTGAGTAAGCAAAGCCCCCATTGTTGTATTTGTGGTTGTGAGATATAGCGATAACGGCTTTTCAGGTACCAGTGGAACCAGTATTAGTGGCTTCATCAAATAACTCTTAATCTTCTCAAAGGCTTCTTGGCACTGTTCATTCCATACTGTGGGAACTTCTTTCTTAAGTAATCGAAAAAGTGGTTCACATGTCATCGTGAGCAGGGCTATGAACCTACTTATGTATCGTATCCTCCCTAACCCTCAGATCTCCTTCTCAGTCCTTGGAGAATTCATTTCTACAATTGCTTTGATCTTCTCAGGATCCACCACAATTCCTTTCTGACTTACCATAAACCCCAACAATTTTCCAGATGTCACACCGAAAGTGCATTGGATTCTCTTAAAGAACTTCCGTAAAGCCGATATGTTCCCTTCACGGTCTTTGGACTTCACTATCATGTCATCCACATAAACTTCTACTGCTTTGTGTATTAAATCATGCAACAAAGTAGTGGCTGCCTGATGGTAAGTGGTACCAACATTCATAATACCAAATGGCATGACCTTGTAGCAATAGGTCCCCCATAGAGTAATGAAGGATGTCTTCTCCATATCTTTTAGAGCCATCTTTATCTGATTGTATCTCAAAAAGCCATCCATGAATGACAGCAATGCATGTCTCGCCGAATTATCGACCAGAATATCAATATGAGGCAAGGGAAAAATCATCCTTTGGGTTAGCCTTATTAAGGTCTCTGAAGTCTACACACATTCTCACCTTCCCATCCTTCTTCAGTACTGGAACCATGTTAGCTAACCATTATGGGTAGTTTACCACCTTTAAGAATCCCGCATTGTACTATTTCTCAACTTCTTTCTTAATCTTGAAAGTCCTCTCTGGCTTCATCCTTCTCAGCTTCTGCTTGACTAGCTTCATAGCTGGGTCTGTGGGAATGCAATGTTGCACTATATCTATATCAATCCTGGGCACGTCCTCGTATGACCATGCAAACACCTCCATGAATTCCTTCAGTAGTCCTTCTCAGCTTCTACTTGACTAGCATCATGGCTGAGTCTATAGGAATGCAATGTTGCACTATATCTGTATCAATCCCGGGCATATCCTCGTATAACCATGTAAACACCTCCTTGAATTCCTTCAGTAGTGTGACTAATGCATCCTTCTTAGAGGAAGTTAAGGTGTTACCAATTTGGACCATCTTAGGTTCATCATCAATTCCCAGGTTAACAAATTGGGTTTCTTCTTTTATAGGTTCTACATGTCCTTGTTTTAATTCCTCATTATTAAAAGTTTCTTCACTAATTTCCGAAATAAAAACATTCAAAGCCAACAAATAAGTAGAATCAGAAATTATATTATAAGGGGTAGAGTATTTAACAAACTCAACAGGAATTGACTCTATAGGAATAGAAACAAGATCACAAACAGACTCAACAGGAATAATAATACTGGCAGAGACATACTCAATGGGGATAGAAACAATGTTTTTGGTAGGAGTAAATGGCTTGGTGATCTTGATCTTCTCCAGAGGGTCTTGCATAGGGTGGGCAACTCCCTCCCATGCCCAGTTCTTTGACTCAGTTGTAGCTTCGACGATGGTAGCTGGCTCCTAGTGAGTTCCTTCTTCCTTCAACAACAACACTCTAGGGTCCTCTTCCATATAGTCTGGGCTTTCACCATCAACCTCCATATCTGCGGGCTTGTCAAATGCATAGTCGTCCAGGCGCTCTATGCTATCCATTCACTCCCCAAATAAATCTTGCCTCCCTTTGTTGCTTTGGTGGACATATTGAGGGGAAATACTCTGATTTTCTCCCTTCCATTCACTCATCTTCATCTTCAAAATCCTACAAAGTTAAGTTTCTAAAGCTGTGGAGCATTAGATTTCTATCAAGTATCGCCAATCTTGCATCTATATCGTCTTCTTCATCAATTTATGCAGTCAATGAGCCGAATTCTGAATTATGAAACGAACCAAGCTCGGGAATCTCCCTACCATACTTATCATATCGAGGACCCGATTTTGAACTAACATCTGTAATGCAACTCCAATCCGAAGGTTGCCCATAAGGGTATTCCTCATGGTCTCCACCTACAACTTCTGCATCATCTTCTATGTCTTCATCATAATAGTCCACATCATCATAAGAATTGTCTTCATAGAAGGCTCCCGCATCTTCATCCTCTTTATCACTAGGGGTTCACCCCTATCATTACCGCTATCTCGGCTATCATAGTTTTCACTATTACTTCCTTCACTATCACTGTCATCACTACTATTGTCTCCACCATCACTGTCTTCACTATTATCACTATCGCTATCACCACTATTACCATCTTCAATGCCACTACCTTCATCATCATCATTAGGGGCTTTTCCCTCTTCGTCATTTTCATCATCCGTTCTTGCTTCATAAGGGTTCTTCAATGCGTGTTGGCAGGCCTCCCAGTATTTTCCTCTTTTATATTAAAGATAGCATCTCCCAACAGTGTAGTCATTGCATCAGGATCCATGTTCAATCAGGACCCAATCTGTATATTCCTCCTTCAATTCTAGAAGCTTATTGTCACAACCAAGGAATAGTTCGAATCCAGGCACCATTGTTTTTGACTCAAGATCATATCTCTATTCAAAAAATCCCTTGTAATGTTGACTATCTCCAGCTTTGACAAACTTCCCATTCAATGTAGGAGTGTGTGGCTTTAAGGGTTCTAGGGGACTAGGAAGTCCCTTTGCTTTAGTTTTTGCACGGGCCACCATCCTCAATTCCATCTCTAATAAATCATCATTTGTAGGTTTATAACCTAGCCTGAAAGGTGGTGAGGCTGTGGGAATTGTCGAGACTCGAACAGCCGCTTCTTTTATGACCTTCCCTGGACTCATCCCTGGAAAATAACTCATCTTTCTCATCATTTCTACCATATTGTTGTTGCTATAAGGATCAAAGTCCATAGGGATCTTTTCAACCTCTTTTACCCTTATCTCAAAACTAGGCTTCTCAATCTCAAAGCCATCTAAGGTTACTGCTTCTCAGACTCGATACCAAAAATGGGCTTTGGTACGGTTAAAGTGTCACCATATATGGTAACTATAGCTCCCTCATGGGGAAACTGAACCTTTTGATACAGGGATGAAGGTACGGCCTCTCTATCATGAATCCATGGTAGCCCAAGAAGCATGTTAAAGCATGAAGCTATGTTTAGTACTTGAAATTCCAGTTTTTTTATCATAGGCCCTATGGTGAGCTCCAGTGTCACTGTCCCCAAAACTTCCCTCATGTTGTTGTCATATGCTCTCTCACATAATGATCAAATGGCACAAAATTTTCAATACTCAAGCCTAGGCAACTTGCAGTTTTTAAAGGACACACATTTAGAGCACTTCCATCATCAAGTAAGACCATTTGGTATCCTCTTGCCTTTGGCATCTACAGTAATGTGCAATGGGTCATTATGACGCTTCCCATTTTTAGTCAAATCTTTGTCGAAGTAAGGAATAGTTAGTTCCTTACTTATTGACATAATCGTAGCATTCAAATCTTAAGAAGTAGTGGTTGTAGGGACTTGGATTTGATTGAGAAAGTCCACCAGATCTGGTGATGTTTGTATGAGGCCATAAGTAAACCCCAAAGGGATATGTTGGCTTGGGTCTTTTGCAACTGCTTAAGGTCCTCATCCTCTTCATGGGTGTTTGTTGGGTTCCCTTGTTCAAGGCTTCTACCAGGTTGTCTATCTCCAAATGTGGGGTTTTTAAGTGTCTCCCCCCCCCCCCCCACTTGTGATGTGGGCGATTTTTTATGGGTCATTTGATTCAATATCTTGGGGTTTAAAGTGTCTCCCCTCAAATGCGGGTGTTGGATTATCTAATTGGGGTTTGAAGTGTCTCCCCCCATATGTGGATGTTGGATTATTTGATTGGGGTTTGAAGTGTCTCCTCCCATTTGTTGATGTTGGGTAGTCAAAGTGGGGTTTAAAGTGTTTCCCTCCATATATGAATTTTGGGTTATCTGATTGGGGTTTGAAGTGTCTCCCTCCATATGTGGATGTTGGGTAGTTTAGGATTTCTATAGTATCCTCACCCATATGTCGTATCCTATTGTAGACATCATGCCCATTAACTCTTCCCAAGTCATCATAAAGCATTCGGGTAGGTCATAGATCAACTCAAACGGGTCTTCCTTACCTTCCTCCTCATAAATCAAATAGTTGATCCTTGGTCCTCTCCCAAAATTGTGATTGGGCAAGGGATTGTTGGTGATATTAGGCCTTGTAGGCAGTGTAATCACCATGGTGTCTATAAAATCTTGAATTGCATGACAAAAATTCTAACACCTGTCAGTGTCACAGCCTGGGCCTTGATGGTAGGAACACCTTTTACTCACATCAAACTTTGCAGGTAATGGGTTTGGGATTGGTTTTTGGTCTAAGGGTTTTAGTAACTCTTTTGCTTTCAGCTTTTCAAACATTTCACTCATCGGTATATAAATTTCATGAAATTCCCTCCTAGGCCTTAAAGGCAGTCCTTGTGATATTTGCACTGAGGCAATAAGTTGGTACAGATCAGTTTTATATATGTTAGATACTTCAGCATTTTTAGAGCTAGAAGGCCCAAAATTCCTTTTAAATTTAGGTGCATCCTCATTCTTTAGGGTCCCATTCTTTATTGAATCCACAATCTGAGTACCAGCAACTATTAAATCTTTAAAGTTTGGAAAGTACTGAGCAAACAAATATTTATGGTATACAGGTAACAAGTTTCTTACAACCATGGTTAATTGCTCTTCTTCATTTGGCCTATTCATCATCTAGGCGACTTTGGACCTCTATTTGGTTATGAAGGCGGAAAAGAACTCCTTCGGCTTTTGCTTGGTAGTCTCCAAGTCTCTTCTTATCACGTCCACCTCTATATTGTACTTGTAGTAGTTGTGAAACTCCTTACAAATGTCTTCCTAGTTTCGAGCTCTATTATCTTCCATGTTGAGGAACCATCTAAGGGTGGCTCTAGTCAAGGTATTTTGGAACATTTGTGCCAAAGGGCTGCATAGCCCTCATGTACATCTTTAGGTGGGATTTAGCGCAACTAGTGCCATCAAACTTGTCCAAGATTGGCATTTTGAACTTTGGAGGTAGTCTTACGTCTGGGAAAAGAGAGAGCGACTGATAATCCATAAGATCATCCATCCTACATGCCCTTTTAATCATCTCCTCCATCTTACTCATCTTCTCATTAATCTTCTTCTCACTCTTTGAGATAGGGGAAGTCTGTTCAGTCTTGTTTTCCTCTTGACTACTCTTCAGATTCTGGAACTTCTGCACTATGAGGTTCATGTCTTCCCTTAACTGGATTTAGCTTGCCACCATGGTGTTTAATAATTCTTGAGTGCTCATTCGTTCTTACTGTTTTGATGTTCCTCTCCCTCTGCCACGGTGACAGAGTCTTCAGATTTCTTGTCGCTTATGTTAGGTTCTAAACGTTTAGAACAATTGGCAAATCGTGAATACAAACTTGTCTAGATATAGATCTTAGAGTCTATAGGTTTTATTAGACAATGCTCAAGGTGATTCAAGTCAAGATTCAAGAACATACAAGCTGCAGGAAGAAGACTTCATATTCTGCCTGGTTTGATCGATCGAAGAACAGGCTCGATCGATCGAAAATCGTATCTGCAGAATTTTAAGTCGGCCCAAACAGCAGCTTAAGCCCATTAAGGATTAGGGTTTCAGATCTACTTCTCCCACTATATAAAGGAAACCCTAAGCCACGTTTTTGGGACTTGGTAGAGAGAGATTAAAGTGCCTCTTGTGCCTCCTTTTATTATTAGGGTTTTGTACCTAAACCTCTCTAAGTATTTGTTGCTCATATTTGCGGTTTATGTGAATCTCTTGTGAGATCCTTGAGGAGCTTTCCTTCACATAAACTTAGGGTTTTCAAGGTAGAGATATTTTCTACATCTTGATGATCAACAAAGTTGCTACCATTGAAGCTTAAAGAATATCAAGCGTGGGTGCTTGTACTTGATTGAAGAGTCCAAGAAAGAAGGAGTTTGTGGATTCGGAGCTTGCACGAGGTCGTGTCAGTAAGTTCTACTAGTGGGTAGCATTAGGAAGTCAAGCGGGGAGCTTGTAAGTCCTTTTGTATGAACTTCGATTCTTTCATAGTGGATTCAGGTCTGCCTTGAGGATAGGTGGGTAAAATCCTCCCCAGGTTTTTTATCGGTTTGGTTTTCCTGGGTGATCATATCATTGTGTTATTTATTTTTCCGCTGCTTTATTATTTTGATATGATTATTTGATTGCTTTAACCTAGAATTGCTTAATTTGACTAAGTAACAACTTGGCTAATTAATCTAGGCTACGCAATCTAGTTGTGTTAAGGGGTCTAAATTTTCATCAAGTGGTATCAGAGCGGGTAGCTCTTCTTGTTGTAGATCTTTTGATCTAAGAGCTGATCCTTGACCCCTGTTGTCATGGATAATTTGAAGTGTCATTCTGATCATGTTTCTGCTCATGCTTCTGCTAATTTTGTTGATGCCTGTGATGTTTTAAATAAAAAGGACACTATTGCTTCTGCTGATTTTTTTGATGCTTTTGAAACTCTTCGTAAGGAATTATCTAAATCTTTGAAAATTTCTAAGAAATTTAAAGAAGGGTTAAAATTGGCTAATCTTGAAAAAGAGGAATTGCTTGTTAGATTAGTTGAATCTAATAAAAAGAATGAATTTTTGAGAAATCAAATTTCCTCTCAAGATGAGAAGATGAAAAGCTTGGAACAAGAATTAGTTGAATCTAAAGCTAAAATTGAAAATTTGACTAGTTCTAAGCCTGCTAATGATAACAGAAGTGTTTCTGTTTCTCTTAAGCCTAAAACTGAGAAAGTTTATATCCCTCCTTTTAAGAGGAATAATAAAGAAAAGGCTTATTGTGCTAGGTTAGACAAATGTAAAAGTTCTGATGTTAACGCTGAAGTTTCTAAACCTAAGTCTGAACCTACTGTTAGAGAGCATAATAAATCTGTTTTTGTGCCTACTTGTCACCTTTGTGGTGTTGTTGGTCATATTAGACCAAATTGTTCTTTGTTGAGGCAAAAACTGAAATCTAAGACTAGATTTGTTGTTAGGAATACTGATGTTCCTAAATTTGTACCTGTTTGTCACTTTTGTGGTGTCTCCGGTCACATTCGTCCTAATTGTCATAAGTTGAAATATAAAAATTATGTACGTTAATCTAGGATATGTGATGATATTTCTCCTACCATAAGTCCATATAAATTGTTTCATATGCTTTTGAAAAATTTAAGCTTGTTGGCTTGTGAAAGAAATTTGCAGGATTTCAGTCTCTCTCAGAAGATTGGTGTAATCCCTCAAATACACTCTGCTTCTCATGGATTTTCATCTACAAAGCCGAAGAATCGTGCTATATGGGTGAGAAAAGATTCTCCAAGTTGAGTGTTGCTGACTTGTCCCTGTTTTAATTCTTCCTATTGTTTGTGGACATGTCTTGTTTCTGTTTTTGGTTGTTTTGTTTTTTCTAGTTTTTTTTATTAAAAAAAAAATCCAAAAACATTGAAAAATTCCAAAAAGACAAAAATATTTTATTTTGTGTCTTGTTTTATTTTTCTTGAGGATTACATGAGTTATGATATCTCTCTTGATTTAGAACATGCTTGACATTGTGGAGAAACTTGAATAGCATGTGTTATAAATGTGCTAAGCTATTTTTGACTTTATGTACTAGTTTGTACATGTACTCATGGGTTAATTAAGAAATTGATATTTCTTATTTGTGTACCCTCTATAGCTTAGTTAAGCACTGTCATGCATTACATTTGCATTGATCATTTAGCTCAATGTGTGGCTTTTTTTTTTTTTTTTGGTCATAAATTTTTTTTAAATCTCAACAAGTGGTTATAACGTTTGTTAAAACCAAAAAGATTTTTTGTTTTGTATTATAGATCTTGGATTTATAATCAAGGATTGGCCATTTTATCTTTACATAACTTGTTTATGTACCCTGTTTAGCTTGGATGAGCTTATTTTATTGCACTTTACTAGTTTGAGCTTTGTAATGCATGTTGTGTGGGAAAGATGTTTGTGGTTATTAATCACTTTGCCTTGATCTTGAAGTCATATGTTATTTGACTGTCGGACTTGATCCTTTTGAGAAAGGCATAAATAACCATCTCACCACTGTTCACTAGCCAATCATGAATACCTTAGTGCATATCATAAGATTTTGTGCTCGAAAAAGTGTAGTACATGCACAAAAAGAACATAAGGTGTAGCCTCAATTAAATTAAAACTGGTGTGTACTATTAGGCTTGATGCCAATTCACTTAATTCAAACCAGTGTGTACTATTAGGCTGAATGCCAATTCACATAAATAAGAGGCAAAAATTTAAGAAACTTACATGATTGCAAGCTTTTGTTCTAGGAGATGTGGGAGTTATAGGATGTAACTCTTTAGGTGATAGTCTCTTTTAAATTCTATGTGATGAATTGTGTAGCCTCTGTGTTTGATTGCTATTCACATATCACCTCACATGTATCTCAAGTTTTTGCTAGTTTCACACACTTCACAAGTTACTCTTTGTTAAACATCGTACATGCTTGTGTGTGTGTTTTTGGTCTAACCAACCAAGTTTGAAAATATCTTGAGATTTCTGCACAACATAATTTGTTGCTTGAGAAAATTAAATGGGAAGATGATTGAAACTTGTGTTTGAGAAAATTGGATTTAAAAATTTGGGTTTTTGAAAAAGCATTCCATCACATACTCATGCACTTTGATTTCATTGTTCAAATGCTTTGAGGAGTGTTTTCAAAATGTGCTTGTTGATTTTCAAAACCTGTGTTTTTCTCAAAATTTAGTGAGCCTCTTCCCATTTCGATCGATCCAACCTGATTTTCGATCGATCGAAAAAGTGCTCTCAATTGTCTCAAAATGACTGTGTCATTCGATCGATCGAATGTAATTTTCGATCGATCGAAGATCGTTGAGAAGCTTTTTTAAAAAGGGTTTGTTCTTGATCCGAATTGGGGCTTTTGTGAAATTGAGTTGAATTTGATGAAATTGGCTTGTTGTTTTGATGAAATTAGGCATTATACTCTATGTGCTATGTTTAGTAATGCTCAATTCATCAATTTGTTTAAAAATTTCAACAAGTGGTTTTCAATTTTTGGGGTTTTTGGTAGAAATTCCCTGCTCGAGCCAATTTTGTCAATTTGATCTCAATTGAACTTTGTTTACTGCATTAGTACATGCATCATGGCATTGTATTTGTTCATGCATCATATAGATTTTTATTCTATATTGTTTTTGTGCTAACTTGCAGTCTGCCCTTGGTTTGTGTTTAAGATTCACATGCATTGCATTGATTTCTGTATCCATCTTGCAGTTTTGCAGTCATATCTCTCATTGTTTTCACACATAGCATGCATACACTTTGCTACATTGGGTACTCAACTTGATCAAAAAATTGATTGATTAATTTTTTAGCTATGTACTTTCTAGTATATGCCTTTTTTATGTGTGAACTGTAGAAAATATTTTTCTTAAGAGATATGATGGATAATCAATGTGCAAATATTTTCTCTACTCATGCAACTGTTTATGGGTCACATAGTGCCATGTTTGCATTTTATTGAAAGAGAGAATTTTTTTTTTCATGTGTATCCTCACCTTAGTTTTTAACTTTGGTTTGTGTGTTTTTAACTTTGATCCACTAGTGAAGATGTTCCTGATCCTGTTGGTGCTGCTGTTGCTGCTGTTCCCCACCCCCTTTATGTTCCCCCAAATCTGTTTTCCCAAAACATGTTTTGTTTTTCCTATTTTTATAGGGGGAGAAAAGTTTTTTTTAACCTGTGTTGTTCATAGGGGGAGCTGTCTCTATTTTCTATAGAGTTGAATTGTTTTGTGGTCCCCTTGATTCTCTGTTTTCTCTTATCCTTTGTTGCGTGTGTTAACTGTTTACTCTTTGTATGAGTTGTCTTTGTCAATACGTGACAAAAAGGGGGAGAAATTATTGATTTATGGGAATCATGTTTGTTTTGTTTAGGGGGAGTTTTGAATTTATTTTTGATAGGGGGAGAAAATAAATTTTTTATATATCTAACTTAGGGGGAGTGTTAGTTTGCATATTTGTTATTTGCTTGAGTTTTTATATGATTCTTGTTCACTGCTTATTGATTTATATTTATGAGTTATTCATAATATATGTCTTTGTTTTGTGTTTTGTGAAGTCAAGAATTTATTTGTTGATTTACTGTTTTTCTGTCACACATGCGTTTATGCGTTTTGTTTAGTGTTTCAGGAAATATACAGGTTGATTCAATTGAGCTGCTGTCTACACTTGCAACTGATGGATAGTAGTTAGGTTGAATTTGTTGTAATGAGCATTTTATTGTATTGGGTTGTTCTTGTATTTGAGCATTTCATTCTGTATGAAAGTTTTGTCACGAATTGCCAAAGGGGGAGATTGTTAGGTTCTAAACGTTTAGAACAATTGGCAAATCGTGAATACAAACTTGTCTAGATATAGATCTTAGAGTCTATAGGTTTTATTAGACAATGCTCAAGGTGATTCAAGTCAAGATTCAAGAACATACAAGCTGCAGGAAGAAAACTTCATATTCTGCCTGGTTCGATCGATCGAAGAACAGGCTCGATCGATCGAAAATCGTATCTGCAGAATTTTAAGTCGGCCCAAACAGTAGCTTAAGCCCATTAAGGATTAGGGTTTCAGATCTACTTCTCCCACTATATAAAGGAAACCCTAAGCCACGTTTTTGGGACTTGGTAGAGAGAGATTAGAGTGCCTCTTGTGCCTCTTGTGCCTCCTTTTATTATTAGGGTTTTGTACATAAACCTCTCTAAGTCTTTGTTGCTCATATTTGCGGTTTATGTGAATCTCTTGTGAGATCCTTGAGGAGCTTTCCTTCACATAAACTTAGGGTTTTCAAGGTAGAGATATTTTCTACATCTTGATGATCAACAAAGTTGCTACCATTGAAGCTTAAAGAATATCAAGCGTGGGTGCTTGTACTTGATTGAAGAGTCCAAGAAAGAAGGAGTCCATGGATTCGGAGCTTGCACGAGGTCATGTCAGTAAGTTCTACTGGTGGGTAGCATTAGGAAGTCAAGCGGGGAGCTTGTAAGTCCTTTTGTATGAACTTCGATTCTTTCATAATGGATTCAGGTTTGCCTTGAGGATAGGTGGGTAAAATCCTCCCCAGGTTTTTTATCGGTTTGGTTTTCCTGGGTGATCATATCATTGTGTTATATATTTTTCCGCTGCTTTATTATTTTGATATGATTATTTGATTGCTTTAACCTAGAATTGCTTAATTTGACTAAGTAACAACTTGGCTAATTAATCTAGGCTACGCAATCTAGTTGTGTTAAGGGGTCTAAATTTCCATCAGCTTGGGCTATCTTACAAGTCGAACACGGGGTTGAGGTGCTGTAACTATGGGGTGCCTTCTATACACAAGGGCTTTAGTATGGTGATTGGCTTGGAACTGGAACTGCTAGCTTGGCTATCGCTCTTGGATTCTCTTTGGAGTCTTCCCTCTGATCTTAACCAAACTCTCCCCTAAGAAAATGCTTGGTTGGGTCTAACAAAGCTAGGTCCCCATCTATGTCAATCTACTCAACCAAACAAACACACACAGGATGCAATGCAATTTAAACATGGACTGGCCTAAGGACAGGTTCTAAGTCATTACAGTGTAGGGTGGGTTTGTTATGTTATTGTTTCCCATAACTAGGACGTTACACCTCCCAACTTATAATGTATTGAACATTACATTGGTCCAAACAGCATGGTCTATCCTTTTTAGTCAACAAGAAATGATTCAATGACTTTGGGCTATGAGTTGGTGAGTTCACCACTGGCTACCCGAATCTAATGAAGACCGGTGATCCATGGTTACTACCACCATGTGTTGAGATGGGTACATGCATATTTGTTGTTTGATGGCACACACAATGACAGTTAGGGAAAGCTTCTAACAACCAACAAGGCATTTCAAACAAAATGTTATGCAAAAAATATACTGACATAAGCAATACCAGAAAAGCAACAAATATCATACAAACACCAGGGTATTTAATTGGTTATTTAAAGTCTAACGTAAAGCTTAGCCCTCGACATCTCTAGCAGAGTCGCCACTGTGAGAGACCGGGGTAAAAACCTATAGGTGCTCTCAAAAAAGAGTGTAGGCATCGGCACCTTCCCTTTTCAGGATCATATGGAGTTGCCACTTATTTTATAAGTAAGATAAGAAAACTATACAAATTACAACATATCTTGAATAATACACATTCTCATTAATTGAAAACAATTACATCTTGGTAAAAGAACTTTACATTGCTTTGATTCCTAGTTACAATCTAGTAAAGAAATACAAGGCTTCGTTTCCTAGTTACAATCTACCCAAAATAAAATAGGACACTAAATCCACCAACCTAAGATTCTAATGTTCGGGGACTAGGTTACAAGATGGGAAGGTGTTAGGCACCCACCCTGCCTAGACAGAGTCTGGTCTTCTAGATTTAAATGACCTTTTAAATACCCATTAAAAAAGTGACACAAATATTTGTGTCAATATTCCTAGATCTAAAGTTGGTTAATGTGCAAAATCCTAAATCTGTTGCATTTATGCAAGAAGAAATCACATCTGAATTTTATTTAAGGGTAAAGGATTTTTAAGAGAAGTTCAAATTAGGCAAAATAAATTTTTTGATAAAAAATTCAGATCTGGTTTTTAAAAAAAACAGGGAATGGACTTTTAAAAAGGGGGTTCTCAAATCTGATTTCTTAATTATATAACAGAATAAATCTCCAAAAGGAAAATCCAAATTTGATTCTTTAATTAAGAAACAAAATAGTTTTCAAAAGAAATTGCAGATCTAATTTTTCAAAGTGAAAAGAATGAATTTTAGAATAAAATTCAGATTTGATTTTTTGAAGTGAAAAGAAGAATGAATTTTTGGAATAAAATTTAGATCTGATTTTTGGTTTTGGAAAACAAAAGAGATTTAAAAAAAATAATTTCAGATTTGATTTTTAGTTCAAGAAAACAATGGAGTTTTGAAAAATGATTCAGATCTGATTTTTTGTTTAACAGGACCATGGAGTTTTGAAAAATAACTCAGATCTGATTTTTATTTAAGAAAAAGAATAAAGATTTGAACAATTAATTCAGATCTGATTTTTGTTTTAAGAAAACAATGGAGATTTGAAAAATAAATTCAGATCTGATTTTTGTTTTAAGAAAACAATGGGGGTTTGAAAAATAAATTCAGATCTGATTTTTGTTTTAAATAAAGCAACATGTTTAGGATTTAATCATATGCATCACATAACTATATGAAAACAACATATATGTATAAACAAACATACATCATATGACTAAAAGAGAATCAAGGCAAACAAAAGGAAGAACATGTTAAGAGCATGGAGAATTGAATTATTTATACGAACATGTGAACAAAGAGATAGAAACTTACCTGAATGAAAGTATTCCACCAGGAGAGAATTATTTCAGAAATCAAGGAGAATGAATATTTTTTAGATCTAAAATGAGAGCCACTTAATAGAAAAGAAATTCCAAAAACAAAGCTTCCAGAATTTCTTTAATGTAGGGGGGGAGAGAGAGGTCAAAAAAGAAAATGTCCTAATTTCTGATTTTAATTCCCTATTTATAGAGATTTGGTGCTTAGAAAATAAGTTAGGTTTGATCAAATATGAATTAGATCAAAATCTTGTCCCTAAAAAATCGAACTAGATGTGTTTTGGCTTAATCTGAATATCTCTGGGTTGTGCCTTGAAGCTATGCCAATCGGCAGTATGGAAGTGCCAATTGGCACTTGCCATGTACCGATCGGCACTCCAAGAGTGCCGATTGGCTCTCTCAAGTGCCGAGTCCAATCCTCTCTTTTGGTTCGATTTGGACTCTTTTTTAAGGGTTTTCTGAGTTGGGAATTGCACTTGGACGTATTTTTAACTTGTATTCCAAAATAAATCCCTTTTATTTTGATAATCATTTCCTTAAAATAATAATTATATGATAGATAAATATTCTAAAAAGACTTAATTATCAACAATTTCCTTATTATTTGATTATTCATTTTATTCCTATGCAACCAAGCTTACTTTTGATAATAAAAAAACAACAGCCAATCACATAAATTATTCAATTAATTTTAATTTTTGACCAATCAAAATTAATTTCAATTAATCACACGTGATTAGCCTCACCCACATACGATGCATGCAAGTAAAAACTTGATCTTATGATATCTTTCAATCCGACGGTCCAATTTGGGATTCGGCCATATCGTCGCAACCGTTAGAATCTTAAGATCATTTTTATGACATGTGATGAATGATTTAATGCATGAGATGCAACTATGATATTTTGGGTATTTGAAATGGTCATTTTAGTCATCTTCCAAAATTAAATTATGGGTGCAAAATCGAGTGTCTACAAGTGTGTTTTCATAGCATCCAACATTTGCATGATCATCTATGTTGCCTAAAAAATAATAAAATAAAATAAAAAAAAAGGAGAGTCTATCTTTGCTCAATATCAAGTACCAAGTCCAGAATTATTCTCAGATCCGCCATAGCAGCTCAACATTATCAAGGTAACACAATTTTTGGCCTATGAACAATGCAATTTTTGCAAGCAATTTTGGGTGACAAAATGCGGAATCACGTTCTTTATCCAACACCTCTCATTGCAATCGAGATATTAGATAAACAAGGGACAGCTATAGATACTGTATTTTGTCCAACCTCAATTTGCATGGCGGACCCTGAAAATTCCAAAAATATTAATTTTTCTCTATGAGGCCACGGAAACACCTAGATTGACATGGTACAACCTATTTGAGTATCGGAGCACTTAAAGTGCAATTTTAGGTCAAAATGCCCCTGGTCAACCCTGGGTTAACTGATGGTCAAAGTTGATCAAACCCGAGCAAATCGGAGATTTTTGTCAAGTTTGACCAAGTTTGACCTGAGGTTGACTCCCGAAGGCATTGAATACCCTAATTTTGATCCAATTGCCTAAAGGGTTGAAACTAGCTTCATTGTGAAGAACATCAAATTCCTTTTCCAACAACTGTTCATGGGTCGAAATCGAAGTTAAAATGATTGAGATACCTTGAAAACCGTGCTCGGCACATTAGCTCGCTTCCTGATGCCGTAACTTTTGATCCAACCATTGGGTTTTCAATTTATTTAGTGTTCTGAAAACTAGACATCCAATGCTTTCTAGAGACACCAAGAACAGCTTCATCGAAGTTCAGAAAGGCCTTCAAATATGCAATCAAAGTCAGAACCAAAAAGTTGGAGGAAAAAGACAAAATTGCTAATGTCAGC
Source organism: Quercus gilva (assembly GCA_023621385.1). Lineage (NCBI taxonomy): Eukaryota > Viridiplantae > Streptophyta > Magnoliopsida > Fagales > Fagaceae > Quercus > Quercus gilva. The sequence goes on along the minus strand of CM042478.1, from coordinate 29,128,856 downwards.
ATACCCGAGCCGATGGCCACAGCCTTGAAACGCGTGCCAAATAGTTATAAATATCCCCCAAACCCCTAGATTTATTATTAAAAAAATGGATTTTGGGCATTTTGGAGCACTTTTCTGGGCAAATTCTCTTTCTTTTCCTCTCTAAATTCTCTCTCAAACACATCCAAAAACCTTTGTTTGGATGTAACCACTTGTGAGACACATCTCCGTGATGATACGCACATTTCTCCACTCTGTGCAATGATGTTATATGCTTGCCTTGTTTGCTCTATGCCACCTATTTGGCTTTCTTTGCTTTTTTACATTTGTGCACGCTTGCCTACATGTTCATGCACGAGTCTATGCTTGCTTGTGTCATCAAGCCTAATTCCACCTATCTTGTGCGGGTTCACACCCATCTTTGATACACGAGACCTCGAGTTCTTTATAGAAATTTTGTTTGATAGCACGTGTGTTATCCATACTCCAATCTCATGGAACTATGGACCCCCGATCCAAACCCACATTTGTCCCCCTAGAACACCCCCTTTTGTTTGATAACGTGGTTTGCCCCTTCATGTGCTTAACGTGTTTATTTGCCCCCGTTTGGCTCTTTTGCTAGTGTGTCTCTTTGTATGCTTTCTTTACTTTTTTATTGACACCTTTGCTTGTCTGCTAGCTACTTTGTTTGTTTATTGCATGTACACACATGGAGAGAGGACACTTAGAGCAAGTGCACGACCTCCTAGGTGCAAGCAACAAGGGCAAGGGATGCAAGCAAGAAGATGCAAGCTCAAAAAGGGCATTGTTTAGTAAATTAGGAGGCCTAGCCTCCCCAAGTGGTTACATATCTATCCCTCTTTCTTAGCCTCTTCTCGAGAGCATTTTATTAGGGTTTTCTCTCCATGTACCCTTTATCTTTCCTGCACCTTGCTTGGGCTGCATTCCCTAGGTCTAGCAATGTCTGTTTTACATTTCCTGTACCTTACTATGCTATACCCTTGGGACATTGGCAATGTCTGCTTTACTTTCCCACTACGTGTGATGGCGTTGTGCATGATTTATGAATATATATATATATATATGCATATATGTAGGTGATTGTGTGCTTTGTATGATGGACCCTCATGGCTACTTGAGTGACCCTATTTAGCTATGAGCGCTCTTAACCTTGTATAGTGGGTATGTGCCCAAGGCAATTGTTGTAGGTGCATATTCATGCTATATTGTGTGCATAATTATCATGATGTGATCGTCCCGATCCACATCACCAAGTGACATTGGTTTCCCCTGTATGCGCCACGCATCAATATGTTTGATGCTTTGAGGGGCTTCGACTCGTCCTAGCATGAGCCTATTGACACGCGCCGTATACACAGGCTTAAAACCCTGCTAGTGCGCTGTAGCGCACTAAATGCGAAACTCTACTGGATTTTCTCCTTGAAAATGAGGCACCTCTATTGCCATATTCTCACAACGAAAGCTTGGTAAGAATAGTGTTTTATGTACTATGACGCACCTAAGGAGAAGCGCTACTAGATTTCCACCACAAAAATAAGGAGAAATGCTACCAGATTTTCATTGTGGAAATTTGGCACCAAATCCAAACACACTAGGGAAGCATTGATGGAGACCACAACCTTTCCAAAACCAAACTTCAAAGCCTGATCCATTTAAAGCCCTGAAAGCTAATGCCAATAGCTCATTGTTAATTGCCAATGTCCGAAAATTAAGATTTTACCAAAACAAATGACTGTCTATGGAAAGGCATTGTGGGGTGCCTAACACCTTCCCCACACGTAACGAGACTTTTGAACTCAAAAATCAAGATTTTTTATCCATCCATATTAGATTAGGAAAAACGGCCTTCTTCTTAGCCTAGGATCAGTAATAAAATCAAATAGAGTCAGGTGACCAATCACACCTTAGAAAAAACCCAATGATTGGTGGCGACTTCACTTACCTTTGGTAAATCCATTAAAATTTACTCATTTTCTAGTCACACACTAGAGGTACAACCCTCCTCCACAGCACCCGATCTTCTGAGCCTATATGTCTCAAGCATTGCGTGAACATCGCCGTGATGGGTGTTCAAACCGCCGCAATGCATCAACAACTGGGCTCATCAACCAGCCCATTCTTAAGGCTCAAAGCAAAGGGAATGTAAGATATGGCCTGCACTAGCCTTACTGCTAAATCATAGGCCATGCTACTCGCCTCAACACGGCTAGCCTCTACTGTGGGTCTCTCCTCATCTCTGGTCTGGCTCAAGACAGTGAATCTCTGACTAAGATCTGCCAACTCACTCTATAAACTCGTAACCCAAGGTCTCTGCTGAGTACACTTAATATTTGTGGCTGAAGGGACCTAACCCTTCTATGAGAGCTCTGTTTGAAGTGTGACAAGATCAGACTTATAAGTCTCCCCCATCTCATCAAAGTCCTCTATAGCGACATCAAAGCCTCCTTCCAGCAATCTCTGTCTCTGACTGGGTGTAATCCCTTAGTATATCAGCAGGAATTCTAGGATCAAGTGGATCAAATAATGACAAGTCAATGATACAGCATGGATCTCTAGTGGATCTCCACTCTTTGAACTTGGCTGTAGACCACTCATAGTCATCTACAGGACAAGTGGGATAGTCAATAGTTGACTTGTGCTCCTTCCAAAAACTAGAAGTGCCCTCTATCATAGCTGTATCTATATCCTTAAGTCCATCACAAATAATGTCAAAAAGGTCACTAAGTCGAGGGACGTACTAAATGCCCCCGAACTGCCTCCATACCAGGGTAATATCTTGTGCAACCCCAAATGCCTATCAGCAAGAGACCAAGTAAACCAATGTAGTGAGTCCAACCTTGCCATCTGGGAACTCCCTACTTGACTCCCCATACCCAATCAGTGGGACTCAAACCGAACAAATACCCCAACCAAGCAGTGGTATCCCTAGTAAAATGGAGGTCAATGGCTACAGTGATCTTGATCCAATTCTTCCTCGAAAACCCTATAGGTTGTGCCTTAGAAATTGCACTCATATGACTACAAAACCACAATTGCAACATGTGCACACAACAACCAAGTCTACCACTTCCCGCCTCCTGACATAAAGAAAGAGACCAAATAGTCTCAGAGAGAAGAGAGGGAACAAATGAAGTATTATGAGGTAGGGTACTCACCAGGGGTAGGACTGCAAAGCTGATAGAACATGGCTGAGAAGGAAATAGCACTAAGCCAAAAAAGGCAACCACAAAGGCCTGGCGCCTACAAAAAGTCCAACACTCCCTCAGATCCACAAAGTCCCTTCTATTGGCAGCAAGGCACTCAGCTAGGCCAAATCGGAAGAACATAAAATCCAGGGGGAGACTACCTCCTAACCCACTCCCATACTAAGTTAGAATATCTACTACAGGCTTTTTCAAGCCTTGTAGCATTGCCAACCACTTGTGATAGCGAGGCTAAACAGGTGGCTAATATACCCGATCTACAGGGGTAGGCAAAGAAATAAAGCGATCATACTCCTCCAAAGTAGAGACTAAGTCCATATCGCCAATGGTGACACACCTTAAAGCGAGATCCCAACAGATGACTATAGCCTCCAATTGACTCCAATCTAGAGGAGTATGAAATAATGCAATGGCATCTCCAATGAACCCCTTGATGTAATCCCAGTCCATGGAAGAGAATGAAGCCCACCACCTCTTGAGCTCCCTCTCACGGAAAAGCTACTCTTAAGCTCCACAACTGTATCATAGGGTTTGAGCCCAAGAGAATCCATGGTCAAATCTAAGAAGATACAGTGTTTTTAGATGTTTTCAATGAAGAAAATGGGTAGACAAAGACCCAAAAAATCGGAGACCAGAGTATGGGAGGTCTAAGGGGTGCCTAAACCTTTATGCACGCCTTTCAAGGCAGGAGACCCTTTAGGCCGCAGACCTCGAGGCACATGTTGAGCCCATTTTGGCCCCTTGACACATCCCCACATCTTTTTTATCATCATATTTGAAAAATGGGAAGTCTTGAACAGCTTTGGAGCTCAAATTCCCTTAGTTTTTGCACTAATAGTGGTGTTCAGGCGGTTTAGCAGTGAACCGGCCTATTTGGAGTGTTTTTCGCTCAAACAAAGACCGTACAAAACCCACACTAGGGCAATTTATTTTTGTGTGTCTCTACCTTTACCTCAAAATATCTTGAACCTCATTGGTAGGGCCCGGTTCACCCAGTTCAAGGGTTGGTTCAAACCACATTTTTAGGGTATATGTCGAAATTGTGCCAAGGCCATTTCCTTTTCATGTTGGTTTATCCAAGTTGACATGAAGATCGTAGAGGTTAATTCCTGCATGAAATTCCTGTGAGGAAGTTTGTTAGAAGACCCGATTCAGGGGTTGGTTGTACCCGCATTTTTAGGGTATATGTCGGAATTATGCAAAGGCCAGTTCCTTTTTTATGTTGGTTTATCCAAGTTGATATGAAGATCGCAGAATTTAATTCTTGCATGAAATTCCTTCGAGTAAATTTGTTAGAAAACCCAGTTCAAGGGTCGGTTCAACTCTCATCTTCAGGATATATGACAAAATTTGTGCCAGGGCCTTTTTTTTTTTTTTTTTAATGTTGGTTTATCCAATTTCACATGAAGATTGTAAAGGTTAATTCCTGCATGAAATTCCTTCGAGGAATTTTGTTAGAAGACCCAATTTAGGGGTCAATTCAACCTGCCTTTTCAAGGCATATGTCGGAATTGTGCCAAGGTCGTTTCCTTTTTTATGTTGGGCTATCCAAGATGATATGATGATTGTAGAAGTTAATCCCTACGTGTAGTTCCCTTAAGGAATTTTTAGAAGACCAGTCGGTTCAGACTGTTCAATGGATAGCCAATTTGGTCAATGTTTTCCGCCGTAGGCAAGCTTGAAAGGATCCCTTTCGAGAATTTTATGTTCAAGATTTTAGAGGAGCCCATCATGGTACAATCTTCTAGAATGAGTTTGATTCCGCTCCAAGTTCATCTCTTGACTCAGGACCATGAAAATTCTACGCTGGGGTCGTTTTATTTTACGTAGTTTGGTCAATTTCTGCAACTTGGTATGCTCAAGATTAAGGATTTAACTGCAATATCAAGTTTTTCTGCCGAGAATGTTTTCTCTCATGTACGAGATTGCATAAAATCTACATTAGGGCAGTTTTTATGCGATCTCCCCATGTCGTTCTCCTCAATGAGTCCTATGCAAGCAGATGCGACATGATATGTAAGCAGATGCAAGATTGATATCAAGCACAATCTGATGCAAGTTAATTGTTTATCCTAAGAGTACGACGGTTTATAAATGAAAAGCATGTTTTAACAAGCCCATAAATGCTACATAAACTAGAATACATACATCTGAGGCCTATTGAGAGGTGATGTCCAAAATACAAAGTGCAGGCCCACTATGGGGCAATATAATACATACATCTGAGCCCACTATGGGGCAATAATAAATACATCTAAGGCCTATCGAGAAGCTATGTCCAAAAAAAAAAGTGCAGGCCTGCTATAGGGCAATAGAATACATACATCTAGGCCCACTATAAGGTGATAATACGTACATATCAGGCTGTGGAGAGGCAATGTCTAAAGAATACAGGAAAAGGATAAAAGTGCCCACACAGAGGCTACATCATAATGGTACAACAACAGTGGCTAAACTAAGAGAAGTCATCATCGTCTCTGACTTAGTCATCTACAAAGCAAATGGCACTGCCATCGCCCATATCACCATTAATGACAGGACAGGAAGAAGGACCGACTCAACTAGTTGAGGAGCCTGGGACCCATCCTGGGGTCTGAGAAGGAGCCATGCAAGACCTTGCGCCCAATCGATAATCGGAGCATATCCCCAACCTCCAACTGGACCTAGAGGAACTAGCATATAATCTGGCGCGTATCTCCGTACCGGAGGATCTAAATCAGGCATGGTAGGTGCCAAAGGCACATGTAACCTCTTTCCCTTCATCTCTCTAATTAGGACGCCAATATACCCCTGAAGTAAGGTTGTCTAGGCAATGTGCTAGCTCCTCTCTCGCTTAATAGCGGCAGCCTGACTCTCATGATTCTCAAGATCTCTCACTCGAGCTTGTAAGGTCACCACATGTAATATCAAATAGGCCTCTAAAGCTCATCGGGCGCGTGCTATCACTCTACCCTCACTCGTAGGGCAATCATCTATGATGGTTCCAGTGGATAAATCTAAGAACCAAGTCGCATAATCTATAGCCGATGTGAGGCAGCCCTCAATGAACCTATCGCATAGGCAAGGTCTTCAAAGATCATATCAAGGCAAGATATCTGGGGAGGTGGATCTTGGGTACTTGAAGACTGGCATAACCTGATGGTATGTCCTCTCATCCAAAAAGAATTCCCAGCTAGTCAAAGCCTAGAACCAGCGTCATGCACGCGACTAAGTCATAGCAGGAGTGACCTCGCATCTACTCAATAACCCTCTATCATATGGGTTATTGAATATCTCACCCTAGGTGACACAATCAAGTGTAGCGCAAATGTTAGCCAACTATCTCAGTACAACTTTGGAGATGGTACAGAGAGACCAAGCCAATGTCCTGGGATATAGTGTCATGGAAAGGCTAGTATATTATGGTCGCAGGGCAGGAAGGTACTCGTACACCCACCATATCAGAACCTACCAGAAGCGCTCAAGGTTCCTGAACCCCGGTGCGTTGTTCCCCTCAATAAATCTATGAAAAATTTGTAGAAAAGGGATCCCTAATTGTAGGCCCATATGTCAGGTAATACTCTCATGGCTGCTAACAGCCCACAGGTCAGCACCGATCTGTTGTTTCCAAGCAAACAGCTGCCAATGGAGTAAAAGAAGAATCTCCTAAGAACCACGTCATCTAGCTACCTCTCCTAGGGTATATGCATCTCCAGCCATCGCAAGCAAATCTGAGGCTCTAGAGTAGGCCCAAAATACACTCTAGTCGAAGCAACGAGGGGGTAATCTATACCCAAGAGGTCACATCCCTCTGCAAAGCTCACAAACTCGATCAGGACTGGCTCCCATCCAAATCTAGGGCCCAGGATGGTCGTCCAATCAATGGGAAGGACAACATACTCCCTACAACTCAAGTGAAAGGTACCCGTCTCGGCATGAAACCGCTGCACCAAAGCCTCAGCCAACCTATGCCTCATAGTGTAAGGCAGAATGTTGAGAAATGACTTAAATCCCTACTCGATCAGGAAGGTACGATAGCGCACATGGGTCCTCTTACAGATTAAAAGCCCACAAAACAAGGGCCATGCCCCCCATCCCCAGCACTTATCAATGCTCTATGTTTAGAAGCAGAGAGAAGCTATTCGTTAGCATATATATACATGTTGAATTTACAAATGGGACAGGAAGAATAAGTGTACTTGGGGTCTTCCGCACCTGAGCGAAAGGATGTGCCTTCAACTCACTGATACTCTCATCTACCTCTCCCGTGTGGGCCTCTGCTCTAACCTGACACAGTGGGAATCACGTCCTACGTGTGCTACACCTAGGAACACCCAAGGCCAGCCCAACGATGATATCGACCTCCAAGTCTGCATCTATATCGAACATGGCTCATCCTCAGGTCATCGCCTTCTGGGACTCTCTAATCCTCGAGACAGACAAACTGTGAAAAGCCTCCACCATAAGCAACGTGAGACTATTCAGAGGCACTGGCCATCTCGACTAAGCATTAGCTCCTAGTACGATATGCAATGTTGATGCCCCCTACGGGCGTGATCCCATCCCCTTCCCTATCATAATGTCTCTAAAAGGACGGAGCCACGCGCTTCCCAGCTAAAATAATGACATCGCCACTCTTGGACGAATCTCCTCCAGATATAGTGAAGGCTGGAGCCTTCCCACGGTCCCCACCAAATCTCTATCTTCTAGACATAATCTGTCAGACAAATTCATGATCAATCAGCAAGTCCAGATTAAATGGCAAGGCTAACAGGTAAGTAAGTATGTTTAAACCCTACTACCTAATACCTATCATGCATGATCTTTACCTAGCATACTCTCTGCTCATATCTCCAGGGGTTTGATTCGATTGTGCTCATTTTAATCCTAGTTTTCATCTCAAAATATCAAGTTTTAGGACATGTACTTATTTTACAACTCATGGGAATTTTTTATTTTGTCCTGCTTTTCCCTTTTCATTTTGTCTTTGATGCTTAAGAATCTAAGCTTAAGTGTGTCTTGAGAAATTCTTTAGGCCGTAGGAACCACAAGGGAAGCCTTGGTGGGGGAACCACACTCCAAACAGGTAAGATAATACGCATGCACCTTTGACCATACGCGCGTATGCCACCAGGTAGAGAAACCCTAGCTAACTTTCCTTAGTATAAAATAGTTGTGAGAGGCCTCCAAACCTTCATAAAACGTATTCCAAGCCCAGGAAACACACTTTAAGGTCCCCAAATGGCAGAATTCCCTCCTGCAGAGGTTTCGACATGGATTAAGAAGCTTAGTCTTAATTTCAAAGACGCTCTCACTCCTCTAGGTCTCTCTTACATTCCTTTCTATCACCAAATTAAAGTGAACGAGCCTCTTCTCCGTGCTGCCATTGAATTTTGGATCCCTACTCAACATGTCTTCCAATTCAATAGCGTCGAATTGTGCCCCACTCTTGAATAATTTGGTGCGATCATGGGTGAGCCCAACCTCAATGCTATTATTCTTCCCACTCTTAAGAAAGATCTCTTTGACTTGGCTCATCAACTCTTAGGGGTTCCTCTAGCTATGGCTAAAAGATGGAGCACACTTGATGTTAGGACATATGTGGAACATGTTATGAACATATGTCATTTAGAATTGGCTAATCTTTTGACAAAACGTGCTTTACTTGTAATTGGGTAGATCTAAGATGTGTTTAATACTTCAAGGAACAAGAGTTCAAGTCCAAGTATTGAAGCCATGCAAATCTGTCCAAGAATTAAATGAAGAAGTGTTGTTCATTAAAGCTCGACAGATGTATCTAACGAGGTTTAATTCTTCGAAGCTCGACAGCTATATCTATCAAGAATTACGAAAATTAGTTTTTTAGATATGTTTTTCACACATATTTATGCTATGTGTTTAGGTTTTCTTTTCTCATAACCTTAGACATATATAAGGATTATTTTAAGGGCCGTATCAGTTGATGAAACTTGATGCAAAAGTTTTATTCATGCATATTATGACTAGAGACAATTTGTCCTAGTTCATATTTCTCTTGAAGAAGCGGCTGCGTTTGTACGCCATAGGGTTTTGTAACCAAGAAGCTTCTTGATCTTCATCATGTGGATGAACTGAAAAACTTTGCAGCCAACATCCTTCACAAGTTGATGTGTTAGTCACGTACTAGGATCTGTGCATCGATTAGTTAGTCACATACTTGGAGCCGTGCATTGAAAGGAGAGATTGTCACTACATTACAAGTCCAATTGGGTATTGGGATAAGGGTTCAACTGTAGGTTGGTATAAGGTACTAGGATTCATTTACTTGTAACTGCTTGTTTTGATAATAGTGGATTCTAGAGATTGGTGACCTTAAATTCACCCGATGGGATTTTGCCTCGATGGTTTTTCCCATTCATAAACAAATCACCCTTGTCAAATTTAATTTCCGCTGCATTTAGTTTAATTGGTGATTTGTTTGTGCTACCACGCTTATTGCATGTAATTGAACCTAATTAATTTACTTGGCTAATTAATTGGTTAATTTACCTAAGGGGTCAATACATTCTTGGCCTATCACTTGATAAGTTAAATGTTCACATGGTCTTCAAGTATTTTTCTCAGCAGGATGTCCCTTTGGCTAGGGTGAAGCGTGCTCAATATCTCAATGCTTTTTGTCTTTGCATTCTTACGAAGTACTTCTTGGTGCATGAGACACCTCATATGGACCCAAGAATTCTTCAAATGGTCAATAATCTAAAGAGGGGGAGTCCAATTATCATCATCTTGGCTGAAACTATCAATGGCTTGGATGCTATTCATAGAGGGGAAGCAACATTCTTTGCGAGGAGTCATCTCCTCCTTCACCTATGATCCCTAATTTTTGCCTAGGTTCACAACCTAGCGGGATTCCTCTAATTTTTTCTTGCATTCCGTTTCAATTTTCTACCCATCGAGACTCCTTACATCATCCTTGCATATACATTTATTCTCTCTCTCTCTCTCTCTCTCTCTCTCTCTCTCTCCCCTTTTTCCACTCAACACTCATTCTTTCTTTTTCTCTCCTTTAGATATGACTATATGAGAGGCTCCAGTTGCATTATCATCCCACTGTCTCTCCTAGTCAATATTAACCAAAGCATTATCGTGATCGTAAGCCCAAAAATAAGGATATGGATCTTGAAAAGTTCACTAAATTTCTAAAGTGTCTCTCCCCTTTAGGTGTCCAATGGGTGGTGGAATGCTAGCGTATCATTGATATGGTCAATCGCGTCTTTCCAAAAATATACGGCATGAACACAAAAACCTCACCAAAAAATACAGAATTCACAAAGAAGATGAACAATCAATTCTGGAATAACATGAGAACTTCAAAAGACCCAACAAAAAAGAACTTGCTCTGATACCAACTAATACTGGATTCATAAGAGGCAACCCAAATTTAACTGATATAATAAATGGAAATAGGCTGGATGAATATATTTTGATTTTCTAGTTTTATGGGATAAGAAAAAACACTCAATAATTTAAAATGATAGATAAGCTCACCACCTTAGTAAACCCAAAGGGATATAAATAGCACCACCCCAAGGAATTTAGCTAAGGCTACAAAACTATATTGGCTCACCACTCTATGCGATACATATTAACACCACCCAAGAGATACAAAAACTGATTCTCACCACCCAAATGAATCCACCCAAGGGATAAGAGATAATTTAGAAGAAATCAATCTTCTGAAAAACACAAGGTTTTTAATTCTGAAAATACACTCTCTGATTTTTATTTGATTCATCCAAAGGCTTAAATAAAGCTTGGAACAGCCCCCCAAGCATAGAAAAACAAAAATAATAATAAATGCATTCACTTAATCTGACCAAAGTCAGATATGACTCTTACAAGCTTAGAAACACAATAAATTACTTGTCTGCCAAGGAAAAATAAAACATAAAGTCTGATTCATCCTAGAAGACACTAAATAAAGACAGATTGACTTAATTAATAATATAAAAAAAAATTAAAATAATGGGCTGTTATTCTAATCTTCAAGGAAAGTTTTTTGGGCTGAATTGTCATCAGATTGGCCTTATTGGATCTTAGGACACTCCGATTGGAACTTGGGACTCTCTGGTGTCAAGAGGAACAAAATATAATGGCTGAATGTTAGGAAACCAACATTAAATACTCTTTGACTTCTTGGAGAAAATGACTTCAAATATCTTCTGAATTGTTGGGCAAATAATGGCTTTATTTGCTAGACTTGAAAATCAACATGGTTGGGCTTAAGAAACTAATTGGATTGGGTTGTAATATTTGGAGACTCCTCATGCCACCATGTTTGTAGCTACCACTTTACCCCAGTGTCACCAACTCAAGAGGAGAGTGATCACGCTTTGATTGACCAATGCTGACTAAATCCTGATCGGCATTGGTAAAAAACGTTGCCTTTTTTATCCAACAATTTGATCAAGGTAAATTTTAAACAATCTTAAGAATCATGAAATTAACTTTGAAATGATAGTTCACGGGCCAAAATCAAAGTTAAAACAAATAAAATATCAAGAAAATACCAAAAATCTAATTAAATGTATTTTGTTCAGGTAAAAAGAGCTATTTTAGGGGAATTTTTGTGCACTAAAATACACCAATCCAAACACAGCTGGTGCAATCCACCTTGACCAAATTGAAGTATGATGAGTCATCTAATTTTCATAAAAAGGGATCGGCGATATCTGCTATGGATTGGAAGAAATGAATTTTCCAATAATAGTGCTATTAAATTTCTTGCACTGTGTCATCTCCCTTCTAGATGTGATATCTTGAGAACCGTAGCTCCAAATCATATAAGGTCAGAACTTATCGAAACTAGACATCCAAACCTTTCCAAGGACACCAAGTTTGAAGAAATCCAAGCTCTAGCAAGACTCCAAACAGCAGCACAAAAATAGGATCAAGAAAAAAGACGAAAATTGAAATTGAGTGGGCATTAAGGCAAAATTGGTGAGATATTTTGGAAACATCTCACCTCAACCTCCCATTGCAAGGGGCTGTTGGAAATTTTGGTTTTGTATCCCATACAAAATACACAACGGAAGCAACAAACACAGATCTACTTCAATCATGAAAGGTAAACATGTAACCATGAATTCTAGAATAAAGAATAGAAAGCGTACCTTGATGCAATGAATTTCAAAAAAAAAACTTGAGAAAACCTTTAATCTTCATCTCAATTCCACATGGTGCCCAAGATGTGTAGTCTCTCAATCAGTCCTTTTTGTACATAGATTCTCAAAGAAAATTCTTCTTCTTCTCCTTATGGAAAAAAACTAATTTCTTTTCTTTTTATCATATGTACGTTAAAACTATTCTCATAGTTTCTTTATTTAATAACTTTTATTAAATAATGACTGATTATCTAATTGGGTTAGCCTTTTGGGCCTACCCAATTGGGCTTTAGTTTGTGGCTTGAGATGGGACCAAATGGAACAAATAAGACTCTAGCTCCAATGGGCCTTGGGCTTTTCCGTTAACTCTTGACAAGTCCAAAATTACCATTAATTATATTCAATACCACTATAAGAATATAATTGCACTCTAGGCCTTATTAATAAATTATATCCTAAGACTTTATTATACATACAACCCCTTCATTAAAATATTCGTAGTAATACAAAGTCATGAATATAGACAGTCACTTTGAAGATTACTACATCTTAATCCTTAAGTACCTGATTTAATCCTTTATGTTATTCATCATATATTTATGAAATCCAATTTCATAAATATATACTTTAGTAACTCCTTACTAAAGTGGTTAGGCCCAACACTCTGAATAACCAAACCCATTAAACTTATCTCAAGGGAGTATTTTATATCTTCGTTAAGAGATTATGAATTCCATCTTGAGAATATATGTTCCATCAACACTAAATGCGGCTGCCCAACATACTGAGGTTTTGACCGTAACTTATAGATCTCACTCCTGATATATTAAAGCAACCTACATCTCATGATCAGATCCATTATTCTCTCAAAATTTAAAGTTGATGTAAATAGAAGTCATGAGATTTATTATTCATTTGACAGTCGTTAGGAAAATAATAAATCTCACAGCGGTCCAGTTCAATATGTCTTAACTCTTAAAATATATCAACATACCAACTAGAAGTCTCCACTTCCATGATCAAGACAAATCATCTTAGTTGATATGTTATAGTCTTCGCAGATGAAATGCCCAATTTCATCACCGACTACGAACTAAAATTTTGAGTTTTCAAAGAACTTGTGATTTATATATTCTGTGACTAAATCACATATTATGCATCTCATGGACTAAGATAATGTCCCATTAGTTCATTTATAAATAGTCTCATATAATTAATCTATTTAATTATTTATGACATGCCAATAAATTGGATTTTATGGCATAAACCCCAACAATCTCCCACTTGCCCTCAAAGACAATTTACCATATATCTGACACTTATCTCCCTTTAGAGTAATTCATATTCACTCTAAGGCAAGGTTTGAAAACAAGTTTCAGCCAGATTTATTGTATAAAGTATCTTTTCTACTACTACTTACGCTTAATGTGTATCTTCATCACCTAGGATAAACACATATCTTGAAGTCCAACTTCATGATTCACAATCAAACTACAAATCAGTATTTGTACATCCAGTAAACATCAAAACTTCACTTTTGTGGACAAGCATATAATCCCTCATTATCCTAAGATATTTGAGTATATGCTTTACTCCCACTAAATTAAGTGATCTTTGATTCACTTGATATTTGCTTACTATGCTCACTGCAAAATAGACACTTAGCCTAGTATTTAGCATAGCATAAAGACTTCCTATCGATTTGATATAAGGAACTATCTTATATGCTCTTCCTTTTATATGTCTTAGGACCATAGTCTTTTTATAAAGGAACTTCAAACTTAAAAGGAAAGAATCCTTTCTTGAAGTATTACATGTTATACTTGGCTAGAATCTAATTTATTTAAGCAGTTTGAAATAGACCCAACATCCTAATTTCTGAATTTTAACAAAATTATAATTCTTAAGATGTGATTAGTCTTTCCCAAGTACTTTATATCATACTGGACCAGACAACAAAAAATTCTATTGATGACAATAACCCCACATCATCCTAAATGATTAGAATATCATCAACATACATTAAGAAATTTATTATTCTATATAACTTTTACACACTTAAGGCCTTTTAATACTTGATCAAAATCAAATAATTTGATTGCTTGATCAAAGATGATATTTATGACCTCAATGCTTGCATTAGTCCATAAATGGACTTTAAGCAACTTGCATGCTAATTACCCCTGGTTCTTTGCTATGAACAAGTCTAGTTACATCATATAGATGTCTTTCTCAAGATTGCTACTAAAAGAAGCTTTCTTGATATCCATTGTCATATTTCATCCAAATAACATATAATGGATGAGAGAATCTAGATAGAGTCAAACTTGACTATTAGTGAAAAAATCTTTTCATAATCGAACCATTTCGTTCTGAATAAATCTTTTCTCCACTAGTCTTCACTTTAAAGGTTTGCACCTTCAAATCTATCAATCTCATTTACTTGTAGACCTATTTGAAAACAATAGGCTTAATGCCATTAGGCGCCTCTACAAGTTCTAGACTTTAAATAGAATCTAATTCTATTCACATAAATTTATCCAGTAATTCATTCTTATATCATCTATTGCCTTTACGTAGGACCAAGGATCAAATTCATATCCTCCCACTACGATATTATACCGGTGTAATAGTTATCTACAGAATAATGTCTTGTGGTGTATCTAATACAACCATCTTTTTTCCAAATGTATTTTATAGTTGTCCTACAACAAATTTTGACATTTTTCTTCTAGAACAATCAACTTTTACTTTAAAAGAGCCTTATTCCTCCTTTATGTATACACTGACTTAAAGAAGTCATTGGAACTTCATTCCTTTACGAAAAGGAGCACTAGATCATATTATCCTCTAAATAGAATTCATAGATTGTGAATATAGCAAAATAATGGTTATAAAAGCCCATCTTTCAGCAATCTTGAATAACACTTAGATTAATAAGATCTAGACATAAGTGCCAAAACATACAATACAAAAGATGGAAACTTTCTCTTTAAAAGATAAAACATGTAAATTTCCAACTAGAAGACAATCATGGACAATGCTTAGCTTTACCAAAACAGAAACACTTTCCTTTTGGTCATTATTTTTAAGTCTTAATTTCCTTTTGGCAACTATTAGGGCAATTAGCTTGTCCAACTATTTGGTATTATAATTCCTCTTCTTATCATCCTTACCTTTCGGTTTAGGCTAAAAATTTGAATTAAATCATATTGATCCTAACTTTAATTTTTAGGATGTCTTCCGTTACGTAGAACTCATTCATCAATTCAGATAATATAATAAGAATTTTTTTTCAAAACAATCTGAATTGATCAAATGATTCTAACAAAGACTTGTGGATCATATCCAAATGAGATTAACATTTAATCTTGACATCCAAGGATTCCAATTCATTTTAAAAATAAAATATTTTCATAAAATGATATATAATTGGAACTCCTTAAGCTTTCCTTAGCACTCAATATGATTCATACCAAACATCTCATTTAGACTTAATATAAAGTCTAAGTCTAGTATTAACTCTTGCATCTCATGCAGTAGCACAATTGAGATAGAAGCCAATATAACATTTTAGCATTTCAATGGAGACTATGAACAAATCATAAGCTATCTTCCATAAATGCATCATGTATAGGAAATTATGACAACACTGAATCAAAACATAAATATGTACTTCAGCTCCTTTGAGCACTTTGTCCAAAATTATTTCTTAGTTAATGTGATTCAACTAAAATAGTAGCTAGAGGACAAAATTTATGACAACTTTATTTTGAGACTATGAACATAATTACAAGGACATTATATTTTGCATCCATAACCATATAGTATGAAACCCATAAAACATACTATACTAGATGCAACGACAACCCAATCTATGTCTATAATTCCTTGGTAGCAAGTTTATTATAAACACTTTAATTGATTAAGAACTATTCTCATTATTAGTGCTATCATGATAACTCCTATCATACACTAATAATATGCCGTATTAACTTTAGCCTCTAAGTAATAATGACATAGCTCCTTTGGGAGGTTAACATTACACTTAGTCTAGTGTACACCATTATCTTGAATCATGTGTAGCCACATTTCATCTCCCTTTATAGTGTTTAAACTTGTAGTACCATGAATCAAAACACCCTCCTCTGGGACCGCGAGGCATATACGCCAAGATGAGGCGCTTACCCACACTACTATGAACCGACAATGGAGGCCATGAGATCCAACTCTTGTATCTCTCTCCCACTAGAAATTTTAAAACAAGTGGATTGTCATGAAATAATTGTGATCTCATCACAATTTTAACCCTACACATCAAATGTGTTTAATTGTTTAAATTCAATGTGATGTAACTAAGTTACGTCACAATAATGTAACGAACATTTGCGCAATCACAAAGAAGTTTAACCTTATAATCCGTGAAGTAAATACCCTCCGCATGGAATGCAAGACTCGAAGTCAAGACAAGGTATCTACTCACATTACAATAAACTTAACAAAAGGGTTATTTCAGCACTCCCACTCATTATTTGGGTTTTTCTTCAAATAATTGTGATCCCATCACAACTAGTAACCTTGCACTTGATAAAGACTCTAATCTTATTAGAATCACTAACTAAAATGGAAGTCCTAAACTATTTAGGATTCCTTAAACACTAATGAATCAAAAATTAGTTATATAAAACTCTATCCTAAATTTACTAGATAAAGTATTCTAATCTTATTAGAAACTATATAACTTTAATTAGAATTTTAATCTCATTAAAAACCTCTAATTAAAATAAATTAAGAACTATTAATCATAAAATGATTTAGTACCAGGAGTTCTATTTAACTAACATCTTTGATCTCATTAGGTCTATTAGTTAGAACCATGTATAATCTAATCACACATGACCTTACTCTTAAAAAACTTGAAAACAATTAGAAAAAATTCTAATTTTCTTTCTTTCGATCGATCGAATGTGCCTCTCGATCGATCGAAAAAATTAAAAAATTCGAACTTGACCACCTGACTTGTTCGATCGATACTCGATTGCCTCTCGATCGATCGAAAAACAAATTCGATCGATCCACTGTCAATCGAAAATCGATCTATTTAAAAAGTCTAATCACTGTTTCACTCAATCAATCGAAAATGATTTTCGATCGATCAAAACTCGTGAAACTCGAATTTCCAAAAATTTTCTAAAGCAGTTTTCTACGGTTTTTCTTGAACAAACAAATAACCGTTTTTGATATCTTCATTGTTTTCTTCCAAAAACACTTTTGATTTTATCAACAAAGATTTTCAGATCAAACATTAGGGTTTTCAATATCAAAATCAAGAACCATAATAATGCTAGAAACCTTGAAAACACAATCCTAATCTCATTAGGAATAAATTTCATAATCCTAGCATTAACTAACTGTTTGATCATAAAAATATATATTATTAAACTAACATATACCATGGCACCGACACTATAAATCATGGCACATTAATTCCAGCGCTCGATCACAAAAGGATCTAATGGAATTAAAACATGTTTATAAGGTGACCAAGGAAACAAATATCACCATAAGGATTTAATCTTGATAACATATTAATCATATCAACCTTTTTTTTCTATTATATGCGGATTCAATAGATATAAGGTACTTCAATCCTTATGACATACGAATTCCACATTATCAATATATATATATATATATATACCGATTCAATATGGAATAAAGTATTTGAATCCTTAATGCATACAAACTCCATGAACACGGCACCATTAAAGCAAATACTATCAATACACTGAATATATAAAGCGACATAATCATGACAACTTCAAATAACATGAACCTATTATTCGAACCAATGTATATCTCATATTCATTGATAGCATCAGCAACGGTTATCAAATAAAATTATAACTGCCAACTATATTCAAGCAGTGCAAAACGAAATGCTCATGTTTGACAGATATACCAATTTCATTTAAAACTTTAAAACCGATGCTATGAACTTCATTGTAGATCACGATAATATCAAAAATATGCAGAAACTTTACTGCAAAAAATTAGAACACCAAGAAAACGGTTTTTCTTAAATTCTAAAACTCAATCACATGTTATACAAACATGATATTGAAGACCGCTCTGATACCATTTGTTGAAAAATCTGGTTTTGTATCTCATACAAAACATACAGCGGAAGCAACAAACACAGATCTACTTCAATCATGAAAAATATACATGTAACCATGAATTCTAGAATAAAGAATAGAAAGCATACCTTGATGCAGTGAATTTCAAAACAAAAACTTGAAAAAACCTTTAATCTTCATCTCAATTCCACATGGTGCTCAAGATGTGTGTTCTCTCAATCAATCCTTTTTGTACATAGATTCTCAAAGAAAATTCTTCTTCTTCTCCTTATGGAGAAAAACTAATTTCTTTTCTTTTTATCATATGTACGTTAAAACTATTCTCATAGTTTCTTTATTTAATAACTCTTCTTAAATAATAACTGATTATCTAATTGGGTTAGCCTTTTGGGCCTACCCAATTAGGCTTTAGTTTGTGGCTTGAGATGGGACCAAATAGATCAAATAAGACTCTAACTCCAATGAGCCTTGAGCTTTTCCGTCAATTCTTGACAAGTCCAAAATTACCATTAATTATATTCAATATCACTATAAGAATATAATTGCACTCTAGGCCTTATTAATAAATTATATCCCAAGACTTTATTATACATACAACTCCTTCATTAAATTCATAGTAATACAAAGTCATGAATATAGACTGCCACTTTGAAGATTACATCTTAATTCTTTAGTATCCGGCTTAATCCTTTATGTTATTCATCATATATTTATGAAATCCAATTTCATAAATATATACTTTAGTAACTCCTTACTAAAGTGGTTGGGCCTAACACTTTGAATAACCAAACCCATTAAACTTATCTCAAGGAAATATTTTATATCTCCGTTAAGAGATTATGAATTCCATCTTGAGAATATACGTTCTATTAACACTAAATGCGGCTGCCCAACATACTGAGGTTTTGACCGTAACTTATAGATCTCACTCATGATATATCAAAGTAACCTACATCTCATGATTAGGTCCATTATTCTCTCGAAATTTAGAGTTGATGTAAATAGAAATCGTGAAATTTATTATTCATTTGACAGTCGTTAGAAGAATAATAAATCTCACAGCGGTCCAGTTTAATATGTCTTAACTCTTAAAACATATCAACATACCAACTAGAAGCCTCCACTTCCATGATCAAGACAAATCATCTTAGTTGATATGTTATAGTCTTCGCAGATGAAATGTCCAATTTCATCACCGACTACGAACTAAAATTCTGAGTTTACAAAGAACTTGTGATTTATATCTTCTGTAACTAAATCACATAAATCACATACTATGCATCTCATGGACTAAAATAATGTCTCATTAGTTTATTTATAGATAGTCTCATATAATTAATCTATTTAATTATTTATGACATGCCAATAAATTGGATTTTAAGGCTTTAAGGCATAAACCCCAACAGGGGCGACTAGGATTAGATATTCCTAAAATGTCCTCAATCCCTATAAATAGGATCCCTCTTCCTCTTGGACAAATAATGAACAAAGATGCACAAAAATCCCAAAAATTCTCTCTCTCTCTCTCTCTCTCTCTCTCTCTCTCTCTCTCTCTCTCTCTCTCTCTCTCTCTCTCTCTCTCTCTCTCTCTCTTAGAAATTTCTTTAGATTTAGTTTCTCCAACCCCCTCTCAAACAAAAACTCTAACCCTTTTCCACCATTTTTACACCTCCAAAGTTCTTAGGTAAGCTTGGTAAGTTTTGTGTTAGAGATATGGATTAGCTTTGTTCATAGCTACACCATTCTCTCTTTGTAAAATACATCATTCAATATATTGAAATGCTCTTTTCTTTTTATGTTGTTCATCTACTCTTTACTAATCTTTACATATTGTTCTATATCTCTCTATTTGTGTATTTATTGTTTATGCTCTTTATACTCTTTAAAGCTCTTTTTATACTTGTAAAAAATGTTTTCTACTCTTTTCTTTGTTGTCTTCTCCCTTTAATTTATGCATTGTGCCCTTAAGCTTGCTTTATCTTCCATATTCCCTTTCTCATGTGTAAAAGGGTTTAAGGCTACTAGCTCTCTAATTAGCACCATAAACCCTAGATTACCAAATAGCAATAGCTTGGGTAAGCAAACTACTGAAAAATGTGATTCCAAGAAAATAAAATAAAGCTTCTTAATGAGCATTTTTCAAAAGCCATCCTTTTTTCTTAAAATCAATCTTTTTCAAAAGAAAGCTTCTTCCAAATGGGCATTTTTCAAGCTCTTTATTTTCAAAATCTTGTTTGGTTCTTTTTCTTTACATAAAAAATGAATAAAAACTATGGTTTCCATTAAAACCATGGAAACTCTTTTCTCAAAAACTCTTTTTCTTAAATGGTTTTGATTTTTGTTTTGGGGAATCTTCTTCCTAAAAACATGGAAACTCTTTCAAAAAATAAAGTGGCTTTAATCTAAAACTCTTCCCCTTTAAAATATCCATTTTCCAACTTTTCTAAATTTAAGCGTTTTACCCAAAAAAGATTTATAAATAAAAAATAAAAACCCAGGATTCTTTGTTTCAAAACCTTTTTTTTTTTTTTTTTTTAAATCCATGAAAACCATTTTCAAGGAATCAAACTTTTTAAAAGTTAGATTAGGGTTTCAAAACATCTTTTTTCCAAACAAGTTTGTCTTTCCCTTTGTTTTTACTTCTTTTCCAAATGATTTTTGAGCTTAAATCACAATTTTACAAAAAATTATTTTCTTTACCATTTCAAAACATAAGACTAGATTTCCTTTGAAAGATGAACAAAAACCATGGTTTTCCAATAAAACCATGGAAACCCTTTTCTTAAGACGTTTCTTTTCTTTAAAATGATTTTGGTCCAAGTTTTGGGCTTCTTTTTTAAATGTTTGGAACTCATTATTTTAAGTGGCTTCAATCTTAAAACTCTTCATTCTTTCTTTTAAACCAATCTTCTCATTACATAAAAATGAACAAAAACCATGGTTTTCATCAAAACCATAGAATCCCTTTTCTTAAAAAAAAAAAAAACAAATTCTTTTTCCTAAATAACCTTTTTTATAATTTAGGTCTCTAAAAATACTTTTTCTAAATAAGCTTATATTCTTACTTTTACAAAAACTATTTCTCAAATGCAACCCATTTTCCAAATGTTTTAAAACCAAGTTTTGGGAAAATTTATTTAAAAAAGTTTGTTGATTCTTTTTCTTAAAAAAGGGGAGGGTAAGTTTCAAAAAGGTTTTTAAGCTTTAAAAGTTCGATCTCTTTAGAGTCTTATACATAAAGATGCTTTTATTTTTAGCACCTTGTTTATGTTGTTTCATTAAAGAAAACCCCTTTTCAGAAAAAACTAAGAGAACTTTTTTAGGTCTTTTTCCAAAAAGAAGTTTAAAC
Source organism: Quercus gilva (assembly GCA_023621385.1). Lineage (NCBI taxonomy): Eukaryota > Viridiplantae > Streptophyta > Magnoliopsida > Fagales > Fagaceae > Quercus > Quercus gilva. Next base: position 29,107,042 of record CM042478.1, on the reverse strand, counting down.
CTTAGTTTCAAAATAAAATTATTCCAGAAGCCATGATTTCTGACGAAATTATTACATTTGTCTAGCATTAAAAGTGTGATTAGATACCGTTTATTTTGCTGAAACTGAAAAATTATTGTTGAAAGTACTGTAGATAAAGGTAAAAGTTAGTTGAAATAGTACAGTGAAGCCTATGAATAGTGCCAAAAAGTATAGTGAGACTTATGAATAGTAGCAAAAATAAACTGAGTAGTGAAATAATTTTAATTTTTCATTTTTTTTCCCAAACGCACACTATCTGTCCATCATCAACAAACTCTTCAATTTCACAACTTTTTGAACTTCTTTCTTTTTTCATTTTTTTCTTTTTCTAGTTCATATCCAACTCATCCTCAATCAACGTCTACAAATACGTTAATCCAATGCTTGATAATAAAACACACGAGGTGGAATTAACAAGGTAAATGTAAATAAACGCGATAATGCTTAGAAAATTCGCACACAAACTCATTACAAAATAATATATTATGGCAATTTGATCCACGTTATAAATACAAAGACAAAGACAGGAGTTGCACAATTATTAAGAAAATTTTAAAATTTCTTATGTAAGAAATACATTTTTCATTGAAATTAATATTACAAAATTGAGTGCTTTGACCTTGATTCCGTAGGCTTCAAATGGTGCAAGCAATTACCTCATCACTGCTTCATACTCGATGCAATTTGGTAGGAGAAATAATAAAATCATGTAACGATTTATTTAAGTTAATTCACCCCAACTATGTTCAATTTTCTATTCTTGATTCCATTTTCAAAGCCACAAACCTATTTTTCATTCTCGATTCCATTTTCAATCCCTTCCGCCTAGGTATTGTCAATTCATCCACGAACTCACACTAATAGTTTTGAAACTTGAACCATTCAATGAACCGTAAAAAGAAGAGGTTCAAAGATTCTAAAGTTGGACCAAAGTTGAACTGAGGTCAAACCATAATGATATCATAATTAATTTAATAATTATTTAAAATATAAATAAACATTAAATTAGTAAAAAAAATAGAAGAAAAAAAATGAGTATAATAGTTCAAATAAATATAAATATTTATCTTTCAAATATTTTCTTTTATATATCATAACTTTCATAAGGAAAATAAGAAATATTAAACTCTAAACAAACATAAATAATTTTTGCTAGGGCTTAATATTATACTCCTTTTATAGGAGCTTGTGTCTAAATTATCTTAAATCATTACCAAGCCCATTTGACTACCCAATAATTTGTCCTGCCCAAGCCCATTTGACTAGTCAACCATTTATGAAAAATTTTGACAGCAAGTATTTCGTGGGTGACAGGAAAGCAAGTTATCCATCATGCAGAGTGGAGTCAATAGACCAAAAGACTCCAGAGTACAAAGGCAAAAGCAAAACGCAAGGGGAGAGAAAAATGCAAAAAGAACGATCGCAAAAAAGTAAAAAACACAAAGATTAGAGAAGAATGTAGAAACAACCGTCGGCGAAAACCATGATAGAGAGAGCGAGAGTGAGAAGAAGAATAAGAAGAAATGATGGTGCAATCTGAAGGTCTGAGGTTGCAAAATAAAGATTCAACAATGGCTGAGCCTATAAGTATCCAAAAAAGGAAGAAAGAAAAGCTTTGAACTGAACCCGCGAGAATCGTCCAAGGTTTTCAAACCCGGGAAGTTCAACCGTGGTTCGCACAGTTCATTGCCTTTTCTGTATATGCCAGTTTTTAAAGTTAAAAAAACCATTTTGATGGACTGTTTCCAATTAACCCAGTCAAACCATACGGTCCGAGTTTCTAAACCACACTCACACTAGGCGTCCGTTTGGAAACAGCTTATTTAGCGAGTTTCTAAACCACACTCATACTAAGTGTCCATTTGGATACAACTTATTTAGCTGAAATTAAAAAAAAAAAAAAAAAAAAAAAAATTACTGAAAGTACTGTAAATGTAAATAAAAATAAAAGTTAACTGAATAGTATAGTGCAACCCATAAATAATACCAAAAAGTGTCATGAGACCAATAAATAGTAACAAAAATAAGCTGAAATTGCAAATAAGCTGAAATTTTCAACTTGTCCCAAACGGACACTAATTATGGGGTAAAAAGTTAGATGAAGTGTGATTGGATGGCAAGATTTAGGTACGTAAATCTGGATTTAAGTAATTAAATTTCAAATATCTTGTTTAAATAGTTTTAAAATAGGCAAGAATTTGAATTTGACAAAGCCATCAAGAATTTTTAATCTTAAAATCATTAAAATTTAAAATAGCTTTTAAACCCATATAATTTTACATATCCATAAAACATACTTTAATATTTATAGATTTGGAATTAATGCATTTCAAATCCATCACTTTAAAATTCAAATTTAATTCAAATTCAAGTATCCAAACACAACCTAAATGTTCAATGGAAATACTACATTATATATCAATTTTCTGTTTGATTGACTAAGACACTAAAAAATAATCACCTATCTTCCTACATTCTCATCTTTTTGTTTGTAAGAAAATGTGTGATACTACGGCTGTGTTTATTTCAGGTGAGAATGAAATTTAGAAAATATTTTACACCCTGATGTATGTTTGGAAGCACATGTAAAACTCGGTCAAACTGAAAATCATTTCCTTTGACCGTAAGATCTTGCCCTTCAACTGTAAAATCATTTACACATTCCATTTACCTTCACACCAAGTTTTACGAACTAAAAACCAGAAAAGAGAGAGAGAGAGAGAGAGAGAGAGAGCACTTAAAGGGATAGTGAACCCGAAGAGAGAGAGCTTGAACCTGGGACAATCTCATCACCGCCACCTGCTCATAATCGCTGCCTGAAGTTCGCCGTTACTGCGATTGATGTGTGTAATCTCGTTCTCGTCGCTGCCGCCCTATAGCTCGTCTCTTCCACCTCTCTCGATCTCATCCCCATCGTCGCCCTCTAGATCAACCCACCCATGACCGATCTCAACGTGCCAAAGCAAAGAGCTATAGTGCCACAAAAGGGAGTTGGAGAGCTGGAGCAAGATGAGAATAAATTTGATCATGGGAAAGTTGATACCAAGGAAGATATTGGCGTTCTTGCAATGGAGATCACAAAGGAGTAAGGCAAGCATAAAATTGATCTTGGAAAAACCAAGATGAAAGAAGACATTGATGTTACTACCATAGGTCAATCCGAGAAAGGTTTCAAGTTGGATATTCCTTTGGTTATTGATTTCATCATTCCAAATGAATTTAATGATATGATGCAAAAGAAAAATTCTTTTTTCTTGGTGATTCCAAAGGTGATTGAAGAGTTGGTGCAAGTTTGAAGATCCTTATACTTCAACACTTTAAAACTCAAGATCAAGTTTCTTCCAACCGGAGGAGTATGATAGTCATGGAAGATTAATATGCTATTACTTTGCAAATTCACCTATTCAAGAATTATTTTATTGGATTCTCATGTGACTTCCTATTGAAGTGAAAGTAATGCCCTTTTAATGGTCAAAGTATGAGTCTTCAAGGGTTAAAACAGTTTTTAATTTGGGTTTTTATTTTATTAGTTATGGTCAGTTTGATATTGAGGGGCAAATCTGTAATTTCTGCCATTCCTACGAATTAAGGGTATTATGGTAATTTTGTTGAGTTTAGAATCTTCTAGGGTTTTAAGTATCTTAGGTTTATTTACTTTGGGTCCAAGTTAGTATTTATTAGATTTTTATTAGTAGTCCTAATACTAATACTGGTAGGAATCATATTACTACTAGTACAAGTAAGAGTCTTTATATATATATATATATATATATTGTGCTCAATGTATTCAAAGAAGCAGAATGAGTTGATTAATAAAATTCAATGTTTTGAGCAATAGGCACGTTGGCCTTTGTTGTTTCTTTCTCTTTCTCTCTTTCTTTATTTTCTCTTCTTTCTTTCTAGGGATACTGTTTACGGATACTGTTTACGGATACTGTTCACAAGCCCATAAACAGCCCTAGCTTCTCTCTAATGCTTCTTCTTTCCTACCCTAAACCCACAACTAAAAGTAGACAAATCCCTAATTTGTCCCACATCACGAAACGAAGAGGAGGCCAACAGGAAAATAACAGGTTTCAGACACTAACTAATCAAGCAAAAATTAGTTCCAATTGTCCTTAAGAGTTAGGAAAAAAAAAAACCACCCTCTGTATGTCTCCAGCATTTCTCATGGGGCATGTTGACAAAATCTGTAAATAGACATGGCAGAAATGCATTCACTCGCAAAGAGACATGAAGACACTAAAGATAAAATCCACTCCTGCCCCAGCCCGCCACCCAGCCTCTTCGGTATCCCTCCCTCCCCCACCCCAAGTCCAGAAAAAGTCAAAATGCTGATAAGACTATAATAAAGTTTAGGCCCTAAACAAGCAAGTGCATAAATAAATAAGCAATTGAGCAAAATACTATTTCGGATTAGTTCCATAATATAAGATCAAGATCAAGTACAAAATTCCAGTGATCTACCCAGATTGAGTAACTGCAGGGCACAGTATAATACCCTAAGGAGTAACCAAATGTGCAAACTTAAATGAAAGCTTCTATAAAGAAAATGAACTCAACCCAACAGTTGCTTGGAATATTACCTGATATAAATCAATATTTGGATTTCACCATAAGTTTTAGCAAGGACTGTAAAGTGAGTCAGGCAATCTGCTCATACACAACACTGGAATTTTGATGCAATTCATCCCAGCAACATCTGGTTTCACACTTTCACTTGACCTTAAGGGTACCCTTACCTAACCAAAACAATTTCTTGGGAAGGGAAGCAAGAATAAGAAAAGGAAAAAAAAAAAGTATAAAAAAGGAAGAAAAATGGGGGGAGTAAGACACCAGGTTTATAACAAATTGCTAAAAAATATTGACAAACATTATCAGGAGAAAACATGTTTATTCCATACTGCATTAACCAACACTCTCAACAACTTTCAGAACTTGGATGGAAGATTAAGGACAGAAGCTTGCCACCATAAACAAACAAAATCTGTGATGACTGCATACCTCAATTTATATCAGAGAAAATCAATCCTGCCAAATTGAATGTCAGAAAGCTCCAATGAAAATCACCATGATACCTGCATGTGCTGGGGATTCTATCCTAACCCACAAAAAGAGGGGGAAAAAAGGAAAATAAAACAAAAAAAAAAAAAAAAAAAAATTTCTGAATGATTACAGTCCCACTACAAGAAATTTATAAGAAAGTGGAATCTATTATATCATCCACATCATCCAGTAAGTTCTCAATTTTTTTTTTTTTTTTTCTTTTTAAGAGTCAACAAATAGAAATTGCAAAAGAAAATGCAGGCCTAAGAGATAGATTTGACTAAAAGGAATGAGTTTAGAAAGAGACCAATAAAAAACATGTTTAAGAACTTAAATCACATAGCGATAAAATTCTTTACCTAACCTATATTGTAAAATTTCATTGGTGTTCAGATTCAGTATTTCTTGATAAGAAAAATTATATACATCCTAAAAGGTGCAGAGTGAATAATCCTTTAAATAAACATTTTAATCAAGAAATTCACTATGCAGTAATAGAAATAATAGTCCAACATACATCAAGCAGTAAAAGAAGCTCGCTACAAACATGCATGGCCGATTGTGGTTGAAAGCATGAAACTTCTTCAAATACTTAAACCACAGGAAGACCAGCTTCAAGACTATAGTCCCAGTCAATTCCATAAGGACCTGCAAAGAAATAAACAAACACAAAGCATATTTGTGAAGAGCAAACAACCGGCAGAAAATTCCGAGCACCAAAAGTAACATTAAGCAATCTTTCATGGAAACCAGACTGAGCCCTTTTCGGAGAAATTGCACCCATCACCCAGCATGAAAAATCTTGGAAAACAGCAACCCCATGGTCCACGATATACTTCTAGCATTGGTTTATATCTTCTATACTGAAGTCACCAGGAAACGTATCTGCCTCAGGTGAGATAGAGCTTCTCGGTTGAGCCTTCGGCATTGGGGAAATTGAAGACCTATCTCTAATCACAAACTCTGATTCATCATTAATGCAATCCACACGCTGGTTTGAGCCAGTTCTGTCACTATTATCCACTTTGGCTGACTTCTCACAATTATCTCGATCTTCCATTCCTGTAAACCAGGGGAGGGGAAAAAAAAAGGATATAGAGCTACTTTCAGCATCATTAACACTGAAAAATCAATTATTGTTTAGGTTTATAGCAATTACTAGCTGTACCTAGCTCTATATGCTCAGTTGAAGATGCTTCATGTTCCCTTAGCTCCTCTTCAACCAAGGAGATTCTACAACTTGGTAAAAATGAACCTCCACCTTCGCTGGTAACATTTGTCAAATATGCCTTTTTTGGATCCTGGTCATATTCAATTGCCATATTTTCCACCACCAATTCCTTTGAGTTACAATCCTCAGGTTCTGAAATAAACATCCCATTATCATTCATGCTCATCAAATCCTTCAAAGTGGAACCTGCTTCCTCTTTCACATCTTCTTGATGCTTTGATATTTCATAACTGTTTTCATCCCTCCCATCATTGGAATTAAGTTTCCCTTCAGCAAATTCTGACCTAGATAGGCTTACATGATTTGATTCATTTTCCTCCATACTTATCAGTGACAAACTACAGCCTCTACAATGCTTATGTTCTGCAGATATTGAACTGGACAGTGATTTCTCATGATGTTTCGATTTTTCAGCTCTACTTCCCCCTATTCTATTATAGGAGTGATGCTTCCCTTCAGCAGAATTTGACCTAGAGCGCCTTCTGCGTTTAGATTTACCAGGGGATGACCCGCTTCCTCTATGGTGCTTAGCTTCCACAGACACTGACCTTGACCGTCTTCTGTCACGATGCTTTGATTTTCTGTTCCTGCTTTCATCCACTTTTTCCTTGGAGTGTCGCTTACCTTCCACGGACCTTGATCTGGACTGCCTCCTATCACGATGTTTAGACTTCTCATCTCTTGTTTCATCTACTTTCCTGTGATGCTTCCCTTCCAAAGACTTTGACCTGGACCGCCTTCTGTCACGATGTTTTGGTTTATCATCTCTAGATTTGTCTAATTTCTCATTGGCATGGTGCTTTCCTTCTAAAGACTTTGACCTGGACCGCCTTCTATGTTTGGATTTATTTTCATCCATACCTCTTGGGGTTGACCTGCTGCTTTTATGAAGTTTATCTTCTCTAGATAAGGACCTGGATCGCCTTCGATCATGAAACTTAGATTTTTCATCTTGAGGCTCCTCTGTTTTCTCACCAGACAGATGCTTACCATCAACAGATTTTGATCTAGAGCGTCTTCTGTGTTTTGACTTGTTTTCATCAGCAATTTTTGGAGATGACCTACGTACTCTGTGATGAGTTGGTGATCTTGAACGAGCACGAGATGATTTCCTTGCTCTATATGGTGAACTTTCTGGGTGACGTTTTGGTGAGACTGAATCAGCTCGGTATGATTTTCTTGTTAGAGGGCTTGCACTCCTGCTCCTATGTCTTCTTGAAGCAGATAAATGATGTTCATGTGATCTTTCTGAATCTCGCCTTCTAATTCTGTCACTGCCATCCCGAATGTCTCGATATGACCACCATTCATTGTCATAGCCAGACTGATGGTGAGATCTCAATGGTGATCTAGATCTACGATCCCTAGGGTGGCGGGATGGAGGTGAGTAAGAACGAGACCTCCGCTTTCGACGATAAATGACTGGTGATCTAGACTTTGACCTTGACCTTGCACAAGTAGTGGATGGCGATCTGTAAATTAGAGTAAAATAAATAAACAACTTCTTAAGAATCAAAATCTCGAAAAATAAATAAATAAATAAAAGATGCCCTTAGAATTAAATAGAACAACATAAAATTGTACCACAATTATCTTTCAATCCTGACTCTATCAAAGTAATCAACATCTTACGCCAAAAAAATTTATCTTCTTCCAATTTTCTACACTTTAACCAATTCAATCAATAGCCAGACCTCATTTAAGATCTTAACCCTTATTAAAACTATACTTACTTTTAATAATATAAGTTTAAAGGCAGAAAGCCAACGATAGGCTCTACCAGATATATCTCCATCATAATCTTAGAAACTTAGGACAAGTACAAGAAAAGTTTAGCTCAAAGAAGCTATGAAATTTAAAATAACACTACAATCCTAGATCAAGTAGTCAAACATTCAGAGGAATATTAATACTATTAATAAGACCACCGATAATAACCACTTCTTAATCATCTTCATTTTGAATCTTACGCATTCCTTGATCACAGTTCACCAGCCTCAATTAGACCCTCTCTTAAAGCCATAGTTTCTGTCATAGGCACAAAGAAATTCCATCTACAACCCTAACCCATCACTCCCTTATTTAGTGTCCAAACTCCCATTGAAGGACCAATTCCTCCCCATTACAGCACCATAAAACTTAAATTTCCTGCTAAATCAATTTGATACCTTTCTACTTTCCTGCATAATTACAAACTATAAATGCATGTCTTTCCTAACCTTTTCACCGTAACCTCTGAAACATTCGAATCTCAGAAATCCAAAAATTCCTCCAATGCAAATTTTGTTTACCTTTCCACTATTAATCCTTTACCATTACCATCCCCCACTAAGTATATAACGCTAAAGCCTCTATCTTTCATCCTTCAAACAAAAGACTAAAACCCTTTTTTTTTTTTGGCAAAATACAATTCACACCCTATAAGTTTGGTGAATTGTCACTCGAGTCCACTAAGTTTAAATTTTGTCATTTAGTTCACTAACTTTGACAAAGCGATCATTTTAGTCTTTCCGTCATTTGCCTTTTGAAAACGGCGTTAACTCTCTTAAAATAATGCTGTGTCATGTTTCTAACATTAAAAAATTATTTAAAGATTATGTTATTCATTTAATTAAACCAAAAAAAAAAAAAAGTTTCAAACTAACCCCCCCCCCCCCCCCCCACCACCACCACCACCACCACCACCATGAATGAAGAGGATCGGAATTTCACAAGCATCACCACAAACAAATAGCCTTCAATATTCATTCTAAACTTCAAAACTTCTAAAGCATCCCGTTGTCATCTTCCTTCCTAATTTTTACAAATAAATCTGATCCACTCCACCGCCCTTCTTCACCTGGGAACCAATAGATCATAGGATTAAAGAAATGGTTGAGCTTCAAAGCCTGACTGATTAAGATTCCAGCAACCTCAACCTAATCATTTCAAGAGAACCAGCTCTAGTTTCTTTCCAGTGACTATATGCTTCTTTAATTGTCCTCACAATTGCAACACAGCACTTCACAACACTTCTCTTTGCTGTTGTGTTTTGTCCAAGAAGATTTGATCCTGATGGCAAATCTGAGTTCCTTGGCATAGCAATTATAACAACTGTAAGCATCATTCTTTGATTAGGGATTCAGTGGCTTGATTGAATTTGGGTTTTGGAGGTTTGGCCGAGATCTACTGGTGGCTAGGCTGTGTCGGCTATGCATTTGATCATATTTTGTTTGGGATTTTTGTGATTCGGTGGGTCGCTTGTAAGGTATTGCAGTTGCAGAATTTGTAGGAGAATGAGATCTAGATCTTTCTATGCATTTTCTTATCAATTTGGGAAGATCGCAAATAGGTTGACCCATGGGTCTCAATTTGGATTTGTTACCTTGGTGCATTTTGCCATTCATTCATGTTGGGGAGGGTTTGAGATTTTTTATTTATTTAAATAAATGATTAAAATAAAATCTAATCAATTTTTAAAGTTACAAACGTGAAACGATGTCGTTTTAAGCAAATTGCCAACAGTTTTCAAATGGCAATGGCCAGAAAGACTAAAATGACCACGTTGTCAAAGTTCATGAACTAAAATGACAATTAAACTTAATGGATTGAAACACAGTGTTGGTAAATGTTGGTAAAAGTGTGAGGCACAGTTAAGCATGAGCCTAGGTCATTGTAATCAAAGCTGAGCCAGGCGCTCGCCTAGGTGCTCATGCGAGGCGAGTAGCCACTAAGGTAGTGGCGCCTTCACAGCTCTAAGGTGAGGTGCCTTTAATGAGGTGCTTGCCTTTGGAGCCTAGGCGAGTAAGGCAACACCTTAAGCCATGAAAAATGCGCTAAGGAGAGAGTCTCGGTTCTCTTTTTTTTTAGGCTAAAATGCAAAGTGCACCTTCTAAATTTGACAAAAATTCATTTCAGTCTACTAGCTTTATTTTCGTTCAATTAAGTCCTCTAAATTTCAAAGTTATTCAGTTCAGGCCTTTTGTCCAATTTCGTTAGAAAAATTGCCATTAAGTGTGCGTTTGGCTACCTATTAAAAAGCCAGCTTATTTTACTATTCATCTTATTTTTATTACTATTCATGGGCTCCGCTATACTTTTTGATACTATTCATTATTTTAGTTAACTTTTACCTTTATCTACAGTACTTTCAGCAAAAAGTTTTCAGTTTCAGCAAAATAAGCGGATTCCAAACAGACCCTAAATATGAAATTTATTTAATACTATTCATGAGTCCCACTGTACTATTTCAGTTAACTTTTACCTTTATCTACAGTACTTTCAGTAAAAAGTTTTTAGTTTCAACAAAATAAGCGGATTCCAAACAAACCCTAAATATGAAATTAACAAATGAAAAACAATGTTTTCTGAAAAAATTCACATAAAAAATCTATAGAATATTTTTATTAATTTTATAGATTTTTTCATGTGTAAATAAATTTTTTTTTAAAGGAAATTTTTTAACAAAATTGGATAGAAGGCCTGGATCGAATAATTGAAACTTGGACTCAATTGAATGAAAGTAAAGTTAAAGGACTCAATTGAATTTCAGCCAAACTTATAAGGTGCAATTTGCATTTTAGCCTTCTTTTAATTTTAAATTTTTATAGAGGGTTGTTGCAATTGTAAAACCTATTATTAGATTATTAATTTAAAAAGACATGTTATAAAAACTATTGTTAGTTAAATTAAGTTACAAAAGTTTGTTGTAACACTTATTATTAGATTAATTAATTTTATATAAAAGCTTGTTGGAAAACCTATTGCTAGAATAACTAATAGAGTAGAGCCTAAACCATGTTAAACATATTTTGAATTAATTTGATAGACCTAACTTCTTCATACAACACATTGAAAAACACTTCATTATGATATTTCAATACACTAGTTACATCTAATTTAAGTTCTATAGGTATAATAAATATATTAAGAATTTGGCAAGCGCCATTTTGTCACCTTAGGCCTCAGGAGAGACAAGGCCTTGGCGCCTTATGGTTGCCTTTCACCTTTGACTACCTTGGCCTAGGCACAAAGCGGAAGTGATTGAAGTGAAGTGCACATTTCTTAAAAAAATGTAATAAACTTAAAATTAATTATTAATGGCAATACAATAATCATATAAGTTAAAATATAACATTTTATATCATTCTCTTGATCGCTTATTCACTTATTGAGTAATAATCAATATAAATCTACATGCACAATTCATTATAAGTTCAACATCAACTACTATTTCTTTTTTATGAATAACGACTTTATTAGAGAGCAAACCATACAGAACAACAAACTTCCTTCCTAATAACATCACCAAAACAGGAAGGGCAACCACCCAGCACAAAAGAACCCAAACTTTAAAATTAGGGAAAATTACAATTTGCCCACATGTAGTTTGGCCGAAATTTAAGTTGCCTACCTGTGATTTGAAATTTAACACTTTACCCGCCTGAGGTTAGCTCAATTAGATTTCTATAACTCACCTCTATTAAAAACAAAACCAAATATGTAATTTTGCTCCACTTTTATATCTCTCCTCCAAAAACACAAAAAACATAAAAATACAATATCAAAAACTATCCATCGGAATACTTGCATCATGGAATTTCAAATCACAGGTAAGCAACTTAAATTTTGGTCAAATCTCAAGTGGGTAAAGTGTCAAATTTTAAACCACATGTAGGCAACTTAAATTTCAGTCAAACCACATGTGGGTAAGTTGTAATTTGCCCTTAAAATTACGAGACCATTTGACTAAGGAGACCATTTGGCTAAAGTGTGGGTAGCTAAGTTAGCTTGCCTAGGAACCCAACATTAACTACTAAGTAACTAAATATTAAATAATTATCACAAATAAATTAAATCATACATTTTTTCCATGAATAAATTTCAGGACTCAACAATCTTGGTACCAAGCAGAAAAGTCAAGGGTATAGGTAAAGGTGGAAGGGGTGGGCTTAAGTGTATAGTAAAATACCATAAAATTGACTTTTATATACCAAATCAAGTTTATTTCAATAGTATTAAGATCAGATGGCAAAAATTCATATTTGGTTCATTTTTTTTAAAATTTTAAGAAGCACAAAAGGTAAGCTTTGAGCTTATTGAAAAAAGCTCCAAAAAGAAAGCTCGCTTTATGCCTGCTTCTTCAAATGCGCCTCACTTTAGATGTGAAAAGTGAGGGGGCTTTGGCGCTTTGCACTTCCCACTCAAGTGATTTCAATAAAATTTTTGTTATTTATAAATAAATAAAAAATAAAATAAAGAGGTTTGGGCATTGTCATTTCAGCAATGCTGGTAAAAGTGCTGGGACTTCGGCAACGCTTTGCATTTCCCGCTCAAGCACACTTTTACCAGCATTGCTGAAATGACAATTCACCAAACCTTTTTTTTTCTTAAATAACAAAATTTTTATTGAAATCAAAGCAAACCCAAAGTACATTGGGAATGTACTATGGGGGCAATACAATAAAGATCTCAAATACAATTCACCAAACTTAATAGGGCATAAATTGTATTTTTTTTTTCCTTCTCTCTTTTTTTTCAACAATAGCCTCCCCACATCAGTGTCATAGATAATAAGTTTAGGATTGAAGCAATCCATACTATATCAGTCCAATTCTTGAACCCATGCTCAACCCATTTGCCAAAGAAACTTGATTTATCAACCCCAACCCAGACACAAACAGAATAGATTAATGGGATTAGAAAGACAGTCGAATTTGTCACTGGCTGGCAGGTTGGACCAGAAATAGCCACCATATATTAAGGCCATAAATACGGTTTTACTTACATTAATAAGAAAATATCATAAAAAACTTGAATAAAGAAACAGTTTCACAAGCAAACCTAGTTGAAACCAAAGACATTTCCAGTTAAAATACAAGCTCATAAAGAAGATAAATAAAAGCATAACTTAAATCATCAATTTCAACCAAATGAATACGTAAAAAGATGGTTTTCTCTATATTTCCACCAGAATCTAAATGCCAATTTCAGGAAAAAAGTAGACTTTGTGAAAACTTTGCATCATGATAAACAGAGGTTTAACGTGTCCAGCATAATGCCTTTCCAAGTTTGACAATTCAAAAGCTTAAATATAATCAGTAATATTCTTAAAGAAATTTAGAAAATGTAATGCACCTTGATTTTTGTTTCACTTCATTCTCTTCATTTCCAACTCCATCAGCTTTTAATTTCTTACTTATTTCAGCAGCTCTCGCTGCAGCTAACTCTGTTGCTGATTTCATTGTTGCAGCTCGATTTGCTGCCTGTTGTGCAGTCATAGTTTGTTGCATAAGCAAAGCCTGCTGGAATTGCATCTGCTGCATGGCAACAGCTTGCTGCATCATCAGTGGAAGAGAAGAGGAAGCCAGTGGAGAATTCAAAAGAGCTGGTTTTTGTGGAAGAGATTTTGCCATTTCAACATTCAAAGGGCGACCTCCAACATCCATATTATTCAATGCCAAAGCCGCAGTTGCTTCTTCAGGTTTTAAATACTCTATGTAAGCAAAATGTTTTGAATCAGTGATGGTACATTCAACAACTGTGCCATAAAAGCTGAAAAGTTGTTTGAGCTGTTCCACTGTAAGAAGTGGACTAAGGTTGCTAACTTGAAGTGTTTTCTTCAGTGCATCAGACTTCCCAGCTTTATCAGGTGAACCTGACAAGGAAAGAAACATTCAGTGGTAAAAAGCTGATGAAGAATAACAATAACAAAAATAATTATGCCATTAGGAAAGCCACAAACAAGAGTACCCACATTCTCAAACAAGGGTAAACCAGAAGCAGCATGAGATGAAAGAAACTAGCAAACATTAAACCATATGGTATACACGAGAACGTAAAAAAAGATAAAATACCAGATGATTCTTTTGCTGACTGAGCTTGTGCTTGCACCTGAGCTGCATGGGCTTGTAGGGCTTGGGCAGCAACAATTGCCTGAGCAGCAGCCATTGCAGCTGCAGAGGGTGCCATAGGAACTTGACTGACTGTCCCCATTGAGGTCGTTGCAGCTAATGCAGTCATTAGCAAGTTGTGAGGCGGGTGGTTCAACTTACAATCAGTTTTGGCACAACGACCATTTAGGTATTCTCGACAAACTTCCCCAAGAGATGCACCGATTCCAGGCAAAATAGCGCCCCCTGAGGCACCAGGAACAATGCCTGGAATCATTCCCAATAATCCTGGGAACGCCCCTGAAACAGACCCTGAATAGTTTGGCATATTGGGCATGGTTTGGTTAACTAGATTTGGAAATGTGGATGCAGGAGCCAAACCCAGCAGTCCTCCACTACTGGTACCTGCATGATAACAAATCAATTTCTTAAAATTAGCCATGTAGGGGTTGACTTGTAAATAAATCTATATGTTCAGTCAAGAATATAGCTAATGAAGCATAGAAAAATGACACTGGGGAAATTAAAGACAAAAAAAATTTTCCTTGGTTTGAAATCACTAACCATCCATTAAGTGGTATTTTTCTTTTTTCTTTTTTCTTTTTTAACCGTTTGCAAAACCTTTCTTCTTCTATTACCTTTTATTAAATTTTTTGCCTTCAATTTTTTGTTTGATTACCCTTTTCACCTAGGGGAAAAAAAATGTTTTCATGTGAAAATCAAACTGAGCCATGTGATGTGAAGGATTAAAAAACTTCACATATAAACCAGAAATTACTCATACCATTCTATAATTTAGAATTAGATGACAACGCATAATGTATAATTTTATCATTAAAAATATAAATATATATTGTTTTGCATTAAATAATAACATTAAAAGAAGAATATTCACTGAAGTCAGGTTATGCTTAATTAAAAGAGAAAATATTCACATATCTAAATTATAAATGATAACGATGATGATGATGATGATGATGATAATTACCTGCACTGAAAAACACCGGGAAGGGGCTACCCATGATGGGTTTCCCATTGCACTCAATAGTAACCATATAATTCCCTCTTTTGGGGACAACATAAGTAACTGTGTAGGTCCCGTCGCCCATATCCTTGACAATCCCTTCTTGCTCCGATCCTCCAACACCAACCCCTGGTGACACCTTCACCTTAATCTGTGCTCCCCCATTGGGCACCTTCCTCCCATCAGCATCTTTGGTGACCACCATAAACGACGAGGATGCACACGCGGTGCCACCTGCTATGCCAGCCCCAGCGGCTGTGCACTTGGAGGGCTCAACGGGGCCAATCGGTTTGTTTGCCAAATCCTCCTCATCGTCCTCACCTTCTTCATCGGATTCAGTATCAGCCGATAAAGCTGGTTTCTTTTCATGATTTTTGTCAACATCTTTGAAAGTCGCTTCAAAGGCAGCTTTTGCAGCAGCGGCTTTCTCAGCCTCACTCTTCAGCTTCGCCTCTTCAGCTTGCTTCATCCATATAGGCTTTGCAAGGGCAGAGTTTCGATCCGCCATTAATTAAACCCTAGTTTCCACAAACTAACTACTGAGACTCACTCACACAAAGCAGCCTTCAGAAGATGCAAAAATACCAAAACCCTAATATAAAAATCAATCAAGCAAAGCCTCCATTGATACCGTTGTTCGAATCAGAGAAAGCACTTGAGAACCCTAATTTCAGTAAAGCAAAGCAATAACAAATATGAAAAGGAAATTCTCAGAATCAAAGCACGAACGAAAAATCAAAAGTCCGAGTAGATGGAGCAAGAAAAACAAAAACAAAAACAAAAACAAAAACAAAAAAATTGGAGCTGACCTGCTGGAACAGGAAGAGGGAGAGAATCAGAACCAGAATAAGATGCGAAGAAAGGTCGGTAGGAATGGTAGGGCGATTGGGCTGGGCTATAAGGGGGAGTGGAGGCGTTCTTGGGTCTAGGTTATATATCGGTTTTGGGACCGTGT
This sequence comes from Quercus gilva, assembly GCA_023621385.1. Classification (NCBI taxonomy): domain Eukaryota; kingdom Viridiplantae; phylum Streptophyta; class Magnoliopsida; order Fagales; family Fagaceae; genus Quercus; species Quercus gilva. Next base: position 29,090,894 of record CM042478.1, on the reverse strand, counting down.
TTTCTTTTCGTGAATTTTTTAGAAAATGAGTTTATTTGCCAAAAGTATTTTCTATAAAATTATGTAATTTTCTTATGTTTGTTTCTTTAAAAAAAAAAAAAAAAAATCTTATATTTGATTTTCTTTTATAAAAAATACTAAATATTTTAACATACACAAGAAAAAATGAGAGAAAGTTTTAAAGAAACTAATTTTTTATATTTGGTAATTACTTTAAATGAGTTAAAAAATAATTTAGGCGTAAATGCACTTTTAGTCTTTACATTTTGTACTTTTTCCATTTTGGTCCCTATATTTTATTTTTACCATTTTTAGTTCCTAAACCAATTAACGCATGACATTTAAATTCTTACCATTAGTCAACTAACGAAAAAAACTGAGGTAGCAGACAGAACACCCTATTAACTGACATGGCGCTGACGTGGCGATTAAAATATTATTAAAAACTATTATTTGGCATTTTTATATGTCACGTCAGCATTTTAATTTTTTATAAAAAGTCATGTCAAACAATTTAAACCAAAAAAGAAAATAAATTAAAAAACAAAACTTAAATTTTTTTTTTTATTTACTTTCATTATTTTTTTGTAAGAACTGAAGTTGTTATTCATGTTCTTCCTAAATCCATGAAATAAACCAATCTCCAACAAACCCCAAATCTAAATCCAACAACCAAATCTACTCCATCAAGTCCTGAAAAAACAAGAAATAAATCCAAGAAATCAAACCAAACCATAAATAAATCGAAGAAATAAACCAATAAACCCAATAACCAATTCAATCTCTAGCAAACCCATAAACCCAAAATTTTTCTTCAGAAACAAACACAAAAAAAAAAACCATAAAGTTTGTTTTGGCCTTAGCACCGCGGAACACGCAAGCTACAACGTCGTAGGCATGCACCACCTCTTCGGCTGTGTCAAAAGTGCCGAGCCAGACTCGGGTCTTCTTCCCTGGGTTGCGAATCTCAACTGCATAGCGACCCCATGGACACTTCCTCACGCCTTTGTATCGGATCTCCTTGGAGTTCGAATCTGGGTTGACGGAGCCAAATCTGTCTCTGGGAGCTATTTGTGTTTGTAAAAGTTTTGGAAATTTGGATTTGTTTGGAACAAGAAGTGAAAGAGTCAGAAACGGTGTTTGAGGAAAGGAAGGAAGTGAGGGTGTGGATTTTATAGAGGCAGGTTAGAAAGAGAATGTGTGTTTAAAAGCTGCGCTCCTTTTGGGCGATTGTTGTGTACAGAGTAAGCAGGATGTGGCTTCTGAAGCACAAACCAGTTGGGTTAGATTCAGAACATGGAGTGGTTTGTTTTTATGGGTATTTTTGTGTGTTTGTTTTTGAAGAAAAATTCTGGGTTTATGGGTTTGCTAGAGATTAAATTGGTTACTGAGTTTATGGGTTTATTTCTTCGATTTATTTATGGTTTGGTTTGGTTTGGTTTCTTGGATTTATTTCTTGTTTTTCTGGATTTGATGGAGTAGATTTGGTTGCTGGATTTGAATTTGAGGTTTGTTGGAGATTGGTTTATTTCATGGATTTAGGAAGAACACGAAGAACAACTTCAATTCTTACGAAAAAATAATGAAAGTAAAAAAAAAATTTAAGTTTTGCTTTTTAATTTATTTTCTTTTTTTGGTTTAAATTGTCTGACATGGCTTTTTATTAAAAAAAAAAATGCTGACATGGCATATAAAAATGCAAAACAATATTTTTTTAATAATATTTTAATCGCCACGTCAGCTAATAGGGTGTTCTATCTGCCATCTCAGCTTTTCTCGTTAGTTGGCTGACGATAAAAACTTAAATGTCACGTGTTAATTGGTTTAGAGACTAAAAGTGGTAAAACTAAAATGTATGGACCAAAATAAAAATAAAAAAAGTGCAAAATGTAGGAACCAAAAGTGCATTTACGCTAATAATTTATTAACTTCCCTTATTTAGCTTCCTTATTTAGCTTACAGATAAAGTTGTTTTTTTAAAAAAAAAATTAGTGAAAACCATCTCTAAAAATAACCATACTTTTTATGTTAACAAAATATATTTTCATTTAACTCATTTTTTGTAATGCTACCAAACACTAGAAAACACGAAAAACTAATTTTATATAAAGTTCTCCTTCGAAACAAACAAAGCGTTAATGACTGCCCAACTCTATCCAATGCCATAAATACCATTTTGGTTATATCAAACCCTTCGGTTGACCTATGATAATTTGACACGTAAGTTTTGCTGCTCCCAAAATTTTCCACCTAAGCAATTTATTTTTTTATTTTTTTACATTTTATTAATTATAAAGAAATAAAATATTTAAAAAAAAAAAAAAAAAAAAAAAAAAAAAAAAAAAACTCTCTCTAAAAAACAATTAGACTCTCAAAACATTCGACTCGTCTTTTGACTTCAAATGCAGATTGCCTCTCAAAACATTAGACTCTTTATCCTGAAGGAAGTCCTATTCTTGGGTACTTAGCTAGCATTTTGATCGAACACTAATGGCCCCCCAATTATTTGTCATGTGCATAGGACAAAGGCAATTGCTAAATCTAGGATTGTTTTCTCATTGTTAAATATTGACATTGAGCTCTCTGCTGAAAGGTTAATGTTTACTTTGATGGGGTTGCAAAATATTTTAATGCTCCTATAAGGCTTGCTTTTTTGTTCTTCAGAAATAAGTTTATGACCGCAGGTGTAGTTCTTTTACACTTGCAGTTACATGGTGGGTTATTCAATCTGTTCTCTTTTTTCAATGTTTCTTGAAGTTCATGTTGGTTGAAAATTTGATTCTTATTACTTTTAATTGTTTTGCCGACAAGGAGTTGGCATTCTATTATCTGGGTTATTTGGAACTATAAATTGATCCTTTATATTTGTGTAAGATTCTTAATAGAGAACAACTATCCTACAATTTAAACAATTCAGAAACTACAAAATGAGAACAGCCCATGTATTTACCGGTCTTTTCCTTTATTCTCTATTGTTTCTTGCATATTCTTTGGTAGTATTTTTCTAGAAAGAATATGAAATTGGACCTATTTATGTCTCTAAATTAACTTGACCTCCTATAGAAAATATGGTTTTGTATCTACTCTACGTAGATATTTATTTTAACATGTTCAAGTTTTAATTTAAACATTTTCCTTTTATCTTCCTATGTCTAACAGCATAGCTACAATTAGAGTGAGTTGTGAGGCCCAAAACATTGAAGAGTGACTTAATCTTCATTCTCCTAAAGTATTTTTTGCCCCAGTTGATGTAATAGTCTCACAATTAATTGCTTTTAAATTTGATGATTTTTCTACACAAACCCAATGGGCTATTTTGTTCATTGTTACTAATCTTGACTCAATTATGTTTAAAATCCTAAGCTCCTTGATGTGTGGCTCTAGCAACCTTTCATATGAAAGTCCATAAACTTTGAAATTTTAAATTAATAACATAAATCAAATTTATTTTTATGTCCTTCCCATTCTTCTCTCTCATTTTAGATAAAAAAAAATTTTCTTGGAGAATGATTATAATCAGTATGGCAGATTGCTTATAGCCTTGCATTGTTGTTGACTACAAATATTCTTTACATAGGCTACCAATGGACTCTAATTAGTACATTCACGTATTATATGAGGTTGGTTTCTTTTAAACCCTCTCCCTCCCTCTCTTTTGTGCCATTGCAAATATTTATTTATTTATAAATAATGATTTTTGTTTGGTTACTAAGAACGTGTAGCAATAGAATACATTTGAATGGTTTTTGGTTTTTAGTTAGATTGGTTAGGATACGGGCATCTTCTTTAAATAGCTATTTGGGCTCCCCCCTCTCCCCCCCCCCCCCCCCCCCCAAAAAAAAGGTTTTATATGGTTGCAGAAGGAAACCAAGGAATGTTGAGGCTAAAGTTAATCTTTCAAATTAGAATCTCAAATAAATTATATTGTTGGTTATCTTGGTGCTAAGAAACAACAAATTTGAAAGTCTTTATTGGATGTCACGAAAGAGGCGAAGAAAGAGAAGAAATATTTAAATTTTTACAACATTATTATATTGTATGCATGAGATCTCTTTTGTTATTCTTTCAAAGTTTTACACTGTACTACTAAAATATGTGGTGATTATTGACAACATCATTGGCATTGGGAAAACACCAATTTGAATTTGAAAATATATAACAAACTCTTGGAGAAAAAACACCATTGTCTAATCCTTTAAGCAATTTAGATTCTAATTTAAAAGTGGTTTGCATATTCTAGTCATTTTGAAAGGGTGTTGGTGATTTTGCTTTAAATTACTAGGACAGTTATTATAATTGAAGGGGTTGCTGATATTTCCTAGAAGTATGAAATGTTTGGTTTATCATCGATAAAAGGTAGATAACTCCATTAAATTATGATCCTATGTTCATGGAGGAAATGAGAATAAGAAGACAAACATCTCATGTTTGGTTGGTAAGGCTAAGGTAACTAAGGTTCTTGCTTTGTTTCTAGCTCAACCATTATTGCTTTAATAAAATCATCTTTTGTTAATGACGAGTTTCACGCACACAGTTGCAGAACCAGTTTAGGACTATAAGGTGTTAACGTTCATTGACACAATGACAAAACAATAAACCATAGAAATATGGACTACTATGCAAATGGACGAATGTCTGTACAATGACAGATGTGCTACAAAGTGTTCATAACCTAGTTTCTACCTTAGTTAGCTTCTCTTTTGTTTGGGTTAGGCGATCTTGTAATGTTCCTGCACATACTATTGCAAAGGTAGCTTTAAATTCTATTTGTTCCTTTTGTTTTGGTCGTGATAATTTGCCAATGCCCCTAAGGCTTTCTTGTATGGCAAATTTTCCTGTTGTTTCTTCCCTTTTTTTAATGCTGTTGAAGTTTATCAACCACAAAAAAAAAAAAATTTGACTTGCATTGATAATACCTACTTTTTGTTGAGGACCAAAATGTGACAAGGAATCTCATTCCATGAAAAGCAAGTAAAGACCATGGGCCTTAACAAAAGAAAGCCCAGCTCATGAAGTTAAGAAGGACCATGAAGGCTCAAAGGCTCAAAAAGAAGGAAAAAGAAAGAAAAAAGTAAAAAAGAAAAGGACCCAAACTTAGGTTACGAGCGGGATCTCCATCAACCAAGAAGAGGATCCTTTGAGAGAAAGCCTAGAAGATCCTGAGAAGGACGTGGACAACTTAGAAGATCCAAAGAAGGACATGAGCAACCTAGAAGATAGAACAAACCACTCACATGTATCCTTGAAAGAATGAAAGATTCGTTAAATGTCCTATTGAAATCAAGAGGTAGAGAGAAGTGAAAGGGACAAGTAGTGTCCTTGGGTTTAGTACCTGACGCAGGAACCGAGGGATCTCGGTCAAGGTAAAGGACATGCAGCAAAGAGGAAAGGTGGTCAGGAGCCTTTTTGGTTACACCATTAGCAAGATGGGATTTGTCCCCTTTTTTGAAAAAGGCCAAACCAAGAAAAGTCAACATCAAGGACCTCGGACCTTGATGAGTCCTTTTAAAACCTTGAGAAGAGGACCTTAACTGACACATGGGAAAGTCAAGGTGTATGTTCAAATTTTGTTAGGAATGCTATAAGCATATGGATAATAATTGTTGTATTAAGATTTAATTAATTAGTTAGTTAGTTACAATTCCAAGCATGTTAATCACATTTAGCACATGTTGTAATTATTAATACACATGAAGAATAATAGAACCAATAGGATGAGGTCATGTGGGCCAATGAGATTAGAGCTAATCTCTTATATATATATATATATATGATTGTAATTCAACATTAGATATCAATGGAAGAATAATCCAATTTCTTAGTGCGTCTCTCTCTCTCTCTCTCTTAATCTTTCTCTATAGAGGGTAACTATCTCGAATTAAGTCAATTTCTCTACAATTCTCATCAATCCCCTTATAATTCATATCCATCCCCATTAGGAACCACCAAATTCCTAACATTTGGTATCAGAGTCGTCTATCTTGATATGGACGAATGCGACCGCAAAGAATTTTAGAAAGAATTACGACAAATAGTGAACAAAATTTCTGAGAATGTCAATATTTTGTATGAATCTCACAATGCCGTTTTAAAGAAGGTTAAGGCCTTGGCTGAATCTAACAAAGTCATGAATGAAGAGCTCTTAAGATTGCAAGAGGGTCTCGAGAACATAACGAAAGAGGAGTTACAATCTCTTGATTCAATGAAACTCGAAGAACAAATCAAGTTCCAAGAATCTACTGCTATTGTTGCAAGCCAGGATGTTGATTTTTGTGTCAAAGTGGATGATGATATACACGTACACGCTGCCCTTGAAGTTCAGTCCAAAGAACTAACAAAGAAGGTGATAATGATCTTCCAAGAACCATTTTTTGATGCACCAATGGAAGTTTCCATTCAAGAGTCTATGATTCAAGAATTGGCAATCCAAATGTCGGTGATCCAAGAATCCAAGATACAAGCGCCGACAATTTTAATGGTTCTAAAATCAAATGGGGTCTTGAAGATACAAGAACATTCTAAGGTTCAAAGAACCAATGAAACCTTGAAGATTGAAGAGCCATTGAAGGCTAAAGAATTCGAGCAAAGTTTGAAGATCTACGAAGAAGAAACCTTCATGTGCACAAGACCGCTTGTCAAAGAGAAATGCATGAATATGGTAATCAAAATGTTACTAAGTATTGGTCCACTGGAAGATCTCCTTTGATGAAGATGTTTTTTCACAACAACACATTGTGGACAAGATGTTTTTAAGGGGAAGGAAATGTTAGGAATGTTATAAGTATATGGATAATAATTGTTGTATTGAGATTTAGTTAGTTATTTAGTTACAATTCCAAGCATGATAATCATATTTAACACATGTTAGAATTATTAATGCATATGGGAAATAATAGAACCAATAGGATGAAGCCATGTGGGCCAATAAGATTAGAACCAATCTCCTATAAATACATGATTGTAATTCAACATTAGATATCAATGGAAGAATAAACTAATTTCTTAGTGCATTAGTGCATCTCTCTCTATGGAGGGTTGACTATCTTGAATTAAGTCAATTTCTCTACAATTTCCTTTAATCCTCTTATAATTCCTATCCATCCCCATTAGGGATCATCGGATTTCTAACAGATTCCTAGCAAAAGTCATTAAAAAATCAACAAAACCAAATATCCTCTTTGTAACTCATGGACCAAGCCCATGGGTCTCGAATTATTAGTAAGGGAGAAGTGGTTTGGTCGGTATGAGAGTGATTTCTAGTAAAAGAAGGGTCTTGAAGTTTTCCCTTAATTAATGTATTTTCTTGGAATGCATGAACCAAAGGCCTAACTTAGTTCCTCCATATGCATGACATCTCCTTACAACTTTCTCTTAGTGTTCTTATCAATCAAATGTGTCACCCATTACATTGAATATCCCATCTATTCCTTTGACTTTGCAGGAAGATATCTTCCATTTATAGTTAAAGCAAAATAATTTTTTGAGTTATAATTTCCAAACTAAGCTAAAACTCTGCCCAAGGAACTCCTTCAGATTCTGTCAAAGGACATGGTTTTTCCCAGCAAACTGAGGAGATTCTCGCTTGGGGTACTAGACCATGTCCACTATAAAAGGAACACCAAAGCATAGCGAAAGTTGGAGGGGGAGGGGGAGGGGGAGGGGGAGGGGGGGGGGGGGAGGAGAGGAAAAGGAGGAAAAAGTTCCATCTAGGGGGGTTCTAGAGGTTCAAAAGGATAATTCTTAGAGTTTTAAGAGTTCAACAATGGAAAGAGGAGAGAAAAAGAACAAAACAAGAAAGCCAAGGAGGATTATTTCGTCCTATATCCATGAGATTATTCAAAATATCACTTAGCTTTCAAAGAAACATATGCATATGTTAGAAAATCTGATTTTGTATTTCATACAAAACACACAACGGAAGCAACAATTACGGATCTACTTCATTCACGAGAGATAACATGTAACCTTAAATTCTAGAATAAAAAATAGAAAGCGTACCTTAATGCAGTGAAATTCAAAACCAAACTTGAGAATACCTTTAATCTTCATCTCAATTCCATATGGTGCCCAAGAAGTGTGGTCTCTCAATCAGTCTTTTTGTACGTTGATTCTCAAAGAAAGTTCTTTTCCATGTAAAGAAAAACTGTTTTCTTATCTTTTCATCATACATACATACTAACTACCTTGATAGTTACTCTATTTAATAATTCTTATTAAATAAAAACTTATTATCTAATTGGACTAGTTTTTTGGGCCTACCCAATTGGGTTTTAGTTTATGGCTTGAGATGGGACCAAAGAGAACAAATAAGCTCTAACTCTAATGGGCCTTGGGCTTTTCTGTTAACTTTTAACAAATTTAAAGCTACCATTAATTATATTTAATACCACTATATAAATATAATTGCACTCTAGACCTTATTAATAAATTATATCTCAAGACTTTAATGATATCATATGACCCCTCCATGAAATATCCATAGTGAACAAAGTCATAAGGAATTGTCACTTTGTAAACAATTATCTTATCCTTGAGTATCCGATTTAATCTTTGAGTTATTCACATTAATTGAAATCCAATTTCAATAAATATAAGCTTTAGTAACTCTTTACTAAAGTGGGCGTCCGGGATAATTAGTTCTCATTAAACTTATCTCAAGGGGATATTTTATGTCTCTATGAAAAGAGATTATGGTTTCCATCTTGAGAATATGTGTTCCCTCAACACTACGTGTGGTTACCCAACATACTGAGGTTTTGATTGTGAATATTAGATCTCACTCCTAATATATCAAAGTAACCTACATTTCATGATCGGGTTCACTATCCTCTCAAGATTGAGAGTCTATGAAATTAGAAGTCGTGAGATTAATTATTCAGGTGACAGTTGTTGATTGAATAATTAATCTCACAGTAGTCCAGTTCAATATATCTTAACTCTTAAGACACATAAACACATCAACTAGAAGTCTCTATTTCCGTGATCAAGACAAATCATCTTAGTTGATGTGTTATAATTTTCGCAGATGAAACGCCCAATTTCATCACCAACTACGAACTACGTTTTGAGTTTACAAGGAACTTGTGATTTATATATTCTATGACTAAATTACATAAATCACATACAATGCATCTCAAGGACTATGATAATGTCTCATTAGTTCATTTATAAATAGTCTCATATAATTAAATAATTTAATTATTTATGACATGTCAATAAATTGGATTTTAAGGTATAAACCCTAACAATTTTCCACTTGCCCTCAAAGACAATTTACCATATATCCGACACTAATTTCCCTTTAGAGTATTCATAATCACTCTAAAGTAAGGTTTGGAAACAAGTTTCAGCCAAATTTATTACATAAATTATCTTTTCTACTACTACATCTCACGTACTCGTATCTCTCTAATGAGATAATACTTACGCTTAATGTGTATCTTCATCACCTAGGATGAACACATATCTTGAAGTCCAACTTCATGAATCACAATCAAACTATAAGTCAGTATTTGTACAATCAGTAACCATCAAATTCTCACTTTGGTAGACAAGTATATAATCCTTTATTCTCCTAAGATATTTGAATATATGCTTTACTTCCACTAAATTAAATGATCTTAGATTCAATTGATATTTACTTACCATACCCACCGCAAAATAGATATTTAGCACAATATATAGCATAGTATAAAGACTTCCTATTGATGTGGTATAAGGAACCGTCTTAATATGCTCTTCCTTTTATATGTCTTAGGACTATAGTCTTATATAAAGGAATTTCAAACTTAAAAGAAAAGAATATTTTCTTGAAGTATTATATGCTATACTTGACTAGAATCTAATCTATTTAAGCAGTTTAAGATAGATCCAACATCCTAATTTCTAAATTTTAATAAAGTTTAATTCTTAGGATGTGACTAGTCTTTCTCAAATATTTTATATCATATTGGACTAGACAACAAAAAAAATCTCATTGATGACAATAAGTTTACATTATTCTAAATGATTAGAATGTCATCAACATACATTAAGAAATCTATTATTCTATATAGCTTTTACACATAGAATGCCTTTTAATACTTGATCAAAATCAAACAACTTGATCAAAGATGATATTTTATGATTCAAATACTTGCTTTAGTACATAAATGGACTTTAAGCAACTTGCATACTAAAAGAAACTTTCTTAATATCCATTGTCATATTTCATCCAAATGAAATATAATGAATAAGAGCATCTAGATAGAGGCAAACTTAATTATTGGTGAAAAAAATCTTTTTATAGTTGAACCATTTCTTTCAGAATAAATCTTTTCACCACTAGTCTTGACTTTGAATGTTTGCACCTTCTAATCCATCAATCTTATTTTCTTGTAGACCTATTTGAAAACAATAGGCTTACTGCCATTAGGAGCCTCTACCAGTTCTAGACTTTAAATATAATTTAATTCTATTCACATAACCTTGATATAATAATCCATATTCATATCATCTATTGCATTTACGTAGGATCGATGATCAAATTCATATCCTTATGGAATGACTTCAAAAGTTTATTCTAAAAGTATGAATTTATTTGATAATCCTCCCACTATGATATTTTATCGGTGTAATAGTTATCTACAAAATAATGTCTTGTGATGTATTTAAGACAACCATCTCATTTCTAAATGTATTTTATAGTTGTCCTACAACAAATTCTGACATTTTTCTTCTAGAATAATTTACCTTTACTTTAAAAGAACCATATTCCTCCTTTATGTATGCACTGACTTAAAGAAGTTATTGGAACTTTATTCCTTTATAAAAAGGAGTCCTAGATCATATTATTTTCTAAATAGAATTCATAAATTGGGAACATAAAAAAATAATGGTTTTAAAAGATCATCTTTCACCAATCTTGAATATCATTTAGATTAATAAGATCTAGACATAAGTGCCAAAACATACAATACCAAAGGTTGGAAACTTTCTCTTTAAAAAATAAAACATGTAAATTTTCATCTAGAAAACAATCATGGACTATGCTTAGCTTTACCAAAACGGAAATACTTTCCTTCTGGTCATACTTTTAAGTCTAATTTCCTTTTGGCAACTATTAGGGCTACTTGCTTGTCCAACTGTTTGGTATTATAATTCCTCTTCTTACCACCCTTACCTTTCGATTTAGGTTAAGAGTTTGAATTAAATCATATTGATCATAACCTTAGTTTTTAGGATGTCTTCCATTGCGTAGAACTCACTCATCAATTTAGATAATATAAAAAGAATTTATTTTCAAAACAATTTCAATTGATCAAATGATTCTAACAAGGACTTGTGGATCATATCCATATGAGATTAACATTTAATCGCTACATCTAAGAATTCCAATTCATTTAAAATTAAAACATTTTCATAAAATGATATAGAATTGGAACTCCTTAAGCTTTGTTAGTACTCAATATGATTCATACCAAACATCTCATTTAGACTTAATATAAAATCTAAGTCTAGTACTAACTTTTCTATCTCATGCTGTAGCACAATTGAGATAGAAGCTAATGTACCATTTTAGCATTTCAATGGAGACTATGATCATATCATAAGCTATCTTTCATAAATGTATCATGTATAGGAAATTATGACAATGTTGAATCGAAACATAAATATGTACTTTAGCTCCTTTAAGGACCATGTCCAAAATTATTTCTTAATTAATGTGATTCTATTAAAATAGTAGTTAGAGAACAAAAATTTATGACAACTTTATTTTGAGACTAGGAACTTAAAAACCAGGACATTATCTTTTGCAACCACTACCATATAATATGGAACCCATAAAAACATATTATATTAGGTGCAACGACAATCTAATCCATGTTTATAATTCCTTGGTAGCAAGTATATTATAAACACCATGATTGATTGAGAATTGTTCTCATTATTAGTGCTATTATGATGACTCTTATCAATCGCTAATATGCCATATTAACTTTAGCCTCTAAGTAATAATGACATAACTCCTTTGGGAGGTTAACATTACACTTAGTCTAGTGTACACAATTATCTAGAATTATGTGTAGTCACATTTCATCTACTTTATAGTGTTTAAAATTGTAGTACTATGAAACAAAACACTATTCTTTGGGATCGCGGGGCATATACGCTAAGACGAGATGCTTATTCACACTACTTTAAACGGGTAAGTTCAATCTTGTAGTACTACGAAGTAAACACCCTCCTTTGGGATCACGAGACATATACGCCAAGATGAAGTACTTACTCACACTACTATGAACTGATAATGGAGGTCGTGAGATCCAACCCTTGTATTTCTCTCCCACTAAAAATTTTAAAACAAGTGGATTGTCCTAAAATCATTGTGATCTCATCACAATTTTAACCCTATACATCAAATGTGTTTAATTGTTTAAGTTCAATGTGATGTTACTAAGTCACGTCACAATAGCGTAATGAACATTCGCGCAACGAACATTCGCGCAATCACAAAGAAGTTTAATCATGTAATCTGTGAAGTAAATACCCTTCGCTTGGAATGCAAGACTCGATAAATTTAACAAAAGGGTTATTTCAGCACTCCCACTCTTTATTTGAGTTTTTCTTAAACAATTGTGATCCCATCGTAACTAATAACCTTACACTTGATAAATACTCTAATTTCATTAGAATCACTAACTAAAATAGAAGTCTTAATTTATATAGAGCTTTATCCTTAATTTACTAGATAAAGTATTCTAATCTCATTAGAAACTATATAACTTTAATTAGAATTTTAATCTCATTAAGAACCTCTAATTAAAATAAATTAAGGACTTTTAACCATAAAATAATTTAGGACTAAGAGTTCTATTTAACTAACATCTTTGATCTCATTAGGTCTTTTAATTAGATAATGATTAATAAATGTCCTTAACTTTTAAGGACTACAAAATTAATCACATAGCCTTGCTTTTAATCAAAATTTTAACACTTAGTCAAAAACAAGTGAAAATTCAAAATTTAGTGCCTTTGATCGGTCGAACCTTTTACTCGATCGATCCAAAAATGAAGAAATTCATCACAAAGGTTCTGTCTCAATCGATTGATTCTTGATTCCTGTTCGATTGATCGAAATCAACATTCGATCAATCGAAAGGAATTCTCGATCGATTGAGACAATGAAGAATTTCATCATGGAGTTTCTGCATAACTCGAACGGTTTTCGATTCCTCTTCAATCAATCGAAAAGTACATTCGATCGATCGAAAGGAATTCTCGATCGATCGAAACTCGCATAAATGAATTTTTTCAGAATTTTCTAGCAACCATTTTTGACATCTTCATTACTTTCTTCCATAAAAAATACCTTTTGATTTTATAAAAGAAGATTTATAGATCATACATTAAGGTTTTTGAATGTTTAAAATGGGTATGAAACACCCTTGAACGTTTAGACTCCAAAATACAAAATATAAATTTAAGCTTATAATCAAATAATTAATGTACGGAACATGAATATAAGCCAAACACAGAATTGATAAATAATATAAGCCAAATATAAACACATCCACAGCAGTAAATATAAGGCAAAGATAAAGGGAAGGAAGATGCAAACACACGGACAACACACGATGTGTTATCGAAGAGGAAACCGAAGCCCTCGGCGTAAAACCTCTCCACTATCCTCCAAGCGGTGAATAATCCACTAAAGAATGTAGTTGGGATACATGAACAGTAATAGACTCTCTAAGCCTGATCTACCCGATGTACCTAAGCCCTCCAAGCTTCTTGCTCCAACGAGGTTGCACCGAACCTATTTCTTTTTTAGCTTACCAGATTTCGCTATCAACCATAGCATCAACCAATAGACATTGGTTTCTTCCTAACTGCTAACCAAAAGCATCAACTAATCTTCTCACGAATATGGGTATGGTGAGAAAAGGATTTGGCTAAAGACCTCTCAAGGATGTAATAATGGAGATGAAGAGAGTAGAGGAATTTGAGGAGTCTCTAAGGTAAAGATTGTGGATGAATCAATCTTGTTTTTCTCTAGGGTTTCTCTCACAAAATTCTCTCTGGAAGTTCTCTTCATTTAGTGGGTATAAGGGTCTATATATAGTAGGGTGAGAAAGGAATGTGAAGAGTCAGTTTTTCCTAAACAGGGTGGTTTGGCGGCTTAGCCTTGCGATTGGTCTGAGTCACAAGTTCCAGCCGTGAGTTAACAGCCTGGCCATCCTGAGACTTTTGTCCTATAGTGAGACAGCTGGCGTGACCTTTCACCTTCCCTCGTGTGCTTCTCACGTGCCTGCAGTTGGCGGCTCCCAGTCGCAAGTCACCACGAGTTCTAGCCGCGAAACTCTGCATCTTTGCACAATCTTGAGCATTTCTTCACATCTTCTCACACACTACCCTTACAAGAATCCCACCTAAATACAGGGTTACTAATTGCTAAAATACAAGCAAATTTGGCACAGAATAAAGCCAACAAGATGGTTGATTAAATTCAACCTTACAGTTTTCAAGATCAAGATAAAGAACCCTAATACATTAAGAACACTATAAATCATAAAAACTTAATCTCAAAAATAACATCACGCCTATATTAATATATGTAATCATGAACTGATATCACAACACCAATGGTTTATATACCCGCACATGAATCTATACATATATTCATTTAAACCGATGATGTAAAGGCATATGAATGATGTCAAGCACACAATTCCATAGGAAAGGTTCTAGTGCTTCAACTTTTATATGATTAAGCATAACAATTATATTATATTTCAATAAACCTAAAAAACTCATTGGCAGTGTGCATCTCGAACCATGGCTTTTACGATACAAGTTCGTACCCATATATATATATATATATATGCGCCAAGCCACAGTATCAGAAACTTCAATCTATATATCACGTATATCAACCTCAGCACATAGGTTTATTGAACAGTAATTCTAAAACAAAATTATGCAGAAAAATTACTACAAAATTCTCAAATACTCACAAAACAAATTTCTTTAATTCTAAAACTCAATCACATGTTATACAAGCATGATATTGAAGACCGCTCTGATACCAATTGTTGGTAAATCTAGTTTTGTATCTCATACAAAACACACAGCGGAAGTAATAATCATGGATCTACTTCATTCATAAGAGATAACATGTAATCTTGAATTTTAGAACAAAGAATAGAAAGCGTACCTTAATGCAGTGAAATTTAAAACCAAGACTTGAGAATACCTTTAATCTTCATCTCAATTCCACATGTTGCCCAATAATTGTGGTTTCTCAATTAGTCTTTTTATACATTGATTCTCAAAGAAAGTTCTTCTTCTCCTTGTAGAGAAAAACTGTTTTCTTTTCTTTTCATCATACATACATACTAACTACTTTGTTTAATAACTCTTATTAAATAAAAACTGATTATCTAATTGGGTTAGCCTTTTGGGCCTACCCAATTGGGCTTTAGTTTAAGGCTTGAGATGAGACCAAATGGAACAAATAAGACTCTAGCTCTAATGGGCCTTGAGCTTTTCTATCAACTCTTGACAAATTCAAAGTTATCATTAATTATATTCAATACCACTATATTAATATAATTGCACTCTAGACCTTATTAATAAATTATATACCAAAACTCTAATGATATCATATGATCTCTCCATGAAATATCCGTAGTGAACAAAGTCATAAAAAATTGTCACTTTATAAACAACTATTTTATCCTTGAGTACCCGGTTTAATCTTTTAGTTATTCATATTTATTGAAATCCAATTTCAATAAATATAAGCTTTAGTAACTCGATACTAAAGTGCGCGCCCTGAATAACTAGTTCTCATTAAACTTATCTCAAGGGGATATTTCGTGTCTCTATGAAAAGAGATTATGGATTTTATCTTGAGAATATGTGTTCCCTCAACACTACGTGTGGTTACCCAACATATTAAGGTTTTGACCGTGAATATTAGATTTGACTCCTTATATATCAAAGTAATCTACATTTCATGATCGGGTTCACTATCTTCTTAGGATTGAAAGTCTATGAAATTAGAAATCGTGATATTAATTATTCAGGTGACAGTTGTTAATTAGATAATTAATCTCACAATAGTCCAGTTCAATATGTCTTAACTCTTAAGACATATCAACACATCAACTAGAAGTCTCTACTTCTATGATCAAGACAAACCATCTTAGTTGATGTGTTATAGTCTTCGCAGATAAAACGCCAAATTTCATTACTAACTACGAACTACGTTTTGAGTTTACAAGGAATTTGTAATTTATATATTCTATGATTAAATCACATAAATCACATACAATGCATCTTAATGATTATGATAATGTCTTATTAGTTCATTTATAAATAGTCTTATATAATTAACAATTTAATTATTTATGACATGCCAATAAATTGGATTTTAGGACATAAACTCCAACAGCAAAAACATGTACACATCAGATATCACTCTTGCTCATAAAATCCTCCTTATCTGACCATTTTGGAAGGAAATGTTAAAGCAAAACTACTTGGATTTGAGTTCCAAATCCCACAAGTCTTGTACAAAAGCACTAAGTTTGTGAGAATTGGGGCCAAGGATCTCGTGGCTAACTCATTTTATAAAATTCATTTATATATGTATATGTTTTAGAATGCATATATTAACCTGAGAAACTAACAATTATTTGAGAATATTTGTATTGCATAGTTGTTCTTATGCAGGACCTACAGAGGTAAAGGGAAAGGACAAAAATTCAATGCATAGTAAGCATGGAGAAAGATCCTATGGTTCAAGGATCTAGTGTTTTAGGTTCCATGAATTAATGACTTAGTACCATTGGGAACCACAACATCACTGTCGGGGAACCACGAACCTATGTCCTGGGAACCACTGGTGGAGGAACCATTGCAACACTTTCCCAAGGAACCATCATGGGGGAACCAAGTGAAGGAACTCTTTTAAACGTTCACACAATAAAAGATAAGCCTTAAATATTCTATTTTAATCTATTTCTCATTGTGAACATTATGAATAATTATTTCACTCATTTCATAACAGTAAAAGGTCATTTTATGACATTAAAACACTTACAATAATATTTTATTGTTTAGGAGAAAATCTCATTTTTGTCTTATGGAGCTTTATGTGGCTTGAGCAAAAACTGGTTCATATAACGACCCTAATAGGCCGCGAAGAACCAGACCTAGTTCACCCAACTTCTAATCTAACACCCATCCTTGGAGGCCCAGGATCCTTTGTCATCATTGGGCCTGGGTAACATTTAAAAAAAGGAACTCACATTCTTTTAAGTTTATGAAATTTTACATGTGTTACTTTTGTGATCTATTGCCTTTATAAAATTATGTTACTTTAGGTTTCTACCAGAAATGTTCTTAGAAAGTGTCAAAATTTATTGTTTATTTTTATTATCATAGTATTGTAAACTAAACAAAAAATAAGAAACTTTTAAATTTTAACATTTGGATTCTTATTGTCAAATATACAAAGGAGATTGAAATTCATTCAAGTCGTAAAATGAGCCTTTCCTTTTTAGGTTCAAGTGATAGTCAAATAATAATGACATCTTTTATAGTGCCTCATGTTTACAGTTTGATTGTCTTCGTAGAATCCATTAAGCAAATTCATAATATTATTAATGTTGAGAACCTTTCCAAATATTTATGTAAATTTTAATATATTCATCTATTTATTTTAACTTCATTACTTTTAGACAAATTATGTGAAATTATATTGTGAACATATTGTTTTATTTTCATATATCTTCAAGTCAATACCTTGAACAAAATAAATATATTGAGTTTCTATTTAACTATCCCGTGCATTACACACTGTTTGTGTGTGTGTAGAGAGAGAGAGAGAGAGAGAGTTACACATTTTTTAAGCCGAAGATTTTCAAAAGATTTAGCAGTAAAAAAGAAAACACAATACCTAATTAATATCATCCTTATTATCTCTCTCCTTATTAATTACTTCTTGTCTTTTTTTTTTTTCTCTCTCTCTTTATTTCTCTGTAATTCAATTTTCCTCTATCACTTTCCTCGTCCATTTTTATAAAATCTCCAAGCAAAAATATTAACACCAAGAGTTGCAATTAGCATCAGACAATTACTACCATGTCATCATTTAAAATCAATTCGGTGATGATGATTTTCCTTATGATGGAGATCATTCTGGGGGTAACAGTTTCATCAAGTCATCAAGAAGGTAGTTAACAATTTTGCCTTATGGATTTTGTACTTTCTTTTCTTTAAGAACTGATTTAAATTGTTTATCAAAAAGAGAAAGAAAAAAAAACCGATTTAAATTGAAGCTTAAATGAAATAGACATTAGAAACCCACCAATATTTTTATATATATATATATATATTTTATTTGAATAACACTAATATTTATATTAACTTGTAAAAAAAAGGACAAAGAAAGTGATACAATTTTGAGTTAGGAAATAAAAAAGAGAAAGAGGTTGAGAAAGTAGAAAAGGGAAGCATGTTGAGTTATGAAGAAAGAGGATTGATTGTGGGGAAATGATATGAATTTGATTGTAATTTTAATCTTTTTATTTCTTCTCGAATAAGAACAATAATTCTCACAAAGTTAAGAACTACTACAAACTATGGCTTTGGAGGGGCACCAACACTCTCTGAACCGGTAATCTTTAAATAATATATTTGTAAAGTCATTTGACCAAGAAAAGGAATATATGTAAAATGTTTTAAATAATAAATAAGGAGAGAGAAACAAAACTTCTATTAATTAAGTGAATAAGATGTAAATTAATTAGCATTTAATGCTATTTTTTTTTAACTATTAGATCAATTAGAAATCTACGGTCTAAAAATTGTGTTACACCACCCAATAACTTGTTGTTTAATTCATATTTTGAAAATTCTACAATTGAATTACATGTTCTATATATTCTTAATATGCACGTCAATTTTCATTTCAATAGAATGTTATTTACCCTTTGATCAAAAACTCATTTTTTATGCATTATGTTAAATTAAAAAAACTTGAATTTAAACGATTAATTGATGATATGAATATTGATCTTTGATTATCTTTAAATTTTTCAAAATATGATAATATATGAAGATAATAAAATCTAACAATACATTTGTCAAAATTTACCTTTATTTATTTATTTTTTTTGAGAATCAAAATTGAGCACTTTAATTAATTAGCAGGAAAATCTGAAATGACAAACTGATAAATGTCAGATGGAACATGCTCCATCCAAACTAATAAAGGAAACGAGACTATTGCTCTCTTAGCCAATGCATGGGCCACACAATTACCCTACCGCCTAGTATAAGAGAAAGAGAAAGTTCTAAGCGAACCAATAATAGACATGATGTCTTTGACAATCTGACCGATGGATGAGTGACCGCAATCCGCTGACTTTAAAGCTCTGCACACTATCTCCGAGTCACCCTCAAATTCAGAATCCGTAATACCCAACTCTACAATGAATTTAACAGCCCTTCTTGCAACTAAAGCTTCTAGCAATTCCACTGAGCCTGGGTGCGAAATCTTTTTTGCAAGAGCTGCTATTACCTCTCCCATTGCATTACGAACCACCACCCCAATACCTCCCTCTCCCGAATCAGTAAAAACAGCCCCATCATAGTTAGTTTTATACAGCTCACCCGGAGGAGGATGCCACTGAATGTGTCCTCTGGGTGGTTTTGTAACTGCCTTAGGAATCTTCGCCTGAAACTCCGAGAGATACGACTTCGATGCTTGTAAGATTATGTCCGTAGCTATTCCATTCTCATTTAGGCGCAACTTGTTCTTGTGGTTCCAAATAAACCAAGCCACAACAACAAATAGGTCGAGACTGTCATTCTGCTGCCCAACCAAATAAATAAGCTCCTAGACATCCTGAAATTGAGGAAGCTCTGTTCGAACCCAGCTGAAACAGGGGAACCAAATGTGGTAAAGCTTCTCGCAATTCCAGATGGCATGGAGAGTATTTTCCTCGGTCATGAGGCAAGCTTTGCATTTTGCATCTTTCAGTATCTTCCTCATCTTCAAACTTTCCATAGTTGGCAAAGCATTTGAACAAACCCGCCAAAGGAACACTTTTATTTTATTTGGGATGTGTAACTTCCAAATACGTTTCCAGAAAAGAGTTTGCTTCAAACTGTTAGAGCTTGATGCAGCACCAAAATTTTCAGATTCACAAAGGAGCTGATAGCTCGTTTTTACTGAATAATTACCATCCTTGCACGCAGGCCAAATTAAACAATCTTCCTGGTCAGTCCAACACAAAGGAATGGCTTTGATACGGCTAATCTCGAAACTCAAGAAGTGTTGTTGTAACACATTTTGATCCCAGGTCCTTGTATCAGAGTTTATGAAGGCAGCAACTCGTGCACCATCCAATGCGTCCGAGTGTGGAGAGAGTACTTTGGCCGATCCTTTCCTAGGCAGCCAGTTGTCGTTATAGACATTTATACTTTTACCATCCCCTATCCTCCATCGCATCCCCGTTGAAATCACCTTCCTGGCTTTAAGAATGCTCTGCCAAGCATATGACCCCCCAGCTGCATGTGCTTCAAAAATCGAACCATTCGGAAAGTATTTTGCTTTGAAAACTCGAAAAAATAGGGAGTTTTGATCCTTTAGTAGTCTCCACACCTGTTTTGCTAGCAAGGCATCATTAAACTTTCCCAAATCCTTGAAACCCAACCCCCCTTCGGACTTTGGCTTACAAAGAACCTCCTATTTTTTCCAATGGATTTTCCTTTGCTCACCCTTTTGCCCCTAAAAAAATTTCCTGATTAGTGCCTCAATTTCATCATAAAGGCCTTCAGGTAGTTTGAAACAACTCATAGCGAATGTGGGAATTGCTTGCACCACGGCTTTGAGCAAAATCTCTCTACCCGCTTGGGACAGAAGCTTCTCCTTCCACCCTTGGAGTTTGCTCCATACTCTTTCCTTTATATAGTTAAGGCTTGCCTTCTTATTTCTTCCCACCACCGCTGGTAAGCCAAGGTATTTTTCATATTCTTTAACCTCGGGTACTTGTAGAAAATTTGAGAGTAGGGTCTTTATGTCTCCACGAACTGCCTTGCTGAAGAAAATGGTTGTCTTCTCTCGGTTTAGCTTTTGACCTGATGCTTTTTCATACAATGATAGAATATTTTGAATAACCTGTAAATCTGCCAAAGAGGCTCTACAAAATAACAGGCTGTCATCAGCAAAAAATAAATGAGAGATTTTTGGCCCTTTCTTACATAAAGAAAAGCCCCTAATACCATCCTCTGCTGCTGCCTTATGAAGCATCCTATTCAACCCTTCTGAACATAATAAGAACAGGTAGGGGGACAAAGGGTCTCCCTGCCTTAGCCCTCTTGAAGGTCTAATATCTCCCCTAGGTTCTCCATTTACCAAAATTGAATAAGAGACAGAGCTAATACATTCATAGACAAGGGACACCCACTTATCACAAAAACCCAATTTCTCCATGATTTTTACCAGGTACACCCACTCCACCCAGTCATACATCTTACTCATATCTAATTTCAAGGCCATAAAACCCCACTTTTTAGATTTTTGGTTCTTCATATGGTGCAAGGTCTCAAAAACAACTAGGATATTATCAAATATAGCTTTGCTAGATTGAAATGCACTTTGGGTGTCAGAGAAAACACAAGGTAATAAAATCTTGAGCCTATTTGCTAGGACCTTAGAAGTAAGCTTATAGAGAGTGTTACATAGAGCAATTGGGCGGTAATCTGAAACTCTTACTGGGCTTTTGACCTTTGGAATGAGAGAAATGAAGGTCCGGTTTATTGAAGAAGGTATGGAGCCCGAATTGAGGCAAGTGAGGACGGCCTCCACCACATCATCTCCAACAGCCGACCAAAAGTGCTGGAAAAATAAATGTGGCATACCATCTGGTCTTGGTGCCTTTAGAGTGTCCATCTGCTTTAAAGCCAACTCCACTTACGCTCTTTTAAAAGGTGCCCCAAGTACCTGGTTCATCTCTTCAGTTTTTACCTTTAATTAAAAAAATGTTAAATCGTATAATATTACTTAAAGTTATATCTAATTTATCTGAAGTCGAATTATACTTTTTTTCACGGTAGATTTATAAAAGATCTTAGCATTTTAAAAAAAAGTCCATCACCCATTCTATCATTAAAAAATTATAACTTACCACATCAGCTAAATATATTTTAGAGCATTTATTGTGTAAAATGATGCGATAATTGCTCAATTTATGTATAAAAGGAGCGGAAGAAAACAAAAAAAAAGAAAAAGAAAAAAAGAAAGAGGGAAGGAGATTGAAGGAAGAAAAAGGCAAGAGATGCGGTGCAGCGGCTTGAGTTTGAGTCCAATACAAATCGCAGGAGGTGGAATTGGAAGCGGAAGCGAGTCTCGCTTCTGCTACCTCCCAACAACTGTATCAACAAAGTCATCACCACTTCCTCCACTACTCGTAAAGTGGTCTTTGAGAGCCTCAGCCTCAGCCTCAGCCTCCATGAACGATGGGTTAGTGACGGAAGAGGGTTCCTCGGCCAGCCCGAGCTTCTACGAACTCCTTGGCATACCCGAATCCGGATCCTTGTTCGACATCAAGCAGGCCTACAAGCAGCTTGCCCGAAAGTACCACCCGGATGTCTCTCCCCCGGGTCGGGTCGAAGAGTACACCAAACGGTTTATCCGGGTTCAGGAGGCCTACGAGACCTTGTCTGATCCTACAAGGAGAGCTCTCTACGATACATATATGGCCAAAGGCCTCCATTTTGCTTTCTCTGCTACTCGAAGACGCCACCACCACCAGGTTTCTCTTCTTTTTCAATCCCTGGTTATATAACCTAACCCTGCTTTCTCACCTCTTTTAATTTCCTTGCCTATGACTTCTCGAAATCTCGTTTCATCTTATATCGGTTATGAGAAATTTGTTGATATTTCAGATTTTTAAGTTTTTTCTTATTTTATCTGATAATCGGTTAGTTACAATGGGAGAAGAGAAATTTGAACTTGGTTTCCAATGGAAACACTAGGAGTGCGAATTGATCTATAAGGCTCTTGGCAATTTGAACTCATGGATTTAATTTTTTTTATTTTTTTTTAATTCTTTTTTACTCATTCATCTTCTTTTGTTTAAGGTGTTTTTTTTTATTCGCTCAATATTTTTAAATAAAAAAAAATAAAAATAAAAATTCCTAATAAGCATGCATGCTTATGGAAAGTTTCTTCCTGATTCAGTCCCAAGAACTTTGTTTTTGTTCATTTGCATTTTAATGGATATTTAAAGCATGCTGGCCCTAATGTTTATGACAACTTGTAAGTATTCTACTACTTGTACTTGTTCTAGGAGCATTTATGGATGCAAATCCTTTGTGATCTGTCAATTCTTTTTATAGTACCAGGAAAGGGCTCCTTCTACTCTAGAGGGTTATCAGTTTTTTCTTTCTGCACTCCAACTTTTGTTTGGAGGATTTATGTTTTTACTAGTTTTCTGGGGCTTTGTGACTGTTAATTTTTATTCTATGACCAATGTGAACGACCTAAACCAGTTTGTTGAAGATTTGTAATCCAACCCCAAAATGTTGGGACTAAGGCTTGGTGGTCGTGGTTGTATTTTATATGTGTTTTTCTTGGTCTTGAGCAGGGAATGGAAGAAAAAGGTGATTGGAAGAACCGTTGGCAAGCTCAGTTATCAGAGCTAAAGAAAAGAAGCATGAGCAAGGATGCTAGAGGGGATTTGTCTTGGGGAGCTCGAATGCGCAGGCGAAGGGATGAAATGAAGTAGTAATAAGCGAGTATACCATGAATAGGTTTTTCTTTCCTTCTATTTTCCCTGTAAATATGATTTTCTACCTTATACATGGTCAATGTTGAAATAGGAAACTAAGTTACCATTTAGCTATAATCACATTTCTGGGCAAGGAAATTCTTTCCAACCCCTATGCGAACTAATTACATTGTACATGAGGTTATATATGATTACTTTTTTTCTTTTTTAAACAAGCTCTCTTTCTTGTGGTGATTTTCTTTAGAATCTCCCATTTTTGTGTTTGTGGGGTCGAGATATTCCATTTAGTACAAAATCAATCCTCACCTAGTTCCAAAGCCTGGCAGTTCGTCCTAAACATGAACAGAAGAAGCATATAGTGTTTGTTTTTGGCTAACTGAACGGAAGCATACCGTTACTCCATTGTAATAATAAGCCTAATAATTTAGCTGTTTGAAATTACATGGAAGTTTTTCCCTTTCCTTTTATACTTCTTGTCCTCCATTAATGGATCGTCAACATCTGCTCCAGCTACATTCAATTTGAACTTCCAATTAATTTGATTTACATGGCCAAAGTTTGAGGTCTCAAATTTTGGTAAAAGGGAATTTTAGCGGGTTGGCTTGTATAATGTCTATTGCATGAGCTAGGCTTTGATGTAGCATGTAAGATAGTCTCTTTACTCTTTTGGTTTAAGAGCTTGATCATTTATGGTCTGTTTGAAAGTTTAGAGAAGGAGTTGATCATTTATGGTCTGTTTGAAAGTTTAGAGAAGGAGGAGAGTAGAGGAGGATGGTTATCCTCTATCTTGTTTGGATGTTTTTAAAATTAGTAAAGGAGAAGGGAGTAATTAGCCATTTTTCTTGTTTGGATGTTTTAAAAATTAGAATGGAAAGGAGAAGAAATAATTTAAATAGACAAATTTACGTCTATTTGAAAATGGACTTGCAACATTGGTTTATGATTAATTTGTTAGATTAAATAATTATGACTATAGCAAGCAATAATTTTTTTGATATATATATATATATATATTTTTTTTTTCTGATGTGAATTAAATAATCAACATTGGTCTATGATTAAATATTTTTTCTGCTTTTTTATTATACTAAAAAAAACCACCTTAATTGATAATAATTAAAATAAGAAAAAAATGTTTGGATGCTGAGGAAAAAAAAATCATGAAAAAAAAGACAATATAAATATTAAATGCTTTTTTTTAATTAAAAAAAAAAAAGATTGAGAGTAAGATCAGATTTTATTTTCCAACGCTTTCTGAGACATATCTATTTTTTCTTCTTCAGATTTTTGTAATTTTTTATGCTAATTTTGGCACTCACAAACAATGCTAGAATAACTAGACACATCGTTCTATGGATTGTCTCATATTTTCCTTTCACGAAGTTTTCTTAGCCACCAAACAGTTTCAACCAATTTGTTTTTACTTCTGCAATCAACTGCTGTGATTTCTTCTTTTTCTTTAGGGTGCGGGTAGAAAAACTCTCTGTAGTGGAGTTGGAAAGGTGGGTAGTGATAAGTTGGGTAATATGGAACGCAAGGAATAAGTATTATTTTGAAAATATACAAACCCATCCAAAAGAAATTTTGAGCGGGTCTCTCGGCTTCTTACAGGAGTACCAGACATTTATGGCAGCACAACTACACAGCTGAGCCATGGGTGTGGCTGCTTGGAGCTTAGGGTGGTTTGAGAACTCAATGTTTTAAGCTTGTATTAGACTTTCTTTCTTCCCCTGTTTTCGAACTATTTAAACGGGGCACATACAATGTTATTGTTTTGTTACATTAATGATATTCTATCTTCTTACCTCAACCAAAAAAAAAAAAAAGAAAAAAAAAGAAAAAAGAAAAAAAGTTAGATTCAGCATTCTATATGGATTGTCTTATATTTTCCTTTCACACAGTTTTCTCAGTAGCCAAACGGTTTCTATCAATTCAGTTTTGTTTCTGCAATTAACTTTCTTTGATGTTTGTTTAGCTTGATCGAATGACTAGATTGTTTATTTGTGTGAAGAAAATGGAGAGGAAGTAGTTGGAGAAGATAAAGCAAAAGGCTGAGAGAGTTGAGAGAAATTTGAGGCTGATGAGAGAAATAACGTGAATTTTTTTTATATAATCGGTTTGTAATTTTGTTAATTTAGAAAGGGTAAATTGGAAAATTCATTTGGTAATTATTTGTCTACTCTACTCTCCTTCCAATCTCTCCAATTTTGGAGGATTAAAAATGACGGGTTAGAGGTAGTTGAAACTCCTCCAAACCCCTCCTCCTCATTCCTTAAAAAACTTCCAAATAAGGTAATTAAATTACCCTCATTCCCTTTACTCTACTTCCCCTCATTTTTTAAACATCCAACAGAGCATTAGTGCTACCAAATTTGTTGTTTTCCATCTAGGACAAAAATAGTTGTGGCCAATTATAAAGGTGGTGTTTTATTTGATACGCCAGCCATAATTGATTATGATGTTTATGAGAAATACAACCTACCTTAACGTAACTGTAAACAACTTGGAAGCTAGGCATGTTATCAAGAATTAATTCTTTTCAGTGGTTTGTAGGTCATGAAAGAGTTTTCCCTCCTAATCTTTGTCCGAGTTTGATATTATGGGGATAAGGCTTTGGGTCCAGTACATGGAAGCAATGAAGCCAGCCAATCCGTGTCCATATCATTGATGATCCTTTCTTCCATTTATGATGACAGATTGTAAATATGATTTCTGACTCCCTATTTTCCTTATGTTGTCTTTGTACGTGGCTGTGGTCCTGCTAATGGATATGGCTAGATTTATCAGTTAAATAAATTATTTGACGGCCAGAATTTTCCTTCAAAAATCCCCTTTCAACGAACTTGGTGGCTGGTGCCAACTAAAATGACTGTATATATAAAATTTAAGAGGAATGCTACAAATACAAACTTTTTTTAATACATTTTTACAAATTGTTGATGTAACAACTTCTTATTGGTTTTTATATGGGTCTACTATTAATATCATTTTTTTATTTACTAATTACTATTCACCACATTAATAATTTGTAAAAAAGTTTATAACTTTAGTATTTTTCATGATTTAATAAGTTATCTAATTAAAATATTTTATATAGTAACCTCCGCATAATAAATTAGATAGAATTTCTCTAATTCAGTTTTTTTTTTTAATTTAAAAATAAAAATAAAAAGATCGTAATATTCATTCCAATTTTGAGGCAAATATATAGTTGTGTGGATGGGGAAAAAAAAAAAAGTCTTCTTGATCATTATCTGTATAATTTTTTTTTACACCTTTAATTTTTTATGGTTGGCGTGTTAACTTGTGTGGAAGCTGATGATGTAAGTAAGAGTCAAAAGTCTCCGATTGGCAAACAAAACGAATAGCAAGTGCCATTTGGTATAGGAGTTTAAACATATGTTTTCAATTTTTAAAAAACATTACACACATTTTTACATACTTTTTCACCTACATGTATTTCTAAAAAATACAAACAACGTTACTAGAACAACGTTACCAAACGACCCCAAACTCCACATGCCTTTTTATTATTATTATTATTATTATTATTATTTTATCAAAAGGACACTTTCATAAAACCAGCAAAACGAAGGGGGGAGAGGGGGAACAAGGACTAATTTGTTACAATACAAGCCAGCTGAGTCTGAGCTTTACAAATCCAAAAGATCCATAGGCGGATCATTATACAAAATGAAATCACTGTTCTGACAGGAGCCTATCCTAGTCTGCATAAGAATTGGCCTCACGGTAGTAATGCCCAATTCGGGCATGGGGAATTTGGGAAAACAAAAGCCTACAATCATCAACAATAGGCATGGCAAAGTTGTTAGAGTAAGAAGGGTTAGAGAGCAGCATAACAATTGCTTTAGCATCAATTTGAATGTCAACAGCATTTAAATTTAGATTTTTGCAGAGGGTAAGCCCATCATTGTTCTGACAAGAGCCTATCCTAGCTAGGAAGTCTGCATAAGAATTGGCCTCATGGTAGCAATGCCCAATTCGGGCATGGGGAATCTGGGAAAACAAAAGCCTACAATCATCAACAATAGGCATGGCAAAGCTGTTAGAGTAAGAAGGGTTAGAGAACAGCACAACAATTGCTTTAGCATCAATTTGAATGTCAACAGCATTTAAATTTAGATTTTTGCAGAAGGTAAGCCCATCTCTAAGGGCCCAACGTTTAGCAATGAAGCTAGTGGAGAAACCAATATTTCTAGAGAAACTCGCAACCCAATTCCCTTGGTCGTTTCTGATTATACCGCCCCCTCCAGCTTTGCCTAGATTTCCAAGAGCAAAACCATCCTGTGTTGAGAGGGGTCCAACCAGGTTGGGGTTTGTCCCATCTGACTTGCACCATGGTTTTGTTGCATATTCGTAATGGATCAAGAGCACAATACTGAAATTCCAAAGCTCTAAACACAATATCTCGGTGAAAGTCCAAATGGGCAACACAGTCTCGAAAGATAACATTATTCTGATGCTTCCATATACCCCAAATAGCAAAAGGAAAAATAATCTTTCACGGGGGCTGATGCCGCACCTTGTGGGACTAATCTTTGCAGTTATTTTCCATCCATAGCTGAAGATCATCCACATAGAAATTACTGTTAGGAGTAATGCCCAGTTGGTGCCAGATATTCCTAGTGAAAGGGCAGTCTCTGAGTCTATGTAAAATCGTTTCAGCCTCATTGTTACACAAAGGGCAAACCTCACTTTCGCTAAGACATCTTTGCACGAGACACACCCCAACTCCAATACTTTGGTGCAAACATTGCCAAGTGAAAGTTTTGATCCTAGGCAGCGTTTTTAACTTCCACACCTAAGTACTAGTGAACTTTTCGTCACCAACTTTGCAATTAATGGCCATGGCATAAGCAGACTTGAGGTCAAAGTCCCCTTTATTATCTCCTATCCAATTTAATCTGTCATTCCCATTATTAGAAGTCATTGAGAAAGGAATGGATAGGATCTCCCCCAAGATTGAATCCGGGATTTGGAATGAAAAATTAGACCAATCCCAACCACCGGCTCCAAGCACTTCTCTAACTTTCAAATCCTCTTCTTCAGTCGCGAGAGGTCTTTGAATAAAGGACCTTAAGGACTCGTTGACTGTCCAAGAATCACGCCACAGACTAAGCTCACTGTTTCTTCCTGGAATCCACCTAATGCCTCTCTTGAAGACCTCCACCCCTTTATTTAAAGCCTTCCAAGTTCTAGAGCACGGAAGCTTCTTTTTGTACCTGGCATTTAGTCCACGATGAGAGCAATACTTACTCCTGAGAACATTGGTCCATATAGCATCTTTCTCAAGGTGAAACCTCCAATTGAGTTTTGCAAGGAGTACTATATTTTTCCCTTTGGCAGATTGTATACCCAACCCACCCTCTGTTTTAGGTTTCGTGACCTTGTGCCATCCGACCCAATGAGTCTTTTTTGTATTTTCAAACGATCCCCATAAGAAGTTACGATTAACTCTATCAATGTTATTAAGCAACCTTTCAAGAAGAGCCGTGCATTGCATTACATAAGTAGGAATTGTGGAAGTTAAGGCTTGAATGAGTACAATCCTACCAGCCAAAGACAAAAGGTTTGCCTTCCATCCAGCTAACTTGTGCTTGACCCTATCCAAGACAAAGTTTAAATCTTGGTTGCTGGCTCCACGACGTTTAATGGGGAAACCAAGATATTTTCCAAGATTTGGGGTGGATTTGAAACCCAAAATATCACAGAGGGACTCCCTAGAATCAATATCCACATTTGGAGAAAAGTAAACCTGAGACTTCTTCTTACTAATGGACTGTCTAGATCGAGCACAAAAAGCATCAAGTACATCCCTTATCGCCATGCAATTTACGTAATCTGCTTTTGCAAAAAGAACCAAATCATCAGCGAAAAACAGATGAGAGAAAGCAGCCCTGCTCTAGGAACTTTTCACAGGATTCCAACTACGATCATCACATTTCTCTTCGATGAGATGCCTAAGGACTTCCATGCAAAGAATGAAGAGGTAAGGAGAAAGCGGGTCACCTTGTCTTATTCCCCGTGAAGGAAGAATGGGGTCAACATTCCCTCCATTAAAGAGAATAGAGGTAGACACGGATGAAACACAACTCATCACAAGACTGACAAGATCATGGAGAACATTGGCATTGATGAGGCTTCTCTAATGAAACCCCATTCTAACTTGTCATAAGCTTTCTCAAGATCCACCTTAACAGCCATAAAACCCATCTTCCCATTTTTGTGGCTAATAGTGTGTATGAGCTCTTGGACCACAATAGCATTATCGACACTCCTCCTTCCTGGGATGAAAGCTGACTAGAGAGGGGAGATGAGTTTATCAAGATGAGGTCTTAGTCTTGCCACAATAATCTTGGACACAATCTTATAGACAGTGTTACACAAACTTATAAGGCGGTAATTACCAAAAGTTTCTAGACCAGCAATCTTGGGAATCAGCACAATTTTTGTTCTATTAAGATAATCTGGCACTCTGTTCATGTTGAAAATCTGCTTTACCTCTCTTTTGATAGAATACCCAACAACCATCCAAAACCTTTGAAAAGCCAGCATGGAGGCCATCTGGGCCCGGAGCCTTAAACGTCTTAAGGGACCAGAGACATTGCTTAATTTCTTCGTCAGTAATCGGGGTGCTGAGGCTAAGGCTTTCATCCTCAGAGAGGGCAGCTTGCCATCTTGAAGGATGTGTCGGAGAGAGGATGGAATGAGATAAACTAGTAGTGAAGAGTTTTGAAAAACCCCCTCTTATATATTCCAATGCTCCACCTTCACTTTGGATCCACTCACCCATCTCATTCTTGATATAAGAAATTTGGTTGCAGCGCCTTCTAACAATAGTACTCATGTGGTGAAAGGCCATATTTCTATCACCCTCCACAAGACGAGTAAAGCAAGACTTTTGCACCCATAGCTCTTTTTCCTGATTTAGAATGCTCTCTAACTCCTTTTGTAGTTCTTTTTCTAAAACCACTAAAGAGTGAGAGGGCCTGTTTGCCATGGCCTTTTGGATGCCA
This sequence comes from Quercus gilva, assembly GCA_023621385.1. NCBI lineage: Eukaryota > Viridiplantae > Streptophyta > Magnoliopsida > Fagales > Fagaceae > Quercus > Quercus gilva. Next base: position 29,060,068 of record CM042478.1, on the reverse strand, counting down.
TTTAGCTGAGCTAGAATTCTCATTTTCTTTTTGAAGATATTTCCGAAATGAGTCTTGTTCCAATCAGTAGCGTTTTTGGCAAACCTGTCAATAGCTTCTTGCAGGGACAGAGATCGGTTCCAGGCTTCTGATACAACACCTGGGAAGGACAAATTAGCCAACCAGAAGCTGTGAAAGATGAAGGACTTGGGGAGGTGAACCTCGTTGCTCGAATTCGATTCCAAATGCACAAGGCAATGATCCGAGAAACACCTAGTAAGATGGGTCACTTTAGCATTTAGAAAGGTTGTGCACCAACTAGGATTGGTAAAAAGTCAGTTGAGTCTTTCTTGGACAAGATCAGAAATTTCCCTCTGATTCGTCCAAGTGAACCAAGGTCCATTAAACCCCAAATCCACCATATTGCAAAAATCAAGGCATTCTTTGAAGATAAGCGACCTGTTAGTACTAATCCTTCTTCCCCCAAATTTGTCTTCTTTAGCAAGAACCTTATTGAAATCTCCAGTAATAATCCAAGGTTTGTTATGCAGGTTAGAAGCATTTTTAAATTATTCCACAAAATACATCTTTCATGAAACCTAGGACTAGCATAAATGGAAGTGCAAATAAATTCAAAATTTGAAGAATTTACCTTCACTAAGACATGAATTTCCTGCTCTAACATGGCCAACTGGGTGATATGAACTCTATCCGAATTCCATAAAATCCAGAGACCACCTGCAAACCCAATCGTGTCCGTATGAATAGCTCCACTAAAAGGCAGACGATTAGTGATACCTCTGGCTCTGTCTCCCCCAATGTGAGTTTCCATAATTATCATAATGGCAGGGTCATGATTATTAACCAAATCCCTTACACAGTGTTGAAAAAGGGCTTCAGAGCGCCCTTACAATTCCAAACTAAAATATTTATGACTAAAACAGAGGACTAGGAATGAGCACTCATCAACTGGAGGGAGGTACTGCGCATCCTCCATCTGAATCCATCCGGTCTTCCTCACCAACTCCTTCATCATTCTTCACACAGTCAAGCCCACCGCCGGATCCTCTTCGCATAGCAACAGGGTCGACAAGAGCTGGTGAATGAATCTCCATAACGATTTCCTCAAAGCCTCCGACCTCGGTGCATTTGCCATGATGATCCACCAAAGATCGGTCATCACTCCCCATCCCGTTACTGTGACGAGGAGAGCTACTTGATCTGCACTCATCAGCTTCAAGGGAAGCATTAATCTCCATGCCTTGCGGAGCTTGAAGTTGACCCATGCATTGACCGCCCACTTCATTCTTGTTGGATTGCAGAATTTAAAATCACCAGAGGGCATAGTTTGGAGCTTAGTAATGTTGGCTGACCAGTCAATCTTATTTGATGAGATATCCCTTTCTTGTGTAGCGGCTGGACTTTGAGAAAGAGGTGAAGCCCTTGCACGGGAAAAGTCTTTTTTGCCCTTGACTGACGCAGCAACAAGTTTAGTATTGGCAGTGCCTTTGTGGAATTTACCTATAGGTCCAGGTAATTTGAGACTTTAGTTATCATGCTCTTAGGTCAAACTTGCAATTGGGTTGGCTTCCACATTAAAGGCCGAGGAATGCGGGCTTGTCACAGGCTCAGAATAGACTTTTCTTTTCCTTTCAGCAAAAGAGGAGGTGTTCAGCCCAATTAAAGTCTGACCGTGTTTGTCTTGTCCTAACGACTCTTTGGAGCTATTTTGGTCTGTCACGTTCAAAATTGAGATGGGGTTTAGACCACTTTTCTTTGGTGCTGTGGAATTTTTCCTTTTTCGCGTAACAAGCATCCAGGGACCTAAAGTAGCCTCGTTTGACTCTATCTCTGACTTGCCTCGTTCCTCGGAATGCGCTGATGAAGAAGGTGGTGAATGGACCACCTTGTCCATGTCGTGGGGCTCCAGCAAATCTTTGGACGGCAGAGAGGGCTGCCTAACAGTGTACTGGCATGCTTCCTTCTGGTATCCGAGGTGACCATAGGAGAAGCAAAGCTTACTCACCTCCTTGTAGATAATTGTCTGGTCATGTTGCCCAATACGCACCGCCGTAGTGAGCAGCTTGGAAATGTCCACCTAAACACAGATGCGGGCATATCTGCCCCTAGCTTCCATGGCTGTGTTTGTATCTATCCTTAACACCTTACCTAGAGCTTGGCCAATCTTCTTGATAACTGAAGTTTCATAATATTTGATCGGTAACTCGTTAATACGAACCCAAACTGCCACAGATGAAACATGCGTTTCAGAAGGCTTGAAATTTGCTTCCCATCTACGGATGGATAGGAAGTGCTTGCCTATGAACCAAGGCCCTTTCCTGAGAACCATCTCTAAGTCTTTAAGAACTAAAAATTTTACCAAGAAGAAGTCTCGGCCTAGATTAACCATATCAACTCTCCCTGAAGGCTTCCAAAGATTCATCAGTCTTGAATGTAGGAATTTAAACCCACCGTTCTACCGAAAACTTTCACAATGAGCGCCGTGGATCAGAGGGCTCGAATGTGTTGTTTAGTTTCCTTGGACAGGCTAACCGATGCGATCCCCACCCTGAGATCCTCCACTTCCTCATCCAAATCTGACTCTGCGTCCATAAACTTTGAAAACTCAAAGGCTTGGGAGTATGCTTCCGGTATTTCCCTAACTAACTTATCCCTGAAGGATAGTTTTGGTGGGAAGGTAGAAGCCCTAGCCTGGATTGGGTTGCTGTCTGTGTCTGCGTGATGCGAGTCTTTTACCTTCTTGGTGCTCCGAGCTAGCTCATCTTCTTCGTCACGCGAGAGAGAGCGAGAGCGTTCCATGAGTGTCCTTGACATGTTTATTCTGCATATGCCTTTTTAGAATTATAAAAAGGCATTTGGAGAATAAGCGTGTCGTGGATGCTCATGGAATGCTCTCGCTCTCTCTCTCGCACGACGAAGAAATGCCTTTTTAGAATTATAAACTTGGCTCTTGCAATTTGCGGAGGCAGATGTGACATGGATTTGTAACTTGTTTGTTAATGTCATGATAAAAAGCATCTGATGGACATTGGATAGCGGTCTCAATTTGACTATTCATGTTTAAAATTTGTTTTATAAAGAATATAAATGAAAACATTAATTCACTATTCATGTTTTATAAATTTTGAAACTTCTTAGAGCATTCTTATCAAAGATGCTAAATGCTCTAATTTGCTATTTTTATAGCTCCAAGCACAAAAAACATGCTCCACCAAAGAAGGCAAATGCTAAATTTTTTGACACCCAGCTACAGTGTGCTGCTATCTCTAACAACGCACTGTAGTTGAGTGTCAAACCCAAATATTATATTTTAATCTCCACACATGCCCTCTCTCTTTCTTACACGTAAGCTCTTCTCTTCTGTTGGTTCTCCCTCGACACAAGCTCTTCTCTTTTCTCTATGGCCGAACCCAAAAACCCAAGCCTGAGTCGGCGTTCAGATTGGGTTGAGTCAGCGTTCTTGAGGCATCATTCTTGAGTTGGTGTGGTCGGTGTTCTTGGTTGGGTTTAAGACCGGAGAGGCTGGGCCACTGGGGTGGTGGTCATCGGAGAGGATGGGGTGGGTTTTGGCTATGGTACTGTGGTGGGTTCAAATCGGGGTGAGTTTGATTTGATTTTAGGTCTTGATTTGGTTTTGGGATTGTGTTTTGGTTTTACAGTGTGAAGGAGGAAGGGGAGAGGAAAGTGAAGTCGCTGCCATGGAAGAAGATGACGATGGGGAAGGAAGTGGTGTCCATGTTTATGGGAACGAAAAGGCGGAACCAAAGGTTGCGAGAAGGGTCAACCATGATGTCTGAAGATTTGATGCCTTTCATGGGGTTGGGATTCAGGATGGCCTTGACGTCGAGGAGAGAGAGAGGATACGACAGTTGATGGTGCTGTAAGATTGGCGGAAAGTATTGGTGGCAGCGGAGAGGGCAAAGACGGAGATCCGGGTCTTCCATGGCAGGACCAAGGAATGAGAATATGATGGTTTGTTTTCGTGTGTCTGTGGCTATGGCTATGGCTATGGGCGGTGGTGGCAGTGGGTGTTGGCAGTGGCAATGGGTTTGTTGGTAGTGAAAGAGATGAGAATGAGAATTATATATATATATATATTAATGAAGTGGTAAAAAATATAAAATCTTTAATGTTGGGTGTATTGTAAAGTGAGTTGTTAGAGTTGATAAAGTAGGTTTTTGAGATGCTAAATGCTAAATTTTTTGAAATCTTTGATGAGAATGCTCTTAAGCTGGAAATAATTTTTAGGGTAAAACTAAAATTTGCAACCTATATTCACTGTTCATGTTTTATAAATGTTAAAACTCTAGTTCCTACGACAATGCTAAACTATATACAATGCATCAATCTTAAATAATGCACAACCATAGAGAACCTATTTGTGACTAAATGTGCTCGTGACAGGAGTTGCTCAAGTATTCAAGTGTAACTTCATTTTTAATGGTCAATATGGTTGCTTCAACAACCAAAATTTTAAAGCCTATCTGGTGTTGTTTTTACTTTCAATGATGTGTTATAATGAGTAAAATTTTATTAGCGGTAGCCTGAAGCAATTAGGTTGGCAATTCATGTTTGCTGTTCGTTTTCATGTCGTGTAAATGTAGTTTAATTCAACAATATAGGTTAACTCTAACTCAAATCATTTAATAATCATGTCAAAATCTTTCAACTTTAACACATACATGTTTATTAATTGGGTTGACGCAATATAACCTATTTCAATCCATTTAAAAAATATCATTTAAAACGATAAGAAGTGTGGTGTCATTTGATCAAGCGCTTTTAGGGAATTGGCAGTGGAAATTTGGTCATGAAGTTACCCAACTCTGGCAGAGAGTTATCTCCACAAAATATGGTGAGGGTCAAGAGGGGTGGTGCACTAAAGTTTGCAGGAGGGCTCATGGTGTGGTCTTTGGAGAAGCATTAATGAAGGATGGGAGAGCTTTTCTAAGCATCTATCCTTTGCAGTGGGTGATGGAACTCGTATTCGCTTTTGGCATGATAGGTGGATTAGTGAGAATTCTTTAAAAGTTTGCTATTCTGAGCTTTATGCATGTTCAGCGGTCAAGGATGCTTGCATTTCTAAGGTATTATGGGCTCCAGAAGGGGGTACTGTTAGAATGTGGAATTTAAGGTTTTATAGAGCATTTGAAGATTAGGAGTTGGCTGCTTCTTATTCTCTATTTCAGCTTATCCGACCTCGAATTCTCGGGGTGATAGGAGAGATACTCTTTGCTAGAGGCTAAAAGGGGATGGAAAGTTCGACACCTGGTCTTACTACCATGAGATTTAGGGTGCCTTGAATTCTTTATTTCCTTGGAAGGGTGTTTGGAAACCAAAGATTCCTAAGTGTGTGGCTTTCTTTCTATGGACTGTTGGTCATGGTCGGATCCTCACTTTGGATAATCTAATGCTTAAGGGTCGCCCTTTGGCTAATTGGTGTTGTATGTGTTGCTGTGATGGGGAGTCGGTAGACCACCTTCTTCTTCATTGTCCTGTTACTCATTCCCTATGGGCTTTCATGCTTCAAGCTTTTGGTATTCATTGGGTTATGCCGGGTTCGTTGGCGAGTTTACTATCTAGTTGGCATAAGTGGCTTAGGAAGCATAATTCGGATATTTGGAATTTGGTTCCAAGGTGCTTAACATGGATTGTGTGGTTGGAGCATAATCGTTGATCTTTTGAAGATAAAGAGAAAACGTTGGAGGAGTTAACGATTTTATGCCTACACAGCCTATTGGAGTGGTCTTGTTGTTGGGGTTTTTCTGAGTGTTCTTCTCTCTCTGAGTTTATTCCTTCCCTTAGCTTAGTCTCCTAACTACTCTCTTGATGTTGTGTTGTATTGTGTTGTGTTGTGTTGTGTTGCTGTTGTGTTGTTATGGTGTTGTGTTGTGCTGTGTTGTTGTTCATCATCATGAACATCTTGTATTTCTTTATTTTTTTTCCCTTTTTATTATAAGTTTTCTGATTACCTATCAAAAAAAAAAAGTTATAATAATTGTAAACAAATAAATTATATGAAAACTTTATTGCATAATAACATCAATCAAATTACTAAAAGCATACAATTTAAAAGTTTTTATTTTAACCGAATGAAGTTCTGCCTAAATTTAGAAATACACAATTTGACACTGGAATAAAGTGGCAACAAATAAGGCCATTCTTTTGAATGACTTTCCCTACAATTTCAAAAGATAATTTGAAGATTAATAGGTTATTTTGTCCAAAATGTCAAATAACATTTAATTGGGGCTTTCTTAGGGAGTATTTAGCTTTTATGTTTTAGTTCTCCTAGGCAGACAAGTCATTTATTTATTTTTATAATTCCTATGAGTCAAGATCTTGAAAATGTAATATTTTTAATTGCTAATTTTGTTCTCCCATGCTTAGAGGACTATTCTAAGCATTATATAAGCCATTTGGCTTAATTGAATAAAATCAGATTATAGAGTGTTTTCAAAACTAACCTTTGTGCTTTTTAGAAGATGGGTTCTTCTAAATTTACTCTTATCCCTTGGGTGGATTCCTTTGAGTCTCGAGTTTCGGTTTTTGTATCTCTTTAGGTGGTGATATTATGTATGTCATTAAGTGGTGACCCAATTCAGTTTTGTATCCTTAGTTAAATTCCTTTGTGTGGTGATATCTATATCCCTTTGGGTCTACTTTGGTGGTGAGCTTATCTATCATTTTAGTTTTTGAGTGTTTTTCTTATTTCATATAACTAGAAAATATAAAAATATATACATCCATCCTGCCCTTATTTATCATTGGATAAGTTTGGGTTGCCCCATACGATTTCGGTATCAGTTGGTATTAGAGCAAGTTCTTTCTGGTTGGGTTTATTGAAGTTCTCATTCTATTCCATAATTGGTTGTTCATCTTCATCGTGAATTCTGTAATTGCTCATGAGGTTTCTATTTTCATGCCATATACATTTGGAAAGATCTATCTTTCTAGTTTCTAACAAAAAAATCGGATCATGATTTTGAGTTTTCTAGAGTGAGATATTCACAATTTACCGAGCAAACACCAATCTGTCAAAAAGTGATGAATTTGCTTATTCTTGTTCAAGATAGCTCCAAGAAGTGTACAAACTGAGCTTGTTGAGATAAGACAACTTTGTGAAGCTCTTTATCAAATGATGAATAAACTTGATTGTTGAATTCCAGCCTCTCCAATTCAGATTTGTAGGAGAAAGCTTGTGATTCCTTGCAAAGAAGTTGATCCTTCAATATCTGTTGTAGAATATATTGTTGAAAGTTCATGGCCTTTGGATTCTTTTATTACAAAAGTATTTGGTGATGGTTGAGGTTGCTTTAGAGAAGAAACTACAATGGATTGGTCTTTTTCACCAATCTATGATGAATACCAAGAGGAAGTTCAAGAGACAACTTATGATGAAGAACCAAAAGATGATTTGAATGAAGAATACCAAGATGGTGATTATGGTGTTGAGAGTTTTGATATCCAACCAATGATGACTGCCCAAGAAGATGAGAAGGCTTATTTTACGGTTGTTGTGGGAAAGGATGAGGAACCAACAACTCATGTTCCAAATGATGATCAAAGCTTGATTGAAAGATTCAATGGCTTATCTCTTGATGATGATGATGATACTTTTTTTGTTCCAATACAAAAGACCGTTGATTTTAATGAAGATAATTGTTCAAAGGTAAGATTCATTGCTTTAGCCATAGAACATATGGGTATCAAGATATAATCTCTTGAAAAGAAAAATCAACATGTTAATTTTCTTGGAGTAGACAAATATTTATTTCCTGATTAAAAATTTGATATTGATCTTGTTCCATCAATTGAGAATAAGGCTCCATGTTCTGAAGTAATTCAAGTGGGTTCAATGCTTACAAAGATAAGACCTCAACAATTGTTTAAAGATAGAAATCAAGTAATAGTGGATCACTATGTTGATTTGTTCTTCACCTTGGTTACATGTGATGTATGGGAAAACAAATCACAAATCAAAATTTTTTTTTCCAACTAGGTTTATTGTGAGCGAGAAAATATTGATAAGCAGCATATCGATTCCACATGTATTGTTGAAAATAAAGGGATGGAAAGAGGAATGATTGGGCATCCAATTGATTGAGGCAAGGATCCAAACTTAAACTCGAGGACGAGTTTTCTCAAGAGGGGGAGTGACACCAGAATAAAGTGACAGCAAATAAGACATTATTTTGAATGAATTTCCCACAATTTTAGAAGATAATTTGAAGATTAATAGGTGATTTTGTCCAAGAAGTCAAATAACATTTAACTGGGGTTTTCTTAGAGAATATTTAGCCTTTATGTTTTAGTTTCCCTAGGTAGACAAGTCATTTATTTTGTTTATAGTTTCTATGAGTCAAGGTCTTGAAAGTGTAATGTTTTTAATCGCTAATTTCTTCCATGCTTAGAGGGTTGTTCTAAGCATTATATAACCATTTGGTTGAATTGAATAAAATCATATTATAGAGTGTTTTTAGAACTAGCCTTTGTGTTTTTTCAGAAAATGGATTTTTTTTCTAAATTAACTCTTATCCCTTGGGTGAATTGCTTTGGGTGGCGACTTTCGGTTTTTGAATCTCTTTGAGTGGTGATATTTTGTATCCTATCGAGTGGTGAGCCAATCCAGTTTTGTATTCTTAGTTAAATTCATTTGAGTAGTGACACCTATATATCTCGTTGGGTTTGCTTTGATGGTGAGTTTTTCTATCTATCATTTTAGTTTTTGAGTATTTTTCTTATTCTATATAACCAGAAAATATAAAAATATATACATCCATCATGCCTTCATTTATCATATTGGATATGTTTGGGTTGCCCCATTCGATTCCAGTATCACAATTTAATACAAATAAAATAAAATGAGAGTTCTTTTCTATTTTAACTAAACAAGTTAGAAACTATAAAATTTCAATGAAATAATTTTTAATATAACTATTAAAATTATTTTAATACTCTATTCTTTTAATGAAGTGGGTCATTTTCAACAGTCTGAACAGAATTCGTAATTTTTTTGACAAATTGGCCTTTAAAAGGTAAATCATAAATATCTTACTTGAGAAAACTTGAAATCACATTCCCTTTTTTTCATGTTTGAACTTGTGATGATAGACATCTAGGCTTCTAGCAGTATGTAGCTTGCCAAGTGAAACCTCAAGAGTTGGTATAGAATTGGGACAAAAGGGGTTTCTGCCATTTTTGGGCAAATTAAATAGGAAAATGCCTTTCTTTTGAAAATCGAGTTTCTCAAAATCGATTTAGGCCCTATAGCGGCGTTTTTAAGGAACCTATAGTGACGTTTTAAGGACCTATAGTGACATTTTAAGGACCTATAGTGACGTTTTTTAACTCGACTTTAAAGAAATCGAGTTATAGGTAAAAAAAGGCCACTATAGGTTGATTTCATTGCCTATAACTCGATTTTATTGAAATCGAGTTAAAAAACGTCACTATAGGCTCCTTAAAAACGCCGCTATAGGTCCTAAATCGATTTTGAGAAACTCGATTTTCAAAAGAGGGGCATTTCCCTAATTAGTTTGAGAAGTGGGACATTTTCCTATTTAATTTTTTTGAAAAGGGCAGAAGCCCCTTTTGTCCTATAGAATTGGGATGAAAGATTAATGAATATATTCCTAGAATTTGAGAAGTCATAAGGAGAACCCTATTTTTGTTTTTGTTTGTTTGTTTTTGTTTTTTGTTTTTATTGTTTTTTAAGAAGAGTCATAAGAAGAACTTGAGTATATTAGTTATCAATACAAAAACTAGTTTCAATGCCAATCAAATTAGACCTATTGAAAATTTGCTCTGATGGCGCAATTTTTGTTGAAGAAGGACTTGCTGGCTTGGGAGTTGTGATCCGCAACGACCATGGACTGATCATGGCTTCTCTTACTCAGCAAATACCTTTACCGGGTTCAGTTATAGAGGTGGAAGTCTTGGCGGCACGAAAAGCATTAGAGCTTACACTTGAACTTGGCTTCGACAACGTCACTCTTGAAGGAGACTCTGAAGTTTTGATCAAATCTTTAGTGAAGGGTGGCAATTCTTTGGCTCACTATGGTCATTTACTTGTAGACATTCGTATGCTCATGGCTCGGTTTTCATCGCTTAGCTTATCTCATGTTAGGAGACATTGTAATAGTTTGGCACATGCCTTAGCTCGACGAGCATCCTCTACCCCTGATTTGTCAATCTGGATGGAAGAAATACCACCAGACCTTAACTCTGTATACATGGCTGATTTGAGTGGCCTAAGCTAATAATATTTTACTGTCTTCATTCTCAAAAAAAAAAAAAATTAGACCTATTGGAAGGTCAAGTTCAAAAGATTCAACTAAGAGAATAGCAGGCCTCTTGTGAATGCCACGTAAAATGATCAAACCACTTGATCGATTGAATGGAGGAATTACTCAAATTTAAAGCAAGACATATTTTTCAAACAATTTTTTTAAATAAAAATTTTTTACACTGCTTTCATGAGAAATATAAAAAGTCATAAAAAAATTATTTATTATTTTTATTTTCTCATAAAAAGTTTATAAAAATATTTTCTAAACTAACGTGCTGAGCGCATCTATTAATTTTTCAATTGATATTTTATCAACAAATACATACACATTAGTAATCAATGCCTACAACAAATGCTGCGGACCGCTTCTAAGTTCTAACACAAATATGCAGAAGTTATTAGACAATCAATACCCAATTTCCAACTTCCATTTCTCAAAAAAAAAAAAAAAAAAAAAAAAAAAAAAAAAAAAAAAAAAAAAAAAAAAAAATTCCAACTTCCAAGCTAAAGATAACTAGCTTGTAACAATTACTAACAAGAGTTCACAAATAACGTTTAGGAGATGGTAATTCTGATTAAAAGACACGGACACATCATAGCATAGGCCAAATACAGGTAGACAGGCATGGCCTTATTGGTTCTTCAGTTTAAACATACCTTTTATTTCTAAACAACGATACAGTAAACACGATCACACACACGGCACCTTTAAGCAAGATTACCATCAAGTAGTAGACCATTCTTCACCAGCTCAGATCTCAGCTCCGCCATTTGATTTTCTGGAAAGATTATTGTCACTATCCTTCCATGGTCATTTTTGTTCTTGCAAGAATCTTTTGGCTCTGGAAGCACAAAAACTACTCCTTCATCTCCAACGCCTTGGATAGATTGGTACACAAAATCTGGTTTATGTCCATTCAACTCTAACCCATAAAAATTAGCCTCTTCCGAATCCACAAAAGTCAATTTGGCTCCATAAACTATAAAATCAGATACCCCATGATCCCTCTCCACTAATTCTTCAATCTGGCTTCTTTCATCCACAGCTTGATTAATTAGCAATATTGCCAATTTTTTTGGACCTGTCTCCTTTGTTATAGAAAAACCTGCCTCAACTGTACTTATAATTTGAGTGTTACTTAAATTCCCATTGGTGGGTTTCCTCGGATCACTTTTGCACATTGTAACTATTTTAGGTGGAGCCTGTTCTCTAACTTTGACAACACATTTCCATATGATGGCACAAAGAGATTCAAAGATTGGGATTTGGTCAAATTGGTTCTCACCTGAAATTTCTGCCCGTATAGTAGCTAACTGGCTGGCACTTATAGTGAACCAAAATGTATCCATTTTGTAGCTATTGGAAGTTATCCAATGGTCTCCAACTGGGTCGACCTGTTTCACAGAAAGTGGGTCCGTATCCTTCGAAAGTGGTAGGTTTTTGGATCTCTCACTCTCGGTCGGTGTGTCTGATTTGGGAAAGTTGGGTGTCTTGTTGGGCCAAATACCAGATACAATTTGGCCCCATCTGTTTATGAACTCTGAAGCTGAGAATGCATCTCCAAGGATATGGGCCCAGCTTAGGCCCAGTGATATCCCTCCACATTTGAAACGGGTTACCTGCACAAATTAAAGGGCAACGTATTCTTTTTTCATTTTTTTTTGATAGCAGGTAAACGTATTCATGATATGCAGATTAGACATACTTTCTATAAGTATATTATAAGTGTATCATAACTATTAGCTTATCACTTAATACGACATACATATTTTAGCTTTTTACTTAAATCTTTTTGCTAAAAGTATTTTTAAAATATACTTGTATTTTGAAAAAATTTGAAAAAGTGAAAAAATACAGAAAAAAAAGTGAACTTTTAAAAAACTGTATATAAAAATTAAAATTTGAAATTGATGCCAAAAATGCTAGTATATCTAAAAATTTTATAATATAAGTTTGATCTTATTTCGGTAGTGGAAGAAAATTTTTCTTATCCCACTTTAGAAGAAGAGTGTAGCTTTTAAGAAAGAGATAAAATGTAAAGAATAATAGAAAAAGCAAATGGAAAATGCATTTGTTATGTTATGTTTCATTAGACTATCGGTAGACTCTCGAATCAATTAATAAAAGTTTATGAATGACGGTTTTTGTATTCTTGTTACACACTCAATCGACCGAGGGTCAAAGAAAATTGTGCAGAATTGTGGTTTCTGAAGAGCTTATTATCAATAATTGCACCACTAGTTATTTAATTATTTATGTACATTGGGAGATTATTTCTAACTATTTTATAACAATTATTACACTTTATTTGTGAATTTTCATGTTCTATATATTGTATTACTGTACAAGTACAATCACTATATAGATAAGTTGATAGGCTATCAATTTTTTGGTCCTTAATTAATTGTCATGAACACAAATTCATAAATATTTGACAATTTCATGAAGTTCAAATGGCAAGTTCTATTTTTAGTTTTTCATAATTTGTAAAGGCTTGTAGATAATTTATGAAATCTTGCAGTAGTGATTCCAAGTAAAAAGATTTATTTATTTTTTTTAAAGAAAAGAAAAGAAAATAAAACAAACAAACAATTTTTTGGAGGAAGCTCACAGCATAACACCCAAATACCAAATGGTAAATAATAAAAATTTCATTTAAATAAGGGTAAAGTAGCCATATGGCTATTTAATTTGGTGTTTTGGAGACATCATATTTTTTCCAACCTAAGCAATATCCTATTTTGCACTTTTACCCTTCTTGGAACTACTAGAATACATGATCGGCCCCCTAAACTAGAACTCATGTCATACTTTACCCTCTCTATTCACTTTTTCAGTTAATTCTGTAGAATTAAAAAACCAATTTACCATCTACTATCTGTTTTGAAGGAAGGAGTAAATTGGTTTGTTAATGCTAAATTTTGTTAAACTTAACCTCAAAAAAAATGGTAGAGGGTTAATTGTTACAAAGTTATAACTTTGGGGTCAATTATACATTTCAATAGTTCAAGAGACAATGTGTAAAATGGAGTATAATGTGAGGAGAAAAGGTGTAATTTTCCTAATTTTTTTGGACTAGATTTTAATTTAGAATGGTCAGTTTTCAATTATGCAGAAAATCTTTAGGTCCAAACCTTCAATGTTATACTTATACATACTACTAAAACAATAATTAAAATTCATGAGGACCATGACTCCACTAGTTGGTCTTGTAGTATTTTGTCCGTGTGTGACTATTCATAAAAGTTGCCATGTATATTACATGTGCCTTGGTAAAATTGATATTAAATATGGTATATTTGTGTTAGAAGAATTGAATAAATAGGTTGTTTTGGAGAGACAGAGAAGAATCAATAAAAAAAATGAAACAACATAAAATAATTGAGTAATTGAAACCTCTCGCTATTATTTCTTTTATGTAAATTTTCTATCCAATGGCGGATCCACTTGATGACCGAGGGGGCTTGAGCCACACCCCCCCCCCCCCCCCCCCCCACCCAAAATTTAAAAAAAAAAAAAAAAAAATTTTTTTTTTGGAAATATCTTAAGTAATTTGAATTTTTTTAAATAACTTTATCATTTTGGGCCCCCATACTTGATAATATACATATATATTTAAGAAAGTCTAAAAATAACATTATTTTCATTTAAATAAAATACAATCCATAAATACGTATGTCAACAAATTACAATAATTAAACATTTAACATCTTTAAAATAAACACATAAGTATTTTAACAATTACCTCAACAAATAAAAGAGATAAAATTGAGTTATGAAGTATTGTACATTATTATTTTACATTTCATACACAAAAAATATATATATATATATATATATATATATATGGCCCGTCCAAAGATAAATTTCTAGCTCTATCACTTTCTATCCATTTGTAAATGAATTCAAAAAATAATTAAAAAAGAAAAATAACATTGAGTAAAAGAAAAAAACTCAAAAATTTAAAGGTGTTTTAAGCGGAAAAAAATATATATATTGTCGAGCTCAATAGTTGAGTGCAACAACAATTTGATGGTCTGTTGGTGGCAGTCCTAAGAGAGGGAAATCATAGATCGACATATCGATAGATAAACTATAATTAAGTGAGAGTATGACACCAAATACGTAAAGATGAGCTGTGTTGCTAGCAGAGAGAGCTTGACTTTCATCAAACCCAAAGAAAGAGAAGATGAAGCAAGTGAAGAAACTGAAAGTGAAAATCAAAGGGAAAAATATTTGATCTTGAACTATAAAATAAACATAATTAGAAAGTGTAAGGACCAGATTTGAATTCCTAGCCCAAAGTATGAATGGACTTAGGCCAAAAAAGTCCAAAACAATAAATTTGTAGAGAAATGGGTTAGAAAACTAGGCTTTAGTTAATCGAATAACAGAGTAAGTAGAATGGTGATGTGAATATGAAGAAAGACAAGTGTAGACTGAAGAATAAAACGTCCTCGGCAATGTCCGAGGAGACTGGTTTTTATATAATGCTTTCAAATGAGGTTACAAGTTTTGGTTCTAGATTGCTATAGTGTTTCTTCTCTGATTCTTCGATCCCTCATCTTGTTGTCCTTTCTTTCTTTTATACTGTCTCTCCCTTTCATCCCCACTTTCCACGTGCATGCCAGATGGTTGATGTTGATACTTGTCCCATCAGCCCTTACTACAAGTCTTCATGTAGTAGCTGTAAGGCTGAAATACACTGTTCAGGTATCACCTCCACATTAATGCGGCTAGAGAGTTAGCTGCAGAGCATTTAATACGGTGGTAGCAGCTTTTCCCTAAGATATTTCAGGACTTACCCCTGTGTAATGTCTTTACAATGATTACCTACACCAATGAGACTTGTTAGAACACTACCTTGGATGTTAGACAACCTCTTCGAACCTTAGTATGGGTCAGCCAAGGATGCATTTGTCCTCGGCACATCCTCTTGAGCCACTGTGATCAAAACTAAGCTCTATTTACTAACACAATCTCTTCTGACAAAGA
Source organism: Quercus gilva (assembly GCA_023621385.1). NCBI lineage: Eukaryota > Viridiplantae > Streptophyta > Magnoliopsida > Fagales > Fagaceae > Quercus > Quercus gilva. The sequence continues at coordinate 29,044,781 of CM042478.1, read as the reverse complement.
TTTCTCTTCCTCGAACTACCCTTCGTCCTCGGATTGGGCCACAGGCCCGAAACATAAGTAGATAAAGAACTCTTGTGTCCAATATCCCTACAATAGCCCCTCGAGATTCTTCTTTTTGGCTTATCAGGAAGAAATGAGGATTTCCACGTCACTATGCTTGCTCTGTACTTATTTTGTCCATCTTTTTGCTCCTAAGGACGCTTTTTCAACTGCTCAAGAGACCCTCCTGATGCTTCGGCTTACGAAGCCCGCCCCTCATTAAATTTTTACGGCCTTGTGTCCCCCACGTTCTACGGTGCAATACAAATCCAATGGTCGAGAATTATGCTGGGTCTTTGGCGGGAACTTTCCCACTCTATTGCTCTTTCTTTGATATAAATACCAATCAAATCAAACGAATTCTTCACTTTTGCATTCATTTAACTCCTAGCGCACATACATTGAACCCATCAACTCTTTCACCTTACCTGTGCTTTTACAAATACTAAAAGTCTGTCTGAGGACATATTCCTTCTTTTTGTAGGTCTTCCTAAATCTCTTCACTTTATCTTTCTGCACAATTTTCTTTTCTTGCTGCCTTTTCCTCCTTGGCTCCTTTTTCTTTTTACTACCCTTTTCATATCCCCGATCCTCTCCTTAGAATGGGTAGGTTCAAAAAGCTTGGCAAATTCTAAGGAAGGTTTACAGAGCTTCAGAGCTCAATATAGGATCCCTCAGGAAGTAGGCCTTAGATACTGTAAGGATGGGCAGTGGTTCGAAGATAGGCAAAAGGGAGAGGTAGTAATCTTGATGATCGCTTTCATAGAAGGGGGGATGAGAGTCCCCATGGGAATGGCCACTAGGGATTATCTTAGGGCCCATAGATTAGCGCCCACCTAATGTGCCCCCAATATGTTTAGGATATTAGGCTGCATAGATGCCCTGAACGAGAGAATGGCCTTACGACTTACCTACCACGATGTAAATTGGATTTACAACCTCCACCACCTAACCGGGTAAAGGTACTACCTAAAGTCTAAGTATCCTGAGGTTAGGCTCATCCAATGCCTCCCTGACTCTAATAAAGGCCTAAAAAAGGATTTTTTGATCCTATCAGGGGAGTGGCACGATGGTCTCCCTTGTTCGACGAGGGAGGGCAAACCAAGTGGCGTCTTAGGCCTAGATACACAAGCTCATAGTTGTTCCCTTTTTCTTCTTCTTTAACTGTTGTTTATACCGAAAATTTTCTTTGATGTGCATCTTGCTAATGATATATTTTTTTTTATTTCTTGATGGTTCTGTAGACCCACACGCTGTTGTATCTAACTTCGGCCTCGTAAACTAGGAGAGCTTGGACAAGATCTTGAAGGCTGAAGTCTTTGTCCACTCAGACAGCCAGCTTAGCGCTCATCTGATACTGGGCTATTCCCCAATCTCTAGGAGTTTCCTAACACCTAAGTGTGTTATCAAGGCGAAGGGCCCTTGGTTGCAGCGAATCAGCATTGCAGCCCCTGGATTCTTGATCACCAGCCAAGTACCGAAAGGCACCCTTAACGCTACTCTCATTCTAGAGGGCATCCCAAAGGTCTTTCAACCACCACAGTTTATAGCCGAGGAAGGGACTTCTTCTTATCCGGCCCTTATAAAGGAGGAGGAAGAAGAAGAAGAAGAAGTAGTGGAAGTGTCAGATTCTGAGGACGAATTTGACGTCTTCAACAAAATCTTGTCTCAAGAATCCTTTCCTGGTGATCCCGGCTCTCTTCCTTCAACACAGTCCACTCTTGTCCAAGATCCTGCTGATACGTCTGTTGAAATGGGCATCCAAAGTAAGCAGAGGTTGACCCTTCAAGAATGTTGGAATCCCAGCGGGGAAGGTATACTCCTGAAAAATCAGCACAGACAAAGCTCCCCCCTCCTCCACCAGTCCCGACCCATCGAGCCGACCCTGCCGATCATAAGAGAAAGCGGGAGGAAAAGGGAAAAGAAGTGATGGAGATAGGGAAGAACATTCCCCCCAAAGAAGTTGAGTCCCAGAGGGGGGGGCTAAGTAGCAGAGAGGCCTGTAGACGAGGTCAACTACCGAGGCGGAGCGGAAGGGTGACCATGGAGCTGCAGCCCCAGTTTGGGCCCCACGCATGGAACTGAATGGGACTCTTTTACTCAGCGATGCCTCTATTTGAGATTTCCAGCAAGGCATAGTTAGGTATGTAGTAGACGCTGTGGAACAATCCCTGCTACTCCCCAAGGATATGACTGACCTCAGGTCTATGAGGCAGCATGAAGTTTTTCTCGGACTAAAAAGGGACTTGGCCATGGTAAGTGTTTTAACTTAACCACTTTTTATTTTTTATTTTTATTTTTATTTTAATCCCTCTTCTTTTTTAAGCCATCCAAGCCACCTTTAGGGCTGAGGAGATGGTGAATTACTTCCACTGGAAAATGAAGGAGAAGGAAGGAAGGAGGATAGTAGCTGTGGACGCCTTCCACGTGGCTGAGAAAAGCAACAAGGATTTGAAGGCTAAGCTTGCCGACGAAGAGAGGGAAAGAAAATTTTCTGCAGCCACCTTAGAAAACGTCGAGAAGCAAGCTGAAAGCCAACGATTACTTCTTCGCGGTGTTGAGGAACAACTGGCGGCCTTCAAGGAGCAAATAGCCGCCCTAAAGAAAAAATTGGAGGAGGTTGAAAGGGCCAGAAATCAAGCCGAGAAGGCTAAGGAAGAGGCAAAGAAAGCTCGGGAAGCGACGTAGTAGAAGGTTATGACATTGGAGTGACCGAGACCGAGGATGCCCTTAGGGCTGAGGTCCCGTAGGTATGTAGAACTTACTGCGCCCAAGTGTGGGATGAAGCCTTCAACCAAGCTGGGGTTGAGGCTTCTTCTGAGCTGAGGAGGACAGAAAATGTCTACTACCCCCCGCCCATCTGTGCTCCTTCTACGAACAGCTCCCAAGTAATCTCCTTTCCCGAGGCAACAGATTCTGAGAAAAATAGCCCCAGCAAGGTCCCCCCTCTTGGCAGTCCTCCAAGAAAAGGAGAGCAACCTGGGATGGATGAAAAAGTAGCTGAAGTGCCCAAGGAAATGGTCTCTGACGCCAATGTACCCTCGATTACTAACCAGGACCTTTCCAAGGGAAAAGAGGACACGACCATGGAGATTGTTTTGGCAAGCCTTTCAATTCCAGCCAAGGGTGACTCCAAGGGGGCAGATCAGGGGTCCTCAGAAGCTGCAGATCAACAAACCAAGGTCCTTCCTCTAGGAAAAATAATAATAAAGAAGAAATAGATTTAGGGTGTTTTTTTTTTTTTTTTTTTTTTTTTTTTGGCGCCTTTTGCTTTTGGTTTTTACAATTTGTAACCAAGTTGCCATTTTGTATCTAACCTGCCTTGCTTTAAGGCTTTTGTTAATGAACGCTATGAGAAATTTGTTTATTTCTATGATTTTTATTTAAGTATTGGTGTAATTTCTATCCTGTCTAGCACTCAATAAACGTAATAATAAGGTGAAACCCTTTCTCATCAATCTGTATAAGTGACAGAAAAGTTATTACATCTTACATGATCAGTATTAACACAAGTGATATATATTGAGTTCAGCATCTCTGCAAAGCACAATTCCAATTTTAAGATCATACACAGGGTTGTAACATGTATATAGGTTTAAAATTTACTTGGTGTACCACTCATCAACAAGTTCATAGGGTCAAAGGGATAGTCAACTTTTACACAAACACATGTATGCTTGTAAATGCTTTAAGTGATGCTTATGAGCACCTACTTAGAACTCTTATTGTCGTGAAAATCATTGCTGTTTGGAGTGATTATACCCGAAGCATGTGGTCCGAGGGTCCAGGCATAGTTTAGGTTCTGTTTGATACCTAGATTGATGCTAGGAAGTATTAGTTTACCCAAAGCAGATGGTCCGAGGAACCAGGCATAGCTAAGGTTCTGTTTAATACTTAGAAAAATAACTTAACATATCAATTTACCCAAGGTATGTGGTCCGAGGAGTCAGGCATGACCAAGGTTTTGTTTGATACTTAGATTGATGCCAAGAAGTATTAATTTTCCCAAAGCAGATGGTCCGAGGAACCAGACATAGCTAAGGTTCTGTTTAATACTTAGAAAAATAACTAAACGTATCAATTTATCTAAGGTATGTGGTCCGAGGAGCCAGGTATGACCAAAGTTTTGTTTGATGCTTAGATTGATGCCAGGAAGTATTAATTTACCCAAAGCAGATGGTCCGAGGAGCCAGGCATAGCTAAGGTTCTGTTTAATACTTAGAAAAATGACTTAACGTATCAATTTACCTAAGGTATGTGGTCCGAGGAGCTAGGCATGACCAAGGTTTTGTTTGATGTTTAGATTAATGCCAGAAAGTATTAGTTTACTCAAAGTGGATGGTTCGAGGAACCAGGCATAGTTAAGGTTCTGTTTAATACATAAAACAAGGATTAAAAGTTATCAATTTTCCCAAGGCATGTGGTCTGAGGAGCCAGGCATTACCAAGGTTCTGTTTGATACTTAAATAGATAGCAAGAACACATGACACTCAATTTAGCGAACCACAATAGGGTAAAGAAAATCTCTATTAATAATAATATCTTCTAAGGTTATATACATTCCAAGGACGTGGTACAGCCTTTTCTTCTAGATCTTCAAGATAATATGCACCTATTCCGGCCACTGATGTGATACGATAGGGCCCTTCCCAATTGGGTCACAATTTCCCCCATGCTGGGTTCTTGGCCATTCTTATAACTTTTCTTAAAACCAAGTCTCAAAGTGCCAATGGCCTCAGCTTCACATCAACATCTTATCTCTATTTGAGCTTGTGTTGGTAGTAGGCCAATTGGACCATAGCATTTTCTCTCATTTCATCAATTAAATCTAGGCTCTTTTCCAACAGCCTATGATTGCCGCTCAGAGTGAAAGAACTTGTTCTCAGCGTGGGGAACCCAGTTTCCAAAGGAATGACAGCCTCGGCACCATAGGTCATTGAGAAAGGCGTCTCTTTAGTAGATTTTTGAGGTGTAGTCTAGTAAGTCCAAAGGATGTGCGGCAGTTCTTCCACCCACTTCCCCTTCGCATCGTCCAGTCTCTTTTTAAGTCCACTCACTATGACCTTGTTCACAGCCTTAGCTTGTCCATTTTCTTGTGGATAGGCCAGAGTGGAATACCTATTCTTTATTCCCAGATCACAGCAATACCTTCTAAAGGTTTTACTATCAAATTGAAGTCTATTGTCCGAGATGAAGGTATGAGGAATTCCAAACCGAGTGACAATGTTCTTTCAAAAATTTTTTTTGGCATCCACGTCCCTGATATTTGCCAATGGTTCAGTTTCGACCTATTTGGTGAAGTAATTTGTGCTGACCAACAAGTACCTCTTATTCCCCACTGCCTTAGGGAAAGGCCCTACAATATCCAAGCTCCATTGAGCGAAAGGCCAAGGACTGGACAAAGGATTAAGGACCCCTCCAGGTTGGTGAATGTTAGGTGCAAATATTTGGCACTGGTTACACTTCTTCACATAGTCTCGTGCTTCTTTCTACATATTTGGCCACCAATAGCCTTGTGTGACGGCCTTGTGGGACAAAGATCTCCCCCCTGTGTGGCTTCCACAAATTCCTTCATGTAATTCTTCCAAGAGTAACTCCACTGCCTCAGGGTGTATGCATAACAAATGTGGGCCAGAGAAGGATCTCTTATACAATCTTTGGTCCTCGGACAACCAGAACCGAGGAGCTTTCCTTCGCACTTTTTCAGTCTCGGATTTATCCTTAGGCAAGATGTCTTCCTTGAGGAACAATACAATAAAATCCATCCAGCTAGGACCCACCTTTATTTGATGGACATGAACCCCAGCTCTTTTTGCCTCGGTAGGTTTATATAAATCCTCTACAAGGATTACTCGAGGTAGGCTCTGTGCCGATGAGGTTGCCAATGTGGCCAAAGAGTTCGCATATGTATTTTTACTCCTAGGGACTTGTGATAAATTAAAAGACTTAAACCCAGACTGTAAATGTCTAACCTGGTTCAAGTATTCTTACATCCTGGGATCTTTGGCTTCCAACTCTCCTTGGACTTGACCCCACTACCAGTCTTGAATCAGAGAATACCGCCACTGCTTTTCCCCCCCATCTTCTGAACCATAATCATCCCCACTAGTAGGGCTTCATATTCGGTTTCGTTGTTTGTAGCCAAGAAGTCCAATCTTAAGGATTTTTCAATTGTAATCCTCTCTAGAGATATCAAGACTAGCTCCACTCTAGATCCCCTATGGTTCGCTGCACCATCAACGTAAACCTTCCAGGATAAAGGTTCTCGTACGGAGACCATTCCAACCGATTTTTCATCCATGTTTAGCTCATTTACCTTCTCTTCTTCCGAGGATTCAGCAAACTCAGCAACCAGGTCGGCAAAAACTTGACCATTGACAAAGGTGTGAGGCATGTATTTGATATCAAAAGCCCCTAGAATCGTGCCCCACTTTACAATTCTCCTTGTGTAATTAGCACTCTGAAGTAGAGATTTGAGCGGGAGTTGGCTTAAAAAAACAACTGTATGTGACTAAAAATAATGGGGAAGCTCACGCGTAGCATGCACCATAGCCAGAATGGCCATCTCCAATGGTAAGTAACGGATCTCGGCCTTATGTAGTGATTTACTCACATAATAAACTGGCCTTTGCACACCATTATCGATCCGTATTAGCACCAAACTCAACGCATGGGAGGCCATTGCAATGTAGGCAAACAAAACCTCATCCACTTCAGGTTTGGACATGATGGGTGGCTGAGACAGATACTCTTACAACTGCTGGAAAGCCAAGGCACATTCCTCGGTCCATTCAAATCCCTTCCACTTGTTCAATAACTGAAAGAAAGGCCTGCACCTGTCCGCTGATCGAGAGATGAATCGGTTTAGAGCAGCTGTCATCCCCGTAAGCCTCTGGACCTCCTTGGGATTCTGAGGTGGTTGCAGATTGTTAATTGCCTTAATTTGGTCAGGGTTTACCTCAATTCCACGGTGTGTGACCATGTAACCCAAGAACTTCCCTGATCCAACACCAAAAGAACACTTGGAAGCGTTAAGCTGTAGCTAGTGTCTGCTCAAGATATCAAAAAATGTTTCCGAGGTCCTTAACATGCTCGGATTCTACCTTGCTCTTTACCACCATATCATCGACATAGACCTCGATGTTTTTTCCTAACTGTGGTTCGAACATTTTGATCATCATCCTCTGGTAGGTAGCTCCTGCATTCTTCAAACCAAAGGGCATCACCTTGTAATGGTAATTTCCAATAGGAGTGACAAAAACTGTCATTTCTTGGTCGTCCAAAGCCAAAGGTGTCTAATGGTACCCTTGGTCGTCCAAAGCTCATTCGAGGATGGCCCACAGTTGCGTCCACAAGCTGGTTAATCCGAGGCATAGGGAAATAATCCTTTGGGCAGGCTTTGTTTCAATTCGTAAAATCTACACATACGCTCCACTTCCCAGTCTTCTCCTTCACAACCTTTGTGTTAGCCAGCCATTCAGGGTAAAAAACCTCTTTAATAGCCCCAGTCTGCTTAAGTTTCATCACCTCGTCTTTAATAGCATCAGAGTGCTCTTTAGATGAACGCCGAGTTGGCTGCTTCTTGGGGGTTACAGATCGATTGACATTCAGATGATGGCAAATGAAGCTCGGATCCACCCTCGGAGCTTCGTAAGCATTCCAGGAGAAAACATCAATGTTCCTCCTAAGAAATTCCACAAACTCCTTTTTTTCCTAAAGTGGTAGTTGAGCTCCAACCTGAAAAAACTTTTTTGGATCATTACATATGGTAAATTTCTCTAAATCTTCACGTTTGGCCTCCTTGGCTAGTCCTTTCGCGAGTGATTCTGGAAACTTTGACTGTTATAAGCCTTCTTTAACTAGGGCCGAAGACTCAGCTGCTGGCTGATGCAAGATTGCGGACACAAGGCACTGCCTAGCCATGGATTGGTCTCCTACCAACTCCTCAATCCGGTCTCCTGACGGATACTACACCTTCTAATGTAGAGTCGAAGAAACGGCCCTTAGGGTATGAAGCCAAGGCCTGGCCACAATGGATGTGTAGGGGGAATATGCATCCACCACTATGAAATCTACTTCCATTACCTTTGAGCCTGCATGTATAGGCAACCTAATCTGGTCCCTTGGGATAACCACCTTTCCATCAAAACTTATCAGGGGTGAATCATAGGCGGTCAGATTTTCAGGTTTTAAGTTTAGCCCCCTATATAAATCAGGGTACATGATCTTTGCACAACTACCTTGGTCCACCATTACCCTTTTCACATCATACCCTCAAATACTAAGGGTGACTATCAAAGCATCATCATGTGGTTGGATAGTTCCCATTTTGTCTTCGTCAGAGAAACTCAACGAAGGTCGGACTTCCAGTCTAGCTCTCTTCGGCTCGGAGTTGGAATCCTCGGCTGGTGACCTAGCTACAAACATCACCCTACAAGGATGAGATCCAGTTCTCCCAGGTGCAGTGAAAATGACATTGATTATACCTAACAGGGGCCTGGAAGGAGCATTCCTATGAGCCCTTGACCTCGACTGGTCTCCTTGTCCATTGGGTCGGTATAGAAATTGTTGCAACCTCCTTTTTTTAACCAGTTGCTCCAGATGGTTCTATAATGTTCGGCAGTCCTCAGTGGTATGTCCCTGTTCTTGGTGGTATTGGCAATGAAGGCTTTGGTTGCGCCTTAAAGGATTTCCACTCATCTTGTTCAGCCACTTAAAATATGGCTCATTCTTGGTCTTTTCTAAAACTTGATGCACCAGTTCCCGGAACACAGTGTTTACCACTTGAGGGGCTGCGGGCCCAGATTGTCTGGCAAAATCTCTCTGGGGTCTGTTATTGTTGTAACAGTCGGACTTGAAATCCTTCATCTCCTGAGGGATAACCTTGCCCTTTCCATTTTCTTGCTGCTAGTCTTCCTCAACCCATTTATACTTGTCAATTCTATCTATAAGTTGACGTATACTGATAACGGGCTTTCCCGTCAAAGATTTCCTTAAGCCATGCTCAGCAGGTAGGCCGAGTTTGAAAGTACTAATGGCCACATCGTCAAAATCACTATTTATTTCGTTGAACATTTCTCAATATCTGTCTGAATATGTTTTCAATGTTTCACCTTCCTTCATGGACAAAGACAACAAAGAAGCTAAAGGATGAGGGACCCTGCTGCACATAATAAAGTGGTATCCAAACGCTTGAGTAAGTTGCTTAAAAGAATCAATGGAACCTACCCTCAGACTATCAAACCACCTCATTGCCACAGGCCCTAAACTGGATGGGAAAACCTTGCACATTAGAGGCTCGTTCTTGAAATGTATGACCATCCTTTGGTTAAAGTGACTCACGTGCTCCACAGGACCTGTTCTACCATTGTACATGGTGAACGTAGGCCACGTAAATTGTCGAGTAAGTTTCCCTCCTTCAATCCAGCACGTGAAAGGTGATTGATTGAGCGCCTTATTCATGGCGTCGTCACCCAGGCCTATTAAGGACAAATTTTTGTTTCTGTGTTCATGATGATAGTCTTCTTCATATGAGCAAGACTCACTAGGGGGAGTCCTCGATCTGCGCCTATAGCTACAGTCCTTTTCACCATCAGAGGAGAAGTCAGAATTGGATGGAGCTCGCTTTCGCTGTTCATGACATAAGCTTCTCTTCAGATGATTAATCTCCTTCTGCATGTTTCTGGCATTCTCCTCCTGAGAGATGTGGCTTTCACCTCGAGCTTGGCTTTTACTGGTTTAGGTAGTATGTACACTTTCCTCCTGGTCTCTTTGCTGTTCGAGATTAAGGAAGCGATCTTGACGCTGAGATGCCATAGACTCTGCCTGATGTGGACATGAACCTACCATTGTTCTACACTAGATTTACTGTAACACTAGTAGTTCCTATAAACGACGTCAATTGTAAGGACCAAATTTGAATTCCTAGCCCAAAGTATGAATGGACTTAGGCCCAAAAAGCCCAAAACAATGAATTTGTAGAGAAATGGGTTAGAAAACTGGGCTTTAGTTAATTGAACAATAGATTAAGTAGATTGGTGATGTGAATATGAAGAAAGACAAGTGTAGACTGAAGAATAAAATGTCCTCAGCAAGGTCTAAGGAGACTGGTTCTTATATAATACTCTCAAATAAGGTTATAAGTTTTGGTTCTAGATTTCTACAGTATTTCTTCTCTGATTCTTTGATCCCCCGTCTTATTGTCCTTTCTTTCTTTTATACTATCTCTCCCTTTCATCCCTACCTTCCACGTGCATGCCAGATGGTTGGTATTGATACTTGTCCCATCAGCCCTTACCGCAAGTCTTTATATAGTAGCTGTAAGGCTAGAATACACTGTTCAGGTATCACCTCCACATTAATGCGGCCAAAGAGTTAGCTGCAGAGCATTTAATGTAGTGGCAACAGCTTTTCCCTAAGATATTTCAGGACTTACCCCTTTGTAACGTCTCTACAATGATTACCTACACCAACAAGACTTGTTGGAACACTACCTTGGATGTTAGAAAACCTCTTCAGACCTTAGTATGGGTCAGACGAGGATGCATTTGTCCTCGACACATCCTCTTGAGCTAATGTGATAAGAACTAAGCTTTATTTACTAACACAATCTCTTTTGACAAAGATTTCTCTTCCTCGAACTACCCCTTGTCCTCTAATTGGGCCATAGGCCTAAAACACAAGTAGATAAAGAACTCTTGGGTCCAATATCCCTACAGAAAGCATATAATTTTTTTTTTTAATTTTTAATTCTTCCTGGAAAAAGGACCTACCTGCTTGCCCAACAAGTTAACCTAACATAACTTGTTGTTTTAGCAGTTCGAGTTAACCTTTTTTTTTTTTCACAAGTTCAAAAAAAATCCTTCCCATACCCATTTTTAAAACTTTAGGTTCAATTGGGTTAATGATTCTGGGTCCAAATTTATCAGGATTAAGGGGTTAGGAACTAGCGGTGGAGGTGGGAATGAGTGGGATAAGAGGTATAACTCTAAATGAACTGAGTTTTTTATGCACAACTCAAGCTTGATTTGAAAATAAACTTGTTATTTATCAAATGAGCTAAGGTTAAGCCCAAATTTAAACTCAACTATTTAACAAGCCAAACTCAAACATAACAATGATTTTGTGAACAAGTTCTTGAGTATAAAGCCCGATTTAAGTATATATAACACTATTTTTTTTTAGAGAGTTCCAACCTATGGTGTCCGCTCCTAATGATAGCTCATTATCATCAGACTAAAACATCAATCGGTTTTTAGTATAAGCAAGGATTGAGCCTTAGATCTTTTATTCAACTATCAGAGATTTTACTAGTTGAGCTAATTGGAATCCACAAGTATATATAACACTAAATGTTTATATGTATACATGTATCTATCTATATTATCTATAACATGATTCTCTTCTTTGATCTAGATTTTTTTGAAGGTTAAAAATACCCCATCTAGTAAGCAATGACATCACAATATTCCTCATAAAATTCTCTTTCTTGAACTGGATTTTTCTGTGGTTTAAAAATACTCTTACATCCAAAAGATAAAACTTGGAAAGAATCCTGAAAAAATACATTTATGATTCTATGTAAAACAGTGCTTACAACCACTTTCCCACTAACCCATGTTTATGTCCTCTCTTTTTTATTTGTTGAATACCCACGTTTATTCCTTAACCACAAAAAATGTGCACATTCTCTACTTCTATTTTATTCATATTTCTATTTATTATCTTTTTTTTTTTTTAATATAAGAATTTGTTATCTATTTGAATTTAAATATTTTAACTATATATGATTAATTTTTAAAATTATTTGATAGGATATACAGTTAGTTCTTTAAAAAAAACTTAGCCTCATCACACGTGCTTCACGAGTGCGATAAAGCTTATTTATTTTTATTTTTTTATAGTGTCATAATTTTTCATTTATTCTAATTTGAGGTTTTCACTTTTTCTCATTAATATTATGTATTTAAAACTAAAATATAACCAGGAGTGTTATAACACTAACTTCAACAAATGAGCAAATAAACACATTTATTTTGTAGCAGAAAAAAAACTTGTGTTTTTATTTTATATATATTATTTTTATTTTGAGAATCTAATTTAGAAGTGAATAAAGTAATTTGAAAATCAACAGGAGAGTGACTCTATCTTTTAGGCAATACTTTAGTGGGAGTTAGAGATGTATTTTTATCAAAATTTTCTTTAGTTTTGTCCCTACTTAAACATAGGCGTATAGGGGTATTTTTGAACAAAAAAAATAAGGATCCCAAACAGAGGAAGCTCCTTAAATAGTACTAGCCTCATCACACGCGTTTCGCGCCTGCGATGAGGCTTTTTTTTTTTACTGGTCCTATTTTGTAGAAAAAAAAAATTGTGTTTTATTTTATTTTATATACATATGATTTTTATTTTGAAAATTTAATTTATAAGTGAATAAAATAATTTGAAAATTAATAGGAGAGTGGTCCTATTTTTTAGGCAATGTTTTAGTGGGAGTTAGAGTTACATTTTTACCAGATTGTCCTTTAGTTTTGTCTCTACCTAAATATAGGGATGTGAGAGCATTTTTGAACTAAAAAATGAGGAATCTAAATAGAAAAAGCCTCTTAAATAATAGTATAGATTATAGATTATAGATAACTACTCACTTTTATCCCAATTCATACAATTATCACAATAATGACCAGGAAAATTTTTAAGAAAAAAAAATTATAACTCCCCATAGTCTACTTTTTTCAAAAGTTCAAAATTTAAAAACAACACAATTTCATGGAGAACTACACCTTTAAAATAGTTATTACCACAATTTTTTGGATCATTTTTGTCAATAGAAAATCCTACACTCAGCAGTCTTATATCTCTCTCCCTTTATTTTGCTTTATTTTAAATCCCATTTGATTTCACACTCAAATGTAAGTTCTCCAAATCTAGGTGAGTTTTTTCTTTTTTCTCTGTTTAGTTTTAAGTGTACTTAAGATTTTTAATTGATTAGGAAAGCAAGGATTTGGTTGATAATGGTTCTGATTATTTTTCTTTATTTGTTTATACATTTTCTTTTATAAAATATTACTAGTATCATCTTTGGGAACAAAGGGAGCATAGATTTTGTGATAGCAGGCAAGCACAATGTACTTTTTTTAAAAATAGTTTGGAATTCCTGGTTTAATTCGATTTTATGTTGAATCTTAGATTTGTTAATTTAAAAACTGTTTCTTTTGGCTTAGTTAGGACTTTCAGGGTGCTCTTTTTTTATATTTTTCACCTAGCTAATTTTTATTTATATATTTAATAAAATTTCAATTTTTGAATTTTAAGATTTTTTTTCCCTTTCATGTCAAATAGAATTTTGTCAAATTGATTTAACATCTTTTTTCTACTATTATTCGAATGTATGTAGGGGAAGCAATTGTGATGATAGGTGAGTTTTTCATTCTCTCTCTTTACAGATAAAAAATTTATTGATTAGGAAAAAGAAATTTGGTTGATAACATGTTCTGATTTTTTTTTTTAAAAAAAAATCTTCTTGATACCATAGTTTTCAGCTTTGGGGCAAAGGTAGCATGAAGTTCATGGTGAAAGGCTGGCACAACTTAAATTTTCAAGACCTTATAGATGGATTGAAGGCATGCGCAATCTCAAAAGTATTATATCACTGTTTCTTTTATATAGAATGTTTAGAGTAAAAACCTTTGAAAAAATTAGATACCTTTTATGTTAGTTAACAACTGTGAGTTCTGACATTATTACCTTGCTGTTGCTGTTGATGTTGTATTAGTTATTGTATTAAGTTATGAGAGTATTCAGATTTTCAATTAAAAATAAAATGTGTGAGAGTTTTGTATTAGTTATGAGAGTTTTGTCCTTCTTTATTTCCTTGAATGATTAACCTTCTTTAAATTATGAAAATTTCTTTAGGTTGATGTTTGTATTAGTTATTGTATCACGATATCACTTCTCTTAGATATTCCTCAAAAATAATTCTCTTAAGTATAAACCAAAGAAAATAGCATAAATTAATGAGGATAAACAAATAGATGAAAAAGGCGGATGAAAGCTCTACTTGCATGTAATCAAATTATTTGCACTTTGTTTCTAAAAAAAAAAAAAACAAATATTTGTACTTTTTTAGATTTTAAGCTACAACTTGCAAGGGTAGGTTATAGACTAGAATTATCTTATTAATATACATAAAAAGTTTTGTACTATATATATATATATATAAAATGAGTCTCTAAGCATGCGTAACACTCGTGTGAAGAGGCTAGTAAAAACATACTTATATTGACTAATATTGGATTTTTTAAGATTGTAATAAGTTCAGAAGATATCAAATTATTATTTTAAATTTACTAATAACATATAATTTATCAAATTATTATTTGCAATTTACTAATGGTATGAATGTCAATTTCATGGTAAAAATTATATATTTAATTATTTATAAGTTCATAAATGAAAACAATTCTATTTAATTACAGAGAATAATATAATTTTTGTTATGATTTTTTGTGTTGGCTAACTCTATGACAAATTTTCATGTATTGTGGTTTTATTTGTATTGTAATTCTGGGTAACAAAAGCTACAATTGAAGTTGGAAAAGGAGTGTTGATCATAATGTTTCAATAGAGAAAAGTCCAAACACAGTCAAATGAAAGGCAAGAAGTGACAAGAACTCGACGAGCGAGATTCAAACAAAATCTCTCGTTAGACCTTATTTAGACATTCGATCAATTAGGATTAGGGATTTTTTTTTTTTTTTTTTTTTCAAAGTCAGTTTCGTACCAAACTATAGCCCAAATCTTATTTGTATTAAAACCTTCATTAACCCTAATATCTAGAGAAGGAAAACAACCATTGGAATCAAACGAAAAACTTTGTTTACCCAATTGTGCCTTCCAACCCTCTCCTTATAGACAAAACCATTGAAAGAAGATTCAAACCACCAAAAACACAAAAATCATCATTCGTGTTGTTGGAGTGTGATACTAAAACCACATAGACTGTTACAAATACTCAAGTGGCCTTGAAAGTAACCGAGAGATAGCTTTGTCGGTTGACGTCTCGACTTGCAGTAGCAAATCATTGTGAAGACAAAGCTTGAGGAAGCATTTGTAGCAAGAAACTGGGAGTTTAGTTACCAGTCAAGTTACATGTAGTGAAGGCCTTGTCAGTCTTGATTGTATCGCAACCTATTCATAGTAAATTTAACTAGTTTGGGTTAAGCCTCGGGGTACTTTTCCTGTTGTGTTTTCACTTTGTGAACAATTCATCATCTCTTGTGTGGTTGTTCTTGTTGTAATTTTCTTCACTGTTCATTCCTATTACTAAATACAGTTAATTAAATACTTGGACTTGATTTGCAAATTGGTAGCAAGTCGTACCAGCGATCAAAACGTAACTAACAATTTTGACTATAATTTAATTATTGATTATTTATATAGAGTTGTAAGAGCATCTCCAGCAAACTAGCCAAAATTTTGTACTGTTTAGCTAATAAACAGTGACATTTAGTTTTTGCTTACCCACTTTTCAAATACACTTTCCAACAGACTCTCTATCCTATTCTCTATCTCATTTAAATATTATTTCTTCATTTATTCTTTATTCATTCTTTATCATCATTTATTCTTCCTATATTTATTCCCAACAATTATATTTTTTTAATGAAAAGTGTTATATTTACAAAATTTTTTGCAATACTTTCACAAAAATTATAACAAAATCTTATATGAAAAGTTGTTACTAATTCTAATTTGAACCCACCACTGAAAATATATTTTTACTCACCAATATTAGCTAATAACAATATGTTATTTAAGATTTATTGTGAAAATATTGTAAAAAAATTGTGGTAGTATTTTCATTCTTTCTCATCCATATGTTTCCTTTTTTTTCTCTTGTTTTTTCTACACTACACACGTATACCCATATATCTCATTCTCTCCTCTCTTTTTTCCTCCACTTTCCACTTCTAGAACCTCCCTCTCTAATTCTTTCTCCAGCTCTCCTTTTCTACTCTTTTTCTTTTCTTTTTCTACCATTATCTTCAAACACACACAGACACGCATGGAGAGAAAGGAGAAATCGCCACCGTTGCTCCTCCTCCTCACCGCTGCTGCTCCACCACACACATATGTCTCTATTTTTTTTTCTTGATCTTTTATTGTTGTTCTAATTTTTTTTTTTTCCTGTTCTTGATCTGTTGTTGTTGTTTAAATTAAATCAGTTTTTTATGAGAGTAAGAATTGTTTTGTGAGAGCAAGAATTGTTCTGTGAGAAGAAACAAATCAAAGAAGAAAGAGAAAGAAGTGATAAAATATTAAGTGCTGGAATTTTTTAATGAAAAAAAATCAGTTGCTAATCTATAGTAGCCCATCAAATTTGATGGGCTACTGTTCAAAAGCCAAAAAAAAAAAAAGGATATAGAGAGTCTGTTGGAGTTGTTTTTTTGGGTCTCACTCTCTATTATAGCTAGTATTTTGCTTATACCTACGTTGCTGGAGATGCTCTAAAGGGACTAAAAATTGTAGTCATAGTACTATATAAGATAAAAAAGTAAGTTAATCAAGTTACTTGTGAACAAACTTGAGCTTGTTCGATAAGAAACTGAACCAATCTTGTACATATAATCTAGTTTGTTGATCAATTCAAGTTTGACTTGTGTTAGAAATAAAATTAAATGAATATCGTTCTTGATAGGGCAAGATTTAGGTACAATATTTAGGTGCTGTTCTTTAGATTTCTCTCTTAAGATATTGCACTTAAGTTTTGTCATTCTTGATATTGGAGAGATATAAGAGATGAGAGAAAGGTATCGAGGAACAAAAAATGTCTTATACAACAAATATATGCAATATCATTATCTCATGCATATATGATCCATGTGTATACTTTACGGACAAATTCCGTATTAAGAGAGAGAGAGAGAGAGAGAGAGAGCTTTCAAAGGTCAAATTTGTTTGGAAAATGAAAAATAAGTTGTCATAAGATTGATCATGAGTAGCTTTTATTTTGATTAATAATTTTTGGCAAAAATTTCTTTTCACACATATTAATTCAGATACATTTACACACACACAATTATATATAATATATATATATATATATATAGAATCGTGACTTGAATTTTCCATGTTCAAGTCACAATTTTATTTGCTTTTTTTTGTGTGTGTAAAAGTATGTGCATTAATGTGTGTGTAATAAATTATACTCTAAAAAAATATGGGAAAATTTTTATACTAACACTAGTTAAGTCCAAGTAAATTTTTTAATTGATTTATAATGGAATATTTATCATGATATTTAAGTTCACATTTTTTTTTGGTGAAGTAGGATGGATTAGATTTAAGTTATACTTGCTAACTCTCTTTAGTATCACATTAAAGTATTTTTTATAAATCTATTGTTGAATTATATTATTTACTCATATCTTTTATACTTACAAAATATCAAAATGTAAAAGATTGTATATGTAATTTCAATCTATGATATCCACTCTATAATGATTGCTTTTGCCATTAACCTAAAACATGAATTAAATTTTAGTGTAGGCGAAGTTTGAGCTAACTTTAGGCATTCTAAAAAAAGAAAAAAAAAATTATAAAGGGAAAAAAAACAGACATGGGTCTATTTATATATGGATGATGATGGTATTCAATTAATATAATGTTTGGCATGAGAGTTACTAACTTAAAACTTTTTTAAGTATGTATATATACATAAGATAGTACCTGTATGAGAACTAGGGGAGAGAATGATAGTTCAGGCCCAATGACTTGTTGGGAAACGAGAAGGTTTTGAAGAGACGAATCCTTCATCTCTAGAAATTCATCAATGGTTTTGTCACACTGAGCTTCGATGAATCTAGCGCCACAGTCATTGCACTTGATGTATGGACGCCCAGACTCCAATCTCCGGAGGCGGCCGCTGGTGTAGTAGTACTCATTCAGCCAGTCGAACATGGTTTCCTTCATGCGCAAAATGGTTAAACCTTTAGCTGCATGGCTATTAAAGAAGTAAACCACTTTAAGATAGTGGAGCTTCATGGCCAAGTCCATGTTACTCAGGTCATGAACCACGTCTGACCCGGTAGATCGACCCGGCCCAATTGAGGAAAGCTTAATGCCATAGACCAAGTTTTCTTCTTTGGGAAGGACCATGGTTTTGACAGAGTGAGGTGTAAGAAGGTGTCTTTAGTTCATTCTAGCTAGTGGGGCATATTAATAATACATGAAGATGTCTGTTTTGTGACGGGTGGGCGTTTTAATGGGCCTTTAATGCGTGTGGGAATTTTAGTTGGGAGTACACTATTTTAGTTGGGACTACACTAATAGTCTGCATTAAAACCCCGGCCCACCGCCTCAAGCTTCTGGTCAATTTTGACCTCTAGGGAATTTTCAGCCGTAAACATCCAAATCCCGCTGACAATATATTGTTACTTGAAAAATGCTAAAACTACTGCTATTTTTACAAAATAAATCTAACAAATTGATGTGACAACAAAATAATTGGTGAAATTCAATTATTTGTTAAATGAATATTTGAACTACCTCTTTGTGATTCCTGATACATGAGCTTGTAAGCTCAACGCAATAAACTTTGTAATACTCTAGCACTACTCTAGTTCATTTGCCAAACCTGACAAGTCATAACCTGGTACATCATCCGAAAAGGTCCTAACTTGTTGGGTTTGGCACGGTTTTTTTTTTTTTTTTTTAATTCATGATTAGCCTTTACTCACCACCACATTCACCTGCAGCACCTTCACCCCTTTTGCAAACTAATTGGAACTTAAATATGGTTGCTTTTCCCCTTGTATTTTTCATTTATGTTTTATTTTTTGGGAAGGGTTAATAAATGCCCTAATGGTATTTGGTTTATGAATTATTTTTGAAAATTTTTTATGTGAATAAAACTACTAACTTTTTTGATAGCTTATACGTGCAAGTTAGATTTGAGATTATATGGGAGAGTGAATAAGTTATCTAACAGTACATCCCGATGAGAAAGCTCATGAGTGACAAAATGCAAGCTTTGACATCATAATGTCTAGAGAAGAAGAAAGTGATTGCAAGAATGTAAAGTTGACACAAGATGTACGTGGAAAACCCTAGGAAAGGGATGAAAAACCACGGTTTGAGCAAGAAAGAATCATTCTTGCTCTGTTCAGCTTTGTATTATATGGAAAAAGAGGTAACTCTTGTACAATAAGGATGTTCTTCCTTAAAAGAGAGACCTTTTTTCTACCCCACTTTTTTATTAACTTTCTACTCTCTTCTCAAAAAGATCTACTTAGGTTCTTACCCTAAAAGTCCAGCTACATGATCCTCTTATAATCTGAGGAATATGGCTGAGATAAAGACAGGTGTCAAGGCATCATTTTTCTATTTTGGACCTTACTATAGCTGGGGTACTATTTGGTGATTGGAGATGAGAGAGAGTACGCCAACATCAGCACTGTGGCATGCAAGTAGGTGACTTTGCCACTGCCTGGGGAACAACTTTTGGCCAATGAGAGGGACATTAGAAGTATTGTAGGTGATACATGTGTCCCTGAAGTGGTCCAACGTGCACTCAGCCAATAAGGGGTGTTTCTATAGTTGCTGACCTTAGAAGGTCATTATCTCCCTTTTGTGAGTGCTTGAGTACCATGTCAGATGCATATCTTACTTCCTTCCCAAGGTAGACACGCCCTTGGCACGAGCTAAGAATAGAACCTTGCAGCCAATGTTTCCCCTTCCTTTGCTCACAACCACTCCATGTATAATTGATGTGACAATAAAATAATTGGTGAACTTCAATTATTTCTTAAATGAATATTTGAACTACCTCTTTGTGATTCCTGATACATGAGCTTGTAAGTTCAATGTAATAAACTTTGTAGTACTCTAGCACTACTCTTGTTCATTTGCTAAACCTAACAAGTCATAACCCGGTACATCATTCAACAAGGTCCTAACTTGTTAGGTTTGGCACGGTTTTTATTATTATTCATGATTAGCCTTTACTCACCACTACATTCACCTGCAGCACCTTCACTCCTTTTGCAAACTAATTGGAACTTAAATATGGTTGCTTTTCCCCTTGTATTTTTCATTTATGTTTTATTTTTTGGGAAGGGTTAATAAATGCCCTAATGGAATTTGGTTTATGAATTATTTTTGAAAACCTTTTATGTGAATAAAACAACTAACTTTTTTTGATAGCTTATACGTGCAAGTTAGATTTGAGTTTATATGGGAGATTGAATAAGTTATCTAACAGTACATCTCGATGAGAAAGCTCATGAGTGACAAAATGCAAGCTTTGACATCATAATGTCTAGAGAAGAAGAAAGTGATTGCAAGAATGTAAAGTTGACACAAGATGTACGTGGAAAACCCCTAGAAAGGGATGAAAAACCACAGTTTGAGTAAGAAAGAATCATTCTTGCTCTGTTCAGCTTTGTATTGTATGGAAAAAGAGGTAATCCTTGTGCAATAAGGATGTTTTTCCTTAAAAGAGAAACCTTGTTTTCTACCCCCCTTTTTTTATCAACTTTCTACTCTTTTCTCAAAAGATCTACTTGGATTCTTACCTTAAAAGTCCAACTGCATGGTCCTCTTATAATTTGAGGAATATGGTTCAGTATAAAGACAGGTGTCAAGTCATCATTTTTCTTTTTTGGACCTTACTATAGTTGGGGTACTATTTGGTGACTAGAGGAGAGAAAGAGTACGCCAACATCAGCATTGTGGCATATAGGTAGGTGACTTTGCCATTGCCTGGGGAATAACTTTTGGCCAATGAGAGGGACATTAGAAGTATAGGTGATACATGTGTCCTTGAAGTGGTCCAACATGCACTCAACCAATAAGGGGTGTTTCTATAGTTGCTGACCTTAGAAGGTCACTATCTCCTTTTTGTGAGTGCTTGAGTACCATGTCAGATGCATATCTTACTTCCTTCCCAAGGTAGACACGCCCTTGGCACGAGCTAAGAATAGAACCTTGCAGCCAATGTTTCCCCTTCCTTTGCTCACAGCCACTCCACGTGTAAGGTCTAGATCCAGCCACATTGGAACTCTCCCATGCCTTGGTTGGTGTATTGTACATTAGCCCTCTGACTATCAATGGAATTTAATGGCTAAGGCCTTTGACAGTTGCATCGTTTCAGGCATTAACACTTAAGCAATTATACCTTGTGATGTTTGAACATGGACACGTGGCCTGCAGGAGTTTTTCTAGCCGTTTTGGCGTCTCTTCATTTCTTGCGTTTTGGCAGACATACATTACTCCTCATAAGTGTCGTGTCTCTTCACTTAATTACAGTTAGTGATTTAAATAGGAAAGACCTCTTCTTCATTCTTCATTCCTTCTGTATCTTCATATTTTTCTCAAAGAAAACCTTAATTCGAACAAAATGTCAAACCTCTCTTCCATTGGTTCCAACTCCCCAAAACACACCTTAAGTTCCTTTGAGGATGTACCGAGCTCCCCAAACAACAACATTCCTTCACCACCACCAAGTCTTGCACATCCTCCTCTCCTTTTCCCAATACTCCCTTTGCCTCCCCAAGTTTTCATTTCGGAGGAGGTTCGTCCTTTTGACTAGAGTAAGGATGAAGGTGAAGACTCTAAAGAACATCGGCTACAGGCTGAAGAATAAGCTGAAGAGGCATAATATAATGCCTTCATGGAATCTGTCTCTAGGCGTAGGAGAAGGCGTAGGCCTTCTCAGTCAAGCTCTGAGTTCAGTGCCTCAGACCCCTTTGACTTAGAGAAGCCAGATTTCTCTGATAGCTCTGATTCAGGGGATGATGAAGGTGATGAGGAAGAGGAGGATGAAAAGGATGAGGAGGAGATGGAGTATCTGGCTTCAGATTATCCTAAAAGGACTTTGGGGATGACTCTGATGCTTATGCGCCTCGGTCTCCTTGATTTGCTTGCCATTAATCCTGCAGCTTTCTTTTTTATTTATTTATTTATTTATTTTTATATATGTAAGCCATATTTTTGGCCTAGGTTGTAGGATTTTTAGTTTTTCTTTTAAAAAGAGTTGTTATTTTGTTTTGTTTGTATTTGTGTTTTTGTATAGGGAATGGGTGATAGGCCATAAAGGCCAAGTCATGTAAATCCCCCTTTCCAATTTTGTAATATTTAAACACAAATCAAATATATAAAAAAGGTAGTTTGTTTCTATTATATGCTACTGTTGGAAAAACATGGTTTGTATCTCATACAAAACATACGCAATGGAAAATTAACGGATCTACTTCATTCGCAATTGATAACATGTACTATGTAAATTTCAGAATATAAGAAAAAGATAGTGTACCTTGGTGCGATGAAATTCAAAACCAATGATTAGAAGTACTTGGGAACACTTTTAATCTTCACTCCAATTCCACTTGTGCCCAAGAAGTGTGGTCTCTCAATCAGTTTATATGTATGTGTTCAAGGGAGAATAAGAGAGTGCCCTACACTCATATACAAACCATTTCATTCTCATACAAAATTCTGTATGTTTCTCTCCTTATAACTGATTATCTAATTGGACTAGCCTTTTGGGCCATTCCAATTGGGCTTTAGTATGTGGCTTGGAGTGGGACCAAAAGGGAACAAATAAGACTCTAGCTCTAATGGGTCTTGGGCTTTTCTGTCAACTCTTGACAAGTCCAAAGTTACCATTAATTATATTTAATACTACTATATAGTGACAACTCTTGACAACTCTTGTCAACTCGTGAAATTCCTTGAAGATGCAGTGAAGAAGACCTTGAAGAAGCCAATTCTGAAGGCGGCAAGAAAAGGGAAAGCCCTCAGTGAGGAAGTACCAAAAGACACCAATGTTGGCGGGGACAAAGGCTTTAGAGCCAACTTTTGGGGGTGGATCAGGTAATTTTGGAGGGAGTATGATGATGGCGTGATGAGGAAGCCAATGCAGACTCTTTAAAGGAGGGCACTAACTTTGTTGTAGAAGAAGGTAACTCAAGCCCTTATGAACTTGAAGCTTTTATTGCTTTCCTATTATCTTGCCATCTGTTTGAGGGGTATCCTCATGAAAAAATTTTAAGTAGGCATTTCCCTCTAGCTATTAAATTGGCCAAAGGACATTCCTTTCCCTTTGCTCCTTGCTTTTTAGGAACTTTGTATTCTCATCTAGATCATTTTACTCTTGACTTGCAAATCTTATAGGGTAGATTTCAAGTAGAAACCTTTGCACCTGTTGCCTTTTTACAAATATGGTTATGGGAACACTTTAGGAATTATGCCCCTGCCCTTAGAGTTTAAGCTCTTATAAAACCAGTTTTCCATCACCCTAAGGGTTGCCACGTTCTTGGCGTTGGAATAAGGTAGTGGTGTCTTCAGACAGTTTCCTTAGCAAAGTGTTGGATGACCCTACTAATTGGATAGCTAGACCCTACTCTGCCTTTGAGGGTGGGCTTCCTCCACTGTTCAATTCTCTAGAGAGTGTCCCTGTTTCTCATTATAGGGATACTAAGAAGAGCTTTCTTTTGTTGCTTGCGCCTTTCCTTCTCACCTCTAGGCACATTTTCAAGAGGAATTTGAAACCCAAGCTTATAATTCCCATAGGTTTGACAGCCAATTTGGTTTTGACCAAGGTGTGCTGGGGCATTTCTCTATTTTAGCCTTGCTTGTTGTAGTGGCCTCTTTAGGCTTTAAAAGGGAAAATCTCATCAAGCTACTGGTATCAAGTCTCGAAATCCCTTTTACTTCCCTCGCCAGAGTTGGACGACCTTTACCCAGGTTCAAGTCATGGTGGTCTAATATTAGGGAACATGTTAGGAATTTTGGAGAGAGTGGTGCCCAATAGGTGGATGTCCCACCTATTTTCCAAGGCCATTTGACTTTGAAGCTCCCTACTAAAGCCAAACTTTTAGGCACCAAGAGGAAGAAGAGTGTAAAAGTTTCTTTTGTAAAGAAACCTAAGGTACACATTTTCTTTTCCCTAATGACTTGTTCTTGTAATGTCTTCTCTTAATCAATGGCGTAAATAACTTTTTCTTCCTTTCTCCCTTTTGACCTTTGACAGATTACAAAATCTATTCCTTGAGCTCAAACCAAAACAAAAGTCATTCCTTCAACCTAAGAGGCTTCTGTGCAAGAAATGACTTCTAATGAGGAATAGAATCCAATGCTGAAAAGGGGGATTCAAATCGGGTGTATGCTGAAAATCCTCAGGAGAAAGAAGACCTTACAGAAGCTACTTCCAAAAACCAAGAGAGTGAAAGCACCAAGATAGACTCTGATCCACTATTCTCATTGCTTTCTCTTGATTTGGAAGCAACATGTTCTCAGTTGCTCTCAAAATATCCTGAGATGATGAAGGATACTAACAAGTGGACATTGTCTCTTAGGGGCTTTCTTTTGGGGAAAATTAGGTCTATAGTGTCCCAACTGCAGTCAAAAGGCAAAGAAGATTGTCTGGCTCTTCCCCTTGATGACTTCCTTTCCACACTAAGTGAGGCCGACATTGACTTCCTTAAGTGTCAATGTCGGCTGGCTAAAGAGCAGTGTCATTGCATTAAGGGACTTAAAGAAGGTAGGACCCTCTGTTCATGCTTTCTTGTCTTCATTCCGCAAGTTAAGAGCCAAAGAATGCTCTTGTATCAACAAAGCGAGGGAGACAGAGTCATCTTTAGAGGTATAGGGCACTTCAATCACTCAACTCTTGGAATCTATTGACAGACTTCAAGTGGAATTGAGATCCAAGCAAGAAGCTAGTTTTTCCCTTCAAGCTCAGTTAGAAGGTGTCACAGCAGAATGCAGTTCTTTGAGGAAAGAAACTGAAAAGTTAGAAGGTGAGCTAGGAGCTCTGAGCTAGCCAAACTTCTCTTTTGAAAATATTAGTTCATTTACAAACATTATTTAATTTTCAAGTTGTAATATTTTATGGTCTTGAAAGGCCACATGATTGTATTATAAACTTTACTATGCTTTATTTAGTTAGGACATTAAACTTTGCATGCATATCATGAACAGTAGAATATGAAGTAATTGAATTGAAAGACTTTGTTCATAATGATATAAGTACTGTGGAACATAACATTAGTTTGACATCATGGAAACAAAAAGATATTTTTACAAGATTAAGAGTAGTATTTCTTAAGGTGAGCTCTGCTAATGGGGCTGTATGCCTTTATACCTGCTTGATCTTTCAGCCAATAATGTCCAGCTTGATGTATTTCTTCCACTATGTAAGGTCCTTCCCACTTGGGGAAAACTTGTGTTTGATAGCTCTAGCCACTCCTCATACATGAGGAGCAGTTTTCCAAAGAAGTTCCCCCACTTGAAACCTTCTTTCTTTAACTTGGCCTTTAAGCCTAGCCTTCATGTTGACCTGGTAAAGGCGGTTATGAGAGGTAGCATTCTCACGTTTTTCTTTAATAATTTCCAAAGCAGCTTCTCTACAAGCTTTATTGCTGGCCTTACCAAATTTATTGGGATAACAACCTCCGTGCCATAGACTAGAGAAAAGGGTGAAGCTCTTGTAGCCCATGATTTGGCTGTCCTATGAGCCCACAGAGCTATAGGAAGCTGTTCTCTCCATCCCTTTCCATTCTCTTTAGTCATTTTTTCCAATATTTTCAACAATCTTTTGTTGGAGGCCTTAGCTTGACCATTTCCTTTGAGATAATAAGGTGTTGATGTCATGTGAGAAATAGAGTACCGTTCTATTAAATGGCGTACATCCTTATTCAAGAATGGTGTACCATTGTCAGAAATAATTTTTCTTGGTACTGCAAAACGACATACTATATTCTTCCTCAAGAAATTAGTCATTGAGCTACCTGTTACCTTCTTCATGGCCACAGCTTCCACCCACTTAGTAAATAGCTCAGTGGCTACCAATATCCATGTACATCCCTCAGAGGGGAATTTATAGTACCTATGAAATCCAGCCCTTAGTTGTGGAAAGGATATGAAGCCATAGTTGGATGGAGACTCTGATAGCTAGTGTATCTCATTCCCTCGCCTTTGGCATTTTTGACATTTCTTGGCGAAGTCTTGGGCATCTCTTTGCATTGTAGGCCAGTAGTATCCCTAGTGCAAAGCCATTTACTATAGCCTTCTCCTACCTGGGTGTCTTGCTGGCCTTCATGCAAATCTGAGAGAACGCCATTAGTTTCTTTAGTGGGAATACATACCATCCACCTTCCTTGGAAGCTTCTTTTGAATAATTTTCCCCCCACTACTTTGAATCTTGTCACATATCTCTTCAATTTTTCTCTCTTCAACCAATCAGTAGGTAGTACACCTTGTAAAAGGTATCTCAAGTACAGATCCTATCAATCTTCTTCTAGTATCTCACCATTAAGCACTTTTGCTTTATCTGGGAGAACAATGGAACAAGTCTTGCAACTCCTTTTCTTTTCCTTGGCATCATTGGCCATTTCTGGCCAAAGACCCCTAGCCTTTGTAATCTTTTGTATAGGCCAACATCAAGGTTTACATCACAAATATCGTAGTGTAACTTGTGCAACTGTGTCAGTCCTTCCTGTCTTGAGACACACTTCATTAGCAACCCTTTTGCTCCTCTGAAAAATAAATGCCCATTGATCTTGAGGAAGTCCTTCATATTTGATGGTAATTCTAACCCAACATACTGTCCTTGAGTCATTGCCTTCAACAAGGGTTCTCGCAAATCTTGGAGGAGGCACAATTCATCTTGGACTAGACCAGGTTGTTTCTCCACTCGAAGTGTCATCTTTTATTTCTTTAGCACGGACTTAGTGGCTAAGGTAGCTAGCGAATTAGCCAACTTGTTTTCATTCCTGTTAACCACTTTGCATTCCATGGAGATAAAGTATTTTATAAGCTCCTAAACCGTAGCTCTGTAAGCAGCTAGGGTAGGATTCTTTACTTCATAGGTTCCCCCAACCTGCTTAATGATTAACTCGGAATCCCCAAAAACCTTTAGCTTCTTTATGCCAAGTCTTTTGGCAGCATTCAATAATACTAACAAGGCTTCATACTCTGCTTCATTATTAGAGCAGGGGAAACGTAGCTTGTAAGCAAACGTATGTTCCTCCCCTGGTGACTTCAATATCACTCCTATTCCTCCCCCTTGAGATGTGAACGAGACATCAAAATGCATTGACCATTCTTGTTCCTCTGTCACCAAGACCTTCTGTTGGGGAAGTGAGATATCACTTATCCTAGGAAAGTTAGCCAACAAGTCAGCCACTGCCTGGCCTATGATGGCACGATGTCAAGATGGCCCATTGCGCCATTCTCCCTTACAATTGAGGGCGGGTTAAGAGATACTTCACGGGATTGCTCTTAGTCACCAACTGTACATGATGCCTTAAGAAGTAATGATTGAACTTTGACATAGCAAAAGCTAAAGACAAACGTATCTTCTCAGCAATTGAGTATCTTAACTTTGGTCCTTTCATAAACCTGCTAATATAGTACATTGGCTTTTCCACCCATTCTTGATCCTAAGCTAACAATGCTCTTAAAGATTGCTCTGTGTTAGCTATGTACAACAAAAGAGGTCTGCCAGATAAATGGGCCACCATTGTATGAGGATCCGCCAATATTGTCTGAACCTTCTTAAATGCCTTTTGGCATTGATTACACCATATAAAGGCCACTCCTTTCTTAGTCTGCTCCACCAAAGGATTCAGAATTTTAGCTAAACTCGGAATAAATCTTCTTAAACAAGAAACTTTTCCTACAAAGCTTCTCAGCTTTTTCAAAGTTGTAGGGGGGCTGAGTGCAGCTATTGCCTTAGCCTTTGTAAGGTCCAGATCAATCCCCCTGTGATGGATAAGAAAACTCAAGAACTTCCCTGAGGATATCCCAAAAGTACATTTAGAAGGGTTCATCCTCAAATTATGCTTTCTGCATCTTTCAAAGATCTGCCTCAGGTGCAACAAGTGCTCAAATAGGTTCTTTGCCATCACCACAAGATCATCAACATAATCTTCTACCTGTTTATGTAGCATATCACCAAAGATTAAAGTCATAATTCTCTGGTAAGTAGCACCTGCATTCTTTAACCCAAAAGGCATCACTTTATAGAAGTAATTCCTAAAATGTGCTTTGAAGGCAGTTTTCTGGGCATCTGTTGGCTCCATAGAGATCTGATTGTACCCACTATAGCCATCTATGAAGGAAAAACGCTCATGACCAGCAGCTACATCCACCAAAATATCAACATTGGGTAGTGGGAACTCATCTTTAGGACAAGTCTTATTAAGATCTCAGAAATCCACACAGATTCTTATCTGACCGCCTTTCTTCTTTACAGGAACTATGTTAGCCAACTAACTTGGAAATTCAATTTCTTCTATAAATCCCGCCTTTAAAAGCTTATTCACCTTAGCATTTATCTTTTCTTCCAAATCTAAATGATACTTCCTTGGTGGTTGCTTCATAGGCTTAGCATTAGAATCCACCTTTAACTTATATGTTACCAAATTTGGACTCAAACCTGGCATTTCTTGATGACTCCAAGCAAAAACATCCTTGTATTCCCTCAACAAGGCTATCAGTTTTCTTTTTTCTTCTTCAGGCAATCCCCTACTAATTTTGACCAACTTTTCTCCTCCTTCTCCATTATTCAGATCAATCTCAACAAGTTCCTCTTGCACATTCTTGACAACATCATTCATGTATTCAAGAGCTTCTTTCACAAGTTCCTCAGCTATATGAACCTCCTTTGGCTATTGAGTCAAATTGGGGGGATTAGGCTTGCCATCCTTCTTGCCACCTTGCCATCAGGTCTAGTGATTCTCCTTAGGTTGGAGGGCCTTTTTGGATCCACAACCTCGCCATCATCTTCTTCCTTTCTTTACAAAGCAATGGGGTTAAAGGGGAGAATCCTGTTTTCCCCTTCGAGCTCATACTTTTGATATGGGGCTGCTTCAGCAAAATGAAGCTCTACTCTATCAAAAGGCATCCTAGTGGCCCCAATGACCACTTGCTTATTCCTCCAAACAGCCTTCACACATTGATGATATGTGAGAGCCACAGCTTTATACGCCTTCAGCCATAGATGGCCTAGAATGATGTGATAAGAAGTAGTCCCCTCCATTACATGTATGAGAGTAGGTGCTCGAATTGGCCTAACCCTAAGATCTAGAAACACATGACCTAAGGTACACTATTGTAAAGATCCTATCCCCGTTACCTGAAGTGGCTCTGGTATAATCCTTTCTCTTGAGATGCCCAAAGCATCGAATGTTGGGAGAGGCAAAATATTGGTAGATGCGCCAGTGTCTACCAAGGCTCTTTTGATTTGAGATGCTCCTAGAAAGGCAGTAAGATACAGAGGTCTGTCGCCATTAACAACTCGGTTGGCTGAATCTCTATTTGAAAAGGTGATTGAGTCCTTTGCTTTCTGATATGCCACCAGCATTAGACTTCTTTTAGAAGCTACCACTTCTTAATTCCTTTCCATCACCCTGGTCAGAGCTTGGACTGCTTCTCTCTTAGCTAATGGCCTAAGACCTATTCCTTCAAGAAAGGAATGTATCTTATCATCTTGCTGAATTCTTGTAACCATTTCTTCATCTTGTAAAGGCAGAGGTGCTGAGCTACTGCTAGCCATATTCTCGACTTCTTCTTCCATGGGATTGTCACGACCCATGAAGAAAGTCATTGCCACCTCTATCCTATGCAGCCTTAGGTCTACCCTCTTCCCACCTTTGATAACCAAGTCGCTTTTGGCTACCCTGTCATGGAAAATGTTCCTCAAGGCATAACAATCCATGGTATGGTGATCACACCTCCTATGGTACCTGCTGTAAAGTGGACCTCATTTTTCTTCATTTATGGGTTCACGTTTGCATTCAGGCAACACCACTACACCATCCTTTACCCAAGCTTCTTGGTTGCTGTATAATTCTTCAGTAGAAATGGTAAAAAAAGGGGGAGTACTCTCTCCCTCTTTTTACCCTTGGTTGCCTTCTTAGGCTCTTCCACCACAGTAACTTCTACCTTCTTGCCTTCTCTCCTCTAAGGTTGCCTAGGTGTATTTGTAGTCTATGAAGTCAAGCCCTTTGAAGGCTTCCTTGTAGACATACTTGTCCTCCTTGAAGCTTCTACAAGCCTTGTAAAGCTGGAGATCTGCAAATTCTCAAGATAAGGACAATATTCGTATAACATACCAGAGATACAAACATCCACTAGCCTTTCCTCCTCCACAGGGTCATAACACAGCAAAGAGAGGTCTCTAAACTTGCGAATATACTCCAACAGCCCTTTAGACACCCTTTACTTTTCCTGTTGCAGATCTGACAATGTAAAATTCTCTTCCAAAGTAAAGAACTTCTTCATGAATTGCGTTGCCTTGTTCCAGCTCAGAACTGACCCTGCTGCAAGGCTAGTGTACCAAGTAAAAGCACAAAATTCTAATGACTTGGAAAACTCCCTAAGCCTTAACTCATGATCATAGGAATGGGCCGTCAGTGCATCTACATACTGCCTAATGTGTTCCCTGGCGTTCCCTGCCATCCCATCATACGTAGGAAAGATAGGAGGAGTATAGTTGGCAGGATAAGGCTTACCAACTACTTCCTTGGAATAAAGAGGCCTGGTATAAATATAAACATCCCGACGAGAAGGCTCATGAGTGACAAAATGCAAGCTTTAACATCATAATGTCTAGAGAAGAAGAAAGTGATTGCAAGAATGTAAAGTTGACATAAGATGTACATGGAAAACCCTAGGAAAGGAATGAAAAACCACGGTTTGGGCAAGAAAGAATCATTCTTGCTCTGTTCAACTTTGTATTGTATGGAAAAAGAGGTAACCCTTGTACAATAAGGATGTTCTTCCTTAAAAGAGAGACCTTGTTTTCTACCTCACTTTCTTATCAACTTTCTACTCTCTTCTCAAAAGATCTACTTAGGTTCTTACCCTAAAAGTCCAGGTGCATGTTCCTCTTATAATCTGAGGAATATGGCTGAGTGCAAAAACAGGTGTCAAGTCATCATTTTCCTATTTTGGACCTTACTACAGTTAGGGTACTATTTGGTGACTGGAGGACACTACAACAAAATGTATTTTTAGTGATGAAAAAATTTGTCACTAAAAGTCCAGTTTTTTGTCGCTAAAGACCTTTAGCGACACAATCTACTAATTAGTGATAAAACTCATTTCGTCGCTGAAACCCTATCGTTAAAAGTCCTGGCGAAGAAAAATTTTGTCACTAAAAGTCCGATTGATTTAAAAAAAAAAAAAAAAAAAATTTAGCGACGAAAATGTTTCGTCGCTAAATGTTTTCCTCGCTAAAAACACCATTCAGTGACGAAAATATTTCGTCACTAAAAACACTTTAGTTTATTAAATCATATTTAGTGACAAATAATTTTGTCACTAAAACTATTTTCGGGTACATATAGTGACGAAAAAGTTCGTCACTAAAGCTATTTTAAAGAAAATCCAGGCACATATAGTGACGAAAATTTTCGTCACTAAAACCATTTCTTACAAAATTTTGCTACATTTAGCGGCGAAATATTTTGTCACTAAAACAATTTTTTTGTTGCTAAATTTGTGACGGAAAAATTCGTCGCTAAAACATATTTTCTGTTTTTATTTTTTTCATGGCTTTGATATTAACCTGTAACCTGTCATTACATTATTAAAACCTCACATTTGAATAACACATTTATTTCAACAACACATTTATAAAAAAAGATCCATACATTCCACAAGTAAAAAATAAAACTAGTATCTAATTCAAACTCCTTCCATACAATAATTGTTTGCAACACATACAATAACTCAAGATGTTTTATAACAATACAAAAATTTTAGCATAATATAATTAGAACGAACGGAAGATGTCCTCATATGTCTTCTAGTAATGCCAAAAGTAAATCCCCTAAAAGCCACAAATAAAAAATCTGCTCAAATATAAAAACAATACTCCATTAAAATTGTAAAGTAAAAACATTAATTACGTTATAAGAAACATTTCTAACAATGCATTAAGAGTAGCCTCATCAATGAATTAGTTTCAAATAATGCATCAAAAAAAGTAGTCACACCATGTAGTGTGGCTCAATTGCTAACCAATAAGTGTTTTAACTTAAAGATGAACCACCCTCATAGGTAAGAACGTCATCATAAACCTTGCTCCTCAAAAAGTTAAGAATATTCATTTGGACCTTTTCTTGCTTAGCTCGTGCCTCTTGGTCCCTAGCTCTTGCCTCTTTGAGCTCTATTATCTCATTTTCTGGCCGTTGGATATACTCCACCGAGGAATTAGATGAGGTGGTGGTTACTAGAGAAGAGGAAGGTCTCATGCCAAGTCCTTTTACAATACCAGAATTCTTCTAAAAAACCAAGTTTGAGATCTCCTCTTGTGTAAGGGGAATTGCATTAGGATCTTGACAATGATCCTCTTGCACTTTGAGAATATTTTCCTATCATTTGAAAGAGAGAAAAAAAATAAACAATTACAACATTAATACTACATATGTTACAGCTTTACAAACATGATAGGGATGGAATGATACACTTACATATGTTGCTTCATCCTCATGGTGTATCCACATATTTGTATTTGGATTGAAATGAACATCTTTGAAGATTTTTGCCAATTCAGGAATTTGACCGTCATTATTATTTGTCTGATTAATTAACATTCGAGTGTTAGATAGATATAGTTAATTAATCACAACATGTAATATACTAAGGTTTAAGAAAATGAAAAAACACGCACCTTCTTATCAACCCTAATAGCAAGTGCCTTTGTCACGCATCTATGTTTGCCTGAAGTTTTCTTCCAATAAAACAGTATACATTTACTTCATCTAAGTATTAATCTAATAAGTTGACAACATAATATAGTAAACATTGGATAATAATAATAATATACGCCTTATGCAAGTGTGGCATTCTTTTGCGGGTGGCTTCTTGCATAGTCAGCACTATGAGATTGTATGAGCTTTTATAAGCCTTATGCAACTTGTTGGAGTTGCAACTCAATAATCTTCCACATTTTGTATTTAATGTTTTCATTACTAAGTTGAAATCTCCTTGTAACTCAAATTGATCTTGTATAATGAAGTGTATATGAATTTAATATGCTCAGTGACAACTCAGACGAGTTAGAAGTTATCAATGTAAATTTACCACGATATTTTGAAGCACCACATCTTTAGTAGCAGCATCAACACTTTTCCAATTTTTCACGTTGTAACTGGACAAATTACTTCGCACTTGTACACCAATTTGATTGGCAAGCTGGCACGCATTCTTCCCAATAGGAGCATCATACTCTGCAACTATACGTACTAGCAGCTTATCACTTTTTTCAACAAGTGCCTGTATTGCTATACCACATGTTGTTCCATAGGTATTTTTGCTAGTATATCCTATTTAAACATTATTAATGTTAAAAAATTATACATTCCATGTACATTATAGCTAAATTAAGTGAAGTATAATCTCAATAGTAAAAACAAGGTGCAGTTGTAATTAAGTATGTTCTATGTAATTACCATTTGTGCTAGTTAATGCGTTGGTAGTCTATGCTTCCGCACTAGAAGAACTTTGGGTAGGAGGATTTGCTTCTGGAGGTGTTTCCATAGATTGGACCGTAGATTGGACCACTGGGATAGATGCCTCACCTTGCGAGCGTGTAAGTCGTCCTAGTGCCATCTGTAACTAACAAACATACATATAATGGAACAACAAAGTCATTACAAATAATGAAACAACAAAGTTATTATCATCTATTGTACCCTATGGAATATCTATTGTACCTTATGGATTACAGAATTAGATGACTCATCATCATTGTGATCGTCACTAATAGGTGGTACATAATCATTATCTACCACAACACTAGCTCTACTTCTTTTCCCTTTTGCACAATTGGATTGAGCAGAATCCTTTAGAGAAGTTGAGATGTGCTTTAATCCCAAAGCATCAATTCTCTCTTAGTTTTGCCTCATTCTATCCAATCTTGCCATCTCATACCTCGGTATATTATGAGTGCATTTGGTTTTTTTGGGTATTTTTTGAAACTATGTATTGACATGAAAGAGAAGTGCAATTTCTACTAACTTAATATCATAGTCCACACCATTATCCATATCAAGCAATTCACAAATACAAAATTTGAACACAATTGCTACTAACTCAACACAACCAATGACTACATCAATATCTATATCAAGTTCAAGATAAGTACAAAACATCTCAATAACAATTGCTACTAACTTAACATCATAGTCCACACCATTATCCATATCAAGCAATTCACAAGTGCTGAATTTGAACACAATTGCTACTAACTCAACACAACAAGTGATCACATCAATATCCATATCAAGTTCAAGATAAGTACAAAACAATTGCTACTTAGACAAGCATAAAACTTTAAGACAAGCACACAACAATTAAGAAAATTGTTATGAACTCTACATATCATAATCCATATCAAGATCAACATCAGGTATGTCATGCTCTTCATTTTGATTCGCATCTCTTGAAGTTCCACCTTTAAGAACAACATCAGTTTCAACATCACCCATACAATACTCAATAATATTATCCTCAACATCGATAGAGACAACATCAACAATTGCTTCTTGTTAGAATGTGTCACTATCTTCTATATTATCATTGGATTCTCCACCCCCGACTTTTGGGACATCAAACACTCCCATATGTTGGATAGATTGCACAATTTTCAAAGGTTCACCCAATTTGGTAATGATCATAATTGTTTAGTAGCTTCTGGTGACTCGTTAACTTTCAATCTATTCATTTATAATGACATACAACAAGTGATATTAATTAGTAATAAGCAATGGCAAAACTATTTAAATATTTAATTTTTATTAGTGTGTAATTAAATTTTAAATGTCTTACACATTCTCTAAACCACTTGGGAAACCCTTGTCGTTGGATTTGAGTTATGGCTTCTCTAGTAGGATTATGCAATGTGCTTTTGTGTTCACTATTAAAAATAAGGTGATTTATTTTCACCTAAGTATTGCAGATAATATTCAAAACTTGATCAAACAATACATGTATATAAAATCACATACTTTAAATAAGACTCTAGCTCAGCACTATTGTACAACAAGTACCAATGAGCAGTATCAAGCAATGCACGAGACAAGTTGCCATCATTCCGCCTACCACCTGTAGGTCGAGCAGTCTATGAAAAAACTATCAATCCTTCACTAGATTCACCAAAATCTTAAATTTTTTCTCTTCAATTATGCATAGTTTTGATCCCATCAATATACAAAAACCAGTTGTTAATACATTCTTTGAGAATGTAAGCCTTTACAATCGAACCATCTGGTCGAGCTCGGTTGGAAACGTATCTTTTCAATTTTCCAAGGTACCTACGAGGAAAAAAAAAATTTTGATGTGATTTTATACCACATGGGAAAGATGCAATTGATGGATGCATCAAATGATCTAATTACCTTTCAATTGGGTACATCCACCAATATTGTACCAGGCCTCTTAGAATTGATTCTCGAGCCAAGTGAACAGTAAGGTGGACCATAACATCAAAGAATACTGGAGGAAACAACCTCTCAAGCTTGCATAGTATAAGAACTATAAGTTATTCTAGTTTTTCCAATTCACTTCGCTTTAGGGCCCTGAGCATAAGTCTTGGAAAAAGCTGCCCAACTCAAACAATACAATACTAATGTCTTTATATGCAAACCCTCATAACCTAATTGGAAGAATTCGTTGTAGTAGCACATGACAGTCGTGGCTTTTCAAACCAGATAATCTACCATTTTTTGAATTCACTGGCCTTGATATGTTGGTTGCATAGCCATTCAGATACTTGACTGATTTTAAAAAGTTATAGAAACCATGCCTTTCATTTGGGCTTAATGAAAAGAAAGCCCGAAGCTTGTCATATAATCTATCAAGACGTTGTTTCAAATGCAATGTGTGCCTAAAGTTCATATTTTGCAAGCCTATCCATGCCTTGTCAGTGTCCTTGTTTTTCCCCTCAATGCCCAACAAAGTACCGTAAGTACTCTCACTAATGTTCTCTCCACATGCATGACATCAATGTTGTGCTTAAGCTTCTTATTTTTCCAGTATGGAAGCTTGTACAAAATACTTACATTTGACCAATTTGGCTCCCCAATGAGTTGTATTTTCTTATTACTTGGATGCTTTCCTAAAATTATATTTGGCATTCTATCTAGCTGCTCTTGTACCTTTCCCACTTGTAACTTTAAAGATCTCTTTCGTTTCTCTTATAAACCATTATGCAACCGACTATGTCTCCAACGATATTTCATAGGCAAATAAGCTCAATGGTTAATGAATCCAATTTTACTTTCCAAAACTTCTGAATATGGTTTATCATTGCAAGGGTAACAAGAATGATAACCCTTTATCCTCCACCCAGACACGTCACTAAATCTAGGATAGTCATGTATTGTCCACAACAAAGTTGCATGCATCTGAAAAAACTCTTTCCTATAAGCATCATAAGTTTCTACACCTTCTTCCCACAACTCCTTCAACTTATTAACCAATGGTTTCAAGTAAATATCAATCTCATTTGCCGGTTGATGGGGACCAGGAATAAGCAAGGACAACATAAAATATGGCTCCTTCATAACCAACCAAGGTGGTAGGTTATAGGGGATAAGTATGACAGGCCACATACTATAGTTGTTGTTCATATTCCCAAAAGGGTTAAATTCATCTATAGCCAACCCCAACCTTACATTTCAAGTTTGAGGGCAAAATTAGGATGTTGCAAATCAAACTCCTTCCACTCCTCACTATCAGCCGAATGCCTTATTATCCCATCGTCCACACGTTTGTCTATATACTATCTCATGTCCTTAGCTCTTTGGCCTGACATGTACAATCTCTTTAGTCTTGGTGTCAACGGGAAGTAACACAATACCTTATAAGGAATCTTTTTACCTTGGGCACATGTATCCTTGTACCTAGGTGCCTCACACACCGAAAATTTATCAAGGTTTTCATTTTCCTTCCAAAATAGTGCACAACCATTTTTGCATGCATCTATATGCTCGTATGATATGCCCAAGTCACGTAATATTTTCTTTGCTTCATAAGTTGACCTTGGAACCAAGTTACCTTTTGGTAAAACCTTTGTTAGCAATTCTAGCACCATATCAAGTCCCTTATTACTCAAGTTGGTCATTACCTTTACATTCAACACCTCAATAACAAACTTCAAGATACTATAATCAGTGCAACCCAAATACAACTCATGCTTTGCATCTTCCTCAAGTTTGTCAAAATTACGCACTTCCTAATCTTCGATTGCATTTTTTGGTTCCCTTCTAATTCGATCACCTATCAAGGCATTGATACCATCCATATGATCACCATCTGACATTTCATTGTCATGAATGTTCTTGTTCAATACACAAGGTTCTCCATGGTTATACCAATTAATGTAAGATTGCATAATCGCACGATGAAGTAAATGGATACGCACAGTATGAAGAGATATAGCAATTCACACAATAAATACACGGGCATGGAATATTACCACTTAAGTCCACAACCGCTCTTGCAAAATTAATAAATGCATTGACCCCTTCAATATATGAATGACTTAATCTGCCATTAGGTGTCTTACCTATTATCAACCAACTTTTATCCATCTTTGACTACAATTGCAAGGTGAATGTTACTTTAGTAAAATAAGGAAAACTCATGCATAATGTATTCTAACATCTAAGTCTATAAGCTACTTAGATAAAATTCTATCTCATTCATGAATGCACAAGTCTATATTAATAATTAAACAAATATACATTGCACACTCAAACACTCCTAATATGAATTTAAACCACCTTATAACACCCTACAAGCCACCCGCTTGCTCTAACACAATAACCTACCACAAAACCAATCACAAACATCACAAGTATAGGGTGTTTACTAGTATTAAAAACAATTAAAGTACTATTCATCACATCTAATCAACAAGGTCCATTCACATTTGCATGAAATTAAAAACACTCCCAATATGAATTTAAGCTACCTTATAACACCATGCAAGCCACCCGCTTGTTCCAACACAATAACTCACTACAAAATCAATCACAAACATCACAAGTATAGAGTGTTTACAAGTATTGAAATCAATTAAAATACTATTCATCACATCTAATCAACAAGGTCCATTCACATTTGCATGAAATTAAAAACACTCTCAATATGAATTTAAATCACCTTATAACACCATGCAACCCACCCACTTACTTCAACACAACATACCACCACAAATCCAATCACAAACATCACAACTATAATGCTTACAAGTATTTAAATCAAATAAAATACTATTCATCACATCTAATCAATAAACTCATTCACATTTGTAAGAAATGAAAAACACTCCCAATATGTATTTAAATCACATTTTAACACCATGCAAGCCACTCGCTTGCCCCAAAATAACATATCACCACAAATCCAATTTCCAACATTACAAGTATAGAGTTTTACAAGTATTGAAATCAAATAAAATACTATTCATCACATCTAATCAACAATACTCATTCACATTTGCAAGAAATGAAAAACACTCCCAATATGCATTTAAACCATTTTTTAACACCATACAAGCCACCTGCTTGCTCCAACACAACATACTACCACAAATCCAATTTCCAACATCATAAGTATAGAGTTTTACAAGTATTTAAATCAAAGAAAATACTATTTTTCACATCTAATCAATAATACTCATTCACATTTGCAATAAATGAAAAACACTCCCAATATGTATTTAAACCACCTTATAACACAATGCAAGTCACTCGTTTGCTCCAACACAACATACCACCACAAAACCAATTTCCAATATCACAAGTATAGAGTTTTACAAGTATTGAAATTAAATAAAATACTGTTTATCACATCTAATCAACAATACTCATTCACATTTGCAAGAAATGAAAAATACTTCCAATATGTATTTAAACCACCTTTTAACACCATGCAAGCCACTCGCTTGCTCCAACATAACATACCACCATAAATCCAATTTCTAACATTACAAGTATAGAGTTTTACAAGTATTGAAATAAAATAAAATATTATTCATAACATCTACTCAAAAATACTCATTCACATTTATAAGAAATGAAAAACACTTTCAATATGTATTTAAACCATTTTTTAATACCATGCAAGCCACCTGCTTGCTCCAACACAACATACCACCACAAAACCAATTTTCAACATCACAAGTATAGAGTTTTACAAGTATTGAAATCAAATAAAATATTATTCATCATATCTAATCAACAATACTTATTCACATTTGCAAGAAATGAAAAAAAACTCCCAATATGTATTTAAACTACCTTTTAACACCATGTAAGCCACCGCTTGCTCCAACACAACATACCACAAAAAATCCAATTTCCCACAAGTATAGAGTGTTTACAAGTATTGAAATCAATTAAAGTACTATTCATCACATCTAATCAACAAGGTTCATTCACATTTGCATGAAATTAAAAACACTCTCAATATGAATTTAAACCACCTTATAACACCATGCAAGCCACCCGCTTGTTCCAATACAACATACCACCACAAATCCAATTTCCCACATCACAAGTATAGAGTTTTACAAGTACTAAAATTAAATAAAATACTATTTATCCCATTTAATCAACAATACTCATTTACATTTGCAAGAAATGAAAAACACTCCCAATATGTATTTAAACCACCTTTTAACACCATGCAAGCCACCCGCTTGCTCCAACAGAACATACCACCAAAAATCCAATTTCCCACATCACAAGTATAGAGTTTTGCAAGTATTGAAATAAAATAAAATACTATTTTTCATATCTAATCAACAATACTCATTTACATTCGCAATAAATGAAAAATACTCCCAATATGTATTTAAACTACCTTATAACACCGTGCAAGCCACCCGCTTGCTCCAACACAACATACCACCATAAATCCAATTTCTAACATCATAAGTATAGAGTTTTATAATTTTTTAACTAGAATTTACTTTGCTCAAGCTAAGTTTACAACTTTCAGAAAAAATCCCAAGTTACTATAAACAATGTGTATTTAGTCTGCAAAAGAAAAGTTAAATTATAAGTACAAAAGTTAAAGAAAAGTTAAACAAGTAGATAAGACAATAATTAGAACCGCCAATGAAGAAAGATATTTACATTGGAATGAAAAGCTTGTAAAAAACCAAATGTCAGTATAAATATCTAATTCTTCAAAATCACTAACCCTCATGAAAACTAGCAAACAAAAGCCACAACCCAGCAACAACACTACTTGCATCATAATGGAAAAATTAGATTCAAAAATCAACCATTCAATTGAACAACTCTTTAGAGAAACAACACCAACTAATTCCGTTTTTCTTTTCTAATCATTTCATTTCCTTGCAAATTGCTCTATGTAATCAACAAGACCGACACTAATCATTTCATTTGCTCAAGCTAAGTTTACAACTTTCAGAAAAATCCAAAGTTACTGCAAACAATGTGTATTTAGTCTGCAAAAGAAAAGTTAAATTTATAAGTACAAAAGTTAAAGAAAAGTTAAACAAGCAGATAAGACAATAATTAGAACTGCCAATGAAGAAAGATATTTACAGGGGAATGAAAAGCTTGTAAACAACCAAATGTCAGCACAAATATCTAATTCTTCAAAATCACTACCCCACATGAAAACTAGCAAACAAAAGCCACAACCCAGCAACAACACTACTTGCACTATAATGGAAAAATCACATTCAAAAATCAACCATTCAACTGAACAACTCTTTAGAGAAACAACACCAACTAATTCCTTTTTTCTTTTCTAATCATTTTATTTCCTTGCAAATTGCTCTATGTAATCAACATGACCAACAGTAATAATAATTAACAATAATAAAAATGAAATCTTTGTAATATTAAGAAAATTTCTTCACAATCATTACACAGTAAATATAAAATACCCAAACTAAACAAAAATACATGTACCCATTACAGTATCAAACAAAAAAAATACCCAAAGGAACTAGAATCATTAAACAAAAAAATTAACACCAAGCATTTAGAATCATTAAACAAAAATACCAAAAGGAACTAAAATCATTAAACAAAAATTAACAAAAAAATTAACTAAAAGAAAAGAAAAATACCCATTACACGAAGGGTTGCCAGTTGGGGGTGGGAGGCGAAGGGTCGTCAGTTGGGGGTGGAAGGCGAAGGGTCGTCGAAGGGTGCAAAGGAGTGAAGCGTTGTCGATTGGGTGCAAAGGACTGAATCGTCGTTGGAAGCGTCGCCAAATGGTGCGAAGGATGAAGCATCGCGAACATTCGGCAAGATGAAGCGTTGTGAATGGTTGGCGAGATGAAGCATAGCGAACAGTCGGCGAGCTGGATTGGCGGCATGGCAAGCTTGATCGGCGGAGACGGCGAGCTGGGGTGAAGCGGCTGTGAGGGAAAGAGTGAGGGAAAGAGAGAATTGGGTAAGGGAGGGAAAATAAAGTGGGAGAAGTGAAAAAAAAAAAAAAAAAAAAAAAAAAAAAGAAGGGGGCAAAAGTGTTTTAGTATTAAACTTTTAATGACGACTTGTATGTCATCACTATAGGCTACCTTTAACAACGCAAATTCGGATTCGTTGCTGATACTCCCATATGATTTTATGTTCCTATTTTTAGTGACGACTTATTTTCGTCACTATTTGTCACATTCAATGACGAAATGGGTTTCGTCACAAAAAACTTAAGCTTTTAGTGACGAAATAATTCGTCCTTGTAGATGAATTTAGTTTGGCACCTAGATTTTTGTTTGGCGCCTTTAGTTCAACAGAACATATAATGA
Organism: Quercus gilva; assembly: GCA_023621385.1. Taxonomy (NCBI): domain Eukaryota; kingdom Viridiplantae; phylum Streptophyta; class Magnoliopsida; order Fagales; family Fagaceae; genus Quercus; species Quercus gilva. The sequence continues at coordinate 29,002,924 of CM042478.1, read as the reverse complement.
CGAAATCTAATTTTTGTCGCTAAATGTTACTAATTTTTTTATAAATAGTGACAAAATATAAATTTCGTCACTATATGGTACTTTTTTGTGAAGAAAAAATTTTCCTCACTAAAATTCGTCACTGAAATACATTTTGTAGTAGTGGGAGAGAGAGAGTATGCCAACATTAGCACTACGGCATGCAGGTTGGTGACTTTGTCACTGCCTAGGGAACAACTTTTGGCCAATGAGAGGGACATTAGAAGTACTGCAGGTGATACACGTGTCCTTGAAGTGGTCCAACATGCACTCAGCTAATAAGGGGTGTTTCTATAGTTGCTAATCTTAGAAGGTCACTATCTCCCTTTTGTAAGTGCTTGAGTACCATGTCAAATGCATATCTTACTTCCTTCCTAAGGTAGTCACGCCGTTGGCACGGGCTAAGGATAGAACCTTGCAGCCAATGCTTCCCCTTTCTTTGCTCACAGTCGCTCCATGTGTAAGGTCCAGATCCAGCCACATCGGCACTCTCCCATGCCTAAGCTGGTGTACTGTACACAACTTTTTATATTTCCCATGAAAATGGTATTAAAACTTTCTTAAAATTTTTCATTAATAAACATCCTACAGTCGTCCGTTAACAAAACCCTTATTTTTTAAGATTCATTCTATTTAGGTGGAGATGGAGACATAATGGATGGAGGTGAGCAATCTAGTGTCTGAGCCCATTGGTGAGGAATGTATAGCAACTAGAGAGTTCTAGTCAACATTGATGAACCCACCTAGCCCATGGTCATTTATGGGTGGTCAATACATTGATGGGTTGCATTTAAGAATCTATTTAATAAATAACCACTTATATACACATGAAATTTTTACAATTTTGAATGTGAGGTAGAGTGGAGATATAATTCCAAGTGAATAATGCCTAGTTCTACACACTTTCACACAAAATTTGTCACAATTGTCTTATGTGGCACTTGCATATTGTGATTGAATGTTTGTCACTATTATATCGACTCATCCTGTTTTTTTCTACCACTCACAATCTGCCATATAGGACATGTATGGCAAAGTGTGTGTACAAATGCGTGGAATGATTAGGGAATAATGAATTTAATCATTTTAACCATTATTCTCATACTTATCTTTCTAGCAAATCTGCCCAAGGAATAATTAGAACCAATTCAGTCATGTTTTCTTTTGTTTGGAATTTTATCACTTTTACTCCATTTTTAAAATTATTTTCCCTCTTTTTCTGATTAACGTGTGTACATGGATCTTAGAGTGTTACTAATATTTACATGTGTACTCTCTCTATTTTATGTACTATTAGAGTCAAAATCTACAGTTAGATTTCTTCATCTAGTTGGGCTCAGGATGAACGAATCTTGCAAAAGAGAATAGCAAAGAGGTTATGGCTTGAACCGTTAAGAATCCAGTATAGTTTAATGACTAGTGGGGTAGTGTTTGTTACAAGTTAGTTACTAAGTCTGTTAATTAGTTGTTTAGTTAAGTGGTTAGTTGGTTGGGAAATTGTTATGAGTACCAATTAACTGTAATTACCAGTAAAGTACTCCAGCAACCTATAAAAAGGGAATGGATAGCTTGTACATATTATGACAGAAATACAATTGTTCTTAGCTTACTCTCTTCCCTCTTATTCCTTTCTCAATCTCCCTCTCTATGAGGATAGCTCCCTCGAAGTAGCTAATTACCCAACTATCAATTCAACCCATAACTAGAAAACCCTTAACATTTGGTATCAGAGCAGTTCTATCTTGCAACCATGACTGAGACCAGATCCACCACTCTGTTAAACGACACCATTGCCACTCTCAAGAAAAATTAAATTACCATGCCCATGACCTCCAAGAAATCCACCATGAGATTCATTAGATTAAAGATCAACACAATCGCCATTTCGAAGAAGTTAAACAACTCAATGCCATATTGCAGAATGACTAGCTCAGAATCAAAGAAACAACTACCTCAGACACCACAATTCAATGAACACGCTACAGCCAATGCTCTGGCTTTAACCTTCCCTATATCCATCAAACTAGAATTTCCCAGATTTATGTTCTGTTAGTTTTAGTAATGATTTTTTTTTTTTCTAGAAAATGAGTCATTTTCCAAAAATTATTTTCTATAAAACTATCGTATTTTCCTATGTTTGGTAGCAACTTTAATGAGTTGAAAAAAAATTTCTTAACTTCTAATAAGGGTAATTTTGGAAAAAAAAATGTTAGTTTGTTTACATAAGATAAAATCATTGGGCTTAAAGAACCCGTCAGCTTTATTGTGCAAAAGACGACGACTCCGCCCCCAAGCCTACGGCCTTCAGTTGGACGACCAAACCGCCTAGACGTGATAGGAAACCGACGGAAGGAAGCCAACGGGGGTGAAGGAGCTCTTGACTGATCCTGCGTGGCTTTTTGCTTGAGCTCCACAAATAAGTATATAAGGAAACACCTTATGCCCCACGGTTAACCCTAATCAAGAGAATCCCTATAAGGAAAGGATCCCACAAAATAGGTGCATTATCAAGGATCTTCCCTACAAAGAAAGACCCTTTCTGCCAAGAAATAAATGTCAACTCTACACTACTATAAAAACCCCAAAGCCCTCACAAACGAAGGTACACATAATTTCCCCCAAATCTAGCACTCTAGAGTTGTGAAAGTTCTCTAACTTAACCTTTGAATGGTCTTTGGCCGGTACCACACCAGTACTCTCCTAATGTCTTCTTTTTTTGTGTTGTGTAGGTGTTGTTTTGAGCACGTGAAGATTGTGTGACTTATTGACGATTTTTGGCAGCATCAGTTGGCGTCGTTTGTGGGAAACACGACTTGTAAGCCATACTATCACTTCCCAGACAAAGAGTTGCAAGGTGCTTACTCGTTTGATGGCGACCACCAACAATGTTCAAGGAGACGAACCATGTGCCACCACCCTCGAGAGACAGGTTCAAACTTTTGCCGCTGCTGTAGAACACCTCACCAAGCAAAACCATGATCTGGAGGAGCAGCACAACAAAAGAACGCGAGGCTTAACACTTAGAAGGAGGAACAAGAAGGCACTAGCGTTGAGAGAAAGGACCAAAAGGGGCCAGAAGGTAGCAACGCCCTAAGTAGACCAGAGCGATAGGACACGAGCCGTCCATCTGCTGCCGATATGGCTCCACCTCAAATGGTTATGGAGATGCAGATGATGAAGGAATGGATGGACTTCATGCTGAACGCCCTCAGAAGACGGGTGTCTAGCGACCTTGATGACTTGGGCCATCGAAGTGATTCACCATTCACTACATCCGTCACTTCGTTCCCCATTCCACCGAAGTTTTGTATGCCGCAGGTGGAGACTTACGACGGATCTAAGGATCCCTTAGATCACTTGGAGTCTTTCAAGACCCTAACACACCTGTAGGGAGTGGCAGATGAGATCATGTGTAGGGCATTTCCCACTACACTGAAGGGCCCCGCAAGGATTTGGTTCAGTAGGTTGACGCCTAACTCCATTAGTACCTTTAAGGAGTTAAGTGCCCAGTTTGCCTCACACTTTATCGAGGGACACAGGTATAAGAAGTCCACTGGATGCCTGATGAACATTAAGCAACTGGAGGATGAGACGTTGAGGCCTTACATAACCTGCTTTAACAAAGAGGCCCTTTCAATCGATGAAGCTAACGACAAGATACTCGTGGCCACATTCACGAATGGGCTATGGAAGGGTAAGTTTCTATTTTCTTTATATAAGAACGACCTAAAAACCATGTCGGATGTGCTTTACAAGGCTACCAAGTTCATGAACGCAAAAGACGCATTGCTGGCTCGAGAAGAGCAGCCCAAGAAGAGGGAAAGACAAGAGGATGTACGGCAGGATAGGGGGAGGAAGATGGCTAGGACCGGAGAACGGCGGGAGGACAGGTGTTCCAAGCCCCCCACAGGGAGGTTCACAAGATTCACCTCGCTAACTGTCCCGATCGACCAAGTCTTGATACAGATCAAAGATGAAAGAGCCTTGACATTTCCTGGCAAGTTGAAGGGAGATCCGAATAAGAGGTCCAAAGACAAGTACTATTGCTTCCACCGTGACCATGGTCATGACACATCTAACTGCTACGACTTGAAGCAACAAATATAAGCTTTTATCAGACAAGGAAAGTTGTAGAGGTTCGTCAGCAAGGAAAGAGCGAACCCACCACAAGAGCAGGTTCCCTGACGGGAGAACGAGCAGACTAGGCCGCCCATAGGAGATATAAGAATGATCATGGGAGGCATTACGACCTCTGGCTCATCCAAAAAGGCCCGTAAGACTTACCTCAGGATGGTTTAGAACATCCAGTTGATGAACCTTGTCCTAAAGATGGCGCAGATCAACAACCCTATCATTGAATTCTCAGAAGATGATGCTCGACGTCTCTACCACCCGCATAATGATGCACTCATCGTTAGCATACGAGTAGGAGATTACAACACACAACGGGCCCTGGTCAACAATGGAAGCTTTGCTGACATCCTCTACTACCTGGCGTTCTAGCAAATGAGGATTGACAAAAAACGGCTGGCCCCGACCAATGCCTTACTTGTTGGGTTCGGAGGGACAAAAGTATACCCCCTCGGCGTAGTCATATTACCTGTAACGGTTGGTGATTACCCCCAGCAAATCACTAAGGATGTTACATTACTTGTTGCCAACTGCTCGTTCGCCTATAATGCCATCCTCGAACGAACTACCCTCAATTCGTGGAAGGCCGTAACTTTGACCTACCATCTGATGATCAAATTCCCCACCGAGTACGGAGTAGGAGAAGTACATGGAGACCAAGTGGCTGCACGCGAATGCTACATAGCAATATTGGAAATGGACAATCATTTATAGACCATGAAAATAGAAGAACAACAAACGATGGTAGAGCCTGTTGAAGGACTTGAAGAGATACCTCTCGACAACTCCAGACCAAATTGAATGACTAGGATCAGCACCTTTGCCAGTCTGTTGATTTGCCAGGCATTCACGAATTTTCTCAAAGAGAACCAGGTCGTCTTTGCTTGGAGCCATGAAGACATGCCCGGAATTGACCCTTTAGTCATGGTCCACAGGTTAAATGTGTCACCTATTTTTCCACCTATTCATCAGAAGAAGCGGGTGTTCGCCTAAGGACGAGACCGAGCTATAGCGGAAGAAGTCTGCAAGTTGCAAGAGGCAGACTTCATCAAAGAAGTTTACTACCCCAACTGGCTGGCAAATGTGGTGATGGTGAAGAAGGCCAACGGAAAGTGGAGGATGTGCGTAGATTTTAAAGACCTGAACAAAGCATGCCTCAAGGATAGTTATCCCCTCCCACGGGTTGACGTCCTAGTAGACTCTACGGCTCGACACCAGTTATCGAGCTTTATGAATGCTTTTTCTGGTTATAACCAGATTAAAATGGACGAAGAAGATCAGGAGAAGACTTCGCTCGTCACAAGCCAAGGTATCTTCTGCTATAAAGTAATGTTGTTTGGCCTAAAAAATGTAGGCACAACATACTAGAGGCTCATGAACAAGATGTTCGCATATCAGATTGGAAGAAATGTCCAAGTCTACGTTGACGACATGCTGGTAAAAATTCGAAGGGAGGAAGATCATTTGGATGATCTCAAGGAAACCTTCAACACACTCCAGTCTTACAACATGAAGCTTAATTCGAGCAAGTGGGCATTTGGGGTGATGGCTGGAAAGTTCCTAGGGTTCATGGTGTCATAGAGAGGTATTGAATTTAACCCAGATAAAATTCGGGCCATAATAGAGATGGCACCACCAAGGAACGTGAAAAAAGTCTAGAGCCTCAACGGCAAGGTAGCCACACTTAATAGGTTTGTGTCAAGGGCGACGAATAGGTGCCTACCTTTCTTTCGCATGCTGAAGAAGTCTTTTGAGTGGATGGCCAAGTGTCAACAAGAATTTGAGGATCTAAAGGCTTACCTCTCTTCCCTACCATTGCTAAGTCCTTCCAAACCAAGGGAAGAACCGTTCCTCTACCTAGCTGTATCTCTAGTGGCTATTAATGTAGCCTTGGTCAGAGAAGAAGACAAGGTGAAGAAGCTTGTATACTACCTAGCCGAACACTCCATGGTGCAGAGGAGAGGTACCCACCGAAGGAGAAGCTTGCCTTCGCTTTGGTTACAGCGGCCTACAAGCTCAAGTTGTAGTTCTAGGCCCACACGGTGATCGTCTTGACTGACAAGCCCCTACAACGAGCAATGAGCAATCCTGAAGCCGTTGGACGAATGGCACTATAGGCAATAGAGTTGAGCAAATTTGACATACGGTACTGCCCACGTACTGCCATTAAAGGGCAGGTGGTCGCTGACTTTATTGCGGAGTTCACTAACATAAAATACTAGGGGGCAGAAGAGTATCCTCAGTGGAGTATACACACGGATAGATCATCCAACAAACAGGTTTGCGGAGCGGGTATTGTCCTTCATTCTCTAAAAAGGGATGAGATTGAATGCATGGTTCGTCTCGACTTCCCTACAACCAACAATAAAGCGAAGTATGAAGCTCTAGTAGCAGGACTAGATCTCGTTAAAGCAATAGGGGCAACAAGTGTGGTTATTCATTGCAACTCCCAAGTTGTCACAAACCAAGTGAACAGTGATTACGAATGTAAGGGTAAGAGGATGAAGAAGTACCTAGAGCAAGTAAAGAAAAGGGTGGACGACCTACAGGCCAAGATTGTTCAAATCCCAAGATAAGAGAACGAGTGAGCCGACCACCTTGCCAAGGTCGCATCAGCAGACCACATGATCATTCCCGACGAAGTACTTTCCTTTATCCAGTTTTCACCATTAATAGATCCTATTGATGTGCACGAGATAGGTTCTGAAAGCAATTGAAACACACCTTTAGTCTCCTACTTGAAAAACAGCACACTACCCGACAGTAAGGAGGCCGTAAGGAAGCTGAAGGTCCAAGCAGCACAATTCGTTCTAATAAAGGACATCTTGTACAAGAGAGACTTCTCCCGCATGTTCCTAAGGTGATTAAGCCTCGAAGAGGCAGACTATGTCATGAGATAAGTTCATGAAGGAATTTGCGCGAACCACTCGGGGTCGCGATCGTTAGTACATAAATTGATTTGACCAGGATACTACAGGCCTATTATGCAGAAAGATGCCCAGGCATATGTCAAAGACTGCGACAAATGTCAAAGGTTCAGCAATGTCATTAGACAGTCGACAGAAGAGCTCACCCCAATGATAGCCCCATGGCCATTCGCTCAATGGGGATTGGACATCATGGGCCCATTCCCAATAGCAATGAGACAGTTGAAGTTCCTAATAGTCGGCATAGACTACTTCACTAAATGGGTCGAAGCTGAAGCACTAGCCACCATCACAGAGAAGAACGTGTGAAGTTTTGAATAAAGGAACATCGTCTGCAGATACGGGATTCCTAGAGTCTTGATCTCAGATAACGGGAAGCAATTCGACAACGACTCTTTCAAGGACTTTTGCTCACAGTTAGGAATCAAAAACCACTACTCTTCCTCGCCCATCCTCAAGTCAACGGACAAGTTGAGGTCACAAACCGATCCTTGCTTATAATCATTAAGACTTAGCTCAAGGAGGCAAAGGGTATATGGCCAGAAGAGTTGCCAAGCATACTATAGGCATACAAGACCTCATGGCCAAGCACTACAACTCCAAAGTCAGGTGCAGAGTGACACTCCTCATTTCCAGTTTATTTCTTTTAGTTAATTTTTACCTACAGTACTTTCCAAGCCCAAAGGGCAGGTTTTTATCCTTTTTAAGAATTTTTTTTTACTTATGCATGCTTTAATCATAAAAAGAGGAGTTATTCAGACATGACTTGTGTATTTATTTGTCTCTACAAAGCTACTTTTATAACAAAGTCCACAAAGTGGACAAATTGAAATTATTTGAGTCCACAAGTGGACAAGTTTATTACAAAATCCACAAAGTGGACGAATTGAAATTGTTTCCACAAATGGACGAGTTCATTATTAAGTCCACAAGTGGACGAGTTCATTGTCTAGTCCACAAGTGGACAAGTTTATCACAAAGTCCACAAAGTGGACGAATTGAAATTGTTTGAGTCCAGAAGTGGACGAGTTCATTATTAAGTCCAGAAGTGGACAAGTTTATTACAAAATCCATAAAGTGGACGAATTGAAATTGTTTAAGTCCACAAGTGGACAAATTCATTATTATGTCTACAAGTGGAAAAGTTCATTATTAAGTCCACAAGAGGACGAGTTCATTATCAAGTCCACAAGTGGATAAGTTTATTACAAAGTCCACAAAGTGGAAAAATTGAAATTGTTTAAGTCCACAAAGTGGACGAGTTCATCCCATGGGGATGCCTTGAAATTATCAAGTCCACAAGTGGACGAATTTATCAAGTGGAAAGGGTTATTATTATTGAGTCCACAAGTGGACGGATTTATTATTAGGACCTCAAATAGAGCCTGTTCATTATCATGCCTAAAGGAAAACAAGTCCACCAAAGGGACAAGTACATCTAAACATATAAGCACAAGAATGGATGGACATATGCATATCAACAAACAAAGATCAACACACATGCTAAGAAGTAACAAATATAAAATAATACCAAAAATAAAGTAAATCTTTACAAATGAAGCCTAAAACACAGAACGGTACTTAATATTGTTTGGAAATTGGATAAAGTACATAACAAGTTATCATTAAAAATAAAAAAGCTAAACCAAGGGGGTCTGGACGTCTTGAAGGTTCTCGTCGTCTCTAGAAGGAAGATCCTGGGCATCCTGAGTAGATGGGTTTTTAGCATCTTAAGGAACTTCATTGGACAGGATCAGAGGAGTGATGGGCTTCTCCACAGTAGGTTGAGCGAGGACAACACCATCATTTTTTGGATCTCATTCTGACTGGGTGGAGTTGTTGATCTCCTTAAAGATGGTGTCACCAGCTGGTGTTGATGGCAAGGGGTCATCCATGGTGACCTTGGATAAATCCAAGTGTTGGTAAATGGACTTGACCTGCTTAAGGCAGTCCTCAAACTCGTCACCATAGTAGATGGCACAGGAGTCAATAAAAGGCTGTGAAGCCTTGAATTCTGTTACGGCGTCAGCCCTGGCCTGGCCGTCTCTACCTGCCCGATAAGAGCCGTCAGCTCATTCTCCAAGGACGCCTTAGCCTCTTGCTCTTTTTCCCGCTGATGGGTCTCCTCCTTCAGCTTCTCGTTCAACTCCATCACCTCCTTGTTGAGAGTGCGGAGGGCATCCTTGTACTGATCTTGTTCATTAGTCAACATTTCATTGCGCTTCCTAAGACGACTGATTACCCCCTCCCTAGCGACGCACTTGTCTTGGAGCGCCTTCATGTGCACCAGAGCCTGAAAAGGGAACACAACCGTCAACTGATGAATAAACAATAAAGTAAAATTGTCTAGGAGAAGAACATACCCTGGAAAGGTCAAAAAGACCCGACGCACCCAGGTCCTTTGTCTCCTACTCAGCAAAAGGATTCATGTTTGTCTCCTTGATGATTGATTCAACCATCTCGACAACATAACCTTTGTGCGTAAGAAGACAATGGGTTCCCTGGGTGACGGGGCCAGTCTCCATCATCAGGCCTTTACCAGCTCCGTGGCTTGGCTTGGGAGGCGACGGCTGCTTTGGCTTTTTGCCACTAGCAGCAACGCCTGGCCCCTTCTTTAACGGACGGTCATCCTTCTCGTCGCTCTTCCATTTGGATGTCCCCTTAGTGACATCCTTGAGAGCTAACGAGGAGGCCCCATCCTTCTCCTTCTTCTTCTTGCTCGCTGCAGCTGCAACGGGAAAAAGAAAAGAATATAACTTACGTCGACGGGAATATGTGTGTAGTCTGCGAGCTGCTGGAGTTGGCTTAGGACCTCCGCAATAAGCTTGCAAAGAATCAAGGGTAATTAGGTCCTTACACCTTCATTCGTCAAGAGGGATCTTTAAAACCCAACGGATGAAGGCTTCTTGCTCGTTTGATATGCGTGGACGAATGCTAGCTGAAAATAAGGAAAAATGGATGACATTAAAAACTTGAGACAAATAAATAAAGAAAAAAATTAAACATGTAGACGGTACTAAACCTGAATCTTTGACAATGCCCCAAGTATTGTCAAAACCATGAGGCATCGTCACCCACTCTTCCTAACGGCACACCTAATTCATCCTTTGAATAAAAAATATCTACCCTTCCAATTCCTATTGGAGTTGGGCATGTTTGACACTAGCCTAAGCTCTTTCTTCTGTACGGAAAATGGTATATCCCTTGAGACAAGACAATGTGCTGAGGCCTATAGCACTAGAAGAACTCGTCCAGCAAAAGCTGACGGTTCTCGCCGTTGAGACAACCCCATAGGATCTTAGCCCTAATGAATATCCTCCAGGCGTAGGGAGCAATTTGGTTGACGGTGTAGTGATGTCAGTGGCAACCTCAGCCCTGCCGTGAACATGGCATCATACATGCCGACATTTGCGGTTTTACCCGAGTAGCACTTCTCAAACTTCTTGGGTAGACGGATTGGGATATGGTCAAGAATTTGGTAACGGTCCCGTAAATTCTTAAAGACATTGGCCGTCATCATCGGCTTAAAGTCATTGATAGTCCACATTTTAGGGAGAATGAATAGATGAGTGTGGACATCCCCTGGGCTTCTTGTGCTTCCTTCTTCAGAGGCTCTCCCGTTAACTTCACCCTCGTCCCCGTCATCCTCTTCATCCACTCCATCACCCTCATCCTCACCCTCTTCTCTCTCTTCCTCACCTTCCCCTCCATAACTTTCCACCTCGTCATCAAAAGGATGGGCGAACGTTTCCTTCTCTAACGACCAAGAGAAGCCCTCAGGCTTGTGACTTGACTGGAAGACTTCACCGTAGCCCGCTCCCTCATGAACTGACGATTGTTCACTCGTCGCTTCTCTAGACATCTATTCACCTACAAGCGACGGAGGTATTCTAAGAACCTAAGTTAACGGACTTTCTATAGAATTAACGACTAACCAGAAAAACGAAAATAAAAGATGGCATGAAAGGAGAAAAGGACTTACGGTTCCTTGGAAAATAACAGCCTCAACAAGATGATGGTAGCAAAGTCGACGAGATCAACAAGATGATGGAAACAAAGTCTTCAAAGTGACGAGCTCTCTCTCTTAAGATCAGCAATGATGAAATAAGAGAAATGAAGGAAGAGGTGAGATATATAAAGGAAGAAAAATGCACGGGAGACGAAGCGACGCCCTCATTCAGAAACGAGGCCAACCAGCTTGTGCCACGTGTTCTAGCATTTAGTAATGGCTGCTCGAGGAATCATCAATAAATACCCCTTTCCTTTTTCCTGAACAAATATATATATATATATATATAATAAAAAAGTTACAAATCAAACTCCATAACCCGTCAGCTAAAGCCAACGAGGCCATGGAGTAGGAGGCAGCTAATAAAGGTAATTTTGGAAAATAAATGTTAGTCTTGTTTACATAAGATAAAACCATCGGGCTCAGAGAACCCGTCAGCTTTACTATGCAGAAGATGACAACTCCACCCCCAAGCCGATGGCCTTTAGTTGGACGACCAGACTGCCTAGACGTGATAGGAAATAGACAAAAGTAAGCCGATAGGGGTGAAGGAGCTCTTGACAGATCTAGCGTGGTTTTTTGCTTGAGCTACACGAGTAAGTATATATGGAAACACCTTATGCCCCACAGTTAACCCTAATCAAGGGAGTCCCTATAAGGAAAGGATCCCACAAAATACACGCATTAATAAGGATCTTCCCCACAAGGAAAGACCCTTTCCGCCAAAAAACGAATGTCAACTCTACACTACTATAAAAACCCCAAAGCCCTCACAAACCAAGGTATGCATAATTTCCCCCAACTCTAGCACTCTAGAGTTATGAAAGTTCTCTAACTTAACCTTCAAAGGGTCTTTGGCCGGTACCACACCGGTACTCTCCTAAGGTCTTCTTTTTCTGTGTTGTGCAGGTGTTGTGTTAAGCACATGAAGACTGCGTGACTTATTGATGATTTTCGGCATCATCAACTTCCTTTATTTAGCTTACTGTGAGATAGAGTTATTTTCCAAAAATGATTAGTGGAAAAAAATCTCTAAAGATAAGCCATATTTTTTATGTTGACTAAAGATAACTTTCCTCTGACTCATTTTTTCTAATGCTAAAAAATATTGGAAAATACGGAAAACTATCTTTACACAAGATTTTCCACTGAAACAAATAGAGCGTTAGAGGATAATCACTCGCAACTTGGGTATATAAAGCCAACCAATATTTCAATTTCTACAAAACTCCAGACCTTGAGAAGTTAATAATGGCTTCCTTTCACATGGAGGGAGAAGCTTTAGAATTGTTTCAAGATGGAGAAGAGCTAGTTTATTCAAGAATTGGAAACCTTTCATTCAAGCATTGCAGGTTAGGTTTGGCACCACTACCTATGATGACCGAATGGAGGCTTTAACTTGACTCAAACAAACAACAAGTGTAATCGCTTACAAGAGTCAGTTTGAAGCTTTTTCTAATAAAATCAAAGGGCTTTCAGAGTCTCATAAACTGAGTTGTTTTCTCAGTGGTCTTAAGGAGGAAGTGAAGCTGGCTGTAAGGATGTTTGCTCCATATAATCTTATGAAGCTTTTGGTCTAGCAAAGCTTCAAGAAGAATACATACTCAGTAGCAAGAAAGGGCCTAAACTTTTACATGATTTAGGTTACCTTCTATTCTTGGATTACCCCCTAAATTGGAGATGAAGGGTGAGCAAAAGGTTAGACTACCCTTAAGAAGATTAACCCCTGCTCAAATGGATGAAAAAGGAAGAGTGATTTGTGTTTTAATTGTGATGAGAAGTATCAAATAGGTCATCAATGCAAGGGGGCTAAGGCATTTTTGGAGGAGGGCACCCCTGTGTTCAATGAGCAAATTTCTCAAGTGAAACTATTGGAATTAGATGAAGATGGAACTGAAGTTTCAGTGGATACAAATGGGGAGCACATGACAAGGGAACACACCAATGTGGAAGCTGAGATTACCCTTTATGCCTTAGTGGGTACTCCCTTACCTAGAACAATGAGGGTCAACGACAAAATCAAGGAATTAGGGGTGATATCTCTTATTGATTCAGGGAATACACATAACTTCCTTGACTTGTATGTGGTGATGAGTTTAAAGTTGTCAATGGACACTTCTAATGTTCTGTCTATGCCTCGTGGCTATGACCACCTTGAACAGAGACGCGTGCTCTCCACATGTGTGGATAGGGCACAATGGAAATAGGCATGTGTGTCCCCCCTCTCTTTCCTTTTTGAGAATGATGCACGATTTAGGTGTGAACTATGACAGTGAGGCATTTTTAATTATGGTTTAGGAGTCGCTATCAATCATTGGGTTTTTCTAGATGTGATTTGTCACCTAACTCTATTTTGATTTCATTACTAATCCTAAGTTAAGAAATATTCAATTTTTCCTAATCTAAATAGATGATAACAAATCTTGATTCTTGGAATCAGGAGTTTGGTTATGTGTAGGGAAGGTGTTAAACATCCTACAATGCCTATCGTGAGGCAATAATTTGTTTTGATAAACTCTTAATTTTTGGTCATTGGTAGTGGGATTTTTTATAATGAGATAAGGCATTTTAATAAACGGTCATTTTAAATAATAAAAAAATTGGGGGGCCTTAGGCCTAGGCCTAAATTGCCTAGGCTTTGAGCCGCCCTTGACATATAGTACACACACTCCTAAAAACAAGGGAAATTTTGATAAACACAAAACAGGCTTCAAGAGTTGGTCTCCATTGGTGTACAAAATGATTATTTCAGTACTCTCTACTCTGATGAGATCATAGGGTTTTTGGCTTCTTGCTAGATTTCTTTAAAGTCTCCATCAGACTACAACATTTTGAAGGATGAATATAAGATTATTTATCATAAAATAAAAGTCCCATAAGAACTAGGTTTAGGAAATCTTATTTCACTATGGGAAAAATTAGAAAAACTTCGTGAATATATCTATTTATTGAATATTTGAAATAATCACAACAATCAAAAAAAGAAGATAAAAATTATATAGCTTTGGGGTTTTTCTTTTTTATTACAGAATTTAAACTTGGGACCTCCACCCCAAACAACTTGGGAATAAGTCCACTGATAACTAAACCACCTGACCGGTGGTATTAAACATCAAGGCTTAAGTCAAGTTCTTTTTCTAAAAAAATATTAGTGAAAAGGTTGAATTTATGTCAAAAGGGCATTGAGTCCAGCATTATATGGCAGGCTTGCCTGCGTTGACCCAAAGCACGGCATGTGGGCAGCCCATATAGGAAGGAAGCCCAGACCCAAATTTGGGTTTTACTGCATAGGCCACGCCGCCACAGAATATTTAATTTTCTTTTTCTGATCGGAAAAAGATCATATATATACTCATAATTGGGTCTCTTGCTACCCACAACACTACTGATACCATTCCCAGTGAATCCAACAAGACCATCGTTGTTGTATGATTTGGATGTATGCAACAAGTTAGGGTGTAAAATACAGCTTTTGTAGCCCAAATCACAACAACACAACTAATGAAAAGAGCAATGGAGGAAAAAATTGCAAATTAATACCAATCCTCAAACAATTTTGTTAGTTAGCAACATTTTCAAACTATTTAGGAAATTAACATATCGAGTCTAAGAAATTCAATTTTTCTCTTAGAACTCGAGCCTAAGAGACTCGATTTCTTTAGAAGACAACGTAAGATCAACGATGAAGCAACCCAGCAAAGAATCAACTATGCAAAACCCAGTAGAGAAGCAATGATGCAAAACCTAGCAAACCAAAAAAGCAACAACGAAGCAACGGTTTGGATTGAACCTAGGCAATGAAGCAGTGGTTTAGACTAAACCCAACGACGAAGGTGGCGGCGAAGGCTCTAGGCGAGGGAAATTGGCTCAGACTAAACTTCTCCACTTCGGATTCTCATTCTCTCTTAACCAGATTTGCAGAAATTTGATCCTTTGGGGTTTTGGGTATTTTCTAAATTTTTGATTTGGGTCTTAGGAAAGAAAAAAATAAGGAAGTATATCAAGAAAGAGGAGCGATCAGTGCAGGAATTGGAAACTCGAGTTTCATGTGAATTTTAAATGGAAAGAGACTCGATTTGCTACCGTGAAATCGAGTTTAAGAAACCCGAGATGTTAGTTTCCTAAATAGTTTGAACGTTGCTAACTAATGAAATTGTTTGAAGATTGGTGTTTGTTTGCAATTTTTTCCCGCGATGGCATATAAAAACTGTACACAAGGTCAACAAATAGGGGTTTAAATTTAAAAAACAATGTTACCAACAATGATTCTCTTTTCACCATGCTTCGGTACTATCCCCCCAAAGAGTTCTAGTGCATGGTCTACACCATGGTGCTCTGTTTAATTTAAAAATAATTGTCTTTTTTTTTTTTGGCTGCCTAAAAAATTATAATTAAATTTTGGCAAGATTGAAGCAAATTTCCTCTTCCTATCAAAATATAAAAACAAGAGGGCAGGGCAGAATGTAATTATGGAACATAATGGGATTAAGAAGAATGTTTGCTGGAGAGGTAAATAAATGAATTCCACTACTTTTCTTTTTCTTCTATTTTACATTTCTTGTAAATAAGAGTTCTATGTTACAAATCAAAATTGTGGTGGGATTGCAAAGACCACATCTAGTTTCCCTTACATTCTCAATTAGAAGAGCCTCTCAGCTCTAAGAAAATAGAATAGAATTGCACAAACTTATACTTCTCCCTTTCTATGCAAGCTCCCCAGGTTGCCTTTATGAAAATTTCCATTTTGAATGAATTAGTAGTTTTGATGCCATGAGGCAAAAGCCGCCCTCCAAGTCTTAGCCCTGCAATGATGCACTGGAGCAGGCAATTGCGTGTGACATGCATTTCAACCAAGTTCACAAGGCAAGCCCATACAATGCTCCCTGCAACAGAGTGCAATAACAAGAAAATGCAGCGACAAAAATTGGAAATCCCATCTCAAGGGCCAGATGCTGCTGTACCTTCCCCATGTGTGGTCATATGAAGCATTTCCAAGCTCGGGGGGTGGGGTGGGGGGGGTTGTGGTGTGGGTGTGAGTCGAGCCCATTTGAATAATTAATCAGTATGGAATAACATAAGGCAGAGCACAAACATCAGCTGACTCTATCCTCAGAGCTTCTGCCCATACCTGTGGTGTCTCCTCAACCCTTGAAGATTCCACCTTGGGCTTTTCTGATTGGAAGCCATTGCTGCTAAACAGCCATTCTTGGTCATCATAATCAGACAGCTCATCCATCTTGGGTACTGTATATACCTGGCTTAAATACTTGGAATCCGGATGAGGTGGTTTTGCAGCTGCTTCAGCGATTTGATCAGCTTGTGCAGTGGCAAGCATGGGCTTCTTCAAGGAGACAGAAGATGAGGGTACTGTATATACCTGGCTTAAATACTTGGAATCCGGATTGGGTGGTTTTGCTGATGCTTCAGTGATTTGATCAGCTTGTGCAGTGGCAAGCATGGGCTTCTTCAAGGAGACAGAAGATGACTGATCTATAATGCCATTTAGCTTGGGTTCCTTAAGGTTACTGGCTGCTCCTTGCCTATCCGCATAGGTGACAGAAGTTTGGCAAGGTTCCAACATCCTTCCATTTTCTGAAAAATGATTGGAGGAAGTCGGTCTTGCCAACTTATTAGGCCTAACATCGGTGGCTGTAAGAAGATTGAAAAAGGAAGCATCACTTGTCGGCTAATAATAAAATTATGAGAGTTTGAAACAGCTTGACAAAATTGACTCAATGTAATACCAAAAATCACAGGCAATTAACTCAGAAAATTTTAACACAAGAATATCTGGAATCACAAGAGACCCACCAAAGTCTTTAAGGGATAGTGCCTACAACCACTCAAGCAAGAAATTAAGGTTAACACAACTTGAAAGCAATGACTGGGCTGCAATAATTCATGGTTCATTATGAAGAGAACTCACCGTGTAAAACTCCATTTGTCTCAACTTCCTTCCGTTTCTTTAGATTTTCCTCAGAAGCAGCATTCTTGTTGCTGCCCTCCGGAAGTTGGGGGGTTTTAATATAATGGCTACCTATAAGGTCATTCTTGCTGCCCTCTTTTAATTTATTGTGTCCCGTGTTCTTATGTTCAACTTTTACCTCCTTTTTCTTCTCTTTGTCCCTGTTCTTATCCTTCCCTTGGCTCTTTTTCTCTCTAACTTTATCCTTGCGTTTATCCCCCTGTTTATCATCTCCTTCCTTTTCTTTGGTCTTTTCCTTCTCTTCCATCCTTTTCTCAATATTTTTCTCAAATGGTCTAGGCAATCCTTCAACTCTAGTTTGAACAAATGCAGCAGGATTCTGATCCAGCGAATTAGTAAATCTTGCCTCCTTGATTCCTTGCAAATCCATCTTTCTATCATCAACCCTCTTGGTCTTATCCTTACCTTCAGCCCAAGTGCCAGTACCTTTAGCCACCAATTTGACCATCTCCTCATTCCGGTCCATATAAGTAAATTTTTCAACCAACTTGTTCTCAGTCACTCTGTCATCATCTTTGATCCTCCTGCCCAACTCAGCCAGATGGATGCTCTCACTGAGTTTCTCTCCATTGTGCCCAGAAAATCTTGTTTTGTTTGAAATACCATTTTTATCTTTATCCATTTCCTCATTTTGAATGAAGTTTTCTCCAGAGTGACCCTCAGCTTGCCCTGGAAGTCTCTTCTCATCTGGGGCCCTGTTTTTCTCTTTAACCCTGTCCTTCTCCTTGTCCTTCTTTTTATCTCTGCGTTTTTCCTTCTTGTCTTTCTTTTCCGTATGCTTTCCATCACTTCTATCTTTCTCTCTTTTCTCTCTACCTTCCCTCTTCTCTTTGTCTCTTTTCTCTTTTTTATGCTTCTTTTCTCTGTGCTTTTCCTGTGAACCATGAAAAACAATGATAAGAATATGTTTTCCAAAAAAACAAAGATATATGGCAGAATTATGTAATATTATAAAGCTGCAGAGAATAATGAAGAATTTTCATATAATAAGCTCTAATTTCCCAAATTAAGTAAATGCATCAACAGGAACAAAATTTTCTCTTGGTCTTTCGAGTAAGATGTATAACTATAAAGAACAAGGGCTGAAATTTCCATCAAAAGAACCACAACCAATTCGGGGGACTTGATAAAAAATAATTTCAAATATATATATATATATATGTATGTACTATTGCATAAAGGGGTAAAGATCTAATGCTTCAAAGCATTGGTTGGGGAGTAAGGTGATTAATTCTTCCCTCCCCTGTAAACCCATATATACATACATATATAGGTAAAGAATGGGGATCTAAAACAGGATGATAAATATAATAAAAATTGTAAGAGAGAACAAAAAGACAAAGTAGTCATGATGAAGTAATTATTCAAAATCAAGGTGGAATAAAGACTTCACATGGCGGAGACAAAAACATCAACAAATACTAAAATAATTACGGATGTGCAACATGAGCAAAATGTTGCCAAGCAATACAGGAACTTGTGGATTGAATTGCAGGATGTCTCCTTGCAATTTCCCAAAGCTCCAAGGGTTTTAAGTTTGGTTGACCACAGGTTTGTATAACAAGTGAGGCCGAAATTAAATATTTTTTTTGATAAGTTCGAAATTAAATATGTAATAAGGATTCTTGTAAAAACTATAAGCATGGCTCCAAGTATAAAAAGATACTGTTCAGTTACATGTTACTAAAAGACAAATCTCAAAGGAAGCTAAAAAGCGCCATAATTCCATCTGCTCCTCACTTCCAAATGCCATCAGACTTAGAAAATAGAACTTAAATGGCTTTTAAGTTAAAATGTTTCACATACACAAGTTCCTAATCACCTTTTTACATGACTTCCTAAGGACATGCAAAACAAGTGCCAAAAATTATCTTCAATACAAATCATGGCTTATCACAAAAGCCTCCCCCTCAAATCATGGCAAATCACCCATTTGCAAACTCAGCAACATTAAGTTCTTTGAGAGCTTGGTAAGATGTCTTCCTAGCTTCATCATCCTTTTTTAACTAATTTCAATTACAATATCAGAACCAGTCCACAGAAATGTTGTAATGCAAAATATATATACACATTCAATAATTTAAAATCTTCACTGAACACCATAAACCAATCCCCAGCAAGCAAGTAAAACTGCAAAACAGCTCATCATGCACAATTTTCTGGACCATAGATACTTCTCATACTATCAAAGTAGGCCATACTTGACCTACTTATTAATCATATAGCACAAACAAGCCTAATATTAAATGTGTTATGTGCATGATTACTGAGTCATATACATTGGTCATCCAGTAAAAAGATTTAGTTCATAAATGTTTAAATACTAGCAGAATCATTTGAGACAGTCCTTTGAGAAAAGGTGAAGTGACATGGGACATATTGGAGAATGTTTAAATGTGCTTGTGGTGGGCTAAAGTTAAGGGAAATTTTTGGACATGGTTAAATTTTTAAACAAGGGTTAGGTTCCAAAATGAATAGGGTTTCATAGGGAAGAGAAAAGATTTGATTTAGGATTGAAATAAGGAAAGCAAAAACGGAAATCAAATTTCTTCACAATCTAAGAAGAGTGAGTGAACAGTACTCATGAACATTAAAGAAAAAGAAGAGAGGAAAAGAACAATAAGGTCAACGTGGCTCAATACTCAAAACACTCAATATTGTATTGATAAATTCCTTGTTAATAGGGATTTAAAATAATAAATATATAAATAAAAAATAAATCCTTGTTTGAGTACAATAACGCACTCATACAAATCCTAAATTTTAATTCTTAATAGGACTAGGACTCATACTTTGACTAGTAAACCAAAACCCACACACTTGACAAATTTTTTTTTTTTTTTTTTCATTTTTTATAATTCAATAGTTGGGGTGGGAGAATTTGAACCCTAGATATTTCTAAGGGAAACAACAAGTTTCCCATAGGTGCCAAATGAGAGCTACAAGGACTTTGGTCCAACAATTAGAAAGTTACTAAAATACCCTTGACACTAGAATAACCAAATAAAACATAAATTAAAATATAACACCCAACTAATTACCATCGATACTTTTTTTCTTGTTGATAAGTGACTACTATCGACACTTTTTTTTTTTAATGACATAGGAGAATTTCACTCAGATTAGTTGCAACTGATCCCACTTGCCAGAACCAGTTACTAGGCAATCCAGAGGCTTCTCACCCCTAATGGGGCTAAGCAGTTTATCCTCATGCATAGGAGGCAAGTAACTACTATCGACACTTATTCTTAGGCTTTGCCTTAACCTTAGGCTTCCAAATAGGATCTCTTTTCTCTAAGCACACTATGGCTGCACCATCAATTCTTTCCTTCCATCAACAAGTTAAGTGTACTTCTTGTTATCATCAGCAAAAGAGTAAGTATTGAAGATCTGTTTAATTATTTTAAAAAGTGGATGAATGACACCTATCATACCCTCATCATCTAGATCTATGTCATCAAAAGTTCACTTTCATGTTAGCATTGACGAGTTCAAAAATCTCTTCTTCAAGTTTAGGTTGTTTGGTTTCCTTGATTGCCTCTTGACTTCTTTTAAGACTATTGTTTTCAAGCGTAGTAATTGATTTTGAATGACACTAAGAAGACATATGGCCAACACCACGACAAGTGTGACACTTTATTCAAGAATTAGATCTCCCACTTCCTTGTAATTAAGTAGTACATGAATGAACATTCTTGTTTGGAGCATTAGATAGACTTCTACCAATTGACATCCACAATTGTTCTCTCACCTCTGATATTGCTTGCTACCGCAACTCTTATTAAGGCTTCCCTTTTACTACTTTCCATTTGGTATGCAACTTGAATTGCATTGACCATGATATAAAGTGTTCGTTTGGGAATAACTTATTTAGCCAAACAACTTATTTAGCTTTTTGGTGAAAGTGTGCTAAAGTATACTTGTACTTTGAAAATGTATTTTTTTAAAATAAGGTAAGAAAAAATAAGGTTTTAAAAAGCTATACATAAAAGCTAAAAGTTGAGCTTACAAGGTCTAGCCAAACAAACACAAAGTATACTTGCAGCCAAACCAAAAGAAATATTAGAATTTAATCCATGACAATCATAGAAATCATCCCATGGAAATCCCAATCTCATAACCAAGCTACAAAAATTGTTGGTGTACTCTTCACTGAAATAACTCCCTTGCACCAACTGTGTGAATTGCAAGCGAGCTCATTGCTTATAAAAACGTGGTACAAGGTAATGAGTCATAGCAATTCACCTATCCTCAATATTGAATCGCTACCTAATGAGTTTGTAGGTACTTCTCCCACCAATTCTAGTTATCACTCTGAGTTTAGCCTATGCAAAAAAAAAAAAAAAAAAAAAAAAAAGTGTGTGCTCCTCGCTTAAGATATAGTATATACCATTTGATAAGTTATCCAAACTATGTAACCAATCATTATTCACCTCTGTATGGCTCTCCCCATGAAAATCACTAACTTCTAGTTCAACACCTCTATCTGCATCAACCAATCTAGGCTCTCCTTGAGGTTAGACCAATTACATTGTGTTTCTTAAGGGTGTACCTGGCTAGTGCTTGGTCCATAGGAATTTAAGGAAGGAAAAGGTAGTGAGCTTGAGGGGGGCATAAAGGTTTGAACCTGGACTAAATTTAAAGGATTTGGGTGCTTGATAAGTGGTTGTTTTAGAAGAAATCTTGCTTGCCGAGAACAGCAACAAATAGTCCATCTAAAGCTTCTTTCATAGCTGATAATTATTTAAGTACGTCTCTATTGAATTCACCTTCTCATTCAACTGTTTCAAAGTCTTCTTTGTTTTTCCATAATCTTGAGAAAAAGCGTTAAATTTGGAATCTAATTGTGTTAGTCACCATTATCTCGGATAAGAAATTTTGTTGAGCGGTTGGTGGGAAACTTTTTCAGCAATAAACTTGCAGTAGAATTTTGGCTTTGAAACCAAAAATTGAAGCAGGACAAATTGAAGAATTTTTCTACATATGCTTGTTGTGGGTTAAAGTTTAGGGCGATTTATAAATCTAGCGTGTTCAGATGCCAACACTTGCATCTCTGAGGTTTTGTGGCTTCCGGAAGGTGGTACTGTTAGAGTGTGGGATTTAAGGTTTTTTAGAGCTTTTGAAGATTGGGAGCTAGCCGCCTCTTATTCTCTACTTCAGTTTATCCATCCTCGTATTCCTCGGGATGATAGGAGTGATACTCTTTTTTGGCGGTTAAAAGGTGATGGTATGTTTGACACCCGGTCTTTCTACCATGCGATTCGGGGTGACTCAAATTCTTTGTTTCCTTGGAAGGGTGTTTGGAAACCTAAGATTCCTAGGCAAGTGGCGTTTTTTTTGTGGATTGCTGCTCATGGTCAGATCCTCACTTTGGATAATCTAAGGCTTAGGGGTCGCCCATTGGCTACTTGGTGCTGTATGTGTTGTTGTGATGGGGAGTCGATAGACCACCTTCTTCTTCATTGTCTTGTTACTCATCCCTATGGACCTTCATGCTTCAGGCTTTTGGTATTCATTGGGTTATGCTAGGATTTGTGGCAGGTTTGTTATCTTGTTGGCATCAGTGGCTTGGGAATCATAATTCGAACATTTGGAATTTGGTTCCAGGGTGCTTAATGTGGAGTGTGTGGTTGGAATGAAATTGTCGTTCCTTTGAGGATAATGAGAAGAGGTTGGATGAGCTAAAGGTTTTATGCCAACGAAGTCTTTTGGAGTGGTCTCGTTGTTGGGGTTTTACTGATGTTCTTCTCTCTCTAAGTTTATGTCTTTCCTTAGCTTAGTTTCATGATTGCTTCTTTTGTTGTGTTGTTTGTTCTTTTTTCCAGTTGTTCATCATCATGAACAACTTGTACTCTTCCTAATTTTTTCATTAATAATAGTTTTCTGTTTACCTATAAAAAAATAAAAATAAAAAATAAAAAAAGATTTAGAACTTCTTAAAAGAAGGGTTATGGTTTAAGAATGAACAAAGTAGTCAATATCGTACTAGAGGGTGTTTATGAAGTTGTACACCGGTATTAACCGTGTATAAGTTAGAACGATAATAGATTGATTACAAGTTAGAACCCATGTATTTTATTAAACAGCTTTAAAAAAAATGTGATCTCCAAATCAATATATTGCCTAAATAGCATGTTAAGTTTACCACCACCCCTAATTAATATGAGAAAAATAAATAAATGTGAGAAAGAAATAGGTGTGGAGAAATGAACCCTCATGGAGAGTAGATGGAAAAAACAAAATAGAGAAACTAACCCAACATATCTTTTGACCTATAGCTAATATTTTTAGGGGGGGGGGGGGGGGGGGGGGGTGTGGGTGTGGGTAAGTGATGGGTTGATTTAGGTGGATAGCTGAGGGGATTGGAGGAGAAAACGAAACCAAAAAGAGAAGAAAAAAGGACTGCAACGACCCAAAAGAGGGCTAGTCAAGTTACAACTAAGGCTACTCGTTATGCCCAAGATCCACCTAGTGAACACCCAATGTTCTCAGCACAGCCAGCACAACACATACTCACACAATCCAATCCACACAATTTGTAATATCACAAGGAGGATTCATTAATTCATACATCAGACCAACACTTCCACCATACCAGTACGAGTAGGGACAGACTCAGGATTTTAAATTAACAGGGGCTGGAGAATAAAAGAAAAAGAAAATCTAAATAGGCATCCATATAGTATTAAAAAATTATAAATACTCAAAATCGTTGTTTCTAAATACATTAAGATGTAATCATTTACCAACAAAAACAACAACAAAAGCAAAATAATGTTTTTTTAATACTAGGTTGGCTAGGATTTTTTGTTGTTGAAGTTATAGCATTCACAGTGGCGGTGCTAAAAATTTTAACTTTTAGCACCTCAAAAAACTACTTTATCTATTTTACCACCTCATTTTACAATACACGCAATATCAAATACTATTCTATTTTTTTCATCACTTCATTTAAAATAATATACAAAACTCATTAACATAATAAAGGAAGAGAGATAATTTGAGTTTTTAATTGAAGGAAGATATATAATCTTAATAAAATATTGTAATTTATTTTTAACAACTTGCTACAATCAACTAGGATTTATACCAGTTTACTATAGTTGTAAAAAATTTAACTTTAGCTTCTTCAATAGAACATGAATTTTTTGTTCTTTGGTGGTAAAATAGTTTTTTTTTTTTACTAAAATACAATCACCATTGCGAATATTTTTATTGTTTTTGTTAAGTTTTTGGGTTGGATAGTTGCTATTTGGGTGAGGCTAGTTAGGCTTATTGAGGAGAAGGGGGACCTAAGGTTTTGGAAGAGGGGCCCAACTAAAAAAATTAAATATATAACTAAAACAAATAAATTTTGGACCTGGGGGGGGGGGGGGGGGCTCGAGCCCCCTTGGGGCCCATCTAGGTCCGTCCCTAAGGACAAGTGCACGACAACAAGAGTACAAGGATTCAAAATATTCTGTACCGGCTTCCAAAACCTTAGGTGGAAGAATATTCTGTACCGGCTGAAATTGCTTTTTTTGACCAAAACAGGTACACGCTTAAATATCATATAAAAGCCAAAATAGTCTGGAATTTAAACCTCTACATTTCAGAGGTAGTATCTATATTGGATTGTTCCAAGATGAGAAATTCCGACCATACTGGCCAATGTGGTATTAACTACTTTAGAATGAATAGGGTTTTGTAAAGAATAGAAAAGATTTAATTTCGGATTGAAGTGAGGTAAGAAAAGACAAACCAAATTTCTCCGAGTCTAAGAATAGCAGCGTGAACAGTGACAGAATATCAAAGAAAAAAGGAGGGAGAGAGACAGAGAGAGAAGAACAACAACAACAACAAAAATAAGGATAGCGTGCCTTAAAACATTCACAGCAATGTAGCTATAATGCTATATTGCTAAAATTTAGCTCCAAAAACACAAAAAAACGCCTACAGCAGTGGAGCCATAGTTAAATATTATAGATGAATTGCTACAGTGCACATCTATCTATAGATGTGCACTGTAGCTTGAAGCAAAAAAAAAAAAAACAATTTTTTATTCACCGGTCCAACTTGTCTCTTTTTTTTTTTTTTCATTTTATCAAAACCGGTCAAACACTCATTCACTCTCATTCTGATCATCTCACCTCTCTCTCTCTCTCAACTCTCTCGCCGCTGCCAGCCCACTCCCACACTGCCGACCCACGCCATTGACTCACGCTGTAGGCCCACACCATTGATCCACGCCGCCAACCCGTCGATCCACGCCATCGAACCACAACACCAACCCGTCGATCCACGCCGTCAATCCACGCCGCCAACCCGTCGATCCACCAGCTCACGATGTTTGATTTTTTTTTTCTTCTGTGGGTTTGATGGCTATGGTGGTGGCGATGGTGGTTGTTGTGGCTATGGTTTGGTGGTACGGTATTTGATTTTTTTTTTCCTGTGGGTTTGGTGGCTGTGGTGGTGGATTGGTGACTATGATGGTGGTTTGGTTTTTTATTTTGTTTGTGGGTTTAGTTGTGTCTGTGTTGGTGGTGGTGGTGGTAGTGGTGGCTGTGGCTGACGGTAGAGGTGGTTGTGGTTGGTTCTGGGATGTTTTTTGGGTTGTGGGATATATTATTTTATTGTAGGGGTATATTATTTTATTGTGATGTTTATATTATTTTATTGCGTTGATAGTTAAAATAGATCCACTGTTGCAGCATGTGTGTAGGTATAATAGATAAAGTAACTTTTGGTGAAGCTAAAAAGCTAAATTTTTAGCTCCATTGCTGTGAATGCTCTTAATACTCAAACAGTTAATATTTTATTAATGTTTGAGTATCATACCACATTTTGATGGCAGAATCATAACATGCTTATAAAAATGATATTCTCTTTGGAAGCTTACGGCTAAGGCAAAGCCCAAGAATAAGTGTCCATGGTAGTTAATTAAGTTTTTATATTTTATTAGGTTATTCTTGAGTCAAGGGTATTTTAGTAATTTTACAATTGTTGGGTATGGCCCATAGTTATAGGCCATAGGTTTTATTAATGAGTCTTATTTAATTATGGGTCTTTATGTATGGGCTTTGGTTTAATTTATTAGGGTTAAATAGTAGTCCTGGTACTATTAGGAATCCTAATACTACTAGTACAAGTAAGAGTCTTTTATATATATATATATATATATATGGTGGTGCTCAATGTATTCAAGGAGTAGAACGAGTTGATTAATAAAATTGAGTGCTTTGAGCAATAGGTTACTGTTCACACAGCCTCCTAAACAGCCCTAACTTCTCTCTCATTCTTCTTCTTTCCAAACCCTAAACCCACCACAATTAAAAATTAAACATAGACAAATCTCTAACCTAATTTGTCCTACATCACATTTTATATAGACCCTAAATATTTGCCTAGTAGAACCTATGTTGCATGAACATGGATACGAGTACAGGAGTACAACAATTTTTGAAAAACAAGGGTACGACACCATGGGGGTACGGCAATTAATTAATTAAGTAATATTTATATTTAGGTATATTTTTTAAATATTTTAAGCCTTAAAATATATTTAACACCCAATATTTAACTTCCATAAAAAAATTTATAAAAAAAAAAAAAAAAAAAAAACCTAGCAGGACACAAAAACAAAAAACACTAAACCCATAATAAACAAGTAAACAATATAAGGCAGAAGCAGATTTCAAGAAAAAAAAAAAACATTGATATAGCTGTGTAAGGCAGATAAAAAATAAAAAAAATACTAAACCTATACTACATATAAGAACACAGTAGGCTAATAACTGAGATAAGTGTACACCCAAAGCGAAAAAAAAAAAAAAAAAAAAAAAAAAAAAAAAAATGAACGACAAAAAGGAAATGCAAAACCTGAAGAACGCAAGAGAGAGAAACGGTAGAGGGAGAGAGGCTATGGGCCCTTGGGGTCATCGGAGAAGCTTGGTGGTCGCCGATCTACGCCCTACAGTGGTTGCCGATGAGAAGAGGAGCTCAGCTGATGCGTGAGGATTGAAGGTGAAGGAGTGAGGAGGTGTTGGTCCCAGAAGATAAGAGGGGCAAACAAATTTTTAGGGCTTTAATCCAACAAGATCAATGGTAAGGGATTGTCCAGATGTCAACATCTTGAGTTTTTTTTTTTTTTTTTTTTTTTGGGGATCTGCCATGTCCACTGTGTTGGGGCCATGTCGGAATTTCAAAAAAAAAGGAAAAAGAAAGAGACACCACCGGACACGGATTTTGGGCGTGTCTTACCAATACCCGTGTCCAACACGGGTACTAGACCAAAAATGGCATGTCCGTGCAACATAGAGTAGAACTAGGACTCCTACTTTGAATAGTAAACCAAAACCTAATTGAATCAAACCAAAGCCCACACACAAAGACTCATACATCAAATAAGACTTGCTTATAAAATAGAAACCAAGGCCCACAATTATGACCCATACCCAACAATTACAAAACTAGTAAAATTCCCTTGATGCTAGAATAACCAAATAAAACATAAAAATATAATTGACTCTGGAATAACCAAATAAAATTTGATAATAAAAAACTTATTAACTACCATGCATACTTATTCTTGGGATCCACCTTAACCTTAGGCTTCAAAAGAGGATATTATTTCTCTAATCACACTATGGTTGCATCATCATGAAGACTTGCAAGCCAGGGAAGAGCAAATATCCTCAGTAAGTCATCTGCTTTGAGAGCTGCTCTAATTTTTAAAACTCTTGTGCCAAGACAAGACATAGCCTCCTCTATCTACCTATCTCATTTCCTCTCTCCTTTTTTGTATTTCTTGATAACTAATACAAAGATCTACTCTTCCAAGGCAGGGCTGTTAATAACAGATGTTAAATTTCTTGCTTCTAGAGCAATTTTAAGCACCTAATGCAAATCTCATTGCAACCTCACGTGTGAGATCTGTATAAGC
The DNA here is from genome assembly GCA_023621385.1 of Quercus gilva. Classification (NCBI taxonomy): domain Eukaryota; kingdom Viridiplantae; phylum Streptophyta; class Magnoliopsida; order Fagales; family Fagaceae; genus Quercus; species Quercus gilva. The sequence continues at coordinate 28,974,932 of CM042478.1, read as the reverse complement.
AATAAACTGCCTGCAAGAATAACATTAAATGTGAGATCTCTGCAAGCAACCAAATATCTTTGAGTATAACATTTTCCTTCCAACTTCCTCATCACAAGATAAAAATTAAGAATCTGATTTCCATGCTAGCCACCCTTCATAATCACAATAACCAGAGGAAATAAAAAACAAGTTTAGCACCCTGGAACAACTACTAAAAGATGTTAACCACCAGATTTGGACTAATATAAATAGAGCCTCACTTATGAATATAGTTCAAGATTAGTGCTACAAACTCCCCTCCCCTCCCCCCCCCCCCCCCCCCCCCACCCCAAAAGGGAAAAAATGTCTGTAAAAAAGATGCTCTATATGTTTTCCAGATAATCTCAAGCAAGGTCTCAAATTCAATTCTAAATTGTAATTAGATCCTTCACGTATCAATTCATTTTTTAGCTTCCTGAATCAGTAACATCCTATCTGTTAAGAACCAAAATCAAAGGGGAATATATAACAACACAACTTGATATTGTACCAAGTGAAAGAGCAGATCTAAATGAAACAGGAATATGGACAAAGGAATTCATAGACTCACATACACATACAAAAACAGTTTTTGTAAAATCATTAATTTCTCCTGTCCTCACATACTGATCATGATGCTGAATTGATCTGATATCCTATACAAAATAAATAACACATACAAAGAGAGTTCGTAAAATCTTCCGTTTCTCCCCTCCTCTATATTCCTAAATTAGGTTGTAGGTAAATCAAGTATAGCTCACAATGAAGACTTCCAATGTATTAGGACTTAGGTTCCTCACATGCAATCATTTATGATAGTGAATTGACCTAGTATCCCACAGAAACTAAATAACCCACCTAATTCCAAAAAGAGATTCAAAATTCAAACTTTAAGGAAAAAGAGGTTGTAGATTATCTTTATTGAAATTATCATTATTTAACTTCTAGAGATTTTCCTCCAAATATCATAGACAAACTTCAAGCATAGAGAAACCAAAATCCATTGATTAATTTCATGAAAGAAAAATACTAAAAAATGCCTCCACTAAATACGATAATGCCATCAGGAGTAACAAATCAACTATATGTGATATTTAACGATGAGAATAGGTATGGCCATCCTAATCACATTATTCAATATCCTTGCACCCTTGCATCTTCAAAGGCATTTGAATTCTTCTTAGAATGACAGAATACGAATCAAGGACAGGATAAATAAAATTAATTACTTTTCATCTGACGAACTAATTGGTATAGGTAGATTTCATATTATAATTACCTTGCTACCTGAACTGAACAAATTATCAGACAGCAACAGATACATCATATACATAAGCTTGAGGAAGCATAAATCGGGGAGGAAACGCCATTGTAATAACTTCAGTAGCCATTCTAGAATATATTCTTACATTTCTTGATAAGATAATGACAAAAAAATAGAGGAATGATTAACATAGTTAAATCCTATCAATCAATCACAATTTTCCTTCTCAACCATCAAAAATAAAAAGGCAATAGCTTCAAAGTACCCCTGCTAGTTCAACTTTTCATTATATTCAACAGCACCTAAACATCCACCAATAATCTCTATTCTTATATAATAAAGATCTTATCTGTTTTTAGAATACAACCTACCAATTAATCTACTAACTAACAGTGGTTTTTGGTTAGATATACATGAAATTATATATATTTATTTAAGCAATTACAGGAACTTATAGAACAGTTTCAAATGTATTGGTTCAATCCAGGGCCGTGCATCTTACAAAAATACTCTTCACATGTGCCTGTTAAATGCTATACCAAGTATAGACTATTAATGGACAAAAGAAAGTAAAATTAACCTTTTTTAGTAAGTCCACATCCTCTGTCCGTGCCTTCTTTTCATATCCTGGTGGTGGGAATGGAAAGCAGCGCGACATTGCATAAAATCCAGCAATACACTACACAAGCGCCTTCCAAATGCAAAAATGTTGGAATCACTTTCCAGTAGCACTGTTCCAGAAGGGGAACGAACCAGCAACTATGCTTCTGTCCATGCACCATGTCCCCACATTCATTTCCAGCTTCAATATACCTCCATAAGCTTACACAGTTTCGAAACCCACCAACCTTTCTTCCCCTCTAGCTCAAATGCACAAACAGGTCAAGCAAATATCACTGAAAGTAACTCGAGAAAATTACACTCAGACACAGCAACCACTCAATCAAAGCAACTGTAATAATATACCATACTAAACTAGTCGAACAAAACCCAGATGGCAAAAGACTGACTGATGAAAAAGAAAAAAGCCCCTTTGGCCTTTGGTGAATAATGATTTGAACTGAAACTATCTATGTTAACCCAAAGGGTTTCTTGAGAAACGAAAAGAGTGAAGTGCAATCAGAACCTCTGTGTTGCCTTCTTCTGAGCCAATACAGAATCATCACCTCCTCCTCCTTATAAGCAAATCCCAACAACAAAATCATCCCCTACAAAGAGAAGATCACAAACTCTGCAAAACAGAACCCAGAAATCCTGAATCTCCGAAACAAAACAGAAAAAATAACAGCAAAGAAACAAAACAAAATAAAAATAACATTCCCCTACCCTCCCCCACCCCCCCCCCCCCCCCCCCCAAATAAAAAAAAAAAGTCTTGGATCACTGTCTTTATTAACAACAATTCAATTTGTGCAATCCTCTTCCACGCTCCTCTGAGCAATAATGGGCATGATTATTTCTAAGCAATCTCCCAACTTGAAAACTCCCCCAGTAGCACTAGTCTCAAATTTTAACAATTTCGTTTCCATCCAAGATCGCCCATAACTCTCCAATCCCCTAAATCTCTAATCCATTAATAATTCACTACTAAATTCCACAACTGCTTGATTACGATCCAACCACAAAACCCCTAGACCATTCACGCTTCTCAGTCCGAAGAAATTCTCAGTCCCCTAAACCATAAAAAATAAAAACCCTAATTTCCTTACTGTGAAGCAAATTGGTAAATTTGAAATTTAGGAAAATATAAATAAATAAAAAGGAAAAGAGAGAATAAAAATTTTAAAAAATTAAAAAAAAAAAAAAAAACCTTTATAGGCAATTGTTTTATAAGGTACCGATCAAAAGGAAGAGGAAAAGGGAAGTCTGAATTCGAAGCGTTAATGAAAAAAATTGAGCAATAATTTTTAGAAACAAAAAAAATAATAATAAAAAGTTGGTGGAATTATTGGGGATTGAGATTACCTTGTCCGCTACAAAGTGAGCATTGTTTGTAGGAGGACAAGATCTCTCTCTTTCTCTCTCTCTTTCTATGTTTTTTTTTTTTTTGGGTTCTTGAAGAAGCAGCAGCAGAAATAGATAGTTAGAAGTGGAAAATTGGGGGGTAAGAGCAGTTAATATATAATAATTAGAATAAAAATAGAAATAATAATTGAGGTGAGGGAGTGAGAGGGTGTAGATTCTGGGTTTTTGTTTGTGTGTCCAGTGCTTCTCTCTCTTTCTTTTGTTGGGTGTGTCTGTCTCTATTTTGTTAAGTGTGTGTTTCGAGTATTTGTCTCAGAGACTCCCCACCCCCCCCCTCTCTCTCTCTCTCTCTCTCTCCTCCCAGTAGGCTTTTATTCGGAAGTCACACGCGATAATGAATGACTAAAAAAATAATTAAAAGTAAGGGCTTTGAGGCCCAAATATATCTTTTTTTGATTAAATATATCTACGAGACCATCTCCCCTTCTCACATTAGAGTTTAGAGAGAAAAGCTTTCTCATCCACCACTCCCAAGCTCCCTACCTATCATGGTTTTAAAAACTGGACCGGACTGATTTGTCTATTCAGTTTAACTAGGAACCAGGTACCAGTCTAGTCGGTAAAAATACCCAAAACTGGAAACCAAAGGCAAATTCAATTTTACCCCGATTCGGTTTTTAAAATCATACACCTATACCTATGTGCATCTTTACCATTCTCTCTTTCCTTTTTCTTTTTCTTTTTCTTTTTTTAAAGCTTTTGTTTGTTTCGGCTAAAAATATTTTTCTCATTCTTGAGTGTTTGATCCAATTGAAAACGCTAATCAAATTGAAAATATTTGTTGAATTGATCACCAAATCACCCCTTGTGCTGCGTAAATTGTTTTACACCCTTTAAGGGGCTTAAAATAATCTAGCAACTTTTTTTTATAATAAAAAAATAAAAAAATAAAAAAAAATAATCGAGCAACTAACCATGCAAGAAACAAGATGAGTTTTTTTTTTTTTTGAGAAACAGAAACAAGATGAGCTGATTGCGAGCGAAACCAAACTCTTAAATTTGAACTCCTATTGTATTTTGCTTGTAATATTTTTATAATAGCTCTTAGTTTGTGAGATTAAACTACATTAAATGTTGTTATTCTTGATTTTGTGTATTTTGAAAATATACTTTTTTAGAAGAATAAAAAAAACAATTCAAACACCTAAAAATGTTTTTCGAAGTATTTTCAAAATGCAATAAGCATAGAGAAACAAATTGTTTTCTTGAAAATATTTTACATCGAAACAAATGCAGCCTTAGGGTTTTTTTGGATACCGCTTATTGCTAAAAACTAAAAACTCATTGCTAAAAACATTATAGCAAAATCATTTTTAAATGTGTGAATAGTGCTGTGGGACCCAAATTTACCTAGAAATCTGCGTTTTGTTGAGTTTGGTGGTCCATGAACAGTGCCGTGGACCCCAAAAAATGCAAAACGCAGCTTAAATATAATTTCAGTGCTAGGCAAACGCACACTTAGTAGATTTTTTTAGATGTTGGACATTTATACAAAAAATTTTTTTAATTTATTTATAACACATTGAAAGTTCACTATTTCATTAATCTCAAACTTTGCTAAAATTTAGAGGTTATAAGATTAAAATAATATGAATTAATAGGAAAAACCAATTATGTAACAATCACATGGTGGAAAATTTTGAAAACAAAAGTCTTCGTCAAATAATTTAGTATCAGTAAAAAAAATTTGTGGCTAAGGAAATTAGATTGGGTTTATTGGTTGGTTTTCCTAAACATTAACATTCTTCTTTATTGAAATACTAATTAGATGTTGTTCCGATAAAATGAAGAAAAAAAAATGGAGCCATGTTATATCACTCCCACAAGTAAATCTATTTAACTTAACTGGTGTGGCGCAAGCACCTACGATGGTGGCATTTTCGAGGTTTCCCCCAAAAATCCTTGGGAAGTATGCCTTGGCCTAGGGTGGACCATGGCAGAGGGTATAAATTGAGTCGCTACTTAAATTAGGTCTAGGAACCATAGATATAGCACCTTTGTAGAAGGACTGATCTTTACCAGAGCACGTGTGTGGAGTTTAGGTATGGAGATGGGAAGGTATAACGACCCCATCCTAAATGTGTAGATATTTTTCGCTTTGGGTCCCATACCCCTCATGGTTATTCTCCCCAAAGCACACAGCAGTGGGGGAAAAGACCTCTATTGGATCCTTTGTACCCTTGAAAGTAGGAGGATCAAGCTTTCTAAACTTCTCTAAAGCACTAGTCGGATTGGTGGCTCCGACTTGATGTTGCACTATATTGGTTAAGCCACCAATGGCTTTAATAATAGCCTAAAGATTAATGGTCTCCCTAACATTCGATTACCTATTCCCTATGTTCCTTCTTGGTGGAGTCATCTCTCTAAGCAATATATCATAAGCACAGATTTTTTAAAATCTCTAAATGACAAAACCAAGCACACAGATACTACAACAACCATTCCTACATGCTTCAGAAAAGAACCATGAAAGGTCAAATAATTCTAACACTAAAATTCCTCATGATCGCTCTCTTGTTCCAAAATAATATCAAATTAAACCTATATAAGTCTACAGAATCATAAGCATATGCTCTAATACCATCTATAACGACCCCATCCCAAATGTATAGATATTGTCCACTTTAGACCCTAAAGCGAACAATATCTACACATTTGGGATGGGGTCGTTACAAAAGGTGTTAGGCACCTAACCCCGGCATAAAGCATTTGTAGGTGGCTTTTTAAGTCCACTCGACCTGTGGATTGGCCTCCACTCATTGTGTTCCAAGTCTTAATCTTGTTAAAGGGTTCTTTAACATGTTATTCTAACTCACACACACTCTACCATGCATCTAAACACAAACAACATGGCATATCATCCCCAAGCCTAGCATTCATCTATCATGGCATTAAGCATACATCATCAAGGGCAGAAGCATCACTAGACAGATCTAAACATAAAGCAACCTAGCATAGGCATACAAACTCATGGCATTCAACCAAGCATATTAGGCAATTTCATATTCAAAGCCAGAATGCACGTTCATGTGATCTATGCATAACTTACTTTACTTACCTTACTGTAACACAACACGTATGCATCAATGAATGTTCATGTTCATGTGCATGTTCATGGTGTTCACATAATCTAAACCCTAATATGCATTAAAAGGATAAGAAAAAAAAAACAAAAACAAAATAAAATAGAAGAACGGATACTCAAAGATATGAAAAACAAGGTTAAACAAAGGCTAAATATGTTAAAGAAAACAAAGAAAGAACAAATAGAAGTGAATTAAGGTTTTGGGGCATGAGTGTGCGTACGCATTCATAGGGTATGCATGCACATCCCAATTGTATACGTACGCACACTTTGAGTATGCGTAGCATGCATGAAGCATACGCATGCATACATGCCCAATAAACCTAACCCATAAACTTAGAACAGAAAGGCAAAGAAAACAGGAAATCTAACCATCTAGTGTGCTTCTAACATAAACACAAAGTAAACCTAAACTAGACAAACATATCAAAGCCAGTAAAACATATAAACAAACAACAGAACAAGGAAAAGTGAAGAACCAAAGTTAGAACTTTTACCTCAACACAAAAACTCTTTAGAGTTTGATTTTGACCATTCCCTCCAGTCAATCTATTCACAACCAAATCAAAATAGGTTAGCAAACTTTAGAACTCAAAGATCAAGACCAGAATATGTGCCAATAAAATAAAACTTGACTTGAGGATGTTTTATGAAAAACTCTTTCTTTGATTCACTATTTTCAAGTGAATCTTGCGTATTTTGCCTCCGTTTTTGTGTGTTTTGAAAAAATGCCTTTTATGGCTTTTTATAGTGGTTAGGGTGCTGGGCAGCTCCCAAACGATGTAAGATTTGTTCTAAACCATGTTTAATACAAAAAAAGTATTCATTTCATAGTTTTTGGAACCCTAGTTGTGTATGCGTGCCCGTGTATGCATGTGCATGCCATAAGCATGCGTACGTATGGATTGAGTGTGTGTATGCATACGCTTGTATGTGTGAGACCGGGAAAAACTTAGGTGCTCTCGAAAAAGAGATTTGGGTACTTTAAGGCACCTCTCTTTTTGGTTAAGTGGTGTGGAGTCACCACTTATTTTTTATACAAAAAAATAAGAAAAAATAAATACAATTACATATTCAAAATACTTTGAATGTCATTGATTGACTAAATAAAGTACAATTTGATAGATTAACCTTACAAGGCTTTGGTCCTAGTTACAATCTATGCAAAAAAGAAAAATACAAAGCTTTGGTCCTTGTTACATTCTACCAAAACTAAAGACAAAACACTAATCTATTAACCAAAATCCTAAGTTCGGAGGCTAGGTTACGGAATAGGAAGGTGTTAGGCATCCATTCCGCCTAAACAGAGTTTGGTCTTCTAGACTCTAATGACCATTATACCCTTTTGTATGATGTTGAATGATATGTTATAACAAATGACAAACACTTGACAAAAATCTATTTAAACAAATCTGTCTTATGAACATGTCCTCTTTTTAAAAGAAAAATCAGACCTGTTTTGAAAATTAAAAAAAAAAAGATTTAATTTGTAAAAATCAGATATGTTTTTGTAAAGGGTAAAAAAATGAGATTTGATTTGTAAAAATCAAATTTGTTTTTGAAAGTATTAAAAAAAAAAAAAGACTTTTGAAAGAGGATTCACATCCATGAGACAAACTTACTATGCATGCACCACATATTCATGGAATGACATTAAAATAATAATAATAATAAATAAATAAATAAATAAAAATTTTAACCTAGCTCTTAATTCCTTCTTTGAAATTTCAAAATCTGCATCCATGAGACAAACTTACTATGCATGCACCACATATTCATGGAATGACATTAAAAAAATGATAATAATAATAAATAAATAAATAAACTTTAACCTAGCTCTTAATTCCTTCTTTGAAATTTCAAAATCTGCAATTTTATAAAAAAGAAAACTTTCTTAGGAAAAAATTTAGATCTGTATTTAATGAAAATATAGATTAGTTTTGTGTTTAAAAAAAATTCAAATATGTATCTAAGAAAGATACATATTAGTTTTGATGTTTGAAAAAATATCATATATGCATCTAAGGAAGATACAGATTAGTTTTGTATTTGAAAAAAATTCAGATCTGCATCTAAGGAAGATACATATCAGTCTTGATATTTGAAAAAATTTCAAATATGTTTCTAAGGAAGACATAGATCAATTTTATGTTTGAAAAAAAATTCAAATCTGCATCTAAGGAAGATGCAAATCAGTTTTGATATTCATTAAAAGATTTTGAAATCAAAGAAAAAAAAAATTAAAACTGACAATCAACTAAAGAACATGTTAAAGAAAATTTCAACTAAATATCTAAGCATAGCAAATACGAATTTAGAACAAGGCACAATAAACACATATTAACCATATTCATGCAAGGAATAACAACATGCTAATTAATGGAAAAGAACAGAAAACCAGAAGACATAATTAAATACCTCTTGCATGAGCATGCTCTTCAAATGAAAGAATATTTTAGAAATCAAAAAAGGTTATTCACTTCTTTGAGGTCTAAAATACTTTACTTACAAAAAAGAAGTTCCTAAAGCAAAAATCCTCCAGAACGTCTTTAACGTAAGGGAAGCAACGTCTTTAATGTAAGGGGAGCAAAGAAGTTAGAAAAGAAGAGCCCCTAAGTCTAATCTTTTTCCTCTATTTATAGAGGTTGAGATGCTTAAAAAATAAGCTGAATGAGATCAGATACGAATAGGAACACGTCCTTATCTCTAAAAAGTCAAAAAAGATAGGCTTTATCTTAATCAAGAAGTTCTCGGGCCAGGCTAAGCATTTGGGCCAGTCAGCACTCCAAGAGTGTTGACAGGCCCTCTTGGGTGCCAAGCCCACGTTTGAATTTTGGTCCGATTTGGACTTATTTTTTTAGGATTTTTGAGTCGAAAATTGCACATAGACACATTTTTAATCTGTATTCTAAAAATTAATCATTTTTTTCTTGATATTCAGGTCTTTAAAGTGATAATTATCTTATAGATAAATATTCCAATAAAACTTGATTATCCATAACTTCTTTGATATCTGATTATTCACTTTATCCCCATACAAGCAAGCCTATTTTTGACATTAACCAACAACCAATCACAAAATTATTCAATTAACTTTAATTGTTTATCTAATCAAAATTAATTTAAATTAATCACACGTGGTTGGTTCCACCCAAACAAAATGCATACAGACCGTGAAAACTTGATTATGTAATATCTTTCAATCTAATGGTCCGATTTAGGAATTGAAGATATCGTCGCGACTGTTAGAATCTCAAGATCATTTTTATGGTATGCAATGAATGAATTAATGCATGTAATGCAACTCTAAATTTTGGATATATGAATGGTCACTCTAGCCATCTTCCAAGATTAAATTATGGGTGCAAAATCGAGTGTCTACAGAATGCCCCTCATTGACAGAGCTTGCAAAGCGAATGTCAATGTAAAACAAAGACTAATTTTAGCAGCCATGATTTGATTGAGGTTGAGTTTTCAAAGATTACCTAGCCCTGGAACCTAAAACCTTGGGACATAGAACTAGTGTTTTATTGTTTTGAAAAATGAAAATTATGAATACTTGATCTACTTGATAATTGATAAACCTGAATTAAATCTTGAAATCTGAGGTGACTGAGAGGCTTCTCTCAGTCTCAATTTGGGGTGGATTGAGAGGCTTCTCTATCTCAATCCGCATGTGGAAGCAACCAAGAGGCTTCTCTGTCTTGATTTGAGTGAGAGGTAACCAAGAGGCTTCTCTATCTTGGAACCTAGGGTGATTGAAAGGCTTCTCTATCTCAATCTGGAATTGTGGCGACCAAGGGGCTTCTCTACCTTGATCTGAATGGGAGGTAATCAAAAGGCTTCTCTATCTTAGAACCTGAGGCAATTGAGAGACTTTTCTATCTCAATCTTGAATTGTGGCAACCAAGGGGCTTCTCTACCTTGATTTGAATGGAAGGTAACCAAGAGGCTTCTTTATCTTGGAACCTAAGGCAATTGAGAGGCTTCTCTATCTCAATCTTGAACTAGGGCAACCAAGGGGCTTCTTTACCTTGATCTGAATGGAAGGTAACCAAGAAGCTTCTCTATCTTGGAACCTTGGGTTTTTGCCTGCAAAAGACCAAAATTTGGGATTAGATTTTAAATGATGGGTGCTCTATTGTTCCACTATTTTGAGATGTGTGATCTTCCTCTCTCTCTCTCTTTTCTTTGACTTGATTTCCCCTTTAGAAGGAAAACCTTGGTTGATTCTTGTAGTTCTTTGAAAAAGTTTTTTTTTTTTTTTTTTTTTTTTTTTTTTTTTTGAAATTTGAAATTTGAAATTTGAAATTTTCTTTGAAAAATGATACCCTTTGTTCTTGGTCATCTTTGAAAATTTATTTTTTCTTCCTTCAAAGTTGAACTTTTCTTGAAACTGATGCAATCTGTCTTTGAAAAGTTTTCTCTTTTTTTTATTCATTTTTTATTTCATGTTATGGGTACCCGAGGACCAAGAAGGAAGGCGAATGGCCAAACTATTGGGCCGAGGCCCGAGGAAGAATAGGAAAGGCCCGGCATCAGGCCAAGCGTAGCACTGGCAGGGGCCCAAAGGATAATAATGCTCGAAGAGTGAGCCAGATCCAACGGAGCACCGCACCAAGTGCCAAAGAAGAAACCCTACAGCCGAAAGAGGTGGAGGTCAGTGGCAGACAGGCAGCTGTTAGGGCAGCAGCCCCCAGTCACATCAATAGTAAATGGCGCACACCAGTTCTGTTAGTCGCATTAAATGAGGAAGTGACCTGAATAGTGTTAGTCACAGCTACGCCAACTACCGCTACCACCTGATTCAGAGAGAAAGAAGGTGACAGGTGTCGAAAGAGGGGCGAGAACCAACTAGAGATGGACGGAGCGGATGAAATGGCAATGGGCTATATAAAGGAGAGGTCTGGGATTTTGAGGGGGACTTTTGGTGGGGAGGGGAAAAAAGAGTGGTTCAGAGACTTAGAGTGAGAAAGAACTTGAGAGCAGACTCCATACTTGTTGTATTATCCCATCTCTTATAAATTCTATTGACTTGGACCAAAGTTGAAACGAGATTGTCCCATTACCCACGGTGGGCTTTGTATTACTCTCTTTTTGGTCCTTACAATTAGCACCGTTTGTGGGAACAACAAGCGCCTACAGATCTGTCTCGAGTGATGAGGGCAAACGAGGGTCGGGAAAAGGAAGGGTCGGTTGGATTACAAAGGGAGGACCCCTTCCTTAACATGGAGCGTAGGAGGAACAGGCGGCGGGCCCCCGGCAAGGCAGGAAGGTCGCATCACTCTGGGCGGGCTGAGCGAAATCGTCCCCGGCACGAGAGTCAGGCCCCGCATGGGCAAGACACGACAACGCTACAACGAGAGGTTGATCGCCTGCGCAGGAAACTAAGACGAAGAAAACGCAATAGGAGGGGCTCGTCTCCCATCTCGAGCGAGGACTCATGGGGAAGCCCGGACCGATTGTACCATCGTAGGTCCAGGACCCCGCCTAGTGAAACCTTCTTAGCCTCCTCGTATGGGGACAGGCCGGATGTGGGCAACCATAGGCGTGAAAGGGTATCCTCTCGTCACGCTAAGGGAAACGATGCTATGAGTAAGGCCCTAAGACAAATCTCCAAGTCCCCTTTCGTTAGGAGGATTAACAAGGCCAAGCTCCCTCACCGTTTCTCCCAGCCAACGTTCACCTTGTACAACGGTAGAACGGATCCTGTGGAGCATGTTAGTCACTTCAATCAGAAGATGGCCATACACGCTGGCAACGAAGCACTAATGTGTAAGGTTTTCCCTTCTAGCCTTGGGCCTGTGGCCATGTGCTGGTTTGATGCATTGAACGAGGGATCCATAGGGTCTTTTCAGGAGTTGACCAGGGCATTTGGTGCGAGGTTCATTACCTGCAGCAGGGCACCTAGACCGTTGGACACCCTGCTATCCATGGCTATGAGAGAGGGGGAGACCTTTAAGACCTATACGAACCGATATTGGGAAATGTACAATGAAGTGGACGGTGATTTCGAAGACGTCGCAGTGAGGACCTTCAAGGTCGGCCTCCCGACTGAACACAACCTGAGAAAATCACTGACGATGAAGTCCGCCTCGAACATGCGCCAACTCATGGAGCGTATAAAGAAATACAAGAGGTTGGAAGAGGACCAAATGCAAGGAAATGGCAAAGCTAAAGCGTATCCCGAGAAGAGAGATCTTCGGGGAGGAGGATACCATAATGACCGATCACGAAGGGAATTCCCTGACCACCTGGGAGGTGGTGCCAGGCCGAGCCCTCAAGTCTTGTCTGTGGTGGGGAGTCCACACCCGAAGGATGGAGAGCGGTATCACAAAAGACCGAGAGCAATGATCCCCGACCTAAGTTTCTCTGAGGAGGATAAATGGGGAACCCAACAACCACACGAGGACGCTCTAGTAGTCACTGTTAGAATCGGGGGCTACAACGTCAAAAGAGTACTAGTTGACCAAGGAAGTCAAGCTGACGTGATGTACCCCGACTTATACCGAGGGCTGGGTCTAAAGCTCGAGGACTTGGATGCGTGTCACTCTCCACTCATGGGTTTCGACGGCAAAATGGTGGTTCCCCGAGGAAGGATTAAGCTGCCCGTACAAATTGACGGTGTTGAGGTCCAGGTGAATTTCATAGTAGTAGAGGCTTTTTCCCCGTACACAGCCATCCTCGGCAAACCCTGGCTGCACGCCATAGGGGCTGTCCCTTCAACCCTGCATCTTAAGATCAAATATCCCACTTACGGGGGAGTGGGGGAATTGGCGGGGGATCAGGCCATAGCCTGGTAATGCCTAGTGATAGCAGTTACGCGACATTCGCCTGGCCCAGTCTCCAGTGACAGAAACGCGGTCCAATAGCAATCAAAGGGGGCTGCCTACGTGCAGCCGGCTGAAGCATCAGAAGGGTCATCTGAGGGATTGGAAAAAATATTGATAGGAGCCTGCAAAGAATGGTATTTTCAGATAGGATCGCAATTGCACCCCAGGGAGAAATCAGGGTTGGTGGAATTCCTGAAAGCAAACATGGACGTGTTCGCCTGGGATGTAAGCGACATCCCTGGGCTCAGCCCCGATCTGGCGTGCCATCACTTGAACGTGAATCCTGAGGCGACGCCACGCAAACAACCTCCTCGGCGGTCATCTGATATTCACGTCGAGGCGGTCAGAGCGGAAGTGAGCAGGTTGAAACAGGTTGGAGCAATTAAGGAAATCTTCTATCCCAAGTGGCTGGCTAACACTGTAGTAGTGCAGAAGAAAAGTGCGAAAAGGCGGGTGTGCGTGGATTCTACGGACCTCAATAAAGCCTGCCCAAAGGACCCTTTCCTAATTTCCAGGATAGATTAGTTAGTGGACATCACAGTGGGGCATCCGCGGATGAGTTTTCTGGATGCATTCCAAGGCTATCATCAGATATCGCTGTCTTTAGCCGACCAGGAGAAAATAGCTTTCCGTTCTCCCACTGGCAACTTCTACTATTGTGTGATGCCCTTCGGCCTCAAAAATGCTGGCTCGACTTATTAGAGAATGATCATTTGCATGTTTGAAAAATAGCTTGAGAGAAACATGGAGGCGTACATAGACGATATGGTGGTCAAGAGTAAAAAGGCTGAGAACCACCTTGCCAATTTGGCAGAGACCTTCGCGGTGCTCAGGGAGCACAAGTTTCGGCTCAACGCATCCAAATGCTCTTTCGGGGTAAGCTCGGGCAAATACCTGGGGTACATGATTACTCATCGGGGAATCGAGGTCAACCGGGAGCAGATTAGAGCTATTAACAGCCTGCATCCCCCCCGAAACCCAAAAGAGGTACAGAAACTGGCCGGAATAACGACAGCACTGAGTAGGTTCATCTTTCGGTCCGCGGACAGATGTCGCCTTTTCTTCCAATTGCTGCATAAATGGAAGGACTTCTAGTGGACCGAAGAATGCACCCGGGCATTCGAGGACCTCAAGGCATACTTGTCCAACCCACCAATCTTGTCCCGACCTGACAATGAGGAAGTACTTTATGCCTATTTGGCGGTCACGAGGCACTTCGTTAGCTTCGTATTGGTCAAGAACAAGACGGGGGCAAAGTATGAAACCTGAAAAAGAGCAAAACAAGAGGGAAGCCAACACACCTACTGCGGAAAATAAAGGACGCTCCTCGGGAGTAGTTTTCTCTCCGCCAAAATAAAAACGCCAAAATGTCAGAAATGAGCCACAGCCAGCCTTGGTTGCTCCTTTTATAGGAGGTAAAAATGAGCGGTAAAACTCTCGCCCATAAATGAGGATAAATGGAAGCCGTACAATCCCAATTAGATCGAAGAACGTAGGGAGACAGGCAGCCGCCTGGTGCCATAAATGAGAGTTCGTGGATTCCGAAGTGTCAGGGGCACGCGAATGACAGGTGAAGAGACGTTGACTCGTCTGAACACATATGACATGTACGTAATTCATCCGTGGAGCTAAAACTTCACTTATGCCTTAGGCGAAATAGTGAAAGTTTTAGGGGGCTATTGTGGGTACCCGAGGACCGAGAAGGAAGCCGAATGGCCAAACTATTGGGCCAAGGCCCGAGGAAGAATAGGAAAGGCTCGGCATCGGGCCGAGCATAGCACTGGCAGGGGCCCAAAGGATAATAATGCCCGAAGAGTGAACCAGATCCAACGAAGCACCGCACTAAGTGCCAAAGGAGAAACCCCACAGCCGAAGGAGGTGGAGGTCAGTGGTAGACAGGCAGCCGTCAGGGCAGCAGCCCCTAGTCACATCACTAGTAAATGGCGCACACCAATTCTATCAGTCGCATTAAATGAGGAAGTGACTTGAACAGTGTTAGTCACAGCTACGCCAGCTACTGCTACCACCTGATTCAGAGGGAGAGAAGGTGACAGGTGTCGAAAGAGGGGCGAGAACCAGCTAGAGATGGACGGAGCGGATGAAATGGCAATGGTCTATATAAAGGAGAGGTCTGGGATTCTAAGGGAGACTTTTGGTGGGGAGGGGAAAAAAGAGTGGTTCAGAGACTTAGAGTGAGAGAGAACTCAAGAGCAAACTCCATGCTTGTTGTACTATCCCATCTCTTATAAATTCTAGAGACTTGGACCAAAGTTGAAATGAGATTGTCCCATTACCCATGGTGGGCTTTGTATTACTCTCTTTTTGGTCCTTACACATCTCTTTTCTTTAAAAAAAAAAAAAAAGAAATTTTTTTTGGGAGATTTGACTGAGTCAACTCAACAACTCAGGTGAGTTAAAAGAGGGGGGGGGGGGAATTTTTGGCCCCCTTTTTCCTTGTCTTCATCTTTTTCTTTCTTCACTCTTCCTTCTTCCTCCATTGTTACTATTCACAAGTTTCTTCCACTTGCATTTTCTTCATCCTCACACCCTTTCTTCCTGAAAAAATCACTTCCCTAAGCTTCTAAACTTGTCTTCATTCATTTCCCTCAAATCTCTTCAGATTTTTGTGTTCTTGACCACCTTTGCTACAAACCCATTTTTTTGAAACCTATCTTTAAACCTCCATTTTTTTGCACTTTCAATGGCATCTTTCAAGGGACTATCTTTTCTTACTTTCAATGGGAAGAAATATCATCCATCCCTTGAATGGAATGAGGAAGAGGGGCTCCTTCAAGATCCTAAGACCCATGCTCCACTCTCTAAAAGGACTTCAAGGTGAGCTCATTTTTTTTTTTTTTTGGTTTCTTTGTTGGCAAATTTGTTGGTTTTATGTTTTGTTGAGAGCTTGGTGTTGAGACATTGTCATTTTGTTGTTGTTTGTTCTTGTTGGAATTTTGAACATTGTATGACTTGGTTGAAAATTCTTGTGTGATCATGTTGTGCTCTATTGTTGAATGAATTTTGACTTGAATGTTGTGGATATTGGAATCATGAGAAATTGATGTGTGGACTTGGTCGAAGAAACTCATTTTTTATGAGTGTGGGATTTTGTTAGAATGTGTAGGTCTTATTTCATGAGCATGGAAATTTTTATGGGTATAAGTATGGAAAATATTTGTGGTGGTATGGTTTTTTTTTTTTTGGCGTTGGACATGGGATTTTTTTAGACCTGGGACTTTTTTTAGACATGGAATTTTTTTTTTTTTTTTTTTACATGGGATTTTTTCAGAAAATTTTTTTTTGACATGGGATTTTTTGGACATGGAAATTTTTTGGTTGGATTTTAGGATGAGTATTTTGTGGACTTCTCAATGATTGGCAGGTCAGGTTTTGAATCCTTGGTTATGCATGTTTTGGAAGATCATTTTGGTTGTGGTGCCGTTACTGATGAGTTGATTTTTTCAAGTCTGGATGTATGAATATTTTGGAGTTGGTCCTCAAGTTTTCGAAGACATTGGTGACATGTATCCAAGGTTTCTTCGTTGGTTGCCTAAGTACCATTTGTCAACACCTCCCAATCGGTCTTTGCAAGTTTGACGTATGGTGATTGATAACTTGACTATCGATGATGTGAGTTTTTTTATTCTACGGTTTTGCGTTTGGTTGAGAGTTTTTTTTTTGTGTTGTGTTTTTCTTTGTGGTTTGGCTTCCTTTTCATTCTGGGTTCTTTATGATTTTCAAATGTCTTTGGATCCTTGGCTTGGTTGTGAGAAGCGTGCTAAATGTGAATGGGCTCAAGAGCTGAATGGCCATCAAATACTGTTTGAGTGTGGCCATGGGAGATATTGGTATCTTGGTGACCGGGTGTTGGCTCAAGTTCAACATGTGTACCCTGTTAAGACGATTCTAGTTCAACTTGTCCTTCCATCCAGTTGGCAGACCTCTTAGCTAATAAAGAAATTGCTTGTGCTCAAGTCGGCCATGTTGTTTTGGGGAACACTAGGAGACTATCTTGAATTTTTCCAAACTGAATTGCAGGGTTGTCTAGCTGGCATTCTTGTTACCTCAGTAACATTCTTTACTCCTAAAGTCAATTTGCATATCATCTTGCATCTCTTATATTCTTTGTTTCAACTCTTGCAAAAATATATGCATGTTGCACTTTTAGGCTTCGTCATCTGAATTTAGACTGGCCAGAGTATACCCCAAATGTCCCCTGGAATGACCAGGTATATTCCTAAATCCTTTAGTCTTCTGTCTTCATGTTTGCTTATTGAGTTATTATGAACTTGTGGATTTCTGCTTCAAGTCGGTGTTGATTTTGTGAAAGAAAGCATGCGGATGATTGGAGGTTTGTAGATTGTGGCACGCACTCAATCTTCTCAATATGTGCTCAATAAAATGAACTGGGTATAAGACGATGCTTTCTTAATGCTTTTTGCTTGAATCTCCATGATAATGGATCTAACACTTTGTCTCTGTTGATTTTTTAGAATAGTCAAATGGTAATGGCTGATGCCAACACAAGATCCTTGGAGGAGAGGATTAGAAATCTTGAACTTTAGAACCAGTAACAAGAATCTCGGTTTTATGCAAGTTAGGAAGGAGACACTGAAGGTGGCTCTTCTAGGGGTGGGTCTAGGAGATCTTCCTGTAGGCGGATGCGAGTCCAAATGATGCTTAACTTGTATCTTAATTTACCTGCAAAGACAAGAAAGTACTTCTTAGACAATTTGTATTAATTTCCGCTCTTAGCTCCTTATCTTTGGATTGCTTCTGATCTTGCTGAAACTTAGATGAGATAAGTTTAGAATTCACCTGATGAAGGCTTATAGTAAACAATTTGAACCTTTCTGACCACCTTTAGTGTGATTTATACTCACCTGAATGAGGCAGGGCCGAATGCCCCTAGTTTGGAAACTTTATGCATGATGACCTTTTATTTTTTTGAAAAGGGTTTCTTTCTCCTTTTTTTTTTTTTTTTTTTTTTGAAAAAGGGTGTGTGATTTTTACTTGTTCCAAAAAGAGGGTATAAGACATAGCCGAATGCCCTAGTTTAAGAGATAAATGCATGACTTTGGCAAATCTTAACTTGATTAATTTTCTCTTCCCTTTTTTTTTTTGAAAACAAATAGACAAAGCATGTCTAAATGCCCAAGTTTAACAAACTATGCAAATTTTGAGAAACTTTATTGCACAACCAATTTTTTTTTAGTGCAAAACAGAGTCAAAACGAACTCGTGAAGTGCCTGAAAACACAAAATAGGTTAATCGAGCCTTGGTTGAGCTAGGTGTCAATCGGCACTCTTAGAGTGCCGACTAGCACTTTGAGGTGCCAATGGTCACGTCCAATTTTGCCTCGATTCCTTGTGCTTTGCCAATGCGTTTTTTGTGTTTTTGAGTTTTTTGAAAAATATTCTCTCCCTTTAAGACTATGAAACACTATCCTAGTCAGCTACAAACTCTTGAAACCTATTTAAACCTGGTTAGGGATTGAGGTTGCTTATTTAAGCATCTAACCTACAAACAAATCTCTGAATCAAAGTTATCAAGAAACAACTATCACATGCAAGAATTATACATGGCTAACAATCAAAATTTTCCTCGTTCAACTATTCATGATATCAATAGATGGGTTCGTAGCTTTGATTTTAACACCAAGACCAATTTCACAGCCTACAAGCTAGAGGGAATCAAGTCTTTGAGGAATGTTAAAATCAAGTAGGATTTTCTCCGTACTGCCGTTAAGTTTTGGGATACTGAAGACCATGTGTTTTGGTTTAAAATCGTTGAACTTTGTCCCATAATTGAAGAATTTTCAACTATTTTGGGTTATGATCTTGGCAAAAATCCGTAGCAATTTCTTGCAATCTGAGACATAGGGAGATTTTGTCTAGTGCTCTAAGACTTTCTACTTCAATTACTAGTAGCATGATTGAAGGCCATATGGTAAATCTTCATGCAGTTGTTTCAAGACTGATTAGCAAACGTACTCATGGAGTGACTGACAATATGCAGAAGAATTTTGGCTTAGCTATTTGCTTCGTGGGAGAATTTTTGCTTTGCTCTGGAAGGCCCGATTTTGTGGATGCTCGAGCTATTGGCATTGTGAATCAAGTCAAGGATGGTGATAATCCTGTTCTTTAATCTTGGCAGAAACTCTTTTAGGATTGGATTTCGTATTTCTTGGTGGAGAGTCACAATGCTTTCTTGGTAATCCCTTGACTTTGCAGATATGGTTAATGGAAAGACTGGACATGATTGCCATGCCTACTGTTGTTGATTATGGTCCTAGCAATTTCCTCAGTAGGACTGTCCTCAAAACCGTATATCAAACTAAAAGTGACTGGGTGAAATTTTTGAACAAGAAATCCAGTGTCTCAATTCGATGGAATTGTTATTGGTGGAAGTGCCCACCCCTTTTGTTGCGACCCCCTTGATCAGATCACATCTTTATAGTCGGGTTAAGGAGGGCAACTTTCTATAAGGCTGATGGACTTTTGAGACAATTCTAATATAAGCAGGTAAAGCCTGGTGGAAAAGGAAGAAAACCTTTCACTCCTATGGACACAAATCCTACTTCTATAAGGAACATGTTGTTGGGCTTAGAGATGGATGACCGAGTGGATCAATCTTTTGTTAAGGTTCACTTTCACAAGGTGACCGCAAAATATTCTAACTAGTTGGTGAACAAAATTGCGAATAAGGAGGCTGACATGGTTGTCATGAGAAAACAATTTCTTAGAGACAACCAAGAAAAACATGAGGTTGACAACTATGAGTTTAGAAGGAGGGACAAAGATAAAAAAAAATACCTAGCATGGATGGAATCAATGAACAAGCAAAGGAAAAAAGACTGAAGAAAAAATGATGTACTTATTTTTTGGCTTTGAACATGTTTATTTTAAAAGTTGATGTGAAACTCTTAGGTTTAGGAATTATTTAGGACTTTTAGGTTAAGGGTTCTGTTTAGGGTTTAGGTTTTTAGGGCTTGGTTTCTTTTATGGTTTGGTTTACGGTTTGGGTTTTTTTTTTTTTTTTTTGGGTGTAATGGCATGGTTTAATGGAATGGTTAGATTTTGAAAACTATTTTTTTTTTTTTTGGTTTAATGGGTAAATTGTAGGTTTGGAGAAGGTTGTGATCGGACCAATATATGGTTGCTTACGTACCTCCTTGGCAGAAGGATCAGATCATCACGTAGTTCATTTTATTTGCCTTAACTTTTGCCTAGGTCACCCTATGAAAGGAAACACCATAATTTACAACCACTTCAAACGTGGTGTTTTTTGGCTACCACCTCAGACGTGGTATTTCTTCAATTGATCCATATTGGTTGGCTCAGTAAAACGGTTTGCATCTAAGTCCATCAACCTTATTTCTCCACCAGAGTATATTTGCTTGATAATATATGGGCATGCCAAATTTTTCTTGAACTTCCCATTTGTCTCTTGAATCAGGGCTTGGATCTCTTTCAACAGTAAATCCCCTAACTTCAAATCTCTAGTTCTCACTTTTTTGTCAAAAGGTTTCCTAGGTCTCCTTTGGTAACCTTGAATGTGATACAAGGTCTTGAGTCTCTTCTCATCCATCATGCATAATTGGTCGTATCCACTTTGCAACCAATCTACTTCAGGGATTTCACTCTCCAATACTGTTCTTAATGAACGAACACCCATTTCAATGGGTAGGACTGCTTCTATCCCATACACCAAGGAATAAGGAGTGGCTCCTGTGGAAGACCGAATTAATGTTCTATACCCTCAAAGTGCATAGGGTAATTATAGATGCCAATCCTTGTAGTTCTTCGTGCTCTTCTTCAGAATTCGCCTTATATTTTTGTTTGCAGCCTCAACTGCTCCATTAGTTTGAGGACGGTAGGGTGAGGATTTGTGGTGCTGAATATTGAACTGTTGAAGTATCTTTTCTGTTTCTCCCTTGAAATGCAGCACATTGTCTGAGATAATTTCATGCGGTACCCCATATATACAAATGATATTAGTTTGAATAAATTGAGCCACTTTCTTCAAGTTCAAAACCTTGTATGAGGCAGCTTCTACCTATTTAGTGAAATAATCAATAGCAAAAAGTATAAATTCATGGCTATTGGATGTTGTTGGGTGAATCTTCCCAATAATATCTATTCTCCATGTAGAGAACGACCAAGGTGAAGCATGGTATGTAATGGCATAGATGGCATATGCTTCAGATCTCCATGGACTTGGCATTGATGGCACTTCTGAACATAAGCTATGCAGTCTGCTTCCATAGTAGTCCAATAATAACCTTGTCTCATTATTTTTCGTGACAGCATGTATGCATTCATGTGTGGCCCATAACTGGACTCATAAACCTCTTCACTTATTTGCTGTGTTTCTTTGGCGGTCATACAAAGGAGATGAATTCCGTCAAATGATATTCTGTAAAGCCTCTCACCACAAACAATATAATTGGTGGACAACCTTCTAATGGTCAATTAGTCATTCTTGTCTACAGACTTTGGGTATGTCCCATCCTTTAGGTACTGTAGAATGTCTAAATACCATTCACCTTCTCCATTCTTTTCCTCATCTTCTTCTATTGACAAGCAATAAGCTGGCTCTTCTTTTTGCTCCACCACTATTGGTCGAGCTTCATCCTCCCTAGGTCCATCCATCATGGATGCCATTATTGTTAAATCACCTGTAAACTGATTTTGCATTCTTGGCACATATTGGTATTGGATCTTACTGAATTTCGAGGCCCACTTTTAAAAACATTCATGATAAGGCGTTAGCCTTTCTTCCTTGATCTTCCATCTATTCTAAATTTGGCAAATTATCAAGGCTGAATCACTATACACTTCCAAAACTTTCACTCCAAGACATAGGGTTGCTTGTAACCCCATAATACAAGCTTCATATTTAGTGGCATTATTAGTGGCGAGAAAGTTGAGCCTACCAGAGAATGGGATGTGTGACCCTTTTGGAGAAATCAAGAGAACTCCAATGACACTTCCATTTTGATGGTGTTGATTAGTTGCACCATCAAAATACATCTTCCATGATTCTAGCTCTATCCCCATGATATCCTCATACAAAAAGTATCCTTGGATTTCTTCAGCTTCTTCAGGTGAACAATGGGCTAAGTGATTAGCAATTGCTCTCCCCTTCATAGACTTCTGAGTCACATATTTAATATCAAATTCTGATAGAAGCATAACCTATTTAGCCATTTTCCCATCTTGCACAGGCTTTTCTATAAAGTATTTTAAAGGATCCATTCTTGTAATCAACAAGAATTTGAAAGCCAGAATGTAATGTCTAAGTTTGCGGGTTGCCCATACTGGTGCTACACATGTCTTCTCAAGTGGTGAATATTTCTCTTCATAAGCCAACATCTTCTTGCTAATGTAATAAATCGCATTCTCCTTACTAGACTCCTCTAGGTATTCAGCAAGCGAAGCCTCCATTGCTATATCCATAGTTGTGAGATACAACAATAATGATTTTTAGGTACCGGTGGAACCAATATTGGTGGCTTCATCAGATAATTCTTAATCTTCTCAAAAGCTTCTTAATATTTTCATTCCATACTGTGGGAACTTCTGTCTTGAGTAGTTGGAACAATGGCTCACATGTCATGGTGAGCTGGGCTATGAATTTGCTGATGTATTGATCCTCCCTAAAAACTCTTGGATTTCCTTTTCAGTCCTAGGAGGCTTCATCTCTACAATTGCCTTGATTTTGTCAGGATTGGCTTCAATTCCCCTCTAGCTTACCATAAACCCCAACAGTTTTCCGAATGTTACGCCAAAAGTGCACTTCTTTGGATTCAACCGTAACTTATAGAATTGAATTCTTTCAAAAAACTTCTGTAAAGCTAGTATGTGTCATTCACGGTCTTTGAACTTCACTATTATGTCATCCATATAAATTTCTACTTTTTTGTGGATCAAATCATGCAACAGAGTAGTGGCTGCATTTCGGTAAGTAGCACCAGCATTTTTAAGGCCAAATGGCATGACCTTGTAGCAATATGTCCCCATGGAGTAATGAAAGAGGTCTTCTCCATATCTTCCAGAGCCATTTCTATCTGATTGTATCCCGAAAAACCATCCATAAATGACAGCAAGATGTGTCCTACTATGTTACCAACCAAGATATCAATGTGAAGCAAGGGAAAATCATCTTTCGAGCTAGCCTTATTCAAATCTCGGAAGTCTGCACACATTCTCACTTTCCTATCTTTCTTCGGCACCAGAACCACATTAGCTAACCATTTTGGGTAGTTGACCACTCTCAGAAATCCTGCATTGTACTATTTCTCAACTTCTTCTTTGATCTTGAGAGTCCATTCTGGCTTCATTCTTCTTAACTTCTGCTTGATCGGCTTTATGGTTGGATATGTTGGAATGTAGTGTTACACTATATCTGTGTCAATGCCAGGCATGTCTTCGTATGACCATGCAAATACCTATTTGAATTCTATTAGTAGGGTAACCAATGCATCTTTTTTAGAGAAGGTTAGGTATTGCCTACTTGTATTATCTTAAGTTCATCATTAGTTCCCAGGTTAATAGGTTGGGCTCCTTATTTTATAGGTCTACATGCCCTTGTTTGAATTCCTTATTATTAAGAGTTTCTTTACCAAAATCTGAAATAAAAACATTCAAAGCCAACAAATAAACAAAGTAAGAAATGACATCATAAGGAAAAGAGTTTTCAACAGACTCAACAGAAATAGACTCTATAGGAATATGATCACAAACAGACTCAATAGGAACAATAATACAAGTAGAAATAGACTCAATAAGATAGAAGCAATGTTTTTGGCAAGAGTGATTGGCTTAACATTCTTGATCTTCTCCACAGAGTCTTCCATAGGGTGGGCGACTCCCTCCTATGCCCAATTCTTCAACTCGGTTGTGACTTCAACAATGGCGAGTGGCTCCCAATGAGTTCCTTCTTCCCTCAGCATTAGTACCATGAGGTCTTCATCCATATAGTCCGTGCCTTCACCATCAGTCTCCATATTTGTGGGCTTGTCTGACATATAAGCAATCAGATGCTCTATACTATCCATCCATTCACCAAACAAATATTGCTTCCCTTTGTTGCTTGGAAAGATGTATTGGGGGAGGTATTCTGACTCATTCCCTTCCATCTTTTCATTGTCACCTTCAAGATTCTCTAGTGTTAAGTTTCTGAAACTGTAGATCATTAGCTATTTGTCTAAGGTGGCCAATCTAGTATCTATGTCATCCTCTTCTTTAGTGTATGGGGTCAGTGAGCCAAGCTCTAAATTGTGGAATGACCTTAACTTAGGAATTTCTCTACCATGCTTGTCATATCGAGGGCTTGATCTTGAACTAACATCAGTAATGTAACTCTAATCTGAGGGCCTCCCGTAGGGTAATCATCATAATTTATATCATCAGCTTCTTCATTTTCAACTTCCACCTCATCTTCTATAGCTTTCAGCACATTTTCTAACTCATATTCTTCACTTTCAGCATCATTTTTCGCATTTATAGGTTCAGCTTCAGCATTATCCTCTATATCTCCATCATAGTAATCCACATCATCATCAAAGTGGTCTTCATAGACAGGTCCTACATCTTCATCTTCTCTATCACTAGGAGGTTTACCCCAAACATTGCCACTATATTGGCTATCATAGTCTTCATTATTGTTGCTTTCACTATCACTGTTGTTATCATCCTCGCTATCTCTATTGTCACTGCTGCTGTTATCACTACTACTATCACTCTTGTTGTTGTTACATTCATCATCATCACTAGGTGCTTCTCCCCTTTCCTTATCTTCATCACTTGTTCTTACTTCATATGGGCTCTTCAATGCATGTTGGCAAGCCTCCCAGTACTTTTCTTCTTCTATATTGCAAATGGCATCTCCTAGAAGCGTAGTCATTGCATTAAGGTCCATGTAATCAGCCCAATAAGTGGGGACCCAATTTGTATATTCTTTCTTCAATTCTGGAACCTTGTTGTTACAATCAAATAATAGCTCAAACCCAGGCATTATTGTTTTTTACTCAGGATCGAATCTTGCTTCAGGGAACCCCTAATAGCATTGACTATCTCCAGCTTTAACAAATTTTCCATTCAATGTTGGAGTATAGGGTTTTAGGGGTTTCGGGGGACAAGGAAGTGCCTTTGCCTTGGCCTTTACATGGGCCATTCTTCTCACCTCCATCTCTAGCAAGTCATCATTAGTGGGCTTATAACCTAGCCAAAAGGTGGTGTGGTAGTGGGAATTATTGGGACTTGAGCAGTTGCCTTCTTCACAATCTTCCCTAGGTTCATCCCTAGAAGGTAATTCATTCTTCTCATCATTGCCACCACATTGTTGTTGCTGTAGGAAGCAAAGCTCATGAGGATCTTCTCCACTTCTTTGTCTCTTCTTTCAAAACCAAGCTTTTTAATTTCAAAGTCATCTAAGGTCAATGACTCCTTCTCAAAATCAATACCAAAAATGGGCTTCGGTGCGGTCAAAGTATCGCCATATATGGTAACTATGTCTCTTTTATGTGGAAACTAAACATTTTGGTATAGGGATGAGGGTACAGCCTCTGTATCATGGATCCATGGTTGTCCTAGGAGCATATTGAAACACAAGGCTATGTTTAGGACTTGAAATTCTACCTTCTTGATCATTGTCCCTATAGTGAGCTCTAGTGTCACAGTTCCCAAGACCTCATTTCTACTATTGTCATACACCCTCACATGCTGATTTGTCGGCACAAAATCTTCAATACTTAGGCCCAAGCAACTTGTAGTCTTTAAAGGACACACATTTAAGGCACTTCTATCATCAATTAGAACCATTGGAATCCTTTTGCCTTTGGCATCTACAGTAATGTGCAATGGGTCA
The DNA here is from genome assembly GCA_023621385.1 of Quercus gilva. Classification (NCBI taxonomy): domain Eukaryota; kingdom Viridiplantae; phylum Streptophyta; class Magnoliopsida; order Fagales; family Fagaceae; genus Quercus; species Quercus gilva. The sequence goes on along the minus strand of CM042478.1, from coordinate 28,948,854 downwards.
TTATGATGTTTCCCCTTTTTTGTCAAATCTTTATCAGAGTAGGAAATAGTGAGTTTCCTATTTATAGACCCAATCATGGCATTTATATCTTGTGGAGTAGCGGTTATAAGGACTTGGATTTGATTGAAAAGGTCTACCAGATTCTGGCGATGTTTGTATGAGGCCATGAGTAAACCCCATAAAGATATATTGGCTTGAGTTTTCTACAACTGCTTGAGTACTTCATCCTCTTCAGTAGGTGTTTGTTGGGTAGATTTGTTTAATGCTTCTTTTGGGTTGTTTGTCTCCAAATGTGGGGGTTTGAAGTGTCTCCCCCTTGTGATATGGGCAATTTTTGATGGGTCATTTAGATATGTATCTTAGGGTTTGATGTGTCTCCCCCTATATATGGGTATTAGGTTGTTTGACTGGGGTTCGAAGTGTCTCCCCCTATATATGGGTGTTGAGTTGTTTGGTTGGGGTTCGAAGTGTCTCCCTCCATGTGTAGGTGCTTGGTAACTTACTTGGGCTTTGAAGTGTTTCCCCCCATTTATGGATGTTGGGTAGTTTGATTAAGGTTTGAAGTGTCTCCCTTCATTTGTGGATGTTGGGTAATTTGGGGTTTCTATAGCATCCTCACTCCATATATCATAACCCTGCAGTGGATGCCATACCCATCAACTCTTCCCATGTCATCATAAAGCACTCAGGTAGGTCATAAATCAACTCAGACGGGTCCTTTTCTTCTTCTTCTTTAGTCATCATGCAATTAATCCTCGGTCCTCTCCTAAAATTGTGGTTGGGTAAGGGATTATTAGTGATGCTAGGCCTTGTAGGTGGTACAATCACCTTAATGTTTACTAGATCTTGAATTGCATGACGAAGGCCAAAACACTTGTCAGTGTCGTGGCCAGGGCTCTGATGGTAGGCACATCTCTTACTCACATCAAATCTTGCAGGCAATGAGTTTGGGATTAGTCTTAGGTCTAAGAGTTTTAGCAACCCCTTTGCTTTTAGTTTTTCAAACACTTGACTCACAGGCATATATAACTCATGAAATTCCCTCTTAGGCCTTGGAGGTGGCCCTTGTGATATTAGTACGGGGGCATTAGGAGCAATAAGTTGGTAAGGAACATTTTTGTATATATTAAAAACTTCTACAGTTTTAGAACTAGATCTTAAATTCTTTTTAAACCTTGGTGGGGACTCATTCTTTATAGTGCCATTATTTATTGCATCCTCAATTTGGGTTCCAGCAGCAGTTTTAAAATTAGGAAAATATTGAGCAAAAAAATATTAAAGGTATGCAGGCAATAAGTTTTTTACAACCATGGTTAATTGTTCTTATTCACTTGGCCTATTCATCATCTGTGCAACTTTAGACCTCCACTTGGTAATGAAGGTAGAGAAAGATTCTTTCAGCTCTTGCTTTGTAGTCTCCAAATCTCTCCTCGTCACATCCATCTCTATGTTATACTTGTATTGATTGTGAAACTCGCGGCAGATGTCCTCCAAGCTCCTTGCTCTAGCATCATTTAGGTTAAGGAACCACCTGAGAGCGACTCCAGTCAAGGTATTTTGAAACATTTGAGCAAGTAACTCTTTAGTTGCTCCTAGGGGTTGCATGGCCCTCATGTACATCTTCAAATGGAACTTTGGGCAGCTAGTCCCATCGAACTTGTTCAAGGTTGGCATTTTGAACTTGGGAGGCAATCTCACATCAGGGAAAAGTGAGAGTGATTGGTAGTCCATGAGGTCTTCCATCTTGTGGGCTCTTTTGATCATCTCTTCAACCTTGTTTATCCTCTCGTTAATCTTTTTCTCACCCTCCATGGTTGGGGGATTATGATTAGTCTTGTTCTCCTCTTGGCCACCCTTCAGGTTCTGCAACTGCTGTACAACAAGGTTTATGTCTTTTCTTAATTGAATTTGGCTTGCTACCATGGTGTTCAGTAGCTCTTGAGTGTTCGTGGGTTCTTTAGTGTTCGAATGTTCTCCCTCTTCTACCATGGTGATGGAGTCTTCGGACTTCTTGTGGCTTGGACTATCTTGTAGGTCAAACATGAGATTGTAATGTTGCAGCAGTGGAGTGTCTTCTATGCTTACAAGCTTCAATACCATGATGGACTTGGAACTGGAACTACTAGCTTAAATGTCGGTCTTGGGTTCTCTTTGGAGTCTTCCCTTTGATCTTGACCAAATTCTCCCCTAAGAAAAGGCTTGGTTGGGTCAAACAAAGCAAGGTCCCATCTATATCAATCTACCAACCAAACAAACACACACAACATGCAATGCAATTTTAACATGGACCGGCCTAAGGGTAGGTTCTAAGTCATTACTTTGTAGGGTGGGTTTGTTGTTTCATTGTTTCCCATATCTAGGACGTTACACCTCCCAACTTGTAATGTAATGAACATTACATTGGTCTAAATGGCATGGTCTATCCTTTATAGTCAACAAGAAATGATCCAGTGACTTTAGGCTATGAGTTGGTGAGTTCATCACTAGGTACCTGAATCTAATGAAGACTGGTGATCCATGGTTACTACCACCATATGTTAAGATGGGTGCATACATATTTGTTGTTTTCATGACACACGCTATGATAGTTAGGGAACGCTTTTAACAATCAACATGGCAACACAAACAAAAAAAATATTATACAAACATCTCAAGACATAGACAACCAAACAAACAACAACATCATACAAAAAACAAGGGTATATAATTGGTCACTAAAAGTTTAAAACGAAACTTAGCCCTCGACATCCCCAGCAGAGTCGCCACTGTGAGAGACCGGGAAAAACTCGGGTGCTCTCAAAAAAGAGATTTAAGTATTTTAAGGCACCTCTCTTTTTGGGTAAGTGGTGTGGAGTCACCATTTATTTTTTATAAAAAAAAAATACACATACAATTACATATTCAAAATACTTTGAATGTCATTGATTGAATAGACAAAGTACAATTTGGTAGATTAACCTTACAAGGCTTTGGTCCTAGTTACAATCTATGCAAAAAAGGAAAATACAAAGCTTTGGTCCTAGTTACATTCTACCGAAACTAAAGACAAAACATTAATCTACTAACCAAAAACCTAAGTTCAGAGGCTTGGTTATGGAATGGAAAGGTGTTACACACCCATTTCGCCCAGACAGAGTATGGTCTTCTAGACTTTAATGACCATTATATACCCTTTTGTATGATGTTGAAAGATATGTTATAACACATAACAAACACTTGACAAAATTTAATTTAAACAAATTTGTCTTATGAACATGTCCTCTTTTTAAAAGAAAAATTAGATCTGTTTTGAAAAAAAAAAGAAGAAAAGATTTAATTTGTAAAAATCATATTTGTTTTTGTAAAGGGTAAAAAAATGAGATTTGATTGGTAAAAATTAGATCAGTTTTTAAAAGGTAAAAAATATGAGATTTGATTTGTAAAAATCAGATCTGTTTTTGAAAGTAAAAAAAAAAAAAAAAAAAAAAAAAAAAAAAAAAAAAGACTTTTGAAAGAGGATTCACATCCATGAGACAAACTTACTATGCATGCACCACATATTCATGGAATGATATATATATATATATATATATTTAAAAAAAAAAAAAAAAAAAAAAAAACAAACAAACAAACAAACTTTAACCTAGCTCTTAATTCCTTCTTTAAAATTTCAAAATCTGCAATTTTATAAAAAAGAAAACTTTCTTAGAAAAAAATTTAGATCTCTATTTAATGAAAATACAGACCAGTTTTGTGTTTAAAAAAAATTCAAATCTAAATTTAAGGAAGATACAGATCAGTTTTGATGTTTGAAAAAAATCTAGATCTGCATCTAAGGAAGATATAGATTAGTTTTGTGTTTGAAAAAAATTCAGATCTGCATCTAAGGAAGATGCAGATCAGTTTTGATATTCATTAATAGATTTTGAAGTCAAAGAAAAAAAAATTAAAACCGAGAATCAACTAAAGAACATGTTAAAGAAAATTTCAACTAAATATCTAGGCATAGAAAATAAGAATTTAGAACAAGGCATAATAAAACATGTTAACCATATTCATGCAACGAACAACAACAAGCTAATTAATGGAAAAGAAGATAAAAACAGAAGACATAATTAAATACCTCTTGCATGAGTGTGCTTTTCAAATGAAAGAATATTTTAGAAATCAATGAAGGTTATTCACTTTTTTGAGGTAAAAAATACTTTACTTACAAAAAAGAAGTTCCTAAAGAAAAAGCCTAAGGGGAGTAGAGAAGTCAGAAAAGAAATGCTCCTAATTCTGATCTTTTTCCTCCATTTATAGAGGTTGGGATGCTTAAAAAATAAGCTGAATGAGATCAGATACAAATTGGAATGCGTCCTTATCTCTAAAAAGTCAAAAAAGATATGCTTTATCTTAATCGGGAAGTTCTCGGGCCGGGCTAAGCATTTGGGCCAGTCGGCACTCCAAGAGTGCCGATAGGCCCTTTTGGGTGCCAGGCCTGAGTTTGAATTTTGGTTCGATTTGGACTCCTTTTTTGAGGATTTTTGAGCCAAAAATTGCACATAGACGCGTTTTTAATCCGTATTCTAAAAATTAATCAATTTTTCTTGATATTCAGGCCTTTAAAGTGATAATTATCTTAATATTCCAAAAAAACTTTATTAACCATAACTTCTTTGTTATCTGATTATTCACTTTTTTCCCATGCAAGCAAGCCAATTTTTGACACTAACCAACAACCAATCACAAAATTATTTAATTAATTTTTACTGTTTAACCAATTAGAATTAATTTAAATTAATCACACGTAGTTGGTTCCACCCAAACAAAATGCATGTAGACCATGAAAACTTAATCTTGTGATATCTTTCAATTCGTCGGTCTGATTTGGGAATTGAAGATACCATCGCGACCATTAGAATCTCAAGATCATTTTTATGATATGCAATAAATAAATTAATGCATGTAATGCAACTCTAAATTTTGGGTATATGAATGGTCACTCTAGCCATCTTCCAAGATTAAATTATGGGTGTAAAATCGAGTGTCTATAGTATGCATGCGCACACTTAGGATTTCCGGCAGCCTTTCTTTTACAAAAATAGTTTTATTCCTTCTGAAAATAAGTTATATTTTCCATGAATATTTCCATAAGTCAGTTTTCATCAGATTGGGCCCTAAACCAACCTTGGGCCTTAGAGTACAACCATCATTAGGGAAAGGGGCCTGAGTCATAAGGGGTACAAGATGAGGAGTCTACAGATGCCCTTCTTTTTATTCATGAGCTTAGCTATCGGAATCAGAAGAAAAAGAGACAAAAAATTTTGTTTTGATGTATGGCTCAGGCCTAACCCATGCACACAGCAAACAACACACATATATGGGGTGGGGTGCAACTCTGTAGAGTTACGTGGGATTCGTATATCCGAAGTCCCTCGGGCATTACTCAGGAAACGAGTAATGATAGGTTCATTATCCCAAAACCTAGTTTGCCAATTGTAAGCAAAAGGCAAGTGACTCACTATCCTAGAGTAACTTAAAAAGAAAAACAAACATAGCCAACAATCCCAACCATTAACCAAACAAATAAAGTACTCTTATAAGCCAAAAGAATACATGTTTGTGGTGTCCATCTCGGGCTCTTGCCTTAAACTTCTTCAAGTGGCCCTTGCCTTTAGGTAATTTTTGTATCTATCTCAATCTCTTTACTTATAGATGGCTCTTGCCTCTGTCTTAAACTCTTCTATTCTAAGTGGCTTGCACCTCAGTTCTGGTGTACATGTTCAACTCCAAGAAGGATATGTACTTAAATTATGTATTCTTCTTTTTTGACTTATCTTGGGGGTTTGTGCTTGCGTATTTAATTCCTGAAAGATATATGCACAAGTATGGTGGTGGTTGTGATCTAGGGCGGAAAACTCACTCGAGGGGCTTTCCAAACATACACAGGGGTTTTCTTGGTAATTTTTTTGACTTATGAGGAAATCCTTGATGATGTATGATCTATTGGGGAAAATCTTCTTTTATGGCTCACTAGGGAGTTGTGTTGGTAGTTATGATTCATGAGGGAGTTTCTTTGGTGATTCTAACTCATGAGGGAGTTTCCTTGGTGATTCTAACTCTTGAGGGAGTTTCCTTGAAATTCTTATGCCTTTCGACCCACTGAGGGGTGTTTCTATCATTTCACCGTGTCTTTGTAACTTCTGATGTTTCTTGATTCACTAGGGATGATTTTGAATTTTTCCTTTCATTTCCTACCTTTTAGGAGTCTATTGGGTATGCCTTAATTTTTTATTTTTTATTTACTAAACATGTAGTTACTGGGGGCCTAAACTACACGTAGTTTAGCCACCAGGTTTCTTTCCCGCCTCTTCATTTTCTCAACGGTTACCAACCATTTTTTTTTCTTTTCATTCTCTTCATCTTTACATTCTCTCTCTAACTCTTCAACTTCTTCTTTCTCCTTACAAAAGCTTCTGTCTCTCCCTCATTCTCTCACAATTTGAAATCTCTTTCTCTCTTAAAATCTCTTATTCTCTCCAATGACACCCAAGACCAACAAACCTTCTTACTTGATTATCGATGAAGTTTTCGACCTCTCCTATAGGTTGGAGCCACAAGGCTGAATGAGTCTCCTCCATTACTCTACAAACCAAATGATCATTTTCTGACAATGCAAGGGCTAGATTAGTAACTTTTTCAAACTTTTCTCATTTTTAAGTTTTGCTCTGCACTTCTGTTTTAATATGTTTTTAGACTTGTAAATGCTTGGGTTTTGCTGTGGGATGGGTTTAGATGAAAACCTGATATCCTAGGAGGGGTAGGAACATGTTTAGAATGAGTTTTGAACCATGGTAGGCTAAGAATGTCGAAGAAACTGTTTTGGTTGCACCCATGTATATGCATGCATCGTGTATGCGTGCACGGCCAAGCTATATGCGTGTATGTGCACTTTGTATGCGTATGCATAGATGTTCATAAAATCACATGAACACATACCTTAGCAAGCGCATGCGTACACGGGGCATGCATACACATACACTCAGTACGCGTACACGTACGCATACTAAGACCTAGAATCCTAATTTTACGCCCAGTTTGATTTTTTTTTTTTAAACATATTTTTTGTCCAAAATGATTCTTATGCTCCTATTTTTGTCTTCTATAGGGTTTGCAACCTTACTCGAGTAGGGGTAGTGCTAGCCATATATTCATATGGTGTCAAACCTTAATGGCTGTGACGAAGGCATTGGTGAATGCAGCCGGCTTTGGGCCATTCATACACCTCCTTCTTGAGGGTGCAGCCAACAACATACTGGTTCATGCCCTTGCTAAAAGGTGGTGGGACATTATCACACTTTCCATATTGTTGAGAAGGAGATCACTATGACTCTTCATGATTTTTACCGGATGACTGGTTTGAGATCCCATGGGCCCATCATCAACTTGGAGGGTGAGTTGGGCATTTAGCTAGGCATAGACTCTTGCTAGGGCGTGCCTACCTTAGTGAGCGTATTCGCTACTTTGATCTAGAGAGGGACTACAAGCCTCATTCTCAGGAGACTCCAGATGATTGTGCCCAGATGGCTAAGGTGTTTATGCTATACGTGGTGGGGGCATATCTCTTTGCCAATGGAGGTCAGAAAGTGTCTCTAAGGTGGCTAGCTCTCTTCCGTATTTGAGCAAGCTTAGGAGGCAAACTGGGGCCATGCTTGCCTTGCCTACCTCTACTCGGTCATGGACACATTGAGCCAGGGGACTCTGCGCTAGCTAGCGGGGCCTTGGAAGCTCCTTGAGGTTAGACTCTTTTCCTTTTCCCATGTAGTTTTACCAATTGTACTTCATACTCTTGCAAATTGTATTTGTTTAATATTTCTGAGATGTCATTTAGGTTTACAAATTGCATTTCATGCTTTTGCAAACAGTGTTTTATTTTCTTACAAACTGTCATCTTGCAAACTGTACCTATGTCCTTTTTTTTCTTACAAAATATCATCTTGCAAACTGTATCTATATTCCTTTTTGTGCAAACTATCATCTTGCACACTATATTTGTGCCTTTTTCTTGCAGCATTGGGCGCAAATGTGAACCCGAAGGTCTTCCTTTCAATCTGGGCTTAGCTCAACGGCCTTACCTTTGACTCGGTGAGTAAAATTCCTTTCTCCTAGTTATCATTGCATGCTTCAAAGGTTTCTTTCTATTCATAAGTGTCCTTATAGATTGTTTGGGGACCTTGGGCAAGTGTTCCTTTGGTTGATGACCTAGATCTAGAGGCGGCTACCATCGTCTCTTCCAAGACCTCCCAGCTTCTTGAGGGTGTTGGCCTGAGGGTTTTATACCTTGCTAAGTGGGTTTCTTGCTAGCTGGTGGGTATTTATACTTCTCAAATGCCTATGGATCCTCACGCACGCATTCATGCTTACCCCACTTTTAATGTCTGACGTTGAGTACCAATTGTGGAATGGAGGTATTGCCTATGCTCAATGGCTCTTAGGTGACCTGGACTATGATGAGTTTAGTGAGGATCATCTCATGTCTCCTTTTCCCATTGGGCTATGTACTTTCTCTCTTCCATCTTTTCTTTTCTCTTTATCTTGCATATCTTGTATGTGGTGACACTTAAATGTGGTGAATATTTCAGGGTGCGGCTAGTCTAGCAACTGGTGGTCCTGTTGATCCTCTTCGCTTGCCCTGGTCAGTTTAAACCTATGGTGCAGACGAGTTTGCCCGGGAGCATTTTGTGGGGCATAACCCTAATGTCATGGGTTATCCCTTTCCTCAGGGCACACAGGCTGTGAGTTCTCTTTGTCTTTACTCTTTGCACTTTCTTCTTTACATTCCTTAGGCTTGTCTTAACATTGTCCATTTTCAAAATATCAGCCTACTATAACGAAGCATAGGAGCTAGTCCTTGTTGGGAACCTCAAGTTGGAGGTGATCGAGTACTCCTGACAGATCTATGGGCTTTTGCAGGAAAGCATAAGTGTCTTATCATGTAAAGATAATGATATAAGAGAATCAAGAAAATTCGCAAACAATCATAACCGTTTGATGGGGACCATTACCTTTGAGGTACATCATATAACTCCCACATCTCTTAGAAACATGCTTGCAACCATATTTAAAAGCATTTTGATTCTTTTTGCTTTTCATGTTCTTTGCATATTTTTTCTTTTAAGTAAAAAGGCATATCATGCATGGGCATATGGGATAGAGAAAAGAAATACCCAATTATGTTAGCCAAACATCTTGTTCTTGCTGTGCAAATGCTACACCTTACCGAGCATGGCTTTTATGAGTTGCACGCAGATGTTTTGTGATTCACAAGTTTTAGTAGTGAGATGGTTATTTATGCCTTCCTCTTATGATTTTGTAGTCCTTCCAGTCAAAAAGAGTGATAAAGATATGAATGATAAAAAATTAACCAAATGATACAAATCATATGAGCCACAAAGTTCACATTGTTTAGTTGTGCATGACGATACTCACCTAAGCTACTAGAGATACAAAGTTAAGAAACCTTTTTAATGGTCATCCAAAGGTACACAAGTACTAATACACACACACACACACACACAATGTTTTTGTATTTTTCAAAAAATTTTAGTTTTTTTTTTTCTTTTCTTGAAAGCAATAAAAGAAATAAAAAAAATGCAAAAATAAATATATGCAAAACAATGCAACGCATGAATGCATGATTCCAAAAACAAATAATAAATCAAGTACGAAAGTCCTACTTTAGATAGAAAGAATTAAAGTAGAGAACAAATAGAAAGACAATTAAGTCTTAGGATCCTTCATCACCTACACAGCACGAGTCTTTGGCTGTGAAGATGAAAAGACACATGTTCTAGTATGACTACTAAAGGACATAAAGGAATTAAAATTCCCCTGAAATTGAGTTAAAAAGCTCAAATCTTTTAATAACTCACCAAGAATAGGTATAGAGCCTTTAGACAAAGGATGAGACATATTAGACACTTGCTTAGGAGGAAACAACTTGAAACAATTAGGGCGAGTGTGACCGGAAGCACCACAATGGTGACTAACATGAGTAGTTTTAAAACTACTAGGCTTCCTAGAAGGAAGTTTAACCTTGGAGGTTGACAGAGACCTTAACTTAGGACAATTAGGCCTAATATGACCAACAATATGACAATGATGACAAGTGGGACAAATTCAGATTTTTTTATTCAACCTAGGAGAAGTTTTAGACAAAGGTTTAGAAACTTCAGTGTTAACATCAGATTTTTTTACCTTTATCTATCCTAGCAAAATTAGCTTTCAACTCTTCATTATTCCGTTTTGGTGTTGGCGTGTGAGTGTATTCTCTTATCTCATCCCTCTTCCCCTATATATATATATGTGTGTGTGTGTGTGTGTGTGTGTGTTTCTAAAAAAAAAAAGATACTCAGTGTTGTTGAGTTGTCCCACATCGGTAAGGTGTGATATTGAGAAAGAGTTTATCACTTGCTCCGCGACACTAACTGCTGCATGTAGTTTTGGTATTGGCGTGTGAGTGTATTCCCTTATCTCATCCCCCTTCCCTATATATGTGTGTGTGTGTGTCTGTGTGTTTGTGTCTGTGTGTTTCTCAAAAAAAAAAAAAAAAAAAATCTTCATTATTCCTTTTAAATGGAGGAATATAAGAACTTTTTTCTTTTGAGGGCTCAACAACAAGTTTGACACTAGTTAATTTTCAACTTCAGTTTTAGATTCAACTAGTTGCTCTTCCAAACTCTTAATTTTGTCCACGTGAGATAAAAATTAATTTTTTAAATTCTCATTCAAATTATTGGCTTCATCTAATTTTGCAATCAATTCATCTTTTTTAAGTTTGACATTTTTAAATTTAGCTTTTAATTTTGTAGAACTATTAAGAGATTTCATACAAAATTTGTAAAGCTTACAATAAACATCTTGAATATCATCATCATTATTCAACACAAGATCATGCAAATGAAAACAATCAACAGTTTCCATGACAACGGGGTCAACGATCACACTCAGGAAATTAATCCAGTCATAGTGTACCCGTTCTGATACTACTTGTTGAGAAATTTAGACCCCAGTTTATAGAATTAATAAGTTTTAAATCCAAGTTGTTAATTAGATCTATTATGAATAGTCCTTGTTCAAGAAACCAATTGATTTTTGGTGTAACGAGGTTTGAATTCAAAATCTCTTATTACAAAATGGGTCATGTATGAAAGCCTTTAGGGCATTTGATAATAGATAATTTTAGGAAAATATACCACTTTTACAGAAATATAAATAAATGTCAAAAAAAGGTTTTTTTTAATAAATAGTTTTTTCTAGAGAATTTCAACTTATAGCGTCTGCTCCTAATAATAGTTCTTTATTATCAGACCAAGATACTAAGTAAGTGTTTGGATTGCACTGAAATTTTAGCATGTCTGCGTTTGTGCATTTTACTGAAAAAATATGGGTCTCATGGCACTGTTCACGAATCCACAAAAGTCATCCAAACACATATTTCAATATAAATTTGGGTCTTACAGCACTATTCACTCATTTACGCTCTGTTTGTTTCAGCATTAACGTTTTCTGGAAAATGATTAATTTTTCAGAGAGTATTTTTTGGAAAACTATCTTATTTTCCAGTGTTTGGTAACAACCTTGAAAATGGGCTTAAGAATGTTTTCTGGTGTTTGGTATTCACAGTTTTTATAACATTTCTTGTATAATTTAAAACATGTATAATATGTGTATTGTGTAAACCCACCTAATGTAATTAATATAAATAAATAATAATAATAAAAAACCAAGAATGAATTTGGTTTTCAAACTAAAATTTTGACAACATATACAATCAAAATTAGCTATCCAATTTTCGTGATTTCAAATACTCATCTTGCTCATGTATATTAACAATAACATACATAATATATATATATATATATATATATAAACCATACTTCTCATAATTCAAAATAACCATTATAACCTTAAGTTCCATTTTAAATAGTTCAAAATGACACATAGGCCAAATAGTTTTACTAGCAAACTAATCCAGTATAAATAATTTGATAAATATACCGAAAATTGTTATAGAACCATTGACTGATCTGTGAGGAGAAAAAAAAAAAAAAAAACCTTATTAAAGAATGGTGGAATAGAGGGTAGAAGAAATATGGAGAAAAAAAGAGAAGAGAGAAATCGGTGGGAAGAAAAGAGGCCAAAGGGGGGTGATATTGAGGGTGTGAAAATAGAGAAAAAAAAAAAAAAAAGGAGGAGAAGAAATGAGAGAATTTATTGTGAGAAAGGCTAAATGAGCGAAAGAAAATATATTTTCCTAGGTCAAAAGAAGATAATATTTATAGTAGCTATGCATTGTATGAGAGAGAAATTATTTTCCAAAATTTTGTTTTAGAAAAAAACCTGTAGAAAATAAGCATTATTTTTATAAGAGTTTTCCGTTGACTAAAGATAGTTTTTTGTTGACTAATTATTTTTTATGCTACCTAACATTGGAAAATATGGAAAATTATCTTTTAGAGGGTTTTTTTGGCGAAACAAACAGAACGTTAAAAATTATTTTACTATAGTATTTTTAGTATTTAATTTTAGTAATAAGCGGTATCCAAACAAACTCTTATTGAATTTTAAGGCATCCACTCAATTTTTCCTTGCAAAATATTTTACCTAAGGAGTTAAAGTTGAAAAATTAGTCAAATCCAAATTCCATTCAAAGAGCCGTCCATAAATAAACGAGACTTTTTTTTTAAGGGTAAATGGTAAGTAAAACATGGCGCAACGTGAAAGATTGCAAAAATAAAGACACCACAGCCACGGGTGAACAAAACCCTACTCCAGCTTCAGCCCTATAAAACCCCCCAAGATATTTTCCATTTCATCGGCCCACACTGTTACTCACTTTACCTCATTTTGGCTTAAACCCTAGCCGCTTCTTCTTCCTCTCTCTAAACCCTAATCTCCGAGGTAAAGCCTCCCTATCTCTCTCTACATATCTTGATTCTGTATTTTTCTGTTTTCTCATATTTGATCTGTTTGTGGTTCTATTTATTTATTTATTGATGTTGGAGTGCTTTTACTTTTCTGTCTGTTTGCTGAGAAACCTCGTGCGAAATGAGACTTTGTTTTAGTCTTTCATTCTCTTCTCCGATTTGTACAGAAAAAAAAAAATCGTTATCTACATTTGTTTGCATATTTGTGTTTATGTTCTTTTGTTCTCTTCTTGACATTTATGGATGAAAATGGTCATATATATATATATATGTATATATTTATATATGACCATATGACCGATATTTTAGCAACAAATCCAATAAATCTAAGTGCAGTGTTCGGCCTATAGATTTTTTTTGGAAAGGGAGTGTGTGCGAGTTGTTTATTTCAAGAATAGGCTGGATCCAACCAACTGCAATTTTTTTTGTTATAACAGGGAAGGGTGCATGATAGCGCAAATTACTTTTGAATAAATTAAGAAATCATATTTCAGAACCGTACCCTTTAGGAGCAAGGGTTGTGTAGTCCACCGGGTGCACTGAATAGTTTCACCGAGAGTATGACATTGTAATGTAAAACAAAATTTAATTTTATCACCGAGGGTATGCCTTTTTAATGAAAATATTTATTTTAATTTTTTTTTTTGATGGAAATGAAAAGAAAATTTTAATAATGATTTATGATGTAATTTACTGAGTATTCGAAGTAGATCATTTGGTGTTTAATTAACTAATACTGTTTAAATTGCTGCCCTTTATCACCAAGGGTATGCCTTTTTAATGAAATGAAAATTTGAATAATGATTTATGATGTAATTTATTGACTACTTGCAGTAGATTGGTTGGTGTTTAATTAACTAAAACTGTTTAAATTGCAGCCCTTTTTGAATTGCAGAATACGTGTGCTCCAAGTTTTTTAAGAGCACCTGATTTAAACCAGGTTTTACATGATTTTTATTATTTTATTATTTCCTTTTAGAAGACTCTTTAGGATTTGAGTCTTAAAACTTTTGATGCTAGTTTTAGATAATGGGGAAAAGTGGAAAAGTATGTGAAATTTGCAAGCTTCTGTCCACCTCTGACGTTTCGTGGGCTTTGAAAGTATTTCTCTATTATTTTATTGTCAAATACTTTATCAGGAATTTTTTTGGCAAATGAACTGATAGAGTGAAGAAGCCTTTTGATACTTTACTTGAGCTTACTTCCAAAAAATATTTTATTGCGACATCAATGAATTTTTAGTTTTCCATTGTTGCAAGTTTGGATGCTGGAAATCATGGAAAATGTCATGGGAAATTGAAAAGCGAAACTATCTTAAATACCGTTTTGTTGAAATTTATATGATTCCCTACACCCCCCCCCCCCCCCCCCCCTCCCCCAAAATTTTTTTTTTTGATGGTGTTAGCTAACTTGGCTGGCAGCGTCTGTGGTTACTTCAGATTTAAACCTCATGGAAGTTACCAAAACTACTTTGGATTAAGAGAAAGTGTTCTGCATTCTTTTAACCTTGTTTAGGCGTTACAATAAAACCAGAAGGGCTTGTGTTTCTCTGATCTTGTTTTTGCCATACGAGGCTCCTAAGAAACTGATTTTAAAGTTTGATATTTTTCTGGGTTGCCTAAGTTTATTTATTGGTAACATATGTTGAGTCTACAGGAAAATGAAATTGGGACATCTTGATAGGTTCCTTCTCTAGTCAGCTTGTTCACTCATGTTCTTTTCTGACTAGCCTAACTTCACTGATTTGCACCCTTATGTCTTTTCATTGTGCCTCAATTAAGTCATTCTTCTCTGAAGAAGCCTGTTATTGAATTACAATAGCACTTTTTGTAAGTGAGGTGGATTGAGATGAGATGGTTAAGAAAACCAATTTTTAACTGTTAGATGAATAACCACTGGGTCATGTCTAACAACATTTTTGTTGCTAGAAGGCATGTTTAAAGTTTTGCATGATTCATAATGTGTTTTTATTTTACTTTGTTTTCTTTAAATTAACCAAGTCAAGAAGTATTAAGGTGACAAGATATTTTTGTTGACACTGATGTATATTTGGAACCTGAAAGCAGTCAATTAAAATGGCATTTTGTAACAAAGTTGGGGGCCTCTTGAGGCTAAGCGTTTCCCAGAATGGACAGGCTCCTATTGCGTCTATGCTTAATTCTGTTCGTTACATGTCATCAAGCAAGCTTTTTGTTGGAGGTATTGCTAAATCACTTTTGTAATAAGCATTACATATTGAGCAGAATTATGCTATGAATACCTCTGAAACTTATTCAAATAATGGTGGTTTTTAGGTCTTTCGTACAACACTGATGAACAGTCTCTGAAGGATGCGTTTGCTGGCTTTGGTGATGTAATTGATGGTATGTTTGTTGTGCTGTGTTTACATCCTGCATGCTGCATGATCCCCTGCATGATGCATGATGTCCGAAAATCAATTTAAGTTAGTGATACTAATTTTTTACTGGACAATATGTCGGTTAAGATTGATGGGCAGGTTAGAAATCTTTTTTACAAGAGACGTTTAGGCATTGCATTATCCAGTTATTGGGGTGTCCTTTCTTTTGGGGAATTTTTCACACAAATAGTTGGTGGTTACCTTATTGGTGCTTGGAACTTACTTTTGCTGAACATACCTTTGACAATTGTTGAAGGTCTACATCCCGTACTTTCCTGATTCTTCAGATTGAGCCATTTTGCCAACTGGCAACATCTAATAACCACTTCATACGTTAAAGATGAGCAATCTTTGGTATCTTTAGGACATTTTCCGCTAGTTTTTCATTACTACTTTGGGTTAGCCTCTAGCCTATTGTGTTAAGTGGTATGCCATGCTGGAATTATTTGGACTGTAGGATATTTTATGGTCCATCTGAGATATCTTGTTGAAGTACTCATATATATATATATATATATATTATATTTATTCAAAGCTTGTTGAGTTTATACAAAATGGAGGAACTTTGACTGGATGCCCCCCTATCAATATTGATAGAGCCTCACCCATTTTCACTTATATTGGTGAAATAACTAGATGCAAAACATTCAAATAGATCTCTAAATTGTAAAGGTGGACATCTTCTAAATTTTGTGAGCCAATGGATTTATATATTTTCTTTTATTTGAATGGGGCATAATATGCATGTATGAGGGAGCTTCATTATCTTTTTTACTAGAATCCTTAACCAATTAAATATCTTAAATTATCACAAAGCATAAAATTAATAATATGGGTGATACTGATTTAGGTGCTAGCGATTTTGATGGATTGCCAGCCAATCATATTATTTTCTTATTCGTAATTACAGAATTGGTGACATAGTGATTACTTTTCTCTTATTTTGGGGTGAGTGCCACAGAAAAGAATTATTTATTTTAACAAGAGAGCGTGTTGCATTTCTTATTAATGGAGTCCATTTTCTGCTTGGCTTATTGATATGGGTCATTGGCATAAAGTAAACAAAGAACTGGGTTTTCCAATTTCTTCGTCTGTTTTCTGTTGTTTTCTTGAATCTTTATTTGGGGCATGAAGCAGGTTAGAATCTTTGTTTTTCTCTGTTTTTAACGTTAAATTAAATCTGACTTCGTGTTAAAGAGTGGTTGTTTACAAATACTAGTTTTCTCACTGGTGATTTTGCTTCACAGCCAAGGTTATTGTTGATAGAGACACTGGGAGGTCTAGAGGATTTGGGTTTGTGAACTTCACCAGTGATGAATCTGCCAGCTCAGCACTGTCTGCCATGGATGGCCAGGTCAGAAATAATTACTTGATATTTTAACCTGTGCAATGATAATTATGACTGATGTCTTAAATTTTCAGGAGCTTAATGGGAGAAATATTCGTGTGAGTTTTGCAAATGACAGACCTGCTGGCCCTCGATCTTATGGTGGTGGTGGTGGTGGTGGTGGTTACCGTGGAGACAGAGGTTTTGGTGGTGGAGATGCCTTTTGAGCTGTTGCAGCTTTTGCAAGCATGAGCTCAGCTTGTTTCTCTTGCTAGTTGGTGCTTCTTCAGAATTTTGGGTTGCTTGGATTACTTTCTTGGATAAATTGTTTTAACTATGGAGTATTGTATGGCTTTGATACAAATTGGTCATTTATTGCTTGTTATATATATTAGCAGCACAATAGCCAAGTTCAATCATCAAAGGAATTTGGAGTTTAATGTTGCACATAATGCTATCAAAAGCATTATTTATATTGCATACTCATAACTGCAGATCATATGGCTTTCTTTGCAATCATATGATTGGTAGTGTGAATAATTTATAACTGCATGCACTTTCGAATCAATGTGATCTTTAGCCTTTTAAAAAATTCTGTTGATGCAACATGGTGGATCGAACAACTCTCTAAGTTGGTCATGGAAGAATGAAGAAGCCAGCTGTTTGGTATTATATTTCTAAAACCTCTATTAAACTATATTTTGAGATTTAGAAACAAAATTTTGTATTTTAGATGGTTCTAAAAATTAAAAAAATGTACTTGAAAGGATTTATTTAAAATCAACTTTGTGACGAAAAAAAACAATAGTGATTGCTTCGTTGACTGTTTATGTGTTTTATTATTTTCTTTTTTTGAGCAAGTGTATGTGTTGGGACTTGGGATTGTGTACAAGCTCATTTCAAAAAGTCAATGGCCCGGCACTGTCCGTTGTGTGGGCCCGGCACTGTCCGTTGTGTGGGTTGCGTTTGGGGTTAAACTTTGTTACACCCCAAAGTAAAGGGCTTTTGGTCTCATAATATATTGAAACTAAAATTTTGTGGCCTTCTACTGAGACCTAAATTTGAGAGTACTTATGATGCCATATTGCAGCGCGGAAGATAATAAAAACATAAGAGAGATATAATTGGTATGTCTCATTTATTGTACCCAAATGTCGCACAGAATTCTATTTATTGTCTGTGGGAGTGGCAAAACTGATTTAATCCATTCATCCAGTCCAACCCACCCATTATATAATTAAGTATAAACTGGTAAAGTCGTGGGTTCTAATTAGCTTTACTAGTAATGTCTTTAATGGTTGAATAAGAGACATAGTATCATCAGAAGTGAACGCCATTGATTAAAAGCCATTGGTTGAAACTCTAAAAAAAAAAGTATAAACCCGTTTATCAATTATTTGGGTGTCAGCCATATTAAGACTGATTCAGAACCCAACAAATTGTTCAAATCTACCGAGTCTCATCTATATTTTGAGAAAAACTCTCTCTGACACTCAAATCTCAAATTGAGTGATTTGAGTTTCTACTATATGATTTGAAGGAGGCAAATTTAGCTCATTTGAGCCTAAATTTCTATCATAATTAAGTTCTGTCCTCAATTGAGCCCAAATTTTTGCAGTTTGGTGGTGTGATGGTTGATTCATGGGTCAACCATGAATGTGGGGAATGAGTTTATATTTAGTTTTCTCTATGGGCTTTTTTCTCAAAAAAAAGAAAAAAACAAAAAGGTTTTCTCTATTGGCTTGTGTTGTCTTCATATTTTTACAATAATTATATTTATGCCCAAGAGTTTTCTAGTTAGCTCAATTGGCACACATGATGTTTTTTTTACAGAAACATCCAAATTTCAAATCCCCCCACCTTCAAACTATTATAAAAAATAAAAATAAAAATTGTATTTATGATATTTACATGGTGTGATCTTTAGAATTCAATTTACAAGTGTAATTATTGCGTTTTCTCCTTTTATTTGCAAGTTTTATGTTCAGGTTTGGCCTAGGATTGGTTACATGAAGTACCAAGTAAACCATAATTTTTCATCTTTGATTATATTTCTCTTAATTTCTATGTAAGTACACCTCTCTCTCTCTCTCTCTCTCATGTACGTTTTTTTACTTGCTATACATTAAAAAAACTTTCAAATGAATTTAGTAAAGAACACAAATTCTAAACTAACTTTCAAATGATTTTTCTTGGATTTTATAAGATTAGAAAATAATAAAGCATAGACACTTGATTTTGCACCCATAATTTAGTTTTGGAAGATGACTAAAATGACAAGTTCAAATACCCAAAAATCCTAGCTGCATTACATGCATTAAATCATTCATTGCATATCATAAAAATGATATTGAGATTCTAACAGTCGCGACAGTATGCCTGATTCCCAAATTGGACCATCAAATTAAAAGGTATCACAAGATCAAGTTTTCACGGTCTGCATGCATTGTATGAGGGTGAAGCCAATCACGTGTGATTAATTGAAATTAATTTTGATTGGTCAAACAATTAAAATTAATTAAATAATTATGTGATAATTGTTGGTTTTTATCAGAAATAAGCTTGGTTGCAGAGGAATAAAATGGATAATCAGATAACAAGGGAATTGTTGATAATTAAGATCTTTTAGAATATCTATCTACCAAATGATTATTATTTTAAGGACCTGATTATCAAAATAAAAGATATTTTAGAATACGAGTTAAAAATACATCCAAGTGCAATTTCCGACTTAGAAAGTCTCTAAAAAAGAGTCCAGATCAAACCAATGTTGAGAATTGGACTTGGCACAGGGCAAGTGCCGATCGGCACTTCCCTAGTGCTGATTGGCACAGCTTCGCTGCCCGGCCTAGAAACATTTTGATCAAGATAAAACACATCCATTTTGAATTTTTAGGGATAAGAATTCGACCTAATTCATATCTGATCCAATCTAGCTTATTTTTTAAGCACTAAACCTCTATAAATAGGGAACTAAAATAAAAAACCAGGACCTTTTTCTAACATTTTTTTTGACTTCTCTCTCCCCTAACGTTAAAGAAATTTTGGAAGCTTTACTTTAGGAATTTCTTTTCTGTTAAGAGGCTTCATTTAAATCCTTAGAAATTCATTCTCTTTGATCTATAGGATTCTCTGCTTGTGGAATACGTTCATGCAAGTATGATTCTAACTTTACTTTCCATAACATGATTTTATTTTAATTTCAAAAACATGTTCTCATCTATGCTTTATTTTCCATGAATGTGATGTTGCTTCCGGTGTTTATAACGTCAAATATTATTGCATGCTCTCTTCTTGCTTTCAAAAATTTCACATGATTAGTTGATGAACATGCCTAGATCTAGGGTTGAATCTTTTCTTAAGATTTTAAATCTGCATTTTTCTCCATGTTTCTTTTTCATAACTAAAATCAGATTTGCATTTTTTTTTTCATGTTTCTTTTTTCAAACTAAAACTAGATCTGTATTTTTCTCCATGATTTTCAAAAAATAAAATCTGATCTGTATTTTGTTTATAAAATTGGGTCTGTTTTTTAAGGAAAAAAAAAAAAAAAAATCTGTTCTACAGTTTTTAAAATAGAAATCTGGTTTGTTTTTTAATAAAAATCTGATCTGTATTTTTTATAAACTCTGTTTTGTATTTTTCGATATAAAAATCTAACCTTTCTTTATTTATTTATTAAAACCAGATTTGCATTTTTCATAAAAAATTGGTGTTTTCAAAATAAAAATATGTTTTTCTCTCATATTTAAAAACCCAAACCAAACCTGAATTTTTATTAAAAATTCATTCCTTTTCTTTTACAAAAACTCATATTTAAATTTTTTATCAAGCATTCTCATCAAATTTTTTACACAAAATAAATTGCAGATCTAAGGTTCTTAAATAGAAAGGTAACCCTAGGTCTAGGATTTGACATGGCATTTGTTGTACATCATTTGACATTCTGAATATGGGTATTTAATGGTCATTTAAAGTGTAGAAGACCAGACTTTTTCTGGGTAGGGTGGGTGCCTAACACCTTCCCATCTTGTAACCTAACCCCTGAACCTTAGAATTTTAGGTTAGTAGATTTAGTGTCTTATTGTTATTTTGGGTAGATTGTAACTAGGAAACAAAGCCATGTAAATTTCTTTCCATCAAGATGTAATTGTTTCCAATTAATGAGAAGATTATTATTTAGCATATGTTGTAATTTGTATAGTTTTCTTATTTTACTTAAAAAATAAGTGGTAGCTCCATATGATCCTAGAAAGGGAAGGTGCCGATGCCTGCACCCTTTTCTGAGAGCCAGTTTTTCGATCTCTCATTGTGGCGACTCCGCTAGGGATGTCGAGGGCTAAGCTTCACATTAGACATTAAATGACCAATTAAATACCCTTGTATTTGTATGATGTTTTGTTCTTTGTCTGATATTGCTTATGTCTGTATATTGTTTGTATGATATTTTATTTGAAAATACCAAGTTGGTTGTTAAAAGCTTTCCCTAACTATCATAGTGTGTGCCTTCAAACAACAAATTTGCATGTACCCATCTTAACATATGGTGGAAGTAATTATGGATCATCGGTCTTCATTTGATTCAGGTACCCAGTGGTGAACTCACTAACTCATAGCCTAAAGTCACTAGATCATTTCTTGTTGACTAAAAAGGATAGACCATGCCGTTTGAACCAACGTAATGTTCATTACATTACAAGATGGGAGGTGTAATGTCCTAGCTATGGGAAACAATACAACAACAAACCCACCCTACAATGTAATGACTTAGAACCCATCCTTGGGCTGGTCCAGTTAAAATTGCATTGCATTCATTGTGTGTTTGTTTGGTTGATAGATTGATATAGATGGGGACCTAACTTTGTTTGACCCAACCAAGCCTTTTCTTAATGGAGAATTTGGTCAAGATCAAAGGGAAGACTCCAAAGAGAATCCAAGAACGACAACCAAGCCAATAGTTCCAGTTCCAAACCTATCAGAGTATTGAAGCCCTTGAGTATAGAAGGCATCCCACAGTTACAACACCTCAACCCTGTGTTTGACTTGCAAGACAGCCCAAGCCACAAGAAATCTGAAGACTCTGTCACCATGGCAGAAGGAGAGGAGCATAAAACACTAAAGAGACAATGAGCACTCAGGAGTTACTAAACACTATGGTGGCAAGCCAAATTTAGTTAAGGGAAGACATGACCCTCATGGTCCAGTAGTTCTAGAATCTAAAGGGTAGTCAAGAGGAAAACAAGGCTGATCAGACTTCACTTATCTCAGAGAGTGAGAAGAAGAGTAATGAGAAGATAAGTAAGATGGAGGAGATGATCAAAAGGGCGCATAGGATGGAAGACCTCATCGATTATCAGTCGCTCTCTCTTTTCCTAGATGTAAGATTAGCCCCAAAGTTCAAGATGCCAGTCTTGGACAAGTTCGATGTCACCGGCTGCCCCAAATCCCACCTAAAGATGTACATGAGGGCTATGCAGCCTCTGGGAGCTAGTGAAGAAATGTTGGCATAAATATTCCAAAACACCTTAACTGGAGCCGCTCTTAGGTGGTTCCTAAATGTGGAAGATAATAGAGCTAGAAACTGGGAAGACATTTGCAGGGAGTTCCATAACCAATACAAGTACAATATAAAGGTGGGCGTGACAAGAAGAGACTTGGAGACCATTAAACAAGAGCCGAAGGAGTCCTTTTCTGCCATCATTACCAAATGGAGGTTCAAAGTCGCACAGATGATGAATAGGTAGAATGAAGAAGAGCAATTAACCATGGTTGTAGAAAACTTGTTACCTGTATACCATAAATATTTGTTTGCTCAATACTTTCCAAATTTCAAAGCTTTAATAGCTGTTGGTACTCAAATTGAGGATGCAATAAGTAATGGGACCATAAAGAATGAGGATGTACCTAAATTTAAAAGGAACTTTAGGCCTTCTAGCTCTAAAACTGCAGAAGTATCTAATATGTGTGTGTGTATGTATATATATATATATATATAAAACTGATCCATACCAACTTATTGCCATGGTGCAAATATCATAAAAGCTGTCTCCAAGGCCGAGGAGGGAATTTCATGAACTTTATATGCCAATGAGTCAAGTATTTGAAAAACTGAAAGCAAAATGGTTACTTTTCCCTTAGACCCAAAACCAGTCCCAAACCCATTACCTGCAAAGTTTGGTGTGAATAAAAGGTGTGCCTACCATTAAGGCCCATGCCATGACACTGATAGGTGTCATAATCTTCGACATGCAATCCAAGATTTAATAGACACCAAGGTGATTGCACTGCCTACAAGGCCTAATATCACCAACAATCCCTTGCCAAACCACAATTTTGGGAGAGGACTAAGGATGAATTGTTTGATTTCTGAAGAGGAAGGAGAAGAGGACTTGTTTGAGTTGATCTATGACCTACCCAAATGTTTTATGATGACTTGGGAAGAGCTAATGGGCATGACGTCTACAGTAGGATATGATATATGGAGTGAGGATACTGCAGAAATCCTAAATTACCCAATATCCACATATGGGGGGAGACACTTAAACCCCCAATCAGATAACCCAACATCCACATATGGGGTGAGACACTTCAAACCCCCATATTTGGAGACGGACAACTCGGTAGATGCCTTGAACAAGGCAACCCAACAAACACCCAATGAAGAGGATGAGGTCCTTAAGCAGTTGCAAAAGATGCAAGCCAACATATCCTTATGGGGTTTACTCATGGCCTCATACAAGCACCGCCGAAATCTGGTGAACCTTCTTAGTCGAATCCAAGTCCCTACAACCACTACTTCTCAAGATTTGAATGCTATGATTGGGTCTATAAGTAGGACACTTACTATTTCCTACTTCGACAAAGATTTGACTAAGAAGGGGAGCGCCATAATGTCCCATTGCACATTGTTGTAGATGCCAAAGGCAAGGGATACCAATGGTCTTAATTGATGATGGAAGTGCTTTGAATGTGTGTCCTTTGAAAACCGTAAGTTGCCTAGGCTTAAGTATTGAAGATTTTATGCCATATGATTAGCATGTGAGAGCATATGACAATAGCAGAAGGGAGGTTTTAGGGACAGTAACGCTAGAGCTTACCATAGGGCCTATGATTAAAAGTGGAATTTTAAGTACTGAACATAGCTTCATGCTTCAACATGCTTCTTGGGCGACCATGGATTCATGATATAGAGGCTGTATCTTCATCCCTATACCAAAACGTTCAATTACCACATGAGGGAGCAATAGTTACCATATATGGTGACAGCTTAATCGTACCAAAGCCCATTTTTGGCATTGATTTTGAGAAGGAGCCAGTAAACCTAGATGGCTTTGAGATTGAGAAGCTTGGTTTTGAAAGAGGGGAAGAAGAGGTTGAAAAGATCCCTATGGACTTCGATCCCTACTGCAACAACAATGTGGTAGCAATGATGAGGAAGATGAGTTATTTTCCAGGGATGAACCTAGGGAAGACCGTGAAAGAGGTAGTTGTTCGAGTTCCAACAATTCCCACGGCCACACCACCTTTCGGGTTAGGTTATAAACCTACAGATGATGATTTATTAGAATTGGAAGTGACGGATGGCCCACTCAAAGGCTAAAGCAAAGGGACTTCTTAGTCCCCCGGAATCCTTGAAGCCATACACTTCTACATTGAAAGAGAAGTTTGTCAAAATTGGAGATAGTTAGAGTTATTGGGGATTTCCTAAACCGAGATACGATCATGAGTTGAAACCAATGGTGCCTGGATTTGAATTATTTCTTGATTGCAACAATAAGCTTCCAGAACTGAAGGAAAGATACAAATTAGGTCCTGACATGGATCTTGATACAATGACTACACTATTGGGAGATGCTATCTTCAACATAGAAAAGGAAGAATACTGGGAGGCTTACCAACATACATTAAAGAACCCATATGAAGCAAGAATAGATGATGAAAATAATGAAGGGAGAGAAGCCCCTAGTGATGATAATGAAGGTAGTGGCAGCGAAGATGATAATAGTGGTGACAACAACAGTGATGATGATGGAGACAGTGATAGTAGAGACAATAGCAGTGATGATAGTGATAGTGAAAGAACTAATAGTGAAGACTATGATAGCCAAGATAGCGGTAATGATAGGAGTGAACCCCATAGTGATAGAGAAGACGAAGATGCGGGAGCCTTCTATGAAGATGATTCTTATGATGATGTGGACTAATACGATAGAGACATAGAAGATGATACAGAAGCTGTAGGTGGAGACTATGATGAATACCCTTATGGGTGACCTTCAGATTGGAGTTGCATTACTGATGCTAATTCAAAATTAGACCCTCGATATGATAAGCATGGTAGGGAGAATCCTGAGCTTGATTCATTTCATCATTCAGAGTTTGGCTTATTGACTATATACATTAATGAAGAAGATGACACAGATTCAAGATTGGCGACAATGGATAGAAATCTAATGATCCACAGCTTCAGAAACTTAACTTTGGAAGATTTTGAAGGGGAAGATGAGAGAATGGAAGGAAGCGAGTCAGAGTACTTCACCTAATATGTCTGCCTAAGCAACAAAGGGAGGCAAGATTTATTTTGGAAGTGGATGGACAGTATAGAGCGTTTGGATGGCTATGCATTTGACAAGCATACAGATATGGAAGTTAACGGTGAAAGCCCAGATTATATGGATGAAGACCCCAGAGTGCTGATGCTAAAGGAAGAAGGAACTCACTGGGAGCCAGCTGCCGTTGTCGAAGCCATAACTGAGTTGAAGAACTGGGCATGGGAGGGAGCTGCCCACCCTATGGAAGACCCTCTAGAGAATATCAAGACCATCGAGCCACTCACTTCTGCCAAAAACGTTGTTTCTATCCCCATTGAGTCTGTCTCTCATAGTATTGTTATTCTTGTTGAGTCTGTTTGTAATCGTGTTTCTATTCCTATAGAGTCAATTCTTGCTGAGTCTGTTAAGAATTCTACCCTTTATAATATAATTTATGATTCTGCTTATTTGTTGGCTTTGAATGTTTTTATTTTAGAAATTACTAAAGAAACTTTTAATAACGAGAAATTAAAACAAGGACATGTAGAACCTATAAAAGAAGAAACCTAATCTATTAACCTAAGAATTGATGATGAACCTAAGATGGTCCAAATTGGTAACACCTTAACCTTCTCTAAGAAGGATGCATTAGTCATACTACTGAAGGAGTTCAAAGAGGTGTTTACATGGTCATACGAGGATATGCCCAGGATTGATACATATATAGTGCAACATTGCATTCCTACAGACCTAGCCACAAAGCCAGTCAAGCAGACGTTGAGAAGGATGAAGCCAGAATGGACTCTCAATATCAAGGTAGAAGTCGAGAAACAGTATAATGCGGGATTCTTGAGGGTGGTAAACTACCCAGAATGGTAGCTAATGTAGTTCCGGTATGAAAGAAGGACGGGAAGGTGAGAATGTGCGTAGACTTCAGAGGCCTTAATAAGGCCAGCCTAAAGGATGATTTTTCCTTGCCTCATATTGATATCTTGGTTCACAATACGACGGGACATGCATTGCTATCATTCATTGATGGCTTTTTGGGATAAAACCAAATAAAGATGGCTCCAGAAGATATGGAGAAGACATCTTTCATTACTCAATGGGGGACATATTGCTACAAGGTCATGCCATTTGGTCTTAAGAATGCTGGTGCCACTTACTAGCGGGCAGCCACTACTCTGTTGCATGATTTGCTACACAAAGAAGTAGAAGTTTATGTGGATGACGTGATAGTGAAGTCTAAAGACCGTGAAGGACACATACCGGCTTTATGGAAGTTCTTTAAGAGAATCCAATTTTATAAGTTGCGGTTGAATCCGAAGAGGCACATTTTTGGCGTGACATTCGAAAAATTGTTGGGGTTTATGGTAAGTCAGAGAGGAATTAAGGTGGATCCTGAGAAGATCAAGGAAATTGTAGAGATGAAGCCTCCAAGGACAGAGAAGGAGATTTGAGGGTTTTTAGGAAAGATACAATATATAAATAGGTTCATAGCCCAACTTCCCATGACATGTGATGGTTCACTTTTTCAATTGCTCAAGCAAGAAGTACCCACAATGTGGAATGAATAATGCCAAGAAGCCTTTGATAAGATTAAGAGTTATTTGATGAAGCCACCAATACTGGTTCCACCGGTACCTGAAAAGCCATTGTTTCTATATCTCACAACCACAGATACAGCGATGGGGGCTTTGCTTGCTCAATATCTAGAGGAGTCTAGGAAAGAGAATGAAATTTATTATATTAGCAAGAAGATGTTGGCTTATGAAGAGAAGTATACAGCACTTGAGTAGACATGTGTAGCACTTGTATGGGCTATTCGAAAACTTAGACATTACATGCTTGCTTTCAAGGTCTTGTTGATTGCAAGAATGGATCCTTTGAAATATCTAATAGAGAAGCTGATGCAAGAGGGGAAGACAGCTAAATGGGTTTTGCTTTTGTTAGAATTTGATATCAAATATGTGATTGGGAAATCTATAAAGGGAAGAGCAATTGTAGATCACTTAGCCCATTGTTCACTCGAAGAAGCCGAAGAAATCCTAAGGGACTTTTCGGATAAGGATATCATGGGGATAGAGTTAGAACCATGGAAGATGTATTTTAATGGAGCAAATAATCAGAATGGAAGTGGCATTGGAGTTCTCCTAATTTTTTCAAAAGGGACACGTATCTCATTCTCTAGTAGGCTTAACTTTCCTGCCACTAATAACGCCACCGAATATGAATCTTGCATTATGGGATTATAAACAGCCCTTAGTCTTGGAGTGGAAGAGTTGGAAATGTATGGTGACTCAACTTTGATAATTTCTCGGATTCAGAATAGGTGGAAGATTAAGGAAGAAAAGCTAATGCCTTATCATGAATGTTTTTAGAAATCGGCATCAAAATTCAGTAAGGTTCGATACAGTATGTGCCAAGAATGCAGAATTAGATTGCAAATGCTTTAGCAACAATGGCATCCATAATGGATGGGCTTAAGGAAGACCAATCTCGGCTGATAGTGGTGGAACAAAAAGAAGAGCCAGCTTATTGCATGTCGATAGAAGGAAATGAAGAAATAAATTGGGAAGGTGAATGGTATTCAGATATTTTACAGTACCTCAAGTATGGGACATACCCGAAATCTGCAGATAAGAATGACTAATTGACTATCTGGAGGTTATCCACTAATTACATTATTTGTGGTGAAAGGCTGTATAGAAGATTGTATGATGGAACTCATCTCTTTTGTGTGATTGCCAAGGAAGCACATTAAATAATTAAGGAGGTCCATGAGTCAAGTTACGGGCCACATATGAATGCGCACATATTGTCACGGAAGATAATGAGACAGGGTTATATTGGACTACTATGAAAGTAGATTGTGTCGCCCATGTTCGGAAGTGTCATTAGTGTCAAGTTCATGGAGTTCTAAAGCACATGCTGCCAATGTCATTACATACCATGACTTCACCTTGGCCGTTCTCTACATGGTGGATAGACATTATTGGGAAGATTCACCCAACAACATCAAATGGTCATGAATTCATACTGGTAGCTATTGATTACTTCACTAAATGGGTGGAAGCTACCTCATATAGGGTTTTGAACTCGAAGAAAGTTACTCAATTTATTCAGACCAATATAATTTGTAGATATGGGGTACCACATGAAATTATCTCAGATAACGGGCTGCACTTCAAGGGAGAAATGGAGAAGCTACTTCGATGGTTCAATATTCAACATCACAAATCATCATCCTACTGTCTTTAGACGAATGGAGCAATGGAGGTTGCAAACAGAAACATAGGGCAGATTTTGAAGAAGAGCATGAAGAACTATAAGGATTGGCATTTACAATTACCTTAGGCACTTTGGGGGTACTTGACATCAATTTGGTCATCCATAGGGGCCACTCCTTATTCATTGGTATATGGGATAGGGGCAGTCCTGCCTATTGAGATAGGTGTTCGCTCATTAAGAATAGTGTTGGAGAGTGAAATCCCTAAAGTGGATTGGTTGCAAAGTAGGTATGACCAATTATGCATGATGGATGAGAAAAGGCTCAAAGCCTTGTATCACATTCAAGGTTACCAAAGGAGACTTAGAAAAGCCTTTGATAAGAAAGTAAGAGCTAGAGATTTGAAGATAGGAGATCTAGTGCTGAAGGAGATTCGAGCCCCGATGCAAGAAACAAATGGGAAATTTAAGCAGAATTGGGCAGGTCCATATGTCATCAAACAAATATACTTTGGGGGAGCAGTAAGGTTGATGGACTTAGATGCAAACTCTATTACTAAGCCGACTAATATGGATCAATTGAACAAATGCCACATCTGAGGTGGTAGTTTGAGGAATGGCCACATCTGTAGTGGTTGTAGATTATGTTATTTTCTTTCCTAGGAACAGTAAAAAAAAAAGATAAAAAAAAAAAAATCTGGTCTGCTAGGTTGAAAACCTAAAAGGGCAGCCTAGACAAAAATTAAGGTTAAAAATGGTAGATTGAAAACCCAAAAGGGCGATCTACACAAAAGAAGAGTAAAAAAAATGAGAGTAAGAGAGCTTGCTAGATTGAAAACCCAAAAGGGCAGCCTAGGAATTAAGGCAAATAAAATGAACTACATGATGACCTGATCCTTCTACCAAGGAGGTATGTAGGCAACCATATATTGGTCCAGTCACAACTTACCCAAATCCACCATTCACCCATTAAGTACAAAAAGAAAAAAAAGAAAAAAAAGAAAAAAGAAACAAAGAAGAAACTTTTTTTTTGGTGCCAAGATTTAACCATTCCATCAACACAAACCATGCCATTACATAAACCTTAAAACCCAAACACAAAACCAAACCCTAAACAAACCAAACCCTAAACAGAACCCTAAAGCTGAAAGTCCTAAATAATTCCTAAAACTAAGAGTTTCAAACTAACTTTTTAAATAAACGTGTTCAAAGCCAAAAATAGGAGAATCAAGCCTTTTTCAGCTTTTTCTTCTTTGATTGTTCATTAGTTCCATTTGTAGTAGTAAGTACCCCGTCATCTTTGTCTCTCCTTTTGAACTCATAGTTGTTATCCCCTTGCTTGCCTTGGTTATCTTCAAGAAATTGTTTTCTCATAGAAGCCATATTAGTCTCTTTATCCCTAATGTTGCCCACTAGCCAATTAGAGTATTCCACGATCATCTTGTGAAAGTAAACCTTGACAAAAGATTGATCTACTTGGTCAGCCATGTCTAAGCCCAACAGCATGTTCCTTACAGAAGTAAGAGTTATGTCCACAGGAACAAAAGGTTTTCTTCCTCTACCACCAGACATTCCTTTGTCCATACAACACAATTTAGAGACTAATATAGTTTTAAAGAGTAAACACAACACATCACACTATATACCATACTTAACAATACGTAGACAGAACAAACTCCAAGCTCGTCTAGGATAATACTCATCTTGGCTGATATGTTACTGATAATACCTCCTTAGGTGTTCAACATTCCAAGGATGTTCCAACTTCCTCCCGTCTAGGGTCTTCAAGTAGAAGGATCCTTGCCTTTTGCAATTGATAACTCTGTAGGGTCCTTCCCAATCAGGTCCCAATTTCCCATGGGCTGAGTTCTTGGTTGCTAAAGAAACCCTATTTAAGACGAGGTCCCCTATGTTGAAACGGTTGGGTTTCACCATTGCATCATATTGCCTAGCCATGAGGTTTTTATACCTCGCTGTCCTTTGCTTTGCATCCATCCTTACCTCATCTATTAGATCAAGATTTAGGCAAAGTTGCTATTCATTTTCCTCGTATTGATATTTCATTACTCTATGATTGGCCATATGTACTTTGGAAGGTATGATTGCTTCACTTCCATAGGTAAGCTTGAAAGGAGTCTCCCCTGTGGGGGTTCTCACTATTGTCCTGTAGGCCCACAAAACACCTGGTAGCTCGTCTAGCCATACTCACTTTGCCCCTTCAAGCCGAGTCTTGATGATTTTCAACAAGGATCGGTTTTCCACTTCTGCTTGACCGTTTGCTTGAGGATGGGCTGGTGAGGAGTAATGATTACGAATTCCAAAGTGCTCGCAAAAAGTCCTTGAATAGTGCATTATCAAATTGTCGTCCATTGTCTGATATCAACACCCTGGGCACCCCAAACCTGCACATAATATTCTTCCAGACGATGTTTTTGGCATTCTGTTCGGTGATTTTTGCTAGGGGTTCTGCTTCCACCCACTTAATGAAATAATTAATACCAACCACCAAATATTCAATCTGCTTGGTTCCAAGTGGGAAAGGACTCAAGATATCTAATCTCCATTGTACAAATGGCCATAAAGCCATCATTGGGGTGAGATAATCTGACGGTTTTCTAGGAATATTACTGAATCGTTGGCATTGATCACAAACTTTAACATATGCCTTGGCATCAGCTTGGACTGTTGGCCAATAGTATCCTGCCCGAACGACCTTGTGTACAAGTGATCTGGCTCCTGAATGATTACCACATGCTCCTTCATGCATCTCCCTCAATACATAATTTTCCTCGTTCGGGGCTAAACATCTTAGGTAAGGCTGGGAGAACCCTCTTTTGTATAGTACCTCGTCCATGAGGACGTACCTAGCTGATCTGATTCTGAGCTTTTTGGCCTCGTCCTTCCCTTCTGGAAGCCTTCCGTCCTTCAGGTATGATATTATTGGAGTCATCCAATTTTCTTCGCCTTTTATTTGCTGTACTTTTGGAAAATCTATGCTGGGCATGTATTGAACTTCATTAACCTCGTCCATTGCTTCACTCGTTGAGGTTTCCTTTGCTAAAGTATCTGCCTCCATGCTCTCTTCCCTTGGGATTTGAACGAAATCAGCTTCTTTCAATTTTTTCAAAAGCCGTACCACTTTATTAAGACATTTTCTCATTCGTTCTTCTTTGGCTTCACATGTCCCATTTACTTGACCTATAACCAGCTGCGAGTCTCCCAGGACAAGTATTGATTTTGCAATGAAGTCTACCAGGGCTTGAGCATTTATTGCATTTCTGGGTTAGTACCTGATGTCAGACTCACTAAACTCGACAGCCCATTGGATCAGTCGTCCTGCAGCTTCCAACTTATTCATTGCCTTTTTGAGCAGATGGTCCGTCATGACATTGATGACATGAGCTTGGAAGTAGTGTCTCAACTTCCTGGAAGTTGTTATTAGTGCAAAGGCCAATTTTTCTATCAATGGATACCGTCCTTCCGCTTATTTGTGTGCTTTGCTTGTATAGTAGACTGGCTTCTGCACCTTTCCTTCTTCTCTGATCAATGCTGAACTTACAGCATCTGGAGTCACTACCAAATACAAGTATAATTCCTCTCCTAATACAGACGGACTTAGCAAGGGGGCTGTAGTGAGGTATGCTTTCAAGTCTTGGAAAGCTTTTTGACACTCGTCCGTCTATTCAAATGCCTTTTTGAGAACCTTAAAAAATGGCAAACATTTGTTAGTAGCTTTATAGACAAACCTGTTAAGGGTAACAATTCGTCTGGTAAAAGACTGAACTTCTTTGATGCTTCGTGGAGGCTTCATATCTAGTATCGCTTGTATTTTATTAGGATTTGCCTCAATTCCTCTATGCGAAACCATGAATTCGAGAAATTTTCCTGATGAAACTCTGAAAGCGCATTTGCTAGGGTTTAGCTTCATGTTGTAATGCCTAAGTGTGTCAAAGATTTCTTGCAGGTCGTCCAAGTGTTTCTCCTTGTCCAAGCTTTTTACCAACATATCATCTACATAGACTTCTACATTCTGTCCAATCTGTGGATGAAATATATGGTTGACCAACCTTTGGTATGTTGCCCCTGCGTTCTTTAGACCGAAGGGCATTACTTTGTAACAAAACAAGCCTTGACTGGTGATGAAGGATGTCTTCTCTTGGTCTGCCTTGTCCATCTTTATCTAATTGTATCCGGAAAAAGCATCCATAAAACTAGTAACTTATGACCCGTAGTAGAATCCACCAATTGATCTATACGCGGCAATGGATAGTTATCCTTGGGGCAGGCCTTGTTTAGATCAGTAAAATCCACACATATTCTCCATTTGCCATCTTGACCATTACTACATTGGCCAACCAGTTTGGATAATAAACCTTTCGAATAAACTCTGTTGTAGTTAACTTTCGGACCTCTTCTTTAATGACACTGTCTCTCTTAGGGGCAAACACTCTCTTCTTTTGTCGCACTGGCTTCAAAGAAGGATATATATTTAGACGGTGGGTAATGATGCTAGGGTCTATACCTGGCATATCATTATGACTCCATGCAAACACATCAATACTTTTCTTTAGAAACTGGATGAGATCCTACTTTATCTTCTTTTCCAACCCTAGTATATCTCTCAGGGTTATTCTTGTCCAAAGGAATATCTTCCAATGGCTCAGTAGGCTCTGCCACAATTTTAATTTCCTCAATGTTCATAATCTGAACCTGTTCATCCATGGCCAACATGGCCAGGTAGCATTCTCTTGCTGCTAGCTGATCTCCTTACATTTGTCCTACTCCATATTCCGTAGGGAACTTGACTGACAGGTGGTAAGTAGATGTGACTACCTTCCAATTATTTAAAGTTGGTCTTCCGATTATAGCGTTGTAGGAGGCAGACGAACAATCTACGACAAGGAAATTTACGTCCTTGGTTACCTGTTGTGGGTGTGCCCCCACCACCACAAGAATGTAACAGTACCTATAGGTTGTACTTTCATTCCTCTGAAACCCACCAAGGGAAAATTCACTGTACGAAGTATATCTCGTCCTAACCTCATTTGCTGAAAAGCAGGATAGTACAAAATATCTACCGAACTTCCATTGTCCACCAACACCCTCCTGGTTGTATAGTCAGCAATAAGCAAAGTGATAACGATGGCGTCGTCATGAGGGTGGTGAATTCTTTCAGCATCTTCGTCCGTGAATGTAATGGCTTGTTCGTCTGTGTTCTTTGTCTTTGGCGATCGTCTAGAAAGTTGAACATTCTGCACTACCTTCAGGTATGTTTTCCTTGAATTGGACGATTGTCCCATTGAACTTCCTTCTATGATAACCCTTATTTCTCCGAGCGGGGGTCGTGATGACTCTTCTATTTTCCCTTTCAATTTCTTGTCCTTATTGTCTTGTTCAAGGAAGTTTCTTAATTTTCCATGTCTAATGAGGTTTTCAATTTGCTGCTTCACATTGAAACACTCGTCTGTATCGTGCCCATGGTCCCTATGGAAGCGGTAATATTTGTTCTTGTTGCACTTGTTGGGATCTCCCTTCATTTTCTTCTGCCACTTCAAGGAAAGATCGTCCTTGATTTGCATGAGAACTTGCTCAAGCGGTATGTTTAATGGGGTGTATTGTTGAATCCATGCTGAAGGGCCTGCCTTCTCGTTATCTCGGTCCCTCTTATCTTTTGTTCGTCCCTTCTTTGGACGAGGACCTTGTTCGGAGTGGCGTGTGGGGTTTGCTTCCATTCTTTCAGCTCTCTTTCTCTTTTTAGCTATGATTGCGTCTTCTGCATTCATAAAGCCTGCGGTCCTTCATCACTAGTTTCAACAGGGAAGCCCTAACGGTGGATGAGGTGGATGGCAAGCTACTATTGGCAGCCTTCCATAATGGGGTTAATTCTAACTTATTCATCCATAAGCTTTATGAGAAAGAGCCTTAGTCCATGGCTGAACTCTTATACCTTTAGTGTACCCTTCGTAGCGTTGCCTCCTCAAATTAATCTTCCTGGTCAACTCCTGATTCTGATGGGTTAACTCCGCCATGGCAGCTGCCATGAATTGCATGTGTTGAACAGAGGACTGTTGCATGACTGGGGTTGATTGACGATTGCGATGGGGATTGCTTGAAGCATCCCTACTCTCTTGATGGCTTGGGCTGGTAGCCCTTGATCTGGTCTGAACCACTCAGCCTTTTGTCGCAGAAAGACAAATCGTAAGACAATCGGATTCCCCACAGACGGCGCCAATTGATAATGCTCTAAAAATCAGTAGACTGGATGTTTCAGATCTTGGTGACTTTAGAGACCTGAAAAATAAAAACAAAGAATCAAAGGAGACTGGGGTTGTCCGACCAAAAATCCTCCGATGATGAAGTTAGTTTCTCTCTTCAAAATCTAGAATTCCAAACTTCTGGGAATTGTGTAAAGGGAAAAACTTTCCTTTATTTTGTTGGATATGAGTGTATATATAGTGCTGTGGGGGCAGTTACTTGCCTAGTAACTTCCCATACATTTGTGGAGATCAGAGGATAACTACCATTGGAAGTTAAATATTCAATAAGAAGTTACAATGATACATCAAGATCTTACCACGTGGTTTGATTCATCTGTTCACGCAGATGGAACCCACATTGAGGGTCGTCTATGTCTAGACGACCTCACAAGGTCTGGACAACCTCATAAGGTCTGGATGAGGTTCTCTTAAGGATCCATGTCTGAGGGTGAAGCGACATAATTACCATGGTATTCCTCATCTCATGAACCACTATTCCAGGACGAGTTCACATTCTGTGGACGATTATTCAAGGACAAGTTGCACTTAGAAATCTTACCCATCAAGTATCACAAGGACTGCCTCCAAGGCCTAGGAGAGAATTTCATGAACTTTACATGCCAGCCAGTCAGGTGTTTGAAAAGTTGAAAGCAAAAGGGTTACTAAAACCCTTAGACCTAAGACCAGTCCTAAACCCATTACCAGCTAAATTTAATGGAAAAGTTATTGACTTGTCAAACTTGGGGCATTCGGCCACGCCTCAATCATTTTTCCCAAAAAAAAAAAAAAAATCATCATTTTTCTAAATTTTTTTTAATCAAATCAAGATTTTTCAAAATCAGGCGTCCATTTCTCAAACTAGGGGCATTTGGCCATGCCTCATCCCCGTTTCTAAAAAAAAATCAATCATCTCTTTTTCTAAAAGAAACCATTTTTTTTCTATGTAAAAAAAAAAAAAAAAAATCATCATGCATAAATTTTCAAACTGGGGGCATTCGGCCATGCCTCATTTAGGTGAGAATACTCATGTCAAGATTGGTCTGATAAATTCAAATTGTTGTGCTACAATGCTATTGGAAAAGCTAGTTTTGCATCTCATACAAAACCTACAGCAGGAGCAACATAAGGATCTACTTCATCCATGAGAGATAACATATAACCTTGAACTCTAGAACAAAGAAAAGAAAGCGTACCTTGATGAAGTGAGATTCAAAAACAAAACTTGAGAATACCTTCAATCTTCATCCCAATTCCACATGGTGTCCAAGATGAGTGGTCTTTCAATTAGTACTTTCATATGTTAATTTTCCTTTGGAAAAATGTATTCCAAAGACTTTATAGAAAAAAACTTATTTTTCTTCTTTTAATCATACGTATGTTTTTAACTGCCTTTAGCAGTTATTTTATTTAATAACTCTTATTAAATAAAAACTGAATATCTAATTGGGTTAGCCTTTTGGGCTAGCCCAATTAGGCTTAAGTATGTGGTTTGGGATAGGACCAAAGGGACTAATAAGGCTCTAGCTCCAATAGACCTCAAACTTATCTATAAACTCTTGACAAGCCTAAAGTTACCATTAATTATAAAACAAGTACCACTATGGAAATATAATAGCACTCAAGGCCTTGTTAATAAATTATTTCCCAAGACTCTAATATGATATCATTTGACCCCTCCATGAAATATCCATAGTGAACAAAGTCATAAGTCATAATAAATTGTCACTTTGTAAAAAACTATTTTATTCCTTGAGTACCTAGTTTAATATTTTAGTTATTCATATTTATGAAATCTAATTTCATAAAATATGCACTTTAGTAAGTTTTTACTAAAATGGCTGGCCCTAAACAACCAGTTCCCATTAAACTTATCTCAAGGGGATATTTCGTGTCTCTATAGAATGAGATTATGGATTCCATCTTGAGAATATGTGTTCCCTCAACACTATGTATGGTTACCTAACATACTTAGGTTTTGACTGTTAAACTAGATCTCACTCTTGATATATCAAAATAACCTACATTTTATGATCAGGTTCACTATTCTCTCTGGATTGAGAGTCTATGAAATTAGAAGTCGTGAGATTAATTATTTAGGTGACAGTTGTTAATTGAATAATTAATCTCACAACGGTCTTGTTCAATATGTCTTACACACTTAAGACATATCAACACATTAACTAGAAGTCTCCACTTCTATGATCAAGACAAACCATCTTAGTTAATGCATTATAGTCTTTGTAGATGAAACGCACAATTTCATCACCTACTACGAACTATATTTTGAGTTTACAAAGAACTTGTGATTTATATCTTTGGTAACTAAATCACATAAATCACATACAATGCATCTCAAGGATTATGATAATGTCCCATTAGTTCATTTATAAATAGTCTCATATAATTAAACAATTTAATTATTTATAACATGCTAATAAATTGGATTTTAGGGCACAAACCCTAATAAAAGCTTCATCAGGTGAACTCTAAACTTGTCTCATCTAAATCCTTACAAGGCCAAAGTTGTCAAAGATCAAAGAGCTAGTGTAGAGAATTTGTACAAATTATCTGACTAAGGGATATTGTGTTTTTGTAGGTAAATAAGAGTATAATCATGCATCATTTAGACTTTGAGTCTATCGGCGGGAAGATCTTCTAGGCCCACATCTAGAAGAACCCCCTTCTGCATCCCCTTGTCGCTCTTGGACAGTATAAGGTTGAGGTTCTTGTTACCTTTCCTAAAATTTGAGATTCTTAATTCTTTCTTCCAAAGCCCGTGTGTTGGCATCAGCATTCGATTGTTTTGAAAAGTCATTAAAGACAAGTGTTAAATCCATTGCTAGGAATCTCAAGCAAAAGTCCGTAGGGGAGGATCATCTCTTACCCAGTTCACTTCATGGAGCACATATTGAGAGTATTGGGTACGTGTAAACCGCTGCAAGCCTCCAATCAGCATCATGCTTTCCTCCACAATGTCAACACCAATCTGGAACATAAGACCTAAAATAAAAAACAGTCAAGTAGACAAAGAGCATGAGATGAAAGACCAAGGGTTTAGAAATATACCGGGCTATTCCAAGGAACATTCGAAGTATATTCTGGCCGGTCTAAACTCATGAAGCTGTAAGACCCATCAAGATTCATTATCTCATATTGCCATTCTAGAAAATTGGGATATGAATGCTTGAAAATGTGTTGAAAACACAAGAGCTGTTTAGACCCCCAAATTAAAGCTACGGCTCGATTGATTTCACACTAACTTAATACTAAGCGTGGAATAGTGTAAATGTGAGCAGATAAACAAACAAGCTACTCTAATCCATAAACAAAGCAACATAGCAGTAAAATGGAATTTAAAAGAGTAGGGAAGAAAGATGCAAACACAAGATAACACGTCGATGTGTTATCAAAGAGGAAACCGAAGAACTTGGCGAAAACCTCTCTACCGCCCTCCAAGAGGAAATCGATCCACTACACAATTAGTTGGGATACATGGGTTAGCAAGAGACCCTCTAAGCCTAATCTACCTGATGTACCTAAGCCCTCCAAGCTCCTACTCCAACAAGGCTTCTCGGAACCGTGTCTTGTCTAGTTCTCCGGATCCCGCAACAAGCTCCATGTTGCATCTGCCATTCTTGGCTTCTTCCAATACTTCCCAGTAGCACCAAAACTTCACTTGACACTTTGAAAGGGACAGTAAGTGTTTGGGCTATCAACCTCTCAATGGTATGGAAATGGAGAGGTAGGAGTTGAGGAAATTCCATAAGCAAATGTGTAGAGAATTGTGGGTATAACAATCTCTAACTCTCAAGGTGTTTGGCTAGGGTTTTCTCTTAGAAGCACTCTTTAACATTTGTGGGTAATGTGGGTATATATAGTGTGGGCACATAAAGTGTGGATCAAAATGGACAGTATGGTAGAACAGAA
Organism: Quercus gilva; assembly: GCA_023621385.1. NCBI lineage: Eukaryota > Viridiplantae > Streptophyta > Magnoliopsida > Fagales > Fagaceae > Quercus > Quercus gilva. The sequence goes on along the minus strand of CM042478.1, from coordinate 28,910,233 downwards.
TGTCTCGCGGGTGTCTTGCGGGAAGGCCTTACCTGTGAGATACTCGCGAAACATAGCTATCTCCATCTTGGCTTGACTCTTCGCATTCCAGCATAAGCAAGGCACATGAGTCATTTCGCGGGATGCTTAGTCGCGAGCTACCTGCGAAAACTCTTCATTCTTCAATTGCTTGAGTCTTCACACACTTTCTCTCTAACACACAACCCTTACAATCAAATCCCACAATAAATACAGGGTACAAAAGATTGAATAAAATTACAATCAAATTTGGCACGAAATATAAGCTAACAAAACACATAATTGTAAATAACAACTTTACAAGATATATCTCTGCAAAAGAAGCATGAGGACCACCAACATTGTTAGGAGGACTCCCAGCTCCATAGGATGAAGCCTGAAAATGAAACATTCAGACACTTTCACAAATGAAAAAATGGCAAGGATGATGCAGATTATGATGCAAATTAATTTAGGAGAAGAAACTCACTGATGCATCGGAGGCATCAGCTAAGTGACCCTGCAAATGAGTCTTGACAAACTCGAGATAGTCCCCCGGTATTCCAGAGTTGGTGCGGCCAACCTTTGCACGAGCTGTTTCTTCATTAGTTAAAAGGTTGGCCAACCAAACCAAAGGACAAGGATGGGTAGGGATCACTTTAGGAGAATATACATGATAAACCTGTGGAAGCACCCGATATCCAATATACCAATATCTACCATGGCCACATTCAAATAAGACCTAACGCTCATTCAACTCTAGAGCCCATGCATATTCAAAATAACCCATCCAGCCCAAGGATCCAAATTTATCTAAAAATCACAAAGAGTCCAAAATAAAAAAAGAGAAGACATACCCATAAAAAAATCAAATCAAACTTCCACCAATGAATCAAAAAAATAAAACTCACATCCTCAACGTCTAAGCCATCAATCACCATTTGCCAAGCTAGTGAAGAATGCTTTAGAAATGTTGACAGATGGTTCTTAGGCATCCAATGAAGAAACCTTGGAAATTCATCAACAACAACTTCCAAAAATTATGGCCTAACCCCAAAACACTCATACATCAAAACCTGCAAAACAAAATCATCAACAAATGTTAACAACAACACAAATAACCTTTGCAAAATATACATGACCAAGAACTCAAATCTTACCTGCCAAACAAATGGTGCACCTCCTAGACTTGAAAGACTACGCCTAGACAACTAAGTCATAAAGTGTAGTAGAGTAGTATAAGCCATGCCACCCCAATCATAATCATTGATACGGTTGATGTTCCTCAAGCTCCACAAATAGCGTAGACTCACCGTACTCCCCAAGTCAGGACACAAAAGGGTCCCAATGAAAAGAAGCATAAACATCCGAGTGCCAATTTCCACACTCTTACACTTCTTAATGTTAGAAAATAACCACATCAAAGATACATTCCTACCACTAACTCTAGAAGGATTCACATCTAAGTAAGTCTTAACTTCATTTGGTGAAATGGTACATGACCTTCAATCCTTTCACCACCTAATTTCAAGCCAGTAATGGCTGAAAAATCATAAGGTTTTAGCATCACTTCACCAATACCCGGAAAGTGGAAAGTACAAGTGTTATCCCAGAACCATTCAGACAATGCCACGAGTAGTTAAAGATCTTTATATTCAATGGTGTCATGATCCCAAAGAGCTTGGAAAAAGTTCTTGAAACCGGGGTCATTGATAACATTTCTAATGTCTGGCAACATCATGTCCTAACTTTGTTTCAACAGCTGAAGACTACCCCGACTCTTAAGATTCTACAATAAACAAAAAACACCTCATGTGAAAAATATAATCAATCCCAAAATTTGTTAATTATCATGATATCCATAAAAATGCCGTGTTCCAAGAAATGTCCATTCAAAACTCCTAGCAACCAAATGAAAATGTCCCTCACAAAAAACTTAGCCATGCCAAAATGACATTGTGTCAAAGAAATACTTTCACAAATTAAAATTCAACGATACCCCAGACAACAATTCAAAATTTTCCATATCCATGAATTCATCTAACAATGCCCCAATCAACAGTTCACAAAAAAATCTCCATATCCATAAATTCATTCAGTGATGTGTCAAACATTCTCAACCAAGAACATTTTTCAGTACCCATGAAAAATAATCCCTAAACATCAAAAAAAAAATTTCCATGCCCATCAAAAATGAGTTTACTTAACCTTGCCGACACATCAAATTCCCATAATTTTCATACCCATTGAAAATCAAAAAAATTAAAATTCATCCAAGAATGCCCAAAGCTACATACAATGCAAAGTTCCACAAATCATCAACATAGTCCAAACTTGATAAATCCAAACAACTCAACAATTCAAAAATACCAAAAAAAAAAAAAAAAAAAAAAAAATTCAATTCAACATGCCTACACACAAAATTTTTCATCCAAAACATACCACATTCAAGAATTCTCATAGAGCAAATAGCAACAAAATGACAATGCTCATCATAAATTTCTCAAATACCAAGCCAAAAAAAATTGACAAATTAACCAACAAAAACAAAAGAAAATGAACTCACCTTGAGGTCTATGGTGGATGTGTATGGAGCATGATTAAGTGGGTCCTGAAGAAGTCCCTTCTCATCAATCCCCTCAATTGATGGGTCATACCTCTTCCCGTGAAATGTGAGGAACTTAGGTGGCCTAGGAGGAAGTTCTGTGGAAGATAAAAAAAAGTTGAAGGTTTGAAAATGGGGTTTTCAAAGATGCTCAAAAACTCATAGATCTGAAGAAATTTTCAAGGAGATGAAAAAAATCAAGTTTGGAAGTTTAGAGAACTGATTTTCTAAGCAAGATATGGTGTGGAAGAAGAGAAAATGCAAGGGGAATGAAGCTTGGAATAGTAACAATGGAGGAAGAGGAAGAGAAAAGAGGAAGAAGCAAAAAGATGAAGCAAAAAAAATAAATAAATAAAAAAAATAAAAAATAAAGGAGGGGGCCAAATTTCACCCCCCTTATCTTTCTTCTTTTAGTTGCTGAGTCAATTCAAGTTTGACTGAGTTGACTCAGTCAAACTTGAGTTCACTCACCAAAAATAAAAAAATAAAAAGAGAAAAATAAAAAAAGTGGGGGAAATTTGTTTTCAATTTTTTTTAGAATTCTTCAAAGATTTTCGAGAGAGAGAGAGAGAGAGAGAGAGAGAGAGAGAGAGAGAGAGAGAGAGAGAGAGAGAGAGAAGGGATTTTTTATTTTGCAAAAGGAATGAAAGAAAGAAAAAGTAAAAAAGGAAAAGAAAAAATGGTTTCTAAAATTTTTCAGAAATATTTCTAAAATTTATGGCATCAATTTCATTAAAAAAAAAGGAGAGAAAAAAGAGAGATTTTACAAGAAAAAAAGAAAGAATTTCACAAGGATAAAATTGATTATCTTGGTGAAACAAAAAGAAAGGAAAATTTCACATCCCCAAACAATTGAGTGAATAAAGTCTCAATCATCAAAATTCTAATTTGCTTTTTTTGTTCGTTGCAAGAAAATTCCAAACTGAGCGGATATAGGTCTCGGTCGTCCCAAGATTTCCAAATTGAATGAATATAGTTCTCAGTCGCCTCCAGATTTTCAGACTGAGTGGACATAGTTCTCGGTTGTCCCAAGAATTTCAGATTGAGTGGATATAGTTCTCAGTCACCTCCAGATTTTCAAGTTGAGTGGATATAGTTCTCAGTCGCCGCCAAATTTCCAGATTGAGTGGATATAGTTCTTAGTCGCTGAGCGAATATAGATCTTATTCGCCTTTAGATTTCCAAATTGAGCGGTATAGTTCTTAGTCGCCTCCAGATTTCCAAATTGAGCGGATATAGTTCTCAATTGCCTTTAGATTTTCAGATTGAGAGAAGATATTGTTCTCAATTGCCTCCAAATTTCCAAATTGAGCAGATATAGTTTTCAGTTGCCTTCACATTTCTAGATTGAGCATATATAGTTCTCAATCGTGAGCGGATATAGTTCTTAGTCACCTCCAGATTTCCAGATTAATCGGATATAGCTCTCAATCGCCTCCAAATTTTTAGATTGAGCGGATATTGTTCTTAGTTGCCTCCAAAGTCAAGATTGAGCGAATATAGTTCCCAGTCGGCTCCTAGATTGAGCAAATGTAGTTCTTAGTCACCCCAAAGTCTAGATTGAGAGAATATAGTTCTCATTTGGCTTCCAAATTTATAAATTGAGCGAATATAGTTCTCAGTTAGATTCTAGATTTTCAGATTAAGTGAATACAGTTCTCGGTCACCCCAAAGTTCAGATTGAGTAGATACAGTTCTCAGTCACCTTCAAATTTCCAGATTGAGCGAATACAGTTCTCATTCAAATTCTAGATTTCCAATTGAGCAAATACAGTTCTTAGTCACCTCAAAGTCCAGATTGAGCAAATATAGTTCTTAGTTGGATTCCATATTTTCAGATTGAGCAAATACCGTTCTCAGTCATCCCAAAGTCCAGATTGAGCAAAAATAGTTCTTAGTCGGCTTCCAAATTTCCAGATTGAGTGAATACAGTTCTCAGTCAGATTCTAGATTTTTAAGATTGAGCAAATACAGTTCTCAGTCAACCCAAAGTCCAGATTGAGTGAATATAGTTCTCAATCATGCCAGATTTCAAATTAAGCAGATACGGTTTTCAAATATCGGTATTCAAGCCTCTACCCAGGTTCATTAATCATCAAGCAGACTAGATGTCAACATTTTTTTTTTTGTAAGACAATAAAACACTAGTTCTAGGTTCTAGGGCTAGGAAATATTTGAAAAATCAACCTCGATTAAATCATGGTTAAAACCAGTGTCTTTGTTTTACATTAACATCACATTTGCTTTTCAAGCTTTGTCAATGAAGGGTATTCTGTAGACACTCAATTTTATACCCATAATTTAATCTTGGAAGATGACTGAAATGATCATTCTGAATACCCAAAAATCATATTTGCATTTCATGCATTAAATCATTCATCACATATCATAAAAATGACCTTGAGGACCGCAACGATATGCCCGGTTCCTAAATCAAACAGTCGGATTGAAAGATATCATGACATCAAGTTTTCATGGTCTGCATGCATTTTGTGTGGGTGAAGCCTATCACGTGTGATTAATTGAAATTAATTTTGATTGATCAATAATTAAAAATAATTAAATAATATATGTGATTGGTTGCAGAATTTGATCAACAATAAGCTTGGTTGCTTAGGAATAAAATGGATAATCAGATAATAAAGGAATTGTTGATAATTAAGCTTTTTCATAATAGTTATCTTTCATGATAGACTAAGAATGTATTGACCCCTTGTGATGAATTAATTAATTCAATTAGCATGCAATACACGTGGTAGCACAAACAAATCACCAATTAACTAAATGCAATGGAAATTAAATTGACACGGTGATTTGTTTACGGATGGGGAAAACCTACACGGCAAAAACCCCACCAGGTGATTTTAAGGTCACCACTTTCGAAAATTCACTATTATCACAACAAGCGGTTACAAGTAAAGGAATCCCAGTACCTTATACAAATCTATGGTTGAACCCTTACCCCAATACCCAATTGGACTTGTTTTGTAGTGACAATCTCTCCTTTTCAATGCACGGCTCCCAGTACATAACTAACCAATTCGATGTGCGGATCCTAGTATGCAGCTTACTCACCAACTTGAGAACGATGTTGGCTGCAAAGTTCTTCAATTCATCACATAATGAAGATCACGAAGCTCCTTGGTCACAAAACCCTACGTTGTACAAACACAGAAGCTTATTCAAGAGAAAGATGAACTAGGGCAAATTCTGTCTCCGGTCACAATTTGCATGAACACAACTTTGCTTCACACTCACGCAACCTTTGACGGCCCTTAAAATAATCCTTATATATGTTTAGGGTTGTGAGAAAAGAAAGCCCAAACATATACACACAGATTGGATGAAAATCAGAGCTGAAAATCTATTTTTCATAAACCTTGATAGATAGCTTATTTGTCGAGATAGTTGTTGAGCACCGGGCTTCAGCAGCTTTTTAACCTCGATAGATACAAGCTGTCGAGATAGTTGTCGAGCTTTAAAATCCAACACTTCTTCACTTATTTCTTGGATAGACTTGCATGGCTTTAACACTTGATCTTGAAACCTTGTTTCTTGAAGCATTAAACACATTCTAGATCTACCCAATTACAAGTAAAGTTCGTTTTGTCAAAGGATTAGCCAATTCTAATTTGACATATGTTCCTAACATAAAATCACATATGTCCTAACAATCTCCCCCTTGGCCAATTTGTGACAAAACCAAAACAAACAAATGAACATATGAGAGAAGTCATAAATCACCAAACTCATACTCACTTATTGAAAACAATAAAATCTATCCTAACACAAACTCTTGAAAAACTTTGCAAGAAGAGAGTTTCTGGGAAGAAGACTTTGACAACCTGTATTTCTAAATCACTTTAAACAAAACTCATCACGGCATCTTAGTGTGAAACAGAAATAATAAATTGCATTCAGTATATAAGAATCATGTGCATAAAGAGAGAAAATAAACAACACATGTAAAGATAGATGAAAGAAAGTAATAACAACCTTAATATATATATCAACATAAGTACAAGGTTTGCTATCACTAAGTGATCACAAGACCAACGTACAAAAATAATATATCTAAGATAGAAAGAAAAGAAAAGATACAAAAAGTTCTTACTACATCCCTCATAAACACTCCCCTTATCACAAAAATCTCCTATGCTAATCCTGTCCTTATGTATGACTACTCTCATATCAAAACTATTCCCCTTGGCGAGCTAGTATGACTACTACTTAGACATCTCATTATCACTTGGCGAGCTAGTACCATCGTCCTCATCAGCATCACCATTACCAGAGCCATCGTCACTTTTATCCTTGGAAGCCAGTGGAGATGGAGAAGAAGCAACAGTGAAACCACCCATGATAGCCTGTCGTCGTGCGATACGACCAACACGGATGTTCACCTGACACAACTCATCACTGAGTGTGTCAAGGCGACCATCCATGCGCACAAGCTATGCCATGATAGCCTCAAGTGTTGCTCCACCCGCAGAAGACAAAGGAGCGGAGGTGGATGGAGCGGTAGAAGCTAGAGGAATTGCCATCTCTGTCCGGGGCCGCCTTGGTCTAAGCTGTGCCTCGCTCTGTTGAATGGTAGCTACATCTATGGCACTAATAACCAAGAAGTGAGGAGACTCGGTAAAGGAGATAGAAAAATGGCGAAGGATCCGTGTGATAGTCGAAGGAAAAATGAGCTTATCACGGGTCGCCGTATCCCTATAGACATCTATAAGGGATAGAATGAAGTGAAAAAGGAAGTCGATAGAGATATCCTCTAAGAGGGATAACAAAAATTGAGCATGAGGCTCTATAATAGAGTTATAGTTAGACAAAGGATGAAGAATGAATGTCATCACCATGTTCAGGAACCTCGAAACTTTTGCAAAGCCTAAGTAGGGGGTGTTGACAGTCACCCCAAAAAGAAGGTGTCTTATAGAAGAGAGACGAGAGTTCGTAAAGGACACAGTCCTCAGTTGATCACAGCCAGGGTAGTTAGGATGTGCTACCCTAGGAACATGTAGTACCTCGGATACAATATCCGGAGTAACTACCATGTGCGTACCTCGAACGTGAGAGAAGAAATGAGGTACAGAAGTATCGAATTCGTGCATATTGGAGTAAAAATCCTGTATGATCATGGAGGGACAAGTGACCGGGATGTCACATAGTGACCCCCCAACCCCTACTATAAATGATAGTGGGTAGGTCAGTATCGGAGAAATATGATAAGATGACTTGGCATTCCTAATGAATGCCTCGTTGAGAAAAGTTCTCCGAAAAGTCCTTTCGGGCTTTATCATCATGGAACCGTAAATGACAAGGTGTAGGGTCAGAAGAAGAAGTGGATGCCCTAGAACGAAGAGGGTTTTGGAATGGAGTAGATTTGCGTTGGGGTGCCATAGAACAGACTAACGCAAGAAAGAGAGAGAAGGAGAGAGAGAGAGAGATAATCAAAATAGCACCAACAAGACAATATATTAGAATATAAAAACTTGAAGGTACGTATGCATGAAAGTGCATGAACATGTGACATGCAAACTTAAATACATCATGGGCTCAACCCAATCCAAACCTACCAGCACACAATGCATGAAACATTATTATAATGCAAATGTGATGCAATGCATGAATCATTTAGGATCATTTATACAAAACCCATCCCAAAAATTTCACAAAAACTTCATCAATTTTGAAAAACCCCAAATATTTTTCAAAAACCCAAAACCTAGATCTAAATGCATGAAATGCATGAAGAATGAGAGATAAAGAGATCGTACCAAGTGATTTGAAACAAGAAAAGGCTGAAAATCATGTAGGTTGAAGGTTTTGAGAGAGAAGAGAGTGTTTGGGAGGTGAAAAGACTAAAAACAATCGAGAGAGATCGAGGAGAAATGAAGAAAAATCGCGCAGATCCTTTATATAGAAAAGTCATAAATCTCGACAGATCGAGAGGTGTCGAGATTTAAAACGCATGAAAAAGCTGTTGAAGAGCTGTCTAGGATTTGTCGAGAGGTGTCCACAGCTAGAGGATCTCGATGAATCGAGAAGCTATCAAGAAGCTGTCGAGCATCCAGAATGTTTCTCGATGGATCAAGCAGCTATCAAGGAGCTATCTAGAATGCGATAAAAAACAACTGAAGGGGCTCAATAGATAGCCTAGCTGTCGAGAGGTGTCCAGCAGCTATCGAGATTGCTTAAAAATAGTTTTTTTTAAGAAGAGAAAAACACAGATGTGAATGCAATCAAGCATGCTATACAACCAAAGATCCAAACAACATTTTAGGCTCTCAAAATCATCTTTCAACAAGAAAAATGTTATGCTCATAGATTCAAAACACACACACATACACACACACACACAGCAAGTCTAACCAATTTTATATCTCAAAAACAAGTTAAGACAATTTAGGAAGCATACATTAATACATGTGTTCTTTATGATGGCCAAATCACATTGTACCTGCACATGTATCAAAGGTAGCAAAGAATATTTTGTGTCGTGTGTGAAAAACATCGCAAGATTGCTTAAGTGTCTACATTTTATGACGATTTGAGATATGAGAAAATTACTTTAACTCACACATAATCATAACTGTATGGGGACTATCACCTTCGAGGTACATCCTATAACTCCCACATCTCCTAGAATACATGCTTGCAATCATATATAAAGCATTTTGATTCTTTTTGCTTTTTAATTTTCTTTGCATATTTTTCTTTTAAGTAAACCATGCATGGGCATATAAGAGATAGAAAAGGAATAACTAATGATGTTAAGCATTTGACATTCCACTTTTGCTATGCCAAAGCATACAAATGTCATTTCATGATTGGCAGGCAACAGTGCTGAGATGGTTATTTATGCCTTTCTCTTAGGATTTTCTAATCATTCCCGTCAAAAAGAGCGATACGAGTGTTAAGTATAAGAGATTACTTAACCTTACTCATCACAAACACGAGCCATAAAACTCACTTGTTTAGTTGTGCATAGAGAAGCTCATCTAAGCTACAAATGATACAAAGTTTAGAAAACTTTGTTTCAATGGCCACTCAAGGTACACAAGGACCAATGTACACAAACACACATTGTTTTTGTATTTTTTTTATTTTTCATTTTTTTTTATGAAAAACAAAATAAAGCAAAACTGAAAAAATAAACAAACAAAACATGTTATACAAAGCAATGCATAAAACTAATTGACTCAAAACACAAAAGCAAAACACATAAGTAATGCACAAAAAAAGAAAAAAAACACAAGAAGGGGAGAGAAAAAAAGTGACATAATCACTTGGAGCCTTTTTCTTTCCACACCTTGGAAGAACCTTTACATTTAGCAAACACTTTATCTAGCGGTGAGGGGGAAGAATTGAAACCGTTCAAGTTCGAAAGGAACATGATGGCGTGAGGGCTTTAAGAAGATCTCCAAAAAGAGCAAAGGAGGATGGAAACTGATTCTGGTTTCTCGATGAGATCATGCTGTTGATTTGTTTAGTGGCTAACCACTTATAGCAATTAGGTCGAGTATGTCCAACTGCCCAATAGTGATGACATAAATGCTGCTTTTTCCGTTTGGGCTTTTGAGTATTTCCCTTCTTAGCCCTAGGGTTCTTAATCTCTTTCTTACAAGCTTAGGGGGTGCTCCTAAGATAGATTTACCCTTGTCTATGTTCTCACTAGCTAATTCATTTTTAACATCATTGTTCTCAGTTTCAACATTATTAGCAGGATGAACAAAAACAGTAGTATTAAAAGTAACAATACTAGGAGAAGAGAAATCATACCCTAAACTGGTTCGATCGGAAGCAGATTTTTGAAGACTGAGCATCTCATCGAGCTTTGCACTTGAAGTCCTTTTCAACTGAGCTTTGACTTGGAACAGTTCTGTCTCAAGCTTCTTGGTCTTCTCAGCCAAGAAATTATTCTCAAATCTTAGTGCTTCAATGGTCTAATTAGCTTCATCAAACTTTGTGGAAATTTCTTCTCGTTCAAGTTCCACTTCACTAAGCTTTTTGGTGGCCAACCTATACAACTTCTCATACTTTTCTGAGACCTTATATAATTTTTCATAGGCTGTGTTCATAGGATGTCATCTTGTTCATCTATCTTTTCAAACTTGGACTCCACCAATTCCTCTTCTTCATCCATATCTTCAACAATCCCTTCTGTAGGATTTACAATGGCAGTGAAGGCATTTAGGATTCCATCATCCTCATTGTCGGAGTCATCTTCAGGCTTGGTGTCGCTTAAGGTAGCAGCAAGTGCCTTACTTTTCCCAATAGTCTTGAGATATGTAGGGCATTCTTGTTTCATGTGTTCGAAGCCTTGGCATCCAAAGCATTTTTGGTCCTGAGGGAACAATGTATTAACCGCCATCCCTAGCATCCTTTTTTCCTTTGTCCTAGTTCTTGAACTGAAAGGAGCTGGACTGCTTATGGTCTTTCTGAAATCCTTTAGCATTGGCATTCTTCATAAACTTTTTGAATTGCCGGGTGATATAGGATTTAATCTTAGAATCTTCATCGTCTGAAGACTCATCAGTATCACTGCTCTTGGCTTTCAATGCCATGCTCTTGCTCTTGCTTGATTTCCCTATCCTTGTCAAACCCAACTCATAGGTTTGGAAATTGCCAACCAGCTCTGTCAAAGGAATTTTGTCAATATCCTTTGATTCCTCAATTATGGTGATCTTGGCATGAAATCTCTCCGATTGAGATCTAAGCACCTTTCTAATAATCTTGGGTTCGGGAATAGTTTCCCCAAGATTAAAAGCTATGTTCACTATGTCCTTGAGCTTGGCATAGAACTCATCAAATGACTCATCCTCCTCCATCTTAATCTTTTCAAAGCTCATAGTAAGCGTCTGAAGCTTTGAATCCTTGACAACCTTAGTTCCTTCATAGGTTGTTTGGAGAATGGTCCATGCTTCCTTAGCGGTTTCAGTAGAGGAAATCTTCTTAAATTCCTCATTTGTGACTGCACTGAATAACGCATTCAATGCCCTACTGTTGAAGTTTTCCGCCTTGATTTTAGCATCATCCCAGTCAGCCGGCGCTTCTATAGGCTTGGTCCAGCCCATCTCCACAACTTGCCACACCTTTTCATCTAATGACTGCAAGAAAACTCTCATGCGTACTTTCCAGTATGCATAGTTAGTGCCATCAAATAAAGGAGGTATAATAAGAGATTGTCCTCTATCCATTAAAAACAAGGGTTAATGGATCACACAGCAAAGATTAATGACTAATTAGAGTGTGCCCACTATGATACCACTTGATTGGCCAAGAATATATTGACCATTTGTGATGAATTAATAAATTAATTAGCCAAGTTAATTAATTAATTCAATTAGCGTGCAATACACGTGGTAGCACAAACAAATCACCAATTAACTAAATGCAGCGGAAATTAAATTGACATGGTGATTTGTTTACGAATGGGGAAAACCTATACCGTAAAAACTCTACCAAGTGATTTTAAGGTCACCACTCCCAAGAATTCATTATTATCACTACAAGCAGTCACAAATAAAGGAATCCCAGTACCTTATACCAACCTACAGTTGAACCCTTACCCTAATACCTAATTGGACTTGTTCTGTAGTGACAGTCTCTCCTTTTCAATGCACGGCTCCTAGTACGTGACTAACCAATTTAATGTGCAGATCCCAATACGCGGCTTACTCACCAACTTAAGAAAGATGTCGGCTGCAAAGTTCTTCAGTTCAACACATGTTGAAGATCATGAAGCTCCTTGATCGTAAAACTCTACGGTGTATAAACACAGAAGCTTCGTCAAGAGAAAGATGAACTAGGGCAAATTCTGTCTCCAGTCACAATTTGCATTGTAAAGTTGTAATTTACAACTATGTGTTTTGTTGGATTTTATTCCGTGCCAAATTTAATTGTAATTATATTCAATCTTTTATACCTTGCATTATTTGTGGGATTTCATTGTAAGGGTTGTGTGAGAGAGAGAGAGAGAGAGAGTGAAGACTCAAGGCGTGAAGACTAAACCTGTTTTCGCGGTAGCTTGCGACTAAGTATCCCGCGAAGTGAAGCATGTGACCTGCACATGACTAGAATGCTAAGAGTCAGGATAGGATGGAGATAGATGGTTTTCGTGAGTATCTCGCAGGTAAGGCTTTCCTGTGAGACACCCGCGAAACATTCTGTTTTGCCAGATTGTCCTATATGATACACACTATCTGTACCCACACTATATATACCCACATTACCCATATATGTTGAGGAGTGCTTCTAAGAGAAAACCTTAGTCACAAACCTTGAGAGTTAGAGAGTGTTATACCCACATTTCTCTACACAATTGCTTGTGGATTTTCCTCAACTCCTACCTATCTATTTCCATACCATTGAGAGGTTCATAGCCCAAACACTTACCACACCCTTTCAGAGTGTTCAGTGAGGTTTTCGTGCTGCTGGGAAGCATTGGAAGAAGCCAGGTTTTGGCGGATGCAATTGGACGTATTTCGGGATCCGAAGAGCTAGACAAGACATGGTTTTAAGAAGCATTGTTGGAGTAGGAGCTTAGAGGGCTTAGGTACATCGGGTAGATTAGGCTTGGAGGGTTTCTTGCTAACCCATGTATCCTAATTGATTGTCTAGTGGATTGATTACCACTTGGAGGGCGGCGGAGAGGTTTTTCGCTGAGTTCTTTGGTTTCCTCTTCGATAACACATCGGTGTGTTATCTTGTGTTTGCATTCTTCTTCCCTACTCTTTTACCTTTCATTTTATTGCTGTGTTATAATGATTATGGTTAAAGTAGCTTGTTTGTTTATCTGCTCGCATTTACTCTATTCCACACTTAGTATTAAGTTAGAGTAAAATCAATCGAGCCGTAACTTTAATTTGGGGGTTTAAACAGCTCTTGTGTTTTCAACACATTTTCGAGCTTTCATGCATCAACACAACATTGCTTCACACTCGTGCGACCATTGACAGCCCTTAAAATAATCCTTATATATGTTTAGGGTTGTGATAAAAGAAAGCCCAAACATATACACATGGATTAGATGAAAATCAGAGCTGAAAATATGTTTTTCATAAACCTCAATAGATAACTTATCTGTCGAGATAACTATTGAGCATCAGGCTTCAGCAACTTCTAAATCTCGATAGATACTAGCTGTCGAGATAGTTGTCTAGATTTAAAATCCAGCACTTCTTCATTTGTTTCTTGGATAGATTTGCATGACTTTAACACTTGATCTTGAAACCTTGTTTCTTGAAGCATTAAACACATCCTAGATCTACTCAATTACAAGTAAAGTTCATTTTGTCCAAGGATTAGCCAATTCTAATTTGATATATGTTCCTAACATAAAATCACATATGTCCTAACATTAAAATGGATTTTATTTGGAATACAAGCTTAAAAAAAGTCCAAGTACAATTCCCAGCTCAGAAAATGCCTAAAAAAGAGTCGAAATTGAACCAAAAGAGAAAAATGGACCGAGCACTCAAGAGTGCCAATCAGCACTTCCACAGTGCTAATTCACACGGGTTCCCAATCCAGCCCAGAAATTTTTAGATCAAGTTAAAACACGCCAGATTCAATTTTTTAGGGATAAAACTCGACCTAACTGATATTTGCTATTTTTCTATTCAACCTTAGCTTATTTTTTAAGCACAATACCTCCATAAACACAAAATTAAATTCAGTATTCAGCACCCCCTTGCCCTTAATGTTAAAGAAATTCTATAAGTTCAACTTTTAGACTTTCTTTTTTGTTAAGTATAATTTCTTTAGGACTTAGAGAGACTTACCCTCTCTCTAACTCGAAAGTAATTTTCCCATTCCCTTGTAGAATTCATTGATGCATTAATGCAAGTAAGCTTCTACTTTTTTATTTATGTATTTGTGCATCCAATTCAATTCTCCATGCCTCTCTAACATGATCTTTCTTCTGTTTTTGGGTTCTTTCTTTATTTCAAGTAAACATATCATGATTGTTTGTTTATGTTCATGTGTTTGATCATGTAGATGTATAATATATATGAAAAAATCTTAGATCTATTGCTCTATGTAAATTAAAACCAGATCTAAAAATTACATTAAAAAAATCTCATTCTTTTTCTAAACTAAAAATCAGATTTTAAATTTATTTTCAGAATTTCATTCTTTTTCAAAACTAAAAATCTTGTCTGAAATTTATTTTCAAAATCTCATTCTTTTTCTAAACTAAAAATCAAATCTGAAATTTGCTTTCAAAATCCCATTCTTTTTTCTAAATCAAAAATCATATTTGAAAATTATTTTCAAAGCCTCTTTTGTTTTCTAAATAAAAAATCAGATTTGAATTTCCTCTTTGAAGTTCATTATGTTCTTTAATTGAAAAATCAGATTTGGAAATTTTATTAAAAATCTCTTTTGTTTTCTAAATTAAAAAACCAGATTTAAAAATTCTTCTTTAAAAGATCATCTCTTTTGTATTTTAAAAAATCATATTAGAGAACTCTTTTTAAAATCCATTCTTTTTTATTTTAAAAATCAGATCTGAATTTTTTTTCATCAAAAATTCATTTTTTCTGTTAATTTAAAAATTAGTTTTGAAACTTCTCTTTAAAAATCCATTTCCTATAAGTAAAATTTAGATTTAAGTAAAATTCAAATTTGATTTCTTCTTACATAAATACTGCAGATCTAAGATTTTTGCATATTAATCAACCATAGATCTAGGAATATTAATACAACAAGTTGCATATCATTCTTTCTAAGGGTATCTAAATGGTCATTTAAAGTCTAGAAGATAGGACTCCATCTGGGTAGGATAGGTGGCTAACACCTTCCCATTCTGTAACCTAGCCCCCGAACTTTAGGTTTTTGGTTCGTAGAATAGTGTCTTATTTTCTTTTGACAGATTGTAACTAGAAAATAAAGCCTTGTAACCCTTTTTCACTAGATTATAACTAAGAAACAAAACTATGTATAGTTCTTTCTATCAAGTTGTATTCATTTAAATTAATGAGAATGTGTATTATTCAAGACATCTTGTAATCTTTTATATAGTTTTCTTATTTTTCTTATAAAATAAGTGGCGACTCCATATAATCCCAAAAAGAGAGGTGCCAATGCCTAACTCTTTTTGAGGGCCGAGTTCTCAGTTTCTCACAATCATGCCTATGGGTCTTCCCTCTTTTAGATTAATGATCACCGAAAGCATCCTTTGATCAATGCGAGGTGTCTCATGACCAAGAAATACCTCGCAAGAAGGCATAGACAGAAGGTACTAAGATAGTGGGAGCATCACACCCTAGCCATGGGAACATTCTGTTGAGAGAAGTACATAAAAACCTTGTGGATGTTCAGCTTGTTAAGCATGCACAACTTTTGAGTCGTGCCAAGAGAAATCCCTAAAAGTTGCAGGGCCATGATAGTAAAATCCTCATCAGTATTAGAGAGAATAAGCGAGTTAAAATTAGGTTCACCCATGATTGCACTAAATTCTTCAAGAGTAGGGCATAACTCCACACCATTGAATTAGAAGAGATGTCGAGTAGGGATCCAAAATTCAGTAGCAGAATGAAGGAGAGGTTCATCTACTTTGATTTGATGGTAGATACAAGAGAGATCGAGAGGGGTGAGAGCATTCTTGAAACTAGGACCAAGCTTCTTAATCCATGTTGAAATTGCTAAAGGAGTGAATTCTACCATTGGGAAGCCTTAGGAGGTGTTTTTTGAACTTAGAACACATTCTGTGAGGGTTTGGAGGCTATTAACAGTTATTTTATACTTAAAAGATGCGGCTAGGGTTTTTTGGCATGCAGCATGCATGCGCATGGTCAAGGCCACGTATGCA
Organism: Quercus gilva; assembly: GCA_023621385.1. Classification (NCBI taxonomy): domain Eukaryota; kingdom Viridiplantae; phylum Streptophyta; class Magnoliopsida; order Fagales; family Fagaceae; genus Quercus; species Quercus gilva. The sequence continues at coordinate 28,893,812 of CM042478.1, read as the reverse complement.
TGGTTAACACTTGCATATGCAGGTGTAGACACCGCATTTTGTACCCTTTACGACTCAGGCGTCCGTTCCCTAATGATGCTGAAATTCTAAGACCAAACATTGGTTTAGGGCCCAATCAGATGTTAAATTGACTCGAGAAATGTTAAAATGAAAAATATAACTTTTAATGAGCAAATAAATCTATTTTTGGAAAAGTAGAGCTAAGAAAATCCTCAGCCGGCGCGCGTAGGAATTAACCTGCGCGTATGACCATAATGCATGCGCACATATGCCCGAGCCTAAGCATGCATGTTGGGTTCCAGAAACTATGAAAGATAAGTTTTCTGCATTAAAGATTAATGTTTGGAACGAATTCCACATTGTCTGGGAGTCGTTCCAAACCCCCATTTTCACAATATAAATAGTCATACATGGTACATTTTTAAAACATGCATAACTCCTAAGGGAAAACACTAAGATTCACTAGAAATAGTGAATCAAAGAGGGAGTTTTTCACAAAACATCATCAAGTCAATTTTCTTTTGATTAGGGCCTTTTCTAGCCTCGATCTTCAGCTTTAAGATTACTAATCACTATTTTATTGATTGTGAATAGATTTGACTAAGGAGAATGGTAAAAAATCAAGCTTGAAGAGCTTCTGTTTTGAGGTATTATTTCTAAGCTTTTTCTTTCATTTTCTTTATTTTAATCCTATTTTTTTTATTATTTATTTGTTTGTTTTGTGTTTATATATGTTTTCTTAACTTATTTTTATTTAGTCTTTATGTTTCAAAGCATGTTCGGTTGTTAGATTTATTATTTTTTTGTTTTCTGTGCTTGCAGCGTTTCTAGGCTAGCGTTTCTGAGCAAGGTCAAAGTATGTGCATGCATGTAGCTGGCCCGTGCATGCAGGCCTCTGCATGCTTGTGCATACCGTTGCCTAGAAACCCTAATTTAGATTTTTGCTTTGTTTTCTTTGCATATATCACATGTTATGCCTCTGTTTGTCCCCTATTTTATATGTTTTAGTCCTTGTTCTATGTTTGTTGTTGTTTGTCTTTCACATGATTAAATTAGGGTTTATCTTTGGTTACTTTGTTTTGATGCCATGAACACGTATTCACATGTTCATGCATTTATGCCATTGGTGCTAAGATGTAGCAATGTAAGTAAGGTAAGTCATGCATTCACATGAACATGCATGATGTATAAGATGAACATGTTTGTTTGGATGAGTTTTCCTTAATGTATAGATGCAATCATATGTTTACTTGGATCTTTCTATGCTTGTGTTTTTACCTTGATTAAATGTTCACATGCTTTTGCCTTGGATGTGATATGATGACATGATCCTAGATGAATGCTAGGTTGATATGAGATGCCATGATAGATGTACGCTAGGCTTGGGTTGTGAGATGCCATGATAGATGAATGATTAGGTTTTTGGGATGATTGATGCCATGTTGTATGATTAGATGTATGCTAGTGTGTGTGAGTATAGATGCAAGTGATTAACTTAGTCAATTTATGCAAATTTAGGTTATCACAATCACACAATCATATCAAGAATATATAAAGCAGCGGAAAATAAATAACACAAGACATGATGACCCAGGAAACCACACGGTAAAAACCTGGGGAGGATTTGACCTAACTATCCTCAAGGTAAACTTGAATCCACTATGCGAAAGAATCGAAGTTCATACAAAAGGACTTACAAGCTCCCCGCTTGACTTCCTAATGCTACCCACCAGTAGAACTTACTGACACGACCATGTGCAAGCTCCGAATCCACGGACTCCTTCTTTCTTGGATTCTCCAATCAGCTACAAGCTCCCCGCTTGTTTTTCTTTAAGCTCCAATGGTAGCAACCGAGTTGATCATCAAGATGTTGAAGTAATCTCTACCTTGAAAACCCTAAGTTTTGTGTAAAGGAAAGCTCCTCTAGATCTCACAAGAGATTTACACAAAACAGAAAATATGAGCAACAATACAACTGAAGCAACTCACCAAAACGTGGCTAGGGTTTTGCCTTATATACCTAGGGCAAAAACATAAAACCTTAAACGTTTAATGAGGTAGGGCTGAGTTGAAAATTCTGCAGAAAAAAATGATCTGGCCGACTTTCGATCGATCGAGTTTGTCCTTCGATCGATTGAGCCAGGTCGAAAGTCACAAAGACTTCTACAGCCACTCGATTCCAACTTTACAATAATTAATCAACTTTGAGCAAGCTTAAACAAGACTAAACATATTGTTTTGATCATGGTTTGCCAACATTACACATTAGAATTCTAAATACATAAAATCCTAAATCTTTAGAACCTAACAAATATGTTTTTAATAAGGTTAAGACATAACACACAATGAGAGGAAGCCAACCTTAGGGTTGGGCGATTTTGGGTGCCTAACACCTTCCCAAAATTGTACCAAAACTCTGAACCCATACTCTGGTAGTAAGATCAAAAGGTCATTCCTCAAGAGGACGCTATATACATAGTTCCTAGGCCATTGCAAAAACTAGGTGGCGACTCCTTGTTGTGTCCACAGCAAGCCCGTGTATGTGCGCGGATTATAGACACTCAATTTTGCACCCATAATTTAATCTTGGAAGACAACTAAAATGATCATTCTGAATTCCCAAAAATCATAATTGCATTTCATGCATTAAATCATTCATCACGTCTTAAAAATGATCTTGAGAATCTAACGATCGCGTTGATATGCTCGATTCCCAAATCGCACTGTCGAATTGAAAGACATCACAAGATCAAGTTTTCACGGTTTGCATGCATTTTATGTGGGCGAAGCTGATCATGTGTGATTAATTGAAATTAATTTTGATTGGTCAACAATTAAAATTAATTAAGTAATTTATGTGATTGGCTGTTGGATTTGATAAAAAATAACCTTGGTTGCATAGGAATAAAATGGATAATTAGATAATAAGGGAATTGTTGATAATTAAGCTTTTAAAAAAATAATTATCTTTCAGATGATTTTTTTTAAGGACCTAATTATCAAATTGAGATGGATCTATTTTGGAATACAAGTTTAAAAGATGCCTAAGTGCAATTTCCGACTCAAAAAATCCCTAAAAAAGAGTCCAAATTGAACCAAAAGGGAAAACTGGGCCGAGCACCCAAGAGTGCCAATCGGCACTCTAGGAGTGTGAGTGCTGATTGGCACTTCCACAGTGCCGATTGGCACAACCTCGAGGCCCAGCCCAGAAACTTTTAGATCAAGCTAAAACACATCAGATTCGATTTTTTAGGGATAAAATTCAACCTAACTCGAGCCAGTTGATTTTCTAAGCAACCTTACCTTGTTTTTTAAGCACAACACCTTTATAAATATAGAATTTAGTACCCCTCTGCTATTAACCTAAAACAAATCTGGAAGTTCAACTTTAGGACTTTCTTTTCTATTAAGTACAATCTCTTTAGGACTTAGAGAGACTCACCCTTTCTCTAACTCTAAAGCAATTTCCCCATTCCCTTGTAAAATTCATTGATGCATTGATGTAGGTAAGTTTCCATCATTTTATTTACATGTCCATGTAACTAATTCAATTCTCCATGTCTTTCCTAACGTGTTCTTTCTTCTGTTTGTTTAGATTTTTCTTTCTAGTGATTATATGATGAATGTCTGTTTATGTGCATGTGTTTTGTTCATGTAGTTATGTAACACATATGATTAAATCCTAGATTTGTTTCTTAATGTAAAAAAAAATTAGATTTGAATTAATTTTCAAAAACCTTGTTGTTTTCATAAAACAAAAATCAAATCTGAATTTATTTTTCAAAACTCCATTCTTTTCCTAGAACAAAAATCAGATCTGAATAAATTTTGAAAAACCTTATTGTTTTCCTAAACAAAAATCAGATCTGAATTTATTTTTCAAAACTCCATTCTTTTCCTAAAACAAAAATAAGATCTAAATTTATTTTTCAAATCACCATTCTTTTCCTAACCAAAAATCAAATATGAATTTATGTTTAAAACCTCTTCTGTTTTCTAAACACAAAAATCAAATTTGAAATTTTGTTTTAAAAATTCATTCTTCCTTATTTTGAAAAATCAGATCTGTAATTTCTTTTAAAACCCATTATGTTTCTTAATTAAATAATTAGATTTTAATTTTCCTCTTGGAGGTTCATTCTATTCTTTAATTAAGAAATCAGATTTGGGAACTCTTTTAAAAATCCATTCCTTGCTATTTTAAAAAGTAAGATTTGAATTTTTTATCCAAAAAAAAAAAAAAAATTCATTTTGCATGATTTGAAACTTCTCTTAAAAATCCGTTTCCTTTAAATAAAATTCAGATGTGATTTCTCCTAGCATAAATGCAACAGATCTAGTATTTGTATATTAACCAACCATAGATCTAGGAATATTGACACAACAATTTGCATGTCATTTTTTAATGGGTATTTAAATGGTCATTCAAAAGTCTAGAAGGCCAGGCTCTGTCTGGACAAGATGGGTGCCTAACACCTTCCCTTCTTGTAATTTAGCCCCTAGATTTGAGAATCTTAAGTTTGTAGAAGAGTGTCTTATTTTCTTTTGGGTAGATTGGAATTAGGAAACAAGGCCTTTTATTTTTTTACTAGATTGTAACTAGGAAACAAAGCCATGTATAGTTCTTTCTATCAACTTGTACTTATTTAAATCAATGAGAATGTGTATTATTCACGACATTTTGCAATCTTTTGTATAGTTTTCTTATTTTACTTATAAAACAAGTGGTGACTCCATATGATCTTGAAAAGGGAAGGCGTTGATGCCTAAACTCTTTTCTAAGAGCCAGTTTGGTCTGCCACAGTGGAGATTCCATTGGGGATGTCAAGAGCTAAGCTTCACATTAGACTTTAAACAACCAATTGAATACCCTTGTGTTTGTATGATATCTTTTGCTTGTATGATATTGCTTATGTTTGTTTAAATATTGTTTGTATGATATTGTATGGAATGTTGTTTGAAATGCCACGTTGGTTGTTTATAGCTTTCCCTAACTTTCATTGTGTATGCCATGAAATAACAATTATGCATGAACCCATCTCAAAATCTGGTGGTAGTAACCATGGATCACCAATCTTCATTGATTTCAGGTATCCAATGGTGAACTCATCAACTTATAGCCCAAAGTCACTAGATCATTTCTTATTGACTGAAAATGATAAACCATGCCGTTTGGACCAACATAATTTTCATTACGTTACAATTTGGGAGGTGTAATGTCCTAGCAATGGGAAACAATAAAACAACAAACCCACCCTACAATGTAATAACTTTGAACCTGTCCTTAGGCCAGTCCATGTTAAAATTGCATTGCATCCTACGTGTGTCTGTTTTGATTGATTGGATTGAAATAGATGGGGACCTAGCCTTGATTAAGCCAACCTACCTTTTCTTAGGGGCAAATCTGGTCAAGATCATATGGAAGACTCCAAAGAGAGCCGAAGAGTGATAGCCAAGCAAGTTCTAGTTCCAAGCCTATCATAGTATTGAAGCCCTTATGCATTGAAGGCACCCCACAGTTACAGCACCGCAACCTAGTGTTTGATTTACAAGATAGCCTAAGCCACAAGAGATCTAAAGACTTTGTCACCATGGAAGAAGGAGAGGAACACCAAAATGCTGAAGAATAGATGAGTACTTAAGAGTTGTTAAACACAATGGTGGCTAGACAAATCCAACTGAGGGAAGACATGAATCTCATGGCGCAATAGTTCTAGAATATGAAGAATAGTAAAAAAGGAGACAAGACTGATCGGACTTCCCTCATCTTGGAGAGTGAAAAGAAGATCAATGAGAAGATAAGCAAGGTGGAAGAGATGATCAAGAGGGCACAGAGGATGGATGATCTCATGGATTATCAATCGCTCTCTCTTTTCCCAGACGTAAGGCTACCTCCAAAGTTCAAGATGCCAGTCTTGGACAAATTTGATGGCACTAGTTGCCCCAAGTCTCACTTGAAGATGTACATGAGGGATATGTAGTCTTTGGGAGCAACTGAAGAGATGTTAGCATAGATGTTCCAAAATATCCTGACCGGAGCCACCCTCAAATGGTTCCTTAACATGGAAGATATTGGAGCTTGAAATTGGGTGGACATATGTAGTGAATTCCACAACCAATACAAGTATAACATAGAGGTAGATGTGACAAGAAGGGACTTGGAGAGTACCAAGCAAGAGCCTAAGGAGTCCTTTTCAGCCTTCATGACTAAATGGAGGTCCAAAGCTGCCCAAATGATGAATAGACCTTATGAAGAGGAACAATTGAAAATGGTTGTAAAGAATTTGTTGCCTATATATCATAAGTATTTATTTGCTCAACATTTTCCAAATTTTAAGGCCTTAATAGCTGTTGGGACTCAAATTGAAGATGCTATAAATAATGGGACTATAAAAAATGAAGATGCACCTAAATTTATAAGGAATTTTGGGCCTTATAACTCTAAAACTGCATAAATATCCAACATATATAAAGCTGATCCATACCAACTCATTGCCCTAGTGCAAGTATCACAAGGATTGCCTTTAAGGCCTATGAGAGAATTTCATGAACTTTACATGCCAGCAAGTCAGGTGTTTGAAAAGTTGAAAGCAAAAAGGTTACTAAAACCCTTAGTCCCAAGACCAATCCCAAATCCATTACCCGCTAAATTTGATGTGAGCAAAAGGTGTGCCTACCATCAAGGCCCAGGACATGACACTGACAGGAGTTATAATCTCCATCATGCAATTCAGGATTTAATAGACAGAAAAATGATTGCATCGCCTACAAGGGCTAATACACCAACAATCCTTTGCCTAATCATAATTTTGGGAGAGGACCATGGATTAATTGTTTGATTCCTGAGGAAGAAGGAGAAGAGGGCCTATCTAATTTGATCTATGACATCCTTGAATGCTTTATGATGACATGGGAAGAGTTAATGGGTATTACATCTACAATAGGATATGACATATGGAGTGAAAATAATTCAAAAATCCCAAATTACCCAACACCCACATATGAGGGGAGACACTTCAAACCCCACTCAGATAATCCAACACTTACATATGAGGGAAGACACTTCAAATCCCTAAGATATTGAACCAAGTGACCAATCAAAAATTGTCCGCATCATAAAGGGGGGGGGGGGGGGGGACACTTCAAACCCCCACATTTGGAAATAGACAACCCAGTGGAAGCCCTGACAAGGCAGCCCAACAAACACCTAATGAAGAGGATGAGGTTCTTAAGCAACTGCAGAAGACATAAAGCAAACATATCCTAAAGGGGTTTTGTAATACTTGGGAAAAAAAAGAGAATAAAGGAAGGTATTTAAGTAAATTTGTTTATGGGCTCAATTTTATAATTAATATTTCTAAGGGGTTTTTTTAGAAAATAAGGTTGAAAACCTAGCTATATAGTCTAAATTAAGTCAGCTTATAGTGACAGATGTTTTGAGAGAGGAGGCTACCCAAAATACTCAAGTAGAGAAGGTTGGACTGCACAATTGAGGTAAGAGCCTAAGAATCTTTTTCTTGTCAAATCTAAGCTTTATTTGAAATTAGAGTATTTTTTGTGTGTGAGTATTTTGGACAATAGTGAGACTATTTATATATCCAATGAGATTAACAATGTAAACAAAGAAGGAATTTGGTTTATTTTCTCTGTTCCCTGTGTTGCGTTAAGTGTAAAAGAAGGCTTTTGGGTCCGGTTTTGCACAGGTTTATTGAATTGGGGTTTTGGTGAATATCAAAAAGTAATGGTGTCTGTGTAGGCTTGATTTTGTAAGATATAGAATATAGTCCCTTTTTCCTAGTTTTGTCCTCATCTCAAAGAGAACTAGGGGTGAATGGAGATTAAAAAATATATATATATATATATTATGAAAACTGTGGATTTTTTTTAACCATAGAATAATAGTGGAAAATTATTAGATATTTTTAGCAGTCTCTCTTTTGGCATATTCATATAAGTTTTATTTAAAAATATTAGATTATTGAGTAAATGACATTTGAAAAATTGTTCTAGGTGATATCTAAAGATTTTAGAGGAATTGTTAAGAAAAAGTTATTTTGTAATAGCTTTTGGAGGTAAGTAGCCTTATCCTAATTGGTTTTATTTTGCTTATATTACTATATTTTAACTACTGAAATTTGTTTATAATTGTTACTATTTTATTTAATTATTTTAGCTACATTGATTTAAAGTAAAGAATAAAGAATTATCACAAATATATTGAGTACTGAGTATATAGTTTATATATATATATATATGTAATTGAATGAGATATATTTTTGTTCGAACTATGATTTGATATATATGATTTTAAACAATCTGACTATGTTTTGACTCTGATACATAGAATTTATATTTCTATTGTATTACTGATTTCAAGTAAAAGATTATTACAAATATATTTTAATACTGAGTATATGATTTTTATATACATGCTTCAATAAAGTATATTTTTGTTAGAAACTATGATTCCATATATATGACTATGAACAATCTGACTATGAATTGATTCTGATACCCAGCCAATGGGGGTTATTCATTGGTACTCTGATACCTAGCCAATGAGGGTTATTCATTGGTATTCTAATACCCAAACCAATGGGGGTTATTCATTGGTACTCTGATACCCAGCCAATGGGGGTTATTCATTGGTACTCTGATGCCCAGTCACAGGGATATAACGTGACTATAATCATTAGATTGTTAAGAATATGAATTACGTTTGAGTATTTGAACCATTTTGAGTCCTTAAAACTACATATGTGACTTTGGAAATGTTTGAGTATTTAACTATTTTGAGTCACTTAAACTGCTTATGTATTTTTGGAACCTATTGTAAGTTATAGCTTTTGATATATGGAAAACTGATTATTTTCTAAACCATCTATGATATATATTTGTAAGGTTAAACTACGTGATCTATTTGCAACTTATTATTTTAAGATTATGAAACTTCTTTAGTTATTCTTGAAAACCCATAGTATATTATAACTTTTGAAAACTCATATTACATCTTATTACTTTATAGATCTATTGCTTGATAAAACTTATTAGGATTTTGGATACTTATTGAGTTGTCAGCTCACCCCTTTTTCCCCTCCAGTTTTAGATTGTGAAGAATACCAAGTTTTGGGAGTTTTGACATTGTGTTGTGAGTAGGAAAAGAAGCTTAGTGATTTTGGGATTGGATGGTCTTCTAATAGTTTTATATTTATTGGCCAATTGGCATTATGTACATGAGGTTTGGATTTTGTTCCTATTAAATTATTGGAGATCTATTCATAAAGAAATTGTTGAGGTATTTTAATTTTTGAGGATAAATTTTAGTTGCTAAGAAGGCTTTGCACACTTATAGGGTGCTTACTTTATAAGCGTGCGGCTGATGTCACGTGCCTATCTTTATAGTTGGGTTCGGGGTGTGACGGGTTTACTCATGGCCTCATACAAACACCGCCAGAATCTGGTAGATATTTTCAATCAAATCCAAGTCCCTACAACCACCACTTCCTAGGATTTGAATGCTATAATTGAATCTATAAGTAGGGAGCTTACTATTTCCTATTCTGACAAGGATTTGACTAAAAAAGGGAAGCGTCATAATGACCCGTTGCATATTACTATGGATGCTTAGGAAAGAGGATACCAATACTTTTAATTGATGATGGAAGTGCTTTGAATTTGCGTCCATTGAAAACAATAAGTTGTTTGTGCTTGAGTATTGAAGATTTTGTGCCATCTGATCAACATGTGAGAGCATATGACAATAGCAGAAGGGAAGTTTTGGGGACAGTAACACTGGAGCTCACTATAGGGCCTATGGTTCAAAAGGTGGAGTTTTAAGTATTAAACATAGCTTCAAGCTTCAATATGCTTCTTGGGTGACCATGGATTCATGACATTAAGGCTGTACCTTCGTCTTTGTACCAAAAGGTTCAATTTCCACATGAACAAGCCATAGTAACGATATATAGGAACACTCTAATAGTCCCAAAGCCTATTTTTGGTATCTAATATGAGAAGGAACCAATAACCCTAGATAGCCTTGAGATCGAGAAGCTTGGTTTTGTGACGACAATATGGTAGTAATGATGAGGAAGATGAGCTATTTCCTAGGGATGAGTCTAGGGAAGACCGTGATTGGGGTGATAAACCTACAGATGAAGACTTATTGGAGATGGATTTAAAGAAGATGGCCCGTGCAAAAGCTAAGGCAAAAGGGCTTCCTAGCACCCTAGAACCTTTAAAGCCATACACTCCTATACTGAATGGGAAGTTTATCAAAGCTAGAGATTGCCAGTGTTACTAGGGATTTCCTGAACCAAGATAAGATTTGTAAGGTTGAATTTAATCAACCATCTTGTTGGCTTTATTCCGTGCCAATTTGCTTGTAATTTAAGCACTTAGTAACCTTGTATTTAGGTGGGATTATTGTAAAGGTAGTGTGTGAGAAGATGTGAAGAAAAGCTCAAGTATGTGCAAGAAGGTAGAGATTCACGGCTGACTCACGATTGGCAAGCCGCCAACTGGAGGCACGTGAGATGCACATAGGGGAGTTGAAGGGTCGCGCCAGCTGTCGCACTACAGGACAAAAGTCCCAGGTTGGCCAGGCCGTTATCTCGCGGCTTGAACTCTCGACTCAGACCAGTCGCGAGGCCAAGCCGCCAATCAGCCCTGTTTAGGAAAAACTGACTCTTCGCATTCCTTTCTCACCCCACTATATATAGACCCTTATACCCACCAAATGTAGAGAGCTTCCAAAGAGAATTTTGTGAGAGAAACCCTAGAGAAAAACAAGATTGATTCATCCACAATCTTTACCTTAGAGACTCTTCACATTCCTCTACTCTCTTCCTCTCCATTTTTACATTCTTGAAAGGCCTTTAGCCAAATCCTTTTCTCACCATACCTACATCTGTGAGAAGGTTTATTTGGTGCTGTTAGGAAGCAGTTAAGAAGGAACCAATTCACATTGGTTGATGCTATGGTCTAGTAGCGGAATCCGGGAAGCTAAAGAAGAAATAGGTTCGGCATAACCTCGTTGGAGCAAGAAGCTTGGAGGGCTTAGGTGCTTGGGTAGATTAGGCTTGGAGGGTCTTCTGCTATTCATGTATCCTAATTACATTCTTTAGTGGATTATTCACCGCTTGGAGGGCGGCGAAGAGGTTTTACGTCGGGGGCTTCGGTTTTCTCTTCGATAACACATCGTGTGTTGTCCGTGTGTTTGCATCTTCCCATCCATTATCTTTGCCTTATATTTACTGTTGTGGATGTGTTTATATTTGGCTTAGATTGTTTATCAATTCTATGTTTGGCTTATGTTCATATTTCGAACATATATTGTTTGATAATAAGCTTGAATTGATAATTTGTTAATTGGGGTCTAAACGTTCAAGGGTGTTTCATACTCATTTTGAACATTCAAGATTCGGAATCGTAAACAATGTTGCTTGGATTTGAATTATTCCTCGATTGTGACGTAAAGCTTCCTAAAGTAAAGGAGACAAGTACAGATTGGGTCCCAACTAATTGGGTAGATTATATGGATCTCGATGCTATGACTACATTGTTGGGTGATGCTATCTTTGTTAGGATTAGTGCCCTTAAATCCTATTGTATGATGCTATGTATGATATTATGTGTGACATTATGTATGACATTGTGTATGACTTAATATTGTGATTGATAAAGTTGTTTTATTAAGATCTAAAATAATGGTAACATGAACATTTGGACATTATCATATAGTCCATGAGATGCATAGTATGTGATTTATGTGAAAAGTCACAGAAGATATAAATCACAAGTTCTTTGTAAACTCAGAATTATAGTTCGTAGTCGGTGATGAAATTGGGTATTGCATTTGCGAAGACTATAACATATCAACTACGATGATTTGTCTTGATCATGGAAGTGGAGACTTCTAGTTGATATGTTGATATGTTTTAAGAGTTAAGACATATAGAACTGGACCGTTGTGAGATTTATTATTCTCCTAAAGACTGTCAATTGAATAATAAACCTTACGACTTATATTTGTATGAACTCTTAATCCTGAGAGAATAGTGGACCTGATCATAAGGTGTAGGTTGCTTTGATATATCTGGAGTGAGATCTAAAGAAACGGTTAAAATCTCAGTATGTTGGGCAGCCATATTTAGTGTTGATGGAACATATATTCTTAAGATGGAATTCATAGTCTCTTAACAGATATACAAAATATTCAATTGAGATAAGTTTAATGAGTTTGTTATTTAAAGAGTTAGGCCTAACCACTTTAGTAAGAAATTACTAAAGTATATATTTATGGAATTGAATTTCATAAATATATGATGAATAACTTAAAAGGATTAAACCAGGTACTCAAGGATTAAGATGTAGTAATTTACAAAGTGGCAATCTACATTTATGACTTTGTATTACTACGAATATTTTATGAAGGGGTTGCATGTACAATAAAGTCTTGGGATATAATTTATAGATAAGACCTAGAGTGCAACTATATTTATATAGTGGTATTAAATATAGTTAATAGTAACTTTGGACTTGTCAAGAGTTGATAGAAAAGCCCAAGGCCCATTGGAGCTAGTATCTTATTGGTCCCTTTTGATCCCACTTTAAGCCACATACTAGAGCCCAATTGGAAAGGCCCAAAAGGTTAGCCCAATTAGATAATCATTTATAAGGAGAGAAACATACAGATTTTAAAGTATGAATAACTTGCATGAAATGGTGTATGTGAGTGTTGGACACTCTTGAATTCTCTCTTGAAGAAATTCATATAACTGATTGAGAGACCACACATCTTGGGTGTTAGTAGAATTGGAGTGAAGATTAAAAGTATTCCCAAGTGCTTACAATCTTTGTTTTGAAATTTATCACACCAAGGTACACTCTCTTGTTCTTGTATTCTGAAATTTATATAGTGCATGTTATCAATTTCGAATGAAGTAGATCCGTTAATTTTTCCGCTGCGCACACTCATATTTCCATCAATCTTCAACATAGAGGAGGAAGAATATTGGGAAGACTGCCAACACGCGCTGAAGGATCCTTCCAAAGCAAGGATAGATGATGAAGATAATGAAAAGGAAGAAACCCCTAGCAGTGACAACGAAGGTAGTGATAGCAAGGACAATAATAGTGATGACAGTGACAATAAAGATAGTTATAGTGATGATAGTGAGGACAATGATGGTGGAGACAATGATAGCGAAGACAACGACAGTGAAGGAAGTGATAGTGAAGACTATGGTAGTCGAGACAGTGGTAATGATAGGAGTGAACCCCCTAGTAATAAAGAAGATGAGGATGCAAGAACCTTCTATGAAGATAATTCTTATGACGAGGTGGACTATTATGATGAAGACATAGTAAATGATGTGGAAGCTGTAGGGGGAGATTATGATGAATACCTTTATGGACGCCCTTCGGATTAAAGTTGCATTACAGACGTTAGTCCAAAATTGAGCCCCCAATATAATAAGTATGGTAGGGATATTCCCAAATTTAGTTCATTTCATAATTCAAAATTTGGCTCATTAACTACATACATTGATGAAGAAGATGATATAGATGCAAGACTAGCAGTGCTTGATAGAAATCTAATAATCCATAGCTTCAGAAACATAACCTTGGAGAATCTTGAAGATGAAGATGAAAGCATGGAATGCAGTGAATCAGAGTACTTTCCCTAATATGTTCGCCCAAGCAACAAAGGGAGGTAGGATTTATTTGGAAAGTGGATGGATAACATAGAACAATTGGATGGCTATGTTTTTGACAAGCCCGTAGATATGGAAGTTGATGGAGAAGGTCCAAATTATATGGATGAAGACCCTAGAGTGTTAATGTTAAAAGAAGAAGGAACTCACTGGGAGCCAACTGCCATTACCAAGGCCACAACTTGAGTTGATGAATTGGGCATGGGAGGGAGCCACCCATCCCATGGAAGACCCTCTGGAGAAGACCAAGACCACCAAGCCATTTCCTCCTACTAAAAGCCTCGTTTCCATCTCCATTGAGTCTGTTTGTGATCATGTGTCCATTCTTGTAGAGTGAATTCCTATTGAGTCTGTTAAAAACTCTACTCCCTATAAAATAATTTTTGATTCTGCTTATTTATTAGCTTTAAATGTTTTTATTTCGAATATTAGTAAAGAAACTTTTAATGATGGGGAATTAAAACAAGGACATTTAAAACCCATAAAAAAGGAAACCCAGTCTGTTAACCTGGGAACCGATGATGAACCTAAGATGGTCCAGATTGGCAACACTTTAACTCCCTCTGAGAAGGATGCACTAGTCACACTACTAAAGGAATTTAAGGAGGTGTTTGTATGGTCATACAAGGATATGCTGGGGATTGATACAGATATAGTGCAACATTGTATTCCTACAGGCATAACTACAAAGCCAGTCAAGCAAAAGCTGAGAAGGATGAAGCTAGAATGGACTCTCAAGATCAAGGAAGAGGTTGAGAAACAATATAATGCAGGATTCTTGAGGGTCATAAACTACCCAGAATGGTTAGCCAGTGTGGTTCCAGTGCTGAAGAAAGATGGGAAGGTGAGGATGTGTGTAGACTTTAGAGATCTTAACAAAGCCAACCCTAAAAATGATTTTTCGTTGCCTCATATTGATATTTTGGCTGATAATACGGCAGGACATGCATTGCTGTCATTCATGGATGGCTTTTTAGGATACAATAAGATAAAAATGGCTCTAGAAGATATGGAAAAGATGTACTTTATTACTCCATGGGGGACCTATTGTTACAAGGTAATACCATTTGGCCTTAAGAATGCTAGTGCCACTTACGTGTGGGCAGCCACTACTCTGTTGCATGATTTGATACACAAAGAAGTTGAAGTTTGTGTGGATGATATGATAGTGAAGTCCAAAGACCATAAAGGGCACATACTAGTTTTACAGAAGTTCTTTGAATGGATTTGATTCTATAAGCTTCGGCTGAATCCAAAGAAGTGCACTTTCGGTGTAACATTAGGAAAGTTATTGGGGTTAATGGTAAGCTAGAGAGGAATTAAGGTAGATCCCAAGAAGATCAAGGCAATTGTAGAGATGAATCTTTCAAGGACTGAAAAGGAGATCCAAGGGTTTTTAGGGAGGATTCGATACATAAGCAAGTTCATAGCCCAACTTACTATGACATGCGAACCACTTTTTCGATTGCACAAGAAGGAATTCCCCACAATATGCTTGTGAAATTTTTTTTCATTGATGTGCATCAGCTGTGACGGCCCTTAAAACAATCCTTATATATGTTTAAGGTTGTGAGAAAAGAAAGGCCAAACATTTATACACTGATTGGAGTGAAATCAGATCCGAAAAATTGATTTTCTTAAATCTCAATAGATACCCTATCTCAAGGAGGGGACATACCCAAAGTTCACAAATAAGAATGATCAATTGACAATCTGAAGGTTGTCTACTAATTACATCATTTGTGGTGAGAGGTTGTATAGAAGATCGTATGATGTAATTCATCTCCCTTGTGTGACTACTAAGGAAGCATAGCAAGTAATTAAAGAGGTCCATGAGTCATGTTATGGGCCATCTATGAATGCATACATGTTGTCATGGAAGATAATGAGACAAAGTTATTACTAGACCATTATGGAAGCAGATTGCACAACTCATGTTCAAAAATGTCATCAGTGCCAGATCCATGGAAATTTGAAGCACATGCCGCCAATGCCGTTACATACAATGACTTCACCATAGCCATTCTTTACATGGGGAATAGATATTATTGAGAAGATCCACCCGACAGCATCGAATGGTCATGAATTCATATTGGTGGCTATTGATTACATTACTAAATGGGTTGAAGCTGCCTCATACAGGGTATTGAACTCGAAGAAAGTTGCCCAGTTCATTCAGACTAATATCATCTGTCGATATAGGGTACCACATAAAATAATTTCAGATAATGGGCTACATTTCAAAGGAGAAATGGAGTAGCTACTTTGGGAGTTCAATATACAGCACCACAAATTGTCACCCTATTGTCCCCAGACAAATGGAGCAATTGAGGCTGTAAATAAGAACATAGGGTGGATTTTGAAGAAGAGCACGAAGAACTATAGGGATTGACATTTACAGTTACCTTGTGCATTTTAGGGGTATAGGACATCAATTTAGTCATCCATAGGAGCCACCCCTTATTCATTTATGTATGGAATGAAGGCATTTATTCCCATTGAAATGGGTATTCGTTCACTGAGAACAGTATTGGAGAGTGAAATCCCAGTGGTGGATTGGTTGCAGAATAGGTATGATCAGTTTTGCATGATGGATGAGAGTAGGCTTAAAGCCCTATATCACATCCAAGGTTACCATAGGAGACTCATAAAAGTTTTTGACAAGAAATTAAAAGCTAGGGCTTTGAAGACAGGAGACTTAGTATTGAAGGAGATTCGAGCCCTGATCCAAGAAACGAATGGGAAGTTCAAGAAGAATTGCGTAGGTCCATATATTATCAAGCAGATATATTCTGGAGGAGTAGCAAGGTTGATAGAGTTAGAAGCAAGCCCTTTTATTAAGCCAACCAATATGGATTAACTGAAGAAATACCACGTCTAAGGTGGTTGTCTAAAGAATTGCCACCTTTGAGGTGGTTGTAAATTATTTCATTTTTCTTTCTTAGGTTCGTCCTTAAAAAAAAAAAAAAAAAAAAAAAAAAAAAAAAAAAAAACTGGCCTGCTAGGTTGAAAACCCTAAAAGGCAGCCTAGGCAAAAATTAAGACTAAAAAAAAGAAGGTAAATTGAAAACACGAAAGGGTGGTCTACACAAAAGAAGAGTTAAAAAAAAAAAAGGAGAGTGAGAGAGCCTGCTAGGTTGAAAACCTGAAAGGGCGGCCTAAGCAAAAATTAAGGCAAATAAAATGAACGATGTGATGACCTGATCCTTCTACCAAGGAGGTATGTAGGCAACTATATATAGGTCCGGTCACAACTTACTCAAACCCACCATTCACCCATTAAGCATTTGAGAAAAAAAAAAAATAAAAAAAAAATTGCAAGATCAAACCATGTCTTTCCATCAACACAAACATAAACCCTAAACATAAACCCAAACCTTAAACAAGACACAAATCCTAAACAAAATCATGAAGCTGAAAGTCCTAAATAATTCTTAAAGTTAAAAGTTTTGCACTAACTTCCTGAATAAACATGTTCAAAGCTAAAAATAAAAGAATCAGGTCTTCTTCAACTTCTTGTTCTTCTTCTTCGACTAGTCACTTGTTCCATCTGTGGCAGTTAAACCGTCATCTCTATCCCTTCTCTTGAATTCATAGTTGCCATCCTATTGCTTTCCATTGCCATCCCCAAGAAACTATTCTCTCATAGAAACCTTGTCAATTTCTCTATCCACAATCTTGTCCACCAACCAGTTAGAGTATTCCACGGTTATCTTGTGAAAGTGAACTTTAACAAAGGATCAATCTACTCAGTCAGCCATGTCCAAGCCTAATAGCATGTTCCTTACAGAAGTGGGAGTTGTGTCCACAAGAATAAAAGGCTTTCTTCCTCTACCACTAGGCATCCCTTGCTCATACTAGAATTGTCTCAAGAGTCTATCAACCTTGTAGAAAGTTGCCCTCCTTAAGCTAACTAAGACGATATTATCTGATCTTGTAGATCGCAATAGAAAAGGTGGAAACTTCCACCAATAACAGTTCCAATGAATTAAAAGGCTTGATTTATTTTCTAAAAAATTAACCTAATCTTTTTCAGTCTGACACTTGGTCTTGAGGATAGCACTGCTAGGGAAATTACTAAGACCATAATTGGAAACAGTATGTGTAGCTATCATGTCCAATCTCTCCATCAACCATATTTGCAAATTCAAGGGACTCCCAAGAAATTGCCGTGATTCTGTACCAAGAAATATAGAGTCTAACCCTAAAAGAGTTTCTACCAGGATCAGAGAAGCAGGATTATCACCATCCCTAACTTGACCCACGATTCCTATGGCTTGAGCATCTACAAAGCCATGTCTTTCAGAGCAAAGCAAGAACTCTCCCAATATGTCGATGAATAAGCCTTGTAACAACTATGTGAAGATTCACCATGTGGCCTTCAATCATGCTACAGGTAATTGAAACAGAAAGACCTAGTGCATTAGATAAAATTTCCTTGTGCTTGGGATCACAATAAACTGCTACAGATTTTTTGCCAAACTCGTAACCCAGGATGGTAGAAAATTCATAGTAGGACAGAGTTCAGTAGTACCAAACCAAAAGACATGATCTTCAGTGTCCCAAAACTTTACAGCGGCACGGAGAAATTCCCAATTAATCTTGATGTTCCTTAGAGATTTGATACCTTCTAATTTGAAGGCAATGAAATTGGTCTTGGTAGCAAAATCAAAGCTACGAACCCATTTATTGATATCTTGTGCAATTGAATGAGAAGGATTTTGATTGTTGGCCATGAATGATTCTTGTGTATGATAGCTATCACTTAATTGTTTTAATGCAGAGATTGTTTGCATATTTAATGCTAGGATAGGTTTGTTTTTTTTTTTTTGTGTTTTTAATCTCCAATCATGTTTAAATATTTTTAGAGAGTTAAAAAGAGAAAACACAGTTTACAAGATAAATGATGATAATTTGCAAGATGATAAATAGTAAAGTTGGAGGATGGAACCACCACACTCAATTCTATTTATTTATTAAATCAATAATATCCTTAAACCCTTCAGTTCCCTTTAAAGACACGGTTCTCTCTCTCTCTCTCTCTCTCTCTCTCTCTCTTTGTATTTTATTGTTTCGACCAATACGTCCTTGCATCAAGTCTCACTTCTTGTTATTCCAATTCTAATTATTTTGTTATTCCATTTGTTTTCAAAGAAAATATTGGTAAGTCCAAATCAGTTGAATCAGGGTGTTGGGTGTAAGTTGGTGAATAAATCTACCAAATCTGTAAGCTTAAAGGAAAGTTGCAAATTAACCTACTACTATATACAGACAATACCACTACAAAAACCTTTTCAACCATTTATTTTGTTTCTACAAACTTTTCGTTCTCAAGCCTTATGGTATTTGTTCCTTGAACATATTGGAAAGTCCATTTATAACATTAATGGCTGTTAAAAGGTCAATTTGCATCTCTCTCTACTGTATTCATTCACATGGGCGGCTGACAGCAGCCCACCCTAATTCCTTAGAGTAAGCAAGACCTATTTACTAGGAGTTGAAACTAAGCCATCTAATTGTTGATAGTTTTTCACAATCAACAATTTTGGAATGTTGGTTATTCCTTTGAAAGAATTAGCTCTACAACTAACTTGTATTGAAAATGTGCCAACATGCGTTCCTACCAACAAAAAAAAAAAAAGAAGGAGAATCAATAGAAATATTCAAGTACTTGATAATCTCTAATGAACCACACTAAAGGTGTTGCCTTGGTTGTCTATTGCCAGATTGATTCAACCAAATCTTTCTTTGACTTATTAATGGAGCTTTTAAGACATGCATCCAAACTATGTCGTTTCAAAAGATAGATGTTACAAAACTTATAAGCAACATGTTCACAATTGTGATGATTATAGAGCTAGAACATTATATGCTGTCTAGAAACAAAGAGTATGATAGAATACAAGTTAAAACTCTGAAACTAGTTGATAGCATGTTATAATATTGAGAAATTGTGTGAAAATTAGACAAAATAAAATCCACATTTTTATCAAGCCCAATAGAAAAATGACAAAAGGAAACCAAGAAAGAGCTTAGGCTTATACGAAAAAGAGTTTAAAAAAATTTCTTTCATCAAGCTCTCTTAGAACAATCATATCATGCATAGCAGCGGAAAAATAAATAACGCAATGATATGATGACCCAGGAAAACCAAACCGGTAAAAATTTTTGGAAGGATTTAACCTAGCTATCCTTAAGATAAACTGGAATCCACTATAGAAATAATCGAATTTTTACAATAGCGACTTAGACCATTAACATCCTATTGCTACCCACCAGTAGAAAACTTACTGACACGACCACGTGCAAGCTCCAAGACCACAGACTCCTTCTTTCTTGGATTCTCCAGCAAGTACAAACACACCCGCTTGTGTATCTTTAAGCTCTTTGGTGCAGCAATTGAATGATCATCAAGCTCTCAGAGAAATCTCCTTCTTGATAATCCTAAGTATGTGTGAAGGCAACCACCTCTCAGATCTCACAAGAGATTCACACACACAGCAAATAGAGCAACAAAATACTTAGAGAGCTTTTAAGTACAAAACCCTAGATCTGCAAAAGAGGCATTCTCTTCTCTCTCTTTAAAGTATTTTAAAAACGTGCTTAGGGTTTCCTTTATATACTAGGAGAAGTAGATCTGAAACCCTAATCCTTAATGGGCTTGGGCTGAGTTGGAAATTCTGCAGAATAAACATTCTGGCTTTCGATTGATTGAGTCTAACTTTAGATCGATCGAGCCAGACCAAAATGCACAATGAATTCAGCAACAGCTCGATTCCAACTTTACATAAAACACATACTTTGAGCAGGTCTAAAACAAGACTAAACAACCTGTTTTGATCATGGTTTGCCAATAATACAAATTAGAGTTCTAATACATTAGTTCCTAGGTACTTAGAACCTAACAAACTCCCTCTTTAGTAATCCATGACAAAACACAAACACAATACTCAAAGTTACAATTAAAAGCCTTTTACAAAAATAATGCCCATTTAAAAAATTCAACCTAACTACTATCCATCAGTTGCAAGTGTAGACAGCAGCACGACTGAATCAACCTGTATATTTCCTGAAACACTTAAACAAGATGCATAATGGCATGTGTGACAAAAAAACAGTAAAGCAACAGATATGCAAACTAACTCTCCCCCTAAGTTAGATACATAAAAAAACAATGTTAACTCCCCCTAAACAGAACATTCTTGTATTTTCCACACATTTCATCTAAATCTCCTCCTTTTTGTCACGTATTGACAAAGATAACTCAAACAAAGAGTAACAACGCAATAGAGAATAAGAGGAAATAGAGAATTAAGAGAACACAAAACAATTTAACTCTATAGAAAATAGAGACAACACCCCTTATGAACAACAAAGGGTAAAAACAAGCTTCTCCCCTTATAAAAACTAGCATTTAATCCACACAATGCACAGGGAACATTTTACACATTTAAAATACCATCAAATTGACATAACAATACAATAAAATACAATAATTAATATGTTTATTAAAGGCTTTGTTTTAATAATGCCAATCAATTCAAAAAACAAAAATTACAATTGTGCGATGTAGAGTCAAGTTCAATAACAATGTCAAAAGTCCAAAATTCCCCATAGCAGAAAATAAAGTCTAAGAACTTAATTAACCAAAAAATCATCTAGTGAGCAAAGCCATACTCTAGCTAGCCCTGATGTACTATAAATGCCAGCTCTGTTTCACTCAGATGAATTGAGTCATCATCAGCCACCTGCAAAAACAATAGCACATATGTAGAACCCCCTCAAATGTAGTCCATCTTGAACATGCCAACTACAAAGGTATACACAATAGGAACAAAATGGATTCTTTGGTGTGCTAAATGGGTGATTGTTGTCCAACTGGAGGCAATAGCATAATGAAGACCTATTTAAATGTAACCTTTGAAATAATAGAAATTAATACAACCTTTTGAGCTCCATGTAAGGAGAACATATTCAATAATAATATAAGGTAAAATTCCAATGTATAAATACAAAGAAACAATATTTTAATTTCTATTGGTAGAAAGTAAATGATTGATAAGAGAAAGCATAGCTGATATAAAAAAGAACTTTGATGTACTTATAAGTATTATAAGTACACATCAAGTAGTTTGGATATTTTCTGTTTTCTTAACTTTTTACATCAGACTATCAGAGAATAGAGGTAAAATTTCTTCTTTTCACCAAGTATAGACATTTCCTTTACTTTAGATAGACTATTAATTCTACTTTAATTACTTATCTAAAAGAACTTAGAAAGAAAAAAACTTCCATTTTTGCACAAACAACATTAAAAAAAAAATTCCTAGGTGGTACAAAATACTTTCTATTCTTCTCAAATAGCACTTGAATTTACATATACAAAAATTGGGTTTTTATTAAATACTCCAGAATATGAAAAAAAAAAAAGAAAAAAAAAAACTCCATCAATAATTAATTATTTTCATTCATATACCAAAGTAATAATACCTAAATAACCTTCTAAAATATAAGCCTTTTTCTGTTCTTCATGAGCAAAATTCTGGCAACGCAAAACAATTACTAGTTCAACTTCTAGAGGATCTTCAAATTGCCTAGCAGTGTCATTGGAAGAAACACTGAATTTCATATAATTGGCACCCGCTCCCAACTACTAAAAATATCTTCCTGTGGTGGTTAATTGTGCATTATACCCCGGTTTTCTATACTATTTTATTGCTGATGAATTGACAGAATTCATCCAAAAGCAAACTAAATTTCAATTATTGAAAACAACTGAAATAAAAAATATATTCCATTCAAAATGAACCTGTTTGACTACTAAATGTATATTGAACGATATATAAGAAAACCTTGAATAAAAAAGAATTACATTAACTCACATTTAAAAAAACAAAGATTGTTACACCTTTGTGATATAAAAGACACAATGACCAATATCTTGAGTTATTCTTATTACAGTACAATATTATGGGAAAACAATGCACTTCAAAACACTAAACAAAGTGGCATAATCTTTAATGGGAGGTTGTAGGCATCAAGACCTATTATAAAAATATGAAGAATGGAAGTATTTGCCTATTTTAAAAATACTAAACATTGATATATGAAATAGCAAATGAGTTCCACTAACCATTACTTATATCATGAATTCCATCCAACGCATGATAGACATTATTAATTTAGCCAACTTTGAAAGCAAAACAATATATATATATATATATGAATAAAAATTCTACTTTGATTTTAGTTTAATTTTTTTGTTTTGTTTTAGACCTACTATCATATGGTATATCTTCAATTTGTTATGCCTTCCAAAAAGAAAAAGAAGAATAATATTATTACATCAAAACCAAAATAATCAGATTGGTTAAAGAAACAATATATTTTTTAAAAATCTCATAGTTGAAGATAATGATTCTTTACTACAAATTGGCAGGACTGATACATACAAATATTTATGCATGTGCACATTTATTTACCTTGCTGCCCCTTTTTTTAACTAAGCCAAAATTCCAATAAGATAATTATGATAAAGCTTTAATAATCTCAAAACAGAATAAAAGTACTTACAGAGCGTGCTCTTAAAAAAATTCCAAGGCATAGGTAGGAGCTTTCGCTGTGAAAATTGGTGGGAAAAACCTAACTGAATCATAATATGGTTTTACAGTTCAGTTCAGTCCAGTCCAAAAAAAAAAAAAAAACTAATTGAATCCAAATGCTTCTAAAGAGATGATCATGATCATCGACATGAAAATTCACTTTAAGAATCAAAGTGCAGAATAGGATCCTTTAGTTATATATTTTAATTAAGCCATGTGAGTTTAAGCATAAAGAGCACTACAATATTTAGACATACAAAACCTAAAAAATCACCCTATACTAAGCCAGTCAAAAGCATTGAAGTAAGTATCTTAATTCTAGTAAGTTTACTCTAAAAAGTTATTTATTTAAAACTACTATTGGTACACTTTCCATGTAGTTTTCATTTATATTCTGGCCCTTAAAAGTATAAGGAGGTGGCAGTGGTCTAGAGGTATTCCTTTAGGCATATTTCAAGCATATTACCGGGAAAAAAAGAAAAGAAAAAAGGATCAAAGATATCATACAGCTATGGGCTACCCTTTGCTTTCTCTTTTGTAGGCATCTATTTTATGAGTCAATAGTGCAATCATCTTAATGGTATTAAAAGTTAGAAGATTCGTTTTGCAGGTACATATTTTCTAAACAATATAATACTAAGGAAATAAAATGCAAGTCTTTAAGACATGTTTTCAAACACGTATCATGCTAAAAAACTCAGTCAACAGTCATGCAAACATTGTTAACACAGTTAAGATAAATCTATTGTATATTAATTAGAAGCCCAACTATTAAAACAATCTAAATATCGTAGCCTTTGAATTATAAGTCTAGAGTACCCTAAAAAAATGAATCCAAATATTCCAAGCAAAACCAAATCATTTCAAAGGCTGCAGAATGAAGAAGTAATTGAATTAAAAACCAGAGGAGAAAAAATGAAATTTTTTTTTTTTTGAAGATTTTGGTAATCTAACAATCAATTAAGATAAACAATCTTTCTCAAAAAAAAAAAAAAAAAAAAAAAAAAAAAAAAAAAAAAAAAAAAGAAGAAGAAGAAGAAGATAAACAGTATACATAAACCATATTGTTTGAGATCAATGCATGTCACTATTTGAAGGCCAAAGAGGTATTTTGTATTTAGTGTGATTCAATAACATATAATTAATAACCACCAGAAAACTAATCTTCATAATCATGTGCATGGCAGTATACACTAAAAAATGGCATAAAAAATATTTTAAAATAAGATTAGGTTTAACAGAAGTAATAGTAAGTCCAAAACACAAATAGAAAAAAGTACAGTGTGTCTCATATAAGAAAGGTGAAGTCCTAAAAAAGTAATAAAACCTGTGTTAGTGATAGATTGCCTACCTACTTTCTGCTTTATTCACAGATAGAAAAACCAATGATAGATAAACTGGGAGAAAAAGAAGCATCATGTATTGGAGGAAAAAAGAACGGATCAAGCATGGTAAAAGAATAAGAAAGAAAAAAATCTGGAGAATATTAATAGAGAAAATCTAAAGTGCTAAAGCCTCACAATTGTCTTTTCCAATGACCATAAGATTCATAACTAATGCTCATTCCCTTATCATTTCACAGTTGCCACATTACAATGGAAATTTCAATGTCATACATATAAATTCAATGTATATGCCAAACCAGATGCCCACCAAAAGCCAAACACAAACAGATAAACCAAAATATTGAATCAGAAATTTCAATGTCATACATATAAATTCAATGTATATGCCAATCCAAATGCCAACCAAAAGCCAAACACAAACAGAGAAGCCAAAATTTTGAATCATAAATCTAATATTGATTCAATCTGCTCTCTATGATGATTGATTTAATCTATCCAATATTGATTCACATTTAGCAAAGTAAACTAACAAACATAATTGAAATTTGAAAAAGAAAAACAAAACTTTAGAACTGGCTGCAATTCCTTTTACTATTATACTTTTAGATTTCACAATTTAAACCCATTAAAACCCAACATTAAAAACAAAAAAAATCAAGACCTAAAATGTCTCTTTTAAAAAATATCAACTAAAATCTACAAAGTAATAAACTTAGTGTAAAGAAAGTTATGCTATCAGATTTCAAAATCCCACAATTTCACTCCCCTTTCTAATAAAAACAGAACAGGTAAGAGGCCATTATAACTCAGGTAGGATTTTCATATTGTGAGGGGTTTTCCTTGATTTTAACAAATAGAGAGGAAAATGGTTATGAATCCAAATTACTAAATTGACAACAAATCATAATCGAAGAGAATATTAGGAAAATTAATTGAGACTTTTGCTTTGATTAAATTAGAGACTCTAGATTGTAGAAAAATTCCACTTTATTGTTGCAGAGGAAGAAATTGAATGATTTAAATGCCAAAGAGAAGAATTCAAAGAAACCCATTAACGTAAATATTTCATAGAAATAGCCACAATCATAATTCCGATTTCCTTAACCTTAATTTCTGGAACCAAAATTTGATTGCAATTGTATAAGTGGAAAACATATAGCAAAACTAATTTAACTTTAAATTTGTGGGAAAAGAAAAGTTAGAGAAAGAATAGGAACCCGTCGGAGGCATTGTTAATCAAAAAGTCGGAGGGAACTCTTTTTAGTCGGCTTCATCTTCCTTCTTCTTCTGCTTCTTTTCTGGAAAAATCAAAATGCAAAAATGTCGTTTTAGCATAATTGGAAACAAAGAGTTTTTGAAAGGAACTAGGAAACTACGGGGAATATGTAGTTTATGTCTGATTTCTCAGATTTTTCTACACCTAATTGGCTCTAGTCTCTCTGTGTTTGTCAGAGTCTCTCTCAATCGGTCAGTTTCTTTCAATTTAATGGTGTTTTTGTTTTAAACCGTGTGCACAGTAAAATGGATAGAATTTAAAGCCCTTAATCGGTGCAACGTAGGGTATTTTGAAACTTTTAACTGCACACGTGTCAACATTTTAAGGAGGCATTTTTCCTAACATGGCAGCACCTCGTTAAAGGCTTCTGCTTTTATATATAGTATTAGATAGGAAAAACAAAACAAGTTTTGGGAAAAACTGTTTTGGGGAAAATTTAGGAGGTGGAGAAAATAAAGACACGCAAACCAATCTTAAAAACTAAGTTGAAAATGTGAGGATACACATGAAAAAAAATATTCTCTTTCAATAAATGCAAACTTGACACTATGTGACCCATAAACAGTTGCATGAATAGAGAAATTTGCACAAATGATGCATGAAAAAAAATTTGGTCAATAACTTAAAAACTGAACACATTTTGCATCAAAATCAAGGAACTTTTAATCTTAGATGGTCACAACAAGATCACACAATACAATGTACCAAGTTTAGCAAAGAGTAACTTGTGTAGTGTGTGCAACTAGCAAAAACTTGAGATATATGTGAGGTGATATGTGAATAGTAAGCAATCACAATTTCTACAAAATTCATCACATAAATTTTAAAGAGACTATCACCTAAAGAGTTACATCATATAACTCCCACATCTCCTAGAAAACAAGCTTGCAATCATATAAGTTTCTTGATTTGCCTCATATTGTACACACCAATTTTATTTGATTGATTTATTTAAAGTCCAATAATGTACACACCAATTTTAGCAGTTAAACCAAGGCTACACCTTATGTTCTTTTTGTGCATGTGCTACACTTTCTCGAGCTCAAAATCTTACGATATGTACTAAGGTGTTCATGATTGGTTAGTAAACAATGGTGAGATGGTTATTTGTGCCTTTCTCAAAAGGTTCAAATCCGACAGTCAAAGACATGTGACTTCAAGATCAAGACAAAGTGATCAAAAACTATAAATATCTTTCCAACACAACATGCACTACAAAGCTTCAACTAGTAAAGTGCAATAAATAAGCTCATCCAAGTTAAACAAGGTACATAAACATGTTATGTAAAGATAAGTTAACCAATATTGATTACAAATCCATGATATGTAATAGAATACACAAAAATTTTTTTGGTTTAAAAAAAATTTATGACTAAAAATAAAAAGCATACATTATGCTAAATGAACAATGCAAATGCATTGCATGACAGTGCTTAACTAAGCTATAGAGGGTACACAAACAAGAAATATCAATTTATTAATTAACCTATGAGTACATGTACAAACTAGTACATACTCACACAAAATCAGAAAAAGTTTAGCACTTATATAACACATGCTATTCAAGTTTCTCCACACTGTCAAACATGTTCTAAATCAAGAGAGAGATATCATAACTCATGTAATCCTCTAGAAAAATAAAACAAGACTCAAAATAAAATATTTTTGTCTTTTTGAAAATTTTTCAATGTTTTTGGATTTTTTTTTTTAAATAAAAAACAACCTAAAAAAAATAAAACAACCAAAAAACAGAAACAAAACATGTCCACAAATAATTGAAAGAATTAAATCAGGGACAAGTCAGCAACACTTAAAGGATCTTTTCTCACCCATATAGCACAATTCTTCGGCTTTGTAGGTGAAAATCCATGAGAAGCAGAGTGTATTTAAGGGATTACACCAATCTTCTGAGAAAGACTAAAATCCTGCAATTTCCTTTCACAAGCCAACAAGCTCAAAATTTTCAAAAGAATACGAAACAATTTATATGGACTTATGGCAGGAGAAATATCATCACATATCCTAGATTGAAATACAAAATGCTTAAATTTCAACTTATGACAATTAGAACGAATGTGACCGGAGACATCACAAAAGTGACAAACAAGAACAAATTTAGGAACATCAGTATTCCTAACAACAAATCTAGTCTCAAATTTTGGTTTTTGCCTTAACAAAGAACAATTTGGTCTAATATGACCAACAACACCACAAAGGTGACAGGTAGACACAAAAACAGATTTATTTTGCTCTCTATTGTATGTTTAGACATAGGTTTAGAAACTTCAGCATCTATATCAGAACTTTTACCTTTGTCTAACCTAGCAAAATAAGCATTTTCTTTATTATTACTCTTGAAAGGAGGAATATAAACTTTCTCAGTTTCAAGCTTAAGAGAAACAGAAACACTTTTGTTATCAACAGCAGGCTTGGTACTAATCAAATTTTCAATTTTAGCTTTAGATTCAACTAATTCTTGTTCCAAACTTTTCATCTTCTCATCTTGAGAGGAAATTTGATTTCTCAAAAATTCATTCTTTTTATTAGACTCATCTAATCTCACAATCAAATCCTCTTTTTCAAGATTAGCCAATTTTAACACTTCCTTGAATTTCTTAGCAATTTTCATAAATTTCACTAATTCCTTACGGAGAGTTTCACAGGCATTAATAAAATCAACAGAAGCATAAGCAGAAACATGATAAAAAAGACACTTCAAATTATCCATGACAACAGGGGTCAATGATCTAACTCTTAGATCAAAAATCTAAAACAGAAGAGCTACTTGCTCTGATACCACTTGTTTGTTTTTGGACCCCTTAAAACACAATTGGATTAACCTAGTTAACAAGCCAAGTTATTACTTAGTCCAAATTCCAGATCTAAGTTATCACAATCAAACAATCATATCATGCATAGCTGCAGAAAAATAAATAATACAATGATATGATGACTTAGGAAAACCAAACCGATAAAAAACTTGAGGAGGATTTAACCTAGCTATCCTCAAAGTAAACTTGAATCCATTATAGAAAGAATTGAAGTTTTACAATAGTGACTTAGACCACTAACATCCTATTACTACCCACCAGTAGAAAACTTACTGACACGACCACGTGCAATCTCCGAGACCATGGACTCCTACTTTCTTGGATTCTCCAGCAAATACAAGCACACCCGCTTATGTATCTTTAAGCTCTTTCATGCAGCAATTGAATGATCATCAAGCTCTCAAAGAAATCTCCTACTTGATAATCCTAAGCATGTACCCACCAGTAGAAAACTTACTGACACGACCACGTGCAAGCTCCGAGACCATGGACTCCTACTTTCTTGGATTCTCCAGCAAGTATAAGCACACCCGCTTATGTATCTTTAAGCTCTTTAATGCAGCAACTGAATGATCATCAAGCTCTCAAAGAAATCTCCTACTTGATAATCCTAAGCATGTGTGAAGGCAACCACCTCTCAGATCTCACAAGAGATTCACACACACAGCAAATAGAGCAATAAAAGACTTAGAGAGTTTTTAGGTACAAAACCCTAGATCTGCAAAAGAGGCACTCTCTTCTCTCTCTTAAAAGTCTTTTAAAAACGTGCTTAGGGTTTCCTTTATATACTAGGAGAAGTAGATTTGAAACCCTAATCCTTAATGGGCTTGGACTGAGTTGGAAATTTTGCATAAAAAACATTTTGGCCGACTTTCGATTGATCGAGTCTAACTTTCGATCGATCGAGCCAAACTGAAATACACAATAAATTCTGCAACAGCTCGATTCCAATTTTACATAAAACACATACTTTGAGCAAGTCTAAAACAAGATTAAACAACCTGCTTTGATCATGGTTTGCAAACTAAAAGTTCAAAATGGGTATACAATACCTTTGAACGTTTAGACCCAAAATACAAAAATACCAATTCAAGTTTTATATCAAACAAATAATGTGCGGAACATGATAACAAGCTTATAACAAAATTGATAACTAATCTATACCAAATATAAACACATCCACAGCAGTAAATATAAGGCAAAGATAAAGGGAAGAAAGATGCAAACACACAGACAAAACACGATGTGTTATCGAAGAGAAAACCGAAGCCCTCGACGTAAAACCTCTCCGCCGCCCTCCAAGCGGTCAAATAATCAACTAGAAAATGTAGTTGAGATACATGAACAGCAATAAACCCTCCAAGCCTAATCTACCCAGGTACCTAAGCCCTCCAAGCTTCTTGCTCCAATGAGGTTGCGTCGAACCTTTTTCTTTTCTAGCTTACCAGATTCCGCTACTAGACCATAGCATCAACCAATGTAGATTGGTTCCTTTTTAACTGCTTCCCAACAGCACTAAATAGACCTTCTCACAGACGTGGGTGTGATGAGATAAGGATTTGGTAAAATGCCTCTCAAGGGTATGACAATGGAGAGGAAGAGAGTAGAGGAATTTGTAGAGTCTTTAAGGTTAAGATTATGAATGAATCAATCTTGTATTTCTCTAGAGTTTCTCTCATAAAATTCTCTCTGGAAGCTCTTTCAATATGGTGGGTTTAAGGGTATATATATAGTAGGGTGAGAAAGGAATGCAAAACGTTAGTTTTTGCCAAACAGGGCATTTTGGCGACTTGACCTCGCGACTGGGTCAAGTCGCAAGCTCAAGCCGCGAGCTAACGACCTGGCTAGCCTGGGACTTTGGTCCTGTAGTGCGACAATTGGCGCGACTCTTCAGCTTCTGGCATGCTTGGCACATGTGCAGGCATTTGGCGACTTGCAAGTTGCGACTCACCCGCGAGATCTAGTCGCGAGACTCTGTTTTCTTGCACACTCTTGAGCATTTTTTCACATCTTCTCACATACTACTCTTACAATTTTTCCACTTAAATACAGGGTTACTAAGTGCTAAATTACAAGCAAATTGGTTACGGAATAAAACCAATAAGATGGTTGATTAAATTCAACCTTACACCAACAATACAAATTAGAATTCTAATACATTAGTTCCTAAGTACTTAGAGCCTAACAAGTTCCCTTTCAATACTTTGTTGTAGCTTTTTTCATGAAAAGAAAATTATAAAATTCACTATTTGTCTAACTAATGGGTATTTTATATTACAATCATATCATACTCAAAGGGAATAACATCTAGTGAATACTTATATATGATAACATTTAGTGGTAATGGGATTGTTGCCCAGGTATTAACAACAGTAGTGATGGCTCATAATGGTCGTGGTCCATAATCAACGCTGACAGAATGTATTTGGAAAGCTTTAGGTCTTTCTTCTCCAGATTAATGATAGGGCATCTCTTTGAAACTTTACAAAGTCTAAACCATCAAAGCTCACGATTGAAACAAGCAAACCATCAGCCTCTAAGTCACAAAGGCCAACCTAAAAGCAAAATAAACCCCTGAACAATAACAGGGGAGAGCCAACACAAACTCAAAGTTTAAACTACTAACAACAAAAACAACAGATCACTAACTCCTCAAGCTAGCTAAGAATCATCTAGCACTGTAGAAGGATCGATTCCCCAATTACAGCATATTTGAACATATAAAATAGAGAGAGTAGTGATGTGCAATTAACAATAATCATTTGAATTAAAAAGTAGTAATTGCATGAAAGCAGATTAATATTGTTCCACATGATCTAGTGCATAAGAGGTAGTTTATTATTATTATTATTATTATTTTTTTTTGGATAATTCAGTCATTATATTGAAGAGCAAACACATTAAGGGTTCGTTTGGGATCTGCTTATTTTGTTGAAACTGAAAACTTTTTGCTGAAAGTATTGTAAATTAATTGATATGACATCTCTTTGAAACTTTAGAAAGTCTAAACCGTCAAACCTCATGATTGAAACAAGCAAACCATCAGCCTCGTAAGTCACAAAGGCCAACCTAAAAGCAAAACAAACCCCTGAACACAAACAGGGAAGAGCCAACACAAACTCAAAGCATAAACTACTGACAACAAAAACAACAGATCACTAACTCCTCAAGCTAGCTAAGAAACAACAAGCACCGTAGAGGGATCAATTCCCCAATTACAACATATTCGAACATATAAAATAGAGAGAGTAGTGATGTGCAATTAACAATAATCGTTTGAATTAAAAAGTAGTAATTGCATGAAAGTAGATTAATATTGTTCCGCATGATCTAGTGCATATGACGTAGTTTATTATTATTATTATTATTATTATTATTATTATTATTATTATTATTATTATTATTATTATTATTTTTGATAATTCAGTCATTATATTGAAGAGCAAACACATTAAGGGTCCGCTTGGGATCTGCTTATTTTGCTGAAACTGAAAACTTTTTACTGAAAATACTGTAGATTAATTGATAGGGCATCTCTTTGAAACTTTACAAAGTCTAAACCATCAAACCTCACGATTGAAACAAGCAAACCATCAGCCTCTAAGTCACAAAGGCCAACCTAAAAGCAAAATAAACCCCTGAACAATAACAGGGGAGACCCAACACAAACTCAAAGCATAAAATACTCACAACAAAAACAACAGATTACTAACTCCTTAAGCTAGCTAAGAATCAACAAGCACCGTAGAGGGATCAATTCCCCAATTACAGCATATTCGAACATATAAAATAGATAGAGTAGTGATGTGTAATTAATAATAATTGTTTGAATTAAAAAGTGGTAATTGCATGAAAGTAGATTAATATTGTTCCACATGATCTATTGCATAAGACGTACTTTATTTATTTATTTATTTTTGATAATTCAATCATTATATTGAAGAGAAAACACATTAAGGGTCTGTTCGGGATCCGCTTATTTTGTTGAAACTAAAAACTTTTTGTTGAAAGTACTGTAGATTAATTGATAGGGCATCTCTTTGAAACTTTACAAAGTCTAAACCATCAAACCTTCGGGACTAAAACAAGCAAACCATTAGCCTCCTAAGTCACAAATGCCAACCGAAAAGCAAAA
Organism: Quercus gilva; assembly: GCA_023621385.1. Lineage (NCBI taxonomy): Eukaryota > Viridiplantae > Streptophyta > Magnoliopsida > Fagales > Fagaceae > Quercus > Quercus gilva. The sequence continues at coordinate 28,860,904 of CM042478.1, read as the reverse complement.
TAAACCCCTGGACAATAACAGGGGAGACCCAACACAAACTTGAAGCATAAACTGTTGACAACAAAAACAACAGATCACTAACTCCTCAAGCTAGCTAAGAATCAACAAACACCATAGAGGGATTGATTCCCCAATTACAGCGTGTTCGAACATATAAAATAGAGAGTTGTGATGTGCAATAACAATAATCGTTTGAATTAAAAAAGTAGTAATTGCATGAAAGTAGATTAATATTGTTCCACATGATCTAGTGCATAAGACATAGTTTATTATTATTATTTATTTTTTTTGGATAATTCAATCATTATATTGAAGAGCAAACACATTAAGGGTCCGTTTGGGATCAGCTTATTTTGCTGAAACTAAAAACCTTTTACTGAAAATACTGTAGATTAATTGATAGGGCATATCTTTGAAACTTTACAAAGTCTAAACCATCCAACCTCACAACTGAAACAAGCAAACCATCAGCCTCTAAGTCACAAAGGCCAACCTAAAAGCAAAATAAACCCATGAAAAATAACAAGGGAGACCTAACACAAACTCAAAGCATAAACTACTGACAAGAAAAACAAGAGATTACTAACTCCTCAAGCTAGCTAAGAATCAACAAGCACTGTAGAGGGATTGATTCCCCAATTACAACATATTCAAACATATAAAATAGAGAGTAGTGATGTGCAATTGACAATAATCGTTTAAATTATAAAAAGTAGTAATTGCATGAAAGTAGATTAATATTGTTCCACATGATCTAGTGCATAAGACATAGTTTATTATTATTATTTATTTATTTTGAATAATTCAATCATTATATTGAAGAGCAAACACATTAAGGGTCCGTTTGAGATCCGCTTATTTTGATGAAATTGAAAACGTTTTACTGAAAATACTATAGATTAATTGATAGGGCATCTCTTTGAAACTTTACAAAGTCTAAACCATCAAACCTCACAACTGAAACAAGCAAACCATCAGCCTCTAAGTCACAAAGGCCAACCTAAAAGCAAAATAAACCCACGAACAATAACAAGGGAGACCTAACACAAACTCAAAGCATAAACTACTGGCAAGAAAAACAACAGATTACTAACTGCTCATGCTAGCTAAGAATCAACAAGCACCGTAAAGGGATCGATTCCCCAATTACAGCTTATTAGAAAATATAAAATATATAGAGTAGTGATGTGCAATTTGTTAAGTTTTGTTATTCTAGACGTTAGGATGCTTTAGTGGGTTGTTACCACTTTGTCAATGAATCCCTATTGTTAAGGGATAGTTGTTTGATTGAATTAGTCTTACCACGTTATTAGGATCTGTTAAACGTGGGCTGTTATTTTCTTGTTTTTCAAGTTTTGCTCTACAAGGCTATAAGATAGCCAAGTTTGCTCTTCAATCAACAACACAGATTTCTCCCAAATTTCCTTATCTTTTTCATAAATTTTCTGATTCCTAACACAATTAACAATTATCATTTGAATTAAAAAGTAGTAATTGCATGAAAGTAGATCAATATTGTTCCACATGATCTAGTGCATAAGACGTAGTTTATTATTATTATTACTATTTTTTTATATATTATAATTCAGTCATTATATAAAAGAGCAAACACATTAAAAACAGAGCAAAAGCTCACAGTCAGCCCAACACAGCCACTTTGATACACACAGAGTCCTTCAAAGACCACCTAACTAAGATTGATAACTTAAAAATGTACGAGACTAACACAATACAACTCTAAAATATTAGATCCAAACTATAAACAAAGATAGCATAGTTTATAGGACGTACTTCTAATTCGAATGTTCCAAGATTTAACACTCTTTAATCTTGACATCTCTTCCTATGTAACTCGTCAAGCAAAACAACATTTGGGTACATCTTTCAAAAAATCCTTACAGTTGCATAGCATTCTTTCTTAAATTCTCCAAAATTAAGGAATAGATCTTCGCTATAAAGGCCAAGATTCCGTTTTCCCCACCCACCCGGTACCCAATACTCAAATAAGTTGAAATAAAGAAAAAAGTTGCAATCGAAAAACTAACAAACAATTTGGGGAAACAAAATAAATTTCACAGCTTGCATGAGTTAGGGTTTTGTCGTTTTGATACTTACCTTCCACTATGTCAAAGGGATTTTGTAATTTTTTTTTTTTTTTGAGAAGTCTTAACCACTGAGTAAAGCCACGGGATGCCAAAAGAGATTCACCCACCAGGGCCACCACACACAACACGAGAGAAAAAAATACGTGAGATAATTAAGCAGATGAAGAATGGAAGAACGAGAGCATAAGCGACGAAAGAACACGAGAGAAGCAAAGACCTCTATTTTTCCTGTATTTTTACTTTTATATATAACCTGCTTCATCGGTAACAAGTTTTCATTAAAATAAAATAAACAACTATGATTAAAACAAGTGAAATCAATGGTAGAAATTTAAGTGGGCACAGTAAAATATGATCCTTTTTTAAATATTGTCTCACTGTAAAGAGGTGGGAAATTATAAGGTCCTCATAGTGAACAAATGATGTAGTCCATTATTCCAGTAAAAAATTTTCACTTGTTTAAAATTGTAGAGTTTTAAATAAAAACTGAATACTGACTCAACAATTTTAAATAAGTAGAAGTGTTTTACTGAAATGATGTATAAATGACGTGGTCTACCATGAGGACTATATAATTTCTCGTAAAGTGAACTAGTAATTAAAATAGTAATGCAGTTCTATGCGGATTTTGGAAACATGTGGTCATAGGGTAGGGATATATAATAGTTGTCAAACTTAGTTAAAAGGTTTAACTGTATAGCGTGGTAACCAAATCTCTCTCTCTCTCTCTCTATATATATGTGTGTGTGTGTGTGTGTGTGTGTGTTGGGTTCAAGTTACACCTGGTATAACTCTAAACGATATTACACCACTTAATAACTTACTATTAGATGCGAATTTTGATAAATCTACCGTTAGATTACATCATATTCATATACTTTTCATGCTTGCAAAATTTCTTGGTGATCAAAGATTAATAATCATGTCATCAATCAATTGTTTAAATTCAAATTTTTGTAGTTTAAAATAATTCATAAAAGATGAGTTTATGGATTACATGGTAAATAACATCCGATTGGCATGAAATTTGACATGCATGTTAAGCACATATAGAACATATAATTTAGCAGTGAGATTCTTAAAATATGAATTTAATAACAAGCTATTGGGTGGTGTAATATTGTTTAGAGTTACACCAGGTGTAACTTGGACCTCTCTCTCTCTCTCTCTCTATATATATATATATAATAAAAGTTGAACTTAGAAGCCGTGGTTGCACCATGTGACATCACCAAATTGCAGAAATTTTTTTAGATTTTTAAAGATATATATATAATTTTTTTTTCTTATTTTCTTCTCCTATAATTTCTAAGTTGATAAAAATTTCAATTTGAATAAAATCCAAATTCTTCATCTAATCCTTTTAGTATTAATTTATCTATAATTTCTAAGTGATTTATTTAATTAGTAATAGAAGATCTACTTCATTTATGATTTATGAGTTCTAGCATTCTAGGGGATTAGAATTTTGGTTTCACACTAATTATTCATATCAATGTTAATTTTTTTTTTTTTTAAACGCCTCATGGATAGACACAAAATTATAATTATTCTTATTGATTTTTTTATACATCTCTATCAATTTTTTAGATAAATACAAAAACTTAGTTGTTGTTATCTTTTGTTTAAGTTGCATATGAATAGATATAATTTTTTTTTTTTTTTTTATCTTCTTCTCCTATAATTTTTAAGTGGATAAAAATCTTAATTTAATTACAATACAAATTCTTTTCTTCATCTATTTCTTTTTAATTTGATTACAATCCAAAATCTTCATCTTCATCAAATCTTTTTTTTTTTTTTCATTTAAAGTATATTACTACACCTATTAGCTACAATTTTTTTTTTTGGATAAAATAAAAAAAGCAACATGATTATTTTTCACACCTCCACATATAAATTTTTTTTTCTTATCTTCTTCTCCTATAATTTTTAAGTGGATAAAAATATTATATTTAATTGCAATCCAAATTCTTTTCTTCATCTATTTCTTCTTAATTTGATTACAATCCAAAATCTTCATCTTCATCTTCATCTAATCTTTTTTTTTACACGTAAAAAAGAAATAGATATAATTTTTTTTCCTTATCTTCTTCTTCTATAATTTTTAAATTGATAAAAATCTTAATTTAATTACAATCCAAATTCTTTTCTTTATCTATTTCTTCTTAATTCGATTACAATCCAAAATCTGCATCTTCATCTAAACTTTTTTTTTTTCATTTAAATTATATTAGTATTTCACCTATTAGCTACAACTTTTTTTTTTTTTTGGATTAAAAAAAAAAAAAGCAACGTGATTATAGTTCACACCTCCACAAATTAAGTTTGAATCCAAGAAAAATTGAGTTGAACTAAAACTATTTAAGAATGCTAAAATCAATTAATAAAAAAACCAACTTACTACACATAAAAAAAGAAAAAAAAAAGTGATATATGATTCTGTTAACATGATTATTTTCCACACCTCCACAAATTAAGTTTGATTCCAAGAGAAATTGAGTTGAACTAAACCTCTACTAAGTCTACTCTATTCTACTATTTAAGAATGCTAAAATCAATCAATAAAAAACCAAAAAATTAAGTGAAGAACTTCAGAAGGAAGGATTTGGCTTATTTTGGTGAGAATAGCTATCTTCTTTTTATTTATTTATTTATTTATTTATTTATTTATTTTTGTGTTTCTATTATTCTATTAACGTAGTTTAATAATCACTTAAATTCTATGATTTTTGTTGAATATTTTACATAATGCAATTCATCTCAATTATTGATGTATTTTTTGATTTGGTATTCTTAATTGATTGTATATTATTTCCTCACTTATGGCAATATCAAAATGGTGAGACAAGTAATTCATATGTAAACTTTTACATTTACATTGCAATACAATTTTTGTTTCCCTTTATGGAATTTATATATATATATATATATTGTGGAGGCACGAGGATCCAAAGGAATAATAAAGTAGGCAAGGGTGTTTCCAAGGAGGAGACCTATTTTACTAATAAGGAGTTCAAGATGTTGTCGTTGATGAAGATACCGAGGCTTCTTATTAACCTCGAAAGGCTGAGAATTAGGCGTATAGGGTGGATAGTGCAATCTCAGGGGGTCAAAGGTAAGTTGGTGTAAAATAAGGAAGAGAGGAAAAAGGAAGGACAAGACAACCATCCCCTCCGCATTAAATGCACTGCAACCACTTAGCTGGCCGCATTAATGGGGAAATGACCATGAACAATGTTCTTCACAGCTCATATTCTGGTGTAAACACCTTCTAGCAAGGTCTTGATGGGACTTATGTCAGGAGAGTTTGATCATAACCCTCCAAATGTAAGATCTAGATGCATCCTTGCTGAGTTATATGAATACACGAAGAATCTAGATCAACAAGGTAGAAAGAATAGTGGAAGAGAAACAAAAGAGAGAAAAGAACCATCCCATTGTACCTTCCTCCCTGGATTGAACCTAAGGACAAACACTTAGTCAATTTTCAAGCTATTTCCTATTGAAACGTTATTATTTTGCGTATAGTTCTTGGGTATGACTATCATCTTTTGTTACAGAAGGGGTATTTAAAGTTGACCTCGCATCCTATCTCTAACAAATTAATTGTGTAAGTGAACAATAATTCATATTTATCCATTTTTACCTTTCGCTTGCCACAATTGGTGCCGTCAATGGGAAAGTCTCCTGAAGTACCTATATAAATCTCATAGTAATGGCTGGTCCTAGGCGTAGTGGATCACTGGAGTCTATTGGCTCTCAGTGTAAAGATCATTTTGTTAATCTCGAATGTAGGAGGGATCGAGATATGGCTCATACTCACAGCCAGGGAGCACCTTCCTTTCATTCTGAACGAACTGGACAACATGAGGCCAGTAATCATTCACATGATGAAGAGGTTCTTAACTTGGAGAAGAAAGTGGAGTGGTTACATTGACTTCATCGTCATTAAACTCAAATAAGGGAAGATAGGACCCCTTCTCCGGACCAATATTTAAGTGCTGGAAGTGATGGAAGTTACCGAACTAGGAGTAAGACTCCACCTAGTGGATCATTCATGTCATCGTATCGTCACTCTTCAGGATGAAACCATTATCGTAAGAAATCTAGAACACCACCAAGGAGAGGCCAGGGGCATGACACTATGGGAAAATCTCTCCTTCAAATTTCTCGCTCCCGTTTTGTCAGCGTATTGAGCAGGCCGAGCTCTCTCGTCACTTTAACCTGCCTACTTTCACCATCTATAATGGTTATACCAACCCAGTCGAACACGTGAGCCATTTTAACCAATGGATGGCCATTCACTCAAAGAATAAAGCCTAAATGTGCAAGGTCTTCCCTTCGAGCCTTGGGCCGATGGCTATGAGGTGGTTTGACAGCCTTGAAGAAGGATCAATACATTCCTATAAAAAGCTAACTAAGGCCTTCGGGGCAAGATTTGTAACCTGTAGTCAAGTCCCTAATCCCTTAGACTCTTTACTTTCAATGTCTATGAGAGAAGGGGAGACCTTGAAGAATTATTTTGATAGAAACTGGGAGACCTACAATGAAATTGATGGAGATTTTGAGGACGTCGTTGCACAAAGCTTCAAAGTGGGTCTTCCTACACATTCTGACTTGTGGAAGTCACTTACCATGAAACTGCCTTGAGGCATGCATCAATTAATGGATCGGATTGAGGAGCATAAAAGGATTGAGGAGCATAAAAGGGTCGAGGACAACTAAAGCTCGATAGGCCAGTTTGCATCTTCCTAACCAATGAGGGAGTTTTAGAATCAAACACCCCATCCTGTCACCGATCCTCAAGTGGTGAACTCGGTGTTCAAAAAGCCGATATATCAAGTGCTAGAAAAGATTAAGCACAAGCCTTATTTCAAATGGCCAAATAAGATGGCTGGAAACCCAACTGAAAGAAATCAGAATTTGTATTGTCATTACCATCAGGACTAAGGTCATACGACCGAGGAATGTAGAACTTTGCAAGCTTTCCTTGATCAGTTAATTAATGCTAGTAAGTTGAAGCAATTTTTGCAGCAGTCAGATAGTTAAGGAAATCGACTCACGACAAGACCACAGAGAAGTAGAGTACCTCGACCATCTCTGGGAACAATAAATGTCATTTTTGCAACCCAAGAAGAGAATCTCACCAAGTTAGTGGGGTAATGTTAGTGTCGCCACAAATGGCAAAATCCGAAGAAGAGGCACCATGTAGGGAGGCCTGAATTTCGAAGCAACCAATCATAGGATTTTTTGAGGAAGACAAGTTGGGAACGATTTAGCCACATGATGATGCCTTGGCGGTAACCTTGCGGATAGCAGGGTTCGATGTCAAGAGGATAATGGTTGATCAAGGCAGTGTGGCAGAGATTATGTACCCCGACTTGTTTAAAGGTCTAGGACTCAAACTTGATAATTTGGATCGGTATGCTTCTTCGTTGATCATGTTCGATGGAAACACTACTATTCCGAAAGGGATGATTCAATTGCCAGTACAGACTGGGGATAAGGTGGTGAGCGTGAATATTATAGTGGTAGATGCTTTTTTGCCATATACCGCCATCCTAGCCAGATCGTGGCTACATGCCATGGGGGCGGTCTCATCTACGTTGCATGTTAAGGTAAAATATCCTACTAATGAGGGGGTGGCCAAGCCTGCAGGATGCCAATCTATGGCCAGGCAATGTATGGTGGCGGCAGTTGATCATTGTGTTTCTTAAATTGGCTCTTCGAAAGTGGCGCCGACATTATAGCAACCACAGCCCAAGCCGCCTACCTCCTTAGATAGTCCAGTATCGTATAAGGAGTTGGAAAAGGTCGTCATTGGCAAGGATATAGATAAATACTTTCAAGTTGGGATTCAACTCCCAGTAAGGATAAAAGCAGCTGGTAGACTTTCTAAAGAGTAATTTGGATGTTTTTGGTGGAGTGCATAGGAAGCACCTAAGGTTGATCCCAAGTTTATCTGCCACCACTTGAATGTTAACCCTAAAGCTACCCCAAAGAAAAAATTACCTCGACGTTCGTCTAAAGAACATGCCGAGGCTGTAAAAGACGAGGTCTGTAAGCTTAAATAGGTTGGGGTAATCAAAGAGGTTTTCTATCTTGAATGGTTGGCTAATACTATGGTGGTAAGGAAGAAATAGGGGAAGTGGAGAGAGTGTGAGTGGATTTTACAGATCTTAATAAAGCCTGTCTAAAGGATCCGTTTCTTGTCCCGAGAATAGAGCAATTAGTTGATGCAACATATGGACATCCTAGGATGAGTTTCCTAGATGCTTTTCAAGGCTACTATCAAATCATGTTGGTGCTACCTGATCAAGAGAAAACAACCTTCCTTACCCCAACAGGAAATTATCACTATAGAGTAATGCCATATGGACTAAAGAATGTAGGGTTTACATATCAAAGAATGGTGACTAGAATGTTTGATAGCCAGTTGGGAAAGAATGTGGAGGCATACATTGATGATATGGTAGTTAAGAGTAAAGAAGAGTTCAGGCATTTGTCTGATCTTGGTGAAGTTTTTACAATCTTAAGAAAGCACAAGTTACGCTTCAATATTTCTAAGTGTTCTTTTGGTGTAGGGTTTGGAAATTTTTTAGACTACATGATCACCCATCGATGGATTGAAGTTAATCCTGACTAGACTAGGGCTATTCACGGGTTGCACCCTCCTTTGAATTGGTTCATATTAAGGTCTGCAAAGCAGTGTAGACCATTCTTTCAGCTATAAGGATTTTTATTGGCTTGAGGAATGTGATAAGGCTTTTAAGGAGTTGAAGGCGTATTTAGCTCATCCACCAGTCTTGTCTAGGCTAGAGAAAGAGTAGGTTTTGTATGCATATGTGGCTGTTGCCCAACATGCAGTGAGTTTGGTCTTGATACAGGTGGATGAAGGAATTCAGAAACCAATGTACTATGTTAGCAAATCCCTCTAGGAGGCTAAGGTCAGGCATCTCCACTTGGAGAAGGCAATTCTTGCTATCATCCATGCCATCAAGAAGCTACCCCACTACTTCCAAGCCCACACCGTGATTGTCCCGACCCAGTTGCCCCTACAAGCACTGCTTCGAAGGTCGGATTATACAAGAAAAGTGGCAAAATGGGGAACTATGCTTAGTGCATTTGACATTAAGTATCTGCCCCGAATGGCTATGAAAGGCCAAATTTTGGCGGATTTCGTGCAGAATTTACCGAGGAGATAAAGCCCAAGGAAGCATTGAGATTAAGTTCAGTGGAAGTTCAACAAGTTTGGCAGCTATTTGTGGATGGTGCGGCCAACCAGAAAGGATTAGGGATAGGAATTGTGATGATCTCACCAGATGGAATTGCTTTAGAAAAGTCTCAGAGGCTTGGCTTTTCAACAACAAATAACGAGGTAGAATACAAGGCTCTACTTGCAGGGTTGACTACTATGCAAAAACTTGGAGGTAAGGTTACCAGGGCATATTGTGATTCAAGACTCATAGTGGGACAAGTTCAGGGTGATTTTGAGGCTAAAAACCTGAGGATGCTTTGGTACTTGAATCATGTTAAGCATTTGTCGGGGAATTTTCATTCTTTTACGCTTGAACAGGTTCCTTGAAGTAAAAATTCTCACACTGATTTGCTAGCAACTTTGGCTACCGCAAGTAGGGAGAATCTTCCTAGGATTATACTTGTGGAAAATTAAGCATAACTTGCTTATGACGTACCGGTTCCCGTTGGAGTTCACTTTATGCAAGTGGGCCCTAGTTGGATGGATCCATTGTTTACGTTCCTCAGGAATGGAATATTACTCGAGGACAGGACCGAGGCAGAGAAAATTCGTACGAAGGCGCCAAGGTTTTGGTTATCCGAGTATCAAAAACTATACAAACGCTCATACTTGGGACCATATCTACTATGTATTCATCCTGAAGCAGTAGAAATATTGCTGGAAGAGTTGCACGAGGGAATTTATGGTAGTCATACGGGGGGTAGGTCACTTGCTCATAAAGTTTTAACACAAGGTTCTTGGTGGCCGAGCATGCAGAAGTCCTCCCAGAAGTATGTTAAGAAATGCGATCAATGTCAGAGATATGCTCTTAACATCCGTCAACCAAGGGGAGTGTTGAACCCATTAAGCAGCCCTTGGCCTTTTGCATAGTGGGGGCTGGATATCATGGGGTCTTTTCCTAAGGCAACAAGGAATCAAAAATTCCTCCTTATTGCTACTCATTATTTCACCAAGTGGGTCGAGGCTAAACCATTAGCAAACATCCGAGATCAAGATGTCAAAAGATTCTTATGGCGAAATATTGTGACGAGGTTTGGGATTCCGAACATTCTTTTCTTGGATAATGGGCTTCAATTCAATAGTAAGGCATTTCAGAGGTACCGTTGCGACTTAGGGATAAATAACAGATATTCCACCCTATTGTACCCACAAAGTAATGGACAAGCTAAAGCCACACACAAAGTCATTGTAGATGGTTTAAAGAAATGATTGGAAGACACCAAGGGAAAGTGGATGGACAAAGTACCCCATGTTTTGTGGACATATCGCACAACTCTTAAAAGATCTACTGGTGAGACCCTGTTTTCCATGACTTATGGATCTAAAGCAGTTATCCCTACAGAAACAGGTTTCCCAACATTAAGGTTTGGCCAACTCCTCAGTGGTAGCAATGAACGACTACTATCCCTTAACCTCGACTTAGTCGAGGAACAAAGGGAAATAGCTACGATCAGATTTGCGCAGTATCAGCAGAAGCTTAGGCAAGGATTTGATAAAGGGATAAAAGTCAAGGTATTCATTCTAGGAGATCTCATTTTGCGAAGGGTGGTCAGAAGTATGAAGAATCCCTCATGGGGAAAGCTAGGTCCTAATTGGGAAAGGCATTATCGGGTGACTTCTATAGTTAGAACAGGGGCTTGTCGGCTGGAAGATTTAGATGGGGTTGTAGTTCCTCGACCATGGATGTAACACCCCAAACCCATACCAAGGATTTAGACGCATAACCTGTCTTATTAATAATCAGCACTAATATAATGGAACAGAGCATAATTAAATATCCACAAATAAACTTCAAATAATCAAAATCTTTCCTATGAAATCCATAAAAACAAAAAGTTTAACAATAAAGTCTCCAAATACAATCTTAAAGAGTTCTACAAATAACAAACTCACTATCCTAAGAAAATATACTAAAATAGTCCATCAATTAACATAGCCCCAAAAGAAGTCTTCAATCTATTGCTCTAATGATCTACCATCAAAAGATATTCCATTGCTCTAATCTGAAAGGGTGGAGAAAGAGGGGGTGAGCTAGAAGCCCAATAAGAGACTACATAACATGAGGATGTCTTTCAAAACAAAACATTAGTATCATTGACAAAATATAGTCTTTACAAAACATTTACAAATAGCTTTAACAGTAATATAATATGTTCTATAAAACTGTCAAATATAAAACATTTAACTATAACACTGTAATCATTAAATAAAATAATAACCACTTTAGTTAGCCAAAATACACTAAATAGGTAGAACCAATATATATTAGTAATAAACAATTTTTTTCCACTTATAAAGGTCAATAACAATAAAACAGTAATTCGATATGAAAAACATTAAACATTAATCAAACAAAGACATGAGCTACTAAACACTCAGTGGGTGATTCCCATGGGGAACAATAGCACTAACCTCAAAGAGGCAACACTGGCTCCAAAGAGCAAACAATAACACTGGCTCCGAAGAGCAAACGATAACACTGCACCATGCCACAATAACACTACATTGGCCGAAGACCAACACTTAACCCTGTGTTGGCAAAGGTTGCAGACTATCTAGCTGACTGTTTGAAAACATTCTTTGCTTTATTACAATATTGTCAATAGCAATCATATATCATATAACAAATACTTTCTCAAAAATATAGTTTTGAGTCATTCTTAAGATGTCATGATCTAAAGTCCACTTACCTATAGTTGCTAAACCAAGTTTCACTTTAATTGTCTGAATCAATGTCAACTAGAACCTAAATAAGGACAAAACGACTCGATAAGAATGGTTACACTAAGGCAGCAATAAAAAAAATATAAATTTCACTCTTAAAATTCATATATCACTACTTATTCTGAAACTACAGCTAATTTAGTACTCAATTGCTTTATCAAGTACTCCAAAAAATCAATACCTAGTAAACAATTCTAATGAGCCGAATATGTAGATCTTTATGTTATTTGATTCTCCCAGTACAAGTTGGCTTCCAAATAATCATGTGCTTGTAGGACTCAATATTCTATAGCATGTATTGACAAAAATTTTGGAACTGGAAACCATGTTATAGATTACCAGGTTCATAACGTCAGCACCATTAGTAATTAAGCTACATAAATCGCAAATAACAAATCATCTAAAAGCTTAATTCATGAGGTCGCATGGAAAAGTTCATGCAAGACTAATATACTACACTAGCTTAATAGATTATCCCATAGATCTTTGTGAGAGAGGCATACTTGAACACACAGATGCAGTTTTTTTTTTTTTTTTTTCTTCTTCTGTAATCTCACAGTTTTTCTCTCCATCTTTCAGCAGGAAGCCCTAATTTACTTACACGTTAAAACTGATTCCACTTGGGCTAAAATTTAAAACCCATTAAAACTTATTAAGGTTGTTTAGATGGTCTAGGATTCTAAGAATTCCAATAACACTTAAACTCCTAATCCAAAAAGGTTTTAACCTCTTATCTTTTCCTTAACTGATAAGGAGACTAAAAGTTAAATATGAATAATCCACAAAATAACTATTCACGTTACCTTTTTTTTTTTTTTTGTGTAGAATATCATAATATAAAATAATATTACTTCCAAAATAAATTAAATAATTCATCAACTCCACTCTAGGAGCAATTAAATTAAATTTAAGTAAGACGGGTGTTACATTGGAATATGAATAATTTACGAAAGTATTATTTCTAATGTGAAATTGTGTACATAATTATTTGCTTATATGCAATCAGATGTATTGATCAGCTCTATTGTTGTCGTTTTGATTAAAGTGTACTTAACTTATTATTATGGGTTAAACAGAACCTCAGCCAAGTTCAACTCATCAGATCACCTGCCTTGGGTAAATTAACACCTAACTTATCATTATGGGTTAAACAGAATCTCGGCCAGGTTCAACTCCTCGGATCATCTGCCTTGGGTAAATTAACACCAGTTATCATCATGGGTTATACAGAACCTCGGCCAAGTTCAACTCCTCAGATCACCTACCTTGAGTAAATTAACACCTAACTTGTCATCATGGATTAAGCAGAACCTCGACCAAGATAGACTCCTTGGATCATCTGCCTTGGGTAAATTAACGTTTAACTTGTTATGTAGGACCTCGGTAGATGAAATTCCTAGGTTTCTTCTAAGTCAGTTTCATTGAAATCTAGATTGGGCCTAGCACTTTAGTCCACCAACTTTGGAGATACTCATCCTTTGGTAAACATTAAGTGTAGGAGAACTTGGTGTTGAGGGCTGCGGAATTGTAGGCTATCTAGGTAAATTAAATGTGATGAAAATAAAAAAGTGTATTAAAAAAGGGTCATGTAGTTCGGAATGTGTATTCAAGCGAGGGTAAAAGAATTGTTATTACAGAATAAGGAAAACTATACATGGCAAAAGATAAGTAGAAACCTTTTCATTCATAAGTTCAGAAACTAGAAAAAGTACATAACAAAACAAGGGGTAAAGCTTTAACCAGTTAGCATTATTATTATTGTTATTATTAGAGAGCACAGCAGTAATATGGAAGCATAATTATTATTGTTATTCTTATTATTATTGTTATTATTATTATTATTTTAATTGTTATTATTATTATTATTATTGTTATTGTTATTATTATTGTTATTATTATTATTAGAGAGCACAATAGTAATACGGAAGCATAATTATTATTGTTATTTTTATTATTATTATTGTTGTTGTTGTTGTTGTTGTTGTTGTTGTTCTTAGAGAGCACAGCAGTAATATGGAAGCATAAACAATGATAAAATAGATGATAAAGAAGAAAATAGCAAAATAGATATATTCAAAATTAGGTTAAAATAGAGTATGGAATATGTAAACAGAACTAATAAAATCTTACTTGAATAAAAACTTCATTCTTTGATTAAAACTTGAAAACAAACTCCTGTCTTTGATACAAGCTTGAAAATAAAACATTGTCTAAAAAGTTACAAGATTACAAAATAAAACTGTCCAAAGAGAGTTACAAGATTACAAAAGGGAATAAAGTACAAAAGTCTTTCTGATGGAGAGGGAAGGCTATTACAAAGGCTTTCTCTAAAACTTGGAATATGAAAAACTTGGAATCTTAGAAACTTAGAAACTTTAGAAGCTTAGAAACTTGTCATCTGTCTTCGTAGTCTGTCTCTTTTATAGGTGAAATGAACCATGGTAAATTAACTTGAGTGGGTAAAGTTAACTCAAGTTAAACTGTCGGTAGAAACTTGTAAAACCATATATTTTGAGAATCGGAATCTGCTAGGATACTTTCTATCGTATGCAAGTGAATAGTGTTCTGTCAGGAATATCTGTCTGATCTTTCTGAATAATCTCCACGCATGCTAGTAAATAGTAATGACTTATAAACATTTGTCTGTATCTATCTGGACTATCTCGGATCTGTTTGGAAGCTATTCACGCATGCTGGTGAATAGTGATCTATGCCGATGAATAGCGATCTGTTAGCTATCTGTTAATCTGTATCTGCATAGTTATCTGACGGATTAGAGTTATCTTGTTGCTCATGGAGTCTCCATAAAATTTCTGGAAGCTATTCACAGATATTGGTGAATAGTTTTTTGTCATGCTGATGAATAGTAATATGTCTGTATTTTCTAGACATTCTGAAAATCACTACTTGAAGGGATATTGTCTCAATTCAGAAGTCTTCATGCTCTATCTGAAATCGTTTGAAATCTTCACTGAGGATTTCTGTTTTGGAAAAATGTCGTATGTTATTAGCCTTAGGATGGCTATCTTGCTTGCCAAGCAATTGACCGTTAATTTTAAAATTAACAAATAGTGCAAGTACGCCTTAGTTGAAGGCCTTCATGCAATTGTTGAACAAATTTAGGTAGTGTAGTTTCAAATGCTACAAAGGGAGTTTAATCAAAGGGGCTTTTCAAAAGTTTGTCTATTTCTGATAGGGATATAAGATTTTGAGGAGATTTGGGAAGGACATAAATTGCAAAAAATCTTTCTGAAAACAAACTTTAAATAAACTTTTTTGGAAAATAATATGTATACACTTAAGTGCTATTGCTACTAGGTAGAGTAGTATCATCTACCTTTGGATTTGTAGTAATCTCATCATTGTCTATTATTAGCTCATCAGTACCCATGTCTTTAAATATGGAAATTTCTTTTAGCAAATGTATATCTTTGGGGATTAGAGGTAAAATCAACTTAAAAAATACTTCTGTTCCCAAAATATTAGAACATATTCCATTATCTGTCGTGGAGAACGGGTAAAGTAAAGCCAAAAAGGGATTCCCTAAAATAACTTTCGAGAACAACTTGTCTGCTAAAAAGAAAGGTGTTCTGAAATTGATTCCATTATTGTGTATATCTGTCGTAGATAATTTATTACTTATTTTAAGTCTATCACCATTGGTCTGGGTTAATCTGTCTGTTGTTGATTCATAATATTTTGAAGGTATTAATCCTTCCTGAATGCAATTCATGTCAGCACCCGAATCGACAAGTGCAACAATAGTTAAAGAAAATTCTTTATGAACAACCAAAGTTATTTCAGTATACCATTTATGGAATACCATTCTATCAATTATATTTAAAAATTCATCTTTATAAGAATTTTTATCAATATAATTATGTCCATCAGGGATAGTGGAATCTGTCAAAGATTCCTTACAATATTTAATTCTATCCTTGACACTAATTACTTGCGCTGCTATTTGCTCAACCATATTTTTTAAAATGAATTTTTCTGATTTCAACTCTTTTAGTTCTTTTCATAGATCATTAATATCTATCTGTAAATCTGTAACTGTTATAGGTTTAGTGGATTTAAATCTGTCCTTAATTTCTGCAAAATTATAGGTTGACTTATAATCTTTCAAATCTATTTCGATCTGTCAGTTTGAGTTAAATATTCTTTTAATTTAGATAAATAATCTTTTTTAGATTGTAAATCCGGAAGTCTGTCTATTAAATCCATTATTATATCTTCTTGTTTTGTTAAAACACTTATTTTTAGTTTTCTTTTACAATAACAATTATCAAGATTATTTCAATTGCATAATTTAACTTTTCCATTATTTGAAGAAATATCTGTCGATGATGAGGTGGTATCATAATTATCTATCTGGTGAATCTCATTATCTGTTTCATCACTATCTGTATGTTTTAATATACTCATTAATTTATCTTTTAACTTTCCTGATATGTCAAGTTTATTTATCTTTCTTTGAAAATTACAGTATCTACTAGTGTGTCCTTTTTTCCTACATTTGAAGCAAATAATGTCTCTTTCTTTATATCTATCACGTTTCTTTCTTTTGGATTCTTCTTTCTTTTCTTTAGTCCTACCTTTATGATATCCCCTATTACTATTCTTGTATCTATCCACATCTTTCTTTTCTTTTGTTCTTTTCCTAGAGGGAGCAATCAATGGTTCAAAGCCATATTGCTCACAAAATGTTTCTAGCTCCTTTTTAGCATATCTTTTTTCTTTCTCTATCTGATTTTTCAATCTTAAATCATTACATAGCCATAGGCCAGTTTTATTGATTGAGGATATTATGTCACCATATGTTAAACTAGGATAGTCTATAGTTCCTTCATTATTAGCTATGTCAAGTCTAACTTTTTGAGCAAAGAAATAAGGTAAACCCGCAATAAATTTTTCTTTCTAGTAGGATTGTTGACAGTCATTTCTACTTAAAACTTTTGAAATAAAAAAATCGTTATACCATCTAAAGTCTGAAAGCTGTTGGTATCTTAAATTAATTAAAACATCTGAAGCTCTTTCTATATATTGATTAGGATCTCCAACAAAATATTTAGTTATGGTAAAAATTAAAGTATTAACTGCACCTTGTGGAGGCTATCTATCTGTCATTATAACACTTCCATTTGTTTCTCTATTAACAGCTGTTAATATTTCATTTCTGTCATCAATATTTAAATAGTGATCCCACCAACCTTTCAATTGGCTAGTAAAACTGGTGACAATTAAATAGGCTATCTAGTGGTCTTGTTTTCCATGATTCTTATAGGCATTAGTGAGCAAAGTCATTTCATGTAAAAGATTTATTATTTCATATTCTAACATTCCATCAATATTCCATTCATAATTAAATCTGGGGAATAAGATGAATTAACAAAAGTATGTCTTTCTTCAAACTGTAAATCAGGAGGAGTAGGTTTAGGATACCAATTCTTTTTGGGGTATGGTTCCTCAATTCTTCCTTTTTTATGATCTTGTGATGAAGATGATAAAGTTAATTTGTTAATTTGTAATTTATCTGTAAATGTGATTCTAAATTATCTATATCTAAAGAGTTTGTCAAGTCTGTTAATTGATTATCTTCTGAATCTTCATCCTCTAAAGACTCAGTTCTTCCTATTGTATTTAACGTTCTATTCTTGTTTTTTAATGGGTCCATTTCTTTTTGTGACCCCAGTTTCATTAAGTCTAATTTTTTATTTATTTCATTAAGTAGATCATCAGTTTTTTCTGTCGTAGGTTTCTTTAAAGGTGTTCTAAGGTGAGGAGGTATTTCATGAGGGATAAACAAAGGGGTATTAGACTTATTTTCCCTTTTTATAGAGGTGGAAGGTGGTGTCATTTTGTCTTCTATATCTTGTAGCTTTTGACCGATTGATTTTTGATATATATTAGTATAATTATTCTACTAAATTATACTATCTAGGTTCTTATTGTCATCACTTAGACTAGTTCTTTTAATAGGAGTGGCCAGCGCTTGAGCTCCACTACTTTGATTCAATATAACTAATTCAAAGGGTGGATAAGTTTGGTACAACTTTTCATGATTTTCTATCTTCGTCCATGACAAAGTTTTTTCTATCACACTTATATTTTTGTTATGATAGTCCAAAAAGTCAAAGAAACTAAAATGTGTCTGCAAGTCTGTCACCATTTCATAATATTTAGTTCTTAAATTATTCCTTTCTTGTTCATTATATTATTCAAAAAACTGGTTTTTTCTATCAGTATTTTTCAGGTTTTAAATAATCATGTCTTAATAATTCCTTATCTAAAAAAAATTCTTTAGATAGAACATTAATTTGTCTATCATGTTCTGTAAATCCTAATATATCTGTGTGGGTAGGAGAATCAGGTTGAGCTTAGGGTTGATAAAGGGGTTGGTGAACATTAGGAGAAGGTTGTGTGGTTTCTGCCAGATAATAAGTTGTGTCTGTCTAGATTGGGGTTTTCTTAGTGTTTATAGGGGGAAGGTGTATTACTGGAGAAAGATGCTGAGGAGGTAAAGGTCTAGAGTCAGAGAAAGATGTCCTCGCGGAGGAGGAGCTTCTAGGGGTAAACATTATAGGGGTCGTTCTACTTGAAGAAGTACTGGGTTTGATAAGGATGTCAGTTTGTCTGTTATTATTATTAAAGGCAATAATAACTGTACCGTCTGTTTGTTGTGCTATGAAGTCTGGTTCAGTGTTTTCTATCTTTGGAGTGGGGGCAATGGCCTGTAATTTTCATTGCTCAGGAAGGTTTATGTCTTTCCATTGTATCTGTTGGGGTACACGAAGTCTACTATTTGGGGTTGAGGCTTGAAGAAGGAGAGTATGTCCTTTAGGGGATGGCTCAACCATGGATTGAGGGTCAAGAGTGGTTTTCATAAGTTTATAATAAATCCTATAAGTAATAGCTAAAGGTTCTAAGCCTTCTTTCATATAGTAACCATCTGTTTTTACATTCAAAGTTACAGCATCCATAATATTTCTATCAGATAAACTTAAAGCAAAATTAGGATAACAATTAAAATATATTGGTCCATTATGTAAACTTGTTTCCATCATTCCTAAAAGTGAGTCATTAAATCTTAAATGTCTGTCATCTCTTAAACAAAGTAAAACACTTATATTTAAAGCTTCTCTTGTCAATGGTTTTACAGCAACCTGGACTAAACCAACATGTAAGAAGGCATATTTTTCTCTATGTCAATTAATTGAGTCTATTGAAAATAACTGAATAGTTTCATACTCATTGAATAAATTCTAAGTTCTCTCAACAGTTTTTATAGTGTAGTTTGTTAAAAAAGATAATTTAGAGAATGAAGTCTGTCAGTAGATTTTATCAGTTCTTTTTGTCGGCATATTCCATTTATTCCATTCTAACAAATTCATGTCTATATATTTCATGCTATATTCCTCAAAATTAACTATTCTATTGTTATCCATGCTCAAATTAATGTGTACCTGACCTAAGTGTGACCTAGCAATAGATAATGAGCAATTAAACATATGCATTTTAATTCTAAGCAATTAATAATTACTGGCAAAACTATTACTAAGCACTGGTATCCTTGCTATTGAGACCACCTCCTCAGGAAACTCCATTGCGGGACCACCCAAACACACGCCTGTCCGTCGACTAACAAAAAACGAGCTGACCAGCACGAAACTATGGTTTGCCAACAAGTCTTGAGGCTGACCAACGCTAACAAGGAGCAAGTAGTGGCTATGTAGTAATAAAAGTTCCTATTAACTTCTTAATTGCAAAGAAATAAAACTCATACATCTACCATCCATGGCTCTAATACCAATGACTACCCAGGAGAGAGCACAGCAGTAATATAGAAGCATAAACAATGATAAAGAAGAAAATAGCAAAATAGATATATTCAAACTAAGGTTAAAACAGAGTATGGAATATGAAAACAGAAACTAATAAAATCTTACTATACCAATGACTACCCAGGAGAGAGCACAACAGTAATATGGAAGCATAAACAATGATAAAATAGATGATAAAGAAGAAAATAGCAGAATAGATATATTCAAAATAAGGTTAAAACAGAGTATGGAATATGAAAACAGAAACTAATAAAATCTTACTTGAATAAAAACTTTAGTCATTGATTAAAACTTGAAAACAAACTTCTGTCTTTGATACAAGCTTGAAAATAAAACACTGTCTGAAGAGTTCCAAGATTACAAAATAAAACTGTCTAAAGAGAGTTACAAGATTACAAAAGGGAATAAAGTACAAAAGTCTTTCTGAGGGAGAGGGAAGGCTATTACAAAGGCTTTCTCTAAAACTTGGAATCTTAGAAACTTTAAAAGCTTAGAAACTTTGAAACTTGTCTTCTGTCTGGGTAGTCCATCCCTTTTATAAGTGAAGTGAACCATGGTAAATTAACCTAAGTAGGTAAAGTTAACTTCAAGTTAAACTATCGGTTGGAACTTATAAAACCATATATTCTGAGAATTGAAATTTACCAAGATAATTTCTGTTGTATGCAAGTGAATAATGTTTTGTCAGGAATATCTGTCTAATCTGTTTGATCTTTTTGGGCTATCTGAATAATCTCCACGCATGCTAATAAATAGTAATAACTTATAAGCATTTGTTTGTAACTGTCTGGATTATCTTGGATCTATCTGGAAGCTATTTACGCATACAAGTGAATAGTGTTCTATCGCCGGTAAATAGTGATCTGCTGCTAATGAATAGTAATCTGTCATTGTTGTTTGTCCGAGAGAGCATTCATTCTGTTTGTCTATCTGTCTATCAATTTGTATTCGCGTAATTATCATAATTTAGCGGATTAGAGTTATCCTTATACTGCTCATGCTCATGGACTACTCCATAATTACTACATAGAACGAAATATGAAATAGGAAGATAAATAGGGACACGATCTTTTGCCGTCATTAATCTGGGATCCTTAACAATCTTTCTTTTTCCAAATAACCTCCTCGTTGAAGGTCTTGGACCATATACAGCTATCCTGTCAATGTAACTATATAAGTGGAAGCCTCTGCCTAATTCTCTCTGTATCTCATAAATCTTATTTATTACTCATGAAATTAGACCATTCTCAAGCTAGAGCAATCGGATCATCAAGTGGTAAATAAGTATCTCTTGTCTACCAATTGTATTCAGGGATACAACCCTAATCATGAATAAGAACTAATATGTGTTCTGGCTAAGCTTCCATATAATAGGTAGTGTCCTAAGCTGGAAGAGTACTCCAAATAGTGATCCTTATGTAATTAAGTCCTCCAATCTGTGCGGCTACTTCTTGGATGACTTTGGGAAATAAACTAATCTGAATTCCAGAAGTTATGATTAATTTGCTAATAAACCCTACTTCAAGCATTTCAAATAACCATAAAGGATCACGAATTACTGGACCTTCTATCTCCGTATTGATAAGTAATCTCAGATAGGGATTGTATTTGTCACCAGTTCCTTCATAAACTTTGTCTGCTTCTCCAAAACTTTCATACCATGTAGCTTTATGAGATAACCATGTATCATCTGTCATGTCTTTCGTTCTGATAAATGCTGTAGAAACTAATACTTTGAAAATGTACATCCATATGTCATAAGAACTTGTTATGGCTTTATGGGTTAGTATATTTTGTTGGATTTCAGGGGGTAAGGTTCTAATGGCAAGTCTTGTTTTTTGCTGAATCTTAGGGTGGAGCTTTGAAAAGCTTGTTCCCATAAGATAGCTTTTAGGAGAATGTGATTTTGTCTTTGTGGAGCTTGAATCTCCATCCTCCTTGCCATGGAGTTGACAACCAGATGCTTCAATCAATGCACTGGTGCTAACAAGATGTAATTCCAAAGCCTTAAAGGTCTTTTGGAATAAAGGTTTCTATCAGAGGGTGAAGGCTGCTTGTAAATTATCAAGAAGTATTTTAATATGAAGAGGGAGATCTGTAAATTCTCCGTCTTGAAACATGAGATTAGTACGAAGCACTTTTTGCAGATTTACACTTTTTTCACCACATGAATACATTGCCTTTGCTAGCAACGTATCCTGAAGGGATATTGTCTCTATCGAGATGCCTTCATGCTCATTCGAAATCCTTACTGAAGGCTTTCGGAAATGTTTGGGTTGCACCGCTAGTGCCTTACCCTTTCCTCTCATGTCTGCCTGGGAAGTTCTTTTACTCATTGTAGTGTGCAAATGGGTTTTGGGGAAAAGATTATGTCTTGAAATATTAATTTGAGAATAAATATTTTTATGCAAAGCTTTTTTCAAATTCATTTTCAAAATCCTTTCAACAATGTCTTTTTGCGAAATTTCTTTAAAATATTTTTTAAAAAGTTCATTTTTAAAATTTAAAGTAAAACAAACTTTTCTCTATACACCTTTGTGCTCTTGCTGAGTAGTAGTGGTATTAGAATAGTCATGATAGAATTTGTCAAAGTGAGTAGAATTCAAAATATTTTCAAAATCTGTCATGATTCTATCTATGTATGTATTACTATATATCTCATTCTGCAAGAATAAAGCTTCTTCATTAAGTCTTTCATCAATCACTACAATAGGAAAATATGTTAGGGACCTATAATTAACTTTTCTTGTTAAGAAATTAAATCTATCTTTATTCAAGAAATTACCACAATTAATGTTTTCTTTAATGATCAATAAAGGAGAATCTGTCAAGGCTTCTTTTATTAAAAATTCTTTTAATAAAACATCTATTATATTAGCATTTAAGGATACTATAAAGGGTGTAAGTATGTTACCTATTATAATTTTGTTTGGTACATCTGTCAAACTATTAGTCCATTCATATTGGCTAAAAGAGAGCATAGTTCCATCTTTCATGTCTTTGTCTTTTCCACTAAATTCTTTTTCACAAGGCGTTTGGACTATATGTCAGTGCTTATACAAAAAAGCAACGGGGGAATAAGAGCAAATCTCTGTCTCTTTGTCTTGTTTAAATTTCTTTTTGTCATTTTCTGTCAATTGATCATCAAGTGATATTTCTATCTTTAAAGATGACAAACTTGTTTCAGTTGTATAGATTCTTTCTTTAGTAGTATCTTTTAAGATAGTGACCTTTTGGAAAGAATGATTTTCTCTCAGGACAGGTGGTAAAATGAATTTAAAGAATATATCTTTTCCCAACACATTAGTTTTAATTCCTTCATCTATCACTAAAAAGGGGTAAAGTAAAGCCATAAATGGAGTTCCTAAAATAATTTTAGAAAGAAGGTCTTTAATTAAAACAAAGATTGTTTCAAAACATATTCCATCATGGCATATGTGAACATTAGGTATTTTATAATTGATTATGAGATTTTCTCCATTAGCCTGAGTTAATCTTTCAGATGATTTTTCATAATACTTTAAAGGTATTAATTCTTGTTGTATACAATTCATGTTAGCACCTAAGTCTATTAAAGCAATTTCTATAAAAAAAAGCTCTTTATTAATTACCAAAGTGATTTTAGTATGCCATTTTTGAAAAATTACTCTATCAATTAAACTCAAGAAATTCTATCTATTGCTATCATCTTTATTATTATTATTTGAAACATTAATATCTATAATTTCTTTATCTATAGGAGGATCAGGGGAGTCTGCCATCATTATGCCTGTTAAGGGAGAATCTGTCAATAGTTTAGGAAAATCTTTCAAGTCTACTATTTCTGCAATATTTTGTTCATCTATGTCTGTGGAATTATCTTCTTTAATTTCTTTAATTTCTTTAATTTCTTGTTTTACTATTTTTTCTTCTGTCATTAAGTCTTGTAGAGTTACTGGCCTTGATTTTTGTTCCAACTTGTTTTATTTTTATCTTTTCTTTCTTGTCTTTTTCTTTCTTGGCTTTTTCTTCTTTTCTACAATCTGTAAAATGGTGTCCATATTTCCTACACCTAATACAAGCCATAGGTATGTCTATAGAATCTTTCAAACTTAGTAAATATTCTTTCTTGTCTTTTAGATGATTAGGTAGATTATCTATTAATTTCATTATTATGTCTTTTTGTTTCCTTTTTCTTTTATTAATTTTGAGTGGATTGGTTGATTTTAATTCTTCCTTTTTCATTACTTGGTCTATCTCTTTCTTCTTAACATTAAACATTTCCATTAATTTATTTATTATATCTTTCTCAAATTCTAATTTACTGATTTGTTTAACAATTTTATTATGTCTGTCACATTGTTTCTTAGTATGTCCATATTGTTTACATTTAGGACAAATAATATTTCTAATATGTCTGTCAATTTTCTCATTATCTGATGACTCGGTATTATTTAAAACTGTTATCTATCTTTTTCTGTCTGTATCTAAAGGTGAATTTCAAATTTCTATCTTTTTAGCTAATTCTATTAAACTATCATTTTGAGTATATATCATAGTTCTTTCAATTGATTTTAGTCTTTCATCTATTTTTTCTTTTAAACTATTACTCTTTTTGGAACTATCTTTTCTTTCTTTGTTGACTACTTTTACTTTTACTACACTATCTTTTTCTATCTCTTTATCAAATAAGTCTAGCTTGTCATTTTCTTCCATATTCCTACGTATGGGTTGTAATGTCCTAGTTTCCTTACTATTATGTCTTTCCATACTTCTTTCTTTGTTGACTAAGTTTAGGTCATCATTCTCTGTCTCTTTCTATATTTAACTCTTTACATAGAGTTCCATCTTTTGAATTGGTAAGAATACTATTACGTTGTTTTCTTTCTATTCTTTCTAACATCTCTTTTACTATGCCTTTCCATATTATTCCTTTTTCTTTGTCTCCATCTAGCTTCTTCTTTGTATTGTTTCTATTATGTTATCTTTCCTATTATTATTTTCTTGGCTTTCTATAGAATTTCTTACTACGTGACTATACTCTTTCCTTTCTGTTAGAGTGGTCTCTAAATTTTTTGAATTATTTTTCCCATCATCTTTTCCACATGTAATATTTATGAGTCTATCAGTGCTAACTAAGCTACTATTTTTTTCTATCATACCAATTATCTGTCACTAAAGATGATCTTTGATGAGGTTCAAAGTTTCTTTCTTGTTCTGAATTTAAAGCTTTAATTTTTTCATAAAGGTCCAATAAACTGTCTATTTTATTATCTCTATCATTTTTTCTTTTTGCAGTGGTAGATCTTTCAATCGCTTCTAAAGATTCC
This sequence comes from Quercus gilva, assembly GCA_023621385.1. Lineage (NCBI taxonomy): Eukaryota > Viridiplantae > Streptophyta > Magnoliopsida > Fagales > Fagaceae > Quercus > Quercus gilva. The sequence continues at coordinate 28,835,661 of CM042478.1, read as the reverse complement.
AATTTTTTATTAATCCTATCTAAGAAACTGTTATTGTGTCTATTAGTTTGTCTGTTGATTTTATCTCCTACTAATGTATTCCAATTATTTGTATTATTATAGTTATAATTATAGTCATCAGTATCACTGTTAGAATCAAAATCTGTTTCATAATCCATGTTATCATGTAACCAACTATTGTCCATATCTCTCATGCTATAACCTTCATCATAATCTATATCATCATAGTCCATGTTTCTTATTAGTGTATGCGTAACCTAAGTGTGAACAAGCAAACAGATGATGAACTGATAAACGTATTTATTCTATTTCCAAGCAATTAATAATTACTGGAGGAACTATTACTAACCACTGATATCCTTGTTATCGGGACCACCTTCTCGGGAAACTCCATTGTGGGACCACCCAAACACACGCTTGTCCGTCAGCTAACAAAAAATGGGCTGACCAATGCAAAACTATGGTTTGCCAACGAGTCTTGAGGCTGACTAACGCTAACAAGGAGCAAGTAGTGGCTATGCAATAATAAAAGTTCATAGTAACTTCTTAATTGCAAAGAAATAAAACTCATACATCTACCATCCATGGCTCTGATAATAATAATAATAAAAATAATAATAATAATAATAATAATAATAATAATAATAATAAAATTTGAGTCCTTAGCCCAACGGGTGTATGGACTTAGGCCCAAAAAGCCCAAAACAATGAATTTGTAGAGAATGGGTTGGAAAACTGGGCTTTAATGAATCAGACAAACACTAAAGTCGATTTAGATGACAAGAAGATATAAATAGATAGGTTTATGCTGAAGAAAATTGTCCTTGGCAAAGTCCGAGGAGATCTGTTCTTATATATTTCTTTCAGGTTTGATTACAATGTCAGTTCTTGATGCTATAGTATTTTTCTCCTAGTTTCGATCCCCTTCTCCCATTGCCTCTTCCTTCCTTTATACTCCCTCCTCTTTTCATCTTTTTCCTCCACGTGCATGCCAGATGACTAGTTTTGATACTTGTCTCATCAGCACCTCCCATAAGTCTTCATGTAGTAGCCGTAAGGTTGAAAATGACTGTCCAGGTATCACTTCCACATTAATGCGGCCAGAGAGTTAGCTGTAGTGCATTTAATGCGGTGGTAGCAGCTTTCTCCTTAGATATTTTAGGACTTCTCCATGTCTGATGTCTCTGCAATGCTTATCTGTACCAACAAAATTTCCTGGAACGTTACCTTAGGCGACAAACCATCTCTTCGGACCTTGGTTTTGGCTAGCCGAGGATGCATTTATCCTCAGCCCACCCTCTTGAGCCTTCTGACTAAGATTTCCCCTCCTCAGACAACCTTTCGTCCTCGACTTGGGCCATAAACCCAAAATATAAATAGGTAATGAACCCCTGGGCCCAAAACCCCTACAATAGCCCCTCGAGATTCTTCTTTCTGGCTCCTCGGGAAGGAAGGAGGATTTTGATGTCACTATATTTGCTTGGTGCTCACTTCATCCCACCTCTGCCTGTGAAGACATCTTTTTAATTGCCCAAGGCACGCTCTTGATGCTTTGGCATTCGAGACGCATTTTCATTAAATTTTTATGGCTCTCTGTCCCCTCCATGTTCTACGGTGTGATGCGAATCCAACAACTGAGGATTTTGTTGGAACCTGAGCGAGAATTCTCCTGCCTCTAACTCTTTATTTAGTATAAATCCTCTTCAAATCAATCACTCATCTTATCTTAGCATTCATTTCATTTTAGCGCACATACACTGAACCTGTCAATTCTTCTAACTCACTTGTGCCTTCTCAAATACAAAAAGCTAGTCCGAGGATACTTCCCTTCTTTCTGTAAGTCTTCCCAAACCTTTACATTTTGTTTTTCCATATATTTTTCTTTTCTCTGTACTTTTCTCCTCCTCAACTCCACTCTCTCTTCTCAATCTCTTTAGTTTTCCTAACCCTTCCTAGAAATGGGTAGATCCAAAAGCTTAGTAGACTCTGACGAGGGAATGGCAAACTTTAGGGCTAAGTATAGGATCCCTCCATGGGAAGGCACTAGGTATTGTAAAGAGGGACAATGGCACACAGATAGGTAAAGGAAAGCAGTAGTAATCCTAATGATTGCCTTCATAGAAAGAAGGATGAAAATCCTTATGGGTACTGTCACCAGGGACTACCTTAGGGCCCACAGGTTAGCTTCGACCTAATGTGCCCCCAATATATTCAGAATCTTAGGTTGTGTAGATGCCCTCAACAATAGGATGGGTTTAAACTTCACACACCACGATGTTAATTGGATCTACAACCTCCATCACTTAACGGGGCAGGGATATTACCTTAAGTCTAGGTACCCTAAAGTTAGGCTCATTCCGTGCCTCCTCGATTCCAATAAGGGTTTAAACAAAGACTTCCTGATTATGTCAGGGGAATGGCACGATGGCCTCCCTTGCCCAACGAGAGAAGGGAAACCAGGTGGGGTCTTAGGTCTAGGTTTGGATAATTATATAAGTTTTTCTTTGATCAGCTCTGTATATTTTCTTTGCTAACAATGTTTTCCTGTTTCTTTCTATGGTTTCCCAGATAAAAACGCTGCTGTACCCAACTTTGGCCTTATGAACTAGGACAGTTTGGACAAGATCTTGAAGGCCGAAGTGTTCATACATATAGACGGCCAACTCAGGGCAGCTCATTTGATCTTGGACTACATCCCTATCTCCAAGAGCTTCTTGGTACCAAAATGTGTCATCAAAGCCAAAGATCCTCGGTTGCACCGGAACAGTGTAGCAGCTCTAGGCTTTCTTCTCCATGGCCCTGTTCCAGAAGGCACGCTTACCACAGAGCCCATTTTTGAAGGCATACCAAAGGTAGCCTCGCCACCGCAACCTTAAACCAAAGTAGCCACTTCTTCTCGTACCGCCAACACAGAAGAAGAAGAAGTAGTTGAAGTACCTGATTCTAAGGACGAGTTTGAAGTCTTCAACAAAGCTTTGTCCCCAGATATTTCAATCCCTAATCTTAGCTAACCATTCTCACTGACACTTGACGAGATGTGGATTCAACGTAAACCAAGGTCCTCCCTGCTAGACCTGATAGAGTCCCAACCGGGGAAGGACGCGCCTGGGAAGGCAGCCCAGAATAAGCCTCCCACTCCCTCACCTGCCTTACCTTTCCAACCTATTAACCTAAAGAGGAAGCAGGAGCCAAAGGGGAAAGAGGTAGTGGGAGCTGGAAAAACCCTCCCCCCACAAGAAGACGAGGCTCAGAGGGCGGTTAAACAAGCCAAGGTAGGGCAGAAGGGCACTGAAAAGAGGAGTGATCCACAAGTCAGGCCTCTAGCCTGGTTTCCCACCCCAATGCTAGATGGGGCCCCTTTGTTAGCTAACGTCTCCATTCAGGATTTCTAGGGAGGAGTAGCCAACTATGTGGCCAACGCGATGGAGCAAGCTCTGCTGCTTCCTGAGGATATTGCCGAGCTGCAAGACATGAGAAGACATGAGGTCTTCCTCAGTCTTAAGAGATATCTTGCCATGGTATATCCTCTTCCTAACCCCATTTACTTCTCTCCCTTCCTTTTTTCTTTAATTGCTTTCTTTACCTTCTTTTTCTAACCCATGATTCTTTCCTCGGCAAGCTGTTCAAGCCATATTTCTGGTGGAGGAGATAACCAACTATTGCCACCAGCAAATGAAGGAGGAGGAGGGAAGGCACAATGCTGTCGTGGAGGCCTTTAATGTGGCCGAGAAGAGCAACCAAGAGCTCAAGAAAAAACTGCTAGGGAGGAGAGAGAGAGAGAGAGAGAAAAAAAAGAAGTGCAGCAGCTGCTATTGATAGTGCTGAGAAACAAGCTAAGGACCAAAGGGTACGGCTTCGCAACGCTGAGGATCAGTTGGCCGCCTCGAAAACTCAGATAGCTACTCTTAAGAAGAAATTTGAGGAGGCCGAGAAGGCAAGGGAACTAGCTGTGAAGGCTCAGGATTAGGCCGAGCAAGACGGATACGACTTAGGAGTGGCGGAGACTGAAGAATCCCTTAGGGCTGAGATCTCGAGGGTGTGCAGGACCTACTGCTCCCAAGTATGGAATGAAGCTCTCAACCAAGCTGGGGTTGAAACTTCATCTGTACTTAGGAGGGCAGATAAGGTGTATTACCCCCTGCCATCTAAGAGTCTGTTCCTTCCAGCTCAAGGACTGATACCATTTCCGAGGTGGCAGAGGTGGGCAAGGATAGTACGGCCATTATCCCAACTTCCTCTAATAAACCTACCGAGGAGGCTGAGCAACCCGGGGTCACAAAAAAAGAAAAGAATGCCAACCAGGGAGTGGCCCCTGATGCTATGAAGCCTCTAGCTATCACCCAAGACCCTCTTATCGAGAAAGAGCTCCTAATACAATGGAGATTGTCTTGGCCACTCTTTCCTTGCTTGCCAAGGTTGATCCAGCAAGCAAAGGCCCCGAAGCCTCTAAAGCAACCTCTACTCAGCCTATCCACGGCCCTCCTAAAGACAAGATTATAATAAAGAAGAAATGGTTTCTAATGTAATTTTTTCTTTCAAAGTTTGTAATTAATGTAACATCTTTGTATTTAATCAGCCTCTTTCTGAGGCTTTAGTTAATGAAAGTTATGAACATTTTCCTTATTTCCATGATTTTTATACAAGTGTTGATATAGTTTCCATCTTGTCTAACATTTAATAAATGTAGCAATAAGGTAAAATTCTTCTCATTAATCTGCATAAGTAACAGAACAGTTATCCTATTCCATATTGTCGGCAACAAAATAAATTAAAATACACTAAGTCCATGACCTCAACAAAGCGTAAATTTTGATTTTAAGGATATACACAGTAATCTAGTATGTATACAGGCTTAACTTACTTTGTTCCCTACTTATCAGCAAATTTAAAGGACCAAAGGGGCGACCGATTCCCAAAAAATTATAGTTACACCTGTGAATGCTTTAAGTGATGCTCATAAGCATCCATTTGAACCTATTTAAGTAGGTAGCCTGAGGAGTCTAAAATAACTAAGGCTTTGCCTGGACACTTGGTAAAATGATAAGTAGTATTAATTTGCCCCAAAGTATGTGGTCCAGGGAACCAGATATAGTTGAAGCTCTGTTTAACACTTCGAAAAGTAATTAAAAGATATTAATTTTCCCGAGGTATGTGGTCCGAGAAACCATGCATGACCAAGGTTCTGTTTGATACTTAGATAGATGTCATAATGTGTTAATTTTCCTGAAGCATGTGGTCCAAGGATCCAGGCATAACTAAGGTTCTGTTTAACACTTAGGAAAGTAATTAAAAGATATCAATTTTCCCAAGGTATGTGGTCCGAGGAACTAGGCATGACCAAGGTTCTGTTTGATACTTAGATAGATGTTAGGAAGTATTAATTTACCTAAAACAGGTGGTCCGAGGAACCAGGCATAGCTAAGATTCTGTTTAACACTTAGAAAAGTAATTAAAAGATATCAATTTTCCCAAGGTATGTGGTCCGAGGAACTAGGCATGACCAAGGTTCTGTTTGATACTTAGATAGATGTCAGGAAGTATTCATTTACCAAAAGCAGGTGGTCCGAGGAACCAGACATAGCTAAGGTTCTGTTTAATACTTAGATAGATGTCATAATGTGTTAATTTTCCCAAAGCATGTGGTCCGAGGATCCAAGCATAGCTAAGGTTCTGTTTAACACTTAGAAAAGTAATTAAAAGATATCAATTTTTCCAAGGTATGTGGTCTGAGGAACCAGACATGACCAAGGCTCTATTTGATACTTAGATAGATGGTAGAACACATGACACACAATACAACAAACCCAAATAGGGTGAAGGAAGCTTTCATTAATAATAATACATTCTCAGGTTATTTACATTTCAGGGGCGTGGTACAGCTTTTTCCTCTAGATTTTTAAGATAATATGCACCTATTCTAGCCACCGATGTGATACAATATGGCCTTTCCCAATTGGGTTCCAATTTTCCCCATGCTGTTCTTTGCAGTTCCTAAAACTTTTCTTAAAACCAGGTCTCCAACCGTTAGTGGCCTTAGCTTTACATTGGCATCATATCCCTACTTGAGCTTGTGTTGATAGTAGGCCAATTGGACCATGGCATTTTCTCTACGCTCTTCAATTAAGTCTAAGCTCTTCTAGAATAGCCCATCGTTGCTGCTCAGAGTGAAAGAACTTGTTCTCAGCATGGGGAATCCAGTATCCAAAGGAATAACAGTCTTGGCCCCATAAGTCATTGAAAAGGGCGTCTCCCTAGTGGACCTATGAGGTGTAGTTTGATAAGTCCACAAGACGTGTGACAGCTCTTCCACCCATTTCCCATTTGCATCATCTAGTCTCTTTTTAAGTCCTCCCACTATGACCTTGTTAACATCCTCAGCCTGTCAATTTCCTTGTGGATAGGCTGGAGTGGAATACCTATGCGTTATTCCCAAATCGCAACAGTACCTCCTAAAGGCTTTACTGTCAAATTGAAGTCCATTGTCCGAGATGAGGGTATGAGGGATTCCAAACCGTGTGACAATATTTTTTCAAACAAATCTTTTGGCATCCACGTCCCTGATATTTTCCAGTGGTTCAGCTTCGACCCACTTGGTGAAGTAGTCCGTGCCGACCATCAAATACCTCTTATTCCCTACTGCCTTAGGGAAATGCCTTACAATATTGAACCCCCATTGAGTAAAAGGCCAAGGGCTGGATAGAGGATTAAGGACTCTTCCTGGTTGATGAATGTTTGGTGCAAATTTTTGGCACTGGTCACACTTCTTCACATAGTCTTGTGCTTCTTTCTGCTTATTTAGCCACCAGCCTTGTGTGAAAGCCCTGTGAGAAAAACATCTACTCCCCATGTGGCTTCCACAAATTCCTTCATGTAATTCTTTCAGAAGTAGCTCAATTGCTTCAAGGTGTATGCATAGTAGATAAGGGCTAGAAAAGGATCTCTTATACAACTTTTGGTCCTCAGACAGCCAAAACCGAGGAGCCTTCCTCTGTACCTTGTCAGCCTCAGACTTATTCTCGGGCAAGACATCTTCCTTAAGGAATAGTACAATAGAGTCCATCCAACTAGGGCCCACCCTTGTTTGATGAACATGAACTGCATTTCCGCCTAACTCAATAGGTTTACATAAGTCCTCTACCAGGATCACCCGAGGTAAACTTTGTGCCGAGGAGGTTGCCAACGTGGCCAGAGAGTCCGCATTGGTATTTCTACTTCTAAGGACTTGTGATAAATTAAAAGACTCAAGTCCAGACTGTAAATGTCTAACCTGGCTCAACTATTCCTGCATTCTGGGATCTCTGGCTTCTAACTCTCCTTAGACTTGGCCCACCACCAGCCTTGAATCAGAGAATACCTCAATTGCTTTTCCACCCATTTTCTAAACCATGATCATCCCTACCAGCAAAGCTTCATATTCAGCTTCATTGTTTGTGGTCGAAAAGCCCAATCTCAAGGATTTCTCAATCGTGATACTCTCTGGAGATATCAGGACTAGCCCCACTCCAAATCCCCTATGGTTCGCTGCACCAACAACGTAGACCCTCCAGGACAAAGGTTCTTGTACGGAGATTAGTCGAACCGATTTTCCATCCATGTTCTGCTCCTTTACCCTCTCTTCTAATGGGCTTTCAGCAAACTCAGCTACCAAGTTGGCAAGGACCTAACCCTTGGCAAAGATGCGAGGCATGTATTTGATATTAAAAGCCCCTAGAATCGTGCCCCACTTTGCAACTCTCCCTGTGTAATCAGCACTCCAAAGTAGAAATGTGAGTGGGAGCTAGGTCAGGACAACAACTGTGTGTGACTGGAAATAGTGGGGGAGCTTATGTGTAGCATGCACCACTGCCAGAGTGACCTTCTCCAATGGTAAGTAACAGACCTCGGCCTCATGTAGTGACTTGCTCATATGATAAACCGAACTCTGTACACCACTATCAACCCGAATTAGCACCGAACTCATCGCATGAGAGGCCACTACAATGTAGGCAAACAAAACCTTATCCACCTTGAGTCTAGACATAATAGGTGGCCAAGACAGATATTCTTTCAACTACTGGAAGGCCAAGACACACTCCTCAGTCCATTCAAATCCCTTCCACTTGTTCAACAACTAGAAGAAAGGCCTACACCTATCTGCCGATCGAGAGATGAATCGGTTTAGAGCAGTGGTCATCCCTGTTAGCTCCTAGACCTCTTTAGGATTCCGAGGTGGTTGTATGTTATTGATTGCCTTAATCTAGTCAGGGTTGACTTTAATTTCGTGGTGTGTGACCATGTAACCTAAGAACTTCCCTGATCTGACACCAAAAGAACACTTGGTTGCATTTAGTCGCAGCTTGTATCTCCTCAAGATCTCGAAGATATTCCCGAGGTCATTAACGTGCTCGAATTCCAACTTGCTCTTAACCACCATGTCATCTATATAGACTTCAATGTTTTTTCCTAACTGTGGTTCAAACATTCTAGTCATCATCCTCTGGTAGGTGGCCCCCGCATTCTTTAAACCAAAGAGCATCACCTTGTAATGGTAATTCCCGATAGGAGTAACAAAAGTTATCCTCTCTTGATCGTCCAAGGCCAAAGGTATCTGGTGGTAGCCTTGAAAAGCGTCCAAAAAGCTCATCCGATGATGACTTGCGGTGGCATCTACTAGCTGGTCGATTGAAGGCATAGGGAAAGGGTCTTTTGGGCATGCTTTGTTTAAATCCATAAAGTCTACACATACCCGCCACTTTCCATTTTTCCTCTTTATAACCACAATGTTGGCCAACCATTCAAGGTTGAACACTTGTTTAATTGCCCCAACCTGCTTAAGCTTTATCACCTCGTCTTTAATAGCCTTCAGAATGATCCTTAGATGAGCACCGAGTTTGTTGCTTTCTGGGAATGACAAATGAATTGACGTTTAAATGATGGCAGATGAAGCTTGGATCCACCCCCAGAGCTTCGTAAGCATTCCAAGTGAATGCATCAATGTTCCTCTTAAGAAATTCCACTAACTCTTCCCTCTCTTGAGGTGGTAGCTGAGCTCCAACCTAAAAAAACTTCTCCGGATCATCACCTACAGCAAATTTTTCTAAATCTTCACATTTGGCCTTTTCGACTGGCCCTTTTGACTAGCCCCTTCATTGGTAATATCGGAGACTTTGATTGCTATAAGCCTCCTTCAGCAGAGGCTAAGGACATAGCTGCAAGCTGATGCAAAATTGCAGACACGAGGCACTGCCTAGCTACGGACTGACTCTCTACCAACTCTTCAATCCGATCCCTCGACGGATACTTCACTTTCTGATGCAGAGTTGAAGAAACAACCCTTAGGGTATGAAGCCAAGGTCCGGCCATAATGGCCATGTAGGGGGAGTATGCACCCATCACAATGAAGTCCACTTCAACTACCTCTGATCCTGCCTATACGGGTAACCTAATCTGGCCCTTTGGGATGACAACTTTCCCATTAAAACTTACTAGGGGTGAATCATAGGCTGCCAGATCTTCAGGCTTTAAGTTCAGCCTTCTGTACAAGTCAAGGTACATGATCTCTACACAACTGCCCTGGTCCACCATTACTCTTTTTACATCATAGCCCCCTATTCTGAGGGTGACCACCAAAGCATCATCATGCTGTTGGATGGTTCCAATCTTGTCTTCGTCCGCGAAACTCAATGACGATCGGACCTCCATCCTAGCTCTCTTCGGCTCGGAGTTAGAGTCCTCGGCTGGTAGCCTAGCTACAGACATCCCCCTGGAAGGGTGAGAACCAGGTCTCCCAGGTGCAGCAAAAATGACATTGATTATACCTAATAGGGGCCTTGAAGGAGCATTCCCCTGAGCCCCTGACCTTGATTGGTCCTCTTGTCTGTTGGGCCGGTACAGAAATTACTGTAACCTTCCCTCTTTAATCAGTTGCTCCAGATGGTTCCACAACGTTCTGCAGTCATCGTTGGTATGTCCCCGCTCTTGGTGGTACTGGCAATAAAGGCTTTGGTTGCGCCTCAAAAGGTCTCCACTCATCTTGTTCGGCCATTTGAAGTATGGCTCATTCTTGATCTTCTCCAAAACTTGATGCACCAATTCTCTAAAGCCAGTGTTAACCACTTAAGGAGCTGTAGGCTCAGACTGCCCAACAAAATCCCTCTGAGGTCTGTAGGATAACCTTGCCCTTTCCCTTGCCTTACTACTAGTCCTCCTCAACCCTCTTATTCTTATCAATCCGATCCATGAGCTAGCATATACTGGTAACAGGTTTCCCAGTTAAAGACTTCCTTAAGCCATGCTAGGCAGGTAAGCCAAGCTTGAAACTGCTGATGGCTACATCATCAAAATCACCGTCTATCTAGTTGAACATCTCCCAATATCTGTCCGAATATGTTTTCAGGGTTTCTCCTTTTCTCATGGACAGAGACAACAAGGAAGCTAAAAGCCAAGGAACCTTGCTGCACATAATAAAGCGGGATCCAAATGCCTGAGTGAGTTCCTTGAAGGAATTAGTGGAACTTGCCTCAGACCATCAAACTACCTCATCGCCACAAGCCCCAAGTTGGATGGGAATACCTTGCACATCAAGGCCTCGTTCTTGGAGTGTACAGCCATCCTTTGATTAAAGTGGCTAACATGCTCCACGAGGTCTATTCTACCATTGTACATGGTGAATATGGGCTAAGTGAACCGCCGAGGAAGTCTCCCTCCCTTAATCCAACGCGTGAAAGGTGACCTAGAAATTTGGTTAAGTGGTTTACTCATAGCGTCATTTCCCAAGCCTACCAAAGCTGAATTTCTGTTTTTTTTTTTTTTTTTTTTTTTTTTTTTTTTTTTTATGTACTTATGATGATAGTCTTCATATATGAGAAAGACTCACTAGGAGGAGTCCTTAATCTGCACCTATAGCTACCATCCTCTTCACCAGCAGAAGAGAAGTCAGAATTGGATAGAGCTCGCCTTCGTCATTCACAGTGTAAGCTTCTCTTCAGGTGGTCAATCTCCTTCTGCATGGCTTTGGTATTTTTCTCCTGAGAGAGATGGCTACCACCCCAAGAATGGCTCCTACTAGTACGGGTAGTATGTACACTCTCTTCCCGATCCCTTCTCCGTTCATGATCACGGAAGTGATCTTGGCATTGAGACCCCATAGACTCTGCCTGGTTTAAGCCTGAACCTACCATTGTTGAACGTTGGACTCACTATAACACCAGTAATCCCCATAGACGGCGCCAATTGTAAAGATCAAATTTAAGCCCCTAGCCCAATGGGTAGATGGACTTAGGCCCAAAAAATCCCAAAACAATGAATTTGTAGAGAATGAGTTGGAAAACTGGGTTTTAATGAATTAGACAAATACTAAACTAGATTTAGATGACAAGAAGATATAAATAGACAGGTTTATGTTGAAGAAAATCGTCCTCGACAAAGTCCAAGGAGATCTATTCTTATATATTTCTTTTAGGTTGATTACAAAGTCAGTTCTTGATGTTATAGTATTTTTCTCTTAGTTTCGATCCCCTTATCCCATTGCCTCTTCCTTCCTTTATACTCTCTTCTCCTTTCATCTTTTTCCTCCTCATGCATGCCAGATGACTGGTCTTGATACTTATCTCATCAGCACCTCCCATAAGTCTTCATGTAGTAGTTGTAAGGCTGAAAATCACTGTTCAGGTATCACTGTTCAGGTATCACTTTCACATTAATGTAGCTAGAGAGTTAGCTACAGTGCATTTAATGCGGTAGTAGCAGCTTTTTCCTTAGATATTTTAGGACTCATCCTTGTCTGATGTCTTTACAATGCTTATTTGTACTAACAGGACTTCCTGGAGCGTTACCTTGGGCGACAGACCATCTCTTCGAACCTCGACTTTAGCTAGCTGAGGATGCATTTATCCTTGGCCCACCCTCTTAAACCTTCTGACTAAGATTTCCCCTCCTCGAACAACCTTTCGTCATCAGATTAGGCCACAATAAGAAAAAGAAGAAGAAGAAAAAGAAAAACAACAACAACAACAACAACAACAACAACAACAGAAAAGGGGAGCAGTTTATATTTCGTCCTTAACTTAACATCTATTTCGTCCCTTGGCCCTCAGGAGCATTCTCTTTTTTTGCCCCCTGTGTTGTTTGATCCTTAGCAGCAGGTTGAGATACAAGGGGAGTAGTTTCAGTTGTTGAAGAGACTCTGCCCCGGGAGTGAGCCTCGTCTACCACCACGGATGCCATCGGGGCAGCCTTGCTAGATTCTGGAGGTTGATCCTAGACTTGGGAAGGCTACGCAAGAATGGTAAAGCTGGTCGGAGGTGGAGCAGATGTTTGTGCCCTTATGATTGGGGGGTAAAACAACTTCAAAGCCTTGATCCAAATACGGAGGCAGAAACTTCAACATATTACTGGGATCTGAGACTTGAGATGTGCTTCAGTTTCTTTTTGTCCCAAATCGTACATAGTTTGGTCAGTTCAGTGATCCGAGTCTGAGCAGAGGAGAGTTGACCCTCCGCCTTTTTCAATTGATGGATTTGTTCTTAGGCTTGCCTCTCAGAGCTTTCAATTGCAGCTTCAGCGCTTTTCCTATCTTTGTCACACTCAGATAACTTAAGGAGAGTTTCCTTCAGTTTTTTGTCAACCAGGGCTTAGGCCTTTAGGGCGGCATAGCGCTTCGATTCCTCCTCTTTTTTCTCATAAAGGGCTTGATCAACCCACTCCTTGGCCACATATGCTACTTGGGTGGCCTAAGCGCTTGGAAGTATGAAAAAGAGTAGAAGTTAAATGCTCTACAGAAGAACAAAACAAAAACAAGAATTGACTACAATGAGAAAGAAAATGTACCTGAGCCAAATCCTTTTTTAGGGACAAGAATATCTCTACATCTCCTCTCTGTTGTTGAAGTTACAGATTGAAGAATTCATAGGAAGGGGGGCTTATGTATAGCACAAGAGGAGGATTCCAATTAGGAGCGCGGGAACAGCGTTCGGGGATCATGTTCGAAGTCTTTCTCCCTCTCCTTTGTTGAGTCCAGCTTACTTTGGTGTCCTTACTTTGTTCGGGAGGAGTCTATTCTTGGATTTCTCCTTCCTCGGAGGATCCCTTGCCTCCATTTTTATCCTTCTTCCATTTTTTGTCGGCCGTTTCAGTTTGAGAGGGAGGAGGAAAGGCAGGAGTAGGAGGTCTGGACACTATGGGAACCTCAGGAATGGCACCCCTAGCATGTGATTCCAACAAGGACAAAAGGTCTAGCATTCTTTTTTCCAAAAACATCGCTTTGAGAATCACAGTGGCCTCTTAGTCTGCACTAACTGAAGTAGTAACTAGTCTCGAGCTGGATGCTATATCTTCAGTCTCATCCTGAAGGTAGAAGACTTCAAAATCCTCGTCATTGATAAGGCTCTCAGTACTTTCCTCCAGGGTCTCTTCCTCAGTCCCTTTAGACTGTGATTCAAGGTCATCGTCTAAGGATATAACTTCCTTGGTTAAAGGTTGAGGATCTATAAAGACTGGGAGCTCTACAAGTTGGGTTCCAACAAGAGGTGGCTTCCGAATGAATCCCTCGACGGCCATGTCAACTAGTGCCAAGCGCGGATCTCTTGCTTTGATTACGTGCTTTGAAACTTGGAAGCGAGTAGAAATGGGTTTGCAACCCAAGATGATATGCACTACTTGGAGTTATCCATCTCGGTTTAAAAAGATCTTGGATCTAAGAATCTGGTTCAACAAGTCGAAGTTCACCAAGCTGCGTCTTTTGGCAGTAGCCTTCTTAACCAGAAAACAAAAACAAAAAAAAACAAAACAAAACAAAAAAAAAAAACAAAAACAAAAACAAAAGAAAGAGGTTAGTATAGAAAGGTGGAGATAAAATGTGTGTGTTTTCATTTCCTAATAGTACAAGATCTCAAAGGTATCCCTAAGCCACCCCACCTGGAATGCCATCTTTGGTTGGGTAGTGAAGTGCATCATGCCATTCCCTTGAAACGATGAGAAAATCCTCGTCCATGCCTTCGTTCATCTCGGGGAGGCAAGAAATTAATCTAACTACTGGGACCCTAGTTTTTAGGTAATACCCTGCTTCATTATTCCTCTAACAACTATAAGCCCAATTTATATCATGATGGGTAAGATTTATACCCATCTTTTCGTTCATGGCGTCTACATTACCCAAAATCCTAAACATATTTTGGGCACATTGGGTGGGGCAGAGTCTATAAAGAATCAAAAAAATCCCTAGTTACCCGACCCATAAGAATCCTCATCCCACCTTCTATAAACACTATCATGGGAATTTCTACGGCCTCTGTGGATCCTTTTTCATGCCATTCTCCTAGATTGCAATGTTCTATGGATACATTGCTAGGAATCCAATATTGCTTCTTAAACTCATCTTTGTGTTTGGGAGTATCGACTAATCAAACGAATCTACCTATTTGTGAGGGAAAGTAACAAAAAGAAAAGGAAGACTTAAAAAAAAAAATTTGTCATAGGAAGAAAGAATCAAAAGCAAAAAACACTTACAAAAATTTAAGAAGAGAGGATCCTCAGGCGAGTTATCTGGAGTAAGGAGTATTATTTGCTCTAAAAGGAGTAAAATGAGGCAAGAGTCCCCAAACTTCCCCTTATATAAGAGACAAAAAAGAAGCGGAGGTTTTCCTACCTCTTTAATTGAAGAAATGAGGACAGTAGGATGAGAATCTAACTGCAGAACGTGGGGGACAACAAGCCACCCGGAGCATTTATGGCAAAGTTGTGGATTTCAAAGCGTCAGGAACATGTCTCAATCAATTGAAGAGACGCTCTCACGTTGGAACTTGTAGGAAGCGTGTTATGGCAACTAGTTCTTCTTAAACAAAACCTCCCTCTCCTAGGGCAGGAACAGAAAGTGAGGTTTTGGGGGGCTATTATGGAGGCACGAGGATCCAAAGCAGTAATAAAGTAGGCAAGGGTATCTCCAAGGAGGGAAATTTCGCGAGAAATCCTTGGAGATGACCTATTTTACTGAAAAGGAGTTCAGGATGTTACCGTTGATGAAGATACCGAGGACTTTTTATTAACCTCGGAAGGCTGAGAATCAGGCGTATAGGGAGGACGATGCGATCCTAGGGGGGACAAAGGTAACTTGGTGTAAAACAAGGAAGAGAAGAAAAAGGAAGGATAAGGCAGCCATCCCCTCCGCATTAAATGCACTGCAACCATTTAGCTGACCGCATTAATGGGGAAATGACCATGAACAGTGTTCTTCACAGCTCATGTTCTGATGTAAAACACCTTCTAGTAAGGTCTTGATGGGACAAGTGTTAGGAGAGTTTGATCATAACCCTCCAACTATAAGATCCAAATGCATCCTTGCTGAGTTATATAAAGCCAAGAAGCATCTGGATCATCGGGGTAGAAAGAATAGTACAAGAGAAACAAAAGAGAGAAAACAACCATCCCATTGTACCTTCCTCCTCGGATTGAACCTGAGGACAAACATTTAGTCAATTTTCAAGCTATTTCCTGTTGAAACGTTACTATTTTGCGTATAGTTCTTGGGTATGACTGTCATCTTTTGTTACAAAACAGGTATTTAAAGTTGACCTTGCATCCCATCTCTAACAAATTAATTGTGTGAGTGAACAATAATTCATATTTATCCATTTTTACCTTACGCCCACCACACACACACACACACACACAGATATATATATATATATATATATAATTTATGGAATTTTTATTTCGATCAAAATTTTATCACTGAATCTATTTGGGATGGAACTTATCTACCATATGAAATTAGGAGATTTACATGAAAAGAGCTATCTTCATTTTTTTTTATGAGCATCTATTTTTCTATTAACATAGTTCAATTATTGCTTAAATTATATGATTTTAAAAAAAATTTAGATAATGCAATTCATCTTGATTATTGATATTATTTTTTGATTTGGTGTTCTTAATTGATTCTGTAGATTATTTCCTCACTTATGGCAACATTAAAATAGCTATGATTGGTAATTTATAGGTAAATATTTACATTGTAGTCTAAATACTTACATTGTTGTAATTTATGGAATTTGTTTTTGGTCATATATACAAGAAATTTATATATGATTAGCACTTCTATTACTATACATGTTAACAAGTATAATGGAAAGATTTTTAAGGGCCATACACACACACACACACACACACACACACACATATATATATAATTAAATTACAATTTTACTACTAAGAGCTTTTAGAAATTTAAAACTTGCCATAATTTTTAAAAATATTTTATAATCTTTTTTTGCAAAAAAAAAAAAAAAAAAAAAAAAAAAGAAGAAAAACTTACATGATATACATTTTCCATGTAATTTAATTTTTAAAAATATTTTTATTTGTTGTTAGATTTGATTATATTATCAAAAAATATATTTTTTAAAATTTATATATAATTTTTTTATTAAACCGTGCATCACACGGGCATAACACTAGTCTATATATATATATATATATATAACCGAAGCTTCTGAAACTCCCACAATTTTCCACGACAGCATAATATTAAAAAAAAAAAAAAAAACATAAACCCAAAAAAAAAAATTTAACTTAAAAAAAAAAAAAAGTTTAAACTTTTTAAAGCTTTTTAAAACTTTGTTAAATATGATTTAGGGTTTCATTTGGGAGTGTTTCTTATAAATGATTAGCTTAGATTGATGGGTTTGGAGCTCGTAGTGGGTTTTATTAATTTCAATTATTGGCCGCGAGAAAATCCATCTGGGATTTTAGATTGAATTTTTATATGTGTAGATTGAAAATTGCAACAAGTTTGTGAGTTCAGGGGTTACTTAGTGGAAAAGTGATTATTTTTAAAGTATGAAAGTAACCATTGTGTTGGATTTGATTGTCTGAATGGCTTATATGGGTTTGATTCTTTGGATTGATAACATACCAGGGTCAATTTTAGTTTTATGTTTTATGGATAAGATTTATTTGGGCTGTTACTGGATGTTTTACTTAACCGTGAATTCCAGTTGAGCTTTTGGCTATAGGAATGAAGCCAAAATTTGTTGCTGAATTGAGTAAGCAAGATGCGGTAAGTCAGAGTTAGCAATTCTTTATTTCCCCATTTGTTGTGTTTTGTGTAAGGAGTTTTGCACCCAGAAAAAGGTGATGGCTTGAATGAATAATACAAGTTAAGGTTTATACTATACTTGATGCTCATCTTTTGGGATAGTAATGATATTTCCTGTCCTTTTATTAGACGAGCATCCTTGGCATGCCCTTGATGTTTTTGTGAGTCATTTGTTTGTGTTTGGATTTAATTTAAGTTTCTAGGTTATGGTCAAGCTTTGTTTTATGTTTAGTTTAATTATTATTTCATCTCAAGTTTACCATTGTTTTTATTACTTCTTTATCAAATTTTTATGGGTATGTAGAATAGTACTGTAAAAAATACTTGCATACACACATGAATTGATATTAAATCTCTTCTTTAGATGAAAGAATGTTTATTAACCAATAAAATCCAGACAGGGTCAAATTTTGCTACCAAAATCCAAAAATAAGGAAGAAAAATTTCATCTTGAAATTACTCATTTAAGACTAACTACAAGTAGATTTGTTTCAATGAAGGTTTAATCCATCAAATGCTAAATTTACTTTGAAATTGCCATATAACCTACCTATAATATCATTCATGTAATATGAAGCAAAGTTCTCTAAATCTTGTACCTTAAAATTACTTTAGAATTTGCATAATATCATGAAAATTGGAGGAAAATAATGAAGCTAGAGTCTACTACATAATCCAATTCTCCCTACTTTATTAGTTCCATGTTACAATTCAAATCCAAAATAACTTGAAAATATTTAGAAGCCTATAATTGAATCTATTGAACTCAAATAGTACCATATTCTTTCTAATTCATCAATTTAGTGTTGGAAAATCTGGTTTTGTATCTCATACAAAACACACAGTGGAAGCAACAAATATGGATCTACTTCATTCATGAAAGATAACATGTAACCTTGAATTATAGAAGAAAGAATAGAAAGCGTACCTTGGTGCGGTGAAATTCAAAACCAAGACTTAAGAATTACTTGGGAAAACTTTTAATCTTCACTCCAATTCCATTTGATGCCCAAAAAGTGTGGTCTCTCATTCAGTTTCCAAGAAGAGAATAAGAGAATGTCCAATACTCACATACATCATTGCATTCCTTATGTGATCTAAATGAAAACCACACTTGCTTTTAAAATTCTGTATGTTTCTCCCCTTATATATAACTGATTATCTAATTATGCTAGCCTTTTGGGCCTTTTCAATTGGGCTTTAGTATGTGGTTTGGAGTGGAACCAAAATAGAACAAATAAGACTTTAGCTCTAATGGGCCTTGGGCTTTTCTGTCAACTCTTGACAAGTCTAAAGTTACTATTAATTATATTCAATATCACTACAAGAATATAATTGCACTCTACGCCTTATTAATAAATTATATCCCAAGACTTTATTACACATGCAACCCCTTTATTAAAATATTCGTAGTAATACAAAGTCATGAATAAAGACTGCCACTTTGAAGATTACTACATCTTAATCCTTGAGTACCCGGTTTAATCCTTTATGTTATTCATTATATATTTATGAAATTCAATTTCATAAGTATATACTTTAGTGACTCCTTACTAAAGTGGTTGTGCCCAACACTCTGAATAACCAAACTCACTAAACTTATCTCAATGGAATATTTTATATCTCCGTTAAGAGATTATGAATTCTATCTTGAGAATATATGTTCCATCAACTTTAAATGTAGCTGCCCAACATACTGAGGTTTTGATCGTGACTTATAGATTTCACTCCTGATATATCAAAGCAACCTACACCTCATGATCAGGTCTATTATTCTCTCAGGATTTAGAGTTGATGTAAATAGAAGTCATGAGATTTATTATTCATTTGACAGTCGTTAGGCGAATAATAAATCTCACAGCGGTCCAGTTCAATATGTCTTAACTCTTAAAACATATCAACATATCAACTAGAAGTCTCCACTTCCATAATCAAGACAAATCATCATAGTTGATATGTTATAGTCTTCGCAAATGAAATGTCCAATTTTATCACCGACTACAAACTAAAATTCTGAGTTTCCAAAGAACTTGTGATTTACATCTTATGTGACTTTTCACATAAATCACATATTATGCATCTTATAGACTAAGATAATGTCTCATTAGTTCATTTATAGTCTCATATAATTAATCTATTTAATTATTTATGACATGCCAATAAATTGGATTTTAGGGCATAAACCCCAACATTTAGAACCAAAAAAGAAAAATAAAAAGAAAAAGAAAAAACAGAGAAAAAATAATGGATTTGTCACAATTTGAGCTATTTTATGTTTTAGAGACTATATATGTCTTTACTTCGAACATAGTGAAATAATGGATTTGATAAACAATTCAATAAGGTGATTTGCATTATGATGGAAATGTGCAATTCTATGTTAAGTATAGTTTTTCTTATGTTCTTTATATTTTCCCTATTTACATGTATTGTGGTTTGCTTCCAACAATTTTATTTTCTGATTGTAAATCATTAGAAAGCAAAATAAATGTGTTTCATTTATTTTCTCTTTTGTGTATTTTATTCACATATTTCAATTAGGGAGTCAAAAGTAATTTGGCTGGTACAAAGTATTGTTCTTTAGTGCCAAATGTTTGTTTGAATTGGAAGCCTTAAGTAACAATTTTCATGAACAAGGAACCCTCATTTGTTTGGTGTATTTTATGTTCAGCTGGCCTTTGGCGTTACTATCAGTTACATATGGCTTGGTCTTACTGAAAGATTATTTCAAGGCAATAAGTGGGTTTTCTGCTGTACTGCTATTTATCTTTGAGCTGAGGACTTCTTTCATTGTAATTTTGGGTGGTTCTTGCTTCATGTTGAACGAAATTTCTTGAATTTGCTGCAAACCTTGATGGGTATTGCTTAATGAAAAGTTATTTGTCTCATATATGTGGTCAACTACAACTATCACGGCCATTGCTCTTGCACATGGAGGGGTAAGTCCATATGACTTCAAATTTTTTTTTTTTTTTTTCATCTATCTTTTATAGCAAAGTTAGCAATCTAACACTGACCCAAAAAAAAAAATTGAAATAAATATGATTCTAGGCTTACTTTGTCTTGAAAATTTTCAATTTTTTTTTTTTTTTAATGTATATGATATATGCTCACATTAATGATTTTTTTATATAGCGGATAATCCATTTGTGTCTTTTTAAGAAATTTCAATGAGTAATATAATATTTTTTTATAAATCCATTCCTATTCAAGAATTATAGGAGCTTTAAAGAAACAAATAGATTATTTGCAAGGTATTACTGTTACCTTTATATTTTATTACTTTGGTAGTGTGCTTAGCATTTTGTATATCATTTTTTCAGGTATCATGGTGACATTGCTTCTTTTTTTGCTATTGTAACATTGTCATTTTGTAGAACTTTTAGAAGTCAATGGAATGTTTTTTAAGTAAAAAAAAAATTTAATGTATGATAGTCTATCATCCTAATATGATGCCACTCAATTTATTTGGTAGTTTAGACTTTAGAGCTCATTCATGATAAAAGTCTTTCTAATTATGACTGAGATTATGCTTCGACAAGTTTCCAATTATTTGAAGTATGTACAATTTCATTCTCAAAGATTCTTGCTTCATCATATTGAACTTGACCTATTTGTGTTTTGAAATTAATTTGAACTCTTATTAAACGTTTGGTTTTGTATCTACTCTATGTGAAACACTATAAAGAAGCAAACTTTGACTTTTTAGTTTTAAATTATAATTTTTAACTTCTGTAGTCAAACTAAGGAGGGTGAAGGAAAATTTTTCTAAAAAAAAGGAAAAGGCTTATGGATTTTATGAGATGTATACGTGTTGATTGTTATTTTTATGTTGAATGATGAAAAGAACTGAGAAGGAAAAAAGGACTTTGTTTAGGATCCACTTGAAAAAGGGCAGAAGCCTAAAAGGTTGCTTCTAATGTTACTGCACTTGGATGATTCAAAAGCTATGTAGACATCGATGTTTTGTTTGGCAAAATTTACATTTTTGAGGTTCTTCAATAATTTTTTTTTTTTTTTTTTTTTTGGAGTTATGTGAATATGTGTAATTGTTATTTATCTTAATTCTTACCTATCAAAAACATATCATCTATCTTGATACTGGAATATCAAGATAAAGAGTTTGTACTTGATCCATTAAGACCAAATTCGACCATGCAAGTGATTTTGCTACCAATAAAATGCTGGACATTTTGTAACATGCAATTGATTCTTTTACCCAATTTTGTAATTTGCAAATGATTCTAATTGTAAACCTTGACAATTTGTAACTTGCTTTGGATCTATATATATATTGAGTTGATCTCATTTTTAGCAGCTTTCCCATGCATCGCACGGGTTAGCGACTAGTATATATATATAAAACCGAAATCTTTGACTTTTAATTAACATTTCCAAAGTTTGCCACATCATTATCATTTTTTTTTAATAAAAGTATTTTTGTTTAGTCCAAACTTAACAAAGAATGAAACACTTTCTAAGAAATCCAACTTAAACTCAAACTCATCATTATCATTTTTTTTAACAAAATTATTTTTGTTAAGTCCAAATTTTACAAGGACTAAAACTCCATCTCTCTAACAAGTCCAATTTAAACTCAAACTCAAACGTTGATAATTTATCTTCAAATTTGCGAGGTTAATCATGAACACTATAAAAGTAATGCAAACCCCTTTTTTTTTTTTTTTTTTTAAGTCAAGTAGAAGTATAAGCTCTTTTTCTGTTATTTTTTTCTCCTCTACTTTGTTAAAAAAAAAAAAAAAAAATTTAATTTATGGTTTTTCATGTATTTTTTAAAAAGTAATTTTTGTGCATGAACCACCAAACTCTCTTTAACTATTTTTTACAAGATAAAAGAGTTTGCAATAATTGAAATTTAAGGTTGCTGCTACTGCATATGTTTTTGCTTCACCTCACGATATGAAAGTATGTTAATTTCTTGGGCAGAAAGCTTATATATGATATATTAAGAGGAGGTATGGCTTTCATTATTTCAACGTGGGCTCTTGCTCAACATTTTTTAGCATGGGCCACATGCTGATAAGGTTTCATTTAAATTTTAGACCCGTTAAAATTTAAAACTTATTACTTTATGGGTTCGTGTACTTTTTTCTTTTTCTTATATTTCTCTTTTGAATAGTCATATATTTCTTGAATTGTTTCAATAACTTATTCTTTAATTATATATTTGTGTAGTTACATATATATATATATATATATATTATCTATTGTTATAGCCATAGATGATTCTTTTGAATGTAACTCATATTTCTCTTATTAATCTCTATTGCTTAGTCATATATATTTTGTTTTATTTCAATAATTTCTAAGCAATGAATCATCTTATTCTTTAATATTTTTTTGTCTTTTAAAATTTTTAATATCTAAATTTTTGAGTTATTTTTTTGCAATATCTGAAACTGTCTGACAAATTTTTTGTAAGCCATTACACGCTCAAGCAATGAGTTCATCAAATTGTAACACAAATTGAAGTCATACAAGAGCAAATCATGCAATGGTTTTCTTAATCAATTTAAGATTTTATAATATTATTTTAATCTACGTTAAAAATACGTAAGTTCACGTGCATAACACAGGTTAGCAACTAGTTAACTTATAACATGCATGTTCATCTTTACATGTAAACACGACCCTTTCAATAATTTCCACCTATATCTGATGTAGAAACCTTCATCTAGGGATGTGCATGAGTCGGGTTGAGGGGATTTTTCGACCCTATCCACCATCAGAGGCGTAGCCAGGAATAATTACTTGGGGGGGCCAGGTTGTAATAGAGATATACTAAATATAATTCATAATTTCTTTTGATGTTTGTTTCTCAACTAGCTTGTCAATATGTCCTAAATAATTCATTAGATCCTCACAACATTTCATAGCAAATTTATGTGGTGCATTTGGATCTTTCCCCTCATGACCAATTAAAGAACAATTCATTCCATCCTTCACTTTTTTCCAATTATTAAAACCTTTTTCAGTGAATGCAACTGATCTAGGACGACCTATTGGTTTCTTACCAAAAAGGTAGCAAGGTAGACAATAGATTGCATTCCTTGAAGGTGAGTATTCCAATCAATTTGAATGTGATTCAAACCACGAAGATCGAAAACTACGACGATGATTTTTCAGTCCTTTGTATGGATACTCTATGTTTTTAGGTTGATATGGACCGGCTATGAGATAAGCACGTCGAATTTCATCTTGTTCATTGACAGGGAATTCATATATTTGTTTATGTGTTCTTGGATCATGATCTATCTCTTTAGATTGAATTCTTGAGCATTTGGAGGGACGCTCATTAGGCATTGAAGTATCAACATTTGTTTCTACAGATGTCCTAAGTTCTAAATGACTAATATCTTTTTTCTTAAAAAATGCATCAATTGTTTGACATTTGCTCATTATTTGGTACCTAATTTCAATCAAAAAAAAAAAAAAATTAAAATGATAAACTAACTTGGGAGAGAGATATAATAAATTATCATATAAAATTCATTCTTACATGAATTATAATATAAATACACCTTTAGTTAAGTAATGACCTTTTAGGATAAAAAAATTAAATAAACAAATCACTCAAAAGTTTAAACAAAATACACAAACTCACTTCCCTCACCCCAATTGCCTTCCATAGAATTTTTTTTTTCATTTATATTTTACTTAATTTACTACCCAACTACACAATGCAAGCCCCACCCTGCCCCCACTAAAGAGACAAACAACACAAAAGCCAAAAGTCATAGAGCCAACCAATGGAGTCAGTGGGTCAAGAATAAAGAATACAATAATAATAAACACAACAAGACAAAGTCAAATAAGCATAAATTGCTTTGCTGGCAAAGAGATATTACATATTCACATACACATATTTGATATTTCTATTCTGCTATTCAAACTTTAGTATTTAGTTCAGTTGTAGAGAAAAAAAGAGAGAAATGAGATGAGCATGAGATACCTTGAGGAATTGAGATTGAGATGAGGGCTTGAGGTTGAGGTGATGAACAGGTCAACAGGCTAGTGGAGTTTGTGGTGTCAAGGCAAGCAGGTGAGGACTCAGAAGATTGTTTCTAAGGAGAGGCGTGACACTATGGAGGCGTGAATTGAGAACAAAAAGGGAAAAAACAAGGCAACGTGACAATCAGATTGTTTTCTCCTTTTTCTAACAGTGAGAACTGAATTTTAAGATGCCTTTGTTTTGTTTGATTAGGCATTTTAGATTTGGGGTTAGGCTAGGCTGGAAGTGTGTTTAGTAAAGGAGAAATTTTTTGTTTTATTAGGGATTTGGGGCTGGCTGGTGGGGCTGGATGTGAGCCAAGGTTTTTCTTTTATTTTAAGTTGTATTGGACTAGAACTCTAGAAGAATGGTTGAAATAATTTGGGAGGGCCCATGTCAATTTTTTACATACTCTAATGGAAATTTGAAAAATTTTAGGGGGGCCAGTGGCTCCGCCCCTGTCCACCATGGTAGGTTAAAAAAAATCCAATCCAACCCATCACGTCCAAACCAACCCGACCCAACCCAACCCACATGGATCAAGTTGGGTAAGGTTAAACCCATGGATTGGACAATTTAATTATTATTACTATTATTATTAAATTGAGCAAAATATATATATATATATATCACGTACCACCTGAATTGATTAACAAAATATACATGAACTTGTATTCCAACTCAGTTATAAACAAAATATATCCAATTGAGTTGATAAACAAAATATACATGAATTAATATCCCAACTCATTTACAAAAAAATAAGAGTGGAGTGAGAGAGTGGGAGTGAGAGTGAGGGTGAGAGGCGGCAGAGAGAGAAATAAGATTGTTAGGGTTTGTGAGGTAATTGGGTTTTATATAGAAAGAGCTGAATAGGGGGAAAATTAAATAAAAAATTATTAATTATATAATATAGTTTTAAATATATATTAATATATATATATATATATAATTTAAATTTTAAATATATAGGTAGGTCGGGTTGGGTTAGGTGGATTGTGATTGTTATGATCCAAACCCAACCCAACCCATGATTAAAAAAAATTTCATAACCCAACCCAACCCACTAAACACGACCCTTTCAATAATTTCCGCTTGTATCTAATGTAGAAACCTCCATCTAGGGGTGTGCATGGGTCAAATTGAGTCGGGTTGAGGGGATTTTTGGACCTTATCCACCATGGTGGGTTAAAAAAAAATTCAACCCAACTCATCACGTCCAAACCAACCCAACCCATATGGATCAAGTTGGGTCGGGTTAAACCCATGATTGGATAATTTTTTTTATTATTACTGTTATTATTAAATTGAGCAAAAAAATATATATCACTTGCCACCTGAGTTAATTAACAAAATATACATTAATTAATATCTCAACTCAGTTACAAAAAAATAAGAGTGGAGTGAGAGAGTGGGAGTGAAAGTGAGAGGCGGCAGAGAGAAAAATAAGATTATTAGAGTTTACGAGGTAATTGGGTTTTATATAGAAAGAGCTGAATAGGAAAAAAATTAAATAAAAAAGTATTAATTATATAATATAGTTTTAAATATATATTAAATATATATAATTTAAATTTTAAATATATAAGTGAGTTTGGTTGGGTTAAGCAGATTATGATTGTTATGACCCAAACTCAATCCAACTCACTATTAAAAAAAATTTCATAACCCAGACCAACCCACCCACTCCTTAAAATCGACCAAACCCAACAGATTATGTTATATCAATTTTAGCATATTGGTGGATTGGCAGTACATCTCTACCTCCATCAGCCTTTTGTTCTTTTGGGCACTTTTTAATTATAATCTTTTTTTTTTTTGGGGATATTCCTTTTCTTATTTGGATAAAGTTATTATTGCTTGCATTTAAATTAACAAACAGCAATAATGGAATAACTTTTCCCTTCCTTTGGAGTCACTTTGACTGACTAGTCCAAATAATGAAATAACTGTTGTGGAGAGAGATCCCTGAGCAAAACAAATTGCGATGACCAAACAAAGAACAAAAAGGCCAAGGATTTCTACAAAAAAAAAAAAAAAAAAAAAGAATGATAAACAAATAAAAAGGCATGGAGGATTGTTGGAATCATCCTCGTTGTTGTTCAATAGTAACAAATTTCTTTTCTTTTTTTTTTAATATGAATCCAAGGGCTGACTGAGATCTACACCCATTGTAGCAGACCCCTTGCACCCACGTTAATTATTACACCACCAGTACACCCTGACCGACCCTCCCCCAATTTCAAACGGATCTACACTTGTTCTTGTTTCTCTTTTCCTCTTCATCTCCTATCCTATGGCTGCTGGCCGGGCTATATATATATATATATATATATAACATCCAGAAGAACAACTGCGCCTATGCGACAATTAATTTGATACAAAATACATTTGTGAAAAGAAATGAAAAGGCAGAATAAAATTAAACAAAAACAATATAAATAAATATATATATATATATATATATATAGAAAAGAAAAGTCACCCACCCCGGCCCATGTGATGTGGAATGTGATTAGAAGCAGAACATCAAGCGGATTCTCCGGGATGCTTATTGCTAATGATGCTATTTTCCTTATTTACCCTTGATTGAATCCCATAATAACTGACATACCACTTGACGAACTTCCTCAACCCAGTGGCTAAGTCTGTGGTGGGTTTGTACCCAAAATCTGTGAATGCCAAGCTGACATTTGCGTGAGTGAAAGGCACGTCCCCATTTCTAGGCATCTTGATCACATGCTTCTTGGCTTTTGTGTTTAACAAACCTTCCAATATTGACACTAACTTCCCAACTGGCACTGGTGAAGTGTTCCCCAGATTGTAGATTCTTAGCTGAGCTGGGCCTCTCTTCTTGCCTCCACTCCCGGTGCTCTTCTCCGCCGTGTCCAGCGCTCCTAAACACCCTTTTACCACGTCGTCTATGTAAGTGAAGTCACGCGCCACCTCCTTCTCTTCCTGAGTTCGGTACACGTCAATGGTCTTCCCATGTAGGATATCCTTTGTGAAGAAGAAGTAAGCCATGTCTGGTCTCCCCCAAGGTCCGTACACTGTGAAAAACCTTAGGCCTGTGAGGGAGAGTCCGTAGATGTGGTTGTATGTGTGAGCTATTGCTTCGCCTGCTTTTTTGGTGGCAGCGTAGAGACTTGCAGGTTGGTCGGTCCGGTGCAATTCTGAGAATGGGTTTTCGGTGTTGAGGCCATAGACAGAGCTAGACGAAGCCCAAACGATTGCAGGTTGAGGATCCACAGACTTAGCCACTTCCAAGAGATTGATGAATCCAGCAATGTTGGAGCTCACATAGGACTGTGGGTTCTTCATGGCGTAGCGAACCCCAGCTTGTGCAGCTAAATGAAGAACGTGAGTGAATGGAACGACGTCGAATAGTTTTGTAAGCAATGACGCATCGTTCAGATCTCCTTCAACGATGAAGATTTGGTGTTTGAGCAAGAGGGCTTGTCTGGCACGCTTCAACGACGGGTCGTAGTAGTCGTTGAAGTTGTCGAGGCCGAGAACACCGTCGCCACGTTTCTTGAGAGCGAGGGAGCAGTGAGATCCGATGAAGCCAGCGGAGCCAGTGACAAGGACCGACATGCCATTGGAGCGGCGTGGAGTGGAAGAGTGGCGGACTTGTTTCTCCCAAGCGGCGCCTCCGTTAGTTCGGTGGCCGTAGAAGGCGGAGGAGAGGAAGTTGTGGTGGTGGATATGGTGGTTGGGATTATCGGAGAGTGGAGGGTAGTTGAGGGTGAAGTAGAAGATGAGAGCAAGAGCGATGAGAAGAGTAGCTCGGAAAAGCAACTTGGAGGAAGCGTTTAGGAGCTTTGTGCTGTTAACTCTTCGGAGGTAGCTGTTGTACCGCTCTAGCTTTATGGTTTTGCTTGTGTCTGGTGGAGAAGCCATGGTTTTTTGCTATTGCCGGATAAGCTAAAAACTAATTGCCTTATAGAGGGAGAGTGGAAGAGAGCAGTAAAAAGTTGATTAAGCTCAAATTTTCAATTTTTTTTTTCCTTGTTTTGTTTTGTCACAACTCGGAATGCAAATGTGTATCTGTGTGTGTGTGTTTTTTTTTTTTTTGGGGAGAGAGCTGGATTGAGGATGAGCTCTGAAGTTGTGAAGGGTGTGGAAAGATTAATATAAAGAAAGGACAATGAGTTTCAAGAGAGAGAGAGAGAGAGAGAGAGCGAATTGATGGGTTGGTGTTTGTTGGAGACCACTTTCCTTTTTCTCCTTTAACACCTCTCAAATCTCAATGCTATCTAAATTTTACAGATGAAAAGTGGCCTACAATTGCCTTACATGATATGTCCTTCATTCGGACTCATATTTACGTTGATACCCGTTCATAATTCATTGTTAATCATGCCAGCTATCCTAAAGCCAAAAACTCACACCCATACGGTCCACGTTCTCACATCACATCATGATCATATCACATGTCAACACACTTCTAATCTAAGTTTCTAACCCTCGTTCCAAACCAATAAAATACAAAATAAAAAATAAATGCACAAACATTTTAGTTTTACTACAAGATAAAATACAAAATACAATAACGAAAATAAATAATAAAAAAACAGAAAAATATGAGTAATTATTAGATAATATAATATTTCTTTATCTCATATTAATAATGAATCATATTAATTAAATTTATGAGGATTAATATGAATATAAGAAAAGAGGGCAGGAGGAGCACCTAATAAGAACATTAGTATTGATGTAGGCAATTTGCTAAAATACTAAATTTATCGTTAAAATATAGCAAAAGTGAGCTGCATTAATGAAAAAAAGCTCCACCCCCTTTTTTTTTTTTGGCTGCCGAGCTACAGTACATAGCCATTACATTGTACAACCAAAGGTGGTTATACACTGTAGCTAAAATGGTAAAAATATATATATATATATATATATTTTATTAAAAGATATATTATTGTATTGAATTGGTGGTAGTGGCTATTGTTTGTTGTAGTAGATATACTATTTTATTATATTATTTATATTATTTTATTTTGTTGAATGATAAAATAAAACCACTTATGTTAGATATTTTATAAAGTAAGGCGATAAAATAGATAAAATAGCTTTTTGTAGTGCTAAATTGCTAAATTTTTGACACTACTTGCAGGGGTCATAGGCCTAGTAGTATGTGTTTATGTATATATTAGGTCGGGGGCCCAATCCAAGGACATTAAGTAGTCCAAGGACGAATAAACACTGTCATGAAAATCCATGTTAGTGAATGAAGAGGTAAAGTTTGGTCATAAGAGTCCAAGAAGGTGGTCCAAGGATGAATGCATCCTTGACTGAGCAAAGCCGAGTTTTGATGGTGTGGTTTGCCATCCATGGCAACGTTTCGGGAGATTCTGTTGGTAAGGATAAGCATCATAGAAGCACAGGACAGAGGGAAGCCATACAATATCTAAGAGAAAGCTGCTACCACCGCATTGAATGCTCTGTAGCTGACTCTTTAGTCGCATTAATGAGGAAGTGATACCTGAACAGTAATTTTCAGCCTTACAGCTACTTTCAAAGACTTTGAGAAGGTGCTGATGGGGCAATGATCAACACCAGCAATCTAATCTACACGTAGAGGGTACTGATGAAAGGAGGAAAATAGTATAAAATAGAAAGAAGACCTTAAGGGAAAGGGATGTGAGAATCAAGAGAAAAAGACTGTAGCAACTAGAACTACGCTTGTAATCAAATTCAAGAGATATATACAAGAATTGATCTCCTCGGATTGTGCCGATGACGATTTTATTTAGATAAAACTAGTCTATCTTTATTTTATTGTCATTTGGATCCATAATTGTTACCCAACTCATTAGAGCCTAGTCTTCTAACCCACTCTCTACAAATTCATTGTATTAGGCTTTTTGGGCCTAAATTCTTTTACTTTTTGGGCTTAGGAACCAAATTGTGTCCTTACAATTGGCGTTGTCTGTGGGAGTTCTTGAGCTTTATTGAGTTTAACGTCCAACTATGGTAGGTTCAGGGCCAAACTAGAAGGAATCTATTGGTTCCCAGCGTCAGGATCAGTTCCTCAATCTCAAGTGAAGGAGGGACTGGGAGGTTAGCGTGCATACCACGCACACTAGAGGAAGTCACCTCTCTCATGAAGAGAATACTAGGATCATGCAACTGGAGATTGACCGTTTGCGCAAAAGGTTACACCGTGAGCAACGTAGAGGAACTCCTTCGAGTTCTAACCCCTTTTCTGATGATAATAGTGATAATAGCTACCGTCCCAGGTCCAAGAATACTCCCAGTGAGTCCTTTTCGTGCAATCAAGATCGTCATTATAGGCGGAGAAAGGAGAGCTCGTCTCACTAGGTTCTAGGCAATGATGTTATGGGCAGGGCTTTGAATCAAATTTTCAAGTCACCTTTTACTCGTAGGATTGAAGGAGGAAAACTTCCTCAGCGGTTTACTTAGCCAACATTCACCATATACAATGGTCGAACAGACCTTGTAGAACATGTGAGCCAATTCAACCAAAGGATGGCCGTTCACTCCAAGAACGAGACCCTGATATGCAAGGTGTTCCCATCTAGTCTAAGGCCTGTGGCGATAAGATGGCTCGATGGTTTGAGAGTGGGCTCTATTAGCTCCTTTAAGAAGCTCACTAGGGCATTTGGGTCTCGATTTGTGACTTACAGTAGGGTTCTTCAGCCTTTAGATTCCTTATTGTCTATGGCCATGCGAGAAAATGAGACCTTGAAAACATACTCAGACAAATACTGGAAGATGTTCAATGAGATCAATGGGGACTTTGATGATGTGGCCATAAGGACTTTTAAGGTCAGCCTACCTGCCGAGCATGATTTGAGAAAGTCGTTGACTAAGAAGCCTGTAAGGAATGTGCGTCGACTTATGGACCATATTAACGAGTATAAGCAGGTCAAGGAGGACCAACAGCAAGGGAAGGGGAAGGCTAAGGTTATCACTCAAAATAAGAGGGATTTCAAGTCAGACAGGTACAACAATAATCTGCCTCGAAGAGATTTTGCTCGAAAATCTGGGCCTACTGCTACTCAAGTGATCAACACAGTATTCCGAGAGCCAGTGCATCAAGTTTTAGAAATGATCAAGAATGAGCCATACTTTAAATGGCAAAATAAAATGGGAAGAAACCCTATAAAGTGCAATCAAAACCTTCATTGCCAGTACCACCATGAGCGAGAACACACCACAGAAGATTGCAGAACCTTATATAATCATCTGGAATGGCTAGTTAGAGAAAGGAGGTTAAAGTAATTTTTACATCAGCCTAGTGGGCAAGGGGGTCAGTTAGGATTGGGAGCTCGAAGAGATGCTTTTTCAAGGCCACCTTTAGGCATAATTAATGTCATTTTTGCTGCTTCGGGGAGGGCTGGTTCTCATCCCTCTAGGGTGATGTCTGTAGCTCGGCCACTTATCGAGGACCCCAACTCTGAGCCGAAGAGGGCTAGGATGGAAACCCGACCAGCATTAAGTTTCTCAGATGTGGACAAGGTTGGCACCATACAGCCCTATGATGATGCCCTAGTGGTCACCCTCAGGATAGGGGTATGATGTGAAAAGGGTATTGGTGGTCAGGGTAGCGAGGCAGAGATTATGTACCCTGATTTATACAAATGACTGAACCTGAAACCTGAGGATTTGGCAGTGTATGATTCATCTTTGTTAGGCTTTGACAGAAAAGTTGTTATTTCGAAGGGCCAGATTAGACTACTCGTGCAGGTAGGTTTAAAGGTGGTGGAGGTGGACTTCATTGTGGTGGATATTCATCCTATACTGCCATTGTAGCAAGACCTTGGCTTCATACTCTGGGGGCTTTTTCTTCCACCCTCCACTTGAAAGTGAAATATCCATCCGAGGATCAGATCGAGGAGCTAGTTGGGAGCCAATTCATGGCTAGGCAGTGCTTGGTGGCTGCAATTGTGCATCAGCCTGAAGCTGGGTTCTCGTCCTCTGCTAATAGGGGTTAATAGCAATCAAGGACTCTGGTGTTACCCATGGATGAGGTATTAGAAGGGGCAAAGTGTGAGGAGTTAGAGAAGATTGTTGTAGATGATGATTCGGAGAAGTTTTTTCAAGTCGGAGCTTAGCTACCTCTTCAAGAGAAGGAAGAGCTGGTAGTGTTTCTTAAGAGGAATATAGACGTGTTCGCATGGAGTGCTTACAAAGCTCCTGGGGTGGATCCAAACTTCATCTGCCATCATTTGAATGTCAATCCGTCTGTCATTCCCAAAAAGCAACCACCCTGGCGCTCATCTAAGGACCATTCTAATGCTGTTAAGGATGAGGTGGCTAAACTTAAGCAGGCCAGGGCTATTAAAGAGGTGTTTTACCCTAAGTGGCTAGCCAATACTATAGTGGTGAAAAAGAAAAGTGGAAAGTGGCGGGTATGTGTGGACTTCACAGATTTAAACAAGGCCTGTCCAAAAGATCCTTTCCCCACGCCTCGGATAGACTAGCTAGTAGATGCAATGGTGGGCCATCATCGAATGAGCTTTTTGGATGCTTTCCAGGGATACTACCAAAACCACTAGCTCTAGATGATCAGGAAAAGACAGTTTTTGTCACTCCTACTAGAAATTACCACTACAAGGTGATGCCCTTTGGATTGAAGAATGCAGGGTTTACCTATCAGAGGATGATGACCAGAATGTTCGAGCCACAATTAGGCAAAAATATTGAAATTTATATTGACGATATGGTGGTGAAGAGTAAGGTGGTGCCCGAGCACGTGGGAGACCTCGGGAATATTTTTGAAATACTGAGGAAACACAAACTGCACCTCAATGCTTTCAAGTGCTCATTTGGTGTGGGATTAGGTAAATTTTTGGGCTATAATCAAGGCAATTAATAGTTTACAGCCACCTCGAAATTCCAAAGAACTCCAAAAATTAACAAGAATGACTGCCGCCTTGAACCAGTTTACCTCTCGATTAACGGACAAATGCAGATCTTTCTTCCAGTTGTTGAATAAATGGAAGGGATTTGAGTGGACCGAGGAGAGCGCATTGACCTTCTAGCAGCTTAAAAAATACCTTTCTCAGCCACCTGTTATGTCTAGGCCTGAGGTGGATGAGGTCTTGTTTGCTTACATTGTTGTGGCTTCCCATGCCGTGGCCCGTGAGCTTGGTGCTAATACGGGTTGACAGTGGTGTGTAGAGGCCAATTTACTAAGTAAGAAAGTCGTTACATGAAGTCGAGGTTCTTTATTTACCACTAGAGAATGCTATTTTGGTAGTGGTACATGCTACCTGTAAACTCCCTCACTACTTCTAATCCCACACAGTTGTTGTTTTAACCCAACTTCTACTTCGATCACTACTTTGGAGTGCTGATTACACTGGAAGGGTTGCAAAGTGGGGTACAATCCTAGGGGCTTTTGACATTAAGTATATGCCTCGCACCTCTATCAAGGGCCAGGTCCTCATGGATTTGGTGGTTGAGTTTGCTAAATCCCTATTAGAAGAAGAGATAGAGAAGCAGGACATGGATGGAAAATCAGTTGGCGTGGTCTCCTTGCAAGATCCTTTATCTTGGATGGTATATGTTGATGGTGCAGTGAATTAAAGAGGATTTGGAGTGGGGTTAGTTCTAATATCTCCTAAGATCACTATTGAGAAATCCTTAAGATTGGGTTTCTCGGCCACAAATAATGAGGATGAGTATAAAGCTCTACTGGTAGGGATGACCATGGTTTAGAAAATGGGAGGAAAAGAAGTGGAGATTTTCTTTGATTCAAGGTTGGTTGTAGGCCAGGTGAAGGGAGAGTTGGAGGCCAGGGATGTGAGGATGCAAGAATACTTAAATCAAGTTAGGTACTTACAATCAGGGTTCAAGTCTTTCAACTTATTGCACATCCTTAAAAGCGGAAACACCCTTGCTAATTCTCTGGTCACTCTTGCAACCTCTTCAGCGCAAAACTTGCCTCGGGTTATCCTTGTTGAAGACTTGTGCAAACCTACTGAAATGAAGAAAGGGATGGTCCAAATTCATCAAATTAGAGTAGGACTTAGCTGGATGGACTCTATTATACTATTCCTTAAGGAGGATATTTTGCCCGAGGGGAAGTCTGAGGCTGACAAAGTATGAAGAAAGGCTCCTCAGTTTTGGATATTCAAAGACCAAAAGTTGTACAAGCACTATTTTTCTCGGCCATACTTGCTATGCGTACACCCTGAGGTATCAGAGTTACTCCAAGAGAAGCTACATGAAGGGATTTGTGGAAGTCACACAGGAGGCAGATCCTTATCTCACAAAGTCCTCACTCAGGGATATTGGTGGTTGAACATGCAGAAGGAAGCACAAGAGTACGTGAAGAAGTGTGACCAATGCCAAAGATTTGCCCCAAACATTCATCAACCAGAGGGAGTCCTTAATCCTCTGTCCAACCCTTGGCCTTTTGCTCAATGAGGCTTAGATATTGTAAGGTCTTTCCCTAAGGCAGCAAGAAATAAGAGATGGTTGCTGGTCGACAGGGATTATTTCACCAAGTGGGTTGAAGCTGAACCACTAGCAAATATCAAGGATGTAGATGCCAAGAGATTTGTTTGGAAAAATATTGTCACTCGGTTTGGGATTCCTCATACCCTCATCTCGAACAACGACCTTCAGTTTGACAATAAAGCCTTTAGGAGGTATTGTTGTGACCTGGGCATTACGAATAGGTATTCCACCTTGGCTTATCCATAGAGGAATGGACAGGCTGAGGCTATCAATAAAGTGATAGTGAATGGACTCAAGAATAGGCTGGATGACGAAAAGGGAAAATGGGTGGAAGAGCTGTCACACATCCTTTGGATATATTAGACTACGTCTCGTAGGTCAACAAGGGAGACCTCCTTTTCAATAACTTATGGAGCCGAAGCAATGATTCCTCTAGAGGCCGGATTCCCAACACTGAGGACGCGTTCTTTCATTTCGGCCAGCAATGATGGGTTGTTAGAAAAGATTTTAGATTTTATTAAAGAGCGAAGAGAAAATGCCATGCTTCAATTGGCATATTATCAACATAAGCTTAAGAAAGAATATGACGCCAACGTAAGGTTAAGGCCATTAGTGCCTGGAGATTTGATATTGAGGAAGGTTTTGGGCACTGCAAAGAACCCAGTATGAGGAAAGTTAGGGCCCAACTGGGAAGGGCCATATCGCATCACCTCGATGGCTAAGTGCATATTATCTTGATGATCTAGATGAAAATGTTATACCACGTCTCTAGAATGTAAATAACCTACGAAGGTATTATTATTAATGAAAGTATTTTCGGCCATATTTTTTGTTTATTACATTATATGTTATACTTCTTATTTGCTTAAGTATTAAATAGAATTTTAGTCATGCCTGGCTCCTCGGACCACATGCTTTAGGTAAATTAATACTTCATATCATTTTTCTAAGTGTTAAACAGAACCTTAGTCATGCCTGGCTCCTTGGACTACATGCTTTTGGGTAAATTAATGCTTTAAATAATTTTTCTAAGTGTAAACAAAACCTTAGCTATGCTTGGCTCCTCAGACCACATGCTTCGGGTAAATTAATACCTCCTGTCATTTTTCTAAGTGTTAAACAAAACCTTGGTCATGCTTGGTTCCTCAGACCACATACCTTGGGTAAATTAATACTTCTTATTATCTATTTAAATATAAAACAGAACCTTGGTCATGCCTGGCTCCTTGAACCACATACCTTGGGTAAATTGATATTTTCAATCACTCTTTCTAAGTATTAAACAGAACCTTAATCATGCCTAGCTCCTCGGACCACATGCTATGGATAAATTAATGCTTCATATCATTTTTCTATGTGTTAAACAGAACCTTACCTATGCTTGGCTCCTCAGACAACATGCTTTGGGTAAATTAATGCCTCCTGTCATTTTTCTAAGTGTTAAACAGAACCTTAGTCATACTTGATTCCTTGGACCACATACCTCAGGTAAATTAATACTTCTTATTAACTATTTAAATATCAAACAAAACCTTGATCATGTTTAGCTCCTCAGATCACATACCTTGGGTAAATTGATATTTTCAATCACTCTTTCTAAGTGTTAAACAGAACTTTAGTCATGCTTGGCTCCTCGGACCACATGCTTTGGGTAAATTAATACTTCATATTATTTTTCTAAGTGTTAAACAGAACCTTAGTCATGCCTGGCTCCTCAGACTACATGCTTTGGGTGAATTATTGCTTTATATAATTTTTCTAAATGTTAAACAGAACCTTAGCTATGCTTGGCTCCTCGGACCACATGCTTTGGGTTAATTAATACCTCCTATCATTTTTCTAAGTGTTAAACAAAACCTTGGTCATGCCTGGTTCCTTAGACCACATACCTCGGGTAAATTAATACTTCTTATTATCTATTTAAATATCAAATAGAACCTTGGTCATGCCTGGCTCCTCGAACTACATACCTTGGGTAAATTGATATTTTCAATCACTCTTTCTAAGTGTTAAACAGAACCTTAATCATGCCTGGCTCCTTGGACCAAATGCTTCGGATAAATTAATGCTTCATATAATTTTTCTAAGTGTTAAACAGAACCTTACCTATGCTTGGCTCCTCGGACCACATGCTTTAGGTAAATTAATGCCTCCTGTCATTTTTCTAAGTGTTAAACAGAACCTTGGTCATACTTGATTCCTCGGACCACATACCTCAGGTAAATTAATAATTCTTATTATCTATTTAAATATCAAACAAAACCTTGGTCATGCTGGCTCTTCAGACCACATACCTTGAGTAAATTGATATTTTCAATCACTCTTTCTAAGTGTTAAACAGAACCTTAGTCATGCCTGGCTCCTCGGACCACATGCTTTGGATAAATTAATGTTTCATATCATTTTTCTAAATGTTAGACAGAACCTTAGTCATGTCTGGCTCATCGGACCACATACTTTGGGTAAATTAATACTTTCTATTATTCGTTTAAGTATCAAATAGAACCAGCTGTGCTGAATGGCAGAGACCTTCATGGTAGTAACTTGAGCAAATGGACATTCATGGGCATCATTTAAAGTGTTTGTAAGTATATCAAGTATATCTATTATCTGTTTGAGAATTAATTGTCCCTCTAGTCCTTTAGACTTACTAATAAGTGGGGGATTAAGTGGAGTCAGGCATGTATGGATACTCTACCATTGTGTATGTTTTTAGAGTAAGAGATATATTTTGTTGAGATTTCAAACGCATTATCATTTACACAGATAGCTAAGTGAAACTGTTTCTCATTTTCATATTGGCTAAGTGTTAAATAAAATAGAAACTATATCATGACTTGTATGAGTATCACAAGAATAAAGGAAATGTTCATAATTTTCATTAATTTAAGCCTTAGAAAAAGGCAGATTATTTACAAAAGATCAGACTGATTACAAATTCTAGAAACAAAAACAACAGCTTAAAAAAAAAAAAAAAAAAAACTATTTTTTTATTACAATTTTTTCTTTGGCTGGGGCCTTGGTGGATTGGGTGAGTGCTACTTCTGAGGCCTCTAGGCCCTTACCCATGAGGTTACCCTTGGTAGGAATAGGGAGAGTGGCCAGGACAATCTCCATCTTAGTGGGGATTTCTTTCTCTTTGGAGAGGTCCTGAGGAGCAGCTGGGGGTTTCGTGGCATCAAAGGCCACTCCCTTGATTGTATTTGTTTCCTTTTCAAGGACACCAGGTTGCTTGGCCACCTTGGAAAGGCTGTCAAAAGAAGGAAGGACCTTGGCTGGACTGGCCTTGCCCATATCCACCACCTTAGAGGCGGTATCAGTCTTAGACCTAATAGGGCCAGGTGCACGGATAGAAGGAGGGTAGTATACATTCTCTACTCTCCTAAGTGCAAAAGAGGCCTCAACCCCAGCTTGGTTGAAGGTCTCGTTGCACACCTGGAGGTAGTAGTTCCTACATACCTTCGAAACCTCAGCCTTGAGGGCTTCCTCGGTCTCTGCCACCCCTACATCGTACCCGTCTTGCTTGGCCTAGTCCCTGGCCTCCTTGGCCTCCTCTAATTTCTTCTTTAAGGCCGCAATTTGTCCCTTAGAGGCCACCAGCTGGTCTTCGGTCTGACGAAGTTGCCTTCGTTGACCCTCAACTTGCCTTTCAACTCCTTCCAAGGCAACTTCAACACTCTTTTTATCCCGCTCCGCCTCTACCAGCTTATTCTTCAGCTCCTTCACCTTTTTCTCGGCCACATTGAAGGTGTCTATAGCCACAATGAGCCTTCCCTCTTCTTCTTTCATCATCCGGTGAGAGCTGTTCACCATCTCCTCAGCCCTGAACGTAGCTTAAATGGCCTAAAAGGGGAAGGAAATACAGTTAAAAAAGAAAAAGAAAAAGAGAGAGAGAGAGAGAGACTGAGACTAAGGGACTTACCATAGAGAGGTCCCTCTTCAAGCTGAGGAACACCTTATACTTCCTCATGGACTTGAGGTCGGCTATGTCGTTGGGCAGCAGCAGGGACTGCTTCACGGCATTAGCCACGTACCCAACCTTGCTCTGTTGGAAGTCTCAAATAGAGGCATCACTGGGGAGAGGAACTCCATCTAGCACCAGAGGTGGGGCCTAGGCTAGGACTGCAGCTTATTGGTCACCCCTCCTATCTATGATAACACCTTCATTAGAGGACCTCGTCTACATAACTCTGGCTTGTTTGGCCCCCTTCTAGGGCTCAACCTCCTAGGAGGGGTGGCTTTTTCCTACTTCTACCATCTCTTTGCCCTTCTGCTCCCTCTTCCTCTTATGGTCGGCGGGGTCAGATCTGAGGGATTGTGTGGGTGGAGGGGTGGGAAGCTTGGTCTGGGCTGCCTTCCCCAGTACGTTTCCCCCGACTTGGGACTCTAACAACTCTTGGAGGCTTGACCTTGCCCTGTGCTATATCCCCATGGCATCAAGAATATCAATGGCTTCCTAGTTATGGA
This sequence comes from Quercus gilva, assembly GCA_023621385.1. Lineage (NCBI taxonomy): Eukaryota > Viridiplantae > Streptophyta > Magnoliopsida > Fagales > Fagaceae > Quercus > Quercus gilva. The sequence continues at coordinate 28,796,668 of CM042478.1, read as the reverse complement.
TGACTTGGGCAGGAAGGAGATGGCCAAGATCATCAATTAGGATTTTTGGGGACTAGGCTGTTTCAAGACCTCGTAGTCATCCTCTGAGTCTGAAATGTCTACTATTTCTTCTTCCTCCTTTTCTTTAATTATTGGTTGAGAGGGAGTTGCTTCCGCCTCGGCTGCAAACAGGGAGGGTAGCTTTACTTGCAGTACACTCTCTAGGATGGGATCGGAGGTGAGGAAGCTGGGGATTGCTACGTTGATTTGGTGCAAATGGGGGTCCCTCGCCTTGATCACGCACTTGGGTGCCTAAAAGTTGGACGAGATCGAATCATAGCCGAGGATGAGTTGGGTTGCCCTTAATTGCCCGTCACTGTGAACAAAGACCTCGGCCTTGAGCACTTTGTCTAGATCTGTCTTGTTAACAAGATTTATGTTCGGGATAGCAGCGCATTGATCTGCAAAACCAGCAAAAACAAAGAAACGTTGTTAATAAGACAAAGAAAGAAAGGCAACACGAATAAGAGGGAATTAGAATTGTAAGTACAAATAAAAAATGACAGTAACGACAGGCGCCGGAGATGCCAATTAGTAAAAGGGACTGTATTACTAAGAATAATAAACCTAGACCTATAATACCCCACTTGGTGTTCCTTCTCTGGTCAAATAGTGAAGCCCAGTATGCCACTCTCCTGAGATGATTAGGAAATCTTTGTTCATCCCTTTATTGGACTCAAGGAGACATGATATGAGCCTAACTACAAGTTCTCTAGTTTTTAGGTATTATCCCTGCCTTGTTAGTTTGTGGTGGTTGTAAACCCAATTAACATCGTGATGGGCGAGGTTCACACCCATCTTTTCGTTGAGGGCATCAACACTACCTAGGATTCTAAACATGTTAGGGGCACACTGGGTAGGGCCTAACCTATGAGCTATCAAATAATCCCTAGTGACTCTACCCATGGGAATTCTTATTCCTCCCTCTATGAAGGCAATCATTGGGATTATCACTTCTCCCTCTTGCCTCTGGGAGAACCAGTCCCCTTGTTTATAGTATCTAATGGGAACCCCTTGAAGGATTCCATAGTGAGCTTTAAAGCTCTTTATATTCTCTAGGGAGTCAACCAGATGAGCGAATCTACCCATTTTGTCAGAGATAGGTGAAGGAGAGAAGAAGGCGAAAGGAAATTAAAAGGGCCGAGGAGAAGAGGACTCTGTGTAAAGAAAAGTAAAAGGAAAAATAAATAGAAAGGGTTAAAAAGACTTACACAAAGAAAGGAGCTCTCCTCGAACCAGCTCTTGATATTTATGAGTGCAATGGTTAAGCGAATGAGAGCAAAAGTGAAGTGAAAGAAGTGTATAAGCACTATTTGTATCAGAAAGGTGAACAAACGGAAAAATACCCACCCGAGTTCCAATAAAAACCCCAACCATGGGATCTGCATCGCACCGTAGAACATAGGGAACATAGAGCTGCAGAAATTTAATGAAAGCACATCTCAGATGCTGAAGCGTTAGGAGCGTGCTTTGGGCAGTTAAAAAGTTACTTGCGCAGATAGGGATGATGTGTAATAAGAGCGGGGTAATTGTAGTGACATCGAAATCCTCCTTTCTTCCCAAGGAGCTAGAGAGGAGAATTTCGAGGGGCTATTGTAGGGGTGATAGGCCCAATAGTATGTATCTATGTATATATTGGGCCAGGGGCCTAATCCAAGGACATTAAGTAGTTCAAGGATGGGTAAACACTGTCATGGGAGTCCATGTTAGTGAATGAAGAGGTGAGGTTTGGTCATCAGAGTCTAAGAGGGTGGTTCAAGGATGAATGCATCCTCGGCTGAGTAAAACCGAGGTTTGAAGGTGTGGTCTGCCATCCAGGGCAACATTCTGGGAGATTCTATTGGTAAGGATAAGCATCATAGAAGCACAGGACAGAGGGAAGCCATAAAATATCTTAGAAAAAACTGCTACCACTGCATTGAATGCTTTATAGCTAACTCTCTGGCCGCATTAATGAGGAAGTGATACCTGAAGAGTAATTTTTAGCCTTATAGCTACTCCTCAAAGATTTCAGGAAGGTGCTGATGGGACAAGGATCAACACCAGCAATCTAATCGACACGTGGAAGGTAAAGATGAAAGGAGGAAGATAGTATAAAATAGAAAGAATACCCTAAGGGAAAGGGATGGGAGAATCAAGAGAAAAATACTGAAGTAACTAGAACTGTGCTTGTAATCAAATTCAAGAGATATATACAAGAACTGATCTCCTTGGATTGTGCCGAGGACGATTTTCTTTAGATAAAACCAGTCAATCTTTATTTTATTGTCATCTGGATCCATTATAATTGTTACCTAACTCATTAGAGTCTAGTTTTCTAACCTACTCTCTACAAATTCATTGTATTGGGCTCTTTGGGCCTAGATCCTTTTACTTTTTGGGCTTCGGAACCAAATTGTGTCATTACACTACCAATGTTGGTGCTCAGCATACCCTATACCTAATTATCCATAAAGACATAAATTGTTCCTTAAAAAAATGATTGAATAGTCAAGTTTTTTTCCTCTGACTATAACTTGTTTATAGGTAGACAACAGAAATGGGTAGTGATTAACATTATAGGATACATGAACTTTTTTTGGGGGGGGGGGGGGGGGAGAGAGAGAGAGAATATAGAATACATTAACAAACCACGTGTGCAAGTAGCATATATGATACCGAAATTGTATGGGGCAACCCAAACTTATTTGATATGATAAATGAGGACAGGGTGGATGTACATATTTTTATATTTTCTAGTTATATAGAATAATAAAAACACTTAAGAACTAAAATGATAGATAAGCTCACCACCAAAGCAAACCCAAAGGAGTATAGATATCACCACCCAAATAAATTTAACTAAGGATACAAAACTGGATTGGCTCACCACTCAATGAGATTTTTATCACCACCCAAAGAGATATAGAAACCGAAACTTGCCACCCAAAAGAATCTACCCAAGAGATAAGAGTTAATTTAGAAAAAAATAATTCTTCTTGAAAAGCACAAAGGTTAGTTCTGAAAACTTTCTATAATATGATTTTATTCAATTCAACCAAATGTCTTATATAATACTTAGAACAACCCTCTAAGCATTGGAGAACAAAATTAGCAATTAAAAACATTACATTTTCAAGACCTTAACTCATAGGAGCTATAAACAAAATAAATGATTTGTTTGCCAAGGAGAACTAAAACATAAAAGCTAATATATTCCCTAAGAAAACCTCAATTAAATGTTATTTGACTTCTTGGACAAAATAACCTATTAATCTTCAAATTATCTTCTAAAATTGTGGAAAAATTCATTCAAAATAATAGACTTATTTGCTGCCACTTTATTTCGGTATCAATATATATTGACAATTATCTATTATTTTGCGACCGTTTGTTACCGATAGTGTATTTTTAAGGTATGGATAATTTTTTATGTGGCGGGCAAAAATAAGTCAAACTTGTTTTTTTTTTCCTCACACAATTAATTTATAGAGGTGGGATGCTAATCAACCTTTAATACCCCTATTGAGTTGTATTAGATTAATTAGAAATGAAAGGATCAACATTAAGCATAAATGTATAAGATGAGCGTTGGTCAAAAAGAGCCTCGGAAGGCTTATATTATGTTTCTCAGGTTTGGTCCAAGATATAGGTTACACTTGTTCTTGGATTACAATCACACTCTTATATTGCTCTTTTTTTTCTCTAATGTTTTTATCCCCTTTTTACAGAGGTCTTTCCACCTTATATAGCCTTCCAAGTTGTATCTTAGCCTTTCATTTTTAGGGTTTGGGTTTGTTTCTCTTGATACTTGTCCCATCAGGACTTCACTGGAAGGCTTCTACATTATGCTATGAGCTGTGATGACACTGTTCAGAGGTCATTTCCTCATTAATGTGGCCACTTAAGTGGGTTTAGAGTATTGAATGTAGAGGTGATAGATGCTTTATCTACATTCTTCCTTTCTTTACTTGTCGACAAATTTTCCTCCTCTTCTTCGGTTTATGCCCAATGGTTTTCAAAATTGGTCCTCGGCCCTCCCGAGAACGTAAGAGTATCCTTGGGGTCTTTGGGCATTATAGTCTTCCTAGACTTGTGATGAGTTGCTATATTTTTCCCAAGAGTTCGCTATCAGTACCTTCCAAGGTCTGTCCTGATGATATTGAACTTTTCTCTGTTTTGACCCTGTCCTTGAATTCTCACCCTTCTACATTTTGTATTCACTAAGCATTTTAAATTCTAACTAGGGCAAATAGCACTCACCTCCCTTGTGGTTTGGGAAAATGACACTCACCCCCAAACTTAAAGGAAAAAAATATTTTCCCCTCTTTGACATTTATTTATCTAAACTCTGTTAAATTGACGTTAAAAATGTTGTGCACTAACGTATTATTTGGTTAATAATGTATTCCTAAAATTGCCCTCAACTTATTCTCAACATATTCCATCAAAAGTCCATATTTTTAGCTGCTTTTCTAATTTAACGTTAGATGGTAAAGAATAAGCTTTTGTGAGTTTGTTCATCAATCAATCAAATTGACTCTGAAAGGGGGGGGGGGGGGGAGTGTTTTTTCCTTTCAAGTTTGGGGGTGAGTGTTATTTTTCTAATCTTCAAGGGAGGGGAGTGTTATTTGCCCTTCTAACTATAATAATAAAATGATGATATACAATCATCATTTTAAGGCCACTTACACGGTTGAAGTTACTTGTTTGGGGGGGGGGGGGGGGGGGGGCCAAGGCCGGGCCAGTGGTATCACTATCAGTATCAATCTTCGCTTTTGATTGGTGTGCTGAATTTAAAATAGCTATTCATTTTCAAATGTATTTAAAATATTGTTATATTTCAGCATTCTTGCCCCTTATTCTTTACAAAAAATATTGTTATGTAGTTTTCTAGGTATTTATTTGTCCATTAATCATCAAAAAATTACCTGAAAACTACGTTTTGTTGAAGGAGGAAATCTGTATTTATGGTTGATATGCAACAATTTTTGGAGCTGAATCATGCTTTTCGTTGTATATAGTTAGGAAATTAAATATGATATAAGATTATGAAATTTCTAATACTTTTGGTTTAAGTGTTAGTTTAATAGCTAGGCTATATTGATTATGAAAGTCTAGTTTTCTCATCCAGATTAATTTAAAGCTCATTTTGAATTCAGAGTTAGGCTTAAACTAGAGCAAAATATGACCTACATATATGTGTGGGTTATTTTTATTGGCCAAGGCAAGTCATTGTGATTAGTATCACCATGTGGAGAGGTCAAGCCTGACACTCTATTCTTGTAGAACGAACTTTCTTATCTCTTTCCAAATGCTAACCTACCAATTATATATGCACTTCTCAATCTATAGGACCAAAAGCCTAATACTCCCATCATAATTAAAGTAAAGACAGAATAAGTTTGTTTGAATACCGCTTATTGCTAAAAATTAAAAATTAAAAATTAAAAATTGAAAATACTGTAATAAAATAATTTTTAAATTTGTAAATGATGCCGTGTGATCTAGTTTTAAAATTAATTTTGTCAAATTCCGTATTTGTGGGTTCCATAAACAATACATAGAGCACAAACACAGACAATTTCAGCTGTAGCCAAACTCTCTAAGTGAGATAACAATTAAGAAAAGACTTCGAATATTAATTTGTTTCTTTATTTCAATATATATATATATATATATATCTTTATTCATAAATAAATAATAATAATTCTTTTTTATGTGAGTTTCTCCATCATCATTATAGCCACGTGTTACCCCGAAGATTGGACTGCACACCGACGACGTCCGTAAAAAAATGAAAGAAATACAAAGGTATTTTTGTAATTGGAAGCAAATGCTAAGGCATATTGATTTTTGTTAATGCCATGGGAATGAATGTTGGACCAAATAAGTCAGTTTATATTTTGATTCGAATATTGGATCTATTTATCTCCTTCTCCTGTCCAGCTAAAAAATAATAAATAAAAAATACCCGGAGATCTACCTTCAATCCATAAGTAAAAATTTTTTACTTTTTTATTATTATTATTATAAATGTTTTGGTATAAAAATTAACATTAATACACGTAATATCATACGATGGGGTCAACCTGTGACTGTGAGACGGACCTACATACATATATATATATATATATATAAATATATGTCCTTTTTCCAGTTGGTAGGGAAAGTAAGCATATATACATACAGGAACAGGAAGGTTCGTTCGTAGCAGACCTGCTGACTGCGCACACCTTTCTTGAGGATAGTCTTCCTCCTATCATTCTGCATTCCGTGTGAAGTCGGTCTCTTTATCACATGGGGTATGAAAGTGAAATGAATTTATATTCATTCACATTTTTTGTTTTGTGTGATGGATATTTTCATATGATTTGTAGTCACTGAAAAGCATGAATTAAATGAAAGGGTACTTCCTCTAAAAAAAAAATGAAAGGGTACTTTCATAAAATTAAATAAAATAGATTCATCAAAAAAATAAAATAAAATAAATAAATAAAATGGTTCTTTGGTACAACCCCTACTACCACCTAAATAGCTACTTCATTTCTAATAACCACGGCCGCTTTACATGCAAGTCAATGTATTTATATATACACACTGACTTGTAAAAAAAAAAATTCTAATATATAATTATTTTAAGACTTATCTATTTTGTCAAACACTAAAAAAATATATTAAACATCCTAATTTGATAATTCCAAAATTTTGAGTTCAACAAAAATAATCTTAATCCCCTATCATAGTTCTTAACCCCTTAAACCAAAAAAATAAAAAATTAAAATTAAAATCTCGAATAACAACAATATAAATTAGATCAAATAATAGCAAAACTAGCTCAAATAACAACAATATTAGACCAAAAAACAACAAATAAACAAAGTATTCAACAAAAAACTTATTCAAAAAATAAAAAATAAAAACCTCTAATAATTTAGATTCGTAACTGTAGACACCTCATTTTTAACCTCCCATTTAACCTCACTTGAATTGTATTGCATATCATCACTATCTCATGTCTTAAAGGCAAGACTATAGTTTTGACCATTTGATCTCCAAATACATTTCGTAAAATAAATCTTAAGGTCATAACAATCAAAATGACAGTTTATGAGTATTAATCGAATCATCTTATTAAAAGATATATAAAATAAATAAATAAAACAAGTTTTGACAGTAGGGTGCACTTGCATGAATCTGATCTTGACCATAGGTGATTATGATCTTTGCCTCTCTTTCTCTTTTACTTTTTCTATTTTTTTTCTTCTTCTTTATCATCATTTCAGACTCTTTCTCACTTTATTACTCTCATCTCAACATTTTTAGTTCTCACTTTATCTCTCATTTGTCCCTTTTTACTTTTTCATTGTGTTAGTAGAAGGAAACTATAAAACTTCATGTATTTGTGGTTTTTTGTGTAATGTTAATATCTTTAAGTTCTCTTTTTATTAAATTTTTTATAATTAAAGTTCTTAGTGACTACTCTAGAAAAAATTCTCAAAGTCATCATTGCTAATAAGGATTCACATCGATTTAAAAAACTATAAATTAGGAACATAAAATATCACCCTGGTAGAACCATAGAAGTACTTCATTTTCTATACGAATTCATTTCTTTTCTTCAATTTTTTAAGTTTTCATCTTCCCACTCGGTCGGGCTACAAATTCAAGGTGTATGCAAGTTCACTTCTCACAATCTTTAAAGGTTTGGGGGTAATTAGTAGCATTTGAGGTGGATTTATACCTCCCCTTAGTGCTTAGGGGTTGAGAGAGGGAAGTGAGCATTGGTAGAGCCAGGATTTCAATTCAGGAGAGGCAAGATTAAAAGTAAAAATAATTGTGGCAAATTGTGCCACGTAGGACAATCATGGCAAAGTGTGTATTTGTGTGATATTAGCAATATTGTTTTCTCTACTACTCATAATAGATCACTTCAACAACAATAAGTCCAAAATTACAATTTTGGATTTTACTAAATTTTTCACAATCACTAAATTGGTACGTTATAAATGGTAAATAATAAAGCAGTGTCAATGGTAGGCCTAAACAACTTAGAAACTCAAATTAGTAAAATTTGTAGTGAGAAATATTGTGTATGTAGCATTTCTTCTTTAACAATTATGAAATTTATTGTGAAAAAAGTTGTGTAGATAGCATTATTTATCATTGAATTGCAGTGAGAAAGGTCAAAATGTTAATATGGCATGAAAACTTGTCAAATGCACAAAACTTTTAACTTATATAGCGGTTTTTGGGGAAGTCAGGGCCGCCGGGGGGGGGGGGGGGGGAATTACCCCTTCTCTGCCCCTTGGCTTCACTAGTAGGAGTGGAGCGACATATCTAGTATTTATAACCAAATTCAGGGGTAAGGTTGAATCTTCTTTGTGTATCCATGAAGTTGTCAAGAATTGGAATGAGAAATTACATTTTTTTTTTTTTTTTAAATCTCTTTGATCTTGTTGATAAACACCCCCTACCCAGTCATTTGTCAGCTGACAAAAAAGAGACGCAGTTTCAACTACCCTAAACGACAAAGTGTGAGTATGTGCATTAGGATAGGAATAGGCAAACAAGGGCCTACCTTCCCTCCTCCTTCACATGAAGAAAAGGGAATTACGCCAGTACTAGTGCATGGATCCTAAGTGGGCACTGTGTGTTTAAATTATGGTTTGAGAGTCACCACCAATCATTGGTTTTTCTAGGTGTGATTGGCCACCTATGTCTAATTGATTTTATTACAAACCATAGGTTAAGAAAAATTCATTTTTCCCAATCTAAAGGATGATGTGAGAGACCGCACCCTTGACGCAAACCTTTTTGATGGTTTGGAATAACTCACTCAGATGGTTGGAGTTGTGTTAGTGCTTCTCAAGATTGGAGGTTCTATTGATGTTATCTACCCTCTTAGATCGAGGGTTTGACAATTGAGTTGTCACTTACTTTTTTGGAAAATAATAAAACCAAAAATGAAAAGTGCATTTTTATATAAGCTTAAAGCATGGAAATTAGACATCCAGACCTTTCCAAGGACACAAGTTTTGAATAAATCCAAGCTCCTGAAGACCTCCAAATAGTAGCCCAAAAACATGGTTGAAAAGAAGAAAAAGCTGAAAATTAAAAATGAGTATGCAAGGGGGCAAGATTGGGGTGATGTTTCATAAACATCTCACCCCAACTACCCATTGATAGGGGAAACTAGAGGGAGATGATGTTGAAACAATTCCCAATCCCTATAAATAGACCCCCACTCCCTCTTAGACAAATCACCAACAGGAATGCACAAAACTTCACTAAAATTTCCTTTTTTTCTCTTTTTCTCTAGGCCTTTCTCTAGATCTATTTTCTCTTTACTTTTAGTGAGTTTAATGTAGTAGTTCAGTTTTAGTATTTAGACAGCAAATTTTTTCAGATTTAAAATCAAAATTTTAATTTAAGTGAAAGAAAAAAAGTGAATTTTTTTGTTATTTTTTATTTTTTATTTTTAAAAAAATTTTAATTAGCTCATGTGGCAGCCCACATGGCATATAGGTGGTATAAAAATTAATATTTTAATACTACTATCACCCACATCAATATTTTTCATCCATCACTTAACAGTAGATACTATTTTGACTCAAATATCAAAAAGTTGGGAACACTATTGACACATTTGAAACATTATAGACCAAATTGAAATATAATATAAATGTTAAAGTCCAAAAATGTAGTTTACCATTTTTTTTTCTTTTTTAATAATAAGTGGGGATGAGGAGTTTTTAATTGTATATAATTCAAAAATTGGAGGGGGAATTGAATCATAGATACCTCCATTAGAAATAGTAGAATGTGATAGTTAAGTTATAAAATTACTCTAAGCTAAGATGAAGAAAATAGTTTATTTAGTTTTTTGTTAAAAATATGCTAAAATATATTTGTATTTTTGAAAAAAAGTGAGAGTTTAAAAAGTTACGTATATCCTATCAAAAAAAAAAAAAAAAACTGTAAACAAAAATTAAAAGTTAAAAAGTTGGTCGGCCAAACTTGTGCTGCCTCGTAAGCATTTAGTTTTCTTTGTTTTGTTCATTACGATATTGAAATTAAGGTTTCAGGAGTTGGATTAATTATATGGGAATTTAATGGAGGCAAAGCCCCAATCATGCTAAAAGAGAAAGTAGATGTCATTATCTTTCTTTTCAAAGTAATTCAGCAACAAAAAAAAAAAAAAAAAAATCTTTCTTTTCAAAGTAGGCAGCATAATAATAGCATCACAGTAATGTATTATTATAAGTGCTGAGGTTGACGTGCGTTCAATTTGTGGTTATTTTGGCCACTAGAAAATTGTACGTTATGCAACGGTAGGGTTAGAGCATCCGCAGTGGGCATTTCATATGTTAAATGTTAGACATATTTGGCATACAAGCCCACCAAACACTCAGCAATTGGGAGGCTATATGGGAAATGCTATTTTTTTTTTTTGAGATTTTGCTACAGTGCCATCTCAAATGTAAGATGGCACTGTAGCGGTATGGTATAAAAAAAAATAATATTTTATTGCTTTTTTATGCCGGGAATTTCTCTCTCTTCCCTCCTTATTTCTGATCTTTTCTCTCTCTGCGTTCTCTCTTTCTCCGTTCTCTCTTTCTCCTCTGCCCAGTGCTCTCTTCAGACCCAATACTCTGCCCCTCTCTCTCCGATAAAATTTTAGATGCTTCTCTCTCCGATGACCCTCTGTCTCCGATAATGATTCCGACGAGCATCCGTGCTCCGATTCCTTTACCGATTCACAGCCACTCATAAATCCAACCATCTAAATACCCATTTCACTTTTCACTCCATTAAGATTTGTAGATTCACCGATTCAGTTCCCTTTTTACCGATTCACTCTTCACTCCGTCGGTCTCTGAAATCAAATCAAAATCAAAAGCCTGGTAAGATTTTGAGTTTTTGTGTTTATGTTTTTTTTCTCTTTCTGCAAGAAAAGTTGTGTTTGTGTTTTGGTTTTGATCAAATAATTGCTGTTGATATTTGCAGAGGTGGGATTCAGCTTGGTTGATTTTCTTTGCATTTGGTTCTCATTCACTCTCTCCCCGTCGGTCTCTCACTTTGCTTTGCTTCAAATTTGGGTCCTCAAAAGAAAGGTACGGAGCCCAAACCCAAATCCCTTCTCATCTCAGATCCCTTATTTCTTCCACATTTTGATATCATCCATGTCTTTGTTCTAAATTCCTATTGTGAACATGAAAATTTTGTTGTACTATTCAGATTTTGTAAAATGCTTGTTGATTTATGCATTATTTTAGAATCGTGCTTGAAGATGTCTCAAGCGATGATTCACTAGATTTTAGTTCTTTTTGTTTCGAACACTTAAACAGTACAATAATAAGCCAAACATTCACAAAGAGTCTGGTAAGTTGTAACTCAATTACCCCCAATGTTTCCAATAGGAATGTCAGTTCAAACCTTTTCTCTCAATTGTTACTATAATTTATCAAAAATAAAAATAAAAATTCACCATAAATTATACCCCAAAAAGTAAAAAATAAAAACTACACAAAATAGAAAGAGTACAAAGATAGAAGAGGGCTAAGGAAAACAGTAACCGTATCATAGCATGATTCAAGGCTGGGAATCTTGCGGGGAGATGGCTCCATCTAAACTTGAGTATCAATTGCTAGATTTGGAAGTAATGGAAAGGTCTTTGACTTCAACTTTTTAAGTGGGATTTATTTGGTTCATTTATATAATACACTTCACAGGTTCTCATTTTTAATCTAGTGAATCATGGCAGACAACATACATAAAGGAGTAACATTCCTCGCTTGAGACATCCAATCAGCCAACTAGCCGTGGTTGAAGATGATTTATGCATATCATCCATTATTTTAGAATCGTGCTTGATTTTGTAAAATGCTTGTTGCTTCATTGATAATTGGTTATGTGAACTTGATAGGGAAGATTTTAGAATCGTGCTTGAAGACCATTTGGAGTCTTTCTTCACCTCTTCTCTCTTTCTCTCTCTGTTCATAGTCTCTGCCGTCTCAAGATTTTTGACCCCATACTACTGTTAACAGCATGTAGTTTTCTTAAATAACTAAGTCAAGTTAATGACATTCTTTCTTAATAACCTTTGTCCTTTTTTCGTGTTATTTATCTGTTCTTTTAAAGTGAACTCCACACTAACTGTTTTAAGTTCCTTATTTAAAAGGGGATGGGCTAATATGTCACAAATGGATGATGATTTTTTGGCACCACTTTTAAATGAGTCTCAAAATACTTCAATGCCCATCCAAGAGTCTTGTCCGGAAGTTGAAATTGTCACCCCTAATCCAACAAAACGTGGTGGCAATTTCAGTGTAGATGAGGACAACCTCCTTGTCTCCGCATGGCTTAACACTAGCGTGGATGCCGTGCAAGGTACTGACCAAAGGATTGCCAAATTTTGGAAGAAAATTTGGCAATTCTTTTGCGAGCACAACACTAGTGGAACCACACGTTCTGCTTCCTCCCTCCAAAGTCGATGGGGAAATATTAATAGGGAGACAAGTAGGTTTGCTGGTTTCATGGCTAAAATTGAAGCCCGAAATCCAAGTGGTGTGACTTACGAGGACAAGGTATAAAATGTATTACAATAGTGTCACAATAATAATTTCCGAATAGTTTCAAGACACTAATTATTTTATTTTATTTTTTTTAAATTTAGTTGAAAGATGCAAAGGAACTATATAAAGAGACACCAGCTCAAACAACCGGCAAAAAATCATCTTTTGCATTTGAACATTGTTGGGTTGTGTTGAAAAACCAACCAAAGTGGAATATGCCTAAGGAAAGATCAAAATGGCTCCCTCAAACTCCAAGTTCAGTTGATCAAGTTTGTAGTAATGATGATGACACGATGGAGGTAGAGAGACCAATTGGTAGAAAAGCCGAAAAGGCTAAGCGAAAGAGAACAGATGATGATAAGGGTTTTGGGGATTATTTGGTGAAAAAAATGCAATATATGCAAGAAACACGTGAACAAGACAATGAGACTCTTCGCATCAAAGCGGATAGGGTTCGAGTGGATGCGCAAAGAGCTGAAATTGAAAAGGAAAGAGCTGAAATTGAAAAAGGAAGAGCTGATATTGAAAAGGAAAGGCTTCGTCTTGAAACTAGTAGGGAGACGCGTAGGCTTGATATTGAAAATGAAAGGCTTCGTCTTGAAACTATTAGGGAGGAGGGAAGAATAATGACCTTGGATACAAATGGCATGAATGACAAAGAAAAACTTTATTTTGAAAAACTCAAGGATCAAATCCTTGCAAGAAAACAATTGGGGTAAATAGTTGGGTTTGACCGAAGGAGATGATGTCCTGTCATAACTATATTTTGGTAGTAAATTATATATGGGTTGGGGTTTGGCATATGTAAATGATATTTTGTTTCAACCTTATTTTGGTAGTGGCTTATTTTAAGCGTAGGTTTGGAACATGTAGATGATGTATTGTTCCAACTTGATCAATTGGCAGTAGGTTGTGCCACTTATGTAATCACATCATTTTTGATTATATGAAAAACTTATGTCCTTCCTATGTTTGATGATGTATTTTTGCTTATAATAAGATTGATTATCTAAGCTAGTGTTTCAATTTCTTGATTAATATTTTAGTACATGAATGAATATTGCAATTCAATGAACATTCATGTACTAAAATATTTTGATGTAGGGGATAACTATACTTCATGTCACAGTGACCCTTTTGTGAAACTTGAATGTATTGCTACATACTTCATAAATTGGTGACCCACTGACTGGCTGTGTCCCTTCATAAATTATTGAAGTTTTCTACCCTTCACAGTGACCCTTCATAAATTATTGAACTAGCTGGCTGTGTCCACCTTTTGTGACCTTGGTTAAAATTGGTGACCCACTGACTCTAATATTGCAGTTTTCTACAACTTGCTATGCAATTTTCAGTTTGCACTAATAGTATCATAATTATTTCTATAGGATAAAGGATTTGAGGAGGCAAAGCCAATAATTGAAACTTTGAAAACTAAAGGTGCTTCTTCAATTGGGGCTGCAGGCTTTTGCTGGGGTGGTGAGTTTTTCTCTATTAATTCTTTTTTGCTTTCTTTGTGAGTATCTTTATACAGCATTTTTTTGACAATATGATGAGGCCTTAACTTCTCAATCTAAGGTAGGAAGATCAAATCCTTGTCTAGTTTTATTTTAATTTTTGTATATCCATGTAATAATAAAAACACCCACATCGGATAAATGTCCTGTCAAATTCAGTTGCCAAACATTGACAGGGCTACCCAATTAAAGTTAATTATAGGGTACCCACAATCCAATATTAAGGGTGTAAGATAGTGGAAAATAGAAATTGGAAAAGTATGTCATTTTTAGCACTCAAACTCGTTGATACAAGTGACTGTCTAGTAGTTTAGCACTCAAACTCTCGACTAAGCTGAGTTGAGAGTTCAGATTATGTATGCATTTCTGCTCTCAATTTATTTAGTTATTATTATTTTTAGGATTCTGGGTGCTCTCAATCTTGTTTTGATATTTCCAAATACTGAGGTGGTTCTTTGTTAGGAAATTGGGGCCTTCTGTGTAATATATGTTTATATGCTTGTGATCTTCAATTTGTGTTTAATGGTATTGTGGTTTGAATTAAGAGAAGTCGGGACTTGGTGCAATTGTCAGGTGCCTTCTACCCAAAAAAAAAAAAAAAAAAATTGCAGTTTGCGGGTTCAAGTTTGTGGACCAGGGGGGTTGTTTGCAGATTTGTGTATGGGGTATGAGCCTTTTTGGTTTGAATTAAAAGCTTCGATTAAATTTTACATCAATTAACTTTGTCCCTTCTATTCTGTAACTTGAAATTAATGTATTGAAGAATGATATTTTGTTTTCCTTGTTTGAATGTGGGCAGTCACAAAGATTAATGGGTAAACTTCATTTCGGTGATAACTCCACTTCATGATGGTATAAAACACTAGCCATGAGTTTATGCTTTTTAGTAGTTTGACAGAATTTTCTAGACTCTTGCCATATTTGTTGATCACCAAAGACCTTGATTTTTTTTATGTTTCATGAATCATACTTTTTAAAACTCCTCAGATAGATGAGGAGTGGGAGAGGGAAGTGTATATAGCTGCTCCAAAAAAGGGAAAAAAAATGGAGGAAAAAAGGCCAGTCTGCTATCTTATCAGTTCTAGCATCTTTTTTTGCCTTTTTCCATCCTTTCGGAGAAGCATATAGATATTGTTTTGAGAGTCATACTCTAGTTGGTGTGGGCTTAGTTATGGATTTATGTTCTAGTTGGGCTCTCCATGCGCTACTAAACTTTTTGTTTGGATACTTTAACATGGTAT
The DNA here is from genome assembly GCA_023621385.1 of Quercus gilva. Taxonomy (NCBI): domain Eukaryota; kingdom Viridiplantae; phylum Streptophyta; class Magnoliopsida; order Fagales; family Fagaceae; genus Quercus; species Quercus gilva. Next base: position 28,781,314 of record CM042478.1, on the reverse strand, counting down.
TGAAGCTCAATTGGTTTGTTTCTGCCTTCCTGGACTTCACGTGCCAGGGCTATTTGTCTTTGTTTCCATTTTAGTTAGTTTGGGTTTGATGCTTTATTAGAGTTAAGGAAAGATCATTGAGAAGAAAAGAAATCGAGCTAAAATGTTTATGTATTTTTAGTAAGTTTTAGCCCCAAAGGGACGGGGAGAGGGGAAATTCGAAAATGCTATCACATATATCATTGAAAATCCCATTGCAATACTTTCTTCTTTTTGGTTTGCACTTGTATATTGGATTGGTTTATTACATTATGCAATAGATATATTGGTGGATGGCTAGGATTTTGGTGCTTCTCTCAATTGCATGGTAAGCCTTAATGATCTATTACCTTCCTTTTGTAACTTATGCAACATTAGATGCACTAGGAAACAGTTCTTTTGGAAAGAAGGGTTGGTAGATTAGCAAGATCCAGGAGCAGGATATAGGCTTCACACAATATGGAAACGGTAGTGTGCTTAATTAAGAAAACAAGGACCACACTGATGAATTTAGCCATATTATGAGAGAGAAAGAGTGAGTGAGTGAGTGAGTGAGTGAATGAATGAATGAGAATGTGGGTATTGTTGTTTGTGAGGAAAGAAATGCAAAGGAAAAAAAGGTGTATTAGGGAGAGTTTTCTAAAGGGTAGGCCTTGTATATATAGGGTGATTGATAGAGAGAAAGAGAAAGAGAGAGAGAGAGAGAGAGACACTGTTATTACCTTGAGCTTGAAGACGTATATTACTCTCCCAAGAGGGCATCCCAAAAGGCAAAGACAAAGTGGAATTAAGCCTAGTAGCCATAGCCACAGGCAGAGAAAGAGACTGTTGCCTATCTCTCAAATTCAATCCCATTCTATAATGTAATCTTTGCTTGCTTTGCAATAATTGTGATAATTTCCTAACACTTTTGTCTTCAAGGTTGTTTCTATGGGTCGCTCTAGACTTCGCAAATTGCTTCTTGACGACTCAGACGAGGATGAGATAATGAGGCGAGTTCTTAAGGGTTCAACATCACAACGTAAACATCGTCGGTATATTGAACGTGATCGTTTGGCAGGCCATAAAAGACTTTATCTCGACTACTTTGCCGACACACCAATATATCCTCCTAATTTATTTCGGAGGAGATTTCGGATGAGTCGGTCTCTTTTTCTCCGTATTCAATCTGCAGTGGAAATTTATGAACCTTACTTTATCCAAAAGAGAGATAATGCCCAAAGGCTCGGTTTATCTTCTCTTCAAAAGATAACAGCTGCACTTAGGATGCTTGCATATGGAGTGGCAGCTGATTTTATGGATGAGTATGTGCGGATTGGAGAATCCACTGCAATAGAAAGTATGAAAAATTTTGTTAAAGCGGTGGTTGATATTTTCTCCAAGGAATACTTGAGGTCTCCAAACAACGAAGACATTGCTAGACTTTTAGTCAATGGGGAAAAACGTGGATTTCCAGGGATGCTAGGGAGCATTGATTGCATGCATTGGAAACGGAAAAATTGTCCGACTGCATGGAAAGGTCAGTACTCTGGTCATATTCGTGAGCCAACCATTGTTTTGGAAGCTGTGGCATCATATGATCTTTGGATATGGCATGCATTTTTTGGATTACCTGGGTCAAATAATGACATTAATGTATTAGAAAGATCTCCTATATTTTCTGAGCTCGAACAAGGACGTGCTCCTGCAGTTAATTACTCAATCAATGGCCATGAGTATACAATGGGATACTACCTTGCTGATGGCATATATCCGAAGTGGTCAACATTTGTTAAAACAATTCCATCTCCACGAGGACATAAGAAAAAATTATTTGCAAAAGCTCAAGAGGAGAATAGAAAGGATGTAGAGCGTGCATTTGGAGTGCTTCAAGCAAGATTCGCAATTGTGCGTGGGCCTGCAAGATTTTTCTATAGTGAAACGCTCCAAGACATCATGAAAGCATGCGTAATTCTTCATAACATGATCATTGAGGATGAGCGAGATGTAAATGAAGCGGTGGAAGAAGATTATGAGCAAGTTGATGACAATCCTACTATACAACTGTCACGGGAGAACTCAAATGAATTTACGGAGTTCATTGAAACCCATCAATGTATTCGAGATCAAAATATTCATTCTCAACTCCAATTAGACCTCATTGAACATTTATGGCAATTACAAGGGGAGTTGTAGGAACTTAAGTGTGTGAGTTATGCATATGGGGTTTTATTGTAATTTGATATATGTACAAGTCTTCTAAAGACAACATTGATAGTTATGTATGTGGATTGTATTTATAGTTATGTATGTGGATTGTATCTATATATATATGTATGTGGATTTTAAAAATTGGCAGGTTGTATGTATATATATGTATGTAGATTTTTTAAGTTGGCAGGTTGAGTACATTGATATTTGGCAGGTTGCATTTATATGTATGTATGTGGATTTTTAAAGTTAGCAAGTTTGAGTAAATTGATATTTGGCAAGTTATTTCTAAAAAAAAAGGAAAAATTGGCAGGTTCTCTGTGTGTGGTTGTTGAAATAGTTGGAAAGAAGTTGAAAAGAAAAAAAAAACTGGCAGGATGTATGTGTTGGAAAGAAATTGCCAGGTTCTGTGTGTGTGTGGGTGTGTGTGTGTGTGTGTGTGTGTGTGTGTGTGTGACGGCAGGTTGTGTGTGTGTGTGTTGGAAAGAAATTGCCATTGGCAGGTTGTGTGTGTGTGTGTTGGAAAGGAATTGGCAGGTTGTGTGTGTGTGTGTGTGTGTGTGTGTTGGAAAGGAATTGGCTGTGTGTTGGAAAGGAATTGGCAGGTTGTGTGTGTGTGTGTGTGTGTGTGTGTGTGTGTTGGAAAGAAGAAATTGCCAGGTTGTGTGTGTGTGTGTGTGTGTGTTGGAAAGAAATTGAAAAGAAAAAAAATTTGGCAGGTTGTTGTGTGTGTGTGTTGGAAAGAAATTGAAAAGAAAAAAAATTTGGCAGGTTGTTGGAAAGAAGATATTGCCCGGCAGGTTGTGTGTGTGTGTGTGTGTGTTGGAAAGAAATTGAAAAGAAAAAAAATTTGGCAGGTTGTTGGAAAGAAGATATTGCCAGGTTGTGTGTGTGTGTGTGTGTTGGAAAGAAATTGAAAAGAAAAAAAATTTGGCAGGTTGTTGGAAAGAAGAAATTGGCAGGTTGTGTGTGTGTGTCTGTTGGAAAGGAATTGGCAGGTTGTGTGTGTGTGTGTGTGTGGGAAAGGAATTGGCAGGTTCTCTGTGTGTGTGTGTGTGTTGGAAAGAAATTGAAAAGAAAAAAAAATTTGGGAGGTTGTTGAGAATATTTCAACCGTTGGACTGGATGATTTTGAAAAGGCAGAATAGTTGAATTTGAAACAAAAAAAATGATGGTTGGAAAAGTAATAATAAAGAAAGATTAAAAAAAATAATATTTTAATAAAAGGATGAGATATAGAGTTTTGAGATGTTGGGTGTATTGTAAAATGGTATGGTATAATAGATAAAGTAACTTTTTGAGAGTGTAAAATAAGATGAGATATAGCATCCGGATGTGGATGCTCTTACAGAATAGCTTCTAGGACTTAAAAAAAAAAAAAAAACCAAAAAACAAAAAGTTTTGAAAAGTAATATATAAGATGCGTGGTGATGATGCCTAGATCGTCAATTGATTAGGTTTGTCGAGATAGGTTAGCATGAGCTTCGTCTTTGTACCTGCAAGGTTAAGAACAGAGTCTTCTCTAAGTGGTCACCGATGTGGCGCCAGCCACGGAGTTTCCGATGATAAAGTCAGTGAATGAAATGGGTAGAGAGGGCTTGTGAGAGCTAGAATGAATAGTGAAAGTATCAGTATTTTCGTGTGTATGTACCTTGCTTAGTTCTAAAATGTATATATATATATCCCTTTTTCTTCTAGCCGTTGTACCCTATTGGCATAAGTGCCTCTTTTGTAATGCCTCTGAGCTCATTCAATGAGGGCTTTGATGGGCCTCCCAACGGTCTTTTGACTAATTCGTAACCGTCCGAGATATTGAATGCTCTTTTCTATGGTTTCTCTTCTATTGTCCATGCTAGATCTGGGTGGACGATGGTACTTGATGGGTTTGTCTGGAAAATGACATTCAATGGGACTATTAGCTGCCCCCCCCCCCCCCCAAATTCTGTGGTCGTTCTTATGTGTAATGACGACTATGAGAAGATGTAAGGTTTTTTGTTCAGACGTGGCCCTTGGGATTCCGTTCCACTCGCATTTAATGCATAGTGGCGGCGCCGTATGTGTCGTGGCCACGTGGCACATTCTAACTAGTGGATGCCTTTGTTTGGTTCGAGGGGCTTTTAGTTTTCTCGCTGGTTTTCAGTTTCCTAGGCTCGGTTTTTTTAAAAACTCTTTGCTTTCTTCTCTACCTTCTCACTTCTTGTCATTTTCGCATCTTTTTCTAAGCTTCCCAATCTTTGGTGTATCCTTTTTTCTGAGCCTGAATTTCTGAGCTTTGGAGTTTTTAAGGGATGATTTTCTTTCCCTTTCCTTTTTCTTTTCTGTAGCGACATTCTTTTAGTTTCCATGCTTGGGAGTTCTAAAATTAGGCAACCTTGTCCCTCTGTTTCGTTTCTCTTTGCGAGATTAGGGGCGTCTTTAGGTTCTTTCCATACCCATTACCCTCCAATCGAAGGGTTTGTATTTGAGGGCCACGGTTTGGATTTGGTGCTGACCGATCTATTTCTTTTATTGCGTCAGTCTGTAAATTGGTTTGAGGAGTTGGTGGGTAACATAGGAGTCATGTTTGAGGTGAGGTCTAGTGAACTGGAGACTGGGTTGTCATCTAGCGACGACCTTGTTGAGGCGGAGGTCGATACTGTTGCTTCTAACCGAAGAGAGGTTAGGGCTTCCCATGCCCTCGGAGAGGTGTGTGCTCTAGACTTTGACACCTTCTCCAGGTATAGAGATAGGTTCCAATTCCTTGAGAAGGTTAAAATTCGTCTTCCCCACGAAGAGGAAAGGGCTTGTCATTTCTCGCCTGGGGAAGTGTGCTTTTACAAAGTTGCTTTCCAATGCGGTCTTAGGTTTCCCATTCACCCCTTCATTATGGAGCTCCTGAACCATTTCACCATCGCTTTTGGGCAACTTATGCTGAACTCGTGGAGAATCATGATTAGTTGTATGGAGATATGGATGGTCGTCACTAAAGGCGACATGATTACGGTGGACGAATTCATACACTTGTATCATTTAAAGGAGTCAAAGGAGTACGGGTACTACGAACTTGTGCCCTAGATTAGGAAGGCGAGGATCATTACTAATCTACCATCGTCCTTCCAATACTGGAAATCAAGGTTCTTTTTCATGTTTAGGGACGGATGGGAGACTCCTTTTGATGAATTTTAGGGCAAAGTTCCTAGGTTGCTTTGTCATTGGAGAGCCCTGAGTCTAGGTGCGCCGTCTTTTCGCAATTCCTTTTTCCTTCTTCTTTTCCCTTGGTTTGTTGCTAACCTCTTTATTTGTTGCGTCCAAAGCTCAAGAGCAGGTACAAGGAGCGTGTCAATGCTGCCACTGAGCACACTAAGACGATTGACGACTTCAATGATTTGTCGATCCTAGAACTTTGGCTCGTCACTGCCTTGGTCTAGAGCCTTCCTCCTTCGTTCTACGTGCTATTGAGATTGAAGAAAAAATTAAGTGTCCGTTTGGTTCGTTCGAATTCCTTTTTTTTTTTTTTAATGACAAATGTTTCTCTTTTGCAAAGATGACGATGAAATTCAAGCAAGAGATGTACGCCAAGATGAGAGCCATGAAGAACAAGCCTTTCTCGAACCTCAGGAAAAAAGTGGTTCGAGTGGTTGAGAAGGGGACTCCTGTCACCCTTATTGCTTCCGTCCGTGGGGCCACAGATTCACATCTCCTGCTACCTCAGTGGAGGAAATCACCCTTCAGCCAAAGAGGCAGCGTGTGGCGAACAAGGGCAAGGAGAAGGCTGACTCACGGTCGTCGAGTGTCTAGGATGACACCAGCCTGGCTTTGATGAGGGCACAGGATGCTTTCACTACTGAGGATCTTAAGGTGCTCTTAGGTATATCCTCCAGCGAGATCGTGGGTTGTCATATCCACAAGCTCATCTAGGTGATGTACTTGTATCACTCATTTTTCCTTTTTTGATTTTGTGCATGGATCTAAAGGTTTGGTGTTTTATATAATCTCTTTTTCAGGTGCTGAGGGAGACGATCCACATTACGTCGGAGTACTTAAGCCATGAGGTGAAGGCAGTGTCAGTGGGGTCCAAAGTGGAGGCTCTGGAGGCAAAGAATGCTAAGCTAAGGAGGGAGCTTATTTTTACCATGGACGAAGCTAATGCCGCCAAAGAGAAGGCTAAGGGTTTGACTGACGACTTGAGGGTTGAGAAGCAGCTGACCGTGGAGAAGGATGAGCAACTCCAAGAAGCTGACCATTGCTGCTAAGGCCGTTGAAGCCTTTCAACAAACTGAGGAGTACAACACTGTTCTCTTTAGTTGGTATTATAAGGGTTTTGAGCTTCTTCAGTGGTATCTCGTCAAGCATCCTATTGGCATGGACTTGGGGGTCTAGACCTTGAGGAGGTGGACAAAGAGATAGAGGTAGATGAGGCTTCTCAGTCCGCGGCTGTTGCTCCTGAAGGGAATGCTCCAGAGAACACTCTTGCTAGCGGTGACCAGGCTGCTCCTTAAAAAAGAATCTATCTAGTATATATATATATATATATATTGTTTTCATTTTTGGGTGCCCAATGTTTTTTTGGGCTTTACATTCTACTTTCAAGATAATGCTTTTTGCCCAGTGTTTTTTAGGCCTTAATTATTGATCACGGACAAAATATGTTTATGTTATGGTTTTATTTTCATACCTTTGATGGTTCTTCTTCTATTCTTTTTATGGTCGTCATGTTGATATTTTGTGTGTGACTTGCGTTTTTGAGAGAATCCTTATTTACTTATGCTGTTTGTTCCTGACTTGTATTCGTCCAAGGAATTCTAACACTCATTCCATTTTAGGTGATTTACATCCATTCGAGGAATCTTATCACTTAGGCTTCGTTAGTGATTTACATCCGTCTAGGGGAATTTTATCACTTAGCTATTTCTATGTGATTTACATCTAGTTAAGGAATCTTATCACTTGGGCTTCTTTTGGTGTTCTATACTTGCACACAATCTGTTGGAATATTGGCTGAATAGTACTTTTATTGCTTTATTTCAAATGAAGATATTATTCTCATGAATACAATGGTTCCTTACATCTATTGATGATATTTCTTTAAATGTTCAATGTTTCATGGCCGGGGCAACTTCTTCCCGTCCATCATCCCCGGGTGATAGCTGCCTTGTCTTGAGTATGGATGACCTTGTAATGCCCTTCTTAGGTTCGTCTAAGCTTCCCTTGGGTTGGATCCTTTGTCGCTGGCGTGACTCTGCGTAGAACAAGGTCTACTATGTTAAGTCTTCTAAGCTTCACCCTCTTGTTGTAGTACTCGACCATCTTCTGCTAATATCTCATCATTTTTTGGGATGCTCCATCTTTTACTTTGTCCAAGTAGTCCAGGTTGACTCTCAATTGATCGTCGTTGCTGTCTTCATTAAAGGCCTTTCTTCTCATGCTGGTGACTCCTACTTCGACTTGGATTACTACCTTGGTACCATAGGTAAGCTTGAAGGGCGTCTTTCCTGTCGAGGTTCTTACTGTAGTTTTGTATGCCCACAAGACATTAGACAATTCTTTCAGCCATGTGCCCTTTGCCTCATCTAGCCAAACTTTGATGATCTTCAGTAGAGTCCAGTTCATCACTTCCATCTGTCCATTGGCTTGGGGATGTCCCGAAGATGAAAACTGGTTCTTGATTCCCAATCCCGAGCAAAAGTTCCTGAGTCTTGGCTGTCGAACTGTTATCTGTTGTCTGATATGATCATCTGTGGTATCTCAAATATGTAAACTATATTTTTCCACACGAAGTTCTGGATCTTTGCCTCGATGATAGTTTTCGTAAAGTAGTTAATTGCGACTAGTAAGAATTTTACCTGTCTCTTACCTTGGGGTAGTAGGATGTCAATCCCCCACTTAGCGAATGGCCATGAGGAGGCTGTGGGTGTCAACTTCTCTCCTAGGATGCGCTAAACATTCCCGAACCTCTGACACTTGTTGCATCATTCAACGAACTCCTTCGCGTCTCTCTACATAGTAGGCCAGAAATAACCTGTTTTGACGATCTTACTTACCAGGGTTCTTGGGCCTGTGTGGTCCCCGCATACTCCTTCGTGAATCTCCTCAAAGATGTACTTAGCCTCACTTTCTTTGACATATTTTAAGTAGGGCATGGAGAACCCCCATTTGTATAGGGCATCGTTCAGGATGGTGAACCTGGCTACTCGCTTCCTGCCTTTCCTGGCTTTCTTGATGTCTGCCGGAAGTCATCCATCTCGGAGGAAAGATAGGATTGGGGTCATCCAATTGTTGTTTTTGCATTGAATTGCGAAAACGTGAAATTCATTAATGCTGAGACGCTTCTAGACTTCCATCTTCAAGTCTGTGATCGTTGATCCCACTTCTGACAATGCTTGCCTTGCTATCTCTTCTGCTCCATCAAAAGAAGGAGAAAACCTATATTTGTATTTAGCAGTATCAACTACAGCCATGTTTCCCCCTTCTTCACAAACTTCTGCAGCTTCCTCTTCCGAATGAGTTCTTCTATCTTTTGCTTCAGGTCTCTTTAATCTTCAGTGTAATGGTCATGGTCTTTGTGGAAACGGTAGTATTTTTTCTTGTCATGCACATTAGGTGATGAGTGCAGCAGCCTTGGCCACTTAAGGTAATGTTCTTCCTTAATCTGCGTCAAAATTTTGTTAACAAGCATAATCAAAGGGGTAAATTTTACCGTTCGAGGAGTTTTATCGTCTCTCCGCTTACTTCTGTTAGTACCTTAACGGTCTCCCCTTTCTCTTTTATGTCCCCTCTGGTCTTTTCCCTTTCTTTCCCTTTCTCTGGGCTTCTCCTCATCCTCTCTTGCTGCTAGAATGTCTTCGGCGTTCATGTACTTCCGAGCTTTCAATAGAATTTCCACCATCGTTTAAGAAAGGCTTTTCGCGAGTACGACCAAGAATTCTTTGGACTTCAATCCAGCTTTGAAGGTCGTTAGCTGCACTTTGTCATCTGCTTCATCTAACTCCAAGGTTTCTCTAGTGAAACGCTTCACATATGACCTCAGGGTCTCCTTCTCCCCTTGCCAAATGGTGAGCAGTTGGTATGTTGGCCTTTTTGGCCGTTGTCCATCAATGAAATGGAGTACAAAAGAATTGCTCAATTGCTCGAAAATGTCAATGGATGATGTTGGTAGCTTATTGAACCACACCTACACTACTCCCTTGAGAGTGGTGGGGATGGAACGACACAGTATCTCATCAGGGGGCTGTTGAAGACCCAGAGTTGTCTTAAAGGTGTTGAGGTGGTCCAGCAGATCTTTCAGACCATTGAATGATTTGAGCTGCGGGAGACGGAACTTCTGTGGCTATCTTCATCGTCGTTTTGGTTGGTCCCAGAGCGATTATCTTTCTGCTGAAGCTGCAATCTCATCTCCTGTTCTATCTTGTGAGTTCCTCTACACTAGCCGTGAGTCTCTGGATTTACAAAGGTAGTGCTGTAGAATCTTGGGGCGTGTCGGACTCCATTTGGACCTTAGAGTTAAACGGAACAACACTTTCGAATCTAAGTACGAAATTGTCATCCCCACAGACGGCGCCAAACTGGTGTTGCCGAGATCGTCAGTTGATTAGGTTTGTCCAGATAGGTGAACACGAGCTTCATCTTTGTACCTACAAGGTTAAGAACAAAGTCCTCTCTCAGTGGTCATTGGTGTGGTACCGACCATAGAATCTCCAATGATAAAGTCAGTGAATGAAATGGGCAGAGAGGGCTTGTGAGAGCTAGAATGAATAGTGAAAGTATCAATATTTTTATGTGTATGTCCCTTGTTTAGTTCTGAAATGCATATATATATATATATATCCCTTTTTCTTCTAGTCATTGTACCCTATTTATGGTGGCATAAGTGCCTCTTTTGTAATGCCTCTGGGCTCATTCAATGGGGGGTTTTAATAGGCCTCCCAACGGTCTTCTGGCTAATTTGTAACCTTCTGAGATATTGAATGCTCTTTTTTAAGGCTTCTCTTCTATCGTCCATGCTGGATCTGGGTGGATGATGGTACTTGATGGGTTCGTCTAGACAATGGCATTTATTGGGCCTATCACCTAGTGAGCCTCAATTTTGATTTTTTCCTATTTCCATCAAGGCATGGTGTTTAATTGTTGGGACTTTTTTTTTTTTTTTTTGGACAAAGAGGACTGAAATTATATTAAGAAAAACGCAAATCTGCCTAATAAGTAGCAAATATGTGCGATGGGACATCTTCCATCCACACGGAAAAACTAGTGACATGACATGCAGGTCTAGCTAGGTTGTGAGCAACATTATTTCCTTCTCTACGAACATGTAAAAAACTAATACATTGAAACAAGTTTGCATAATTCTTAATATCTTGAATCAATAAGCCAAAGGGTGCCAATGAGGGTGAGTTATCATTCAAGGAATTGATAACAGTCTTGGAATCACCTTCTAGAATAACTTTTCCCAAACTCAAGTCAAAAGCAAACTCTAAAGCCCTTGCTGCAGCTAGTGTTTCGAGCTCCACGACAGTTAGAGGTAGAGGAATGACTTGAGACATTGGTGCCAACACCAAACCTTGACCATCTCTGATGATCACGCCAATCCCTGCCCTGTCTTCCTTTTTGAACATTGCCCCATCAACCACTGTGTGCACTTCCACTTCAGTCGGAGGAACTTTCCACTTCACTCTCGATCTGTCAACCACTGTGTGCACCCAATTGGTTACTGTCCGAAATTCCATCAGAGCTGCAATAGCTCGCTGCATAACCTGGTCTGTTGGGAAGCCTGGTGGTGAAAATATGACCTTGTTTCCTTCGACCAAATTGTCCAAGTGATGAACGCAAACAATTCCAATGAGCAGTCTAAAGCAAATACCGCGGCTAGCAGCTGTGCAAAATCACTGTGGTGTGTGCTTTGGAGTGAATTCCATCGTGCGTCCTTATTCCAAACCTGTGAGAGGCTCGGGCAAGACCAGAGGGAGTGCAGCACATCTTCTTCACTGTTTTGGTAGACACAACATGTTGGATCAACCATAACACAGCGATGAACCAAATTGACATTTGTTGGCAGGGCATTTCTGGTTGCTCTCCATAAATTTTTTTTTTTTTTTTTCTTGGCATAGCTAGTTGCCAAATCTGCTTCCACGGTGGCTTAGTGGTTCCCTGTAAAATCTGGGTTGAGGAAGAGTTGTTACTTGTCTCGGTCTTCAGGAAGAAATACCCCGATTTTACTGAATATTCACCCTATTGCACATAGGGCCAGTAAAGCTCATCATCTGCTTGTCCGCGGCTCAGAGGTATTTTTTTAACCAGTTCAATTGTTGGGACTTTTCGTTACTATGGCACATGTTTAGTGCATTTGGAAAGCATACTTCAATCTAAGCTAAGAAATAGAACAAATAATAACATCTAGCATAATTGATCACGCTAAGATTATACAGGCTTTTATGGGATAGAGAGGGTCTTTTTTTCCAATTAATCTGCTGTTAAAATTATTACAAAATTGAAAATAATCCTTTTTTTTTATTATCTATTTATGTATATAAAACCGAAGCCTTTGAAGCTCTCACAATTTTCCATATCATCACTATTTTCTTTTTCTTTTTATTTTAGATTCTTTTTATTTTAGGTTTTATATCTTATATAGAATCCACCAGAAAAATAATAGATAAAAGTTTGAATTTTTATTAATATCAATAATATTGAAAAACGTATACAAACTTAGAAGCCTATTTAAGGGCTCCATAAAACTTGATGGACAAAAAAATATATTCTAAAATAAGTCATAATTAATACCTAACCATAATGGGAACCAAATTTAACCTAAAAAAACATTAAAAGAACCTAAAAATAAGGAAATAAATGACCTAAACCTAAAATAATGTTTTTTGCATAAAAATACCAAAATTAAATAATTACAAAAATTAAATTGTAAATTCTATCCTACATCAACTTATCACAAAAATCATCATCTATATTTATTATTATTATTATTATTATTATTATCTATATATATATATATATATAGATAATTATAATTTTTTAAGATACCTCACGTTAGAATTAAAAAAAAATGACTCACTTTAGGTTTGAATTTTTTTTTTTTAAAAAGGACTCACCAAAAAAAAAAAAAAAAAAAACTTTAGGATTAAGAAAAAAAGAGAGAGACTAGGACTCTCTCTTCTCTCCTTAAAACCCTAGCAATTACCATCTCAAAATCCTAAACTCAACTTCACTTTAAGATTAAAAAAATAAGAAAGAGAGAAACTCACGTAAAAAAAAAAAAAAAAAAACATAGGTTTTGTCTTTTTTATTTGCTTTCATATGTGCCTGAAATTTTCATTCTATCTTATTGTTTTATTATGTTTAGAATTGATTTTCTTCTAAGTATTTGGGTTAATTCTATGTTTTGATAGTGTTTTTATGGGTTTGGTTTTTGGGTTGAAATTCTAATAATTATTTTATATTGTATATGGCAGATGAAGCATCTCTATTTTTTGGAGAAAAATCAAAGCTGCAACCTATGTCTTCCAGCCCAAGGTATGGTAAATTTTTATATGTTCTTGCTTTATTGAGAATTTTTATTTGGGTTCATGTGATTTTTTGTTTTTTTATTAAAGCTTTGATTTTTGGTTGATTGATTATTTGTTTGGATTAATTTCAATTAATTATTTGTTTGGATTCAACGTAAAAGATAATGGAATTAGGTGTTATAAATTTGATAATGTTCAATGTTTTGAATTGTTTATATTATTTAAACTCCTGGTAGGACTTTCTCTTCTCTCCTTAAAACCCTAGCAATTACCATCTCAAAACCCTAAACTTAACTTCACTTTAAAATTAAAAAAATAAGAAGAGAGACTCAACTAAAAAAAAAAAAAAAAAAAACGTAGGTTTTGTCTTTTTTATTTGCTTTCATATGTGCTTGAAATTTTCATTCTATCTTATTGTTTTGTTATGTTTAGAATTTATTTTCTTATAAGTATTTGGGTTAATCTCTATATTTTGGTAGTGTTTTTGTGGGTTTGGTTTTAGGGTTGAAATTTCTAATAATTATTTTATATTGTATACAGCAGATAAAGCATCTCTATTTTTTGGAGAAAAATCAAAGCTGCAACTTATGTCTTCCAACCCAAGGTGTGGTAAATTTTTATTTGGTATATTATATATGAATTTTTTGAATTTGAAGGGTTTTGTTCGGTTTTGAAGTAGAATTTGGGGATTCTATAAAATTTGGAAGGTTTAAGTTTTGGGGTTTTTGGTATTTGCATCTTAGTAGGTTGATCTTAATTCTTTACCTTATATGTTTTTTCTTTATTGAGAATTTTTATTTTGGGTTCATGTGATTTTTTGTTTTCTTAATTAAAGTTTTGATTTTTGGTTGATTAATTATTTGTTTAGATTAATTTCAATTAATTATTTGTTTGGATTCAACGTAAAAGATAATGAAATTATGTGTTATAAATTTGATAATATTCTATGTTTTGAATTGTTTATATTGTTATTAATACGACTAAATAAGATTTGTTTTTATCTTTATAGTTTATATCAGTTTTGAGTGTGTGTATATATATATAACTTTTGGGAATTTTGCTTTATTAATTTAAGAATTGTAAATTACTTTGTAGGTTTCAGTAACTATGCACCTGCAGTGAGACATTTACAATATAAGCATATATATATAGTATTAACATTTTATAAAAATATTTCTTACAACCCAATAACATTCTACGTTAGACAACACTTCTAAACTAATGAAAAGCATAGAAGTTAAATATTTATTCCCATTGTATTTTATTTAATTATGACAGATCCATTTTTTTTAAAATGCTAATTAGCAAAATGTCTATAATATGCATATTATTAACCCAATTTTCTATTTCTAAATTTCTTAGATTTTATTATATCAATCTTTTTTTTCTTTTAAATTCTTGGTGGGCAAATCAGTCTCTCACTAATTCTTTTACCTTAACGTGATGTTGGTTAATTGTCCTTTTATTTAACTATCTCGTGCATCGCACGGGTTAGCGACTAGTTATAAATAATTTAATAGTTAAAAATTGGAGAATTTAAACCCTAAATAATTTCATAAAAAATATTAGAATATGTTAGTTAAACTGCATGATTCTTAAAATTGCTAATTCTACAACGAGAATAGTTACAAAAAAAGCATGAAAAGCATATTCTCTAGTACAACATGGCTTCACCTATTTGATACTGGGAATAAAACGTCCTCCACAAATGTAATATATATAAAGATGGCAAAATGGTCGGGTCGGGTCCGGGTTCGGTCAATTGGGTTGAGAGTCAAACAGGTTGCAGGTCAAAAACAAGTCATTTTAAGCGGGTTAAAATCGGGTTCGGGTCAATCAGGTTACGGGCCGGGTCCGGTTGGCCCGTATTTTTCACATGAATTATTTTTTTAAAGAAAACAACATGTATTTGCTATTTAAAAAGTCATGCAACAAATTACTTGATGTAAAATGCGTTACTTTGAATTCACCACTTATATCAAGAATGAATAACAGTTATTAATACTTATTCAATAATTTTTTTTTAAAAAATAGATAGAGCACTGCATTCATTCATTATATTCCAATTGTCAACATACAATGCCTCAAGAGCCGGAAGTGGGGATTCTTCCATCCATATCCTTTCACTAATTATATGTTTGGCAAATTTAGCCAAAGAATGTGCCACACAGTTGGCTGTCCTCCTAACATGACTAACAGAGAAAGCTCTCAAACCCCTCCCTATATAGCAAATATCTTCATAAACATAACCCAACCTAGAGCTGTTTGTACCCAGACCCATAATGGCCTTCATGACGTTAACATTGTCCCCCTCCAGTATTATCTCTATAAAGCCGGCTTCCATTGCAAACTCCACAGCCCTTCTACAAGCCAACACTTTTGCCTCTTCACTGTCCTGCACTGAGGGTCCTCTTGCTGCCAAAGCCGCCATAACTTCGCCCTTGTCATTGCGAACCACGACACCAAATCCCGACGCATTTAGCCCGTTGAACACAGCTGCATCCTCATTAATTTTGTATGCTAAACCCAATGGTGGCTTCCACTGATTTTGCTGCTGCACTAATCCATTAGACACTTGAACCAAAAAATGGTCTTGAGCATCCCGATATTCCTTCAGACAGTCCTCTGCCCGTCGAACCAGCCGAGAAAGGTCTTGTATACTGCCTCCATGTAACACTGAATTCCTTTGGTTCCATATCACCTAGCATTGAACAAAAAATAACTCCATGTCCTCCACAGTCAGTCGAGCCATCAAATCCTCAATCAGCTGCAGTATATCTCCTCTAGCCGTCATACACTTCTGCAAGAAAACCTTGCTACCTGCCCACACATCTTTGGCAACCCCACATTCCCACAAGACATGAAGAACAGTTTCAGCACCTTGCCTACACAACTCGCATGAACTATCCTCCACGATTTTTTGACAAGATAGGTTCTCCTTAGTTGGCAAAATCCCTTGGCAGACCCTCCATCCAAAAACTTTTATTTTTCTTGGCAGATTATACTTCCATAGTTTAGGCCAATTCAGTTCTTTCCTCCTCTGTTCCGAGCTCCCCATCATTCCAGCAGCTTCTTTTGAAACCAATCTAGTTATGTGATAGCCCGATTTCACTGAGTAAAGGCCATTCTTGTTATGGAGCCACATTATAACATCTGGTACCACTCTCATGCTCAATGGAACCCGCAAAATAGCTTCCATATCTTCACGGTGAAAATTGGTAGCAATGACACTACGATTCCAGTCATGGACAGTCCAATCAATAAGGTCTAAGACTCGCTATTCCCAATCATCATCAATTGGTGGGTGTAGTACCTTGTTTGTAGGGTAATTTGGAATCCACCTATCTTAAGCAACTCGAATTTTTGAACCATCCCCTACACGCCAACAACATCCTTTTTTCAGAATTGGTTGGACTGCTATTTAACTTTTCCACAGATATGAACTATTAGGTGCATTAGTAGCTTCTAAAAATGTGCATCTTGGGAAATACCTTGCTTTGAAACACTCATAAAGCAAAGAGCCATTATCATGTAATAATCTCCAACCTTATTTTGCCAACATAGCTAAGTTGAAACACTGTATGTCTCGAAATCCCATCCCACCCTCCTTCTTAGATTGAGAAAGTGCATTCCAACTCTTCCAATGTATCTTTCGTTCATTATTAACCTGTCCCCACCAAAATCTAGCATACATTGCATTCAATCATTACATAGCTTCATTCGTAATTGGAACACTCCCATGGTATAAGTAGGAATAGACTGAGCTACAGCTTTGATCAAAATTTCCTCACCAGCCCTTGACAACAACTGGCCTTTCCATCCTTGGATTTTCTTCCAAACTCTATCCTTTAGATAGGCAAAGGTTTGGTATTTTGATCTACCCACCAAAGTAGGTAACCCAAGATAGGATTCAAACCTGTCAACCTATTGTATTCCCAAAACTGTCTTAATCGTCTCCCTTTGTTCACCCCTTGTATTACTGCTAAAATAGACAGAAGATTTCTCAAAATTAATACATTGGCCTGAGGATTCTGCATATGTCTATAAAACCTCAAAAATAGCTTGCACTTCCTCCTGATTAGCTCAGCAAAATAGCAAAGAATCATCAGCAAATAATAAATGGGATATACTGGGAGCTCTCCTGCAAATAGAAACACCGTGAATTCACCCCTCTCCTTCTACCTTAGCCAATAAAGATGAGAATCCTTCTGCATACAATAAAAACAAATAAGGTGATAAAGGGTCTCCTTACCGGATTCCCCTAGAAGGTGTGATGTTACCATAAGCTTTACGAATAATTTTTAAATTATACAAATCCTAACATTGCTATTTAAAAAAAAAATAAATAAATAACAAAAAGGTAAGTAAAACAAATACACAAGTTTTATTTCTATACAATATCAACATCCCAAAATATAAAACAAAATTACAAATGACTTACTGGATAATTCATTTGACAAAGAACAAAAACAAATAAGAAACTTACAATCTTGAAAATTAATTTTATAATCTATTGTCAATTGTGATTGGCACTGTATTTCAATTTGAGATATATATTAAAGTTTCATTGTTTACTTATTTATACATGATCTCTTTTATGAATATCATATCATTGTTAAGGAACACACACTCTAGGAAATATCATAATTTATTTTGAAAAGCCGTTTATTTTGGACATAAATTGTTAAAAAATAGGTCTAAGCATTTATAATTAATGTTAATTTGATACTTTGGCTTCACTATTTTCACACTTGTGAATGTTTCTCACACATGTCTACAATTTTAAATCTATGTTTTTAACTGTAATGCAACCAAATTATCTTGTCATGTACTTTGCTATTTGATATTTAAAAATCTTTACTCATTACAGAATGCTCGATCATTCATCTTTCAATTAATTTGCATACAGTTATATAAATGTCTCAATTGTTTCCTTAAAGCTCACAACAAACAATTAAACTAATATTGTCTTAATTTTATTATTTTTTTTACCCAAAAAAAAGTTTTAAAAAATGATTCGAGTTGGAGTCGGGTTGACCTGCAAAAAACACGGGTCAACCTGTTTTTGCTTCGGGTAAAAAAAAATTAAGTTCGGGTCAGGTATTTTTCGGGTCGGGTCAGAAAATTCTAACCCGTTTTGCCATGTCTAAATATATATATACATATATATATATATATATATATTAATAGATAAAATTGAGAGAAAATTCAATTAGATCTCAAAATTGGAATTTAATTAGAGTCTAATTTTGGTCCACATGTCCCATCTAATTTAAGTTTTTAAATTTTTGTGCCAAGTAAGTTAATTCAGTGTAAAAATTGGATTTTAATTAGAGTTTAATTTTGCGCCACGTGTCCTATCTAATCTAAATTTTTTAATTTTTGTGCCAAATGAGTTAATTTAGTGTAGAAGACGAGAAGTCCAATATAAATAAATCATAAAAAACATAATTTTTTAATGATTTTATATTTATGAGTTTTTTTTTTTAGTATAACTAAAAACAATTCAAGTTTATAAGTCATTTATATAATACACCATGACTATGTACAGTCCATTACTAACTAGGTAATATATATATATATATATATATTTACTTTTTTAAACCAAAGTTTAGAGAAATTCAATTAAAATTAAAATTGGATTTTGCTTTTGTCAGTTTTCTAAACAAATTAAATTGTTTAGATTTTTGTTGTTATTTTTTCTCTGAAATAATGAGCATATTTTTTATACTGTTTCTATTCAGATATTTTGTGTGCAAAGATATTGAACGTAATATATAAATATATAATTAGATTTTCAATTGGATTTCAATTATGGGCTAATTTTGTGCCACATGGCAATGTATAAGTTTTTGTGCCAATGAGTTATTGGATTCAAAATTCGAAGAGACAATCTATTACTTTTGCTCTACAATCCCTATAAACCTCCAAATTCTCTCTCTCTCTCTCTCTCTCTCTCTCTCTCTCTCTCTCTCTCTCTCTCTCTCTCTCTCTCTCTCTCTCTCTCATACATGTTGATCTCTAACTTTTCTTTTTTCTTTTTCTTTTTTACAAGTTTTGTGTTTATCTACAAAGGTTGTCCATCTTCCTATCAAACACAAACACTCAATATTTCTCCCTCTCTTACCTCTTTCAAGTGTCAAAGTCTCTCAAACACTAAATTTCTACTCTTTATTAATCATAACACATTGCTAATCCTTTTAATTATAGAAAAATGGCACATACTAAACTACCTTTTTTTGAAAGCAAGGCATTCATTCATTCAATAATATGTAAAGAATCTTGGTACAAAGCCTCCACCGCAGGTGGTGGTGAATCCTCTACCCAATAGACTACATTAGTAATATTTTTTGCATACTTAGCTAAAGAATGTGCCACCATATTCCCTTCTCTCTTAATACAACTTATTGAAACATGATGCATTCCATTCAGGTAAGCACAAATATCCCATATATATGTCCAAGTAAGGAATTATGGCAAGACAAACCCGAGATAGCTCTCATCACTATCCTGTTATCGCCTTCAATTACAAGCTCTGAAAATCCAGCTTCCATGGTGAAAACCACTGCTTTTCGACATGCCAAAGCTTCTGCCTTTTCACTATTTCTCACATAGGGCCCCTTAGCCGACATCCCAACCATTACTTCCCCCTATGCATTTTGGATTATTACTTCGTCTTTTTTTTTTTTTTTTTTTTTCATATCAATGTTTTTGCAAATGCATGGTGATTTGGTTGGCCTCTCTTCACAATGATTTTGATATTTTTTGTTCTTTCAAGTATTTTTGGTTAGGACGGCTAAAACAGTTTGGGGGGGTTTGGGTTACTTGTGTTTGGACGTTGGATGAGTCACTATGATCAAAGAGAGAGAGAGTGGATCTAATCCTCTATTAAAGGTCCGAACTTCTTTTTTAAAGAAATAAAGTTCCAAATTTCATTAATTATAGTGTTTTGCTTTGTTTTTAATTATAGATAATGAACCCGACAAATTGTTTAATAAATTGTCTGTGTTTTTTATTGTAATTGTTGGAAAAATAATAGTGAATAAACAAGTTTTTGTTAGGTTCTAAAGGTTTAGGAATTTATGTATTTAGAACTCTAATTTGTAATGTTGGCAAACCATGATCAAAACAATGTACTTAGTCTTGTTTATGCTTGCTCAAAGTTGATAAAATATTGTAAAGTTGGAGGCGAGTGACTGCAGATGCATTGGTGCATTTCAACCTGGCTCGATCGATCGAAGAATAGATTCGATCGATCGAAAATCGGCCCAGATGCGTTTTCTGCAGAATTTCCAACTCAGCCCAAACTCTTTAAACGTTTAGGGTTTTATGTTTTTGCCCTAGGTATATAAGGCAAAACCCTAGCCACATTTTCAGAGTTGCACAAGTTGTATTGTTGCTTATACATTGCGGTTTTGTGTAAATCTCTTGTGAGATCTAGAGGAGCTTTCCTTTACACAAAACTTAGGGTTTTCAAGATTGAGATTACTTCAACATCTTGATGATCAACTTGGTTGCTGCCATTGAAGCTTAAAGAATATCAAGCGTGGGTGCTTGTAGCTGATTGAGGAATTCAAAGAAAAAAAGAGTCCGTGGATTCGGAGCTTGCACGTGGTCATGTCAGTAAGTTCTACTGGTGGGTAGCATTAGGAAGTCAAGCGGGGAGCTTGTAAGTCCTTTTGTATGAACTTCAATTCTTTCTTAGTGGATTCCGTTTTGCCTTGAGAATTGGTGGGTCAAATCCTCCCCAGGTTTTTCCGTGTGGTTTCCTGGGTGATCATATCTTGTGTTCTTTATTATTTCCGCTGCTTTATATGTTTTATATGCATGATATGATTATTTGATTGTTTTAAACTAGAATTGTTTAATTTGACTAAGTAACAACTTGGTTAATTAATCTAGGCTACGCAATCTGGTTGTTTGTAAGGGGTCTTAAACCGTTCAAGTGGTATCAGAGCGGGTTGCTCTCTTATTAGAGAATTTTTATCTCTGAGCTGATCCTTGACCCTTGTTGTCATGGATTCTTGGAAAATATTTTTGTTTATTAGTCAACTTATCTACTTGCTGTCTTTGTCATTTGTTGTTTTTATTAAATATTTCCTTAAGTATCTTGGCATAATCACATATGATAAGAATTATGTTTGTTACAGTGCTTTAACCACCTTAAAGGCACGTGATTCTTGTCTTTGGTATTTAGATAGTGGTTTTTTTAGGCACATGACAGGAAATAAAGATTTATTCAAAACACTTTTTCAAAAGATTTCAAACTTTTTCTTTCTCTCTCCGACGAGGCAAACATCCCAGTCAATTTTTTGTCGTTTTCCTCCGGATTTTTTTGCAAAATCTCTCTTTACTCAAGCCGGTAAGACACTTTTGCCCTTCCTTTTCAATTTATTTTCAAGTTTTCATGCATTTTTTCATGCATTTAAGGGTGAATTTTGGACTTTGCATAAATGGGATTTTTGGTTGATCTAAACCTAATTTTGTGAAATTGATCAATGGGTTTTTGTGGGGACACATCATAGACATGATCTTAATAGTTTGATTTGATCAATTTTGGGTTTTGTGAAAAATTGAAAATTCTAGGGTTTATGTTTGATCCGATTTGGGGCTTTTTGTGAAATTGAGTTTAATGGATGAAATTGGCTTGTGGAATTGATGAAATTAGTTATTATAATCTATTTTCAACATTGTGTAATGATTAATTCATCAATTTGTTGCAAAATTTTTCAAGTGGTTTTCAAATTTTTTTTGGATTTTTGTTAGAAACTCTATGTTCGAGCTAATTTTGTGTAATTGAACTTAATTTAAAAATGTTTACTGCATTAGTACATGCATCATGGCATTGCATTTGTTCATGCATCATATAGATTGTTATTCTATTATTTTTGTGCTAACTTGCAGTCTGCCATTGGTCTTGTTTCTTTGTGTTCTTTTGGTTTTCTCTTTGTGTCTCTGTCCTTTCCTTAGCATCATGCTTAGGAAGACTAGAGCCTATAGGACTATTCCCTCTCCTTCTCCTTCCCCCCTTCTTTTGACCGAGAGAGGTTTCCAAGTGAGAAAAACCAAGAGATCTATGAGAAGCTCAATCTTCAGAGGAAGATTTGGCCTGAGCGTTTGGTTATTCTAGATGAGCTTGATCCTGCCATTAGGGCAAACTTTGAGCGTAGGGGCTAGTTGCCATTGTTAGATGTGTCTGACCCTCCTCCTCCGGCTACCTTGATTAAAGAGTTCTTCTCGAACATCTCTATCCGCATCTATGATTCCAACACTTTACTTAGGAGTTGGATACGAGGCGTAGAGTACTCCATTACTCCTCAGGTAGTGGCTGATGCTCTAGGGGTACCGTTGGTTCGTGATCCTGTCTATCCTTATGCTGAGTCTCCTGAGCTGAGCAATGTTTTGTCTTACATCACTGAGACTACTATCCAGTGGGGTTCTGATCCTAGGATAACTTCTGCTGAGCTCTTCGGGTTGCATTATCTTTTCTTTAAGATAGCTTGTCATTCCATCTGGCTCATCTCTCATGTTCACACCATTCCTCCCGAGAGGTGTGTATTTTTGTACGCTCTAGTTACTGATGCTCCTATTAGTTTTCCTCATCTCTTTCTTCGTTCTTTGAACAAAGTTTATAGGAGTTCATCTACTTCTCATGCCCTTGTTCATCCTATTTTCATTCATAGGATTTTGCTTTATCTTGATATTAGTGGCTTCCCTTCCTCTGAGCCTGTTCATGTCATTGGTCCTATAGGTGCGTCTTTTCTTAGACAGAGGGCCGCTCATCTTCGAGCTGGTTCTAAACACCCTAGGTCTGAGCCGTCTAGTAGCGCTCCTCCTCCTCCTTCTTCTTCTACAGGTCCTACTGGTGCGGATGTTCCTGATCCTGATGCTGCTGCTGCTGATGTTCCTCCACCTCCTTCGGCCGACTTCGATGTTCGTCGTACCCTGGAGATTGTCATGACCGTTCAGGCGGCTCATGGTCAGATTTTGGTGGACTTGCTTGATGAGATTCGTGCTCTGCGAGCCGATTTTGCACATCTTCATTCACCCTCACCACCTCCTTTTGATGGCGACTTGTGATTGCCCTTTGGCATTCCGTCACAAAAAGGGGGAGTGGATATTTTGACATGTAGAGGAGTTTTTGTAGTTAGGGGCAGATTTTTTTGTTAGCATGAGATATTGTTTTTTGTTAGTTTGTGGAGTTTTTTAGATTGTATCTAGGTGCTTCACTTTGTATATCATTTTTGGGGATATTCATGTTGGGGGAAGTAACATTGATTGATATATTGATATACATGATTTTATTTGATTCTTGTTGTCTCATGATTCATTGCTTATTGATTTATATTTATGAGTTGTTCATTGATATATATCTTTATTTTTGTGTTGTGTGAATCTTACAAGAATGTTATACCTGTTTATATACTATTTTCTGCCACACATGCGTTTATGCGTTTGTTGAGTATTTCAGGAATATACAGGTTGTTTCAACAAAGTTGCTGTCTACACTTGCAACCGATGGATAGTAGTTAGGGTTGAATTTGAGTTTATGAGCATTATTTTTGTAAAGGGCTTTTTATTGTAAACTTTGAGCATTTAGTTTGTGTTTTGTCACGGATTGCCAAAGGAGGAGTTTGTTATGTTCTAAAGGTTTAGGAATTTATGTATTTAGAACTCTAATTTGTAATGTTGGCAAACCATGATCAAAACAATGTCCTTAGTCTTGTTTATGCTTGCTCAAAGATGATAAAATATTGTAAAGTTAGAATCGAGTGACTGCAGATGCATTGGTGCATTTCGGCCTAGCTCGATCGATCGAAGAATAGATTCGATCGATCGAAAATCGGCCCAAATGCGTTTTCTGCAGAATTTCCAACTCAGCCCAAACTCTTTAAACGTTTAGGGTTTTATGTTTTTGCCCTAGGTATATAAGGCAAAACCCTAGCCACGTTTTCAGAGTTGCACAAGTTGTATTGTTGCTCATACATTGCGGTTTTGTGTAAATCTCTTGTGAGATCTAGAGGAGCTTTACTTTACACAAAACTAAGGGTTTTCAAGATTGAGATTACTTCAACATCTTGATGATCAACTTGGTTACTGCCATTGAAGCTTAAAGAATATCAAGCGTGGGTGCTTGTAGCTGATTGAGGAATTCAAAGAAAGAAGGAGTCCGTGGATTCGGAGCTTGCACGTGGTCGTGTCAGTAAGTTCTACTGGTGGGTAGCATTAGGAAGTCAAGCGGAGAGCTTGTAAGTCCTTTTGTAAGAACTTTAATTCTTTCTTAGTGGATTCCGTTTTGCCTTGAGGATCGGTGGGTCAAATCCTCCCCAGGTTTTTCCGTGTGGTTTCCTGGGTGATCATATCTTGTGTTCTTTATTATTTTCGCTGCTTTATATGTTTTATATGCATGATATGATTATTTGATTGTTTTAACCTAGAATTGTTTAATTTGACTAAGTAACAACTTGGCTAATTAATCTAGGCTACGCAATCTAGTTGTTTGTAAGGAGTCTTAAACCATTCAGTTTTGATACAAAAATAATATCCCAAATAATTAGCAAGAACATAAAATAAAAAAAGAATTTAGAACAATCTCACAATGCTATAGAATCACGCTGCGAAAGCGTTGTCCTTAAAGGTTGATTCGTGCCACCCAAAGTAAAACTTGGTGCGATTGGTTCTCTTGGCCAAACAACCCCCCAGGATTAGACTATAGTGTCGACCTTTGTGATGTACGCACTTCCACTCACAAAAGGTTTAAGAACAACCCTCTATTGCCTTTCCTTAGAACAAATATTCTTGTAAAAAAAAATGTGGGAGAGAGAGATAGTAAAATTGTGTATATTTAAAACATAGAGTAGTCAAAAGACTCTTTTAGAAAATGTGTTATGACGAGTATTGTACAGGCTACTTATGAAGATAATAGTCTATAGTTATTGGTTACTAATAACCCTTAAAAGCTCAAAGCCTATATTATCAATTATTGCCTAACGGCTATTTTTCTCATAATTGCCCAACGGCTATTTATCAATTATTGCCCAACGGCTATATTTCTCATAATTGCCCAACGGCTATTTTTCTCATAATTGCCCAATGGCTATTTTACTCATAAATTTCCAACGGCTAGAAAGTAAATAAGAATAAAAGTGTTTGGAACACACACCCACACCAACAATCTCCCACATGTTACAAACACAAAATAGGAAAGGCACGCAACTAAAGAAAGCATGCATCAATATGGTACCGGAAGGTTTTAACCATACATAGGATAAATAAGTAGGAACTAAAAGACAATGGTAGAGTTAAAACTTTTTTAACCAAGCTATTAGTAAACCAAACTTACCACCCACATAACTTTCTTTATCAAGGTTGTTCTTAAGCGGGTTGGCGCCTTATCCAGGCCATGCACCACTGGGTTTCATGAGAGCTCTGGAGACCTACCCAAAAAGTCTCATAGGAAGCGGCACGACTTCCACTCACACATAGGTGGCATCCATCAGGAGTGCGTGCAAAACACCCCATCCCAACAAGCAGGGAAAATGGATCCATTAAAAGCCTAAAGCTCAACCTCTAACAATCTGCAACTTCATCGGTGGCATCCATCAGGAGTGCGTGCAGATACACCCCATCCCAACAAGTAGGGATATGGATCCATTAAGAGCCTAAGCTCATCCTCACCAAATTCTGCAACTTAGCACTGTCTCACACCATAGGGATGGACTCATCATTAATCTCCTTATCGAGTTAGCGGAAAACACATAACAAATGACAGTGCCCATGGACCACTAATGACCTCTACCCATTTAACCTCTTGCGTGGAATCACCCATCATAGAGAGGTTGGGCATTAGCTAGAGTGTCGCAACTTGGGTATCAGTCCAATCCCCCTAGATGTCTCACTCACCAGCCTCATTGCTAGTGGTTTGGTCAAAGGATCGGCCAAGTTCCTTTCAGACCTCACAAAGTCCAATGACATAACATCATTATCAATAAGCTGCCTCAGCCTCAATTGGATATATCGACTTTTCCCATTATAAACTTTGCTTTTAACACGTGTTATGGCAGTCTGGAAATCATAAGGAAAGCAAACAGAGACAATAGAGTTAGTAAAATGAGGCATATCAATTAATATACTCCTAAGCCATATAGCTCCGGACCTAGCCTTCTCTAAGGCCACTAACTCTGTTTCCATATTAGATCTCACTATGCAAGTTTTCTTGGTTGACTTCCAAGAGACAGCCCCTCCAGCTAGTGTAAACACATATCCACTAGTGGGCTTCACCTCATCTGTATCAGAGATCTAGTTAGCATCACAATATTCTTCTAAAACAGTAGGATAGCCACAATATGACAAATCAAAATCAAAAGTCCCCTTTAAATATCTCAATAATTTAGATATTGCATCCCAATGCTCAATACTAGAATTATGAGTGTATCTACTCAATCTACTAACAACATATGCAATATCAGGACGAGTACAATTTGTCAAAGACATTAAACTACCAATAATTTATGCATATTTATCTTGTGAAACACTATCACCACGATTTTCAAACCAAGTGCACCTTTAAGTCATACATAATAGACATAGGTCACATATCAAAACGTTTATTTTATTTATTTTTTTTTTCCACATAATTAGATTGTGATAGTACACTGCAATCATTATCCCTAAGGATCTTGATGCCTAAAATAACATTTGCTTCAACCAAAATTTTCATATCAAATTTAGAGGCAAGAAAACATTTAGTATCATGCACAACATTATGGCTAGTTCCAAATATAAATAAGTCATCAACATATAAACCAATAATGACACATTCATTATTATTTAACTTATTATATGACCATAAGTCACAAATCCATGTGTAAGCATCATATATCAAAATTTCTATGTCATTGTATAGGTGCTTATTTTAATCCATACAAGGATTTAACCAATTTACAAACCTTACGTTATTGTCTAAGGACAACACAACCCTCAGGTTGCTCCATATAATATATATATATATATATTTTTTTTTCTAATTCACTTATTAGAAAACAGTTTTAACAACCATATGATATATAATAGGTTTGTAAATAGATACAATGACAAACAACATTCTCATAGATGCAATTCTAATAATCAAAGAATAAGTATAAAATAATCAACATGATATTTTTGCTTATAGCCTTTAGCTACTGAGCATGTCTTATACTTATCTATGATCACATTCAGTTATAAGTTTCTTTTGAAAACCCACTTACAACCATATAAATTTTGTTTTAAACACCCACTTGCAACCAATAGGCTTAACCTTAGGTGGAAGCAGTGTGATTAGACATAATCTAATAATTTGTTAAAAGTTTCCAACAATAATGGTGCATCAACAAAGTTAATTGCATAATAACTTACATGTTCATCTTCAACAATATAGGTAAGAAAATTGTTACTGTAACTCTTTTTCTCCCTATTTTGCTTACTTCTTCTCAATTCTTGCACATCACAACAAGATCATTAGAAGTATCAATAGGTTCATGAAACATATTTTTCTTATTTTTCAAAGGACCCTCATACTTAAAAAAATATTTTTAAGATTCAACAATAGTATTAAATTCTAAATACATCACTATTGATGAAAATAATTTTATATCATGAATTATAACAAACATAACCAATAAACACACAATCACATATTTAAGAATCAAGTTTCCTCCTTTTAGGTTCATGCAGCATGACCTTAGGCAAGTACTCCCACACTTTGAGGTATTCTCCTTTTAGATTTAGGCAACATCTTAGCCAACCACCCCCACAATTCAAGGTATACCAAGTTAGGCTTATGCCATTCTCAACTTCATTTTTTTATATTTTATAAAAATTTCCAATAGAGGATCTTCGGTACCTAATACACAAAGTTAAATAAATATAGAATGGTCATCAACAAAGATTACATAAAATCTTTTACCATCTCTAGTCATTGTGTGTTTTAAATCATCCAAATTATTATGTACCAAACTAAGGAGTTTGGTTCCTCTTGTTATGGGTTTGCAAGGTCTTTTTGTTTCAAGTTCATAAAAACCTATCCACCATCTCAAAACAACACATATAGCCAATAAAAAATATATATGTATATGCGTGTGTGTGTGTATATATATATATTTAATATCACTCTTGCACTTGTTGGATAAAAGGAATATTAATTCCCACTAAATCTTATCCACTAGCCCAAAATACTAGTTGGATCATTTTTTTTATTTAATATATATATATATATATATAAAGAAAATTTTAATTATTTTCCATAATTTCTCATTTCATATATTTGTGTCAAGAGATGTAAAACTAATAGCTTTTGTACATAGAGCCAATAGCCTCTAGTTACTAGAAACCACTCTTAGAACGTCCAAAATTTTACAAGAATAAGACACTTAATATTTTGTAAAATTTGACATCATTATACCACAATTGTATAATACAAACGTTTAATAATCCACAATTTCTTTTTCACATGACTATAAATAATTACTTGAATACTTTAGCAAGAAAAATAAAATTTAATTAAATTATAGTATCATTGTATCTTCTTCATACAAAAGGAGTACCAAGTTGATATGGCACTATTGATTCCACTTAACAATAGGAATGCCTTCATCATAAGTCTACACCATTTTTTTTTTCTCTTTCAGAATTCTACCAAAAAATAAAATTTTATCTTATTTCTCATAAAAATTATTGCTAACATTTTTTTTTATAATTCCAAAAAACATTTCTCGAAACACATACGTTTTTCTTCAATCTCATGTTCCTTAGATTTCAATAGACATAAAACAATTTCACAAAATATAATACACATATAGTATCACATAATTGCAAATGCAATAAGTTGATATCCACATATGAAGACAACGTTACATAATATTATTCACATATTAATTTAGATTAGAGAATCAAAATCACATTTAGATGGACGTCATTTATTTTTTCTTATAAAATATTAGTCCACCAAATTGTTTAGATAAACCAGATAGCAAATAAACTCCACAAAAGATATAAGTAATTATATCTAAGAATATAACTACTAGCATTTTTTCTTTATAAACATAATATCATATCACAATATAAAATTTCATGATCAATAACTTGTTTATCCATTTTGAAGCATGAAGTCAACCTTTAAGATTGTTGGAAAAATAATAGTGAATAAACAAGTTTTGATACAAAAATAATATCCCAAATAATTAGCAAGAACATAAAATAAAAAAAGAATTTAGAGCAATCTCACAATGCTATAGAATCACGTTGCGAAAGCGTTGTCCTTAAAGGTTGATTCGTGCCACCCAAAGTAAAACTTGGTGCGATTGGTTCTCTTGGCCAAACAACCCCCCAGGATTAGACTATAGCGTTGACCTTTGTGATGTACGCACTTCCACTCACAAAAGGTTTAAGAACAACCCTCTATTGCCTTTCCTTAGAACAAATATTCTTGTAAAAAAAAATGTGGGAGAGAAAGAGAGTAAAATTGTGTATATTTAAAACATAGAGTAATCAAAAGACTCTTTTAGAAAATGTGTTATGACGAGTATTGTATAGGCTACTTATGAAGATAATAGTCTATAGTTATTGGTTACTAATAGCCCTTAAAAGTTCAACGGCTATATTATCAATTATTGCCTAACAGCTATTTTTCTCATAATTGCCCAATGGCTATATTATCAATTATTGCCTAATGGCTATTTTTCTCATAATTGCCCAACGGCTATATTTCTCATAATTGCCGAACGACTATTTTTCTCATAATTGCCTAACGGCTATTTTACTCATAAATTTCCAACGGCTAGAAAGTAAATAAGAATAAAAGTTTTGGAACACACACCCACACCAACAGTAATCACTTTCCTTACAATAGTTAGTGAATTAAGTTTGTAAGCTTGATGATTTTTTATTTTTCTCTGAAATTTTAACAGGTTTGGCTATAAAAGAGCATTTTTTTGCTTTGAAGGAAACACCAGTCTCATTCTAATTATTTTTGCCACAAAGAAAATATTCTGGTAAGATAAATCATCTATCAAAGTTTGGATAGAAATTACTATTTCATACAAAGTACCAGAGAGCAATTTGCAAGGGATGAGCTTAATTTTTGCTTTCTTTTCAATAATAGATCATTTGGGTGTCTGGAATTAAACTGTGAAAAAAAAAAAAAAAAAAGGAGTACCCTTTTTATTTAGTAGAAGCATAGGGTATGATATGTATCAAGGAACAATGGGAATGTTGCTATTTTTTTTAATTGTTTGGAAACAATAGTCAATGGGTTTATAATGATAAATTAGAAATCCAGCAAAATCTTTGTGATGTGCATATAAATTTTTAACTATTCTAAATAAAATCATCTGTTATTAGTACTGTTATGGTTCCACTTATTAAAAAAAAAAAAAAAAAGGTACTGATATGGTTTATTTGTATCTTTTTGTATACTAACTTGCAAGATAGATGCTCGTTTATGTCATTGCTTATTTTCTTAAAGGCTTTCTTTTTCTTTTCTTTTTTTATTCTAGAGAACTTGAGTTTAGTTTAAGAATATAGATGGGAGATTTTTGTTAAAGTTTTAGTGAAACATACATAATTCAGATGGAGCTTGGTTTAAATGGGTGGGATGATTTTGTGTTTAACAGTAAATCTTTGAAAGGCAGGAATATGATTGCCGTACAAAAGTATATGATCCACATTATTTGCTCTTTTTGGTTTAGTGCGGTACTTTAACTTATAGGCTATGTTTTTTACTGACAATATAACAGATGCAATTTTTTACTCTCTCTCTTTTTTCTATATTGTGTCCAATTCATTGAACCCAGTCAGCTCTTTCATTTCTGTTCAGTTACCACTACCCCTTCAAAATCAAGGAGAGAGGATATTTAATCCACAGAAATCCTTTCTTTCTCTCTCTCATCGGTCAAGTCTACTCTCTCTTTCCTCGCTCTCCTCTAATTGCTCAAGCACAGTACCCCCCCCCCCCCCTCTTTCTCTCTTTATATTTATATTGAGGACTATAATTATATTTATATTGTTTCTTAGACTGTAATTATTAGGTTATTTTGATTTTTTTTTCTTTCTTTCTAATTCTAGAGTGTAAAGTTGTAATTTACAACTATGTATTTTGCTGGCTTTTATTCCGTGCCAAATTTGATTGTAATTATTTTTAATCGTTTATACCCTGTATCTTTTGTGGGATTGGTTGTAAGGGTTATGTGATAGAGAGAGAGTGTGAAGACTCAAGCATTTGGAAGCTGAAGAATTCTCGCGGGTATGTCGCGACCTAGCTTCCCGCGAAGTGAAACATGTGCCCTGCACATGCTGGAATGAGAAGAGTCAGGCCTGGTGGAGATAGCTGTGTCTTGCGAGTATCTCGCGGGTAAGGCCTTCTCGCGAGACACCCGCGAGGCATTCTGGTCTGCCAGCCTGTACTGAATGACTCACATTTTCTGTACCTCTCCTATATATACCCTCATTACCCACAAATGTTGAGGAATGCTTCAGAGAAAAAACCCTAGCCAAACACATTGAGAATTAGAGATTATCATACCCACTTTTCTCTATACACTTGCTTGTGGTATTTCCTCAACTCTTCCCTCTCCATTTTCCATATCTTTGAGAGGTTGATAGCTCAAACACTTACCACACCTTTGAGAGTGTTGAGTGACGTTTTGGTGCTGCTGGGAAGCATTGGAAGGAGCCTAGAATGGCAGATGCAACATGGAGCTTGTTGCGGGATCCGGAGAACTAAGACAAGACACGGTTCCGAGAAGCCTTGTTAGAGTAGGAGCTTGGAGGGCTTAGGTACATCGGGTAGACTAGACTTGGAGGGTCTCTTGCTAACCCATGTATCCCAACTGATTGTCTAGTGGATCGATTTTCGCTTGGAGGGCGGCAGAGAGGTTTTTCGCCGAGTTCTTCAGTTTCCTCTTCGATAACACGTCTCGGTGTTATCTGTGTTTGCATCCTTCTTCCCTACTCTTGTTCATTTCATTTTTACTGCTGTGTTGCTTTAAATATGGATTAGAGTAGTTGTATTGCTTATACGCTTGTGTTTACACTATTTCGCACTTATCATTAAGTTAGTGTAAAATCAACCAAGAAGTAATTTTAATTTGGAGGTCTAAACCGCTCGTGTGTTTTCGACACATTTACGAGCTTTTATAGAGTTTTAAGTTAGGTTTACTTGTGTGTGTTTATTTTAATGACAAAACTTAAGTATAGTACCTTAGGTGCTGTCCTTTAGGTTCTCATCTTAAAATTTTGCTATGTGACTACTTAACTAAAAAACACTCAAGTATTGTACTTAGGTCTTACCCTTCTTTCCATTATTAGGGCTTTCTATTGATGATGATTATTGTGAGTAATTTAACTTTGATAAGTACAAAATTATTAGTAATTGTATTATTGTGAGTGATATAGGAAGAGTTGGGGTTCCAATGGAGGGTATGGGACTAAATATTGATGCTTGGGGAGTTTGTGGACAATAATTTGTGTTTCTATATTATTTTGATTCTTCAACTTCTGTTATTGCTTGCTGTTATGTTGTTTAATAAATTGTTTCTTAGAATGTGAAATTCTAATCTCAATCAATAGATGGGTAGGTTATGAGTGTTGTGTATTTTGCTTATTCTTTGTTAATTGCAATTGGGAGAATGTAGCTGAATTTTGTTGACTTGGTCACTGGTTTTACAAAGAAATTAAAGGATTAAATGGTTAAAAGAATTGGAATTGAGTAATTGGATACCTGAAACTCCTTTTTTCCATAAATAACACTTGATAAGTAACATAAACATTGATAGTCTCACTTTTTCTCTCGCTCTCTATCTCTCTCTCTCTCAAGGGAACATTAATAGCATCACCATAATTGACTATTCTAGTGCGTAAGCACGGGTTACATACTAGAAAAATGTAATTGAGCTTAACGATCCCATGCACATATCCCCATTCAATTTAGGAGATATTATTTGACCAATTTATTATTTTATTTTGTGTTATATTTAGTAGAATTTCACAGATAATAAATGTGAATTGATATTGTATATTGATAGGCCAAGAATGTATTAACCCCTTGTAATAAATTAACCAATTAATTAGCCAAATGAATTAATTAAGTTAATTAACATGCAATACACATGGTAGCACAAACAAATCACCAACTAAGTTAAATGCAGCGGAAAATCAAGTTAACACGGTGATTTGTTTACGGATGGGGAAAACCTTCAAGGCAAAAACCCTACTGGGTGATTTTAAGGTCACCACTCCCGAAAGTCCACTATTATCACAACAAGCAGTTACAAGTAAAGGAATCCCAGTACCTTATACCAACCTACAGTTGAACCCTTACTCCAATACACAATTGGACTTGTTCTGTAGTGACAATCTCTCATTTTCAATGCACGACTCTCAATACGTGACTAACCAATCGATGCACGGATCTAAGTACGTGACTAACACACCAACTTGATAAGGAAGTTGGCTACAAAGTTCTTCAATTCATCCACACGATGAAGATCAAGAAGCTCCTTGGTTACAAAACTCTACGGTGTACAAATGCAGCAGCTTCTTCAAGAGAAAGATGAATCAGGGCGTATGTCTCAGGTCACAATATGCTTGCAACAACAAGTGCGACAACCTAATGACGGCCCTTAAAATAATCCTTACATATGTTTAGGGTTGTGAGAAAACAAAACCTAAACACATACACATGGATATGCATGAAATTAGATCTGAAAAACTGACTTTCGTAAATCTGTCAAGCAACTGTTGAGCATCGGGCTAAATTTGCCTTTTAAACCTTGATAGATACAATCTGCCGTGTTAGGACATATGTGTTCACATGTTAAGAACATATGTCATATTTTATGTAAATTGGCTAATCCTTTGACAAAACGCACTCTACTTGTAATTGGGTAGTTCTAGGTGTATTTAATACTTCAAGAAACAATGTTTCAAGATCAAGTGTTGAAGTCATCAAGTTTGTCCAAGAAAAAGCAAGTTGAAGTGCAGAATTTTTAAAGCTCGACACCTGCTCGACACCTACCTCGACACCTGCTAGCTGTCGAGATTTACAAAAGTCAGAATTCTAATATGATTTTCTTGGGATCCGTGAATGTGTTTTTGGGCCTTCTTTTCTTCTAACCCTAAACATATAAAAGGATTATTTTAAGAGCCGTCAACATAGACACAAGTTGCATAAGCATTGAGCAATCCTTGTTCAAGCAAATTGTGATCTAAGACGAAGTTCTTGACCTAGTTCATCTTCTTCAAGAAGTTGCTGTGTACTTTGCACCGTAGGGTTTTGTGACCAAGCATCTTCCTGATCTTCATTGCATAGGATGATCTGAAGAACTTTGCAGCCAACCTCTCTTCCTAAAGTTGGTGTTTGAAGTCGCGTACTGGGATCCGCGCATCTGGTTAGTCACGTACTTGGGAGCCGTGCATCAAAAGGGGGAACTGTCACTACAGATCAAGTCCGATTGGGTATTGGGGTAAGAGTTCAACTGTAGGTTGATAAGGTACTTGGGATTCCTTATTTGTAACTGCTTGATTTGATAATAGTGGAGTTTCGGGAGTGGTGACCTGAAAATCACCCGGTGGGGTTTTTGCCGTTAGGGTTTTTCCCCATTCGTGAACAAATCACCGTGTCTTTTATTTTCCGCTGCATATTTTGTTATTCGGTGATTTGTTTGTGCTGCCACGTATTTGCATGTTAAATTGATTAATTAATAACTTGGCTAAATTAATTAATTAGTTTAAATCACAAGGGGTCATTCAGTTTGTGGCCGATCAAGTGGTATCAGAGCGGGCACACTCTGATTAGTTATTAATCTTTGCTGTGATTGATCCATTGACCCCTGTTTGTCATGGATAGAGGACAATATCTTATTATACCTCATTTATTTGATGGGACTAACTATGCCTACTGGAAAGTACGCATGAGAGCTTTTTTGCAGTCCTTAGATGAGAAGGTGTGGCAAGCTGTGGAGATTGGTTGGACAAAGCCAAAAGAAGCGCCGGCTGATTGGGATGAAGCCAAGATCAAGGTGGCGAACTTCAACAGCAGAGCACTGAATGCTCTATTTAGCGCTGTCACCAATGAGGAGTTCAAGAAAATATCCTCAACAAAAACGGCCAAGGAGGCGTGGACCATCCTCCAGACAACCTATGAAGGAACAAAGGCTGTCAAAGATTCAAAGCTACAAAGGCTCACTACTAGCTTTGAAGAAATTAAGATGGAGGAGGATGAGTCGTTCGATGAGTTCTATGCCAAGCTGAAAGACATAGTGAACTCAGCCTTCAATCTTGGGGAAACCATCCCTAAACCCAAGGTTGTAAGGAAGGTGCTCAGATCTCTACCTGAGAGATTTCATGCCAAGATTACGGCAATTGAAGAATCAAAGGACATTGATAAAATTCCTTTGACTGAGCTGGTTGGGAACTTGCAGACCTGCGAGCTAGGGTTATCAAGGATAGGCAAGTCAAGCAAGGGCAAGAGCATGGCCCTGAAGGCAAAGAGCAGTGATACTGATGAGTCTTCCAATGATGAAGATTCCAAGATGAAGTCCTACATTACAAGGCAGTTCAAGAAGTTTATGAAGAATGCCAATGGGAGGAACTTCGACAAGGACCGAAGGCAATCTAGCTCTTCACAGTTCAAGAGCCAAGATAAAGGAAGGAAGGATGCCAAGGATGGCGGTCAGTACACTGTTCCGGCAGGACCAAAATGTTTTGGGTGTCATGGGTTTGGACACATGAAGAATGAGTGTCCTACATATCTGAAGAGCATTGGAAAGAGTAAGGCTCTTGCTGCAACCCTGAGTGACACTGAGCCTGAAGATGATTCCGATAATGAGGATGACGGAATCTTAAATGCCTTCACTGCTTCAGTCAATTCTACTGATGGGATTGTTGAAGAAGAAGAAGAAGAATTGGTGGACACTGAATGTGAAAAGATGGATGACAAAGATGATATCCATTCAGCCTATGAGAAGCTTTACAAGCTTTCTGAAAAGCATGAGAAGCTATATAGGCTGGCCACCAAGAAGCTCAGTGATGTGGAACTTGACCGTGAAGAGTTGTCCACAAAGTTTGATGAGGCGAATCAAACTATTGGAGCACTGAGGTTTGAGAACAACTTCCTGGCTGAGAAGACCAAGAAGCTTGAAGCAGAGCTGTTTCAAGTCAGAGCTCAACTGGAGAGGACTTCAAGTGCAAAACTTGATGAGATGCTCAGCAACCAGAAATCTGCTTCAGATCGAACAGGTCTAGGGTATGGTCTTTCTTTCTCTAACTCTGCTTCTACTAGTTCTACTGTTTTTGTTCCTCCTGCTGATACTGTTAAAATTGAGAACATTGATGTTAAAACTGAATTAGCTAGTGAGAACGTAGACAAGGGTAAATCCATCTTAGGAGCACCCCCTAAGTTAGAAAAGAAAGGTGCTAAACTCCCTAAGGATAAGAAGGCTAACTCTCAAAAGCCCAAACAGAAGAAGCAGCATCTCTGTTATCATTGTGGAGCAGCAGGTCATACTCGACCAAATTGCTACAAGTGGCTAGCCACCCAAAAGAGCAACAGTATGACAGCATCTGGAAGCCAAAATCAGCTTCAATCATCTCTTGCTCCTTTTGGAGATCTTCTGAAAGCCCTCATGTTCCTTTCGAACTTGAACGGGTGTAATCCTTCCCCCTTACCGCCGTTTCAAAGTCTTAATCAAAGGAAAGGTTCTTCCAAGGCGTGGAAGAAAAAGGACTCTAAGTGATTTTATCACTTTCTTCTCCCTTCTTGTTTATCTTGTTTGTTGCATTGCTTGTGTGTTTTGCATTTTTGCTGAGTCAGTCTAGTTTTATGCATTGTTTTGTTTTTCTTAACATGTATTTGTGTGTTTACTTTCAGTTTTGTTTATTTTGTTTTTCATATAAAAATAAAAAAAAATTTGAAAAATTGAAAAATACAAAAACAGTGTGTGTTTTGTGTACTTTGGTACTTGTGTACCTTAGATGGCCAATGAAACAAAGTTTTCTAAACTTTGTATCTCTTGTAGCTTAGATGAGCATTCCTATGCACAACTAAGCAAGTGAGCTTTGTGGCTCGTGTTTGTGATGAGTAAGATTAGGTTATTTCTTAGACTTAACACTCATATCACTCTTTTTGACGGGTAGGACTAGAAAATCCTAAGAGAAAGGCATAAATAACCATCTCACCACTGTTGCCCGCCAATCATTAATGACATCTGTATGCTTCGGCATAGCAAAAGTGTGATGTCAATGACATTTGTGTGCCTCGGCATAGCAAAATTGAAATGTCAAAATATCAATGGGTATTTCTTTTCTTTCTCATAAACCCATGTATGATATGCTTAAAAAGAAAATATGCAAAGAAATAAAAGCAAAAAGATTAAAAAATGCTTTAAAATGGTTGCAAGCGTGTATTCTAGGAGATGTGGGAGTTATAGGATGTACCTCAAAGGTGATAGTCCCCATCAAACAGTTATGATTGTGTGTGAGTTAAAGTTATTTGCTCATATCTCAGATCATCATAACATGTATACACTTATGCAATCTTGCGATGTTTTTCACACACAACACGCAATATTCTTTGCTACTTTTGATACATGTGCAGGTACAATGTGATTTGGCCATCACAAAGGTTTACATGTGCTTTTGTATGCTCACTAAACTGTCATGACTTATTTTTGAAATATAAAATTTGTTAGACTTGTTTAGTGTGTGTGTGTGTTCTTGGGAGATCCGTGTGCTTAAATTTTCATTGAGAGATGATTTTTGAGAGATTTATATGTTGGTTGAA
Organism: Quercus gilva; assembly: GCA_023621385.1. NCBI lineage: Eukaryota > Viridiplantae > Streptophyta > Magnoliopsida > Fagales > Fagaceae > Quercus > Quercus gilva. The sequence goes on along the minus strand of CM042478.1, from coordinate 28,743,796 downwards.
TCATGTTTGAGGTGCATGTCTTGATTGCATTCATGTCTGTGTTTTTCATTTCTCGAAAAACTGCATTTCATAGCTGGCTCGACACCTTCTCGATACCTCCTCGATACCTGGTCAGCTGTCGAGCCTCTATAGTCTTTTTCTTATCGCAATCTCGACACTTCCTCGACACCTGGTGGATCGATCGAGAAAATCTCTGTCTCCTCGATACCTTCTCGACACCACGTCGATCGATCGAGCTTCTAATGTTGGATGAGCTGTTTGGTACCTCGATACCTCCTTGATACCTTAGCTGTCGAAGGCATATTCTCTCGACACCTTTCTCGACAGCATCTCGATACCTCTCGACACCTCTGCTGTCGAGATTTACTGGAGATCCTATTTAAGCTCTGTTCGCGATTTCCCTCTCATTTCTCTCGATCTCTCTTCGATCTGTCCGAGGCGGTTGGTCTTCCTGTGCACTTTTCTTCAATCCAATCTTCATCCCAAGTGATTTTCAGCTTTTCTTGCTTCAAATCAAGTGGTATGATCCTCTTTTCCATTTCTTTTCATGCATTTCATAATTTAAAACTTAGGTTTTGGGATTTTTTTTTTGAAAACTTTGGGTTTTTCAAAATCTTTGAGTTATTGGTGAAATTTTTGGTTGGTTTTTCAATGAAAAGTGTTTAGAATGACATGCATTGCATTCCATGTGCATTAGAATGATATATTCATGCATTTAGTTGTGTGATTCTTGTCTGTGTGCTGATAGGATTGGATTGGGCTGAGCCCATGATGCTTTTTATGTTTGCATGTCACATGACCATGCATTCCCATGCATACGTCCATTTTTGTTCAAGATATTGTTATATTTGAACTGTTTGGGACTTTTCTGATTGTCTCCCTCTCTATCTCTTTTCTCATTCTTTTACGTTAGTTGCATCTATGGCACCTAAACGTAAATCCACTCCGGCCCGGAACCCTCTACGTTCTGGAGCCTCTTCATCTTCTGATACTGCTCCTCATAATCTTCGGTTCCGTGATGGAGATGCCTACAAGGCATTTTCTGAGAACTTTTCTAAACGAGGTGTTCATTCGGAACGCCACGTTGTTCTGGCGGACTTCGCCGACACTAACCTTCCCTCTGTCATTCACAGTAGGGGATGGGGGTCACTGTGTGACATCCCGGTCACCTGTCCTCTCGTGCTGATTCAGGAGTTTTACTCCAACATGCACGGGATTGATCGTTCAGTACCTCTCTTTTTCACTCGCGTTCGAGGTACGCGCATCCTTGTCACACCGCAGCTAGTGGCGGATGTGCTTAGGGTTCCTAGGATAGAGTTTCCTGACTATCCTACATGTGAGCGACTGAGGACTGTGTCCAGGGATGAGCTCATTTCTGCTTTCTGTGAGCGCCCTTCTGAGTGGGGTGAGCATATGTACACATCATGTAGACCTTTTGCTAAAGGTCCTAGATTCCTTAACATGGTGATGACTTTTGTACTTCATCCTCTTTCCCATTATAACTCTATCACCGAGCCTCGAGCTCGTTTCTTGCTATCTCTACTTGAGCATCTCACGATAGATTTTCCTTCCCACTTCATTTTCTCTATCATAGATGTTCATTTAGATGCAGCGTCCCGTGATAAGCTCATCTTTCCTTCTGCTATCACGAGGATACTATGCCATTTTTCCATCCCTTTTCCCTCGTCCGACCATTTCACACACATCTCAGCCATAGATGCCGCTACCGTAAAACGTAGTGAGGCACAGTTCAGGGCGAGACAGCCGGATTCCACTCCTCCCTCCCGTTCGGCTCCATCCAGATCAGCTCCATCTACATCGACTCCTCCTTCTTCTTCGGGCGATGTATCTCTTGGAGACATTATGGCGCAGCTGCAGTGCATGGATGCTCGCCTCGATACACTCACCACTGAGTTGTATCAGGTGAATGTTCGTGTTGGTCGTATTGCATGACGGCAGGCGACCATGGGTGGTGACAGGGTTTAGACCCCTTAAACCACAAACAAATTGCGTAGCCTAGATTAATTAGCCAAGTTTTTACTTAGTCAAATTAAGCAATTCTAGGTTAAAACAATTACAAAATCATATCATGCATGTAAACATATAAAGCAGCGGAAAGTAAATAACACAGTGATATGATCACCCAGGAAAACCAAACCGGTAAAAAACCTGGGGAGGATTTTACCCACCGATCCTCAAGGCAAAACGGAATCCACTAAGAAAGAATTGAAGTTGTTACAAGAGGACTTACAAGCAACCCCGCTTGACTTCCTAATGCTACCCACCAGTAGTAACTTCCTGACACGACCACGCGCAAGCTCCGAATCCACGGACTACTTCTTTCTTTTGTCTTCCTTCAATCTGGTACAAGCTCCTCACTTGTTAATCTTTAAGTTCCAATGGCAGCAACCAAGTTGATCATCAAGATGTAGAAGAATCTTAATCTTGAAAACCCTAAGTTATGTGTAAAGGAAAGCTCCTCTAGATCTCACAAGAGATTTACACAAAACAGCAATGTATGAGCAACAACACAACTTGTGCAACTCTGAAAAACGTAGCTAGGGTTTGCCTTATATACCTAGGGCAAAAACATAAAAACCTAGACGTTTAAAGAGTTAGGGCTGAGTTGGAATTCTGCAGAAAAACGCATCTGGGCCGATTTTCGATCGATCGAGAATTACATTCGATCGATCGAGCCAGGCTGAGAAGCTCCAATGCTTCTGCAGTCTCTCGATTCCAACTTTACAAAATTAAACCAACTTTGAGCAAGCCTAAACAAGACTAAATACATTGTTTTGATCATGGTTTGCCAACATTACAAATTAGGTTCTAAATACATAAAATCCTAAGACCTTAAAACCTAACAAACTCCCCCTTTGGCAATCCGTGACAAAACACAAATCAAAAGCTCAAAGTTTACAAGTAAAAAGCCCTTTACAAAATAATGCTCAGTTCAACCTAACTACTATCCATCGGTTGCAAGTGTAGACAGCAGCTTCGTTGAATCAACCTGTATATTCCTGAAATACTCAACAAACACATAAACGCATGTGTGGCAGAACATAGTATATAAACAGGTATAATATTCTTGTAAGATTCACACAACTCAAAATAAAGATATATATCAATGAATCAACTCATGAATATAAATCAATAAGCAATGAATCATAAGTCAACAAGAATCAAAAGAAAACATGTATATCAATATATCAATCAATGTTTCTATATCAATGTTACTCCCCCTAACATGAATATTCTCAAAAATGATATACAAAGTGAAGCATCTAGATACAATCTACTAAACTCCACAAAAAATATCCCATGCTAAACATATGTCTCCCCCTAACTATATGTCTCCCCCTAACTACAAAATCTCCTCAAAAAGTACAAAACTCCCCTACAAGTGTCAAAAATATCTCCCCCTTTTTGTGACGGAATGCCAAAGGGCAATCAAAAGTCGCCATCAAAAGGTGGTGGTGAAGGTGAATGAAGACGTGCAAGGTCAGCTCGCAGAGCACGCATCTCGTCCAGCAAGTCCACCAAAATCTGACCATGAGCCGCCTGAACGGTCATGACAGTCTCCAAAGTACGACGAACATCAAAGTCGGCCGCAGGAGGTGGAGGAACAGCAGCAGCAGCAGCATCCGCAGCAGCACCAACTGGATCAGGAGTATCCTCACCAGCAAAACCTGTAGAAGATGAAGGAGGAGGAGGAGCGCTAGAAGAGGGATCAGACCTAGGGTGTTTAGAACCAGCTCGAAGATGAGCAGCCCTTTGTCTAAGGAAAGACGCACCAATAGGACCGATGACATGAACAGGCTCAGAAGCAGGGAAGTCCTCTAAACCTAGATATAATAAAATCCTATGAATGAAAATAGGATGAACAAGAGCATGAGCAGTAGATGAACTCCTATAAACTTCGTTCAAAGAACGAAGAAAAAGATGAGGAAAACTCATAGGAGCATCTGTAACAAGAGCGTACAGAAAAACACACCTCTCAAGAGGAATGGTGTGCAGATGAGAAATGGGCCAGAGTGAGTGACATGCTATCCTAGAGAAAAGATAGGTAGTCTCAGGAAGCTCAGCAGAAGTGATCCGAGGATCAGAACTCCACTGGATAGATGACCCAGTGATGTATGATATGACATCACTCAACTCGGGTGACTCATCATAGGGATAGACAGGATCCCTAACTAAAGGTACCTCAAGAGCATCAGCCACTACCTGAGGAGTAATGGAGTACTCTACGCCTCGTATCCAACTCCGAACAAGGGTGTTGGAATCATAGACGCGGATCGAGATGTTCGAGTAGAACTCTCGAATCAAGGTAGCAGGAGGAGGAGTGTCAGACATAGCAAACAAGGGAAGCCAACCCCTACGCTCAAAATTTGCCCTAATGGCAGGATCAAGCTCATCTAAAGAGACAGACCGCTCAGCCCATATCTTCCTCTTAATGTTTAAAGTGTCATAAAGCTCTTGGTTTTTCTCACTAGGGAACCGCTCACTATCAAAAGAGGGAGGGGAAGGAGTAGGAGTGGGAAGGGTCCTACGAGCTCTAGTCTTCCTAGGCATGGTGCTAAGGAAAAGGACAGAGACACAAAGAGAAAACCAAAAAGAACAAACACACAAAAACCAAAGGCAGACTGCAAGTTAGCACACAAAAAATATAGAAGTAAAATTCTATATGATGCATGAACATTAGCAATGTTATGATGCATGAACTAATGCAGTAATCAGGATCAATTGAAGTTCTAATTCATAAAATTGGCTTGAACATGGAGTTTCTTAACAAAAACCCAAAAAATTTGAGAACAACTTGAAAATTTTTGTACCAAATTGATGAACCAATCATTATAAACTATTGCAAACAATTTATAATAACCAATTGCATCAATTACACAAGCCAATTTCATCAATTAAACCCAATTGCACAAAAAGCCCCAATTCGGACCAATTATAAACCCTAAAAATTTCAATTTTTCACAAAACTTCAAATTGATCAAATTAATCACTCAAGAACATGTTTATATAGTGTCCCCATCAAAACCCATTGATCAATTACAAACAATATAGTCCGAATTAACAAAAATCCCAAAAAGAAAGTTCCGAAAATCTCCTCCTAAAATGCATGAAAAATGCATGAAATCAAGTAAATAAACTGAAAAGCAAGGGTATTAAGGACATACCGGCTTGAGGAGAGAGAGATTATGCAAAAAGATCGGAAGAAAACGACAAAAACTTGAATCTTTTGACTTGCCTCGTCGGAGAGAGAAAAATGGTTTGAAAAAGATTTGAAATAGTTCTTGAAAAGTCAGATTTCCTCCTTTTTAAAAAGCATATTCACGATGTTCGATCGATCGAAAATTACATTCGATCGATCGAAAGTGACAGTCGTTTTAGTACTTTCTGAGGCACTTTTTCGATTGATCAAAGAATACATTCGATCGATCGAAATAGGCAGAGGCACACTAAATTTTGGGGAAAAACATACTTTTGAAAAATTGCAAACCTAATTTTGAAAACAACTCCTCAAAGCACTTGTACATTGAAAACAAAATGCATGAGTATGAAATGGAATGCATCTTCAAAAACCCAAAATTTTAAACCCAATTTTCTCAAAAAAAAACAAGTTTCAATTATTTTCCCATTGAATTTTTTTAAGCAACAAATATGCTGTGCACAAATCTCAAGATATTTTCAAAATTTTCAAACTTGAAACACATTTTGCATTAAAATCAAGGAACTTTTAATCTTGGATGCCCACAACAAAATCACACACAATATAATGTACCAAGTTTAACAAAGAGTAACTTGTGTAGTGTGTGCAACTAGCAAAAGTTTGAGATACATGTGAGGTGATATGTGAATAGCAATCAAACACAAAGTCTACACAATTCATCACATAGAATTTAAAAGAGACTATCACCTAAAGAGTTACATCCTATAACTCTCACATCTCCTAGAACAAAAGCTTGCAATTATGTAAGTTTCTTGTATTTTTGCCTCTTATTTATATGAATTGGCATTCAGCCTAATAGTACACACCGGTTTGAATTAAGTGAATTGGCATCAAGCCTAATAGTACACACCAGTTTTAATTTAATTGAGGCTACACCTTATGTTCTTTTTGTGCATGTGCTACACTTTTTCAAGCACAAAATCTTATGATATGCACTAAGGTGTTCATGATTGGCTAGTGAACAGTGGTGAGATGGTTATTTATGCCTTTCTCAAAAGGATCAAGTCCGACAGTCAAAAACAAGTGACTTCATGATTAAGGCAAAGTGATTAAGAACCACACACATCTTTCCCACACAACATGCACTACAAAGTTTCAACTAGTTAAGTGCAGTAAATAAGCTCATCCAAGTTAAACAAGGTACACTAGACATGACATGTGTAAAAAGAATGACCAACCTTGTTTTCAAGAAATAAAAAAAATAGTGTTCAACAAAGATTTTGCTTTCCCTTTTTTTTTTTTTTTTTTTTTTTTTATGATTAAAAGAGAAAACAAATAAATCCTAGAATGAAATGCATGTATGTAATGCAATGCAAGTCCTAGAACAAAAGAAAAACACAAAAACCAAATAACAATGGTCACAACAAAATAGAGCAATGAAGCACAAGGACCATGTCAGAAAGACTCAGTTAGTGCGAGTCTTTTGCATCCAAAACTTTTTAGATGCACCCCGAGCATTGGAGTTCTTATTCACATTAGAGTGATTCCCAACTCCAGAATTGGAATAAAGGTTTAACGCCTTTACCAATTCACCAATTAGTGCCATAGGATCTTGTGCTTGAGGCACAGGCACTTTTGGTATTTTTGCTCTCTTATCAGCTTGAAGCTTGTAACAGTTAGGACGGATATGTCCAGACTTACCACAATAATGACAAACCCAAGCAGGTTTACCATGCATCTTGTCCTTAGGTTTGGTAGGCTCCTTAGGTTTGGATTCGTTTAAGTCTACCCTAATCTTCTTTGGTGGTGAAACTCCTACAGGTTTAACAACCTCACACACAGGGGGTTTAATGGTTTCACTCACAACCTTACTCACAAGAGGTTCAGAAGAAGAAGACGAAGGAACAAAGACAGTAGAATGGGGTCCAGAATTAAAGATGCTTTCAACATATCCTAACCCAGCTTTATCAGAAGGATACTTTTGAACATTCAGCATGTGATCAAGTTTAGAACTAGCAGATCTAGCAACAGATAAATCATGTTCCAAAGTTCTAACTTTATCAATCAAAAGCATATTTTCAGATTTAACATTGTTCAAAAGATCATTAGCATCAAAAAGTTTTACAAGCAAGTTCTTCTTTTCAAGCTCAAGAGCATCAATTTTCTTCAGGCCTAGATCAACTTTCATAGCATCCTTTGCAGCAATTTTGCAAAGTTTGTTATAGGCCTCTTGAAGATCTGCATCTTCAGAGAGTTCCCCTTCAGCAGGGTTCTCCTCAGCAGATAAGCTTTCATCTACTTCAGCAGTAGCAGTGAAAGCAATGAAGTTTCCATCTTCGTCACAACCGGACTCATCATCAGAAACCTCATTATCACTAAGGGTTACAGCCATAGCTTTACCCTTATTCCTCAAGAAAGTAGGACATTCAGATTTGACATGACCATACCCTTGACAACCATAACACTGAGGACCCAAAGAGTTATTAGAAGATTGACCTACTTGGTCTCTAGGTTTTTCAAAATTATTAACCTTAATGGGATCATTCTTCCTAAAGTTTCTAGGTTCAGCAGTGTTGGTATTCCTTGCCTTCCTGTTTGTATTTCTAAGAAAATTTCTAAAGTTCTTGGCAAGGTAAGCTATCTCCGTGGGAGAGAGCTCATCATCAAATCCACCAGCTTCAACATCATCAACAGACTTAAGAGCCATTGATTTGGATTTGGCAATCTTGGGTAGGTCAGACTCATAGGACTGAAGAGATCCTACAAGCTCATCCACAGGGATGGAATCAACATCCTTACTTTCAGTAATGGCTGTCACTTTGGGTCTAAAGTCTTCAGTTAAGGATCTAAGTATCTTCCTAACAACTTTAGGTTGATCATAGACTTCACCCAAATTATAAGCAGAATTAACAATGTCATTGAGTTTAGCATAAAACTCATCAAAGGTTTCATCATCAGACATTCTAATGCTTTCAAACCTAGAAGTTAATTGCTGCAATTTATTTATTTTAACAGCCTTTGTGCCCTCATGCACAGTTTGGAGGATTTTCCAAGCAGTATGAGCAACCTCAACATTAGAGATCCTCTTAAATTCCTCCATTGAAACAGCATTAAAAATGGCATTCATAGCTTTGCTATTAAATGCAGCTGCTTCTTTTTGAGAAGTTTGCCACTCACTCACAGGAGTAGTGGGCTTCTCCCAACCATATTCCACAGAGTTCCAAACTCTCTCATCAATGGATTTCAGGAATGCTTTCATCCTTACTTTCCAGTAGGCATAATTGTTCCCATCAAAATGTGGAGGAACAAACAAAGAGTGTCCATGCTCCATGACAGCAGGGGTCAAGGATCAGCTCAGAGATGAAAATCTCAAACAAAAGAGCAACCTGCTCTGATACCACTTGACAGGGTTTAGACCCCTTAAACCACAAACAAATTGCGTAGCCTAGATTAATTAGCCAAGTTTTTACTTAGTCAAATTAAGCAATTCTAGGTTAAAACAATTACAAAATCATATCATGCATGTAAACATATAAAGCAGCGGAAAGTAAATAACACAGTGATATGATCACCCAGGAAAACCAAACCGGTAAAAAACCTGGGGAGGATTTTACCCACCGATCCTCAAGGCAAAACGGAATCCACTAAGAAAGAATTGAAGTTGTTACAAGAGGACTTACAAGCAACCCCGCTTGACTTCCTAATGCTACCCACCAGTAGTAACTTCCTGACACGACCACGCGCAGGCTCCGAATCCACGGACTACTTCTTTCTTTTGTCTTCCTTCAATCTGGTACAAGCTCCTCACTTGTTAATCTTTAAGTTCCAATGGCAGCAACCAAGTTGATCATCAAGATGTAGAAGAATCTTAATCTTGAAAACCCTAAGTTATGTGTAAAGGAAAGCTCCTCTAGATCTCACAAGAGATTTACACAAAACAGCAATGTATGAGCAACAACACAACTTGTGCAACTCTGAAAAACGTAGCTAGGGTTTGCCTTATATACCTAGGGCAAAAACATAAAAACCTAGACGTTTAAAGAGTTAGGGCTGAGTTGGAATTCTGCAGAAAAACGCATCTGGGCCGATTTTCGATCGATCGAGAATTACATTCGATCGATCGAGCCAGGCCGAGAAGCTCCAATGCTTCTGCAGTCTCTCGATTCCAACTTTACAAAATTAAACCAACTTTGAGCAAGCCTAAACAAGACTAAATACATTGTTTTGATCATGGTTTGCCAACATTACAAATTAGGTTCTAAATACATAAAATCCTAAGACCTTAAAACCTAACAGGTGGTTTTGCTTCTGAGGCTTCTCCTCCACCACCTCCTCCAGTGGCTTCAGATTCTGACTCTGAGGATGATGATGATGATGGTGATGACGATGATGCTTCAGATGATGATGATGGAGATGCTAGCTCTACTGATGAGATGTCTACATGACACTCTACCCTTTGTCATTCGTGACAAAAAGGGGGAATAGTTTTGGATTATGAGAGTAGTCATCTTAGGGGGAGAGTTAGTATAGGACAGTTTTGATAGGGGGAGTGTTCATACTTCTGAGGGATGTAGTGAGGCTTTTGATGTATCTTTTTCTTTTCTAGACTTATTAGATACATTGGTCTTGTATATCAGTTTACATACATTGTACTTATCTTCTATATATGTGGATGTATGTTTCTTTTTCACCTACCTCTTCATGTGTTGTTTCTTTTCTCTCTTTATACACATGTTCTTTATATTTGTATGCAATCTAATTATTTCTGTTTCACACACGATGCCTTGATGAGTTTTGTTTATAAGTGTTTCAGAAATACAGGTTGTCAAAGTCTACTTGTCATAAACTCTCTTTTTGCAAAATTCTTCAAGAGTTTGTGTTAGGATAGATTTTATTGTATGTAACAAGTGAATATGAGTTGAGTGATTTATGACTTCTCTCATATGTTCATTTGTTGGTTGTGGTTTTGTCACGGATTGCCAAAGGGGGAGATTGTTAGGACATATGTGTTCACATGTTAAGAACATATGTCATATTTTATGTAAATTGGCTAATCCTTTGACAAAACGCACTCTACTTGTAATTGGGTAGTTCTAGGTGTATTTAATACTTCAAGAAACAATGTTTCAAGATCAAGTGTTGAAGTCATCAAGTCTGTCCAAGAAAAAGCAAGTTGAAGTGCAGAATTTTTAAAGCTCGACACCTGCTCGACACCTACCTCGACACCTGCTAGCTGTCGAGATTTACAAAAGTCAGAATTCTAATCTGATTTTCTTGGGATCCGTGAATGTGTTTTTGGGCCTTCTTTTCTTCTAACCCTAAACATATAAAAGGATTATTTTAAGAGCCGTCAACATAGACACAAGTTGCATAAGCATTGAGCAATCCTTGTTCAAGCAAATTGTGATCTAAGACGAAGTTCTTGACCTAGTTCATCTTCTTCAAGAAGTTTCTGTGTACTTTGCACCGTAGGGTTTTGTGACCAAGCATCTTCCTGATCTTCATTGCATAGGATGATCTGAAGAACTTTGCAGCCAACCTCTCTTCCTAAAGTTGGTGTTTGAAGTCGCGTACTGGGATCCGCGCATCTGGTTAGTCACGTACTTGGGAGCCGTGCATCAAAAGGGGGAACTGTCACTACAGATCAAGTCCGATTGGGTATTGGGGTAAGAGTTCAACTGTAGGTTGATAAGGTACTTGAGATTCCTTATTTGTAACTGCTTGATTTGATAATAGTGGAGTTTCGGGAGTGGTGACCTGAAAATCACCCGGTGGGGTTTTTGCCGTTAGGGTTTTTCCCCATTCGTGAACAAATCACCGTATCTTTTATTTTCCGCTGCATATTTTGTTATTCAGTGATTTGTTTGTGCTGCCACGTATTTGCATGTTAAATTGATTAATTAATAACTTGGCTAAATTAATTAATTAGTTTAAATCACAAGGGGTCATTCAGTTTGTGGCCGATCATGCCGAGCTTTAAAATACAACACTTCTTCACTTATTTCTTGGACAAATTTGCATGGCTTTAACTCTTGACTTAAACAACATATTTCTTTAAGACTTAAACCATCCTAGATCTACCCAATTACAAGTAAAGCGCATTTTATCAAATGATAAGCCAATTCTAAATGACATATGTTATTAACATGATTCACATATGTTCTAACATATATATTGTATCCAATAGTAATTTTCAAAATTATATATGTAATAGCAATGTAATAAGAAACTTGGCGTAATCAATATCATGAAAATTGCAAGGAAAAATTATTTTAATACCTCTAAATTAAATGTCCTAGTTATGTCCTATATGTTTAATAACCCAAACGTTCAATATCACCACTACAATTCATCATTATGCATGGGTTACATACTAATGAAGATAATAATGAAAACAATCCAACATGGATCAAGACGTTACACAATTCATTATAACTTAAAAGAATTTAGCAGCATGACTATGTCACCAAATGTTGCTATTTTTAAATTTCGAAAACAAAATGTAATTTTTACAAGTAAAAATTCATATAAAGCTTAATCTACAACCACAATGCTTTTCACCTTTAATTAAAAAAAAAAAAAAAATATATATATATATATATATATCTTAGAGAGCACAAAGCCTTTACGAATAGAATAAAAAAATAGGGTAAATTACAAAATTAGTTTTTATTTTTTACACCATATTTCAATTCAGTCCTTAATGTTTTAAATGTGTCAATTTAGTCCCTATCTTTTCAGAATTGTGTTAGAATGATCCTTGACATGGCTAATAGACATATTTCAAAATTTTTTTTTTTTTCCAACTAGACTGCCCATGTGTTCTTTATTATTATTATTTTTTTTATAAAAAAAATCAGCCTACTAAATCACAAAAATGCACCTAAGAATTTGATAATTGAGATTTGAATCCCTAGTCCCAACCGCGAGACAAAAACAAAGAGGGGGAGGGTAGGAGAATGACTGAAGAACTTGAGATACCCATCCAATGCAACAACTACCCACCCAATCGACAGTGAGGCGACCCACCCAGTCTGAAACATCCATTGATCATTGGGTTTCTGGGTTTTGATGATTTTTTTCTTTCTTTGATTTAGTTTGGGCTTTTTATTTTTTATTTATTCGATTATTCCATTGCTTGCTAAGCTAAGAAAAAATTGGAGATGAAAGGTATTTTTTTTTTGTTTTGGTAGTGTGGTTTTGAAGCCAATTTTGGGCTGGTGTTTAATTTTATGTTCTTTATTTTTGTTTTTATGCCGACCCCTCTTAAACAAAGGACGTGAATTGGGATCCAAAAAATTGGACACCCTAGATTAGCAATGTCCAAATCTCTTTTGCCATATTCATTGTAGAGTGTAGACCATCTTTGCCAAAGCACATAACGTGTGTGAAATGGAATGGTATTTGGGTCGAAGTTATGATTCTTAATGTCTCATCTAAAGAGCCTATGAAAATGAATAGAAATACATAACAAATTTTAAAAAGAGAGAAAGAAGAGATTTTGATACGTGTTTGTACATACCCACATAGAGGAGTTTCATCGTGTCTCAATTTTTTTTTTTTTTTTTTTTTTTTAAATCTGGTATGGCGGTACAGTAGGAAGTTGATATTGTATGAAAAGTAAGTTTTTATTATTCCATTTGACACTTCTTTCCATCCAAATGATAACAGTAGGGACTAAATTGACACGACACTAAAAAAGTTAAAGACCAAATTGAAATATGGTATGAAGGATAAGGACCAACTTTATAATTTACCCTAAAAAAAATTGGTCGCTGTCCAATGTGAATGAGCTAGCTTCACGCTTTGAAGTTATAAACAATATTACAAACTAAATATTTAATTTCTAGATTTCCTTTTTTATTGTTTGAAATTTATTTAAATTTCAAAATTCCAGAAATCAAATTATTGTTATTAATTTTTCTGTAAAGATCATGGCAATGAAATTATGTAAACTGATTGTAGAAAGCAAGTTAGTTTTAATCTAATTTAGCTTAAAAATTAATTCTAATGGAAATCCAAATATGTAAAATTTTATTTGAAGATGAGCCCCAATGTCTGTTTGGATATATAGTCACGTATTTAGTAGCTTATTTACATAATATTTATCAAAAGATATAATTTTTTTTTGTTGTAATTTTAATGTTAATATGTGATAATAAAAAATTAAAAGCTAACTTATTTTCAAAAAATAAAAATCTCTTTTTCCCAAACTCTGTCCCAATCGTTTGGACAAACAAGATATTAGTTACGTAGCATGGGAGAGCAATGAAAAAACAATGGTGAGTTCATATTTCTGTTATTCACAACTCGTTATATAATGAGTTATAACAAAAGTGGTATAATTTTTTTCGTTGTCTGGCACTTTTCCAATCAATTACCGCAATAGGGATAATTGGACAGGTTGCCTCTCATTGTCAGGTCATATTCATTTCAGACAGGAACATTACGTTCTTTTGTAATTTAAGTTGCAACTACTTGAAAACATAATAATAAGAAATAATATTTTTTTAATTTTATGTGAATAATGGAAGTACTTTAATTGATAATTGAGTGTTCACATAATGTAATATATTAAACAATAAAATATTATTTTAGTCCCTAAACTTTACCAAAAGTTTATTTTTCAAGCCTAAACTTAAAAAAAAAAAAAAAAAAAAAAAAAGATGAAAAAAGAACTTTTTCAATAGTTTAGAGATGAAAAAAGATATTTTTTAAGTTTAAGGACAAAAAATAAAACATTTTCAATAGTTTAGAGATGGAAAACAAACTTTTTTCAATAGTTTAGGGACAAAAAAAAAGGAACTTTTTAAAGTTAAGGAATAAAACCAAAAAAAAAAAAAAATGACAGGGTTTAGACCCCTTAAACCACAAATAAATTGCGTAGCCTAGATTAATTAGCCAAGTTTTTACTTAGTCAAATTAAGCAATTCTAGGTTAAAACAATCACAAAATCATATCATGCAAGTAAAACATATAAAGCAGCGGAAAATAAATAACACAGTGATATGATCACCCAGGAAAACCAAACCGGTAAAAAACCTGGGGAGGATTTTACCCACCGATCCTCAAGGCAAAACGGAATCCACTAAGAAAGAATTGAAGTTGTTACAAAAGGACTTACAAGCTCCCCGCTTGACTTCCTAATGCTACCCACCAGTAGTAACTTCCTGACACGATCACGCACAGGCTCCGAATCCACGGACTACTTCTTTCTTTGTCTTCCTTCAATCAGGTACAAGCTCCTCGCTTGTTAATCTTTAAGCTTCAAAGGCAGCAACCAAGTTGATAATCAAGATGTTGAAGAATCTCAATCTTGAAAACCCTAAGTTATGTGTAAAGGAAAGCTCCTCTAGATCTCACAAGAGATTTACACAAAACCGCAATGTATGAGCAACAATACAACTTGTGCAACTCTGAAAAACGTAGCTAGGGTTTGCCTTATATACCTAGGGCAAAAACATAAAACCCTGAACGTTTAAAGAGTTAGGGCTGAGTTGGAATTCTGCAGAAAAACGCATCTGGGCCGACTTTCGATCGATCGAGAATTACATTCGATCGATCGAGCCAGGCCGAGAAGCTCCAATGCTTCTGCAGTCTCTCGATTCCAACTTTACAATATTAAACCAACTTTGAGCAAGCCTAAACAAGACTAAATACATTGTTTTGATCATGGTTTGCCAACATTACAAATTAGGTTCTAAATACATAAAATCCTAAGACCTTAAAACCTAACAAAAAACACTTTTGATAAAGTTTAGAGCTCAAAATAGTATTTTATCCAATAATAAAAGAGAGAGTTTGTGGACAGTGGACACAGATTTTGACCCCAAAAAAAAGTTCACATTTGCATATGGCGTATTATTAATTGTAGGTAAAACATTTATTCTAATGGTGGGTCCAAATAAGAACTACTAAAAGCTTGCAAATTCAATATTTTTTGAAAAATGATGTAAAATTTTTTTGTATATATAACATTGCACATAATAAAACTTAAAGACATGTCAATGAAGCAGAAAGGAATGTAAGTTATATATATAGAAAAATAACTTGTTTGGTTTTGACTTTTGTAGAAGGCGAATTTCTAGTAGTGGAACCATACTAAAGACTCCAACCAAACAAACCGGTGAGACAAGTGACTCCAAAGGTTAAGTTAGTGAAATAATTAATAGAATAAGCTCCAAGAAATTGTTGAATAACAAGATTCTGGAATGCATAACTTATTAAAATGGCATAAAGGAGGCATATTTATAGGTTTTTGTGAGTGAAAATTAGTGTCAGTTCCCTATAGGATACTCCCCCTAATGGTGTTGCAAGAACTGTGACCTGAAACGAACTCTGGGATATTAGTTAGGGATGAAATTCCCTACCACCACTGCTAAGGCTGTGAATTTCAATGTAAAGATTCAATTGTAGACATAATTACCTATAAGCTAAGGGATTTATATAATAGAATCACTACTTAATTAAATACAAGGAAATTCAAGAGAACCTAAAAGAGTATACACTTGTTGATAAATAAAGAAAAGTAAATGTATTGTTTGTAAATGACAAGGCTCTAATCTAAGTACATTCTACAAAAAGAAAAGTACAGTGTTTTATGTTCCTAGTTACAAATAAGGACTATAAAAAACTGGACCTAGGTACTAAAAATGCCACTATAAGCTCATTTGGGCTATAGCAGCATTTGCTATAGTGGTGTTTGTAAACGCCACTATTGTACCATCACTATATGAATGACCTATAGTATAGACCATTTAAAAAAAAAAAAAAAAACTGTAGCAGCGTTTTAGAACGCCACTATAGCCAAAAACCACCAATAAAAAAAAAAAAAAATTTGATTACAGAAAATTAATTTTTGGTAATCAAAAGTTTTTTATTTTTTAAAATTGAAAATTTAATTTTTAAAATTTGAAAGCATCAATATTTTGAACATGAAGAACTCAAAAAAAAAAAAAAACTATCTTCTTTTCTTTTCTTACATTAACCTTGCAAATACATCACTCAGATTTTCAAAAATACAAACACATGCCCCAAAAATTTACAAAACAAATAGACATTGAACATGATTTTCTTATAAGTTGAAACCAAATACAAAACTCCAACCTAGATTTTCGGCACCCACATGCAGTCAAACACAAAACTCAACACATATTTTCCTATATTTTTTGAGAAATCAAACACAAAACTCAAAGATCAATGAACAAAAGCCCATATTTTCACAAACCAATTTATGCAGCATCGGCGGCAAAGTGGGATCAGCAGCGTGGGTCAGCATTTTTTGGATCTCTGGCGACATAGATCGGTGGTAGCATGAGAAAGGGATTGAGAGAGTTTTGAGATTTACAGGAGAGAGCTTTATTTTATTTATTTTTTTCAATGACCGTGAGAGAGTTTTTTTTTTTTTTTTTTTCTTTGCTAGGACCACATGAGAGAGAGATTCTGAGATTTCATAAACGATTTTGAACATTCAAACTTGTTTTTTTTGCTGTGGAATATTTTGGAATATGCCATAGAATATTCTAGGAATATTCTTCTATGGCATATTCCATAGTTTTTGTTTATGCTGAAACCCATTTAGCATTTTTTTTTTTTTTTTTATGGAATATTGTAGAATATGCCGTAGTATTTGTTTAAGCCTGAACCCATTTGTTTTTTTTTTTTTTTTTTTTTAACAGAATATTGTAGAATATGCACTTTTTGGACCTATAGTGGCATTTGGTAAACGCCACTATAGGTCCCCTATATATATATATATATATTTTTTTTTTTTGGTGTCAGATTCTTTTTCTTAACTTTTTTTTTTTTTGGGGTGCTGGGCTATAGTGGAGTTTGTGAAAAGCCACTATAGGTCTTTTTCCTCATCTAGCCCTTATTATAAAAAAAAAAAAAAAAAAAAAAAAAAAAAAAAAAAAAAACCCCAACCGAAAAAGAAAAGAAAAATGAAATAAAAAGTGCCTATAGTGGTGTTTGACAGTGGTAGTTGTCAAACGCCACTATAGGTCCTACTCTTACAAGTCCCCATAGTGGCAGTTGTCAAACGCCACTATAGGTCTTTTTCCCTCATCTAGCTCCTATTAAAAAAAAAAAAAAAAAAAAAAAAAAAAAAAAAAAAAAAAAAAAAAAACCCAACCATAAAAGAAAAAAAAAATTGGAACAAAAGTGCCTATAGTGGCGTTTGTCAAACGTCACTATAGGTCTTACTCTTACAATGGCCTATAGTGGCATTTTAAAAACACCGCTATAGGCCCTTGAAATTGTTGCTATGAACCCATTTTTTTAAAACGCTGCTATAAGACTCACCAAACATAGCTATAGATATGCCTATAGCAGCGTTTATATAAAATGCCACTATAGGTCCAGTTTTTTGTAGTGAAGGAAATTGCCCCTACTAAATATTAGATTTGGGATTAAGATATTGGGTGGAAAGTTGTTAGACTTCTCACCCCACCTAATTTAAGTCAGTCTCCTACTATGACCAATATACGTGATTCACTATTCTCAAAAAAAAAATCCATTTGATAACAAAATATCCAAATAATAATTTAAGAGAAAATAACTCCAAGATATATGTCCACATGATGCAAACAATTGGCTCGCACACAATGCACATATTGTTTTACTAGAAACCAATCAATAAGTGTCTTGGTCTAATGATAAAGAGCCATCATCAGGAGTGGATGCCATAGGTTGAAACTCTCTTTCTCAAAAAAAAAAAAAAAAAAAAAAAACCAATCAATATATATATATATATATAAAAGCAGAGACCTCATGTGGAAAGTATAAGGTTCTACCAAGAGGCGCATTCTATGCAGAGAGAATTGAAATATTCTAAAGTGCCATATCAAAGATAAAAACAAATGAAAATTTGACTTTTTGTTTCATTTGGTTTGATGTTTCAAAACTTTACTAATTAACAAATAAATATTATTTGTATACTTCGGTTCAATATTTTAAGATTTTTCATCCCTCACACATGCACACAAAACGCTTTGCATTTTAATTCACCATTTTCACCTCTTGTACTTCTATCCCTTTATATATACCTACCCATAACCCTCCATGTCATCTTATGTCAAATACACATAGAACAAAAACGATATCATTTACCTTCAGTCTTTTAAGACACCTACCTAACTGTAACATTGTTGTCTCATATAATCCTAACCTATATGAGTTGGCTACAACCAAGGAAGAGAGCTTGCATTTTATATTAAATGACAACGTCAATCACGATTTTGATGTTAAGATCGGACGTTGTAAATTTGTGGGTTTTGTAAATGATGTGATTGATTGTGAGTGTTTGGATATTTATTTTGTTTTAGAATTAAGGAAAAAGAGAAAGACGCATTCTATATTAACTTTTATTCTATAATATTCCTCCAAAGTTTTTTTTTTTTTCCTCATTACTTCGATTAAATAATTATAATAGATATGTGTGTGCAATTAATAATTGTTGTTTTTTATGATGAACACATTTCTAATAAATTTCTATAACCATTATGTTATGTTAATACATATAAAACATTCTCTAAAACTATTTTATGTAAAACATTATAATATTATCCGTGCATTGCACGGGTAACTTACTAGTTCTTATTAAGTTTGGTCTCTTCTAATGTTAAACACAGGTGATTTGAAGTGATGGTTCTAGGTGGAGTTGTGGTTCAAAATGGAATCTAACTTCATGGATTAGGGAAGGGGCTAGGAATGCTTCACTTAGGTTGCGTTTGGCATTGGTTGAAAAAAACAGTGTTTTTACTATTTAGCTTATTTTTGCTACTATTCACAAGTCCCATTACACTTTTGGTACTATTCATGAGTCTCACTATACTATTTTAGCTAGCTTTTAGCCTTATTTAGAGTACTTTAAGTAAAACATTTTTAGTTTTAGCTAAATAAGCTATTCCCAAATGGACTCTTAATAAGACTTTTTTTGTCGAAATATAATTAACAATGAAAAATAAAAAAAAACACAATTATTGAAATTACTAAGTAGCTAGGTGCTAAGTGTTAGGGTTAGTGCCCTTAAATCCTATTCTATGATGCTATGTATGATACTAAGTGTGACATTATGTATGACATTATGCATGACTTAATATTGTGATTAATAAAGTTGTTTTATTAAGATCTGAAATAATGGTAACATGAATATTTGGACATTATCATATAGTTTATGAGATGCATAGTATGTGATTTATGTGAAAAGTCACAGAAGATATAAATCACAAGTTCTTTGTAAATTCAGAATTATAGTTCGTATTCAGTGATGAAATTGGGCATTTCATCTACGAAGACTATAACATATCAACTACGATGATTTGCCTTGATCATGGAAGTGAAGACTTCTAGTTGATATATTGATATGTTTTAAGAGTTAAGACATATTGAACTGGACCGCTGTGAGATTTATTATTCTCCTAAAGACTGTCAATTGAATAATAAACCTCACGACTTATATTTGCATGAACTTTTAATCCTGAGAGAATAGTGAACTTGATCATGAGGTATAGGTTGCTTTGATATATCAGGAGTGAGATATAAAGAAACGGTCAAAATCTCAGTATGTTGGGCAGCCACATTTAGTGTTGATGGAACATATATTCTCAAGATGGAATTCATAGTCTCTTAACGGAGATACAAAATATTCCCTTAAGATAAGTTTAATGGGTTTGTTATTCAGAGAGTTAGGCCTAACCACTTTAGTAAGAAATTACTAAAGTATATATTTATAGAATTGGATTTCATAAATATATGATGAATAACTTAAAAGAATTAAACTGGGTACTCAAGAATTAAGATGTAGTAATTTACAAAGTGGCAGTCTACATTTATGACTTTGTATTACTATGAATATTTTATGAAGGGGTTGCATGTACAATAAAGTCTTGGGATATAATTTATAGATAAGACCTAAAGTGCAACTATATTTATATAGTGGTATTAAATATAGTTAATAGTAACTTTGGACTTGTCAAGAGTTGACAGAAAAGTCCAAGGCCCATTGGAGCTAGTGTTTTATTGGTCCCTTTGGTCCCACTTCAAGCCACATATTAGAGCCCAATTGGAAAGACCCAAAAGGCTAGCCCAATTAGATAATCAGTTATAAGGAGAGAAACATACAGATTTTAAAGAATGAACAACTTGCATGAAATGGTGTATGTGAGTGTTGGACACTCTCGAATTCTCTCTTGAACAAATTCATATAACTAATTGAGAGACCACACATCTTGGGTGTTAGTGGAATTGGAGAGAAAATTAAAAGTATTCCCAAGTGCTCACAATATTTGTTTTGAAATTCATCACACCAAGGTACACTCTCTTGTTCTTGTATTCTGAAATTTACATAGTGCATGTTACCAATTGCGAATGAAGTAGATCCATTGATTTTCCGCTGCGCACACTCATATTTCCATCAAATGGTATCAGAGCGGTCTTCAATTTTGAATTGTATAACATGTTTTGTGAATTTTGGAATTAGAGGTTATAGTTTCATGTTGTTAGAATATTAAACATTTAATTTTCTGCATAGTTGTTGAAACTATGATTTGATAAAAAATGATATTGGTGTTATGATGTTGTTTAAATTTGAATTTAAGTATGTTAAATTGATCTTTAAGGCTATAGCATCAATGAAATTCAGTTTTGATATCATTCTCTAACTATCATGTTCGTATGTTAGTTGTTTGTTCAAGAAAAACTGTAGAAAACTGCCTTGGAAAATTTCTGGAAATTCGAGTTTCATTAGTTTTGATCGATCCAAAATCACTTTCGATCGATCGAGTGAAACAGTGATCAGACTTTCTAAATAGATTGATTTTCAATTGCTAGTCAATTGATCGAATTTGTTTTTCGATCGATCAAGAGGCAATCGAGTATCGATCGAACAAGTCAAGTGGTCAAGTTTGAATTTTTTTTAGTTTTTTCGATCAATCGAGGGGCACATTCGATCTATCGAAAGAAAGAATATCATAATTTTTTCTAAGTGATTTCACATGTTTAAAGAGCAAGGCTATGTGTAATTAGATTATGCATGTTTCAAAATTAAAAACCTTTATTTTAAAATATCTAGTGGGAGAGAGATACAAGGGTTGGATCTCACGGCCTCCATTGTCGGTTTATAGTAGTGTGGAATGTATACTTTGTCTTTGCATCAAGCTTAGCATTCCATGCGAAGACTATTTATTTCATGGTCCTATAAGATTGAATTTCTTGGTTTATAGTGGTTTGATCAAACATCTTGTCTTAGCCTCAAGCTTTGCATTCCATGCGGAGGGTGTTTTATATCATGGTACTACAAAATAAGTCTGGTAAGGGAATGAAATGTGGCTACACATGATTCTAGACAATTAGGGCTATCCACAGGTCGGGCCGGGTCAATTTTGGACCCAACCCGGACTCGACCCGCCGACGTCGGGTGGAGGGGTGGAGGAACACGAATCTGACGCCGAAAAAATCGGTCGGTTCGGTTTCGGTTGATGGTTAGCATCGATTGGGCCGGGTCGGTTGCCGGAATTAAAAAAGGCATCGAAATCTGAAAAAAAAAAAAAAAAAAAAAAAAAAAAAAAAAAAAAAAAGAGTTGCCGGAAACTAGAAAACTTGTCGAAAACTGGAAAATTTCGCCGGATACTGGAAAATTTTCGTCGGAAACTGGAAAAATCTTACCGGAAACTGGATTTTTTTTATGAAATCTGCATTTTTTTGGCTAGAAGTTGCTGGAATTTGGCCAAATATGGCTAAATCCCACCAGATCTAGCCTGATCTGGTCGAGATCTCGCTAGATCTGGTCGAAATCTCGCCGGATCTAGCTTGTTTTTGTAGATTTGGTCTGATTTTTTTGTAGCTTCGGTCGGGTTTGGGTTGCTTGGGTTTTGGAGATGCAAACCTGCCACTCGACCCACCGGTGTCGGTTTTTGAGAACGGAAACCCGCCGTCGACTGACTGGACCTTCGGTTCGGCCCGAAATCGAGTCGGCGTCAGGCGGTTTAGCCAGGTTGTCGAGCTCCGGTCGGGTCTGGACAGCCCTATAGACAATGGTATATGAATGTTCAAAATCGGTATGAAACACCTTTGAACGTTTAGACCTCAAATTATAAATTATCAATTCAAGCTTATTATCAAACAATTAATGTGCGAAACATGAACATAAGCCAAACACAGAATTGATAAATAATCTAAGCCAAATATTAACACATCCACAGCAGTAAATAAATGGCAAAGATAAGGCGAAGGAAGATGCAAATACACGGACAACACACGATGTGTTATCGAAGAGGAAACCAAAGCCCTCGACGTAAAACCTCTCCGCCACCCTCCAAGCGGTAAATAATCCACTAAAGAATGTAGTTGGGATACATGAACAGCAGAAGACCCTCCAAGCCTAATCTACCCAGTGTACCTAAGCCCTCCAAGCTTCTTGTTCCAACGAAGTTGCGCCAAACTTATTTCTTCTTTAGCTTACCGAATTCCGCTATAAATCATAGCATTAACCAATAGACATTGGTTCCTTCCTAACTGCTTCCCAAAAGCACCAAATGAATCTTCTCACGGATATGGGTGTGGTGAGAAAAGGATTTGGTCAAGAACCTCTCAAGGATGTGTCAATGGAGAGGAAAAGAGTAGAGGAATTTGAAGAGTCTTTAAGGTAAAGATTGTGAATTAATCAATCTTGTTTATCTCTAGGGTTTCTCTCACAAAATTCGCTCTAGAAGCTTTCTACATTTTGTGGGTATAAGGGTCTATATATAGTGGTGAGTGTTTGGAATACAAAGAGACAATTTTTCCCAAACAGGGCTGGTTGGCAGCTTGGCCTCGCGACTAGGTTGAGTTGCGAGTTCCAGCCACAAGTTAACTATCTGGCCAACCTAGGACTTTTTTCCTGTCGTGCTTCAGCTTCCCGCAAGCTTGGTACGTGATTTTCATCTGGCGGCTTGCACCCGCGAGCCACCTGCAAGTTCCAGTTGCGAGTCCCTACTTCTTTGCACATTGAGGAACATTTCTTCACACTCTTTCACACACTACCCGTACAATAATCCCACCTAAATACAGAGTTACTAAATGCTAAAATGCAAGCAAATTTGGCACGGAATAAAGCCAACAAGATGGTTGATTAAATTCAACCTTACAATCTCCCCCTTTGGCTATTCCGTGACAAAACCCAACAACAGACTCTAGACTTAATCCGTGAGTTGGAAACAGTTGATCAAAACTCACTCACACCTAACTCTAAATTCTGAAAAGCTTTTGAAACATATGAACAAGTATCTCCTGAAACACAACAACACAGCAATATCATTGTATGTAGAAAAACTTGAAATGCATATGGAGCAAGCATAATATGATCAAGCAAAAGTGGACTTAAGCAATAAAGAAATAAATCATGGCTTGACCAAAACATGCAATCACTATACAATAGTGATCACAATGCTCATTCACACATGAAATGAACATCCAGACATGCAAGCTGATAAGCTCATTTGCAGAGTATCATTTGCATGTCTAACACTCAACCAATGCATACAAACATATATGCATCTAGGAACAATCCTACAAGGGCACAAGAGTGATGTACTAAAGAAAAATGCACAGCATTTAACATCAAGTACTTTAGCCACAAAGCAAGGCTACAAAGCAAAAAGGCTGCATCAGCATGGTACAAACCATAAGAGCCTACAAACTGCATGGAACCAAACCCTAAAAGCTTACAAAAGCAACATGGGTACAAATCAACCAAATAGAAAAAAAACTAACTGAATAAAATTATCAATATATAAATAAATATCACCAAAGTTTCAAAATAGTATCCTCACAAGTAGATACAAACAGAACACATATAAACATGAAACATAATTTTTGTTAGGCTATATTCAAAAGTATGTAAAATGAAATGTATATCAACTCCCTGAGCACACAACTCCCCCTTTCAGTATGCACATCTTTTCCTTTCTGTGTTGCTCTCCCCCTTACTATATGCTATCATTCTCCCCCTTTTTGTCACGATTAGCTAAAGGCTCTCTTCTAACTTTTGCTGAATAGCATCCAACTGTATTTCAATGGCCGTGAAACGCACTTGAACTTGGTTGTTAGTTGAGTAGATAAGCCGTTGTAAATCAAAGATCCGATCAACCACATTTTCAATCAAGTGACTTTGCTTGGGCATTTGAAATCCAGAGGGAATAGATGGAGTACCAGTTGATTACATAGGAGTAGCTGAACTTTGACCAGATGGAGTGACTGGTTCACTCTTAGGTGCTTTAGAGGAGTGGCTCTTACTTGCTTGAAGAGTGTATAAGGATATTGATCGAGGACGAGGAATAATTTTTCCATCAGATGGAGGACTAACACCTTCATGAAGGATGATCTTCATGATGAGACTACAAACGGAAGATTCATTCACGCTGCTAATCGAGCCGCTATTTTCCCAATGATCTGAAATATGTGGGCACAGATGTCAATTGGAACACCAGTAATGAGGTCACACAAGAATTTAGCCCTTCCAAGACTGATGAAAGCAGTGTTTGACAACGGGTAGAGGTTGAAGAACATGATCAGCTTTAGAGTTATCAGTTCAGGCGAAAAGAGTGCATTGCCTATAGATGATCTTGTGCTTCCCACTTCATGTTCATTCCCAAGAACTTGAAGAATGTCTTGTGCTTGAAGTACTTTGTCATCATATGGAGTTCGATCCACATTTTTTGGTCTGGTGATGCGAAGAACCTAAGCAATGTAGTCTACATTGATGGAAAATTCTTTTCCTCGTACCAAGCATTTCATCTCTACCCCTGTGTATTTGGTATTATAGTAGAATTCCTTAACCAATTCTTCAATTGGATCCTCAAAGTTCCCAAAAAGGTCAGCCCAATCTCTTTCTTCAAAAATCTTAGGGATAAATGTTGTCCCCAGGGTATCAAACTTGACAATTCATTCCATAATGTGAGGAGCCTTTCTAAAAATGTCTGTGTATGTCTTAGAATCAAGAGATGTCCTGAATCTTTCAATGGTAGATTCTCTAGATGACTTGGACGAAAGACGTGTCCATTTAGCAACCAGGGTTGACTGGTCATCGGTTACAATGGCTTTGCCTTTAGAGGAACAACGAGTCATCTAAAAAAAAAAACAGACACACAGCAAACAACCAAACGCAATACCATAGGGTACCAACATCAACCTAATTAGATTCAGATAAGAATGTGAAACAAAGAGATTTCACTCAATCACAAAATATGAACCAGATCATCATTAAGAAATCATAAGCAACACTGAAGTATTGTAAGAATCAAGTAACCAAAAATGGTGATTGTTCAAATACAACTCAGTGTCAAGTGAACACTGAATATCCCAAAGTCACACACTGATATTGTGACAAACTACCATGAGCATGATATGCATAAAACAATATAGCCATGAGACATGCCATAAAGCACAAACTCCATAAAAACAACAGTAATATAGACAATAAATACACAAAAACATCAACACTCAACCAAATAGCACTCAACAGAATGAAACTAAGTCATGTACGAACATGCTTTTTCTCAAAACATAATGGCACCAACACCACTCACAGATTCAAGAAAATAACACTTAAATCATGAAATATGAAGTGAGAGAGAGAAAACCCATACCTTTTTCTTGAAGATTGAAGTGAAAATGGTGCAGAAATGGAGGTTTTTCGAAGAGTGACACGGTGAGTTTCAGAGAGAGAAATGGGGAAGACAATGAACAGTCACAAAAGTACGAGGGAAAAACTGAAAAGTTTTTTTGAAAACTGACTTTAAAACGCAAAATACGCGTTTTTTGCGACTGGATTAAGCCACGTGCAAGTCGCCAGGTCCAGCCGCCAAATCACTCAAAAGAGAAAAGTTTAAAAAATTTTCTAAGTGTTTTTTGCGACTGGAAGGTCTACCCGCGAGGGACTCGCAAGCTGAGCCGTGAAAATCTCTGTGTACCCCTCGCGACTAGACCTTCCACCCGTGAACAAGTCACCAAGACTGACCCGTGAGCATACGACTTGGGCATGCGACTGGATTGACCCGCGACTAAGTCGCCAAAACAGGGCAAAATTGTTTTTTGAAATTTTGACATTTTTGTAAATATAAAATACTTTCCAAAAACAGCTAAAACACTCAAAAATCTTTTTGTGTTTGATCAAACAAAGATTGAGCATGTGAAAAACACATTTAATCAAGTACAATCACACAAATGAATATGGCATTCATTGAACATAGACTTGTGTGTTGTGTGTGGATATAAAAAATGAGATAGTCCTTAGTCCAATGTGAAGCTTCAATGATTAATTCAATCATGGCATACACAACTAGCACTAGATAATATGACCTATCTCAATTATAAAAACATGCATATATGACCTCCCACAAAAACTTGATTACAATTCTTTGAAGCTTTTCATTTGGCTCCATGTACATCATATCATTTGCACTTTTTGAATAAATATCTCATTGTGAGATTAATGCCTGACATTTTTTATATTTCAATTGATGAGTTAGCCTTTGGCTTTTTAGGCATCATACATTTATTTTTGGTCGCTTTCCCTTTTTCCTAGTCAAATACTAGTATGTGCGACAGGCTTTTGCAACTTAATATCTTTTTTCATTTGGAGATTTACATTTGGTGAGCTCTTTTAAGCAAAAAAAATAAATAGTGGGAAGATATATAGGCATGAGTCTATGCATGTCTTAAGATTAACAAAACCATTTGCTAATCATTCATGACAAGGTTAAAGATCTATTTACAACAATCACATAGATTTCAAAATTTCTCCCACAATGATATGCGTGCATAGGAAACAAGCTAAGCACGTAGATACACAAAGCCATTAATACAAAGGTACAAGGCAAAACATGCTTTGAGACAAAACTCAACAAAGTCGATCAAACTTTTTGGATTTTCTACTTTTTATGTGTTTTTGGATTTTTTGACACAAAAACAGTAAAGGTTGATCAAAACAAAACATCAATGTAAAAGACATTTTAAACAAAAACTCACAAAAAAAATTTTCAACTCAAACTTGGAAGAAGCAAACAACCAAGCAAATACACAAAATATGGGAAGTATTAATGCATGGACATGTTATAATGCTTATGCATGAGTACCCTTCGTCACCCACACGTCACGTGCGTTTGGGGTGATATCCTTGACGGATTGGGTACGAGAGTTAGGACTTTCAAACCTTCGTGTGAACCTTCCTAGAAAATTGGTGAAGGCACCGATTATCTTCATTACGTCCATCATTCCGGGATCACTGTTTTGACTTCTTGGTTGCTCTCCAGTCCAAGACCTCTTGTCATTTCTTCTTCCTCGTGACCGAGGAGTGCTTGTATTGTTCAACGCTCTTAACTTCTAGCAGTTAGGTCTGGTATGTCCTTGCAATCCGCAATAGTGACAAACATAATTCATTCTAGGACCCCGTTGTGGTCTTAGCAGTGATCTTCCTTTAGCTTCAAATCCGGTTTCAGATTGATTACGAGACTTGTTTAACACCCGTTGATCAGCTACCTTCTTTTTTTGTTCAGCCTTAACTTTCTTAGTTTAGGCTCTTCTACAACCGTCTCTTTGGCCTTCACAAATTTCACTTCTTTGGTGACATTGGCCGATGAGCTATTCCCTCTGGTATAACCCAAACCGGACTTATCTGAGAAATGTTTTTAAGATGAAATAACATCTTCTAGCTTCTTGGATGAGACCCTTTCTATCTTGGCTTGTGCTTGCACCACCTCTTGCTTAAGAAATCTTACTTTGGTATAAGCTTCCGATAGCTCACCATTTAGTGTCTCAATCTCACACTTTGCCTCCTTATATCTGATCAAGAGACTTTTGTATTCTTCTTCAGCTTTCTTCATTTTCTTCACAGCCGCCTTTGCTACCCTTGCATACTCTCTCGATTTTTCAAAAAGTAGGGTGTAATTCTCTTGAAGACTAGCTATATTTTTATCCTCTTCAGCATCTGATTCCTCAACAATCCCTAAGGATTCATCATCGCTATGTTCTCCAAGTTCTTGTACAACTTGATTCAGGTCCTCCAAGGACTAAACATGCTCAATAGCCATAAATGCGGAGTAGTTTCCTTCTCCGTCACAACTGTCCTCAGAGTTAGAATTTGATGAGTCTGAGTCACTTAGAGTAGTGGCATAAACCTTGCCCTTCGACTTCAAATAGTTGGGACATTCCTTTTTGAAGTGTCCATATCCATTACATTCGAAGCACGTAATTCCCTGTGAAGATTGGGAATCTCTACCCTCTTTTCTTCTGAAATCTTTCTTCTCCTTTTCGAAATTCTGAAATTTTCCTTTGTCATCGGATTTTCCGCCGTTCTTTAGTTTCAGGAACTTCTGGAAATTCTTCACAAGATATGCCATATCTTTATCTACTGTATCCTCATCTGTAAAGTCATGAGATACTATTCTCTCATCAATTGTTTTAAGAGCAAGGGATTTGCTCTTCTTCTGTGTGGGTAGGGACAACTCATACGTCTGCAGTGAACCAACCAGCTCTTGAACCTTAATGTCGTCAAGATCCTTGCTCTTTTCAATGGCTGTTACTTTGGTACGAAAACTTTCTAGTAGTGACCAAAGGATCTTCCTTACTATTCTCGAGTCCTCCGTCTTTTCCCCCAAATTAAATTTGCCGACAACCACTTCATTCAACTTACTATAAAATGAATCAAAAGATTCATCCTCACTCATCTTTAGCTCCTCAAAGCGAGTGGTCAACATTTGAAGTTTAATGTCCTTCACTTTCTTAGTTCCTTCATAAGTTGTCTCCAGAATCTCCTATGCTTCCTTAGCAATGGTAATATGTGAAATCCGGTGAAATTCTTATGGAAAGACACCACAGAAGATAGCATTCAATGCTTTGCTATTTGCATTGGCCGCCGCAAGTGCAGCCTTATCCCAAGTGGACTTGGCAGCCTTTGACTGTGTCCAACCCACTTTAACTGCATCCCACACAGCATCATCGATAGAGCAAAGAAACACCCTCATTCGGACCTTCCAAAAAGCATAATTATTACCATAAAAAAATGGTGGTATATTAAGAGATTGAGACCTATCCATCCCAAAGGGGGTCAGGGATCACACTTAGGTATTTAAACCACAACCAGTGTACCCACTCTGATACCAATTGAATGTTCAAAATGGGTATGAAACACCCTTGAACATTTAGACCCCAAATTACAAATTATCAATTCAAGCTTCTTATCAAACAATTAATGTGCGGAACATGAACATAAGCCAAACACAGAATTGATAAATAATCTAAGCTAAATATTGTTAGGACATATGTGTTCACATGTTAAGAACATATGTCATATTTTATGTAAATTGGCTAATCCTTTGACAAAACGCACTCTACTTGTAATTGGGTAGTTCTAGGTGTTTTTAATACTTCAAGAAACAATGTTTCAAGATCAAGTGTTGAAGTCATCAAGTCTGTCCAAGAAAAAGCAAGTCGAAGTGCAGAATTTTTAAAGCTCGACACCTGCTCGATAGCTACCTCGACACCTACTATCTGTCGAGATTTAAAAAGTCAGAATTCCAATCTGATTTTCTTGGGATCCGTGAATGTGTTTTTGGGCTTTCTTTTCTTCTAACCCTAAACATATTTAAGGAGTATTTTAAGAGCCGTCAACATAGACACAAGTTGCATAAGCATTGAGCAATCCTTGTTCAAGCAAATTGTGATCTAAGACGAAGTTCTTGACCTAGTTCATCTTCTTCAAGAAGTTGCTGTGTACTTTGCACCGTAGGGTTTTGTGACCAAGCATCTTCCTGATCTTCATTGCATAGGATGATCTGAAGAACTTTGCAGCCAACCTCTCTTCCTAAAGTTGGTGTTTGAAGTCGCGTACTGGGATCCGCGCATCTGGTTAGTCACGTACTTGGGAGCCGTGCATCAAAAGGGGGAACTGTCGCTACAGATCAAGTCCGATTGGGTATTGGGGTAAGAGTTCAACTGTAGGTTGATAAGGTACTTGGGATTCCTTATTTGTAACTGCTTGATTTGATAATAGTGGAGTTTCAGGAGTGGTGACCTGAAAATCACCCGGTGGGGTTTTTGCCGTTAGGGTTTTTCCCCATTCGTGAACAAATCACCGTGTTATTTATTTTCCGCTGCATATTTAGTTATTCGGTGATTTGTTTTTGCTGCCACGTATTTGCATGTTAAATTGATTAATTAATAACTTGGCTAAATTAATTAATTAGTTTAAATCACAAGGGGTCATTCAGTTTGTGGCCTATCAAGTGGTATCAGAGCGGGCACACTCTGATTAAGTTTATCTTTGCTGTGTTGATCCATTGACCCCTGTTTGTCATGGCTTTGACCGGCTTTAAGAGATCTAGGTTTTCAAATACATCTTGTTTTTCTAATCACTATTTGTTTGAGTGTCTCAGAAAACACAAGTCTAAAAGTTATTTGAATTCACTTATAATGACTATGGTAAAAGATCTCAGTTTGGCTAAGAAGAAACTAGACTGTCTCAGAATGAAAATCTGCAAAAGAGTTCGTTTGAGAAGAGTAAAAGTTCAAGGCTTAGCTAGCAGATGGCAGTTGAGAGAAAGAACTGTTCCGTCTGACTTGTCATCCAAGCATGAAGTATGTTTCATGATGAAATCTGCATTCAAAGTGATGGATACATGCCTTTGGTATCTTGACAGTGGTTGCTCAAGACACATGACTAGAGATAGATCTCTCTTCAAGATCTTTGAGCCTAAGAAAGGTGGAAATGTGACTTTTGGTGATGGAAGCAAGTCACAGATTAAAGGGAAAGGAATCATATCTCTACCAGGACTGCCGGACATTGCAAATGTTCTCTATGTAGAAGGCCTGAGGGTGAATCTACTAAGCATAAGTCAGATATGTGATCAAGACTTCATGGTGCTGTTCTCAAAAGGAAAGTGTCTTGTCACGGATGAGTCCGGAAAGAATCTCATCAGTGGGGTTCGTACTTTGGACAATTGTTATGGATTGGTACCTGATGCTGATATAGTGTGTAATAGCATTCGTTTGCCTAATGAAGATCTATGGCACCAACGGATGGGACATGCTAGTTACAAGCATCTATCCACTGTCTCTAAGCATGAATCTGTCTTGGGGATACCAAAGCTCAGTAGAATGAGCAATGTGGTATGTGGACCATGTCAACTTGGGAAACAGACAAAAGCCAAGCATCCAAGCACTCAGGCATCTGCTACTTCCAGACCGTTGGAATTGTTGCACTTAGATCTTATGGGTCCAACCAGAACTGAATCTCTTGGTGGTAAGAGATATATCATGGTAGTGGTAGACGACTTCACCAGATACACTTGGGTCATCTTACTTCGATCCAAGTCTGATGCTCCCGAGCACATTGAGGCCTTGTGCACAAGACTGCAGAATGAAAAGAATTTGAAGATTGATCGAATTCGAAGTGACCATGGTAAAGAATTTGAGAATTCCTACATGGAATCCTTCTGCTTGAAATCAGGTATATCTCAAGAATTCTCTGCACCGATTACTCCTCAACAGAATGGTGTGGTAGAAAGAAAGAATAGAGTTATTCAAGAAATGGCCAGAGCCATGTTGCATAACAAAGATGTGGCTCGAAACCTATGGGGAGAAGCCATAAACACTGCATGTCATACAGTAAATAGGGTGTACTTCAGACCCGGTACCAAAAAGACTCCCTATGAGTTATGGAAAGGAAGAATGCCAAATGTGAAGTATTTCAGAATCTTTGGAAGTACTTGCTTCATCATCAAGGATAGAGAAAATGTGGGAAAGTTTGACTCTAGAAGTGATGAAGGTATATTTCTAGGCTATTCTTCTACCAGCAAGGCCTATCGGGTATACAACAAAAGAACTATGAAGGTAATGGAGACTGTAAATGTTGTCATTGATGAGTCTTCAGATTCCAATTCTGAAAAAGGCATTGATGAACTTCCCAAGGAAATTCCTCCCACTGAGCCTACAAAAGTTCAAGACATTGTTGATCGAGAACCTGCATCTCCTGATGTTCCAGGTACTCCAAGTGTTCTGGAAGAGTCTGCAGAAATTCCTACTTCACCTGATTCTGAATCTCGTCAGGAGAAAGGGCCTTCCTCAAGGATTAAATTAAATCATCCTCCAGAAGTTATTGTGGGAAACTTGAATGAACTCACATTAAGGAAACGAACAGTTGATAAATGTGTTGCTAACTTTGTGTCTTATTCTTGCTATTTGTCACAGGTTGAACCCAAGAAAGTGGAGGAAGCACTACAAGATGAAAGTTGGGTTGAAGCAATGCATGATGAACTGCTCCAGTTTCAGAGGAATGATGTTTGGACTCTTGTACCTAGACCGGAGGGCGAGCACATCATTGGTACAAAGTGGATTTTTCGCAACAAGACCGATGAAGAAGGCAATGTGATTCGAAACAAGGCTCGACTTGTGGCTCAAGGATACTCTCAGATGGAAGGAGTAGACTATGATGAAACATTTGCCCCAGTTGCTAGAATGGAGTCCATCAGAATTCTGCTTGCCCTAGCATGTCACCTGAAATTCAAACTTTATCAGATGGATGTAAAGACTGCCTTTTTGAATGGGCTGCTGAAAGAGGATGTCTATGTGGCTCAACCAAAAGGATTCATTGATCCACACTTTCCGGATCATGTATTATATCTCAAAAAGGCACTTTATGGGTTGAAGCAAGCCCCTAGAGCTTGGTATGACAGACTCACACAATATCTTGTGTCACATGGGTTCACAAGAGGAAAAGCTGATCAAACTCTCTTCATCAAAAAGGAAGATGGTGAATTGATGGTTGCTCAAGTGTATGTTGATGATATCATCTTTGGGTCGACTAAGGATGAACTTGCTCACGACTTCTCAAAGCTCATGCAAGCAGAGTTCGAGATGAGCATGATTAGAGAGCTGACTCACTTCCTCGGATTGCAGATTCGTCAACAAGATTCAGGTATTTTTCTATCCCAATCTAAGTATGCTAAGAATCTTGTGAAAAAATTTGGCTTGGAATCTGCTAGTTCTGTTCGTACCCCTATGAGCCCTAATGTTAAACTCACTGTAGATGTGTTAGGTAAGAGTGTTAATCCTTCTCTTTATAGAAGCATGATAGGTAGTCTTCTTTACCTTACTGCTAGTAGACCTGACATTAGCTACAGTGTTGGTGTGTGCGCTAGATATCAAGCTAATCCCAAAGAATCACATATGACTGCTTTAAAAAGAATTATAAAGTATGTCAAAACTACCGCTGAGTTCGGTGTGTGGTACAGCAAGGACACTAATAATGTCTTAGCTGGATATTCCGATGCGGATTGGGCTGGGAATGCTGATGATAGGAAGAGTACTTCAGGGGGTTGTTTTTATGTAGGCAACAATCTTGTCTCTTGGATGAGCAAAAAGCAGAACTCCATCTCCTTATCCACTGCTGAAGCTGAGTACATTGCTGCTGGTAGCTGTTGCACACAACTCCTCTGGATGCAAAAACTCCTTCATGATTATGGTATTTGTCAAGATCATCTTACTATCTATTGTGACAATACCAGTGCCATAAATATCTCTAAGAATCCGGTTCAACATTCTCGAACCAAACACATAGAGATTCGACATCACTTCATTAGGGAGCTTGTCGAAGATGGTATTCTCACTCTTGAGTTCATTCACACCGATGATCAGAAGGCCGATTTGTTTACCAAACCTCTTGACAGCAAACGCTTTGAATTCCTTCGTCAAAACATTGGTGTTATCTCCATAGAGTGATTTCCCTATCCTCTTTCCCTTTCTCATGCATTTGCATCTAGTTTTATGCATTGTTTTCTTTTTCTTAACATGTCTTTGTGTGTTTACTTTCAGTTTTGTTTATTTTGTTTTTCATATAAAAATTTAAAAAAAAATTGAAAAATTGAAAAAATACAAAAACAGTGTGTGTTTTGTGTACTTTGGTACTTGTGTACCTTGGATGGCCAATGAAACAAAGTTTTCTAAACTTTGTATCTCTTGTAGCTTAGATGAGCATCCCTATGCACAACTAAGCAAGTGAGCTTTGTGGCTCTTGTTTGTGATGAGTAAGATTAGGTTATTTCTTAGACTTAACACTCATATCACTCTTTTTGACGGGTAGGACTAGAAAATCCTAAGAGAAAGGCATAAATAACCATCTCACCACTGTTGCCCGCCAATCATAAATGACATCTGTATGCTTCGGCATAGCAAAAGTGTGATGTCAATGACATTTGTGTGCTTAGGCATAGCAAAATTGAAATGTCAAAATATCAATGGGTATTTCTTTTCTTTCTCATAAGCCCATGCATGATATGTTTAAAAAGAAAATATGCAAAGAAAATAAAAAGCAAAAAGATTAAAAATGCTTTGAAAATGGTTGCAAGCGTGTATTCTAGGAGATGTGGGAGTTATAGGATGTACCTCGAAGGTGATAGTCCCCATCAAACAGTTATGATTGTGTGTGAGTTAAAGTTATTTGCTCATATCT
Source organism: Quercus gilva (assembly GCA_023621385.1). Lineage (NCBI taxonomy): Eukaryota > Viridiplantae > Streptophyta > Magnoliopsida > Fagales > Fagaceae > Quercus > Quercus gilva. The sequence goes on along the minus strand of CM042478.1, from coordinate 28,709,135 downwards.
CAGATCATCATAACATGTATACACTTATGCAATCTTGCGATGTTTTTCACACACAACACGCAATATTCTTTGCTACTTTTGATACATGTGCAGGTACAATGTGATTTGTCCATCACAAAGGTTTTACATGTACTGTTGTATGCTCACTAAACTGTCATGACTTATTTTTGAAATATAAAATTGGTTAGACTTGTTTAGTGTGTGTGTGTGTGTTCTTGGAAGATTCATGTGCTTAAATTTTCATTGAGAGATGATTTTTGAGAGCCTTTTATGTTGGTTGGATCTTGTTTGAGGTGTTTGTCTTGATTGCATACTTGTCTGTGTTTTTCTCCTCTCGAAAAACTGCTTTTCTCTGCTGGCTCGACACCTCCTCGACACCTCCTCGATACCTGATCAGCTGTTGAGATTTTCAAGCCTTTTCTTTATCGCAATCTCGACACCTCCTCGACACCTGGTGGATCGATCGAGAAAATCTCTGTCTCCTCGATACCTCTCGACACCTCAGCTGTCGAGATTTACTGAGGTGTCTATAAAAGGTCTTGTCGCGATTTCTCTCTCATTTCTCGATCTCTCTTCGATCTGTCCGAGGCGGTTCAACTTCCAGACAACTTTTCTTCACTCCAATCTTCATCCCAAGTGATTTTCAGCTGTTCTTGCTTCAAATCAAGTGGTATGATCTTCTTTTCCATTCCTTTTCATGCATTTCATGATTTGAATCTTAGGTTTTGGGATTTTTTTTGAAAACTTTGGGGTTTTTCAAAATTGAAGAGTTTTTCTTGAAATTTTGGGTTAGTTTTTCACTTAAATGTGTTTAAAATGTCATACATTGCATTCCATGTGCATTAAAATGATATTTTCATGCATTTAGTTGTGTGATTCTTGTCTGTGTGCTGATAGGATTGGATTGGGCTGAGCCCATGATGCTTTTTATGTTTGCATGTCACATGATCATGCTTTCCCATGCATACGTCCATTTTGTTCAACTTATTTTGATATTTGAACTATTTGGGACTTTTCTGATTGTCTCCCTCTCTATCTCTTTTCTCATTCTTTTACGTTAGTTGCATCTATGGCACCTAAACGTAAATCCACTCCGGCTCGGAACCCTCTATGTTCTGGAGCTTCTTCATCTTCTGATACTGCTCCTCATAATCTTCGGTTCCGTGATGGAGATGCCTACAAGGCATTTACTGAGAACTTTTCTAAACGAGGTGTTCATTCGGAACGCCACGTTGTTCTGGCAGACTTTGCCGACACTGACCTTCCCTCTGTCATTCACAGTAGGGGATGGGGGTCACTGTGTGACATCCTGGTCACCTGTCCTCTCGTGCTGATTTAGGAGTTTTACTCCAACATGCACGGGATTGATCGTTCAGTACCTTTCTTTTTCACTCGCGTTCGAGGTACGCGCATCCCCGTCACACCGCAGCTAGTGGCGGATGTGCTTAGGGTTCCTAGGATAGAGTTTCCTGACTATCCTACATGTGAGCGACTGCGGACTGTGTCCAAGGATGAGCTCATTTCTGCTTTTTGTGAGCGCCCTTCTGACTGGGGTGAGCACCAGTACACATCATGTAGACCTTTTGCTAAAGGTCCTAGGTTCCTTAACATGGTGATGACCTTTGTACTTCATCCTCTCTTTCATTATAACTCTATCACAGAGCCTCGTGCTCGTTTCTTGCTATCTCTACTTGAGCATCTCACGAAAGATTTTCCTTCTCACTTCATTTTCTCTATCATCGATGTTCATTTAGATGCGGCGTCCCGTGATAAGCTCATCTTTCCTTCCGCTATCACGAGGATTCTACGCCATTTTTCCATCCCTTTTCCTTCGTCCGACCACTTCACACACATCTCAGCCATAGATGCCGCTACCGTAAAATGTAGTGAGGCACAGTTCAGGGCGAGACAGCCGGATTCCACTCCTCCCTCCCGTTCGGCTCCATCCAGATCTGCTCCATCTACATCGGCTCCTCCTTCTTCTTCAGGCGATTGATCTCTTGGAGACATTATGGCGCAGCTGCAGCGCATGGATGCTCGCCTCGATACACTCACCACTGAGTTGTATCAAGTGAATGTTCGTGTTGGTCGTATTGCACGACGGCAGGCGACCATGGGTGGTTTTGCTTCTGAGGCTTCTCCTCCACCACCTCCTCCAGTGGCTTCAGATTCTGACTCTGAGGATGATGATGATGATGGTGATGACGATGATGCTTCAGATGATGATGATGGAGATGCTAGCTCTACTGATGAGATGTCTACATGACACTCTACCCTTTGTCAGTCGTGACAAAAAGGGGGAGTAGTTTTGGATTATGAGAGTAGTCATCTTAGGGGGAGAGTTAGTATAGGACAGTTTTGATAGGGGGAGTGTTCATATTTTTGAGGGATGTAGTGAGATTTTGATGTATTTTTTTTTCTTTTCTAGTCTTGATAGATACATTGATCTTGTATATGAGGTCTTATGACCAGTTTTACATACATTGTACTTATCTTTCTTTATATGTGGATGTATGTTTTTCTTTTTCACCTATCGCTCCATGTGTTGTTTCTTTTCTCTCTTTATACACATGTTCTTTATATTTGTAAGCAATCTATTTAATTTCTGTTTCACACAAGATGCCTTGATGAGTTTTGTTTAAAAGTGTTTCAGAAATACAGGTTGTCAAAGTCTACTTGCCATAAACTCTCTTCTTGCAAAGTTTTTCAAGAGTTTGTGTTAGGATAGATTTTATTGTATGTAACAAGTGAATATGAGTTGAGTGATTTATGACTTCTCTCATATGTTCATTTGTTTGTTGTGGTTTTGTCACGGATTGCCAAAGGGGGAGATTGTTAGGACATATGTGTTCACATGTTAAGAACATATGTCATATTTTATGTAAATTGGCTAATCCTTTGACAAAACGCACTCTACTTGTAATTGGGTAGTTCTAGGTGTTTTTAATACTTCAAGAAACAATGTTTCAAGATCAAGTGTTGAAGTCATCAAGTCTGTCCAAGAAAAAGCAAGTCGAAGTGCAGAATTTTTAAAGCTCGACACCTGCTCGATAGCTACCTCGACACCTACTATCTGTCGAGATTTAAAAAGTCAGAATTCCAATCTGATTTTCTTGGGATCCGTGAATGTGTTTTTGGGCTTTCTTTTCTTCTAACCCTAAACATATTTAAGGAGTATTTTAAGAGCCGTCAACATAGACACAAGTTGCATAAGCATTGAGCAATCCTTGTTCAAGCAAATTGTGATCTAAGACGAAGTTCTTGACCTAGTTCATCTTCTTCAAGAAGTTGCTGTGTACTTTGCACCGTAGGGTTTTGTGACCAAGCATCTTCCTGATCTTCATTGCATAGGATGATCTGAAGAACTTTGCAGCCAACCTCTCTTCCTAAAGTTGGTGTTTGAAGTCGCGTACTGGGATCCACGCATCTGGTTAGTCACGTACTTGGGAGCCGTGCATCAAAAGGGGGAACTGTCACTACAGATCAAGTCCGATTGGGTATTGGGGTAAGAGTTCAACTGTAGGTTGATAAGGTACTTGGGATTCCTTATTTGTAACTGCTTGATTTGATAATAGTGGAGTTTCGGGAGTGGTGACCTGAAAATCACCCGGTGGGGTTTTTGCCGTTAGGGTTTTTCCCCATTCGTGAACAAATCACCGTGTTATTTATTTTCCGCTGCATATTTAGTTATTCGGTGATTTGTTTGTGCTGCCACGTATTTGCATGTTAAATTGATTAATTAATAACTTGGCTAAATTAATTAATTAGTTTAAATCACAAGGGGTCATTCAGTTTGTGGCCTATCAAATATAAACACATTCACAGCAGTAAATAAATGGCAAAGATAAAGGGAAGGAAGATGTAAACACACGGACAACACATGATGTGTTATCGAAGAGGAAACCAAAGCCCTAGGCAAAAACCTATCCGCCGCCCTCCAAACGGTAAGTATTCCACTAAAGAATGTAGTTGGGATACATGAACAACAAAAGACCCTCCAAGCCTAATCTACCCAGTGTACCTAAGCCCTCCAAGCTTCTTACTCCAATGAGGTTGTGCCAAATCAATTTCTTCTTTAACTTACCGGATTCCGCTATAAACCATAGCATTAACCAATAGACATTGGTTCCTTCCTAACTGCTTCCCAAAAGTACCAAATGAACCTTCTCACGGATATGGGTATGGTGAGAAAATAATTTGGTCAAGAACCTTTCAAGGATGTGTCAATGGAGAGGAAGAGAGTAGAGGAATTTGAAGAGTCTCTAAGGTAAAGATTGTGGATGAATCAATCTTGTTTTTCTTTAGGGTTTCTCTCACAAAATTCTCTCTGGAAGCTCTCTACATTTGGTGGGTATAAGGGTCTATATATAGTGGTGAGTGTTTGGAATACGAAGAGACAGTTTTTCCCAAACAGGGTTGGTTAGCAGCTTGGCCTTGCAACTGATCTGAGTCGCAAGTTAACTGCCTGGCTAGCCTGGGACTTTTGTCCTGTAGTGCACTAGTTGGCATAACGCTTCAGCTTCCTGCATGCTTGGCACGTGACTCTCATCTGGCGGCTTGCACCCACGAGCCACTTGCAAGTTCTAGTCGCGAGTCCTTGTTTCTTTGCACATTGAGGAACATTTCTTCACACTCTCTCACACACTACCCTTACAATAATCCCACCTAAATACAGGGTTACTAAATGCTAAAATACAAGAAAATTTGGCATGGAATAAAGCCAACAAGATGGTTGATTAAATTCAACCTTACAGTATACACTAGACTAAATATTATAGTATCCTCTATGCTAAGTTCTTACTATTATTATTTAGAGGCCAAATGTATAACGGCATATTACTAGTGTTTGATAAGAGTTATCATGATAGCACTAATAATGAGAATAGTTCTCAATCAATCATAGTATTTTAAATTCACTCTATGCTGAGGGATATTGAATATGGGATTGAGTTGTCGTTGCATATATTATACTATGGTTTTATTATGGTTCCATACTATATGTTTATATGCTAAATTGATAATGTCCAGTTTACTTATTATATTCATGTTTATTGTTTTCAGATTTGAACATGGCATCATTTAACCCACTTGTAACTATTCTTAATCAAAACAAACTGACTGGATCCAACTATGTTGATTGGAAAAAGAAATTTGGACATTGTTTTCACTACTGAAGAGCACAAATATGTGCTTACTAAACCATGTCCAAGCTTTCCTTCATTAGATGTTCCTCCTGAGGAAAAATAATGATATGATCATTACTAGAAATCTAATGAGATGGCCAAGTGCTACATTCTAGCATCTATTTAAAATGTTCTACAACATCAAATGCAGGATGTAGAACTAGCTTCAGACATCATGCTAAGTTTGAAGGAGATGTTTGGTGAGCAAGGCCGTTCTGCAAGGCAAGAGACCATGAGGCAAATTTATAATACCAAAATGGCTAAAGGCAGTTCAGTAAGGGAGCATTGTCTTACAATGATCTCTAATCTGAATACATTGGAAGTTTTATGTGCCGATATTAATAGAGAATCCCAAGTGGATATGATACTCCAATCACTACCAGAATCATTCAAGGAATTCAAACTTAACTATAATATGAACAAAAAGATTTATACATTGTCTGAATTAATGAATGAATTGGTTGTGGCAGAAGGCATTCTTGGTACTTCCAATGTTAAAGCCAATATTGGTGAAGCTTCTACTTCTTAACCTAAGTAGAAAGGCAAAGGTAAGAAAAAGAAGAAGGACTTCACTAAGCAAGAGGGTAAATAAATTGCCTTAGGGGTTGCTGATAAAGGAAAGAAGCTCAAAGGAAAATGTTTCCATTGTGGTGAGAAAGGACATTGGAAAAGGAATTGTCCAGTATTTAAGGCTACCAAGAATAAAGGTATGAATAATACATTCCTTCTTGAAATATGTTTGGTACAAAATCCCATGGATTCCTAGTGTGTGGATTCAGGTTATATTAATCATATCTGCAATTCCTTGTAGGGGTTCCAGGATACCAGAAAACTTAAAGAAGGGGAGTTGTTTCTTACTTTGACTGATAGGAGCAGGATTCCAGTTGTAGCTGTTGGTGTTTATAATTTATGTTTTGAATCTAGAGTTCTAATATTGGAAGACTGTTTGTATGTACCTAATGTTCGTAGGAATTTAATTTTTGCTACTTACTTAGGTAAACATGGATATTGTGTTATCCTAAAAAACAATGTTGTAATAAAGAAGGATAAAGTGTTTATCTGTTCTGGCAATATTGTGGATAGTCTTTATATTTTAACTCCTGATAAGCATGAATTATATAATTCTGAATTAGATAATAACTCTCATGTGAAATCATTAAAGAGAAAATTTCTTTCTACTAGTGATGCATATCTTTGGCACTTGCGTTTAGGTCATATTAATTCAAATAGGATTCAAAGACTGATCAAAGATGGACTCTTAGAGCCCATGGACTTTGATGAATTTCCAGTTTGTGAATCTTATTTGGAAGGTAAAATGACCAAACGACATTTTAATGCAAAAGGTAGAAGAGCCCAAGATTTGCTAGAGCTAGTGCATTCTGATGTATATGGTCCTATGTCAATCCAGGCAAGAGGTGGCTATAAGTATTTCATTATTTTCACTGATGATTACTTTAGATTTGATTATGTGTACCTAATGAAACAGAAGTCTGAAGCTTTTGAAAAGTTCAAAGAGTTTAGCGCTGAAGTTGAGAATCAATTAGGTAAACACATAAAGGTCATTCAATCTAATCATGGTGGTGAATACCTTCTTGGTGATTTTAAGGATTACTTAACTAAGAATGGGCTTGTATCCCAATTGATTGCACCTAGAACTCCACAACAAAATTGTGTAGCGAAAAGAAAGAATAGGACTCTTTTAGATATGATTAGGTCCATAATGAGTTATTCAACTCTACCTATTTCTTTTTGGGGATATGCCTTAAACATTGCAATGTATCTTCTGAATTTAGTACCTTTGAAGTCTGTTCCTAAAATACCTGTGGAGTTGTGGAATGGGCATAAGCCTAGTATGAGACATCTCCATATTTGGGGTTGTCCAGCACATGTGTTAAAAGGAAAGTCTGACAAGTTATAGTCTAAAACAGAAGTTGTTTTCTTTGTTAGGTATCTAAAAGGAATTGTTGGAGGTTTATTCTATAGTCATAAAGATAATAAGTGTTTGTTAGTCTCCCCCTTTGGCTATTTCGTGACAAAACCTACAACAGACTTTAGACTTAAAGCGTGAGTTGGGAACAGTTGATTAAAACTCACTCATACCTAACTCTAGATTCTGATAAGCTCTTGAAACATATGAACAAGTATCTCCTGAAACACAACAACACAACAATATCATTGTATGCAGAAAACTTGAAATGCATATGGAGCAATATAATGTGATCAAGCAAAATGGAATAAAGCAATAGACCATGGCAAGACCAAACAAGCAATCACTATACAAAAGTGATCACAATGCTCATTCACACAAGGAATGAACATCCGAACATGCAAGCAAATAAGCTTATATGCAAAGTATCATTTGCATGTCCAACACCCAACCAATGCATACAAATATATATGCATCTAGGAATAATCCTACAAGGGTACAAGAGTGATGTACTTAAGAGAATGCAAAGCATTAACAAGTACTAAAACAAAAACCATAAAGGCTGCATAAGCAAAGTGTTGCAAATATATGGTACAAACCATAAAAGCCTACAAAATGCAATGAAACAAACCCTTAAAAGCTTACAAAAGCAATATGGGTACAGATAAAACAACAAACAAACACAATTAACTGAATAAACATCATAAGTTTTGAGACAGACTTAATATAACATAAAACATAACAAAATATAAGGCACAAAATATAAAGCTCCCCCTTGATAAAGCTCCCCCTTTGATTATGCTCTTGCTCTTTCTCCCCCTATCATTTTACTTAGATCTTCTCCCCCTTTTTGTCAAGGAATAGCTAGTTCTCATCTTCTTCTAGCTTTCATTGAATCTGATCCAACTAAGTTTGGAGAGAGGTAAACTTCATGTCCCACCGAATGTTGTTATGGTGCAAAATGGATGTGAGTCCGAACACTTTGGTGCTCAATTCATGGACAGATGCCATAATGTTGTCTAGCTTCTCATCGAATGAGGATGAACTGGAACGCGAACCATTGTGAGATGCTGAAGCTTTAGTTTTGATTCCTTTCTTACTATGGCCAATGCTCGCGTTGAACGTACGCATGTTGATTGGGCTGGGTTTTGTGCAGGGAGTTTCATCTTCAGATGGATGGATCCCTTTGTGCTTCAAAATCTGAGAGATGAGACAGCAGAATGGAATAAATATCCTGGACTCAGTTCACTAAACCGTTTTGCACAGAACATGAAAGATATGTGCACAGATGTCAATCTCAACATCAGAGATCAGATCATGAAGAAACAAAGCGCAACCGAGGTTCATGTACTCGATGCTGGATAGGGGGTACAAGTTGTTAAACATGATGATTGTGAGCACTCTCAATTTCGGAGGAAGAAAGGAAACACTGACTGAGTTCCCGTTTTGTGAGAATTCTAAGTCTTTGCCAAGGGCGTCCTAAAGTAAGTCCTCGTCCGGACACAGGTCGTCATACACTGGTGGATTGCCAAGTATCGACCGATTGATATGTAAAATCTCAGCCAGATATGCGGGAGAGACAAAGAAACTTTTTCTTCTAACCCAGCACATAAGTTCATCACCTTCAACAATTGCATTTGCATAAAATTCTTTGACCAAATTCTCATAGGCATCATCAAGTTTAGAGTGAAGGTAATTCCGATCTTTGTAAGCAAACCATTTTGGAATGTCAATGGCAAACAAAGAAGGTTGATCAACAGCCCTTTCAATTAATGGTGTAGCATCTCTGAAATAATTTTCATGAGTTTGAAAGGCAGCATAGGATCTGAACTTGTTTGGGTTGAAAGCACCTGATGGTGAACGGGTTCTCTTTGGGCAAGGTGAGGGATCAACGACATCAATGACAGGTTCCTTCCCTTTGCTGTTGCCCCCTTTCACAGCTACTCTCTTGAATGGAGACATATCCACTCTGCATCATGGATTATCAAAGGAAAGGAAACACCCAACAAAAAAAAAATACCAAAAAAATATTAGTATAGGGTTAGAATACCCTGAGCATTTGGAGAAACCCTAAGAATTTGGGATTTTGGGTCCAAATATGACAATGGGTGTGTGTGGGTGTCAATAGTAACACAATGAACTCACAAAAAGGAGTAAAACAGAATAATGCCAAAGATTAATATCACCACACAAACAGAAACTCAAAATCGAAAAGAAGATATACCAACTACACTGATCCATTCAAAAACTTCAAAACAACAACTCATCTTATAGATAAAAAGTAATGTTCAAATCATGAATAATGATGTGAAAATAGGAAAACCCATACCTTTTTCTTGAAGATTGAAGGGAAAATGGTGCAGAAATGGAGGTTTTTCAAGGTGAGTTTAGAGAGAGAAATGGGGAAGACAGTGAACAGTCACACAAGTACGAGGGAAAACTGAAAAAGTTTTAAAACTGACATTGAAATGCAAGACACGCATTTTTCACAACTGGAATAAGTCGCCAGGAAGCCACCAGGGTAAGCCGCGAAACACTTTGAAACTAAAAGTTTTGAAAAAAATTTCTAAGTGTTTTTCGCGATTGGAAGATCTATCTGCGAGTGAGTCGCGATATGAGTCGCAAAAATCTCTGTGTACCCCTCGCGACTGGACCTTCTACCCGCGAACAAGTCGCCAAGGCATACCCGCGAGCATGTGACTGGGGCATGCGACTGGATTGACTCTCAACTGAGTCGCCAAAACAAGGCAAAATTGTTTTTGAAATTTTTGGCATTTTTGTAAAAATAAAATACTTTCCAAAAACAGCTAAAACTCTCAAAAATCTTTTTGTGTTTGATCAAACAAAGATTGAGCATGTGAAAACACATTTAATCAAGTACAATCACATAAATGAATATGGCATTCATTGAACATAGACTTGTGTAATGTGTGTGGATATCAAATATGAGATAGTCTTTAGTCCAAAGTGAAGCTTCAATGATCAATTCAATCAAGGCATACACAACTAGCACTAGATAATGTGACCTATCTCAATTATAGAAACATGCATATATGACCTCCCACATGAACTTGATTACATTCTTTGAAGCTTTTCATTTGGCTCTATATACATAATGACATTTGAACTTTTGAATCAAAATCTCATTGTGAGATTAATGCCTGAAATTTTTGATATTTCAATTGATGAGTTAGCCTTTGGCTTTTTGGGCATTATACAATTTTATTTTGGTCGCTTTCCCTTTTTTCTAGTCAAATACTAGTATGTGCGATATATCTTTTTTCATTTGAAGATTTACATTTAGAGAGCTCTTATAAGCAAAAACATAAAATAAAGAGTGGGAAGATATATAGGCATGAGTCTATGCATGTCTCAAGATCAACAAAACCATTCACTAATCATTCATGACAAGGTTGAAGATCTATTTACAACAATCACATAGATTTCAAAATTTCTCCCACAATGATACGAGTGTATAGAAAACAAGCTAAGCTCGTGAATGCACAAAGCCATTAGTACAAAGGTACAAGGCAAAACATGATTTGAGACAAAACTCAACAAAGTCGATCAAACTTTTTGGATTTTCTACTTTTTATATGGTTTTTGGATTTTTGACACAAAAGCAGAAAAAAAAATTGATCAAAACAACAACAATGATAATGTAAAAAAAATTTGAAACGAAAAAAATGCAATGCATAAAAACCACAAGAGAATGTGTGCCCTACAAATATTTTAGCTCAATATAAAGAGGTAAAGCACACAGCACGCATAAGTTTCAAGGGATTGTACCAACACCAATGGTCTTACGGAGAGATTCAAACCGTGGACCATCGAGAGGCTTGGTGAAGATATCTGTCTTTTGATTATCAGTGTGTATAAATTCAAGACAAACAACTTTTTCTTCCACCAAATTACGAATAAAATGGTAGCGCATCTCTATGTGTTTTGACTTCGAATGCTGAACTGGATTCTTTGAGAGATTTATGGTACTGGTGTTGTCACAGAAGACATACATTGTATCTTGAGGAATCCCGTAATGATGAAGTAGCTTCCTCATCCAAAGAAGTTGTGTGCAGCAACTTCCAGCGGCTATGTACTCCGTTTCAGCTGTAGAAAGAGACACGGAGTTTTGTTTCTTGCTCATCCAAGAGACAAGATTGTTACCAAGGTAAAAGCAACCTCCTGAGGTACTCTTTCAATCAACCTACACTCGCAACCCAGTTTGCATCTAAATACCTGGCAAGACAAGCATTTGAGTCCATGGAATACCACAACCCATAATCTGGAGTACCATTGATGTAGCGTATAATTCTTTTTACCGCTGTTAGGTGAGATTGCTTGGGAGCAACTTGATATCTTGCACAAACACCAACGCTGAATGCAATATTCGGTCTACTTGCAATAAGATAGAGTAAGCTCCCAATAATACTCCTATACAAGGTTGGACTCACTTCCTCCCCGGAAGAATCAACATTCAGTTTTGTGGACGAACTCATAGGAGTGGAGGCATGCTTCTTGGAGTCTAGCCCAAACTTTTTGACAATATTTCTAGCATATTTTTCTTGTGAAATGAATATTCCTTCCTTATTTTGTTTGACTTGAAGGCCCAAGAAGAATGTAGGCTCTCCCATCATACTCATCTCAAATTCTTTCTTCGTCTCTTCAGAAAACTCTATAGCCAGTTCATCGATGGTTGCACCAAATACTATGTCATCAACATACACCTGAGCCACCAGAAGGTAATCTTCATCATTCTTGACAAACAAAGTTCAATCAGCATAACCTCTTTTGAAACCTCTTTCCAGGAGGTAATGGGTGAGCCAATCATACCAAGCTCTAGGAGCTTGTTTTAAGCCATAAAGGGCTTTCTTCAATCTCAACACATGATTAGGGAAGTGAGGATCCTCAAAGCCTTTAGGTTGTTCAACAAACACTTCCTCATTTAGATATCCATTTAGAAATGCACATTTAACATCCATTTGATAGAGTTTGAAGTTCATACTGCAAGCGATGGACATAAGAATTTGAATAGACTCAAGTCTAGCCACAGGTGCAAAAGATTCATCAAAATCTACTCCTTCTACTTGAGTGTATCATTGAGCCACTAACCGAGGCTTATTCCTGATAATTTCTCCATCTTCATCTGTCTTGTTTTTGAATATCCATTTGGTGCCGATGACATGAACATTTTCAAGTCTTGGGGCAAGTTCCCATACATCATTTCTCACAAATTGATTCAGCTCTTCATGCATTAACTCTACCTAATTTTCATCCTGGAGAGCTTCTTCTACCCTTTTTGGCTCAAATTGGGCAAGGTAGCAATGGTATATGACATGATTAGCTAGGAGATGTTTCCTTTTCTGAGGCGAAGACCTTTATCTAATGATCCAATGATGTTACTATCAGGATGGTTCTTAATCACTCTTGATGATGGCTTCTTTGATGTGGAGACTTCATCATTCCGGGAGATGGGAGGATGAACTTCTGAAGGAGTGAGGGGACTTGATGTTCTAGACATTGACCTTCTTTCCATTCTTGCGTTCAAAGGAGTTGATTCCTTTTCTGGTGTAGATCCTTCAACTTCTATATCCAGAGCTTCAGCCTCAACAGTGGGTTCTTTAGTCTAAAGTCCTTCCCCATCGTTAACCATTTCAGCCTTTGTTATGGCATCATCAATTTTTACATTGATGGACTCCATTACTGTCTTAGTTTTTTTGTTGAAAACCCTATATGCTCGGCTAGTAGTAGAATACCCTAGAAAAATGCCTTCATCATTTTTTGCATCAAATTTTCCAAGGTTCTCCCGGTCATTTAGAATGTAGCACTTACTTCGAAACACTCGGAAGTACTTTACTTTCGGCTTCTTTCCATTCTAAATCTCATAAGCAGTCTTCATTGTTCCCTCTCGGAAGAATATTCTATTACCAATGTGGCATGAAGTGTTCACGGCTTCTCCCCAAAACTTTTGAGGAATTTACTTGTTGAGTAGCATGACTCTAGCCATTTCTTGAATTACTCGATTCTTCCTCTCTACCACTCCATTTTGCTGAGGAGTTTTGGGAGTTGAGAATTCCCTTTTAATTCCATTCTTTTCACAAAATGACTCAAATCTAGCATTCTCAAACTCCTTGCCATGATTACTCCTTATCTTGACAATGGGAGTTCATTTCTCGTTTTGTAATCTCTTGCAAAGAATTTCCAATTTTTCACATGCTTATGATTTTTCTCTAAGAAATTCAACCCAAGTGTATCTTGAGAAATCATCAACAATGACCATAATGTATTGCTTTCCTCCTAGACTTTCAGTTCTGGTAGGCCCCATAAGATCAACATGGAGAAGTCTAGACACCGAGCGATAGCAATCACATTCACCTTGTGGTGACTTGCCTTTGTTTGTTTTCCCATTTGGCATGCTCCACAAATAGACTTTTCAACCTTTCCAAACTTTGGAAGTCCCTTAACAGCTTTAAGTTTAGAGACTTTAGCTACTTGTTTGAAATTAGCATGCCCAAATCTATGATGCCAAAGTTTCAACATGTCAACACGAGCACTCCTACACGAAATAGGTGCTGTAGGAACTACTCCATAGCAATTGTCAGTAGTCCTATTTCCCTCCAAGACTTGAATCCCATTTTCATTAATGATTATGCGCCCCTTCTTTAAGAATTGGACAAGAAAATCCTCATCACATATTTGAGTGATGCTTAAGAGATTCGCCTTCAGACCTTTGATGTATAACACATCTTTTAACAGAGGCAATCCAGGGATTTCAACGGTCCCTTTGCCGAGAACTTGGGCATGACTCCCATCACCAAAAGTCACATAGTTACAAGCTTTTTCTTTAAGAGTCTTAAACAGAGATTTATCTCTAGTCATATGACGAGAACATCCACTATCAAGATACCACAAGCATGAGTTAAAAACTTTCAATGAAATGTGCACAAATAGACATGCATGAGACAAACACTATTGACCATCAAACAGAAATATATCTTCATTTTCCATACTTTTGTCAATTTGAATTTTCTTTTTCAGCTTTTCAACCTTTTCACACAATAATCTATTTCTTCTTTTGTACTTCTCAATCAAAGAGCTAGACTCACATAGACTATTGTGTAAGATATGATTCCTATTTTCAGAGTATTTCAGCATGTGAACAAACATCCTAGCATATTTCTTTGATTTTAACAACTCTAAGAGTTCATTGTTAGGACACCCTTCAAACATACTCATAGACTCATTCTCACAAACATTTGAACCACAATTCAGCATGGCCTTTTTCATAGTAGCATTCATATCCAAAGGGTCTAGGATTGCACTCAGGTAATTACACCACACTGAGTGCATCTGCTCTAATACCAATTGAATGTTCAATATGGGTATGAAACACCTTTGAACGTTTAGACCCCAAATTACAAATTATCAATTCAAACTTATTATCAAACAATTAATGTGCAGAATATGAACATAAGCCAATCACAGAATTGATAACTAATCTAAGCCAAATATAAACACATCCACAGCAGTAAACATAAGGCAAAGATAAAGGAAAGGAAGATGCAAACACACGGGCAACACACGATGTGTTATCGAAGAGGAAACTGAAGCCCTCGGCGTAAAAGCTCTCCGCCACCCTCCAAGCGGTAAATAATCCACTAAAGAATGTAGTTGGGATACATGAACAGCAGAAGATCCTCCAAGCCTAATCTACCCAAGTACCTAAGCCCTCCAAGCTTCTTGTTCCAACGAGGTTACGCCGAAACTATTTCTTCTTTAGCTTCCCGGATTTCACTACTAAACCATAGCATCAACCAATGTAGATTGGTTCCTTCCTAACTGCTTCCCAACAGTACCAAATAAACCTTCTCACGGATGTGGGTATGGTGAGAAAAGGATTTGGTCAAAAACCTCTCAAGGGTATGACAATGGAGAGGAAGAGAGTAGAGGAATTTGTAGAGTCTCTAAGGTAAAGATTGAGGATGATGCAATCTTGTTTTTCTCTGGGTTTCTCTCACAAAATTCTCTTTGGAAGCTCTTTACATTTGATGGGTATAAGGGTCTATATATAGTGGGGTGAGAAAGGAATGCGAAAAGACAGTTTTTCCTAAACATAGTGGTTTGGCGACATGGCCTCGCGATTGGTCTGAGTCGCGAGTTCAAGCCGTGAGATAATGGCCTGGCCAGTCTAAGACTTTTGTCCTGTAGTGCGACAGCTGGCATGACCCTTCAGCTCCCTGTGTGTTTCTCACGTGCCTGCAGTTGGCGGCTTGCAGCCGCGAGTCACCCGCGAAACTCTGCTTCTTTGCACATACTTGAGCTTTTCTTCACATCTTCTCACACACACTACCCTTACAATAATCCCACCTAAATACAGGGTTACTAATTGCTAAAATACAAGCAAATTTGGCACGGAATAAAGCCAACAAGATGGTTGATTAAATTCAACCTTACAGTTAGCACAAATGCTAAATTCTTGGAAAATGACTATATGAATGATTATACTCCTAAAAGTAGAGTTTTATTGGCTGAAATGAATGAACCTGTAAATAAACAACCAATGGATGAAACTAGGGATGATGTGGTTGTATTAGATACACCACAAGATACTACTCATGAGATGTCTAGTACACAAGTGCCTCGTCGTAGTGAGAGAATTGTTCGGCCCCTTATAAGATTCATAGGTTTAGGAGAAACTTATGAAGCTATCTCAGAAGAGGCTGAATTGGATCCCTAAACTTATCAAGAGACAATGAATAATATAAATGCACATCATTGGGTCCAAGCTATGAAATATGAATTAAATTTCATGTATTCCAATCAAGTTTGGGATCTTGTAAAGGCACCTAATGGCATTAAACATGTTGGTTGCAAATGGGTTTACAAGAGAAAGAGAGGGATAGATGGAAAGGTTGAAACCTTTAAAGCAAAGCTAGTGGTGAAAAGGTATACACAAAAAGAAGCTATTGATTATGATGAAACCTTTTCTCCAGTAGCAATGCTTAAATCTATCAAAATTCTCTTATCCATTGCTGCTCATTTTGATTATGAGATTTGGCAAATGGATGTCAAGACTGCATTTCTTAACGGCAATCTTGAAGAGGAAATCTATATGATGTAACCAGATGTTTTCATAGCAAAGAACCAAGAGTATATGGTATGTAAGTTGAAAAGGTCCATTTATGGACTTAAGCAAGCATTTAGGTGAAGGAACATCAGATTTGATCAAGCAATCAAGTCATTTGGTTTTGAACAAAATCTTGATGAACCATGTGTGTACAAAAGACATCGAGATAAAGTAGTAATGTTCCTAGTACTTTATGTTGATGATATTCTACTCATTGGAAATGATGTAGGGGTAATGTCATCAGTAAAGGTTTGGTTGTCAAGCCAATTTGATATGAAGGACTTGGGTGAGGCTAACTTTATTCTAGGGATCAAGCTTTGGCAAGATCGCAAGAATAAGATGTTAGGCTTATCACAAGCTGGATACATAGATAAGGTTCTAGAACGGTTTAGCATGCAAAACTCCAAAAAAGGATTACTTCCTTTCAGACATGGAGTTCCTCTGTCTGATGACCAAAGGCCTGATACTCAAGAGGAAGAAGATATGATGAGACAAGTTCCTTATGCTTCTGCAATAGGAAGTCTCATGTATGCCATGCTTTGTACTAGACCAAATATCTGCTATTCAGTTGGCATGGTTAGCCGATATCAATCAAATCCAGGACCAAAACATTGGCAAGCTGTAAAGCATATTCTCAAGTATCTACGGAGAACGAGAGATTATATGCTTGTTTATCGAAGTGAGGATTTGATACCTATTGGTTATACAAATTCAGACTTTCAATCGGATCTAGATTTCAAAAAATTCACTTCAGGATGTGTTTTCGCCTTGGGAGGTGGAGCCATAAGTTGGTGGAGTATTAAGCAATCTTGTATTGCAAACTCCACCATGGAAGTAGAATATGTTGCTGCTTGTGAAGCAGTAAAGGAAGCTGTATGGCTCAAGAAATTCCTTTCTGACTTTGGTGTAATGAGAATGGAGCAAGTTCCAATCACATTATTTTGTGACAATAGTGAAGCATTTGCACAATCTAAAGATCCAAGGAATCATAAGAAAGGAAAGCACATTGAGAGGAAGTGACATATCATTCGAGATATTGTTGCTCGTGGATATGTGGTGGTAGCAAAGATTGAAAGTGCAAATAATCTAGCAGATCCATTTACTAAAGTCTTGCCTTAAAGGACTTTCGAGTTGCATTTGGAGGGAATGGGAATTAGATTAGTGCACAATAGTCTTTAGGGCAAGTGGAGATTGTTAGGATTAATACCCTTAAATCCTATTGTATGATGCTATGTATGATATTAAGTGTGACATTATGTATGACATTATGTATGACTTAATATTGTGATTGATAAGGTTGTTTTATTAAAATCTAAAATAATTGTAACATGAATATTTAGACATTATCATATAGTCCATGAGATGCATAATATGTGATTTATGTGAAAAGACACAGAAGATATAAATTACAAGTTCTTTGTAAACTCAGAATTATAGTTCGTAGTCAGTGATGAAATTGGGCATTTCATCTGCGAAGACTATAACATATCAACTACGATAATTTGTCTTGATCATGGAAGTGGAGACTTCTAGTTGATATGTTGATATATTTTAAGAGTTAAGACATATTGAACTGGACCGCTTTAAGATTTATTATTCTGCTAAAGACTGTCAATTAAATAATAAACCTCATGACTAATATTTGCCTGAACTTTTAATCCTGAGAGAATAGTGAACCTAATCATGAGGTGCAGGTTGCTTTGATATATCAAGAGTGAGATCTAAAGAAATTGTCAAAATCTCAGTATGTTAGGCAGCCACATTTAGTGTCGATGGAACATATATTCTCAAGATGGAATTCATAGTCTCTTAACAGAGATACAAAATATTCCCTTAAGATAAGTTTAATGGGTTTGTTATTAAGTTAAGAGAGTTAGGCCTAACCACTTTAGTAATAAATTACTAAAGTATATATTTATGGAATTGGATTTCATAAATATATGATGAATAACTTAAAAGGACTAAACCAGGTACTTAAGGATTAAAATGTAGTAATTTACAAAGTGGCAGTCTACAGTTATGACTTTGTATTACTACGAATATTTTATGAAGGGATTACATGTACAATAAAGTCTTGGGATATAATTTATAGATAAGACCTAGAGTGCAACTATATTTATATAGTGATATTAAATATAGTTAATGGTAACTTTGGACTTGTCAAGAGTTGACAGAAAAGCCCAAGGTCCATTGGAGCTAGTATCTTATTGGTCCCTTTTGGTCTCACTTCAAGCCACATACTAGAGCCCAATTGGAAAGGCCCAAAAGCCTAGCCCAATTAGAAAATCAGTTATAAGGAGAGAAACGTACAAATTTTAAAGAATGAACAACTTGCATGAAATGGTGTATGTGAGTGTTGGACACTCTCGAATTCTCTCTTGAACAAATTCATATAACTGATTGAGAGACCACACATTTTGGGTGTTAGTGGAATTGGAGTGAAGATTAAAAGTATTTCTAAGTGCTTACAATCTTTATTTTGAAATTCATCACACCAAAGTACACTCTCTTGTACTTCTAATCTTCTAAAGATTAAAAGTGTTCTCAAGTACTTCTAATTTTTTGTTTTAAATTTCACCGCACCAAGGTACGCTATCTTGTTCTTAAATTCTGAAATTTACATAGTGCATGTTATCAATTATGAATGAAATAGATTCATGTTTGTTGCTTCCGCTGTGTGTTTTGTATGAGATACAAAACCAGATTTACCAACAATTGGTATCAGAGCCAAGTTTTCATATCATGTTTGTATAACATGTGATTGAGTTTTAGAATTTAAGAAAACCATTATCTTTGTGTTTTCATATTTCTGCATATTTGTGTCCTTCAACGTGTTCTTTTGTGTAGACATGTTTTGATAATCATGGTTTTATGAATTTATGTATTTCTTTCATCAAGATTCGTGAAACTCAAGATACTATGCAAAATAATTAGACAGTGTCTTTAAGTTTCATGGAACGAATCTACTAAACCAACGCTATAATAGATTGCACAGTTTGCTTTCTATGTTGTTAGCGTTGGAATTCATATGCCGTGATTTATATTTGCGATATATAGATTGAAGTTTATCCATGGCCATAAGCTTCCAGATGATTTGTTGTTTGGATAGAGTTATTGAATGTTATTGTAATAACCGTTAAGTGCGTGAATGATGTTATTGCACCGCTTGGATGTATAATAAGACAATTTAATGTTAATTGTCTTGATGGCCATCTTGCATGTGTTAATATAAAGGATTCATTCAATCCGTATATTATATTTCATATGCATTCGAATTAGTGATTCAAGGTTTCAAGCATTCAATAACTATATCTAAACATTTCAACTTTTCGTGTTCATCAAATGACATATATATGTGACAATGACGATTTACTAGTTTTGAATTAGTATTGTACACCGTCAATGATTATATATGATTTATGGCCTGATTACACATGGATTAGATTGTATCCTTTGTGTGATAAAATATGCATGATCTGAATGATGAACAAGCATTTTTGCTTGCCTTGCATTATATATTTATAGTCAAACAGATCATATTAATGCTAGGGTTATGAAATTTATTCCTAATGAGATTAGGATTATGTTTTCAAGGTTTCTAGCATTATTATGGTTCTTGATCATGATATTGAAAACCCTAATGTTTGATCTGTAAATATTCATTCATAAAATCAAAAGGTGTTTTGATAGAAAACAATGAAGATGTCAAAAACGGTTCCTGGAAAATTCTGAAAAATTCAGTTATGCGACTCTCGATCGATCGAGAATTCCTTTCAACCGATCGAATGTTGATTTCGATCGATCAAACAGGAGTCGAGAATCAATCGAATGAGGCAGAACCTATGTGATGAATTTCTTCATTTTTTGATTGATCGAGTAATAGGATCGACTGATCAAAGGCATTGAATTTTGAATTTTCACTTGTTTTTGACTAAGTGTTAAAACTTTGATAAAAAGCAAGGCTATGTGATTAATTTTATAGTCCTTAAAAATTAAGGACATACATTAATCATTATCTAACTAAAAGACCTAATGAGATCAAAGATGTTAGTTAAATAGAACTCTTAGTCCTTAATTTATTTTAATTAGAGGTTTTTAATAAGATTAAAATTCTAATTAAAGTTATATAGTTTCTAATGGGATTAGAATACTTTATCTAGTAAATTTAGGATAGAGTTCTATATAACTAATTTTTTTTATTCATTAGTGTTTAAGGAATCCTAAATAGTTTAGGACTTCCATTTTAGTTAGTGATTCTAATGAGGTTAAAGTCTTTATCAAGTGCAAGGTTATTAGTTGTGATGGGATCACAATTATTTAAGAAAAACCCAAATAATGAGTGGGAGTGCTGAAATAACCCTTTTTGTTAAGTTTATTGTAAAGTGAATAGATACCTTGTCTTGACTTCGAGTCTTGCATTCCATGCGAAGGGTATTTACTTCACGGTTTACATAATTAAACTTCTTTGTGATTGTGCAAATGTTCGTTACGCCATTGTGACGTGACCTAGTAACATCACATCGAATTTAAACAATTAAACACATTTGATGTGTAGGGTTAAAATTGTGATAAGATCACAATGATTTCAGGACAATCCACTTGTTTTAAAATTTCTAGTGGGAGAGAGATACAAGGGTTGGATCTCACGGCCTCCATTATCGGTTCATAGTAGTTTGGGTAAGCACCTCGTCTTGGCGTATATACCTCGCGATCCCAAAGCAAGGTGTTTACTTCATAGTACTACAAGATTGAACTAACCTGTTTAAAGTAGTGTGGACAAGCACCTCGTTTTGGCGTATATGCCTCGCGATCCCAAAAGAGGGTGTTTTGTTCCATGGTACTACAAGTTTAAACACTATAAAGGGAGATGAAATGTGGCTATACATGATTCTAGATAATGGTGTATGCTAGACTAAGTGTAATGTTAACCTCCCAAAGGAGCTATATCATTATTACTTAGAGGCCAAAAGGAAAAGCGGCAAATTATTTTTGTTTGGTAAGAGTTACCATGATAGCATTAATAATGAGAATAATTCTCACCTGATCATAGTGATTGGTATAAACTCGCTACCGAGGAATATTAATTGTGGGATTAGGTTGTCGTTGCGCCTAGTATGGTATGGTTTTATGGGTTCCATATTATATGGTTATAGATGCAAAATATAATGTCCTTGTAATTAAGTTCAAAGTCTCAAAATAAATTTGTCATAAATTTTGTTCTCTAGCTACTATTTTATCGAATCACATTAACTAAGAAATAATTTTAGACATGGTGCTGAAAGGAGCTGAAGTACATATTTATGTTTTGATTCAGCATTGTCATAATTTCCTATACATGATGCATTTATGGAAGACAGTTTATAAGGTTATCATACTCTCCATTGAAATGCTAAAATGTTACATTGGCTTCTATCTCAATTGTGCTACAGCATGAGATGTAAGAGTTAGTACTAGACTTAGACTTTATATTAAGTCTAAATGAGATGTTTGGTATGATTCATATTGGGTGCTTAGAAAGGCTTAAGGAGTTCCAATTCTATATCATTTTATGAAAATGTTTTATTTTTAAAATGAATTGGAATTCTTGGATATTGAGATTAAATTTTAATCTCATATAGATATGATCCACATGTCCTTATTAGAATTATTTGATCAATTCAGATTGTTTTGAAAATAAATTATTTTCATATTATCTGAGTTGATAAGTGAGTTCTACGCAACGGAAGACATCCTAAAAGCTAAGGCTAGGATCAATATGATTTAATTCAAATTCTTAGCCTGAACCGAAAGGTAAAGGTGGTAAGAAAAGGAATTATAATACCAAAACAGTTGGACAAGCTAGTTGTCCTAGTAGTTGCCAAAAGGAAATTGGACTTAAAAGTATGACCAAAAGGAAAGTGTTTCTATTTTGGTAAAACTAAGCATTGTCCATGATTGTTTTCTAGATGGAAATTTACATGTTTTACTTTTAAATGAGAAAGTTTCTATCCTTTAGTATTGTATGTTTTGGCACTTATGTCTAGATCTTATTAATTTAAATGATATTCAAGATTGGTAAAAAATGGGCTTTTAGAACCATTATTTTGTTATATTTCCAATCTATGAATTCTATTTAGAGGATAATAAAATCTATGGCTCATTTTCATAAAGGAATGAAGTTCCAATGACTTCTTTGAGTCAGTGCATACATAAAGGAGGAATAGGGCTCTTTTAAAGGTAGATTGTTCTAGAAGTAAAATATCAGATTTTGTTGTAGAACAACTATAAAATACATTTAGAAATGAGATGGTTGTATTAAATACACCACAAGACATTATTCTGTAGATAACTATTACACCGGTACAATATCGTAGTGGGAGGATTATCAATTACCAAATAAATTCATACTTTTGGAATAAACTTTTGAAGTCATTCCATAAGGATATGAATTTGATCCTCGGTCCTACATAAAGGCAATAGATGATATGAATATTGATTACTGGATCAAGGTTATGTGAATAGAATTGGATTCTATTCAAAGTCTAGAACTTGTAGAGGCGCCTAATGGCATTAAGCCTATTATTTTCAAATAGGTCTACAAGAAAATGAGATTGATAGATTTGAAGGTGCAAACTTTCAAAGTCAGACCAATGGGGAAAAGACTTATTCAGAAAGAATTGGTTTGATTATGAACAGATTTTTTCACCAATAGTCAAGTTTGACTCTATCTAGATTCTCTTATTCATTATATTTCAGGATGAAATGTGGCAATGGATATCAAGAAAGCTTCTTTTAGTAGCAATCTTGAGGAAGACATCTATATGATGTAACTAGACTTGTTCATAGCAAAGAACCAGTGGTGATTAGCATGCAAGTTGCTTAAAGTCCATTTATGGACTAAAGCAAGCATTTAAGTTATAAAATATCATGTTTGATCAACAATCAAATTGTTTGATTTTGATCAAGTATTTAAAAGCCTTATGTGTGTAAAAGCTATATAGAATAATAGATTTCTTAATGTATGTTGATGACATTCTAATCATTTAGAATGATGTAGAGTTGTTGTCATCAACAGAGTTTTGGTTGTCTAGTCCAGTTTGATATAAAGTACTTGGGAAAAACTAGTCACATCCTAAGAATTAAACTTTGTTAAAATTCAGAAATGAGGATGTTGGGTCTATCTCAAACTGCATAAATAGATTAGATTCTAGCCAAGTATAGCATGCAATACTTCAAGAAATGATTCTTTCTTTTAAGTTTGAAATTCCTTTATATAGGACTATAGTCCTAAGACATATAAAAGGAAGAGCATATTAAGATGGTTCCTTATATCAAATCGATAGGAAGTCTATATGCTATGCTAAATACTAGGCTAAATATCTATTTTGCGGTGGGCATAGTAAGCAAATATCAATTGAATCAAAGATCACTTAATTTAGTGGGAGTAAAGCATATACTTAAATATCTTAGGAGAATGAGGGATTATATGCTTGTCCACCTAAGTGAGGATTTGATGGTTACTGGTTGTACAAATATTGACTTGTAGTTTGATTATAATTCATGAAGTTGGACTTCAAGATATGTGTTCATCCTAGGTGGTGAAGATACACATTAATCGTGAGTATTATCTCATTAGAGAGATATGAGTACATGAAAAGTAGTAGTAGAAAAGATAATTTATACAATAAATCTAGCTGAAACTTGTTTCCAAACCTTGCCTTAGAGTGATTATGAATTACTCTAAAAGGAAATAAGTGTCAGATATATGATAAGTTGTTTTTGAGGGCAAGTGGGAGATTGTTAGGGTTTATGCCCTAAAATCCAATTTATTGGTGAGACTATTTATGAACTAATGGGACATTATCATAGTCCTTGAGATGCATTGTATGTGATTTATGTGATTTAGTCACAGAAGATATAAATCACAAGTTCCTTGTAAACTCAAAATATAGTTCGTAGTCGGTGATGAAATTGGGCGTTTCATCTGCGAAGACTATAACACATCACCTAAGATGATTTGTCTTGATCATGGAAGTGAAGACTTCTAGTTGATGTGTTGATGTATCTTAAGAGTTAAGACATATTGAACTGGACCGCTGTGAGATTAATTATTCAATCAACAACTGTCACCTGAATAATTAATCTCATGACTTCTAATTTCATAGACTCTCAATCCTGAGAGGATAGTAAACCCGATCATGAAATGTAGGTTACTTTGATATATCAGGAGTGAGATCTAATATTCACGGTCAAAACCTCAGTATGTTGGGTAACCACACGTAATGTTGAGGGAACACATATTATCAAGATGGAATTCATAATCTCTTTTTGTAGAGACACGAAATATCCCCTTGAGATAAGTTTAATGTGAACTGGTTATTCAGGGCGCCCACTTTAGTAGGGAGTTACTAAAGCTTATATTTATTGAAATTGGATTTCAATAAATGTGAATAACTAAAAGATTAAACCGGGCACTCAAGGATAAAATAGTTGTTTACAAAGTGACAGTTTATTATGACTTTGTTCACTATGGATATTTCATGGAGGGGTCAAATGATATTATTAGAGTCTTGGGATATAATTTATTAATAAGGCCTAGAGTGCAATTATATTTATATAGTGGTAACTTTGGACTTGTCAAGAGTTGACAGAAAAGCCGAAGGCTCATTGGAGCTAGTGTCTTATTAGTTCCTTTTGGTCCCACTCCAAGCCATACACTAAAGCCGAATTGGAAAGGCCCAATAGGCCTACCCAATTAGATAATCAGTTAGTTATAAAGGGAGAAACATACATAATTTATTTTAAGTGAATCATCATTATGAAATGGTGTGTATGTGTGAGTGAAGCCACTCGATTATTCTCCCTTGGAAACTGATTGAGAGACCACACTTCTTGGGCGAAAAGTGAAATTGGAGTGAAGATTAAAAGTGTTCTCAAGTACTTCTAATCTTTTGTTTTGAATTTCACAGCACCAAGGTACGCTATCTTGTTCTTAAATTCTGAAATTTACATAGTGCATGTTATCAATCATGAATGAAATAGATCCATGTTTGTTGCTTCCGCTGTGTTTTGTATGAGATACAAAACCAGATTTACCAACAGTAATGACATTGCCTGATTGAGCATCAATGCACTATTTCTCTTCTATTAATGATTCTTGAATGTTGGATGAAAATTGGTTTCTTATTGCCTAAAATTCATATAGATTGTTAGATTGCTTGCTAATCAATCGCATGCTTTAGTCCGCCCCCTTAATCTTTGGAATTTATCAATGCCACCACCAAGGTTTACTACTTCCCTGTAATTTTTAATTTTTCTAGCCTACTTATGAATAAAATATATGATAGTTGGCCATCACAAACCCTTCTTGAAGGTTGTCCATAGTCAATACCATGAACAATATAACTATATTTAATTTCTATTTTACTGAGCAATCAAAAGGAAAAAATAATAATAATATTGAAGTATACCTTCTCTATTGAAATTTTTTGAATTATAGTTTTCGCTATGTTTCTCTTTGTATCTGTTATTGAGCTTTAGATGATTTTGAAATTTGTGCTAATGGACAAGTATCTCATAAACAATTTTGCACCTTTGGGGCATTTAATTGATTTGAACTATATTGAAGTTGATAATTAGAGTAAGTGAGCCAATGACTTAATCAATTGTGTCTGCTTAAGTTGTATGTAGAAACAATGAGATTAGCTGCAGATTTTTTTCTTGAAATATATAATTAATAATTATGTACTCCTAAGAATTGGACCTTAACATTCCCTGATTGAGCATCGATGCACTATTTCTTTCTCTTAATGATTCTTGAATGCAAGATGAAAATTGGATTCTTATTGTTAGATTGTTGAATAAATATATTGCTTGAAATTCATACAGAGTTATTGAAGCAAGCCATAGATCTCCATATTGGCTGAAAATTGGATTCTTATTGTTTTGTAGGTAGGGATTTGGCATTTTGTTAACTGGGTTATTTGGTAATACAACTACAAGACGAGTACAGTCAGGTATTTACCAGTCCTTCCTTTATTATGTATTGTTTCTTGCATATTTATTGGTAATATGTTTCTAGAAAGAATTCAAAATTGGAATGTGATAGCATATTTAAGTTTTTTGGTTATCTCTGCTAGGGTCATATTTTACGTAATTGGCTAATCTTTTGAAAAAAATGCGCTTTACTTGTAATTGGGTAGATCTAAGATGGGTTTAATACATCAAGAAATATATTGTTCAAAGCTTATCAAGTGTTCTTATTAAAAGTAATGAAGATTGATCCAAGAAATAAGTGAAGAAAAGTTGTTCATTAAGCCTCAATAGATAGCTTGACAGATGCCTGTTATCGAGACTTAATGTGAAGCTCGATAGATAGCTCGACAACAACTCAATCTATCGAGAACTCTGATTTTCAGTTTTCCAGATCTGAATTTCAGCCCAAGCTTTTGTATTTGTTTAGGGTTTCTTTTCTCACAACCCAAAACATATATAAGGCTTATTTTAAAAGCTGTCAACACATAGATACAGAGACCTAGAGATTTATTTTCTCTGTGAGAAGCTACTGTGTTTGTACACCATAGGGTTTTGTAACCAAGTGCTTCCTGATCTTCATTGTTGATGAAGTAAAAAACTTTGCCACCAACAACATCATTCAAGTTGCTGGAGTTAGTCATATATTGAGATCCGTACAAAGGGTTAGTCACAGATTAGTGATTGGTGCATTAAGGGATAGAAGGCTACTACAAGATCAAGTCCAACTGGGTATTGAAGCGAAGGTTCAACCATAGGTTTGTATTTCGAGATAGGTCAAGGTAGTTGGTATGATTTCTTATACTTATAATCGCTTGATTGTTGATTACTGAATTCTTGGGAGTGGTGACCTTAAAATCACCCGATGGGGTTTTCGCCTTACAAGAGGTTTTCCCCATTTGTCAACAAATCACCTTGTCAATTTAATTTTCGCTGCATTTGGTTTAATTTGTGATTTGTTGGTGCCTTCACGATTTGCGTGCAGTTGAACCTAATTAATCAACTTGGGTAATAGAATTAATTAACCAGGGTCAAGTTATCTTAACCCAACAAGTGGTATCAGAGCGGGCATACTCTAATTAGATTTTAATCATTTCTATATAATCCATTGACCCCTGTTGTTATGAATCATGGGCAATCCCTGATCATTCCTCCATTATTTGAAGGTACTGAATATGTATACTGGAAAGTATGCATGAAAGTTTTTTTGAAGTCTTTGGATGAGAAAGTATGGCTTGAAGTTGAAGTAGGTTGGAAGAAACCTGGAAGAGCCACCAGCATTGTGGGATGATGCGAAGATCAAAGCCGTAAACTTTAACAGTAGAGCACTCAATGCTCTGTTTAGCGCTATAACCAATGAAGAATTCAAGAAGATCTCTTCCACTAACAATGCAAAGGAAGCATAGACTATTCTTCAGAATACCTATGAGGGCACAAAAGCTATTAAAAACTTCAAGCTCCAAAGACTCACTACTAGCTTTAAGAAAATAAGGATGGATGAGGATGAGTCTTGTTAGGACATATGTGGTTCACTTGTTAAGAACATATATCATTCTTTTATGTAATTGGCTAATCCATCGACAAAACGCGCTTTACTTGTATTTTGGTAGATATAGGATGTGTTTAATATTTCAAGGAACATGTTGTTCAAGTCTAGTATTAAAGCCATGAAGATTGGACCAAGAAACAAGTGAAGAAAAGGTGTTCAATAAGGCTGGATAGATAGCTCGACACTTGCGGATAGATAGCTCGACACCTCTCGACAACTAGGCTATCTATCGAGATTTTCAACTTCTTTTTATCGCAATCTCGATAGCTTCTCGACATCTAGTGGATCGATCCAGAAAGCTCCTGTCTCCTCGACAGCTTCTCGATAACTGTATCTGTTGAAGTTTAAAGCTCGACATCTCCTTGACACCTCCCAATCGATCGAGGTTATGGAAATCAAAATTTTCAGATCTGATTTTTGAGCCAGGCTTATGCATTTGTGTAGGGTTTCTTTTTTCACAACCCTAGACCAATATAAGGCTTATTTTAGAGGCTATCACATAAGAGAATACAAGGAGAACATATGCAAAAGGTGACCGTTGCCTTATTCTCTCTGAAAGAAGCTACTGCATCTTTTATGCCTTAGGGTTTTGTAACCAAGTGCTTCTTGATCTTCATTCTTGATGAAGTGAAGAACTTTGTAGCCAACATCTTCTTCTAGTTGGTGATTGAAGTCATGTATTGGGATTCGCGCAATTGGTTAGTCACGTATTGGGATTCGTGCATCAAAAGGGTGGCGTTCATATATTGAAGAGTTCAGAGGTTCTGAAGGGGTAAAAGGTTTCTGCTCTGAGTTCATCTACGAGGATTGTAGAGTCTAGGGACAAAGGTTTTATACTAGATCTGAAACTTCTCTTTACTATAGTGGATTGCTTTTTGGGAAGGTTTCCCCCAGGTTTTTTACTATGAAACTGGTTGGTTTCATTGGTTTTCCTAGGTCATCATATCTTCTCTTATTTACTTTTCCGCTGCATTCATTATTGACATGATATTAATATTTGTTTGTTTTAACAAGTTTTATTTATAATAAATCTAATTAATAACTTGGATTTAAAACTTGTTAATTCTATCAACCGGGGTCTAAATTTCCTAACAAGTGGTATCAAAGTAGGTTCACTCTGTTTGGATTAATTTCCTGTGTGTGATCCTTGACCCCTGTTGTCATGGAATCTCTTGATTGTTTTGATTTGCATGATCTTGTGTTGAATGGTGATGATAATATTCAAGATACCTATTGCAAGTTTTATAATTTTTGTATGAAATCTCTTGAATATTCTACAAAATTAAAAGCTAAATTTAAAAAGGTAAAGCTTGAAAAAGATTATTTGATTGTGAAATTGAATGAAGCCAATAATTTGAATGAGAACTTTGAAAATCAAATTTCATCTCAGGTGGACAAAATTAAAAGTTTGGAAGAGCAACTAGTTGAATCTAAAACTGAAGATGAAAAATCAACTAGTGCCAAACTTGTTGTTGAGCCTAACTCAAAAGAAAAGGATTTTTATATTCCTCCATTTAAAAGGAATAATCAAGAGTTGAAGGCTAATATTGCTAGGATAAACAAAGGTAAACAATCTAATGTTAATGCTGAAATTTCTAAACCTATGTCTAAAACTCCTCCTAGGTTGAATGATAAATCTGAATTTGTCCCCATTTTTCATCATTGTCATATTGTTGGTCATATTAGGCCAAATTATCCTAAGTTGAGGTCTCTGTCAACCTCTAAGGTTAGACCTCCTTCTAGGAAGCCGAGTAGCTCTAAAACTGCTTATGTTTGTCACCATTGTAGTGTTTCTGGACACACTCGTCCTAATTGCTTTAAGTTGTATCCTTATATGCAATTGTCCAAACGGTCACAGGTTTCCTCTTAAGGACCTACACCTTTGTCTGGAGAGTTATTAAAAGCCTTAAGCTTTTTAACTCAAGTTCAGGAGAATTTTAATTCTTCAATGTCCTTTAGTAGACATACTAAGACACGTGTCTTTTTATCTTCACGGCCAAAGACTCGTGCTGTATGGGTGAAAAAGGAGCCTAAGACTTAATTGTCTTTTTTATTTGTCCTCTACTTTAATTCTTTCTATCTAAAGTAGGACTCTGTAAGGTTGAATTTAATCAACCATCTTGTTGGCTTTATTCTGTGCCAATTTGCTTGTAATTTAAGCACTTAGTAACCCTATATTTAGGTGGGTTTATTGTAAGGGTAATGTGTGAAAAGATGTGAAGAAAAGCTCAAGTATGTGCAAGAAGGCAGAGATTCGTGGCTAGGACTCGCGACTGGCAAGCCACCAACTGCAGGCACGTGAGATGCACACAGGGGAGCTGAAGGGTCGCGCCAGCTATCGCACTACAAGACAAAAGTCCCAGGCTGGCCAGGCTGTTATCTTGCGATTTGAACTCGCGACTAAGACCAGTCGTGAGGTCAAGCCGCCAATCAGCCCTGTTTGGAAAAAACTGACTCTTCGCATTCCTTTCTCACCCCACTATATATAGACCCTTATACCCACCAAATGTATAGAGCTTCTAGAGAGAATTTTGTGAGAGAAACCCTAGAGAAAAACAAGATTGATTCATCCACAATCTTTACCTTAGAGACTCTTCACATTCCTCTACTCTCTTCCTCTCCATTGTCATACCCTTGAAAGGCCTGTTTACCAAATCCTTATCTCACCACACCCACATTTGTGAGAAGGTTTATTTGGTGCTGTTGGGAAGCAATTAGGAAGGAACCAATATCCATTGGTTGATGCTATGGTCTAGTAGCAGAATCCGGGAAGCTAAAGAAGAAATAGGTTTGGCGTAACCTCGTTGGAGCAAGAAGCTTGGAGGGCTTAGGTACTTGGGTAGATTAGGCTTGGAGGGTCTTCTGCTGTTCATGTATCCCAACTACATTCTTTAGTGGATTATTTACCACTTGGAGGATGGCGAAGAGGTTTTATGCTGAGGGCTTCGGTTTCCTCTTCGATAACACATCGTATGTTGTCAGTGTGTTTGCATCTTCCCTTCCTTTATCTTTGCCTTATATTTATTGTTGTGGATGTGTTTATATTTGGTTTAGATTTTTTATCAATTCTGTGTTTGGCTTATGTTCATATTCTGCACATATATTGTTTGATAATAAACTTGAATTGATAATTTGTTAATTGGGGTCTAATCGTTCATGGGTGTTTCATACCCATTTTGAACATTCAATTGGTATCAGAACGGGTACACTTGTTGTGGTTTAATTACCTAAGTGTGATTCCTGACCCCTTTTGAGATGGATATGTCTCAATCTCTTAATGTACCACCATTCTTTGATGGTAATAATTATGCATTTTGGAAAGTCCGTATGAGGGCGTTTCTGTGTTCTATTGATGATGCTGTGTGGGATGCAGTTGAAGTAGGATAGACAAGGCCAGAGGCTGCCAAGTCTACTTGGGATAAGGCTGCTCTTGCGGCGGCCAATGCAAATAGCAAGGCATTAAATGCTATTTTCTGCGGTGTCTCTCCAGAAGAATTTTTTCAGATTTCACATATCACCATTGCTAAGGAAGCATGGGAAATTCTGGAGACAACTTATGAAGGGACTAAGAAAGTGAAGGACACCAAACTTCAGAAGTTGACCACTCGCTTTGAGGAGCTAAAAATGAGTGAGGATAAGTCTTTTGATTCGTTTTACAATAAATTGAACGAGGTTGTTGTTGGCAAATTTAATTTTGGAGAAAAGACAGAGGACTCGAAAATTGTAAGGAAGATCATTCGGTCTCTACCAGAGAGTTTCCGAGCCAAAGTTAAAGCCATTGAAGAGAGCAAAGACCTTGACGACATTAAGGTTCAAGAGTTGGTTGGTTCTCTGCAGACATATGAGTTGTCCCTACCCTCACAGAAGAAGTGCAAATCCCTTACTCTTAAAACAATTGATGAGAGAGTAGTATCTCATGATTCTCCGGAAGAAGATGGAGTAGATAAAGATGTGGCTTACCTTGTAAAAAACTTTCGGAAGTTCCTAAAGCTCAAGAATAGTGGAAAATTTGGTAACAAGGGAAAATTTCAGAGTTCTGAGAATGAGAAGAAAGAATTCTGAAGAAAGATGGCAGAGATTCTCAATCTTCACAAGGAATCACATGCTTCGAGTGTAAAAAGGAATGTCCCAACTATTTGAAGTCCAAAGGAAAGGTCTATGCCACTACCCTGAGTGACTCGGATTCATCAAACTCTGACTCAGAAGAGAGCTATGATGGAGAAGGAAATTTCTCTGCATTCATGACCATTGCTCATGTGGAATCCTTAGATAATTTTGGATACACTTGTGAAGGAGCTTGGTGAGCATTTTGATTTGGAGTCTATTGGGATTGCTGAAGAATCAGAGGCTAAAGAGGATGAAAATACATCGAGTCTTCAAGAGAATTACGCCTTACTCCTTGAGAAATCGGGTGAGTATGCAAGGGTTGCAAAGGCGGCTATGAAGAAGATGAAAAGGACTACAAAAGTCTTCTGGTCAGATATAAAGAGGCTAAGTGTGAGATTGAGACACTAAATGGCGAGTTATCGGAAGCTTATACCAAAGTAAGATTTCTTGAGCAAGAGGTGGTGCAAGCACAAGCCAAGATAGAAAGGGTCTCCTCCAAGAAGCTGGAAGATGTTATTTCATCCCAAAAACATTTCTCAGACAAGTTCGGGTTGGGATATACCGGAGGGAGTAGCTCATCGGCCAAAGCTAACAAAGAAGTGAAATTTTTGAAGGCCATAGTGCCGATTGTGGAAGAGCCCATCCCTGAGAATGTTAAGGTTGAGAAGAAGAAGAAGCTGGCTAAGTAACGAGTGGTTAATAAGTTTCGAAATCAATTAGAAGCCAGATTTGATGGTAGAGCAAGATCTCTCTCAAGATCACAACGAGGTCCTAGAACAGATTATGTGTGTCACTATTGCGGATTGCAAGGTCATACTAGACCCAACTGTCAAAAGCTGAGAGCAGACAACAATGCAAGCGAACCTCGGTCACGAGGAAGAAGAAATGACAAGAGGTCTTAGGGTGGTGAGCAACCAAGAAGTCAAAACCATGATCCAGGAATGATGGACGTGATGAAGATTGATGATGTGTTAAATCAGTTGGTTGAACACTTCGGTTTCGATGGACTACAACGGTAGCGAAGGCCTGAAAAGAAGAAACAATCAAGGGGTGACCGGGGTGGACCGGCCAAATACCCTCCGATGATAAAGTTAGTTTTCTAACAAGGAAATTTATTTCCAACTTTTCGGGAGTAAAATCTTAGAATCTCATACCTTTGCCTGTTTCAGACCGGTCCTTTATATAGGGAACCTTGGGACAGTTACTTGGTTTAGTAACTTCCCCAAGATTTATGGAATAACTGATTTTACGCAGATAACTTCCCCAACGGCTATAGAAGTAGTAACCGCTGATGGAAGTTACATACTTAGGAGAAATTGCTGGCGATGAACACGGGTTGATTAACCACTCCAGAATTTTGTCAAGTGTTACATGGTCGTCCATGTGACTTGCCCATGGACGACTCTTTGTATATAAATTGATGTAGTGTGGTTGTCCATGAGCTTACCATGTGGACGACCCTTCTGTCCTGATTGCCTGGGGTTCATTCATTCAATTGATTAAAACTCATGGACGACCCCACTGGACGAATCAGAGACATGCCATTTAGTTGACTGGAGATCATGGACGACTCCCTTGGACGAACCATAGATGGTGATTTCTTTGCTATCCCATCAAAGATGATCGGTGCCTTCACCAATTGCTTGGAAAGCTTCACACGAAGGTTTGGCAGTCCTAACTCCCATACCCAATCCGTTAAGGATATCACCCCAAGCGCACGTGACGTGTGGGTGACAAAGGGTATTCATGCATAAGTATTATAACATCTCCATGCGTTAATACTTCCCATGCTTGGTTGTGTGCTTCTTGCGGTTTTGAGTTGAGTTTTGTCTTATTTGTTTGTTTTGTTTCAAATGTTTCTACATTGTTGGTTATGTTGCTGTTTTGATCAATCTTTTACTTCTTTTGTGTCAAAAAATCCAAAAACACATAAAAAGTAGAAAATCCAAAAAGTTTGATCAACTTTGTTGAGTTTTGTCTCAAAGCATGTTTTGCCTTGTACCTTTGTACTAATGGCTTTGAGCATCTACGAGCTTAGCTTGTTTCCTATGCACGCATATCTTTGTGGCAGAATTTTTGAAATCTATGTGATTGTTGTAAATAGATCTTCAACCTTATCATGAATGATTAGTGAATGGTTTTGTTAATCTTGAGACATGCATAGACTCATGTCTATATATCTTCCCACTCTTTATTTTTTCTTGTTTTTGCTTAAAAGAGCTCTCCAAATGTAAATCTCCAAATGAAAAGAGATATAGAGCTGCAAAAACTTGTCGCACATACTAGTATTCGACTAGGAAAAAGGGAAAGCGACCGAAATAAAATGTATGATGCCCAAAAAGCCAAAGGCTAACTCCTCAATTGAAATATCAAAAAATTTCAGGCATCAATCTCACAATGAGACTCTCTTTGCTCAAAAAGTGCAAATGATATGTTGAATATGGAGCCAAA
Organism: Quercus gilva; assembly: GCA_023621385.1. Taxonomy (NCBI): domain Eukaryota; kingdom Viridiplantae; phylum Streptophyta; class Magnoliopsida; order Fagales; family Fagaceae; genus Quercus; species Quercus gilva. Next base: position 28,674,783 of record CM042478.1, on the reverse strand, counting down.
TGAAAAGCTTCAAATGAATTGTTATCAAGTTCATGTGGGAGGTCATATATGCATGTTTCTATAATTGAGATAGGTCACATTATCTAGTGCTAGTTGTGTATGCCTTGATTGAATTGATCATTGAAGCTTTACATTGGACTAAGGACTATTTCATGTTTGATATCCACACACATCACACAAGTCTATGTTCAAAGAATGCCATATTCATTTATGTGATTGTACTTGATTAAATGTGTTTTCACATGCTCAATCTTTGTTTGATCAAACACAAAAAGATTTTTGAGTGTTTTAGCTATTTTTGGAAAGTATTTTATTTTTACAAAAATGTCAAAAATTTCAAAAATATTTTTGTCCTGTTTTGGCAACTCAGTCGCGAGTCAATCTAGTCGTAAGCCCCAATCGCATGCTCGTGGGTATGCCTTGGCGACTTGTTCACAGGTAGAAGGTCCAGTCGCGAGGGGTACACAGAGATTTTTGCGACTTGCATCGCGACTCATTCGTGGGTAGATCTTCCAGTCGCGAAAAACACTTAGAAAATTTTTCAAAACTTTTAGTTTCAAAGTGTTTCACGGCTTACCCTGGCGACTTTCTGGCGACTTGATCAAGTCGCGAAAAACGCGTGTTTTGCGTTTTAAGATCAGTTTTCAAAAACTTTTTAGTTTTTCCCTCGAAAATTAGTGACTGTTCATTGCCTTCCCCATTTCTCTCTCTAAAACACTCCGTGTTCACTCTTGAGAAATCTCCATTTCTGCATTTTTTTTTCTTCTCAAATCTTCAAGAAAAAGGTATGGATTTTCTCTCTCTCACTTCAAATTTCATAATTTTAGAGTTATTTTCTTGTTTCTGTGGATGTTGTTGATGGCATTATGTTTTGAGTTTAAGCATGTTCGTTCATGTCTTAGTTTTAGTCTGTTGAGTGCTATTTGGTTAGGAGTTGTTCTTTTGAGTGGTTATTGATTATAGTAATGATGTTTTATGGGGTTTTGTGCTTTTTGAAATGGTTCATGACTATATTGATGTTTGCATATCATGCTTATGGTAGTTTGTCATTATGTCAGCATGTGACCTTGGGATATTCAGTGATCACTTGACATTGTGTTGTATCTGATCAATCACCATTTCTACTCACATGTTCCACACAATACTTCAACATTGCCTATGATTTATTAATTTTGAAATCTCTCGGATTCACATTTCTATCTGACTCTAATCAGGTTGCTGTTGGTGCCTTGTGGTATTGTTTTTGGTTCTTTGCTGTATGTCTGTTCTTTTGCAGATGACTCGTCGTTCATCTAAAGGAAAAGCCATTGCAGCCGATGATCCATTAACCCCGGTTGCTAAAAGGACACGGCATTCGTCTTAGTCATCTAGAGACTCTACCATTGAGAAATTCAGGACACCCCTTGACTCAAAGACCTACACAGATATTTTTGTAAAGGCTCCTCCCATTGTGGAACGTGTTGTCAAGTTTGACACCCTGGGGACAACATTCATTCCTAAGATCTTTGAAGAGAGAGATTGGGCTGATCTTTTTGGTAACTTTGAGGATCCAATTGTAGAATTGATCAAAGAATTCTACTCCAATGCCAGATACAGAGGGGTCGAGTTAAAATGCTGGGTTCGAGGAATAGAATTTTCTATAAATGCAAACTATATTGCTAAGATCCTTCACATCACCAGACCTGAAAATGCAAATCGAACTCCATATGATGATAGGATTCTTCAGGCTCAAGACATTCTTCAAGTTCTTGGGAGTGAACATGAAGTGGGAAGCGGAGGTTTATCTATAGGCACTGCATCTTTTTCTACTGAACTAACAACTCTAAAGCTAATCATGTTCTCCAACCTCTACCCGCTGTCGAACACTGCCTTCATCAATCTTGGGAGGGCCAAATTCTTGTGTGACCTCATTACTGGTGTTCCGATTGACATTTGTGCCCACATATTTCAAATTATTGGGAAAACAGCGGCTCGATCAGCAGCTCGAATGAATCTTCCATTTTGTAGTCTCATCATGAAGATCATCCTTCGTGAAGGTGTCAATCCTCCATCAGATGGCCAAATTGCATCTCGTCCTCGATCAATATCTCTATACACTCTTCAAGCAAGTAAGAGCCATTCCTCTAAAGCTCCTAAAAGTGAACCAGTCACTCCCTCTGGCCAAAGCTCAACTACACCTTTCCAATCAACTAGTGCTCCATCTATTCCCCCTAGATTTCAAATGCCAAGGCAAAGCCACTTGATTGAAACTATAGTCGAGCGAATCTCTGAATTACACCGGCTTATCTACACAATTAACAATCAAGTATTGAAACACAATTAGATGCTATTTAGTAGAAGTTAAAGGAGAGCCTTTAGCTATTCCTGCCAAAAAGGGGGAGAGCGAGAGCATATAGTAAGGGGGAGAACAACACAGGAAGGAGGAAGGAGAAGGAGAAGATGTGCATATTGGAAGAGGGAGATGTGTTCAAGATATATTTTTCATAGTTTTTGGATAGACTAACAAACTTATGTTTCATGTTTATATCTATATGTGTGGATACAGTTTTAATACTTTGGTTTATTTATATATTGATGATGTCATTCAGTTAATTCAGCATATGTTTTAAATTTTGTACCCATGTTGCTTATGTAAACTTTAAGGGTTTGTTTCCATGCACTTATGCTATTTGTAGGCTTTTATGGTTTATACCATGCAATGCAATCTTCTTGCTTTGTGGCTTATGTACTTGATGTTAAATGCTATGCATTTCAATTTAGTACATCACTCTTGTGCCCTTGTAGGATTGTTCCTAGATGCATATACGTTTTATGCATTGGTTGAGTGTTGGACTTGCAAATGATACTTTTTAATTGAGCTTATCACCTTGCATATCCAGATGTTCATTCCTTTTGTGAATGAGCATAGTTATCACTTTTGTATAGTGATTACTTGGTTGATCAAGCCATGATTTACTGCTTTATTGCTTAAGTCCATTTTTGCTTGATCATGCTTTTATTGTTCTATATGTATTTCAAGTTTTCTGCATACAATGATATTATTGTGTTGTTGTGTTTCAGGAGTTACTTATTCATATGTTCAAGAGCTTATCAGAATCTAGATTTAAGTGTGAGTGAGTTTTGTTCAACTATTCCCAACTCACGCATTAAGTCTAGAGTCTGTTGTAAGATTTTGTCACAGAATAGCCAAAGGGGGAGATTGTAAGGTTGAATTTAATCAACCATCTTGTTGGCTTTATTCCGTGCCAATTTGCTTGTAATTTAAGCACTTAGTAACCCCGTATTTAGGTAGGTTTATTGTAAGGGTAGTGTGTGAGAAGATGTGAAGAAAAGCTCAAGTGTGTGCAAGAAGGCAGAGATTCGCGGCTAGGACTTGCGGCTAACTTGTGACTGGCAAGCCACCAACTGCAGGCATGTGAGATGCACACAAGGGAGCTGAAGGGTCGTGCCAGTTGTCGCACTACAGGACAAAGGTCCCAGGCTGGCTAGGCTGTTATCTCGCGGCTTGAACTTGCAACTAAGACCAGTCACGAGGCCAAGCCACCAATTAGCCCTGTTTGGGAAAAACTGACTCTTCGCATTCCTTTCTCACCCCACTATATATAGACCCTTATACCCACCAAATGTATAGAGCTTCCAAAGAGAATTTTGTGAGAGAAACCTTAGAGAAAAACAAGTTGATTCATCCACAATCTTTACCTTAGAGACTCTTCACATTCCTCTACTCTTTTCCTCTCCATTGTCATACCCTTGAGAGGCCTGTTTACCAAATCCTTATCTTACCACACCCATGTCTGTGAGAAGGTTTATTTGGTGCTATTGGGAAGCAGTTAGGAAGGAACCAATATCCATTGGTTGATGCTATGGTCTAGTACTGGAATCTGGGAAGCTAAAGAAGAAATAGGTTCGGCGTAACCTCGTTGGAGCAAGAAACTTAGAGGGCTTAGGTACTTGGGTAGATTAGGCTTGGAGGATCTTCTGTTGTTCATGTATCCTAACTACAATCTTTAGTGGATTATTCACTGCTTGGAGGGCGGCAGAGAGGTTTTATGTCGAGGGATTCGGTTTCCTCTTCGATAACACTCGTGTGTTGTCCGTGTGTTTGCATCTTCCCTTCCTTTATCTTTGCCTTATATTTACTATTGTGGTTGTGTTTATATTTGGTTTAGATTGTTTATCAATTCTGTATTTGGCTTATGTTCATATTCCGCACATATATTGTTTGATAATAAGCTTGAATTGATAATTTGTTAATTGGGGTCTAAACGTTCAAGGGTGTTTCATACCCATTTTGAACATTCATACTCTCTTTGCTTGATTTCTTATCTGTTTTTGGAATCATGCTTTCATGCATCTGCACCCTTCTTTCATGCCTTCATGCATATGCATCCTTCTTTCATGCTTTCATATTGTTTGTATGTTTTTGTCTGGTTGTTTAGTATTTATTTTTTTTTTGTTTTCAAAATAAAAATAAAAAGGAAAAAAAAAATACAAAAACAATGTGTGTTTTGTGTACATTAGTACTTACTTTGGATGGCCATTGAAACAAAGTTATCTAAATTTTGTATCTTTTGTAACTTAGATGAGCATCTCTATGTACAACTAAGCAAGTGAGGTTTGTGGCTCTTGTTTGTGATGAGTAAAGTTAAGTGATCTCTTATACTTAACACTCGTATCACTCTTTTTGATGGGTAGGACTAGAAAATCCTAAGAGAAAGGCATAAATAACCATCTCACCACTGTTGCCCGCCAATCATGAATGACATCTGTATGCTTCGACATAGCAAAAGTGCAATGTCAATGACATTTGTGTGCTTCGACATAGCAAAATTGGAATGTCAAATATCATTGGGTATTTCTTTTCTATCCCTTATATGCCAATGCATGATATGCTTAAAAAGAAAATATGCAAAGAAAAATAAAAAGCAAAAAGATTTTAAAAAAAAATGCTTTAAATATGATTACAAGCATGTATTCTAGGAGATGTGAGAGTTATAGGATGTACCTCGAAGGTGATAGTCTCCATCAAACAGTTATGATTGTGTGTGAGTTAAGGTGATTTTCTCATAGCTCAAATCGTCATAACATGTATACACTTATGCAATCTTGCGATGTTTTTCACACACAACACGCAATATTCTTTGCTACTCTTGATACATGTGCAGGTACAATGTGATTTGGCCATCACAAGGTTTTACATGTGTTAATGTATGCTCAGTAAACTGTCTTAACTTGTTTTTGAAATATAAAATTGGTTAGACTTGTTGTGTGTGTGTGTGTGTGTGTGTGTGTGTGTGTGTGTGTGTGTGTGTGTGTGTGTGTGTGTGTGTGTTTTGCATCTTTCTTTTGTCATCCATAGCATTTTGTTTCATTACATTCATGCATTTATATGGATTCTTTGTACCCCCTTGATCACCCTTGATCATCTTTATGTTTCTTGAGTGAAGCTTTCTAGCTTCTTGTACCCTTTGTCAATCATGACAAAAAGGGGGAGAAATTGTGGAAACTTTGTGGTTTTTTTCTTTAAGATTCTACAAGTTAGGGGGAGAAATACATGCCTTTGTAAGGGGGAGTTGTGTTTCATCTTGTTAGGGGGAGTGCTTACTTCCTTTTTCTTGTACCTTGGGTCTTGTGACCATTTATTAACATACATTGTACTTATATTCTTTATATGATGATGTATGTCTTCTTCACCTACCTCTACATGTGTTGTTTCTTTTCTATCTTTATACACATGTTTCTTTTATTGTATGCAATCTATTATTTCTGTTTCACACTAAGATGCTTTGATGAGTTTTGTTTAAAGTGTTTCAGAAATACAAGTTGTCAAAGTCTACTTGCCATAAACTCTCTTCTTGCAAAGTTTTTCAAGAGTTTGTGTTAGGATAGATTTTATTGTATTCAACAAGTGAATATGAGTTGAGTGATTTATGACTTCTCTCATATGTTTATTTGCTTGTTATGGTTTTGTCACGAATTGCCAAAGGGGGAGATTGTTAGGACATATGTGGTTCACTTGTTAAGAACATATGTCATTCTTTTATGTAATTGGCTAATCCTTTAACAAAACGCACTTTACTTGTATTTGGGAGATTGGACCAAGAAAGAAGTGAAGAAAAGGTGTTCAATAAAACTAGACAGATAGCTCGACACCTGCGAACAAATAGCTCGATAGTTGCTCGACACCTCTCGACAGCTAGGCTATCAATCGAGATTTTCAACTTCTTTTTATCATAATCTCGATAGCTTCTCGACAGCTGGTGGATCGATCCAGAAAGCTCCTGTCTCCTTGACAGCTCTTCGATAGCTTCTCGATAGTTGTATCTGTCGAAGTTTAAAGCTCGTCACCTCCTTGACACCTCCCGATCGATCGAGGTTACGAAAATCAGAATTTTAAGATCTGATTTTTGGGCCAGGCTTATGTATTTTTGTAGAGTTTCTTTTCTCACAACCCTAGACTTATATAAGGCTTATTTTAGAGGTCGTCACATAAGAGAATACAAGGAGAACATATGCAAAAGGTAATCAATGCCTTATTCTCTCTGAAAGAAGCTACTGTGTCTTTTATGCCTTAGGGTTTTGTAACCAAGTGCTTCTTGATCTTCATTCTTGATGAAGTGAAGAACTTTGTAGCCAACATCTTCTTCTAGTTGGTGATTGAAGTCGCGTACTAGGATCCGCGCAATTGGTTAGTCACGTACTGGGATTTGTGCATCAAAAGGGTGGCGTTCATATATTGAAGAGTTCAGAGGTTCTAAAGCGGTAGAAGGTTTTTGCTGTGAGTTCATCTACGGGCATTGTAGAGTCTAGGGACAAAGGTTTTGTACTAGATCTAAAACTTCTCTTTACTATAGTGGATTGCTTTTTGGGAAGGTTTCCCCCCAGGTTTTTTACTGTGAAACTGGTTGGTTTCATTGGTTTTCCTAGGTCATCATATCTTGTCTTATTTACTTTTCCACTGCATTCAATATTGACATGATACTGATGTTTGTTTGTTTTAACAAGTTTTATTCATAATAAATCTAATTAACAACTTGGATTTAAAACTTGTTAATTCTATCAACCAAGGTCTAAATTTCCCAACAAGTCTTTCGATGAATTCTATGCCATGCTGAAGGACATAGTGAAATTAGCTTTCAATCTTGGAAAATAGATTCCGAAGCGCAAAATTGATAGGAAGATCCTCGATCTCTTCCAGAGAGATTCCATGCCAAGATCACTGCCATAGAAGAATCAAAGGATCTTAACTCTATTCCTTGAATAGAGCTGATTGGTAATTTGAAAACCTATTAACTAGGGTTAGCAAGAGTTCACAAGGGTAGCAAAGGCAAGAACATGGCTTTGAAGGTTAAGAATGATGATAACGATGAGTCGTCTGAAGATGAGGATACTAAGCCCAAATCTTTTATCTCCAGACAATTCAAGAAGTTAATCAAAAATGCGAACATCAAAGCAAGTGTCAAGGATCCCAAATAGTCTAGATGCTCTCAATTCAAGTCCTAAGACAAAGGCAAGAGAGAAATCAAGGATGTTAGTCAAGGCAATAGTGTTCCTACTAGGCCTAAGCGCTACAGATGTCAAGAATTTGGACACATGAAGCAAGAATGTCCCACACATCTTAATTCCATTGGCAAAAGCAAAGCCCTAGCTGCCACCTTGAGTGATACAGAACCAGAAGCAAATTCTAATGATAGTGATCAAGATGGGATAGTGAGTGCTTTCACAACTAATGTTAAGTCCCCTGAGGAAGTAGTAGCACTAATTGATGAGGAAGAAGAGCTGACGAAATCAAAGTTGACGTAGATGGATGAACAAGACAGCATCCACACTGCCTACTCAAGTTGTACAAGGTCTCTGAGAGGCATGAGAAGTTTTATAGGCTAGCTACATAAAGTTCAGTGAAATGGAGTTGGAACGAGAGGAACTCTCCACCAAGGTTGATGAGGCTAATCAAACCATCGAAGCACTGAAATTTGAGAACAACTTTCTTGCTGAAAAGACCAAAAAACTAGATGCTGAACTGTCTTAGGTAAAGGCACAATTGAAAAGGACTTCAAGTGCCAAACTAGATGAAATGTTAAACGTCCAGAAGTCTGCATCTGACAAAACAAGTCTCGGGTATGATCATTCTCTCTCTTCTTGCAGTACCTCTTCTAATGCTTTAAATAGAGTTATTTTTGTTCCCCTTGCTAATAATGATAACTCTGAGGTAACTAATCCTAAGATTAAATATGTGAATAAGGATAAAAGTGATAAGGGAAAATCCATTCTAGGAGCACCCCTTAAGGTTGGAAAGAAAGAGAGTAAGCAGAATAATCATTGCTCCACCAACAAGAAGTCTCAACCAAAGAAGCGTCATTTCTGTCACTATTGTGGATCATCTGGGCACACTCATCCAAATTACTATAAGTGGTTAGTGTAGACACCACATTTTGTACCCCTTACAACTTGAGCCCCATTCTCCAATGATGCTAAATTCTAAGACCTAAGGTTGGTTTAGGGCCCAATCAGAAGTTAAATTAACTTGAGAAGTGTTAAAATGAAAAACATAACTTTTAATGAGCAAATAAATCAATTTTTGAAAAATAAGACCAAAGGAAACCTTCGCTATACGTACGCATGAATCAGCCTGCGTACACGGCTTTCCACATGCGTACGCAAGCTTGATCTTGCACATGTATAGCGATTTCTAGAAACCTAAACAATTCAAGTTTTCTGCATTTATGTTGAGGTTTGAAACGAATCCCACATCATCTAGGGATCATTACAAACCCCCTTTTTTCACACTATAAAAGGCCTTACATGGTATATTTTCAAAACATACAGAAATCTCATAGGAAAACACTAAGATTCACTAGAAATAGTGAATCAAAAGGGAGTCTTTCACAAAACACCCTCAAGTTAATTTTCTTTTTATTAGGGCCTTTTCTAGCCTTAATCTTTGAGTTTAATCTTTACTAATCGCTTTTTTATTGAATTGTGAATAGATTTGACTGAGTTTAATCTGTGTGTTTGGAATGCATGTTAGGTTGTTAGAATTTCCGTTTTGAGGTTTTGCCTTGCTCTTTGTGTTTTTAGGGTTTCTGGGCAAGAACCTACATATGCATAATCTTGCCTGCGTATGCAGGCTTGTTCTTGCATGCGCAAGCCGCTGCCCAAAAATCCTAATTTTTTGTTTCATTTGTTTTGATTCTGCCTTTACATGTTTGTTTGTTTAGCTTCTTTTACTATGCTTTTATCCTTTCAATGCCTATGTTTCACATGTTTAATTGCTTGGTTTGCTATCATATGTTAGAATTACGGTTTATCTTGTTTTTTTATTGTTTTGATGACATGAATATGCATTACATCCTCATGCATAAAATCCATAGGTGCTAAGTTGCTATAAGGTAAGTAAGAGGTAAGTCATGCATTGGAAATGTTCATGCATTTGAGATATGATCTTGTTTTGGTGAATATGCTTGTTTGGGTGAGTTGTGCTTAATCACATGTTTGCTTTATCTTTTCTTATGCTTATGCTTCTACCTTGATTTGATTATACATGTTGCTACCTTGAATATGATATGATGCCATGCTAGATGAACGCTTGGATGAGGCGTTGAGATGTATGTTAAGGTATGCTATGTTGTGATATGATTTGTGATGAATCATGCTAGATGTATGTTGGGAGATGCCATGATTAGATGAATGCTAGGGTCTTTAATGAAGTGATGTGCATGATTAGATGTATGGTAGACTTTGTTTGTGAGCATGATAGATGTATGGATAGGGATGTTTGCGATGTTGATTGCTGGATGTATGATTAGCATGTGTGGGAGTTAGATGACAATGTTGAGTATGCCTTTAATAGGGTTAAGACATAAGACACAATGATGGGAAGCCAACCTTAGGGTTGGGCAATTTTGGGTGCCTAAAACCTTCCCAAGACCGTACCTTAACTCTTAACCCATATCTCTAGTAGTAAGATTAAAAGGTCCTTCCTTGAAAGGATGCTATATATATAGTTCCTAGACCATTGCAAAAACTAGGTGATAACTCCATTTCGACCCCCCATTGTGTCCACAATGGCGACTCCACTTTATGAGTTTAATTCCTATGTGTCGTATGTCTTAACCTTAATAAAAGCTTATTCAATATTTGTTTGCACACACATCGCATGATTTGTTTGTCCCTTAACCTTGGTTGGTGATGAATGGGAAAATGGAAGGCTTCATTCGAGTCTATGTCTTTTGAAGTTCATCCTACCAACTCACAATGTGCGCCATTGCCTATAATGGGTTTTGAGTACGTTAACGGTTTGCCACCAATCCACAAAGGTCCACTTAGGCCCTCGGTTGGAATCATGGCCCACCTAGTTATGAGTGACCTACTTATCTATCCCTTTAGCCTTAGGGAGCCTACCCACACTTAGAGAAATCCTAGATCCTATCAAAGAGGATACCCCTTATACATCTCTTGTTTGTTCAACCATATATCTTGTGCTCACCTAATTCTAAAAGACAAATAAAATATGTAAAAATGGAAGGATGACCCTAAAGTTATGGCATGCCCTAAGACAAGTGGGACAAAAGAAAAGAAGTTCTCACATGTAAGAGGCTTATCCCTAAATCCAAAGGTATGTCTTAACTTGAAAGATTCATAAGATCATAGCTTAATTGTTATCATAAGCCCAAATCCAAAGCCCTTTTGAAAAAGAGGACTTTGGGCCTAAGGTAACAAGTATGATATGGACTTAGCATCCAAGATCCTACAAAGTCAATATGAACTTCCCTAATCTTAGGCCTCTTTGTTGTATGCCAAGACCCAAAATGATGAGAACTTCGTGGACCTTGAGAGGAAGGCTACAATATATTGTAGCTAATGGGCTACATCAAAAAAAAATAATAAATGATAATGAAATGAAATGAGAAAAGCCCAAAGGTGATGAACATATTGTAAGTCCATGTTTGAGAAAAAAAGTTTGAAAATCTCTAAGTACATTCTAATGAAAGCCCATGAGGGAAAGATGAGAGCATTTGTTGTAAATGGACCAAAGCCCAATGAAACAAGAGGCAAAGTCCATGAGAGGAAAGGGAGTGATTTTGTAATTGGATCTTTATTAAAATGGACTTAAAGATTTTCTAAGAACATCTAAATCTAAAAGGAACCTTTTAATTGGTACATGGACTTAATAAATTGGGACTTCTTTTCTGATTAAGTTCCCACTCTAATTCAAGTCCAATGGAAGGTGAGACATTCAAAGAGAAAACCCCTCAAGAGGAAAGGATGGACGCTTCAAGTGAGAAAGTCCTCATGCAAAAGATACTCGAGTGTGTGGAAGCGCAAGTTAAAGTTCTTAAGAAGATGATAAGCCACCTCTCCAAGAAGGAGGAAGATGAGCTAAAAGAAGAGGAGGAAGATGAAGAAGACAATGCTAACTATGGACAAAGTGAGCTGGCTCAAGAAGACATCGACCGCATGATGACAGAAGGGAAGGTCTGCCTACTTCTACCCAACTTTATGCCACAATTAAAAAGCACTCCTGGATCGTGGACTTTTAAAAGGGCCCATGTCAATGACTTCTCTGAATTGGGAGACGCGGGTGATAGAAAAACACATGTTTATATCGTATACAAAACATACGCAGTGGAAAATTAACGGATCTACTTCATTCGCAATTGATAACATGTACTATATAAATTTCAGAATTTAAGAATAAGAGAGCATACCTTGATGTGGTGAAATTCAAAACCAAAGATTAGAAGTACTTGAGAACATTTTTAATCTTCACTCCAATTCCACTTATGCCCAAGAAGTGTGGTCTCTCAATCAATTTATATGTATGTGTTCAAGAGAGAATAAGAGAGTGGCTTACACTCACATACACATCATTTCATTCAATACAAAATTCTATATGTTTCTTTTCTTATATATAACTGATTATCTAATTGGGCTAGCCTTTTGGGTCATTCTAATTGGGTTTTAGTATGTGGCTTAGAGTAGGACTAAAACGGACAAATAAGACACTAGCTCCAATGGGTTTTAGGCCTTTCTACCAACTCTTGACAAGCCCAAAATTACCATTAATTATATTTAATACACTATATAAATATAATTGCACTCTAGGCCTTATTAATAAATTATATCTCAAGACTTTATTATACATTTAACCCCTTCATTAAAATATTCATAATAATACAAAGTCATGAATGTTGATTGCCACTTTGAAGATTACTACATCTTAATCCTTGAGTACCCGGTTTAATCTTTTAAGTTATTCATCATATATTTATGAAATCCAATTTCATAAATATATACTTTAGTAACTCCTTACTAAAGTGGTTAGGGCTAACACTCTAAATAACCAAACCCATTAAACTTATCTCATTGGAATATTTTATATCTCCGTTAAGAGATTATGAATTCTATCTTGAAAATATATGCTCCTTCAACACTAAATGTGGCAGCCCAACATACTGAGGTTTTGATCATGACTCTAGATCTCACTCCTGATATATCAAAGCAACATACACTTCATGATCAGGTTCATTATTCTCTCAGGATTAAGAGTTGATGTAAATAGAAGTTGTGAGATTTATTAGCTCTCAAAAACATCTCTTAACAAGAAAAATGTTAAGCACATTATTAGGACGTATGTGATTCACTTGTTAGGAACACATGTCACTATTTTATGTAATTGGCTAATCCTTTGACAAAATGCACTTTACTTGTTTTTGGGTAGATCTAGGATGTGTTTAATACTTCAAGAAACATGTTGTTCAAGTCTAGTATTAAAGCCATGAAGATTGGACCATGAAACAAGTGAAGAAAAGTTGTTTAATAAAGCTGGACAGATAGCTCAACACCTGCAGACAGATAGCTCGATAGCTTCTCGACACCTCTCAACAGCTAGGCTATCTATCCGAGTTCTTCAGTTGATTGTTATCGCAATCTCGACACCTCTCAATAGCTATATGGATCGATTGAGAAATCTTCTGTCCTCTCACAGCTCCTCGATAGCGTTTCGATAACTGTACCTGTCGAAGTTTAAAGCTCGACACCTCTCGATCGATCAAGGTTCAGATATCCAAATCTGATTTTCGGCCCATGCTGACATGTATGTGTAGGGTTTCTTTTCTCACAACCCTAGACCTATATAAGGCTTATTTTAGAAGCCATCATGTAAGAGAATATAAGGAAAACATATGCAAAAGGTGACCGATGCCTTATTCTCTCTGAAAGAAGCTACTGCATCTTTGCACCTTATGGTTTTGTAACCAAGTGCTTCTTGATCTTCATTGTTGATGAAGTGAATAACTTTGTAGCCAACATTCTTCTTCTTCTAGTTAGTGATTGAAGTCGCATACTGGGATCCACACAATTGGTTAGTCACGTACTGGGATTCGTACATCAAAAAGGGTGGCATTCATATATTGAAGAGTTCAGAGGTTCTGAAGCGGTAGGAGGTTTCTGCTGTAAGTTCATCTATGGGGATTGTAGAGTCTAGGGACAAAAGTTTTGTACTAGATCTTAAACTTCTCTTTAGTATAGTGGATTGCTTTTCGGGAAGGTTTCCCCTCAGGCTTTTTACTGTGAAACTAGTTTGTTTCATTAGTTTTCCTGGGTTATCATATCTTGTCTTATTTATTTTTTTCGGTGCATGATTTTGACATGATATTGATGTTTGTTTGTTTTAACAAGTTTTATTCATAATAAATCTAATTAACAACTTGGGTTTAAAAAGTTGTTAATTCAATCAACCGGGGTCTAAATTTCCCAACACACATGATCTAAAACACACACACACACACATACTAAATAAGTCTAACCAATTGTATATTTCAAAAACAAGTTAAGACAGTTTAGTGAGCATACATTTACACAAGTATTTCTTGTGATGGCCAAATCACATTGTACCTGCACATGTATCAAAAGTAGTAAAGAATTTTGCGTGTTGTGTGTGAAAAACATTGCAAGATTGCATAAGTGTCTACATGTTATAATGATTTGAGATATGAGAAAATCACTTTAACTCACACACAATCATAACTGTTTCATGAGGGCTATCACCTTCGAGGTACATCCTATAACTCCCACATCTCCTAGGATACACGCTTGCAATCATATGTATAAAGCATTTTTATCTTTTAGCTTTTACTTTTCTTTGCATATTTTTCTTTTAAGCAAATCATGCATGGGTATATAAGAGATAGAAAAGAAATACCCAATGATATTAAGCATTTGACATTTCACTTTTGCTATGCCGAAGCATACAAATGTCATCTTATGATTGGCGAGCAACAGTAGTGAGATGATTATTTATGCTATTCTCTTAGGATTTTTATGTCCTTCCCGTCAAAAAGAGTGATACGAGTGTTAAGTACAAGAGATTACTTAATCTTACTCATCACAAACACAAATCACAAAGCTCACTTGTTTAGTTGTGCATAGAGATGCTCATCTAAGCTACAAAAGATACAAATCTTAGAAAATTTTGTTTCATTGGCCATCCAAGGTACACAAGTACCAATGTACACAAACACACACTGTTTTTGTATTTTTCTGATTTTTTTTATTTTTTTATTTTTATATGAAAAAAAAAAAAAAAAAAAAAGGACAAACAAAAACATGTTAAACAAAGCAATGCATAAAACTAGATGCAAATGCATGAGGAAGAAGGAGGAGAAGGAGAGATCAATCCATGGAAATGACACCAATGTTTTAGCAAAGGAATTCAAACTGTTTGCTGTCAAGAGGTTAGGTAAACAAATCAACCTTCTAATCATCAGTGTGAATAAACTCAAGAGTAAAAGTACCATTTTCGACAAGCTCCCCAATGAAGTGATGTCGAATCTCTATGTGTTTAGTTCGAGAATGTTGAACCGAATTCTTAGAGATGTTGATGGCACTAGTATTGTCACAGTAGATGGTAAGATGCTCTTAACAAATACCGTAATCATGGAGGAGTTTTTGCATCTATAGAAGTTTGGTGCAACAACTACCAACAGCAATGTACTCAGCTTCTGCAGTGGATAATGAGATGGAATTCTGCTTTTTGCTCATCTAGGAGAAAAGATTATTACCCACATAGAAACAACCCCCTGATGTATTCTTTCTATCATTAGCATTCCCAGCCCAATCAGCGTCAGAATACCCAACTAAGACATCATTTGCGTCCTTACTGTACCATACACTAAAGTCAGCAGTAGTTTTGACATACTTTATGATTCATTTCAAAGCAATCATGTGAGACTCTTTGGGATTAGCTTGATATCTAGCACACACTCCGACACTATAACTAATGTCAGGTCTACTAACAGTAAGGTAAAGAAGACTACTTATCATGCTTCTATAAAGAGATGAATCTACACTTTTACCTAACAAGTCAACAGTGAGTTTAACATTTGGGCTCATAGGGGTTCTAACAGAACTAGCATATTCCAAACCAAACTTTTCCACAAGATTTTTAGCATATTTAGATTGAGATAAGAATATACCTGAATCTTGTTGACGAATCTGCAATCCAAGGAAGTGAGTTAGCTCTCCAATCATGCTCATCTCGAACTCGGCCTGCAAAAGTTTTGAGAAGCTATAAGCTAGTTCATCCTTAGTTAACCCAAAGATGATATCATCAACATAGACTTGGACAACTATCAACTCATTGTCTTCCCTTTTTATGAAGAGAGTTTGATCCGCTTTTCCTCTTATGAACCCATGTGACACCAAGTATTGTGTAAGCTGATCATACCAAGCTCTTGGGGCTTGCTTTAACCCATAAAGTGCCTTCTTGAGGCACAGCACATGATCCGGAAAGTATGGATCAATGAATCCTTTTGGTTGAGCCACATAGACATCTTCTATAAGGAGCCCATTCAAGAAAGCAGTTTTCACGCCCATTTAATAAAACTTGAACCTCAAGTGACATACCAGGGCTAGGAGAATTCTGATGGACTCCATACAGGCTACCGGAGCAAATATCTCATCATAGTCTACTCCTTCCATTTGTGAGTATCCTTGAGCTATAAGACAAGCCTTCTTACGGATCACATTAGCCTCCTCATCAATTTTATTGCGGAATATCTACTTTGTGCCAATGATGTGCTCACCCTCCGGTCGAGGTACCAAAGTTTAGATATAATACCTCTGAAACTGAAGCAGTTCATTATGCATAGATTCAACCCAGCTTTCATCCTGAAGAGCTTCCTCAACTTTAATGGGATCAGCCTACGACAAGTAACAAGAATAAGACACAAAGTTTGCAACACATTTATCAACTGTACGCTTCCTTAGTGTAAGTTCATTCATGTTTCCCACAATAACTTCAGGAGGATGATTCAATTTGATCCTGGAGGAATGTCCTTTCTCCTCATGGGATTCAGAATCAGGTGAAGTAGATATGTCAACTAAATCTTCTACAACACTTTAAGTATCGAGAGTACTTGGAGATGCAGGTTCTTGTTCAACAATTTCTTGAACTTCCTTGGGCTCAGGAGGAAGAATTTCTTTAGGGATTTCCTCACTAAATTTATTAGAACTAGATTCTAAGGATTCATCAATGACAACATCCACTGTTTCCATTACCTTCATGGTTCTTTTGTTGTATACCGGATAAGCTTTGCTTGTAAAGGAGTATCCTAGAAATCTTCCTTCATCACTTCGAGAGTCAAATTTTCCCACATTTTCTCTATCCTTAAGAATGAAACAAATACTTCCAAAGATTCTGAAATACTTAACATTTGGCTTCCTTCCCTTCCATAACTCATATGGAATCTTTTTGGTATAGGGTCTAAAATACACCCTATTAACCGTATGACAAGCAGTGTTAACGGCTTCTCCCCACAAGTTTCTAGCCATATCCTTGTTGTGCAACATGGCTCTAGCCATCTCTTGAATAACCCTATTCTTCCTTTCTACTACACCATTCTGCTGAGAAGTAATAGAAGCAAAGAATTCTTGAGATATACCTAATCTTGTACAGAAGGACTCTATATATGAGTTCTCGAATTCTTTACCATGATCACTTCGAATTCAATCAATCTTCAGGCTCTTCTCATTCTGCAATCTTGTGCACAAAGCTTCAATGTACTCAGAAGCATCAGACTTGGATCGTAGGAGTATGACCCAAGTGTACCTAGTGAAGTTGTCTACCATAACCATGATGTATCTTTTTCCACCAAGAGACTCGATTCTAGTTGGACTCATAAAATCCAGATGTAGTAGCTCCAACGGTCTAGATGTAGCAAATGTCTGAGTGCCCGCATGTTTAGCTTTCGTCTATTTCTCAAGCTAACATGGTTTACACACCACATTGCTTACTCTACTAAGCTTTGGTATCCCCAACACTGACTCATGCTTAGATACAATTACAAGATGTTTGTAACTGGCATGTCCCATCTTTTGGTGCCATAGATCTTCATTTGGTAACCAAATGCTATTGCACACAATATCAGCATCAGGAACCAAGCCATAACAATTGTCTAGAGTGCAAACACCACTTATAAGCTTCTTTCTAGACTCATCCATGACAAGGCATTTTCCCTTTGAGAATAGTACCATGAAGTCTTGATCACATATCTGACTTATGCTAAACAGGTTCACTCTCAGACCTTCTACATATAGAACATTTGCAATGTCTAGCAGTCCAGGTAGAGAGATGATTCCCTTTCCTTTAATCTGTGATTTGCTCCCATCACCAAAAGTGACATTACCACCTTTCTTAGACTCGAAAACCTTGAAGGGAGATCGATCTCCAGTCATGTGTCTTGAGCAGCCGCTGTCAAGGTACCACAAACACGTATCCATAACCTTAAATGTGAACTTCATCATGAAGCACACTTCGTGCTTAGACGACAGATCAGTAGGAATGGTGTTTTCTCTCATCTGCCTTTTATGAACTAAACCTTTAACTTTCACTCTTCTCAGACAAACTCCTTTACACATTTTCATTCTGAGATAGTTTAGTTTCTTCATTGTCAAACTGAGATCTTTTCCAATAGTCATCATAATAGAATTCAAATAACTTTTAGACTTGCATTTTCTAATACACTCAAAAAAGTAGAGATTAGAAAAACAAGATGTATTTAAAAGCAAAGAAGCAAATTGCAACCAAGACAACAGGGGTCAATGGATCACACAGCAAAAATTAACACCTAATCAGAGTGTGCCTGCTCTGACACCACTTGATAGGCCAAGAATGTATTGACCAATTGTGATGAATTAATTGATTAATTACCCAAGTTTATTAATTAATCAAATTAACATGCAAAGCGCGTGGTAGCACAAACAAATCACCAATTAACTAAAGTATTCAATGGGAAATAAATTGGCATAGTAATTTGTTTACAAATAGGAAAAACCTACACGACAAAAACCCCACCAGGTGATTTTAAGGTCACCACTCCCGAGAATCCACTATTATCAAAACAAGCGGTTACAAGTAAAGGAATCCCAGTACCTTATACCAACCTACAGTTGAACCCTTACCCCAATACCCAATTGGACTTGTTTTATAGTGACAATCTCTCATTTTCAATGCACGGCTCCCAGTATGTGCTAACCAAAAAATGCACGGATCCCAGTACACGACTTGATCACCAACTTAAGAAAGATGTTGGCTGCAAAGTTCTTCAGTTCATCACATGATGAAGATCACGAAGCTCCTTGGTCACAAAATCCTATGGTGTACAAACATAGCAACTTCTTCAAGAGAAAGATGAACTAGAGCAAATTCTGTCTCCGGTCACAATTTACATGAACAAAACTTTGCTCTACACTTGTGCAACTTGTGTCACCTTTGACAGCCCTTAAAATAATCCTTATATATGTTTAGGGTTGTGAGATAAGAAAGCCTAAACACATACTCACGAATTGGAGTGAAATCAGCTCTGAAAAACTGAATTTCATAAACCTCGATAGATAGCCATCTATCGAGATAGTTGTTGAGTCACGGGCTGAAACAGCTTTTAAACCTCGATAAATGCTAGCTATCGAGCTAGCTGTTGAACTTTAAAAACCAGCACTTCTTCATTTGTTTCTTGGACCGACTTGCATGGCTTTAACACTTAATCTTGAAACCTTGTTCCATGAAATATTAAACACATCCTAGATCTACCCAATTATAAGTAAAGTGCGTTTTGTCAAAGGATTAGCCAATTACATAAAATATTGACATATATTCCTAACATTGAATCACATATGTCCTAACAATTATTCATTTGACAGTCGTTAGTAGAATAATAAATCTTACAGCGATCAAGTTCAATATGTCTTAACACTTAAAACATATCAACATATCAACTAAAAGTCTCAACTTCCTTGATCAAGACAAATCATCTTAGTTGATATGTTATAGTCTTCGCAAATGAAATGCCCAATTTCATCATCGACTAAGAACTAAAATTTTGAGTTTACAAAGAACTTATGATTTATATCTTCTGTGACTAAATCACATAAATCACACACTATGCATCTCATGGACCATATGGTAATGTCCAAATATTCATGTTACCATTATTTTAGATAATAATAAAACAACTTTATTAATCACAACATAATGTCATACATAGCATCATACAATAGGATTTAAAGGGCACATATCCTAACAGCAAGATTGTGGGAAAATCATGATTAGCCAAAATGGACCTCAAAAGGGGGGACAACTCAAGTCAACCTGGCTCGCTTCATGCTTGAATGCAACATGGACCCTTCTTCAGACAACGACCAATACCTTGTGCTGAATCAAAATGAAGAAGAAGAGGAAGGAGATGATGAAGTGATCAGCTATTGGAGTGAAGATGACGGTGACTGGTTCTTTGACGAGGTGGGAATAGATTTCCCCAATGAGGGTGAGGATCTGTATGACATAACCAAAGCTATGCACGTATGGAAACCTCTGAAAGGAGGAGGACTGGTCCACTAAGCTGAAGGAGGATGAAGAGAAGAGTGACAAGCCTTGAAGAAAAAAGAAGACAGAATTCATCATGCCTATTGTGGGGCAACTTAATGATTGGACTTAGGTTGGGTTTTCTGATAATGAGGGAAAGAAAGTGCGTAATGCAAGTCCTAATGTACTTTTCAACATTTTTAATAAGATGAATTCTTATTTGACTTATTTTAATGTGACCCATAATATTGAAATTATGCACTCAAATGATTCAAATGAATTTGAAAATGAAATTAATAAACAATTGGAAATGAAAATTGAACCTATGGAACCAACTTTTGAAACTCTTAATTTGGGAAATGATGAGAATCCACATCTAATTAAAATTGGCTCAACCCTAAATAAAAACGAAAGAAAATATTTGAAAGAGTTGCTCACTGAATTTCAAGAGGTGTTTGCATGGTCCTATGAAGATATGCCCGGTATCGATCCTAAGATAGCTCAACATCACATCGACACTTATGCTCACATGGTGCCTATCAAGTAGAAATTGAGACATATGAGAACCGAATGGCTTCTAAAGATCAAAGAAGAGGTTACCAAGCAATTGAAGGTAGGGTTCATCAAACTCGTACACCATGCCAAGTGGATAGCCAATGTTGTACCCGTACCCAAAAAAGATGGGAAGGTGAGAATGTGTGTAGATTTTAGGGATTTGAACAAAACTTGCCCTAAGGATGACTTCCCTCTTCCTCATATAGATCTTAGTGGATAATACCACTGGTAGTGCCTTGATATCTTTCATGGATGGTTTCTCGAGATACAACCAAATTAAAATGGCTTCAAGGGATATGACCAAAACTACCTTCACCACAGAATAGGGAATCTATTGCTACACTGTCACATTGTTAACTTGAGGAAGTTCTTTGAAAGGATCAAGGAGTATAGGATGAGATTGAATTTGCAGAAATGCACCTTTGGAGTAACCGTAGGGAAGTTGCTAAGCTTTTTAGTAAGTGATAGAGGGATAAAAGTTGACCCATCAAAGATCAAAGCTATATTAGAAATGCCTTCACCCAAGAGTGAGAAGGAGATAATAGAATTTTTGGGTTGATTACATTAGCCGATTCATTTCCAAACTCACTTCCACTTGTGAGCCCATCTTCAAGCTCCTAAGGAAGAATGAACCCTATGAATGGAATGATGAATGTCAGAAAGAATTTGAGCTCATTAAGGAGTATCTCTTCCATCCACCTATCTTGGTACCCTCGATGCACGAAAAACCATTATTGCTCTATCTCTCTATCAAAGAGGATGTGGTTAGAAGTATGCTTGCACAAGAAGACAATGATAAGAATGAGAGGGCCACATACTATTTGAGCAAGAGGTTCCATGATTATGAGACCAAATACACACTTATAGAAAATCATGCTTTGCTCTCGTGTGGGCCATACAGAAGTTGAGACATATCATCCTACCTTGCCAGATATGGGCAGTAGCTCAGATGGATCCATTGAAGTAATTGTTCGAGAAGCCCACTTTGGGTGGAAGATTGTCGAGATTGTTGATCCTACTAGCAGACTTCAATTTGAAGTGTGTAGTAAGGAAAACCATCAAAGGGAGTAATGTATTAGGTTTTTGTGCTGAGAAAATCATGGAAGGAGAGGATGGTAGAGAAGATTTCCCGAATGAGGATATTTTAAATGTTAAGCTAGGGGCATGGAAGATGTATTTCGATGGAGCCGTGAAGCAATATGGAAATAGGACAGGTGTACTCTTGATCACTCCCGAAGGATCTCATATACCTTTAGCGATTAAGTTGAACTTTGAGGCAACCAATAACATGGCAAAATATGAGGCTTGTATCGCTGAAATGGAAGCTCTCCGAGAATTGGGGGTGAAAGAGGCCGAGGTCTTTGGAGATTTAACTTTGATTATAGCTCAAGCACAAAGGTTGTGGAAAGTGAAGAAGGAGCACTTAAAACCTTATCAGCATTACTTAAAGGATTTGACCAAACTTTTGACAAAGTTGAATACACGATCATCCCTAGAGCTCAGAATCAGTTTGCAGATGCTTTAGCTACTTTAGCTTCCATGGTTGAAATACCCAAAGGAGTATGGACACAACCTTTAGAGATTGAACAAAGTTATGGGATGGTACACAAAGAAAAGGCCGAAGCTTCAATCTTAGTTAAAGAAGAGGAAGGGGTTCCTCGGTATTATGACATTATAAAATTTTTGGGATTGGGGGTATATCCGGATGGTGCTAACGAGAGAGAGCATTTGTTCGATTAGGATGATGGCAATGCAATACATCTTATGTGGAAGTCTACTCTATAAGAGATCCTATGATGGTATACACCTTCCTTGTCTAAAGAAAGAAGAAGTCGAGAAAGTTATGGAAGAAATTCATCAAGGAATTTGTGGTCCTCATATGAATGGGAGAATTTTAGCCAAGTAGATCTTAAGGATAGGATCTACTAGAACACAATAGAGATTGATTGTGTAGACTTTGTGAAGAGTTCCACGATTGCCAAACACATGCAAATTTAAATAACGTACCACCTAGTGAGTTGTACAGCATGACCTCTTCATGGCCTTTCTCAGTCTGGGGCATAAATGTGATTGGAAGAATAGCCCCTAAGGCCTCGAATGGACACAAGTACATCCTAGTGGTAATTGACTACTTCACCAAATGGGTGGAACCGGCCTCCTACTCTGTGTTAAAAGCCAAGCATGTGGCTCGATTCATAGAAAATAACATCATTTGCTGATATAGGGTACCCCAAGTGAAAGTTCAAAAAGGGTATACAACACCTTTGAACGTTTGGACCCCAAATACAAAAATACCAATTCAAGCTTTATATCAAACAAATAATGTGCGAAACATAATATCAAGCTAATAACAGAATTGATAACTAATTTATGCCAAATATAAACACATCCACAGCAGTAAATAAAAGGCAAAGATAAAGGGAAGGAAGATGCAAACACACAGACAACACACGATGTGTTATCGAAGAGGAAACCGAAGCCCTCGGCGTAAAACCTCTCCGCCGCCCTCCAAGCGGTCAAATAATCCACTAGAAAATGTAGTTGGGATACATGAACAGTAATAGACCCTCCAAGCCTAATCTACCCAGGTACCTAAGCCCACCAAGCTTCTTGCTCCAACGATGTTGCGCCGAACCTTTTTCTTTTCTAGCTTACCGGATTCCGCTACTAGACCATAGCATCAACCAATGTAGATTGGTTCCTTCTTAACTGCTTCCCAACAGCACCAAATAGACCTTCTCACAGACGTGGGTGTGGTGAGACAAGGATTTGGCTAAAGACCTCTCAAGGGTATGACAATGAAGAGGAAGAGAGTAGAGGAATTTGTAGAGTCTCTAAGGTTAAGATTGTGGATGAATCAATCTTGTATTTCTCTAGGGTTTCTTTCACAAAATTCTCTCTAGAAGCTTTCTCAATATGGTGGGTTTAAAGGTATATATATAGTAGGGTGAGAAGGGAATGTAAAACGTCAGTTTTTGCCAAACAGGGCATTTTGGCGACTTGGCCTCGCGACTGGGTCAAGTTGCGAGTTCAAGCCGCAAGCCAACGGCCTGGCCAGCCTGGGACTTTTGTCCTGTAGCGTGACAGCTGACGCGACTCTTCAGCTTCCCAGTGTGCCTCTCACGTGCCATTGTTGGCGGCTTGCCAGTCGCGATCCACCTGCGAGCCCTAGCCGCGAAGCTTTATTTTTCTTGCACACTCTTGAGCTTTTCTTCACATCTTCTCATACACTACCCTTACAATTTTCCCACCTAAATACAGGGTTACTAAGTGCTAAATTACAAGCAAATTGGCACGGAATAGAGCCAACAAGATGGTTGATTAAATTCAACCTTACAACCTCCCCCTTTGGCTATTCCGTGACAAAACCCTACAACAGACTCTAGACTTAAAACGTGAGTTGGGAACAGTTGAACAAAACTCACTCACACCTAACTCTAGATTCTGTAAAGCTCTTGAACATATGAATAAGTAACTCCTGAAACACAATAATATAGCAATATCATTGTATGCAGAAAAACTTGATATGCATATGGAGCAATAATATCATGATCAAGCAAAATGGAATAAATTAGTAGACCATGGCAAGACCAAAACAAGTAATCACTATAACCAAGTGATCACAATGCTCATTCACACTTGGAATGAACATCTGGACATTCAAGATGACACACACAAGGCACATCACTTGAATGACCAACACTCAACCAATGCATACAAACATGCATGCATTTAGGAACAATCCTACTAGGGCACAAAAGTGTTGTACTTAAAATAATGCAAAGCATTAACAAGTACAAAGGCACAATGCATAAAGGCTATATAAGCAAAGAATTGCAAATACATGGCACATACCATAAAAGCCTACAAACATGCATATTCAAACCCTTAAAGCTTACATAAGCAACATGGGTACAAACAAATCAGATAAGACAAGACTGAATAACATCAAAATATATAAGTACCAAAGTTCCACAGCCATCCAAAAGTTTTGAGTTTAAAAACAAACAAAAACATAGTGTACCAAACCTATAATATCAAGAGTTATCCAAGCATAGTATCAAACTTTCTTTTAAACAAAAACCAACACATAATAAAACTCCCCCTCAAAGTAAACACTATAAAACTCCCCCTCAGAGTAAACACTCCCCCTCAAGAGCTGCCAAAAATCTCCCCTTTTTTGACCGGAATGGCCAAAGGGTCAGTGCTCATGGCTGGTGTGTATGCTGTCAAACTTGGCTGATATAACATCAAGCTGGTCCTGCATAGCTGTCATCCTCTCAGTGTGTTGATTCTGAACTTCCTTGAGTGTATCAAGCCTCTCCAGGATGATCTGAAATGCATTTAGGGGTGCAGCAGATGAGGTAGAGGCTCTGCTTCTCTTGACTCTTACTCTTGGTGTGGAAGATTGTCCTGTACCCTTTACTTCAGTGTCCATGGGATCACCTTCTTCTTGTACACCCTCTTCTTCTTCACCTGGAAGCCTACTGTGTATCCTTGTGAGAGTAAATTTGTTGATGGCTGATAGAGGAGGCATGGGACTGATATCTTGTGGGATTGTAACACCCTTTTCTTTGAAAATCCTCATAAGAAGACTTGGAAATACCAGCTTGGGCCTGGAGGTGGTTTTGGTTTCATCCATTATAGTATCAAAAATATGGGAACTAATGTCAATAAAGGTTTTCTCCTTAAGTTCCATAAGAAAGATGGCTCTAGCATTTGTCAGTGTAGTCAACTTCCTTATAGGGTAAAAGTTGTACATCATTATTGTAGTTAAATACCTCATGTCTTTGGGAAACTTAGAAGTGTTCAGACACCTCTTTTCTATAACCCCACCAATCCTTTTCTGGACAGTTTCTAGAGAAAGCATTCTGTCCTTGTATTTAGTAAATTCATAATCTTCCAAACCCTCCAGCCCTAGAACTTTATCAATATCATGAGCATCTAGGGTAAACTCATTTCTTCTTACCCAGCAACTCAACTCTTCCTCTCTTATCACAGCATTTGCATAGAATTCTCTAATTAGTGGTTCACACACTAAAGGTAAGTCACCTAGAAGTTTCTCCCAACCTCTTCCTTCAAAATATTTTGAAATGAATGTATCCCTCAAATCATGTAAATCCACAAACCTCTCCTAGATAATTGTTCCTTTTATGAAGGAATCTCTGTATCTCTCAAAATGCTTGACTGACCTAAACAGGTTGTTGTCCATTTTCATTTTTTTATCAACTTTCTTAGCAGGAGTCTTCTTCTTATTAGATGTTGAAGCCATCTGTAAACACTCAGAAAATTTCACAACAAAGGCAAAACACAATATGTGGAAGCATACTCAAATCAGTAACCATGTAGTTATAAGGAAGAACAGAGTATAGGGCAAAATACAAACCAAGAATAAGATATCACATATTGACAATCACATCAAACAAGTTCAATCTGTAAAGATGAAACTTTCATACAGATAGAGAATAGCATATGTCACTGATACTAGACTTAATCAACATGGAATGTGCAAGAGAGTCCCTAAATGACAGAGCCACACACAAGATAAGGCAACACAAACACAGTACAGTATATACCACATAGGCACATTGCAAACCTAAATATTTCATATAAGGAAACATCACAGATAGATCAGATATCTTATTTCCAATAGATATAATCAATCAAATATCAAAGTTCAAATCATGAATGAGAAAGTGAAAACATGAAAACCCACAATGGAGCAAACTCAAGAATCTAATCATAACCAAGAGGGAACAAACCAAACCACCAAACCAGCATTTTTTAAGCATAAACATGTTCGAATACCCAAATAACAATCCAACAGTAAAACACATAGATTCAAGAACATTTCACTTAAATCATGAAATTGGAAGTGAAATCAAGAAAACCCATACCTTTTTTCTTGATGATTGATGCTGAAATGATGATTTCCCAAGAAAGAAGCACGGAGTGTTTCAAAGAAAAAATTTTAGAAGACAATGAACAGTCACTTGATTTTCGAGGGAAAAACTGAAAAAAATTTGAAAACTGACTTTAAAACGCAAAACACGCGTTTTTCGCGACTTGATAAAGTCGCCAATAAGTCACCAGGTTAAGCCACGAAACACTGTGAATGTAAGAAATTTGAAAATTTCTCTAAGTGTTTTTCGCAACTAGAAGGTCTACCTGCGAAGGAGTCGCGAGCTGAGCTGGGAAAATCTCTGAGTAACCTTTGCGATTGGACCTTCCACCCGTGAACCAGTCGCCAAACAGAGCCACGAAAAACTGCAAAACTCAAATTTTGAAAAATTTTCTAAGTCTTTTTCACGACTTGGTTGCTGACTCGCAAGTGAGCCGCGAAAACTCTCTGAATGGTCCTCGCGACTAGAACATGCGACTGGGACAACCAGCGACTTAGTCGCCAAATCAGGGCAACACAGTTTTTTAAATTTTGACATTTTTGTAAAAACAATGTACTTTCCAGAAACAAATAAAAACACTCAAAAATCTTTTTGTGTTTGATCAAACAAAGATTGAGCATGTGAAAACACATTTAATCAAGTACAATCACATAAATGAATATGGCATTTATTGAACATAGACTTGTGTGTTGTGTGTGGATATCAAAAATAAGATAGTCCTTAGTCCGATGTGAAGCTTCAATGATCAATTCAATCAAAGCATACACAATTAGCACTAGATAATGTGACCTATCTCAATTATAGAAACTTGCATATATGACCTCCCATAAGAACTTGATTGCATACTTTGAAGCTTTTCATTTGGCTCTATAATCAACATATCATTTGCACTTTTTGAGCAAAGAAAATCTCATTGTGAGATAGATGCTTGAAATTTTTTGATATTTCAATTAATGAGTTAGCCTTTGGCTTTTTGGGCATCAAACATTTTATTTTGGTCGCTTTCCCTTTTTCCTAGTCAAATACTAGTATGTGCGATAGGCTTTTGCAGCTCTATATCTCTTTTCATTTGGAGATTTACATTTAGAGAGTTCTTTTAAGCAAAAACAAAAATAAAAAGTGGGAAAATATATAGGCATGAGTCTATGCATGTCTCAAGATCAACAAAACCATTCACTAATCATTCATGACAAGGTTGAAGATCTATTTACAACAGTCACATAGATTTCAGAATTTTTCCCACAATGATATGAGTGCATAAAAGACAAGCTAAGCTCGTAGATGCACAAAACCATTAGTACAAAGGTACAAGGCAAAACATGATTTGAGACAAAAGCTCAACAAAGTTGATCAAACTTTTTGGATTTTCTACTTTTTATGTGTTTTTGAATTTTTGACAGAAAATCAAAAAAAAAATGATCAAAGGCAAAATTAGTAAAGTGAAAAATAATTTAACCAAAAAAAAATTTCATCACAAACTAGCAAGAAGCAAAACAACCAAGCATAAACACAAAATATGGGAAGTATTGATGCATGGACATGTTGTAATGCTTATGCATGAGTACCCTTCGTCACCCACACGTCACGTGCGTTTGGGGTGATATCCTTGACGGATTGGGTACGAGAATTAGGACTATCAAACCTTCATGTGAAGCTTTCAAGGCAGTTGGTGAAGGCACCGATCATCTTCATCACGTCCGTCATTCCTGGATCACGGTTTTGACTTCTTGATTGCTCACCACCCCAAGACCTCACGTCATTTCTTCTTCCTCGTGACCGAGGTGCACTAGCATTGTTGTCTGCTCTCATCTTTTGACAGTTGGGTCTTGTATGTCCTTGCAATCCGCAATAGTGACACACATACTCCATCTTAGGACCCCGTTGATATCTTGGGATTGATCTTCCTCTTGCTTCAGTCCTCACTATAGGTTGATTTCTGGGCTTATTCACCATCCGTTGCTTGCTTACATTCTTCTTCTCAGCCTTAACATTCTTAGGGGTGGTCTCTTCTACAATCGGCTCTACGGCCTTCACAAATTTCACTTCTTTGGTAGCTTTGGCTGATAAGCTACTTCCTCCGGTAAATCCCAATCCGGACTTGTCTAAGAAATGTTTTTGGGATGAGATAACATCATCCAACTTTCTGGAGGAGACCTTATCTATCTTGGCTTGTGCTTGCACCATCTCTTGCTCAAGGAATCTTACTTTGGTATAAGCTTCTGATAACTCGCCATTTAGTGTCTCAATCTCACACTTAGCCTCTTTATAGCTGGCTAGTAGACTTTTGTAGTCCTCTTCAACCCTTTTCATCTTCTTCACAGCTAATTGTATTTCTATCCTCTTCGGCATCTGATTCTTCAACAATCCCTAAGGATTCCTCATCACTGTGTTCTCCAAGTTCTTGTACAAGTTGATTCTAGTCCTCCGAGGACTCCACATGAGCAATGGTCATGAATGCAGAGAAATTTCCTTCTCCATCATAGCTCTTGTCAAAATCAGAATTTGATGAGTCCGAATCACTCAAAGTAGTGGGATAGGCCTTTCCCTTCGACTTCAAGTAATTGGGGCATTCCTTTTTAAAGTGCCCATGTCCATTACATTCAAAACATGTAATTCCTTATGAGGATTGGGAATCTTTACCATCTTTTCTTCGGAACTCTTTCTTCTCTTTTTTGGCATTCTGAAATTTTCTTTTGTCACCAAATTTCCCACTATTCTTGAGCTTTAGGAATTTCCGGAAGTTCTTTACAAGATACGCCACATCTTTGTCTACCGTATCCTTTTCCGAAAAGTCATGAGACAACATTCTCTCATCAATTGTCTTAAGAGCAAAGGATTTGCTCTTCTTCGCTGAAGGAAGGGAGAACTCATATGTCTGTAGAGAGCCAACCAGCTCTTGAACCTTGATTTCGTCAAGATCTTTGCTCTCTTCAATGGCTGTAACTTTGACCCGAAAACTTTCTGGTAGTGACCGGAGGATCTTCCTTAAAATCTTCGAGTCCTCCGTCTTTTCTCCCAAGTTAAATTTACCAACAACAACCTCATTCAATTTACTGTAAAATGAATCAAACAACTCATCCTCACTCATCTTTAGCTCCTCAAAGCGAGTGGTCAACATCTGAAGTTTGGTGTCCATCACTTTCTTAGTTCCCTCATATGTTGTCTCCAGAATTTCCCATGCTTCCTTAGCAATGGTGATATAAGAAATTCGGTGGAATTCTTCTGGAGACACACTGCAGAAAATAGCATTCAATGCCTTGCTATTTGCATTTGCCGCCGCAAGAGCAGCCTTATCCCAAGTAGACTTGGCAGCCTCTGGCTTTGTCCATCCTACTTCCACTGCATCCCACACAGCATCATCAATAGAACACAAAAACGCCCTCATACGGACTTTCCAAAATGCATAATTATTACCGTAAAAGAACGGTGGTACATTAAGAGATTAAGACCTATTCATCTCAAGGGGGTCAAGGATCACACTTAGGTAATTTAAACCACAACAAGTGTACCCGCTCTGATACCAATTGAAAGTTCAAAAAGGGTATACAACACCTTTGAACGTTTGGACCCCAAATACAAAAATACCAATTCAAGCTTTATATCAAACAAATAATGTGCGGAACATGATATCAAGCTAATAACAGAATTGATAACTAATCTATGCCAAATATAAACACATCCACAGCAGTAAATAAAAGGCAAAGATAAAAGGAAGGAAGATGCAAACACACGGACAACACACGATGTGTTATCGAAGAGGAAACCGAAGCCCTCGGCGTAAAACCTCTCTGCCGCCCTCCAAGCAGTCAAATAATCCACTAGAAAATGTAGATGGGATACATGAACAGCAATAGACCCTCCAAGCCTAATCTACCTAGGTACCTAAGCCCTCCAAGCTTCTTGCTCCAACGAGGTTGCGCCGAACCTTTTTCTTTTCTAGCTTACCGGATTCCGCTACTAGACCATAGCATCAACCAATGTAGATTGGTTCCTTCTTAACTGCTTCCCAACAGCACCAAATAGACCTTCTCACAGACGTGGGTGTGGTGAGACAAGGATTTGGCTAAAGACCTCTCAAGGGTATGACAATGGAGAGGAAGAGAGTAGAGGAATTTGTAAAGTCTCTAAGGTTAAGATTGTGGATGAATCAATCTTGTATTTCTCTAGGGTTTCTCTCACACAATTCTCTCTAGAAGCCCTCTCAATATGGTGGGTTTAAGGGTATATATATAGTAGGGTGAGAAGGGAATGCAAAACGTCAGTTTTTGCCAAACAGGGCATTTTGGCGACTTAGCCTCGCGACTGGGTCAAGTCGCGAGTTCACTCCGCGAGTCAACGGCCTGGCCAGCCTGGGACTTTTGTCCTGTAGCGTGACAGCTGGCGCGACTTTTCAGCTTCCCAGTGTGCCTCTCACGTGCCATTGTTTGGTGGCTTGCCAGTCGCGATCCACCCGCGAGCCCTAGTCGCAAAGCTCTGTTTTTCTTGCACACTCTTGAGCTTTTCTTCACATCTTCTCATACACTACCCTTACAATTTTTCCACCTAAATTCAGGGTTACTAAGTGCTAAATTACAAACAAATTGGCACGGAATAAAACTAACAAGATGGTTGATTAAATTCAACCTTACACCAAGAGATCATCTCCAATAATGGTTCACACTTTGAGGGAGAGGTTAAAACAATCATGGAATTGTACAACATTGAACATCACAAGTCTTTACCATATCGACCACAGACCAATGGGACCATAAAAGTAGCCAATAAGAACGTCAAGAACATCCTAGCCAATATGGTAGTGACAGTCAAAGACTAGGCCATGAAAATTCCATTTGTTTTATGGGGTTACAGAACTTCTATCTGTGTGTTAACTGGGGCAACCCCCTACTCCTTAGTCTATGGTAGTGAAGCGATACTTCCCATTGAGGTAGATATACAATCTTTGAGGGTCTTAGGAGAAACCAAGGTCCTAGAAGAAGATTGGGTGAAACAAAGATATGAGCAATTAGCCTTGATAGATGAAAAGAGAGCTAGGGCATAGTAACTTGCACAAGGGTACCAAAAGAGGATTTCTAGATCATTTGACAAAAAGGTGAGACCTAGAAACCTTAAAGAAGGGGACTTGGTTCTAAAGGTGCTTAGAGATGAAAATTTAGATCCGAGAGGAAAGATGAAGCCAAGATGGTCTAGTCCTTTTATTATCAAGAAGATCATGTCAGAAGGTGCTACAAGAATTACAGATTTGGATAAGGAAGAGATGCTTCGCCCAATCAACATGGATAGACTCTGAAGATACCACATTTGAAAAGAAAAAAGAAAAAACCTAGCTAGGTTGAAAACTCAAAAGGGTGGTCTAGGCAAAAGGACCCCGCCAGGTTGAAAACCCGAAAGGGTAATCTAGGAAAAAAAAAGGGGCAAAGACCATGGGCATGGCGAAAATTCCTTAAAGGACGTCATGGGCAAAATTACATGGCATGAAAAAAAAAAAAAAAAAAAAAAAATTGATGACAATAAGCAAAGATAGTAAATGGGTGGTTCTCTCATTGCTTAAATTAAAAGATGATAAAGTTCTTCCATAGTGGATGTGGGACATTCCAATCCTTTATTAAATTCATAAGCAAAGACATGAGAATCATAAAGTGCAAAAAAGTAAAATTTGGAGCATATCAAGGTGGTCAGTTAGTCTTTCTTTCTTTTAATTGATTAAACTTTTACAAGCTTTCTCAACTATATGAACCTACTTCATGACAACCCTAAGTCATTTCTTATATCCTAAAGTTGGATGAAGCAAATTGAAGCCTCTCATACAGCTATATGTAGAAGAGGAAAGGAAGAAGGAGAGAAAAGAAAAGAAAAAGAGAGAGAGAGAAATAAAAAAGGAAATAAGTTCAAAGACGATATAAGGAGCCTCGATGGGTTGAAAATCGAAAGGCAATCCATGCAAAAGTTAGAGTAATCCTGTTAGGTCGAGGATATAGGTAAAAATTAGGGATTAAGAGAAAAGATTCATTTATTTTAGCTTGGTGATATGGGAAGGTACAAGGGAGAGACGAAAAGCACTACTCAAGGCATAATTCAAGCACAGGATTTTCAAGAACAACAGAATGGCATAAAAGTTCCCACAAGTTTGTAATTTAAGTACATATACCAAATAAACATAAATGTGAAAGGTGTTCTTAAAATACAACCCATGTCTCAAACTGAATGTAAGTGCATGCATGTATGCTAAAAAAATAAAATGATAAAAGCGACAAAAAGAAAAAAAGTATGCTATGCTATATTGTCTATGTTTGTGTCTGTATCTATCTTTCTGTCTGTCTGCAGGATCTTCGGAAGCGCCTCTTCCTCTGTTGATGGCTCGAAGTTGACTTTGAACCTCCTACACCATCACCATCACCACCACCACCACCACCATCATCATCATCATCCTTGTTATCCCTGCCTCCATACAGCTGCTGAGAGTACTCAGTCAACTCTAGCTTGAGGTTTCCCGCAAGTAAAACAAGCTCTTCATGCTCCTGGATAGTAGGCTAAACGAAGAGGATTAATAATAGCACTAAGGTGAATGAGGAGGATCAATAATAGCACCAGCTAGGCCGTAAGCATAAACTGACCAAGGTAAATGAGGAAAACCAATAATAGCATCAGTAGTAGGGCCATCCTAACATAAGTGTTTCATTTTAGTGTTACTAAGGTACAAGAATGCAGATGATGACTAATTAAAGAGAAATAAGAGAGCAAGAATGCATTCCAGAGCAAGGAGAGAAGGCATGAGGCGAGTCCCAGTAAACTCCTTATAATCTAACTCGCCTATGACCTGATCAGTAAAAGGAATGCCCAGCCCCGACTGGCTGTACTCCACATCCGTCATAGAATGAGAGCAAGCATGAATGATAGGCCAAGAATGTATTGACCCCTTTGGTAAATTAATCAATTAACTAGCCAAGTGGATTAATTAGATTCAATTACATGCAATAAGCGTGGTAGCACAAACAAATCACCAACTAAGTTAAATGTAGCGGAAAATAAATTTGACACTAGTGATTTGTTTATGAATGGGAAAAACCATCGAGGAAAAACCCCACCGGTTGAATTTAAGGTTACCACTCCTGAGAATCCACTATTATCAAAACAAGTAGTTACAAGTAAAAGGAATCTCAGTACCTAATACCAACCTATAGTTGAACCCTTACCCCAATACCCAATTGGACTTGTAATGTAGTGACAATCTCTCCTTTCAATGCATGGCTCCAAGTATGTGACCAACCAATCGATACACGAATCCCAGTACGTGACTAACACACCAACTTGAGAAAGATATTAGCAGCAAAGTTCTTCAGTTCATCCAAACGATGAAGATTAAGAAGATTCTTGGTTATAAAACCCTTGGCGCAAAGACGTGGCAGCTTCTTCAAGAGAAAGATGAACTAGGGCAAATTGTCTCTGATCGCAAGATGAGTGAATAATCACTTTGCATCAAGTTGCATCATCTTTGACAACCCTTAAAATAATCTTTATATATGTCTAGGGTTGTAAGAAAAGAAACCTTACACAAATAACTTAGATTTGTGTGAAAATCGGATCTAGAAATCTGAATTTCGTAATTCTCGATAGATATAGCTTCTGTCAAGAGCTATTGAGAATTAGTCATTAAATCTCAATAGATAAATCTGTCGAGCTTTAATGAATAGCACTTTTTCACTTATTTCTTGGACAGACTTGCATGTCTTCAATACTAGACTTGAACTCTTATTCCTTGAAGTATTAAACACATTCTAGATCTACCCAATTACAGGTAAAGTGCATTTTGTCAAAGGATTATCCAATTCTACATGACATATATTCTAACAAGTTCCACATATGTCCTAACAATGAACACTGGAGGGTCCACAGGAACCCGAGGTGCGTCCTCCCCCGCCAGCTGGCTGCACCCCCGCTATGCCAAATAGATCACCCTTAATCCACCAACTATGGCAGCTACCTCCAGGCTCGGGTCTGCTACAAGGGTAGCTCTAGCCCAAGGGCTCCATATGATTTGTAACAACACATAACGTTAGAAAGAGAACCCTAAAGGAGCATGCAAATAATAGAAAGCAGAATATGTTTCTAACTTACATCCTCAGGAAAAAGCCTATCTAGGTGAGACTGAAGTAGAATAATCCCTCCTCAAGTCCAACTCAGCTCCTCTAGCAATGAGACCGTACTCCATGGCCCAATGCTAAAAAATGGTAGTGTACAAGATTCAGAAATGACATTTTGTAAGATAACAGCATGCAAGATTCAAAAATAACAGTCTGCAAGATGATAGTTTGCAAGGTTCAAATATGGTACAGTTTACAAGAGATAGATTAGAAATTTACAAGATAATAGTTTGCTAGATATGGGTATGAATACAATTAGTAGGAATATAGTATATGGTCCTAACCTATATGGCATGTGGATGTATGACTATAAGAGAATGCATGAACTACAAGAGAAAGGAGAAAGAAACTAACCTCAAGGCGCTTCCAAGGCCCCACTAGCTAGCGCAGTGTCCTTCAACTGAGAGTGTCCAAAGAGGAGTATAGATAAGCCAAGCATATTGACCCCTAGTTGGTAGCCCAAGCCCTCTCAAAGTCTCAAAAAATGGCCAACCACCTCAAAGACACCATCTACCCACTTATGGCAAATAGGTATACCCTTACCAGGAAGAACAGAAAAGCCCTAGCCATCCAAAGGTACTCTTCAGCCGTCTCTTATGGACGATGCACAAAGTTCGCCTTAAGATCAGTGTTATGGATTGTCTCAGTAGCATACCTCCTCCCTAGCAAGTCTGTACCCAACCGAACACCCGACTCATCCTCTAGACTGATCGGGACTCCATCAAACTGTAAGCTAGTTATGCAATGGAAGTCATAAGGAGTGATGGTTATCTCTCGGCCAGTAATGTGGAAAGTATGGGTAGTGTCCTACCACCTCTCAGCCAAGGTTTGTGCCAAGACAGCACTGGTAGACCTCTCAGGCATCAAACGGATGACGGGCTCGAAACCCATAGCATGGACATAGCCTCACATCTCCTTGTTCAGAATGGAATACCATACCAAAACCTGGCTGGTACTTCCCCTACCAGAATATGGGGTTAGGACCTGCAAAAGAGAATGGAATTAGATTCATGGTTAGGTGGAAGTTATGGTGAGAAAATGAAATTGGGTGCTTAATAGGATGAAATGTGACATGAAACGTGCATTTGAGTTCGAAAATGGTGAAGAATGATGTTAAAATGCCAAACAGATGAGAAAACAGGTGAAAAAGGTGCTAAAATACTAAAGTAGGGTTTCTTCCTGGCGCTATGCGTATGCAAGAAGGATCCTATGTACGCAGAATACTGCACGCGTAAGCAATAAGAATTATGCGTACGCATGAACTAAAGAACAGATACACGCACACATGAACAAGCTTGTGTACGCATGAATTCAGGCTGCATATGCAAGAACAATTCTGCGCATGCAAGAACAAACACAAAAGGTTGTTCTTTGACATTTCCAAGTTTTCTCAACTAGAACTCAGCCTAAACATGTTCCTACCCTCCTAGAGTATCAGATTTTCATCTAAACCCATCCCAAAGCAAAACCCAAACATTTATAGGTGTAAAAATGGATTAAAACAATAGATTAAAGGAAAAATTGAAAAGTGAGGAAAGTTTGAAAAACTTACTGATCTGGTCCTTGCACCCTCCAAAATGTATTGTTGTGATCTATAGGTCAAAAGAGGGGCCGCTGTTAGCCTTACCGCTCCATTCCAGCGAGTGAGATGGAGAATGTTAGTGGAGAGGACGTAGGAACTTTTCTGAGACTTGGGTGCCATTGAAGGAGATGAGAGAGTTTGAGAGAGAAGTTGAGAATGAAATAGAAGATAAGAGTCAGATTGTGAGGGAATAAGAGAGAAGGTAGAAACTTTTGTAGAGAAAAAAAGAAAAAGAAAAAAAGAGAAGTTGAAGAGTTAGAGAAGGGAGATGAAGAGAATGAAAAGAAAAAAAATGGTTGGTAAGCGTTTAAGAAAAATGAAGAGGCGAGAACACACCTGGTGACTAAACTATGCGTAGTTTAGGCCTCCCCGCTAAACTACGTGTAGTTTACCAAAAATTAAAAATCAAAAATCCCCAAAAAGTTCCCAGAAGACTATAAGTGCAAGGGAAAATTCAAAAATACATCCAAAAAAGGCCAAAAATATCCCTATTGGATCAACATACATCAAAAGCATCCCCAGTGGATCAAAAGCATCAAGATCATTCCCTAGCAGATTGAAACCATCAAAAATATCCCCAGTGGATCAAAGGCACTAAACATCCCTCAGTGGACCAAAAATCATCATGAATACTCCTCTGTGAGTAAAGATCTTCAACTAAATCTCAAGTAAATCCAGTATCATAGACGGACTCCCCCGTGGGTCCAAGGCACAGAAGTAGCTCCCTCAAAAGTTGCAAAACAAAATTTCCCCAGTAGAGTTTGGTAAAACCCCCTCGAGGGTGGAGTCAACATCAATCCTCAGTGATTTATGAGCAAGAAGAAGATAATCATTTCCCCAGTGGAAGGAAGTTCCCCAGTGAACAGTACATCATCAAAAAATCCCCAATAAGCAACCTCCTCCTCAGTGAGTCATACACCATTAAGACTTCGTGGTAAGTCGGAATCATTACCCAAAGCACTTTTCAACAAAATCATACTCCCGAATGAGTC
Organism: Quercus gilva; assembly: GCA_023621385.1. Classification (NCBI taxonomy): domain Eukaryota; kingdom Viridiplantae; phylum Streptophyta; class Magnoliopsida; order Fagales; family Fagaceae; genus Quercus; species Quercus gilva. Next base: position 28,637,752 of record CM042478.1, on the reverse strand, counting down.
CTACATCATACCCAGTGGATCTTTCATCCAAAAATAGTCAAGAAAGTTAGAATGTAAATCTTGTGCACATATCCTACAAGAATTGAACATGCAAGCATAGATCATGCACAAGTCAGAGTGGTGCACATATCCTCTAGGAGTTGAATATGCAGGCACAGATCTTACACAAGTTAGAAAGTCACAAGGCGGATTTTGTGCACATATCCTATAGGAATCGAACTTGCAGGCACAAATCTTACACAAGTCAAAAAGTCACAAGGTAGATTTTGTGCACATATCCTATGAGAATTGAACATGCAAGCACAGATCTTACACAAGTTAGAAAGTCACAAGGCAGATTTTGTGCACATATCCTACAAGAATTGAATATGCAGGCACATATCCTTTACAAGTCAGAAGCTATGCACATATCCTCCGGGAGTTGAACATGCAAGCACACTATATGAACTTCGTGCCCATATCCTACAGGAATTGAACATGTAAATGTAGTAGAAGAGGTAGAGATGGAGATAAAGACCAAGGTCAACCCGAGGCAAGAGCCTTACCAAAACAGGTAGAAATGAAGATAGAAGACAAGTACCACCCAGAGAAGTTTAAGGCAAGGGCCTCAGATGGCACCACAGATATATATCCTTTTAAGCTTGTAAAAGCACCTTTGTTTGATTATTTGAGCTCATAAGAGCACATTTGTTTTTCTTTTTAGTGACTCTAGGATAGTGAATCACTCGCCTTTTACTTGCAATTGGTAAAACAGGTTCTGGGATATTGAACCTGTCATTGCTCATTTCCCGAGCTACAAAGGTAGGAATTCTGACATATGAAATCCCACGCAACTCTTCGGAGTTGCACCCCGCCCCATGTATTTGTGATGTGAGTCGTGTGCATGGGTTGGGCCGAGCCATACATCAAAACAAAATTTTTTGTCTTTTATTCTTTTGATTTTGATAGCAAAGCTCATGAATCAAAAGAGGGGCATCTTTAGACACCACATTTTGTACCCCTTACGACTCGGGCCCCTGTTCCCAAATGATGCTAAATTCTAAGACCCAAGGTTGGTTTAGGGCCTAATATAACTTTTAATGAGCAAATAAATCAATTTTTGAAAAATAATACCAAAGGAAACCCTCATTATGTGTACGCATGAATCAGCCTGTGTAGGCGGCTTTCTGTATTCGTACGCAAGCTTGATCTTGCGCACGCATAGCGATTTCCAGAAACCTAAACAAAGCAAGTTTTTTTCATTTATGTTGGGGTTTGGAACTAATCTCACATCGTCTGGGGATTGTTACAAACCCTTTTTTCACACTATAAAAGGCCTTAAATGGTATATTTTTAAAACACACAGAATTCCCATGGGAAAATACTAAGATTCACTAAAAATAGTGAATCAAAAGGGAGTTTTTCACAGAACACCCTCAAGTCAATTTTCTTTTGATTATGACCTTTTTTGGCCTTGATCTTTGAGTTTAATCTTTACTAAACACTTTTTTATTGAATTGTGAATAGATTTGACTAAAGGAAACGGTCAAAAATCAAGTTTAAAGAGCTTTTCTTTGAGGTATCTAGTCTAAACTTTCCTTTTTCTTTTCTTTCATTTTCTGCCTTTAATCTTTTTTATTATGCATACGCAGGCTTGTTCTTGTGTGCGTAAGCCACTGCCCAGAAATACTAATTTTTTGTTTTCTTTTATTTTGATTCTGCCTTCACATATTTGTTTGTTTAGCTTCTTTTCCTATGCTTTTATGCTTTCAATGCCTATGTTTCACAAGTTTAATTGCTTGGTTTGCTATCATATGTTAGAATTCGGGTTTATCTTGTTTTTATTATTTTGATGACATGAACATGCATTCACATGCTCATGCATAAATGCCATAGGTGCTAAATTGCTGCTAGTAAGAGGTAAGTCATACATTGGAAATGTTCATGCATTTGTGATATGATCTTTTTTTGGTGAATAGGCTTGTTTGGATGAGTTATGCTTAAACACATGTTTGCTTGATCTTTTCTTATACTTATGCTTATGCTTCTGCCATGAAGCCCCCAGCCGCTCCCCAGGACCTCCCCAAAAAGAAAGAACTCCCTACCAAGATGGAGATTGTCCTGGCCACTCTCTCCGTGCCTGCCAAGGGTGACCTCACAGGCAAGGGCCTAGAGCCCTCAGAAGAAGCACTCTCTCAATCCACCAAGGCCTTAGCCAAAGAAAAAATTATAATAAAAAAGAAGTAGTTTTCAAAGTAGCTTTCTTTTTTCTTTTTTCTTTTTTCTTTTTTTACTGTTGTTTTTGTTTCCAGAATTTGTAATCAGTCTGATTTTTTGTATTTAATTTGCCTTTTTCTAAGGCTTAATTTAATGAAAATTATGAATCTTTCCTTTACTCATGTGATATTCATACAAGTCTTAACATAGTTTCTACTTTATTCCACATTTAATTAAGGTGACAATAGGATATAGTTCCATTTAGTTATCTGCATAAATGGTAGCATAGCTACTACACCCCACATGATTAGCAACAAGACAGGTTAAACCCACTAAGTCTATAATCTCAACAAAGTATAACCTTAACCTTAAAAACATACACAATGGTAGAGCATCCATACATGTTGGGCTCCACCTAACTCTCCACTTATCAGAAAGTTTAGGGGACTGGAGGTGATAATCAATTCTCAAATAGATCATAGATATACTTGCAAATGCTTTAAGTGATGCTCATGAGCTTTCATTTGATCATGTCACTACAATGAAGATCTCTGTCATTCAGCATGACTGGTTCTATTTGATACTTAAATGAATAATATAAAGTATTAATTTACCCAAAGCATGTAGTCCAAGGAACCAGACATGACTAAGGTTCTATTTAACATTTAGACAAATAAAATGAAGTATTAATTTACCCAAAGCATGTAGTCCGAGGAACCAGGCATGACTAAGGTTCCGTTTAACACTTAGAAAAATAAAATGAAGTATTAATTTACCCAAAGCATGTAGTCCGAGGAATCAGGCATGACTAAGGTTCTGTTTAACACTTAGACAAATAAAGTGAAGTATTAATTTACCTAAAGTATGTGGTCCGAGGAGCCAGGCATAACTAAGGTTCTGTTTAACATTTAGAAAATTAATATGAAGTATTAATTTACCCAAAGTTTGTGGTCCGAGGAGCCAGGCATAACTAAGGTTCTATTTAACACTTAGAGAATTAACATGAAGTATTAATTTACCCAAAATTTGTGGTCCAAGGAGCCAAGCATAACTAAGGTTCTGTTTAACACTTAGAAAATGATATGAAGCATTACGCATAATGTAATAAACAAAAATATTGAAGAAAAGACTTTCATTAATAATAATACATTCGCAGGTTATTTACATTCTAGGGGCATGGTACAACATTTTCATCTAGATCTTCAAGATAATATGCACCTATTCCAGCCACCGAGGTGATGCGATATGGCCTTTCCCAATTAGGCCTTAACTTTCCCCATGCTAGGTTCTTTGCAGTACCCAAAACCTTTCTTAATTTTAAGTCTCTAGGCACTAATGGCCTTAACCTCACGTTGGTGTCGTACCCTTGCTTAAGCTTATGTTGATAATAAGCCAATTGAACTATGGCATTTTCTCTTCGCTCTTAAATCAGATCTAGACTTTTCTCTAATAGCCCATCGTTGTCAGTGTTGGGAAACCAGTCTCCAGAGGAATCACAGCTTTGGCTCCATAAGTCATTGAGAAAAGGTCTCCCCTATTGACCTAAGAGGTGTAGTCCGATATGTCAAAAAGACGTGTGATAGCTCTTCCACCCATTTTCCCTTTGCATCGTCCAATCTCTTCTTGAGTCCATTTACTATGACCTTATTGACAGCCTCAACTTGTCCATTCCCTTGTGGATAAATCAGGGTGGAATATCCATTCGTAATGCCCAAGTCACAACAGTACCTCTTGAAGGCTTTGCTGTCAAACTGAAGGCCGCTATCTTAGATGAGGGAATGAGGAATCCAAAACCGGATTACAATATTTTTCCAAACAAATCTTTTGGCATCCATATCCCTGATATTTGCCAGTGGTTCAACTTCAACCCACTTGGTGAAGTAAACTGTGCCGACCAACAGCCATCTCTTATTTCTTGCTGCCTTAGGGAAAGGCCCTACAATATCCAAGCCTCTAAAATATCCAAGCCCCATTAAGTAAATAACCAAGGGCTGGACAGAGGATTAAGGACTCCCCCTGGTTGATGAATTTTTGGAGCAAATCTTTGGCATTGGTCACATTTCTTTACATACTCTTATGCTTTCTTCTACATGTTCGGCCATCAATATCCCTGAGTGAGGGCTCTGTGAGATAAGGATCTGCAACCTGTGTGGCTTCCACAAATCCCTTCACGTAACTCCTCTAGAAGTAGCTCTGATGCCTCAAGGTGTATGCATAGCAAATATGGCCCAAAAAAAAAGTGCTTGTACAACTTTTGGTTCTCGGACAGCTAAAACCAAGGAGCCTTTCTTCACACTTTGTTAGCCTCAGACCTCCCTTCGGGCAAGATATCCTCCTTAAAGAATAACACTATAGAGTCCATCTAGCTGGTCCCACCCTAATTTGATAAATATGGACCATCTCTCTCTTCATCTCAGTAGGTTTGCACAAGTCTTCAACAAGGATAACCCGAGGTAAGCCTTGTGCCGAGGAGGTTGCAAGAGTGTCCAGAGAATCAGCATGTGTGTTTCCGCTTCTAGGGATTTGCAGTAAGTTGAAAGACTCAAACCCTTATTATAAGTGCCTAACCTGATTTAAATATTCTTGCATTCTCACATCCCTAGCCTCTAACTCTCCCTTTACCTGGCCTATAACCAACCTTCAATCTGGGAATATCTCCACTGCTTTTCCTCCCATTTTTTAAAGCTATAGTCATCCCTACCAATAGAGACTCATATTCAGCCTCATTGTTTGTGGCCGAAAAGCCCAATCTTAAGGATTTCTCAATAGTGATCTTCTCAGGAGATATTAAAACTAGCCCCACTCCAAATCCTCTTTGATTCACTGCACCATCAACGTATACCCTCCAGGATAAAGGTTCTTGCAAGGAGACCATGTCAACTGATTTTCTATCTATATCTTACTTCTCTATCTCCTCTTCTAACGGGGATTCAGCAAACTTGACCACCAAATCTGTGAGGACCTGGCCCTTAATAAAGGTGCGAGGCATATACTTAATATCAAAAACCCTTAGGATCATACCCCACTTGGCAATCCTTCCAATATAATCAGCACTCCGAAGTAGTGATCGAAGCGAAAATTGGGTTAGAACAACAACTGTATAAGATTGGAAGTAGTGAGGGAGTTTACGTGTAGTATGTACTACTGCCAAAATGGCCTTCTCCAGTGGTAAGTAACGAAATTCTGCTTCATGCAAAGACTTGTTCACATAGTAAATTGGCCTCTGCACACCATTGTCAACCCGTATCAGCAAACTTGGCCATCAAATCTGTGAGGACCTGGCCCTTGATAGAGGTGCGAGGCATATACTTGATATCAAAAGCCCCGAGGATCATACCCCACTTGGCAATCCTTCCCGTGTAATCAGCACTCCGAAGTAGTGATCAAAGCGAAAATTGGGTTAGAACAACAACTGTGTAGGATTGGAAATAGTGAGGGAGTTTACGTGTAGAATGTACTACTGCCAAAATGGCCTTCTCCAGTGGTAAGTAACGAACTTCTACTTCATGCAAAGACTTGCTCACATAGTAAACTGGCCTCTGCACACCATTGTCAACCCATATTAGCACCAAGCTCACGACATGGGAAGCCACAGCAATGTAAGCAAACAAAACCTCATCTACCTTGGGCCTGTACATAACGGGTGGCCAAGAAAGGTATTCCTTAAGTTGTTGGAATGCCAAGGCACACTCCTCGGTCCACTCAAATCCCTTCCATTTATTCAACAACTTGAAGAAAGGTATGCACTTGTCCGCTGACCGAGAGATAAACCGGTTCAAGGTGGCAGTCATTCCTGTTAATTTCTAGACTTCTTTGGAATTCAAAGGTAGCCGTAAACTGTTAATTTTCTTAACCTGATCAGGTTTGACCTTAATTCCACAATGAGTGACCATATAGCCCAAAAATTTACCTAATCTCACGCCAAAGGAGCACTTGGAAGCATTGAGGTGCAGTTTGTGTTTCCTCAGTATTTCAAAAATGTTCCCGAGGTCTCCCACATGCTCAGACACCACCTTACTTTTATATTACCATATCATCTATATAAACCTCAATATTTTTGCCTAATTGTGGCTTAAACATCCTAGTCATCATCCTCTGATAGGTAGACCCTGCATTCTTCAATCCAAAAGGCATCAGCTTGTGGTAGTAATTTCCAGTATGAGTGACAAAAGTTGTCTTCTCCTGATCACCCAAAACCAGTGGTATTTGGTGGTATCCCTAGAAGGCATCCAAAAAGCTCATCCGAGGGTGGCCTACAATTGCATCCACTAGCTGGTCTATCTGAGGCATGGGGAATGGTCCTTTGGACAAGCCTTGTTCAAATCTGTGAAGTCCACACACACTCTCCACTTTCCACTCTTCTTTTTTATCACTATAGTATTGGCTAGCCACTCAGGGTAAAACACCTCTTTAATTGCCCCGACCTGCTTAAGTTTAATCACTTCATCCTTGACAACATCAGAATGGTCCTTAGATAAGTACCGAGGTGGTTGTTTTTTAGGGATAACGGACGGATTAACATTCAAATGATGGCAGATGAAGTGTGGATCTACCCTAGGAGCTTCGTAAGCACTCAATGCGAACATGTCAATATTCTTTTTAAGAAACACTATCAGCTCTTCCTTCTTCCAAGGAGGCAGCTGAGCTCCGACCTGAAAGAACTTTTCCAAATTATCATCTACAACAATCTTCTCTAACTCCTCTCACTTTGCCGCTTCTAATATCACATCCATAAGTAATACCAGAATCCTTAATTGCTATAAACCCCTATCAACAAAGGCCTAGGACACAGCTTTAGGCTGATGCATAATTGCAACCACCAAGCACTGCCTAGCCACGAACTGGCTCTCAACCAGCTCCTTAATCTAATCTCCAAATGGACATTTCACTTTCAAGTGAAAGGTGGAAGAAACAACCCCCAGGGCATGAAGCCAGGGTCTTACCACGATGGCAGTATAGGGAGAATAAGCATCCACTATAATGAAATCCACCTCCGCCACCACCGAACCTGCTTGCACAGGTAGTCTAATCTGGCCCCTTGGAATAACAACCTTCCCATCAAAGCTTAAAAGAGGTGAATCATAACCTGTCAAATCCTCAAGTTTCAAGTTTAGCCCTTTGTACAAATCAGGGTACATAATCTCGGCCCCACTGCCCTGATCCATTAACACCCTCTTCACATCATACTCTCTTATCCTGAGGGTGACCACTAGGGCATCATCATGTGGTTGCATGGTGCCAACCTTGTCCTTATCCTAGAAACTCAAAGTTGGTCGGATTTCTAACCTAGCCCTCTTCGACTCAGAGTTGGGGTCCTCAGCAGGTGGCCGAGCTACATACATCACCCTGAAATGAGGAGAACCAATCCTCCTTGAAGTAGCAAAGATAACATTAATTGTGCCTAAAGGGGCTCTTGAAGAAGCATCTCTCTGAGGTCCCAATCTTGACTGGCCCCCTTGCCCACTTGGCTGATATAAAAATTTCTTTAACCTCCCTTCCCTAACCAGCTGTTCCAGATGATTCCACAAGGTTCTGCAATCTTTTGTGGTGTATCCACACTCCTGGTGGTATTGGCAATGAAGGTTTTAGTTGTGCTTCATAGGGTCTCCGACCATCTTATTTGGCCATTTAAAGTATGGTTCATTCTTAATTTTTTCCAAGACTTGATGTACCAACTCACGGAACACTGTACTAACCACCTGAGTAGCAGTAGACCCAAACTACCTAACAAAATCTCTTAAAGGGCCGGTTATTATTGTATCTGTCGGACCTGAGATCCCTCTTATCCTAAAGGATAACGTTTGCCTTCCCTTTCTCTTACTGCAAGTCCTCCTCAACCCACTTATACTCGTCAATACGGTCCATGAGCTAACTCACATTCCTTACAGGCTTCTTGGTCAACGACTTTCTCAAATCATGCTCGGCAGGTAAGCCAACCATGAAAGTCCTTATGGCGACGTCATTAAAGTCCCCATCTATCTCATTAAACATCTCTCAGTATCAGTCTGAATACGTTTTCAAGGTCTCCCCTTCTCACATGGTCATAGACAACAGGAAATCTAAGGGCCGAGGAACCCCACTGCATGTGATAAAGCGAGATCCAAATGCCCGAGTGAGTTCCTTAAATGAATCAATAGAACCTACTCCCAGGCCATCAAACCACCCCATTGCCGCAGGCCCCAAACTGGATGGGAATACCTTGCACATCAAAGCCTCATTCCTGAAGTGCATGGCCATTCTCTGGTTGAAGTGGCTCACACGCATTACAGGCTCTATTCGACCATTATACATGGTGAATGTTAGCTGAGTGAACTGCCGAGGAAGTCTTCCTCCTTCAACTTTGCATGTGAAAGGTGATCTTAAAATTTGGTTTAACGCTCTGCTCATAGCGTCATTTCCCAGACCTTTGCAAGATAAGCTCTTATTTCTGCATTCACGATGACTATCCTCATCACACAAGAAAGACTCACTGAGGGGAGTCCTTGATCTAGGCTTGTAATGTTAGGGTTTTATTCCCTAAAATCCAATTTATTGGCATGTCATAAATAATTAAATAGTTTAATTATATGAAACTATCTATAAATGAACTAATGAGACATTATTTTAGTCCATGAGATGCATAGTATGTGATTTATGTGATTTAGTCACAGAAGATATAAATCACAAGTTCTTTGTAAACTCAGAATTTGAGTTCGTAGTCAGTGATGACATTGGGCATTGCATATGCGAAGACTATAACATATCAACTACGATGATTTGTCTTAATCATGGAAGTGGAGACTTCTAGTTGGTATGTTGATATGTTTTAAGAGTTAAGACATATTGAACTGAACCGCTGAGAGATTTATTATTCTCCTAACGACTGTCAAATGAATAATAAATCTCACAACTTCTATTTATATCAACTCTAAATCCTGAGAGAATAATGGACCTGATCATGAGGTGTAGGTTGCTTTGATATATTAGGAGTGAGATCTGTAGGGTTTAGACCCCTTAAAATATAACCAGATTGCGTAGCCTAGATTAATTAGCCAAGTTGTTACTTAGTCAAATTAAGCAATTCTAGGTTAAAACAATCACAAAATCATATCATGCATGTAAAACATATAAAGCAGCGGAAAATAAATAACACAGTGATATGATCACCCAGGAAAACTAAACCGGTAAAAAACCTGTGGAGGATTTTACCCACCGATCCTCAAGGCAAAACGGAATCCACTAAGAAAGAATTGAAGTTCTTACAAAAGGACTTACAAGCTCCCCGCTTGACTTCCTAATGCTACCCACCAGTAAAACTTCCTGACACGACCACGCGCAGGCTCCGAGTCCACGGACTACTTCTTTCTTTGTATTCCTTCAATCAGCTACAAGCACCCACGCTTGATATTCTTTAAGCTTCAAAGGCAGCAACCAAGTTGATCATCAAGATGTTGAAGTAATCTCAATCTTGAAAACCCTAAGCTTTGTGTAAAGGAAAGCTCCTCTAGATCTCACAAGAGATTTACACAAAACCGCAATGTATGAGCAACAATACAACTTGTGCAACTCTAAAAACGTGGCTAGGGTTTTGCCTTATATACCTAGGGCAAAAACAGAAAACCCTAAACGTTTAAAAGAGTTTGGGCTGAGTTGGAATTCTGCAAAAAAACGCATCTGGGCCGACTTTCGATCAATCGAGAATTACATTCGATCGATCGAGCCAGGCCGAGAAGCCCCAATGCTTCTGCAGTCACTCGATTCCAACTTTACAATATTTAACCAACTTTGAGCAAGCCTAAACTAGACTAAATACATTGTTTTGATCATGGTTTGCCAACATTACAAATTAGAGTTCTAAATACATAAAATCCTAAGACCTTAGAACCTAACAAACTCCCCCTTTGGCAGTCTGTGACAAAACACAAATCAAAAGCTCAAAGTTTACAAGTAAAAAGCCCTTTACAAAATAATGCTCATAAACAAAAGTTCAACCTAACTACTATCCATCGGTTGCAAGTGTATACAACAGCTTTGTTGAATCAACCTGTATATTCCTGAAATACTCAACAAACACATAAACGCATGTGTGGCAGAAAATAGTATATAAACAGGTATAATATTCTTGTACGATTCACACAACACAAAATAAAGATATATATCAATGAATCAACTCATAAATATAAATCAATAAGCAGTGAAACATAAGACAACAAGAATAAAAAAAAAATCATGTATATCAATATATCAATCAATGTTACTCCCCCTAACATGAATATCCCCAAAAATGATATACAAAGTGAAGCACCTAAATACAATCTAATAAACTCCACAAAAAATATCCCATGCTAAAAAAAATATCTCTCCCCCTATCAATAAAATCTCCTCTACAAGACAAAAACTCTACTCCCCCTTTTTGTGACGGAATGCCAAAGGGCATCATAGGCCATCATCAAAAGGAGGTGGTGAGGAAGAACGAAGATGTGCCAAATCCACTCTCAGAGCACGAATCTCGTCGAACAGATCCACCAAAAGCTGACCATGAGCCGCCTGAACGGTCATGACAGTCTCCAGAGTACGACGAACATCGAAGTCAGCCGCAGGAGGTGGAGGAACAGCAGCAGCACCTACAGGATCTGGAACAGCCTCACCATCAGGACCTGTAGAAGAAGAAGGAGGAGGAGGAGCACTACTAGAGGGATCAAACCTAGGGTGTTTAGAACCAACTCGAAGATGAGCGGCCCTCTGTCTAAGAAAAGACGTACCTATAGGACCTATAACATGAACAGGCTCAAAAGCAGGGAAATCCTCTAAACCTAGATACAGTAAAATCCTATGAATGAAAATAGGATGGACAAGAGCATGAGCAGTAGATGAACTCCTATAAACTTCGTTCAAAGAACGAAGAAAAAGATGAGGAAAACTAATAGGAGCATCAGTAACAAGAGCGTACAGAAAAACACACCTCTCAAGAGGAATGGTGTGCAGATGAGAAATGGGCCAGAGTGAGTGACAGGCTATCCTAAAGAAAAGATAGGTAGTCTCGGGAAGCTCAGCGGTGGTGATCCTAGGATCAGAACCCCACTGGATAGATGACCCAGTGATGTAAGACATGACATCACTCAACTTTTTTGACTCATCATAGGGATAGACAGGATGCTGTACCAAAGGTACCTCAAGGGCATCAGCCACTACCTGAGGAGTAATGGAGTACTCTACGCCTCGTATCCAACTCCTAACTAGAGTGTTGGAATCATAGATGCGGATTGAGATGTTCGAAAAGAACTTTCTAATCAAGGTAACCGGAGGAGGAGGGTTAGACACAGCAAACAAAGGAAGCCAACCCCTTCGCTCAAAATTTGCCCTAATGGCAGGATCAAGCTCATCAAAAGAGACAGAACGTTCAGCCCAAATCTTCCTCTTAAAGTTTAAAGTCTCGTAAAGCTCTTGGTTTTTCTCACTAGGGAATCTCTCACTATCAAAAGAAGGAGGGGGTGGAGAAGGAGAGGGAATAGTCCTACGTGCTCTAGTCTTCCTAGGCATGGTGCTAAGGGAAGGACAGAGACACAAAGAGAAAAACAAAAAGAACAAAAAACACAACCAAGGGCAGACTGCAAGTTAGCACAAAAAAAATATAGAATAAAATTCTATATGATGCATGAACATTAACAATGTTATGATGCATGAACTAATGCAGTAACCAGGATCAAATTAAGTTCAAATTCACAAAATTGGCTTGAACATAGAGTTTCTTAACAAAAACCCTAAAAATTTGAGAACCACTTGAAAATTTTTGTACCAAATTGATGAATTAATCATTACACACTATTGAAAACAGTTTATAATAACCAATTACATCAATTAGACAAGCCAATTTCATCAATTAAACTCAATTTCACAAAAAGCCCCAATTCGGATCAATTATAAACCCTAGAAATTTCAATTTTCCACAAAACACAAAATTGATCAAATTAAACAATCAAGAACATGTCTATAGGGTGTTCCCATCAAAACCCATTGATCAATTGCAAACAATTTGGTCCGAAACAACACAAATCCCAAAAAGAAAAGTTCCGAAAATTACTCCCTCAAATGCATGAAAAATGCATGTAAATGTGAAAATAAATTGAAAAGGAAGGGTAAAATAGACATACCGGCTTGAGGAGAGAGAGATTGTGCAAAAAATCCGGAAGAAAACAACAAAAAATTGAAGTTTTGGTCTTGCCTCGTCGGAGAGAGAGAAAGAAAAGTTTTTCAAAAAGTTTAAATACTTTGAAAAAGTCAGATTTCTTCTTTTAAAAAATCTTCTCCACGATCTTCGATCGATCAAAAATTACATTCGATCGATCGAATGTGACAGTCATTTTAGCACATTCTGAGGCACTTTTTCGATCGATCGAAAATCAGGTTGGATCGATCGAAATGGGCAAAGGCACACTGAATTTTGGGAAAAACAAAGTTTTGAAAAATCGCAAACCCAATTTTGAAACAACTCCTCAAAGCATTTGAACAATGAATACAAAATGCATGAGTATAAGATGGAATGCATGTTCAAAAAAAAACAAAATTTTTAAACCCAATTTTCTCAAACACAAGTTTCAATCATCTTCCAAATAATTTTCTCAAGCAATAAATATGTTGTGCACAAATCTCAAGATATTTTCAAACTTGGTTGGTCAGACCAAAGACACACACACTAATATGTACAGTGTTTAACAAAGAGTAACTTGTGTAGTGTGTGAAACTAGCAAAGACTTGAGATACATGTGAGGTGATATGTGAATAGCAATCAAACACAAAGTCTACACAATTCATCACATAGAATTTAAAAGAGACTATCACCTAAAGAGTTACATCCTATAACTCCCACATCTCCTAGAACAAAAGCTTGCAATCATGTAAGTTTCTTTCATTTTTGCCTCTTATTTATATTTGAATTGGCATTCAGCCTAATAGTACATACCGGTTTGAATTAAGTGAATTGGCATCAAGCCTAATAGTACACACCAGTTTTTAATTTAATTTGAGGCTACACCTTATGTTCTTTCTGTGCATGTGCTACACTTTCTCATGCACAAAATCTTATGATATGCACTAAGGTGTTCATGATTGGCTAGTGAACAGTGGTGAGATGGTTATTTATGCCTTTCTCAAAAGGATCAAGTCCGACAGTCAAAAACAGGTGACTTCATGATTAAGGCAAAGTGATTAAGAACCACACACATCTTTCCCACACAACATGCACTACAAAGTTTCAACTAGTCAAGTGCAGTAAATAAGCTCATCAAAGTTAAACAAGGTACACTAGACATGACATGTGTAAAAAGAATGACCAACCTTGTTTTCAAAAAATCAAGAAAAATAATGTTCAACAAAGATTTTGCTTTCTCCTTTTTTTTTATATTTTTTATTAAAAGAGAAAACAAATAAATCCTAGAATGAAATGCATGTATGTAATGCAATGCAAGTCCTAGAACAAAAAGACGCATAAAACAAAGGTCACAAAGTATAGGGCAATGAAGCACAAGGACCAAGGAAGACAAAACAGCTAGGGACAACGAAGCACACCAATCACTTGACGAAGTGTCTCAAACTTACTTCCATCAAGTGGTTTGGTAAAGATGTCAGCGTTTTGACGATCAGTAGGGATATATTCAAAAGCAACTATTTTCTTTTCAACCAAATCCCTAATGAAATGATACCTAAGCTCAATGTGCTTGGTCTTAGAATGCTGAACCGGATTCTTAGATATATCTATAGCACTAGAGTTATTGCAATAGACCACCATGGTATCTTGAGGAATCCCATAATCACCCAAAAGTTTCTTCATCCAAAGAAGCTGTGAACAACAACTCCTGGCAGCAATATATTCTGCCTCAGCAGTGGATAGAGAAACAGAATTCTGTTTCTTACTCATCCAAGCCACAAGATTGGCTCCTACATAAAAACACCCTCCAGTGGTGCTTTTTCTGTCATCAGCATTCCCAGCCCAATCAGAATCAGAAAAGCCAGCAAGAGACAAGTTTGACTCCTTGCTATAAAATAAACCATAATCACAGGTTCCACTTACATATTTTATAATCCTTTTAACAGCATTTAAATGAGAAACCTTAGGATTAGACTGGAATCTAGAGCAAACACCAACACTAAAAGATATATCAGGACGACTAGCAGTCAAATACAAAAGACAGCCTATCATGCTTCTATACAAAGTAACATCAACAGACTCACCTGATGGATCAATTGTCAACTTTGCATTAGCTGCCATCGGCGTTCTAGCATGAGCAGCCTTGTCTAGTCCAAATCTTTTAACCAAATTCCTTGCATATTTAGCTTGATTGATGTAGATTCCTGTCTCAATTTGCTTTACCTGCAATCCCAAAAAGTAAGTTAGTTCTCCAACCATGCTCATTTCAAACATCGCCTTCATTTCATCTGCAAAAGAATGAGCAAGAGAATCATTAGTAGCACCAAAAACAATGTCATCAACATAAATTTGAGCTACAACAAAACCAGTCTTATCCTTTCTTATGAAGAGTGTTGTATCTGCAGATCCCCTTTTGAATCCATGCTCAGTGAGATATGCAGTCAATCTGTCATACCAAGCCCGAGGAGCTTGCTTCAACCCATAGAGAGCTCTCTTCAGTTTGTAGACGTCATCCGGTCTATGAGGGTTTACAAAGCCTTTAGGTTGTTCAACATACACTTCTTCTTGTATCATTCCATTCAAGAAAGCACTCTTGACATCCATCTAATATAGCTTGAAGTTTAGGTAACTTGCTATAGCCAACAATATCCTGATGGATTCTAACCTTGCTACTGGTGCAAATGTCTCATCAAAGTCAATTCCTTCCACTTGTGTGTACCCTTGTGCAACAAGTCTTGATTTGTTTCTGATCACAGTGCCATGTTCATTTGACTTGTTCTTAAAGATCCACTTAGTTCCAATCACATTTACATCCTTTGGTCTAGGAACTAGTTCCCACACATCATTCCGAACGAATTGATGAAGTTCTTCATGCATAAAATTTACCTAATCAGCATCTTGAAGTGCTTCATCCACCTTCTTCGGTTCAAATTGGGACAGATAGCATGAGTGAGTGATCACATTCAATGCTTTTGATCTTAACCTCATGTTATCATTCAGACTACCCAATATATTTGTGGAGGGATGGTTCAGTCTCACTCTAGAGGATGGTCCTTTGACTAAAGAAGTGGAAGTTCCTTTCTGTGCAGATGGGGGACTGAGTTGACTTTGTGCCTGTCGAGTGTCACGAACTGGAATGGATGATTCTGAACTTGAAGGTACTGAGACTGTATCATTTAACACCAACAGCTCTTCCTCACTATGTTTGACAACATCCTCAGTAAGAAGAGTGTCATCCACTTCTAAAGACGTATCTTGAGCAGGAACAGTGCTTTCTGAACACACTTCATCATTTATCACAACATTTGAGGATTCCATGACTGTTTTGGTTCTCAGATTGTACACTCTATAAGCTCTACTAGTGGAAGAATATCCTAGAAAGTATCCTTTGTCGCTCTTGGCATCAAATTTTTCTAGGTTCTCTCTATCACGTAGAATGTAACAGTCACTGCCAAATATCCTGAAATATTTGACAACAGGTTTCTTCCCTCTCCAGAGTTCATAGGGAGTCTTCTTAGAATCAGGTCTAAAATACACCCGGTTGAGTGTATGGCAAGCAGTGTTGACTACTTCTCCCCAGAAAGACTTTGGCAAATTTTTGTTGTGAAGCATGACTCGTGCCATCTCCTGAACAACCCTATTTTTCCTTTCCACAATTCCATTCTGTTGAGGAGTCTTAGGAGATGAGAACTCTTGGTGAGTGCCTTGCTCATTGCAGAAAGTGGCCAGCTTGGTATTTTCAAACTCTTTTCCATGATCACTTCTGATTCTGACTATCACAGTATCTTTCTCAACTTGCAATTTCTTGCACAGATGGATCATCTTCTCAGGAGCTTCAGCTTTATCTTTCAAAAGTATAACCCAAGTATATCTAGTAAAGTCATCCACAACAACTAGAATATACTTCTTTCCACCTAGACTTTGAACTCTTGCAGGACCCATGAGATCAATGTGTAGTAACTCTAAAGGTCTTGACGTTTGAACACTAGTCACAGATGGATGCTTGGATTTTACTTGTTTACCTATCTGACATGGTCCACAAATGCACTTCTCTATTTTCTCAAATTTAGGTAAACCTATAACTGCCTCACATTTGGAAATCTTTTCTAACTGCTTATGACTGGCATGCCCCAACCGTTGATGCCACAGATCAACTTGATCTATCTTTGCACTAAAGCACTTGTTGTTTACACTTGGTGTTATTCCATAGCAGTTGTCAGCTGTCCTCACACCAACACTCATACAATCACCTCCTCCATCAAGTATCTCACATTCATACTTGGTGAAGAGGACATTTAAACCCTTGTCGCAAATCTGACTAATGCTGAGTAAATTGGCCTTCAATCCATCAACATACCAAACATCTTCAAACATTGGCAAACCTGGAATATCCACAGTACCAATGCCTCTGATCACAGATTTACTTCCATCTCCAAAGGTGACTGTCCCAATCTTTCCTTCAAAAAGTGTTTTGAACAAATCTTTATTTCCTGTCATGTGCCTGGAACAACCACTATCCAAATACCAATGACAAGAATCACGTGCCTTTAAGGCGGTTAAAGTAGTATAACAAACATAATTCTTATCACAGGTGATTATGCCAAAATACTTAAGGAAAGATTTAACAAAAACAACAAATGGCAAAGACAGTAAGTAGATAAGTTGACTAATAAGCAAAAAGATTTTCTAAGAATCCATGACAAAGGGGTCAAGGATCAGCTCAGAGATAAAAATCTCAAACAAAAGAGCAACCCGCTCTGATACCACTTGTAGGGTTTAGACCCCTTAAAATATAACCAGATTGCATAGCCTAGATTAATTAGCCAAGTTGTCACTTAGTCAAATTAAGCAATTCTAGGTTAAAACAATCACAAAATCATATCATGCATGTAAAACATATAAAGCGTGGAAAATAAATAACACAGTGATATGATCACCCAGGAAAACCAAACCGGTAAAAAACCTGGGGAGGATTTTACCCACCGATCCTCAAGGCAAAACGGAATCCACTAAGAAAGAATTGAAGTTCTTACAAAAGGACTTACAAGCTCCCCGCTTGACTTCCTAATGCTACCCACCAGTAAAACTTCCTGACACGACCACGCGCAAGTTCCGAGTCCACGGACTACTTCTTTCTTTGTATTCCTTCAATCAGCTACAAGCACCCACGCTTGATATTCTTTAAGCTTCAAAGGCAGCAACCAAGTTGATCATCAAGATGTTGAAGTAATCTCAATCTTGAAAACCCTAAGCTTTGTGTAAAGGAAAGCTCCTCTAGATCTCACAAGAGATTTACACAAAACCGCAATGTATGAGCAACAATACAACTTGTGCAACTCTAAAAACGTGGCTAGGGTTTTGCCTTATATACCTAGGGCAAAAACAGAAAACCCTAAACGTTTAAAAGAGTTTGGGCTGAGTTGGAATTCTGCAGAAAAACGCATCTGGGCCGACTTTCGATCGATCGAGAATTACATTCGATCGATCGAGCCAGGCCGAGAAGCCCCAATGCTTCTGCAGTCACTCGATTCCAACTTTACAATATTTAACCAACTTTGAGCAAGCCTAAACTAGACTAAATACATTGTTTTGATCATGGTTTGCCAACATTACAAATTAGAATTCTAAATACATAAAATCCTAAGACCTTAGAACCTAACAAGATCTAAAGCCACAATCAAAACCTCAATATGTTGGGCAGCCGCATTTAATGTTGATGGAACATATATTCTTAAGATGGAATTCATAATATCTTAACGGAAATATAAAATATTCCCTTGAGATAAGTTTAATGGGTTTGGATATTCAGAGTATTGGGCCCAACCACTTTAGTAAAGAGTTACTAAAGTATATATATTTATGAAATTAGATTTCATAAATATATATTGAATAACATAAAGGATTAAACCGGGTACTCAATGATTAAGATGTAGTAATTTACAAAGTGGCAGTTAACATTCATGACTTTGTATTACCATAAATATTTTAATGAAGGGGTTGAATATATAATAAAGTTTTGGGATATAATTTATAGATAAGGCCTAGAGTGCAACTATATTTATATAGTGATATTAAATATAGTTAACGGTAACTTTGGACTTGTCAAGAGTTGACAAAAAAGCCCAAGGCCCATTGGAGCTAGTGTCTTATTGGTCCCTTTTGGTCCCACTCCAAGCTACATATTTGAGCCCAATTGGAATGGCCCAAAAGGCTAGCCCAATTAGATAATCAGTTGTATATAAGGAGAGAAACATACAGAATTTTATGAAGGGCTTTTTCATAAGGTTTTTCATAGAATCTTTCATAAGAGTTCTCATAAGATATGAAATGGTTTCTATGTGAGTGTTGGACACTCTTTATTCTCTCCTTGGAAACTGATTGAGAGACCACACATCTTGGGCATTAAGTGGAATTGGAGTGAAGATTAAAAGTCTTCCCAAGAACTTCTGATCTTCGGTTTTGAATTTCACCACACCAAGGTATGCATTCTTTGTTGGAGTTTATGCCCTAAAATCCAATTTATTGGCATGTTATAAATAATTAAGTTGTTTAATTATATGAGACTATTTATGAACTAATGAGACATTATCATAGTCCTTGAGATGCACTGTATGTGATTTATGTGATTTAGTCACAGAAGATATAAATCACAAGTTCCTTGTAAACTTAAAATATAGTTCGTAGTCGGTGATGAAATTGGGCATTTCATCTACGAAGACTATAACACATCACCTAAGATGATTTGTCTTGATCATAGAAATGAAGACTTCTAGTTGATGTGTTGATATGTCTTAAGAGTTAAGACTTATTGAACTGGACCGCTGTGAGATTATTTATTCAATCAACAACTGTCACCTGAATAATTAATCTCACGATTTCTAATTTCATAGACTCTTAATCCTGAAAGGATAATGAACCCGATTATGAAATGTAGATTACTTTGATATATCAAGAGTGAGATCTAATATTCACGATCAAAACCTCAGTATGTTGGGTAATCACACGTAGTGTTAAGGGAACACATATTCTCAAGATGGAATCCATAATCTCTTGTTGTAGAGACAAGAAATATCCCCTTAAAATAAGTTTAATAGGAACTGGTTATTCAGGACGCCCACTTTAGTAAGGAGTTACTAAAGCTTATATTTATTGAAATTAGATTTCAATAAATGTGAATAACTAAAAGATTAAACCGGGTACTCAAGGATAAAATAGTTGTTTACAAAGTGACAATTTATTATGACTTTATTCACTATGGATATTTCATGGAGAGGTCAAATGATATTATTAGAGTCTTGGGATATAATTTATTAACAAGGCCTAGAGTGCAATTATATTTATATAGTGGTATTAAATATAATTAAAGGTAACTTTGGACTTGTCAAGAGTTGACAGAAAAGCCCAAGGCCCATTGGAGCTAGTGTCTTATTGGTCCATTTTGGTCCCACTCCAAGCCATACACTAAAGCCCAATTGGAAATGCCCAATAGGCCTGCCCAATTAGATAATCAATTAGTTATAAAAGGAGAAACATACAGAATTTATTTTAAGCGAGACATCATTGTGAAATAGTGTGTATGTGTAAGTTAAGCCACTCGATTATTCTCCCTTGGAAACTGATTGAGAGACCACACTTCTTAGGCGTAATGTGGAATTGGAGTGAAGATTAAAAGTGTTCCCAAATACTTCTAATCTTTTGTTTTGAATTTCACTGCACCAAGGTACGCTATCTTGTTCTTAAATTCTGAAATTTACATAGTGCATATTATCAATCATGAATGAAATAAATCCATGTTTGTTACTTCCGCTGTGTGTTTTATATGAGATACAAAACCAGATTTTCCAACATTCTTGTTCTCAAATTCTGAAACTTACATAGTACATATTATCAATTGCGAATAAAGTAGATCCGTTAATTTTCCACTGCATATGTTTTGTATGCGATACAAACATGTATTTTTCCTACATGTAACTACCATCTCCATCATCGTCAAAAGAAAATTCAGAATTGGAAGGAGTCTGAAAGTTCAAAATGTGTGTAAACCACCCTTGAACGTTTAGACCCCAAATAACAAAATATCAATTCAAGCTTAATATCAAACGATTAACGTGTGGAACATGAACATAAGCCAAACACAGAATTGATAAACAATCTAAGCCAAATATAAACTCATCCACAACAGAAAAGAAGTGGCAAAAATAAAGAGAAGGAAGATGCAAACACACGAACAACACACGATGTGTTATCGAAGAAGAAACTGAAGCCCTCGGCGTAAAACCTCTCTGCCGCCCTCCAAGCGGTAAATAATCCACTAAAGAATGTAGTTGGGATACATGAATAGCAAAAGACCCTCCAAGCCTAATCTACCTAATGTACCTAAGCCCTTCAAGCTTCTTGCTCCAACGAGGTTGCGCCGAACCTATTTCTTCTTTAGCTTACCGGATTCCGCTATCATCCATACCATCAACCAATAGACATTGGTTCCTTCCTAACTGCTTCCCAAAGCACCAAATAAATCTTCTCACGGATACGGATATGGTGAGAAAAGGATTTGGCAAAGAACCTTTCAAGGATGTATCAATGGAGAGGAAGAGAGTAGAGGAATTTTAAGAGTCTCTTAGGTGAAGATTGTGGATGATATCTTGTTTTTCTCTAGGGTTTCTCTCTTAAAATTCTCTCTAGAAGCTCTCTACATTTCGTAGGTATAAGGGTCTACATATAGTGGTAAGTGTTTGGAATGCGAAGAGTTAGTTTTTTTCCCAAACAGGGCCGGTTGGCGGCTTGGCCTCGCGACTGGTCTGAGTCGCGAGTTCCAGCCGTGAGGTAACAGCCTGGCCAGCCTGGGACTTTTGTCTTATAGTGCGACAGTTAGCGTGACCCTTCAGCTCCCCGTATGCTTCTCACGTGTGCTGCAGTTGGCGGCTTCCAATCGCAAGTCACCCGCGAGTCCTAGCCGCGAGACTCTGCCTCCTTGCACAAACTTGAGCTTTTCTTCACATCTTCTCACACACTACCTTACAAAAATCCCACCTAAATACAGGGTTACTAATTGCTAAAATACAAGCAAATTTGGCACGGAATAAAGCCAACAAGATGGTTGATTAAATTCAACCTTACATAGTCCATCTTCGTCGTTCTCGACGCAACCTCCTTCTCAAACGATCAATCTCCAGTTGCATGGCTCTGGTATTCTCCTCATGAGAGACGTGGCTCCCACTTTGAGACTGGCTCTTGCTAGTATGGATGGTATGCACACTAACTTCCCGTCCCTTCTTCGCTCAAGATTGAGAAAATGATCTTGACATTGGGACCCCATGGATTCCTCCCGATTTGGACCTGAACCTAACATAATTGAATGTTAAACTCACCACAACACAAGAATTTCCCACAAACGGCGCTAATTGTAAGGACAGGTTTTGGTTCCTAAGCCCAAAAGATAAAAGGATCTAGGTCCAAAGAGCTCAATACAATGAATTTGTAGAGAGTGGGTTAGAAAACTAGACTTTAGTGAGTTAGGTAACAATTATAATGGATTCAGATGACAAGAACGTAAAGATAGAGTGATTTTATCTAAAGAAAATCGTCCTCGGCACGATCTGAGGAGATCAGTTCTTGTATATATCTCACAAATTTGATTACAGACCCTTTTTCTTGTTGCTACAATGTTTTTCTCTTAATTCCCCGATCCCCTTCCCTCAGGGTCTTCTTTCTATTTTATACTACCTTCTTTCTTTCATCTCCACCTTCCACATGTGGATTAGATCACGGGTGTTGATCCCTGTCCCATCAACACCTTCCTGAAGTCTTTGGGAGTAGCTATAAGGTTGAAAATTACTGTTCAGATGTCACTTCCTCATTAATGCGGCCAAAGAGTTAGCTACAGAGTATTTAATGCGGTGGCAACAGCTTTCTCTTAGATATTTTATGGCTTCCCTCTGTCCTATGCTTTCATGATGCGTATCCTTATCAATAAAAACTCCTGGAATGTTGCCCCGGATGGCAGACCACCCCTTCTGACCTCTGCTTTGCTCAGCTGAGGAGGCATTCCTCCTCGGCCCACCTTCCTCAACCATCTTAGTCATAACTAACTCGTGGAGTTCTGATTCTTACGTCTTCACCATCATTTATCTATCCTCGGACTACTAAGCGTCCTCGGACAAGGCCCACGGCCCAATATATACCCTTAGGCCCTTCATCCCTACAATCTTCACCATCATTTATCTGTCCTCGGACTACTAAGCGTCCTCGGATAAGGCCCACGACCCAATATATACCCTTGGGCCCTTCATCCCTACAAATGTTTCCCCTAAATCTGCTATATTGATTATTGTTTATTTTAATATGTTATGCATAGACTTGGATGATGGATGAATTAGAAATTGAATTCATGGATTGATAGGGTTAAAGACATAATGGGTTTTTATAAGTCCAACCAATTATTGGCTTCTGTTGATAGTATATTTGTTGCTTTGAACGACTGAAAAATGTCAAGATTTATATCATAACTCCCTTTTGCAATTCAGGTAACTTAATGCATATAATATAGAATATATAGTCTAACTTTTGTGTTACCTTTTCAATCTTCTGCAATTTAATTGGTGGGTTTCAAACATTATTCTATATTCTAACATTATTTTATATTCTATATCTATTTCTAGGATTGTGCCTATGTAAAATTTGGGAGCATTAAGAAACATGTGACTTTTTTTACTTTAAAGCATATGTATCCAATTACAAAATGATATGGGTATAATTTGTATAAGATTTATTAGAATTGTAGTATTGTACTCTTTTGAGCTCCAATGGGCTTATTTTTTATTTCTTCTTTTATTTTTTGAGTGCCTTTTCTTGCATATATGGCAGTTGGGAATGTTTTTGTAACGAGTCTCCTATCATTTGTCCTCTAAATCATACAAAAGTGTATATTCATGTCACCATGTTGATTCTCTAAAATCATATTTTAGAAGTGACACATTCTTTTTTCATGTTTTTTTAAAAAGGTGATAATTGGGTATATTTGCAATTAAAGGAATAAAGTAAACATACTGTAATGCTACGGCAAGTGAATTTCACCAAATAGAGATTTTGATATTAAAATATTATTAGAAGCATGATTTCTTAGCCTCACTTACATAAGTGATAGCTTAAATTCTTCATTCATTGTTATTATTTTTTTTTTTCATAATCAATAGTTTTCCCATACATTGCAAGAGATTATAACTTATTGTCAATAAGTGGAACAAGAGTTTATATTGATTTGGAAATTCCTGAGACTACTAATTTCAAATATCAGTAAGTGCTTTGTTTTGGATTCACATTTTTATGTAATACTATGTCTAATATCTTTATGTAATACTAGCTTGTAACCCTATGCAAGTGCATGGTTATACTTAAAAGATATAAGATGCATAGTATAATTTTTACATATATAATTTAAATATTATTAATAATCATTTTTTTTTTTACTCTTTAAAAAGTCTTGTAATAATATTGTTAGGTAGAAAATGTAAATTATCCATTTAAAAAAAAAATTATGCTCATTAATTCTAGACTATTTGATTTTTGTATGCAATAACTCACTTGGATAAATATTTATGATGTAATCCCACATTTGACTCCAAAATTAAGAAATAAAACTTTTTCTAAAAACAAATAATTTATGACACATGGTACAAAATTGGACTTTATATATAGAATCTAATTAAATTTTCTTTAAGTTTTACCTATATATATATATATATATATATAACAAGCTAGTGGAAAATAACCAACCAATAGCACAAATGCCAAAACAATTCAAACCACAAGTGACAATTCAAGAAGAGATGAACATCAATAGAAGAACCATAAGTGAAATAACAAAAATTATGTGAGATTATGATAATGAGGTAAGAAAAAAGAAAACCTTGAACAGTAACATTGTGTCCTTAACATTGCTTTATGTACTATAGACCAGCTTTTACAAAATTTAACTATAAAATTATGAATTGATTAATATTCATGAATTAAAATTCAATTTCTAGGAAACTATCTTCATCTGTCTAGGAAAGATTATAAACATTGAGATAGATAATTCTAGTTGGTACTTTTTCTCTTGCGAAATATGTCATAAAAAGGTAAAATCAATACATGAATTTTTATGGTGCGACAATTACAAAAAAAAAAAAAGGCATGCTTCCCAATCCCAAGGTACACAAAATAAAAATGTTTACTTTTATATTGAAATGCACAATAACTAAGTATTTTTGAATTTGCATAAGCTAACAAAAAATTGGCTAGATGCTAAGTGAGAGGCCCGGCTACCTCAAATTAGTCAGATATTGTTTCTTCTAAATCTTTTTTCTTTTTCATCATTATGGAAGGGATACGTAGTTTTTTCATTGAATCGAAGCTTTTTCAGTTGGTGGTGGAGGAAGGAGGGAATTTCTTTGCGTTACAAATCTTTGAACGGGGCAAATACTTCATGAAATCAATGTTTATGGGCAAAAGCGCGACATTATGGTTGATGAAAAATATAGAACACATGGTGATTGGGGTAAATCCCAAACAATTTTTCACGCTTAGGGAAGGTGATATTGCCTACACCTTGCAACGGGGATCAAATTCTTTTGGTCGGTTCCTGCTAGTGTCTGAACTCAAAGTTGGTGGGCTACGGAGGTCTGTCATAATCCCTGAAGGGAAAGAAAAACATGGTTGGAAGGTATTTGGCCTAGAACTGAGGAAGATGTTAGAACCTAATCAATATGCTTTTAGTCACTCAGGCCATGCAAAGCTTATCCCTCAGACACAAAAACGTAATTCAATGTTTCATCCATCTTGGTCCTTTGTCAAGACAGTGAAAGGTCCAATGCAGGAAAAAGGTGGTATTCAATCGATCCATAAAACCAAGGATGCAGGACAGAATATTATAGATGGGGTGGTGGGGGAGAAATAGCAAAATAGGACAAAGGAAACGATGGCAGTGGCTCTGAAACAATATCAGAATCAGGTTGTGGATGTTCCGGTGGATCAGCCTAGTACAACAGCCGTGAGGGGAGGGGAGGGGAGAGAGAGGAGCATTAATTTGGGTATTAATTTAGGTGAGAAATTATCAGTGCAAAATAAAACAAGATCTCCATTAAGTTTCAGTTTGAATTCAAATAAAACTGAGAATGGGTAAGGGCGTGATTTGAGGGAGTCACATTGGTCTGGGAAGGGATTAGTAGTGGAGGTGGCTGAGAATGGGAAATGGCGAGTTTCTTGGGATAATTCCAAAGGTGGAAAATCCTCTTTTAAATGGGTGACACAGGCTTTCACTGAACAGGAGGATGAGGTGGGTATCAATTTGGGCCCTAAACATTCGGAAGCCCACTGCGTTTCTAATTCAAGCCCAATGAGTACAAGCCCATGTCACTTAGATGCTTGGGAATGTTCCAACTCATTTTTAGGTCCAATCCCTTCTACATCTTATCCCGATGGGCTGGAAGAGAATCCCATGGTATTTCCATCTGGGTTAATAGCGCAGGTAAAGATGTCGAGGAGCGAGAATGATGGGAGCTTCTCGATCTCTCAGAAGCATGTGGTTTCCCCAGCGATGGCGATGCAGACCGATGCAAAAGGAGGTTTGCTTGCTCAACCGTGGTGTGCTTTGCTGATAGGAGTGTCGGGTTGCACCAAGAATCTTCAGCATATGGTTTTCAGGTATAGCTCTGACCGAAATAGTATTTTGGGCTCAAATAGGTTGTCTGGTGGGTTGGTTTCTGAAGATATGAGGTCAATGACTCTCGAATTTGTGCCGCGACTGGTTGGACCTTCTTTCCCCAATCTTTTTCTGGAGTTTTGGCGAGCTGGGTCAATGGGTTTTGGAGTATCGGTCAAGGAGGCAAATTCCTCCTCTAGTAAGGAACTCTTAAGCCTTCCTAGGGAGGTCATGCTTGTGGAGGATGCAGCTGATTTTTTTATGGGCTCTGGTGAAGCAAAATTGTCAGATCCTTTACCTTTACAGGTTATTGCTCCGAGTGTGTCGACAACTTCGGCGAAGTTGGAGAAGGCCACTGAGGTCTTGAGTATTGAGGCTAAAATTGATGTTTCTGGGTGGGTGAAACGAAGAATTCCTAGTTTCAGTAAATTGGTTGGGTTGTCAACGACCCGACATGAGAAGTTGTGCATTGCTCTCTTACAAAGGCTAGAAATTGAGATTGAGGCAGCCAATGTGTTACACCGGAAAGTAACAGGTAGCCAAGAAGTGGCTAAGTCCAAACACAAGGGACGTAGAGAGTTGCGAAACTTGATATCTTCGGTGAATTACGTTGGGAGATAGAGGTTTGGTTTTGTGCTAGTGTTAGTAGGTGGGAATATTTTTGTGGTAATGAAGATAAAAATGATTTCGTGGAATGTTAGAGGTTTAAATGATCCTCGAAAACAACTTGTGGTAAAGAATTTGTTAAGGGAATGGAAGTGTTATATGGTTTGTTTACAAGAGACGAAAATTGCTAGCATGAATAGACAGCTGGTTTGTAGTTTGTGGGGCTATCCATATGTGGATTAGGCTATTTTGGAGGCTGATCAGAATGCTGGTGGTATTTTGATTGTGTGGGATAAAAGGGTCTTGGATAAGATGGAAGTTATGGTTGGTACATTCTCAGTTTCGGTAAAGTGACATGGGGTGGGGGACGGTTTTATATGGGCATGTTTAGGGGTTTATGGCCCAAATGAGAATCACGAGAGGGGTCACATGTGGGATAAGTTGGTGGGTATTCAGCAGTATTGGAGGATATCGTGGTGCTGCTTGGGGGATTTTAATATTGTTCGCTTTCCTAGTGAGAGTAGGGGTGCGACTAGTTTGACCCTAGCTATGGAAAAGTTCTCTAAATTTATTGAGGATCTTAACTTGATTGATTTGCCTTTGGAAGGAGGTAGCTATACATGGTCAAGTGGTACTAATCAACCAGCGATATCTAGGATTGATAAAGCTTTGGTCACTCTAGACTGGGAGGAACATTTCCCAAATGTTATTCAAAGGATTTTACCTCGTCCTATCTCAGATCACAGTCCAATTCTCTTAGAGGCAGGGGGAATGGCAAGGGGGAAAAGTCCGTTCAGATTTGAAAAAATGTGGTTGAAGACGGAGGGGTTTGTGGATAGGGTTCAATCTTGGTGGAATCGGCATTCTTTTGTAGGTACACCTAGTTTCGTGTTTGCGAAAAAATTAAAGGCTTTGAAAGAGGACATTGTACAATGGAATCATCAAGAGTTTGGTAATGTAAAGCGTCAAAAGAAACAATTACTGGAGGAGTTGGAAACATTAGACGCTAAGGAAGGGGATGTTGGTCTCACTGATGGGGAGATATGTCATAGGGCAGATTTGAGGTCCCAGGTGGAGCATCTTCTTTCCTTGGAGGAAATTTCCTGGAGACAAAAATCTAGGATGTTATATATCAAGGAAGGGGATAATAACACCAAGTTCTTCCATAGAATGGCTAACTTCCATAGACGGTATAATCATTTGAGGACCTTGGAGGTGGATGGGGTGGTTTTTGAGGAGGAATCTGAGGTAACTAATCAGGTAGTCCAGTTTTATAAAAATTTGTACAAGGAGTCTGAGGCATGGAGGCCTTTTGTGGAGGGTTTGGAGTTTGATCGTATTGGGGATATGGAGAGGGTTTGGCTTGAAAGGAAGTTTGAGAGAGAGGAGATACTTCAAGTAGTAAGTGATTTGGAGGGGGACAAAGCTCCAAGTCCGAATGGGTTTACTATGGTGTTTTATCATCATTGTTGGAAAGTAGTGGAGAAAGACATGTTAGCGGTCTTTGAAGATTTTTTTCAACATTGTAAGTTTGAAGTCTCTCAATGCTACCTTCATTGCTTTGATTCCTAAAAAGAATGACGCCTCCAATATTAGAGATTTCCGACCTATTAGCTTGGTAGGGAGTGTGTATAAAATCTTGGTAAAGGTTTTGGCAAATCGTTTGAGAGTAGTTTTAGATCAGTTAATCTTTGAGACTCAAAATAGCTTTGTGGGTGGGAGACAAATCCTTGACTCAATTCTTATTGCGAATGAGTGTATGGATAGCCGAGGGAAGAGTAGGGTTCTTGGAGTCATTTGTAAACTTGATATTGAGAAAGCTTACGATCATGTGAATCGGGAGGCTTTGCTGTATTTGTTGAATAGAATGGGCTTTGGTGTGAAGTGGTGTAAGTGGATCCATACTTGTATTTCCACAGTTCAGTTCTCTATTTTGATTAATGGGTCTCTAACTGATTTTTTTGGTAGTTCAAGGGGTTTAAGACAAGAGGATCCATTATCTCCTATGTTGTTTTTGATTTTAATGGAGGTGTTTAGTAGGATGTTGAGAAGAGTGGAGGAAGCTGGTTTGATCCGCGGTTTTAAAGTTGAGGGTAGGAGGGGTGGTGGGGAATGTGTTTCACATCTTTTGTTTGCAGACGATACTATCCTATGCAGATGCGGAGCAAATTCTTCATATTCGGTTGTTATTACTCAGTTTTCAGGCAGTAACAGGTTTGAAGGTCAATGTGCACAAGAGTGAAATGGTTCCAATAGGGGAGGTTGATGATGTGCATGCCCTGGCGGAAATTTTGCGCTGTAGAGTTGGAACTTTGCCTATGTCTTATCTTGGCATGCTGTTGGGGGCTTCGCATAACTTCCCTTCAATTTGGAATCCTATTTTGGAAAAAATTGAGCGGAAATTAGCTGGGTGGAAGAGGTTGTATTTGTCTAAGGGGGTCGATTGATATTACTCAAGAGTACGTTATCTAGTCTTCCTACCTATTTTCTGTCTTTATTCACCATTCCTACTTATGTGGCTAATAAGATTGAAAAGTTGCAAAGGGACTTTCTATGGGGTGATAGCAAAATTCATCTGGTAGGATGGGATAAAGTTCGTGCGCCTATAGCTAATGGTGGTTTGGGGATAAGGAAAAGAGAAATGCTATGTCTACAACATTTCTACAACATTTCTACAACATTTCCTAAGTGGCAGGTTGTTATTGGTTGTTATTGTTGGGGCAAAAAAGTAATCTTAGTGTTAATTTCAAATTTGAACCAATAACAACTAACCACCTGTGATTTGTTGTAAAAATGTTGTAAAATTGTTGTAGACGTAGCATCTCTCTAAGGAAAATTACTACTTTCAATAAGGCTTTATTGGGGAAATGGTTGTGGCAGTTTGGGAACGAAGAGGGTCGGTTATGGAGGAGGGTGGTAGCGTCAAAATATAGGGAAGAATGGGGGGGTTGGACCTTAAAGCTAGGTAGGGGAGTTCATGGGTGTGGTTTGTGGAGAGGTATTCACATGGGATGGGAGGATTTTAGCAAGAATTGTCAGTTTGTTGTTGGGCTGGGGAATAGAGTGAGATTTTGGCAGGATGGATGGTATGAGGATCAACCTTTCCAAGTGGCTTTCCCAAGGCTATATGGTATTGCCATTGATAAGAAGGCATCTGTAGAAGCTTCTTTGTCAAGGCAGGGGGCGGAGGATAGAAGATTTTGAGATGTTCGTTTTATTCGAGAATTTAATGATTGGGAATGGCTGAAGGGCTACATTTTCTTCGTATATTGGGAGCTAATACTCCTCCAATGGATGTTAGAGACCATATGAGATGGAAGCTGAAGCCTAATGGGGAGTTTGACATCCGGTCGTATTATAACAAATTGCGAAATTCTCCCTCAATTGTCTTTCCTTGGAAAGGAATATGGAGAGTAAAGGCCCCTAAGCGAGTTTCTTTTTTTGTTTGGTGTGCAACTTGGAATAAGATCCTAACGGGTGATAACTTGAGAAGATTGAGGGGATTGGATTTTGTAGACTGGTGCATTATGTGCCGACATTGTGGAAAGACGGTAGACCACTTATTTCTTTACTGTGAGATGACTTATCGATTGTGGAGCTTTGTCTTAATAACTTTTGGTTTGTCTTGGGTTATGCCTAGATCGATCCCAAATTTGCTTTTTGGCTGGTGGAATTGGTTGGGGAAGCATTCTTCTTAGATTTGGAACTTAGGTTCCGTTGTGCATCCTATGGTGTATTTGAAAAGAACGGAATCAGAGGACTTTTGAGGATTTGGATAGTTCCAGTGTTTAGATGATTGCCTCTTTTAGTAGGACTCTTTTTGATTGGTCGAGGGCATGGGGACTCACGACTAGTGATTCTCTCCCCTCTTTTCTTAGCTCTCTCTCTTTTGTAATTAATATGTGGTTTGGTTTTCTTTTTTGTTTTTTTCAATTTTCTTCTTCTTGTATTTTCTGGGTTTGCTCTATGTTTTTCATGCATAGAGTAGCCATTCGTATATATAACATTCTTACTTATCAAAAAAAAGCTTCAGCTAGAGCATCACGAAATAAGATAAGACTATGGCCTCAGATTGAGTTGACCATCTTCACAAGCTCAAATCTTAAATTAGGCATTGGAAGGAGGAGAGTGTTCTCACATAAACAAGGGCCTGCAATTGCTACGAATATGACACACTATAAAAGCCAATCCAAACAGCTCAGAAACTCATACTCCCAGGCCTGTCAGAAGTTCCATAACTTCTCAAAAAAAATATGAATCAGATTGAAGCTCAAATCAAATTCAAGCAGATGGTTAGGATTGAGCCATTCCAATCCCAATAATCAGCTAGATTTTATATAGCATGTAGTAGATGTGCCTGTAACTAACCAAAGGGGGGGGGGGGGGGGGGGGGGGGGGGGGGGGTGGTTGGGGGGGAGAACAATTCTTTGCTAAAAAGAAGAGCATGCAACTATGTCAAGAATTTGTGAACTTGTAGGAACATACCACAATTTCCCTGTTTCAACACAAATTAAAGAAAATAGGAACTTTGATAATAATAATAATAAATAAATAAAATAAAATAAAAAAGGAACTAAACAATGGCATTGAGGAAAAGCGTGATTTTATTTTACTTTATTTTTTAAAATATTCTCAATATACATGGATGGAACTTTCCAAATTATTATGTAAATAGAACCAAGCAACTGGTTAAATTGCACAGTATGAAAATCAGGCTCACTTTCAATCACTGCTGCTTGTCAAGTCAATATTGCAATGTAAGTGATCATGCACTTAAAACATACCATTCATTTTTAATCAAATAAAATTTTGTCACTTCAAAGGAAGTGAAACTTGAATCAGAAGTGATGGCAATCTTCTATATAACATCAAAGTATGAAACCAAGCCTCATATACAACAACATTAAGCTATGTATCCTCAGCAAATTAGTGAGAGTCGACCACATGTATTCATTTCTTCCATTCTACTATATCCAAAGTCGGCTTTGGATCCTCAACAAATTACTTTCTTAATTGACATGTCTTTATTTTCCTACTTCTAAACTCAAAGCCTCATAAGCCAATAAATAATTTGAAGCATCTAAGGCAACAAATACTACTGCTCTGCCAATGATGGTGGTGAAGCCTAACAGACTAATTTGACAATGTCATTCGGTCCATATAAGCTGAACAGAAAATATTAGTCAGATATAACCAGCAAAGGTCATTCTGACGTCACACCTTCCAACTTTTCACTTCCTCGGCAAGCAGCAACTTCTAGATTGGGGAGGCCTTCTAATACCTATGTAACAAAGGAAAAAATTATTATGCAGCACAAATGTTTTGAGAGCCTTTAAAGTTATAAAAAGATGATAAAGTGATGATAACAAATTACCTGATACAGATACCAAGAAGCAAAAGCATCTGTGGCTGCATAATCTAGTTGCTCCTTTGACAAAAAATTAGTCTCCCAGTTTCCCAGCTTAATTTTATTGGGCTTATGAAGCTGCATTATGATGCAGGACAATGAAGTCTCAAGAGGAACATGGGTTTGGGAAAAAATGAGAGAGAGACAGAGAGAGAGGGAGAACAAAAAAAGGGGATAAAACCTGAAAAATAGCACCAAGCGACAAAAATAGAACCTAGAAAACAGCACCTAGGGTTGCTTGAAACCAACCCCAAGCTTGGGATAAGGATAAGAACCCAAGAATCAACACTTGAGCTTGCTTGGTATTAACATCAAGCCTGGAAGAAAACTTTCGATCCAAATTTCATTAATACATGATCAACTGCCTATAATAGTGAAATTTGGACCCTTAAATAGAGTCCCTACATCATTATGTAATTACATCATATAGGGAAATAACATTCATTTAGCAATCAAATCTCTAATAGCACCAATCAATGTCAATTAACAACCACGATCAATCAGGTCCAACAAAATCAGTTTGTATTAACCGGTCAAATTTGTTGTCCACACCATATATTTCAAAACCTTGAACAAGATCAATTTTAAGAATCTTGAAGGGATTTATATACTATTAACCAGTCAAATTTCAATAAGACAGTTGGTGTTGGCCAGTTTATGGCAGTCTCAAAGTGTCCATACAATTTTTCAACTAAGGAAACCATGGGTTAGGTTAGGACTAAAAGGAGAGAGATAGAAGATAAGATATTGAAGAAGGAAAGATTGAAGAATATTCTATGAGGTGAATTGTAAAAGCATATTACTTATCATTAATCGTCCATTCAGAAGCAGTATATATGCATATCATCCATGCCATCTTAGATCACAATTCTAGAACTAAATAAAATTTGTTAAAGTTGTGAGTGGTATTTAATTGTTAAGGGTAAATCTATAATAATGTACTAAAGCTACCAGTATAAATACTAAGTATGTGTTAGGGTATATTAATGAAACCTAAACACACTTACCAAGACTAACATGATATGAGAACACAAAGACGCCTACCGCTGCAGCCACTAACATCTGTTGTTGTCTCCGCCATTCCTAATCCCTGGCGAGTATAGTAATAGCAACCCTTGACTTTGCTGACCATAGTCAATCCAAAAAAAAAAAAACACCTTCATAACTCCAACAAGGCTCCCAGCACCATTAAGAGAGCACCATTGTGTCATCTATGCCATTGTGACTCCGACGAGGCTCCTACAGCCATTCCGAAACCTAAACTTATTTCGCCACAACCTAGTTGAGTTGATGGGTCAAGTCGACATAACCAAATCTAGGTATTTCGCAACCCGACAACCATATCTGTATAGGCTAGAAACTTCACCATAGCTCTCAAGCTTTCACTTGGAAGCACCACCGACTACAGGTGACCCATGGGAACCTTCTTTTGTGCCAATCTGGTATTTTGTGCCTCTCAAACTTTAGTATGTCCTCTAGTTCTATGGCTCTATAGTTGTAGGCTTGTAGCAATGTGATATGGGTTATTGTATGTGCAATCCAATGCTTGGGTGGTTCATGCTGCAGCCTTGTGTGTTTTGAGTTTTGTGGTTGGATAGTATTGGAGACCAGTCAGTGGTTTGGGTGTTAAACAGTAGTGTTGGTAGTTGATTTTATTTAATTCCTGATACGTGTTTGCATGGTGCTATGGAGTTCAAAGACAGTATCCAACCAAATTTTTTGTTGTTCCCAATATGTTTTCCATTACTTCCATTTGTGTTAATGGGGGCAATTATGCACAATGGCCTGATGTTGTTGAGGTCTTTCTCTTGGGAAGAAAACAATATCATTACACCGATGAACCCGCCCGCGCCCCCCCCCCCCCCCCCCCCCCCCCCCCGCGCCCGGTCCACAGGCTCTAAATATGCTGATTGGAAAGCTGAAGATGCCCAAATTAGGAGTTTCTCGTGGAATAGCATGGAGTCTAAGATCAGTTAGAGTCTGGTTTTCTTACCAATTGTTAAACTTGTTTGGGAACATACCAAGGAGTTGTACTCTGGTGTTAACAATCTTATGAAAATTTATGATCTTTATCAAACTTGTTTCACCCTTGCTCTCAATCATTTGTCTTTGGAAGACTTTATGGAAATTTTAAGGGTATATGTGAAGAACTTAATCTTTACCAACCCATCTTTGATGTAAAAACCATGTAGAAACAGAGAGATTGTATATGCATGTCACTTGCTTTCTCCACAACCATTGATAAGAACAAATTTTAGATAGGAAAGACCTCCCTTCTTTGAGTGAAGCTTTTGGTAGACTTAGACAGACCTCGTTATCTGATTCTAGTACTGTTACATTACCCTCTAGTGATAAATCTGCTTTTGTCACCTCTATGGGGAGTGGCCATGGTGGTCATGGGTGTTAAGGTTGGGGAGGAGGTTGTGGTAGAGGACGTGGTCATCATAAGAAGATCATTTTTCAGGAAGAGGATAATGATTCACAACCCCTTTCCACCACCATTTTCCACTACTAGAGTGGTGTTTATTCTTGAGGAAGAGTATTCTCACCTTGTGTCCCTACAGTCTTAGTCTCCTACATCCTCTTCTACTGCTACTCTAGCTTAGACAAGTACTGCCATTGCTTGTCTCGCCACTCAAGAACCCTACATCATTAACTTAGGAGTGATTGATCATATGATTGGTAATCCAGGTCTGCTCTCCAACTTGGACACCCTCAACTCTTCCCTTTGCTACATTGGCAAATGTCTCAACCACTATTGTTTTTAGTTTGGGCACTACTCACATTACTCCTACTCTTTCCTTGTCTTTAGTGTTACATGTTCGTAAGAAGCTCTTAATTGTTGCAATATTCTTACCTCCTGAAAGAAAACATAAGTCTAACGGTCTATACTATCTAGATTTTCATGATTTATCTCGTTCAGTGGCCCTTTCATCATTAGTATCACATTTTCAGCATCATTGTCGTCTTGGTAATCCCTCTGTCATGACCCCACCCCAACTGTGATGATATTGTCCTCTTTAACTTCGTTGGGCCTCAAGGATTTGTTTCTACTAAAGCACAAAATAGTGAGGAAAACATGTCTTCACATTAAAGCCACCCCTTTTAAGCACATTACCACGCGCTTCTCCAGGTGATGTGGGACTCGTGAGATGAGGACTCAGTTTCATTAGGCGTCCCTTCCATGTGAAGATGCATTTTCCCCACTGTTGTGTGCTTTGGGGAGAAACAAATCCTTGCAGCCTAATGAAGCCAAAGAGGATAATATCTGCACAGTTGGGATGGGGTTATAACACCCTATCTTCAAAACTTGCAATTGTTTGTTCCATCATGTCATGCAATTGAGTCATTAAAGTGAGAAGCTTATAAATTGAGTAAACACCATTGGTTGCCTTTTGTGTCTAGACATGAGAGTTGAGCCAATATTCCTTTTCACCTAGTTCATTCAAACATTTGGGGTCCTATAAAAGTACCCTCATATTTGGTTTCAATATTATGTCATGGTTGTTGATAATTTCTTTGAAGTCACCTTTGCCATATGAAGGAAAGGTCAGATTTGTATTCAATTCTTAAATCATTTTATATGGAAATAAAGACTCAATTTGATGCTTACATTCTTCCATCCATGTTTTTCAATCTGATAATGCTCATGAATATTTTCATATTTTTTTTATTTCAATTCCTTTTTTTAAAGGGGTTTTATTTCAATTCCTTCTTGGCCATGGCATACTTTATCAGTCTTCTTGTGCTTATACCCATAACAAAATGATGAGGAAAAATATAAATTGAGGAATTTGTTGGGAGTGACTCAAGCGCACTTATTTCAAATGAGTGTTCCTAAAGCCTATTGGAGTGATGTTATTTTGGCAGCATGTTATCTTATCAATCACATGCCCACAATGCGATGTCTCTTGATAAACCCTTATTCCATTTATCTCCTAAAATTTTTGGGTGTATTTGCTTTGTTGCCAACCCCAAAAATTTTGGAACTAAGTGATACAGTTCATTTTTAAAGTTAGCTGTTTACTAGTGCTTATGTTGTATGATAAGTAGTTCCTTTTACTTGTAACGGAAAGTTAGTTTGTTGATAAGATTGTTAGTGATAAGTGCAATAGCCTATCAATTAGTTAGAGAAGTTTGTTAGGATTTGGCCAATCACATGGCATCCACATGGTGGGTTCTTGTAACCAACTCAGTAGCTTACTTATGTAACTATAAATAAGCAAGGTTGCCTTCATTGTAACTAGTTGAATTTGAATCCAAGAAATCTCTACCTATAAGGTATTATTCCAAGAGTGTGTCTCTTGAAGAGCTAATTCATTCTTTATTTTCTCTAAGCAACTTAGCTTTCTAAAACAGCTTGCCTTTCACCAATTTCCTCCATCACTAAGGCTCTATTGTTGTTAGTGGTGGTAGTGTTGTTTTCCTTGTTTATATTTTAGGTCATGGAGTTGATAAACTAGACCTTTGATTTCTTAAATATTTTTCTTGGGTACTCATAAACAAAGGATATAAGTGTTATTCTCCTACACTTTGTCGTCAATTTGTTAGTTTTGATGTTGCCTTTTTTGAAACTACCTCCTATTATCCTTTCTCTTCTTCTAGACGTGATAGTCCCCTTCCTTTCCTACCACTAGTCTCTCCCTGTTCTAGTCCTACTTGTTCCCCTCCTGTCACAATTCTTGCAAAACCTTTATAGGTATATCATAGTCGACGATTGCCTACCACTGAGCCTCCTTCCCAGACTGGAGATCCTTCTCCTGATCCATCTTCTAATCCTTCTTCTCTTCCCATTACTTTAAGCAAAGGTAAGCGTACCTGCGACTCTCACCCTATTTCCCACTATGTTTCCTATCCACATTTATCTCCCTCATTTCATGTCTTTACCTCATCCGTGTCTTATATGGTCAATCCCAAGTCTATGAAGGAGACCTTGTCTATTCCTGGTTGGACGATTATGGAAGATGAGATGGCAACGCTTCTTCAAAATGGTACTTCATTGCTCTTCCTTCAAGAAAGTATAGTTTTGGTTTTTGTTGGGTATAACACTGTTAAATATTTACCAAATGGTTCAATTTTTTTTTTTTTTTTTTTTTTTTTTTTTTTTTTTTTTTTTGCTGAAAACCAAATGGTTTGGTTAAGTGCCTGAAGGTATGCCTAATTGCAAAGTGGCATATTCAAACTTATAGGGTGGATTACTCAGAAACTTTTTCCCCTATTGCCGAACTTTCTTCAGTTTGGATTTTAATATCCTAGACCTCTAATCTTCGTTGGTTGTTTCAATTGGATGTCAAAAATGCTTTCTTACATGGTTGTTTGCATGAGGAAGTTTACATGGAGAAACCACCCAAGTTTGTTTAGGGGGAGTTGGGTAAGGTGTGCAGATCATATAAAGCTATCTATGTCCTTAAAAAGTTAGCAACCACCCAAGTTTCTTACTACCAATCTAATCATTTTGTCTTCTCCTCCACTTCAAAGAGAAAAATGGTCTTATTTATAAACTATGTTGATGATATAATTATCCCCGTTGATGATTATAAGGGAATTGTAGAGTTAACGAATTCCTACAAAGTTCATTTCAAACTAAGGATATGGGAAAGCTAAGTTATTTCTTGTGGATTGAGATAACGCAATCTAAAGAGCAAATTAGTTTGTCGTAGAGGAAATATGTGTTGGATTTTTTTTTTTTTTTTTTTCTGGGTGTTGGGGGGGAGGGGGAACGAACTAATAGGCTCTAAACTTGTAGACTCCTACAGACACAAGTGTTAAATTCCACGTGGATCATGGGGAAGAGTTATCTAATCTAGAGAGATAGTGTCGTTTAGTTTGCAAGTTGAACTATTTCATTATTACTGTAGTGAGTGTTGTGTCAATATATTACTGCTCCTCATCAACCACATTGAGACGTAGTTCTTCAAATTGTAAAGTATCTAAAACTAGCACACCCTCGTCATGGACCTCCGTACAAGGCTAATGGTCATTTACAGGTAGAAGCGTTTACAGACTCAAATTAGGCAGGATCACCCCCATATAGTAGATTAACAACTGATACTGCACCTTTTCAGGGGGGACTTGGTTACTTGGAAAATTAAGAAACAAAGTGGCGTCCCTCTCTAGTGTAGAAGCTAAATATAGTATAGAACCATGACCCATACGTCATGTGAGCTTATGTGGATTAAATACCTACTTAAGGAATTATAGTTTAATGTGTAGTTACCTTTAACTATGTATTGGGACAATCAGGCAGTAATCCGTATTGCTTCAAATCTTGCATTTGATGAGAGGACTAAGGATATAGAAGTGGATTGCCACCTTGTTCAAGAAAGGTGGAAAGTAGAGTTATTGCTACCCCATGATTCTATAGGAGCTCAAATTGCGGATATATTGCTACCCCATATCATTCTTGTAGTTTACATCTTTACATTTAATCCCTTGTTTTCTAAAGAAAAATCCACTTTTATCCCCTAAATCAAATGTATTCATACCATATCCCAACATATCCAAAATAATAATAATATTTTTGTCATTTATGGATAAAAATTTGATACATCCTCTGCCATATATGTATCTGATATGTATCTAATATAGGTACAAAAGTTATTTTGAAGTATCCATGCTTCTTAGATTATAATTAAGTGGGCTAAAGTGCAAACAACACCACTAAATTTTGGGGGTCTTTGGATTATACACCTTAAAGTTTCAAATTTTGAATTTTACCCCTAAAAGAAAAGGGTCCCTTATGCTCATCAGCTAGTCCCATAGAAGCCTAAGCCTTCGGTAATAAATAGTATAGCACACTTATTTCTTTATTTTACCCATAAGCTAAGGCATGTTCTTCATGTTGCAACTAATAGAAAGGTGGAGAATCATACTGATAATAAAGATTACTTATGTAATCCCTAATATCTTTAGCAATCACAAAAGAGGTGATGGTGTATATGGAGCTCAAAGGAATTACACAAGCATCCCATTTAAAGCTAAGCCCTTTTTATCTTTTGTAGGAAAATCCCCTTCTCTAGTTTTGGAAATTCCTAAAAAAATCGAAATGATATGACTTATGATACCTGATCCAAGCAAAATGGGAATATACAACACTGGATGACCAAAGAACCAAAGGAGATGCTAGTAGGTCTCCCCCTCCTGCGGGTTATATATATTGTTTGCATCAGCAACCCTCTATCCATATTTTTCATTAAGCGCCACATAAGTTTGGACTACGAGTTTTGTTCGTCCAATAAAATAATTCCATGCGGCATAACAAGAATGGTGTGGCATAATAAAATGACATGGCATCATTTTATAGGACAAACTAAACATGGGTGGCAAGTTTATGTGGGTACTTAACAAAAAATATGGACGTAAAGGCTACTAATGCAAACAGAATATAATTTTATGAGTTAAAATCCAAATCCTGAAATTTTATGGTGTAAAAATCAAAAGCCCCCAAACGTTATAGGTGTAGTTTGCACTTTAGCCTAATTAAGTGCCTTGTAGTTGAAGTTCCAAAAAGATCCTACAATATACAAATAAAATTACTTGCATGTTCATTTCAAAATTCCTAGTAAAATGGCTACCGATGTCAGCACAGTGCTAGCTGTAAGTTTGTAATGAACCACTGCATTGCAACTAGCAAATACTCACTTCCAAGTGGAAAAATTGCCACCTATAAACAGCTAGACACAAGATACCTAGTGGAGGATGATCTGCACGTGGAATTTTGCATGAACTATAACTAAAAATCCTTCATGATGCTCTAAAAAATAAAAAACACTGACAGCATGATAAGTATAAGCAATGAAGAGTTGCAGAAAATACAGAAATCAATTCTCAGAGAAACCCAGATAGATAACCTCTTTTGATATAAGCTTCTTGGTTAGGGATCCAAGACCCCATTGGTGGGGACCTCCACCAAGCTTTTGGTTAGCAAGATAAGAAAGATCCTCCACAGCTTTGATGGATACATTATAATCTTTAAAAACCTTGACAGCATCATTGGCAATGCCAGCTCCAACCTGTGCATGTCTAAAACATATTATCCTACTACATATTCACATAGCAAATGGAGAGCTTTTTATTTTCAAAAAAAACTAAGAGCAGATGTGTTAGAACTTAGAAACCTTCAAAAGTGTAGGGTCCTCAAGAAGAAGTTGCAAACTTTTAGGAATTCCAGAATGAAAAATATGCATTACATGGCAATGACTAGTGTCCCCACATATCTGCATAACCGCAGCCTTCCCAGGTGAAACACCTGCAGAGTTAAGGTTTCTTTCAATGTCCAAGCAACAAATTCCTATGTTCACAAAGCTTTTTGATACAGATGACAGAACATAAAGTTGGGTTTGTATCCACACAGCAGCATGTCAATTGGATATCCCATGACGTCTTAATTTCTGTTGACTAGCTGTTAGAGCGAGTGTTGCAAATGTGTATTCAAATTCCAAAACAAACATTAAGAATTCTGCTGGTACTTTCTTTTAAAATATCTGCACAGTCGTAAAGCACAGCAGAGATTAATTCATAAGGCTCTGCCTCATCTGCTGCCATTTCCTGGGAACTGTGGATAGAGTTGATGGCAGAATCATAACATGGTTAAAGAAAGGATATTCTCTTTGGAAGCCTAAGGCTAAGGCAAAGCCCAAGAATAAGTGTCCATGGTAGTTAACTAAGTTTTTATATTTTATTTGGTTATTCTTGAGTCAAGGCTAATTTAGTAATTTTACAATTGTTGGGTATGTGCCATAGTTATGGACCATGGGTTTTATTAATTAGTCTTATTCAATTACGGGTCTTTATGTATAGGCATTGATTTAATTTATTACGTTTAAATAGTAGTCCTAATACTAGTAGGAATCCTAGTATTAGGTTGAGTTTGGATTGCACTGAAAAATGAAAGTTGGAGTGTTTGGTGTTTTTTCTGTGGGTCCCATGCACTGTTCACAGGACCCGCAAGTACGGAAAAACGCAAATGTTAAGTTAAAACTGGGTCCACGGCACTATTCACATATTTAAAAATTATTTTTATACAATATTTTCAGTTTTCAGTAATAAACAATATCCAAACAAACCCTTATTAGAACAAGTAAGAGTCTTTATATAGATTGCGCTCAATGTATTCAAGGAGTAGGAGTTGATTAATAAAATTGAGTGTTTTGAGCAATAGGCATATTGGCCTTTGTTGTTTCTTTCTCCTTCTCTCTTCTCTTTATTTTCTCTTCTTTCTTTTTAAGGTTACTGTTCACGGGTACTGTTCACATGGCCCCTAAACAGCCCTACCTTCTTTCTAATACTTCTTCTTTCCTAACCCTAAACCCACCACAACTAAACATTAGACAAACCCTAATTTGTCTTCAAGAGTCCTTTTTAGTGGTTTTGGCTTAATCCCTATTGGAGGAAAATTTATTCAAACTGTTAGAAAAGGTAATAGACCACCAAGCGGTCAAATAGAAGGTAGTCAGCTAACTTTTTCAGTACCAATTCGTTAGTCCTTATTTTTCCAGTCTCCCAATGTAAATTCAAAGTATTCTTTTTTTGATAGGTATTTAGGTAATAAGAGTAATATTATTGATGAAAAAATGAAAGCAAAAATACAAGGTGTTCATGATGATGAACACAAGAAAACAAAAACAGACAACAAAGAAAAAGAAATCAAGTGGCTATTCTAAGAGAAGACATAAACTCTGAAAGAGGGGAACAATCTATAAAACCCTAGCACTGAGACCAATCAAGAAAACTACACTGGCATAGATCTTTGAACTCTACTAACGTCTTCTTAGTATCCTCAAAGGAAAGACGATTTCATTCCATCCATACAATCCACATCAAACAGCCTAGAATCAAATTCCAAGTATCTGAAGTATGATTCTCAAGCCAGTGATTCCAACAAAATAATAGCCCTACCACAAAGCCTGGCATGACCCATTGGATAGCAAAAACCTAAAGCATAAACAACATAAAGAGTGTATAATAAGACAATGAAGAAGTAGATGGTCCACAGATTCCCTATTACAACGGCACACACAACACCGATTTGCCAAAGAGCAACCCCTAAGCATGAGATTATCCAAAATAAGAATCCGACCATGAGTTGCCATCCACAAAAAGAAAGCCACTCTTGTAAGAACCTTTGTTTTCCAAATACCCTTCCAAGGGAACAAAGAATTAGGAATATCCTAGATGGTAGAAGGACCGAGTGTCAAACTTACCATTACCTTCGGCACCAACATAGAGTATCACTCTCTACACCCCGAGGAATACAAGCTTGGATAAAATCAAGTAGAGAATAAACTACATCTAGCTCCCAATCTTGAAAATCCCTATAAAATCTCAAGTTCGAAACTCTAACATTTCCACCCTCCTCCTGAAGACACAAAACCTCAGAAATACAAGCTTCCTTGTTATCTAAACACTCATATAGCTCAGGATAGAGAATTTTAAGGGGGTTATCCCCAACCCACCTATCATGCCAAAAGAGGATACAAGTACCATCATCCACTACGAACAACAAATGCTTAGAAAAGCTCTACCACCCTTTATGACTACTTCGCCATAAACCGCATCCATGAGCCCTCCTACATACTTTAGTACTCCACCCCCCTTGACCCTCTCCATATTTAGTGGAGATAACTCTCCGCCAAAGATGAGTAACTTCATGTACATACCTCCACAGCGATTTTCCTAATAAAGCTTGATTAAAAGACACCACATTTCTTATCCCCAAACAGCCCATCTCAATAGGTAAGCAAACCTTTTTCCCAAGCCACCAAAGGGTATTTGAAGCACCCCTCTAAGGACCCCCATAAAAAGTTCCTCTAGATACTCTCCAATCTAGCAGCCACAACTTAGGAATTGTAAACAACAATAAAAAGTAATTTGGGAGACTTGAGAGAGTAGTCTTCAATAACGCGAGTCTACCACCCTTTGATAAATAGAGACACTTCCACCCAGATAATTTCTTCTCCATCTTCCCCAAAACAGGGTTCCAAATAGAGGTTGTCTTAAACGAAGTTCCCAACGGCACCCCAAATATTTCATAGGCAAACTACCCACTTTACAATGAAGGATATTATCCAAAGAGTCTAGATTATTCACTTCCCCAACAAGGACAATCTCACTTTTCCCCACATTAACCTTCAAACTCGTAAAAGCTTAAAAACAAAACAAAGTCAACCTTATGGAAAGCAACTGCTCCCTAGAAACATCACAAAATAAAATAGCGCCATCTGCAAACAACAAATGGGAGATACACATACTGACAAAATTCACTAGTCCCACATGAAAACCCCAAATAAGACCATTCTCCTCTGTCTTCCTCAGAATCCTGCCTAAGACCTCCATAATCAAAAGAAAAATAAGAAGGGATAAAGGGTCACCCTGTCTCAATCCTCGTGAGATGCTAAAAAGACCTTTAGGGAATCCATCTGAAAAACAGGCAGAGTGACACAAGCCTTAATCCACCCCCTCCGTTTCACCCCAAAACCCATCCTACCCAACTAATAAAACAAGACATCCCAGTTCACATGATCGTATGCTTTTTCAATGTCAAGCTTACAAACCACATCCAGTAAATGACTCTTCAACCTACTATCCAAGCATTCATTAGCTATGAGCACTGAATCCAAAATTTGTCTCCCACTGACAAAGGAATTTTGAGACTCAGAGATGAGATTGTCCAACACCATCCTCAATCTATTAGCCAACACCTTGAATAGCAGCTTATACACACTGCCCACCAAACTGATAGGCTGAAAGTCTTTAATATTCAAAGCATTACATTTCTTGGGAACTAAAGTGAGAAAAGAAGCATTCATAGACCGTTCGAACCATGACATCTTTTTCCACAACACTAGCATTTGTGAAAAAGGCCATGGTGAAACCATCAAGACCAAGGGCTTTATCCCCCTCTATCTCACTGAAAACCTGGATGACTTCCTCCTTCATGAATTCCCTCTCTAGCAACAACCTCTCTTCCTCCTCAAATATGAAAGATGTTGGGACATTGGCATAAGAGATGCTATGAATTGAGTTTTTTTTTTTTTTTTCTTTCTTGATAAGTATTCATTGTTTTCTTTAATATGAATTGACTTTTTATTAATTCATATATATTTAGTTATGTATCATTTACAAACAGATTAGCGACTAGTTAATAAAACCCAAAATAAGACCCAATGGATGGACCACAGTCCATATCCAAAACCAAAAAATTACAGAATTTCCTCTGGCACTTAAAAAATAATAAACTAAATATATGTGACCAAAAACTAATTAATGCTAAAAGATATAATAAATAAAGACTCAAGATTTGCTAGCAAGCCTTTTCAAGCTCCCAAGTAGCATTGGCAACATCTGATATGTGCCAAATCAATGCTTGGGTATGAGAATTAGTTTAGGGACACCTGTTATACGTCTTTAATTGTTGCTGCCACGGTCCTTCATTGCTGAAATTTTCTAAAAGTGAGTCACCAATCAATGTTGAATCCAAGTACAACTCGACCCAAATCTCCCTTCCTCACTACAAAATTAGACAAAAGGACTTTTGCAACTTACTCTACCTCAACAATACACTAGAGAAATATTCTAAGGCGTGTACCCCAAATAAAGCAAATACTGATGACTACAACTCTCAAAACATAACATAGTAGTAACGATCAAAGAATCACTATTACATTTTCAGATGCAACATCAATTCAATAAAGTAATATTCCTTTTCG
Source organism: Quercus gilva (assembly GCA_023621385.1). Taxonomy (NCBI): domain Eukaryota; kingdom Viridiplantae; phylum Streptophyta; class Magnoliopsida; order Fagales; family Fagaceae; genus Quercus; species Quercus gilva. The sequence continues at coordinate 28,593,035 of CM042478.1, read as the reverse complement.
TTAAGGCTCTAGATAAAATCCTACCCAAAATATCCGACCAATTGAACTCATATAAATAAATAAATAAATAAAAAGGACATGAAATACACCTTTGCAATCCCATAACATAGAGCAAAGTCACTTCTACTCATGTTCACCCTCCAACCCAATAAAAAAGGAGGATAGACCTCATTTAACCAAGACTTTCAGCATCAGCAAATAGCATTACAAAACAAGATTATTATAGCAATGAACAAGTTAATGTTTCTACTTTCTAGAGCCATTTGCTCCATCATTTCATTGTCCAAAAATTATATATAATAAACAAAGAAATCCCAGTTGACAGATTAATTGAAAGAAGAAACGGTGCAGTTACCTTTAGTAAAAGTGGGTCGCCACTCAATGTCGAATCCAAGAACGAATTGAGTCTTCTTGGACTTGGAGTTAGCGATGGTGTGAAGAAGGTGGTTTGCAGCTTGCTCTACATCAATGGCTGTCTTGCTGTACAGAATGCGACCCCCAAACTTCATCACTGGCAATCTCATTTCACATCGAGATAGAGGATTTGTATTTGGGTGTTGGAGAGCCACTATGGATCTTGGCAACCGCCGACTTCTACTTCTTTGGGGATTGGACGATTCCACAAAGTCGTCAGAGCATCGTTTCTTGGTAGCCGATTCGATTGCGTCGTCGATTGCTCGGAGATCTTCGTCTGCCAACCCTTGCTCCCCTTCCCACTCATCCAGTCCCCCCATTTTTACGTTTTACGTTGGAAGGGAAATAAACGATTTAAGCCCGTTTGTTGCGTGCGTTTAAAATCTGAAAATTATTATTTGAAAATATTTATGCGTATAATGTTTGTTTAAAATCTGAAAATTATTGTTTGAAAATAAACCTAGCAACCTCTTGGCCTTTAACTTTAACTCTTTTTTCTTTTTCTTTTTTTTTAACCGGAAGAGCTAAAGTGGTTAATTTCAATTCCCATGCCCAATTTGTCTATTTAAAGAGGCAAATTCTAGGTGTACTTTTTTTCTTTTTTTCTTTTTTGATAAATTTTAGGGTGTACTGTTTTTGGATCACAAGTTTACAACTAAAGATATAAGTTACTAGTCTCTCATTACCTGCTTGAGTAAAAGTTAATTTGGAGCATTTATTATAATTTGGGGTTACTATATCTTCTAATCACAAAAAAACTTAGGAGTGTGATGAAAAAATTATTTCATCACACATAATACTCACCACACCCCTAGTTTTTTTTTTTAATATATATATATATATATATATATTTTTTTTGGATACACATGGGTGTTTTTTTTTTAAGGAAAAAAACAGCAGCAACATGGGTTGTTTAACTTATTTTTCTATTAAAAAAAAAACAATAAATGTATAGTTACTTTGAAGAAGTATGTTAGTGGAAGAAAGTTCCTATTTTGTATACAATGTTTTAGTGCAAGTTAAACATGTATTTTTACCAAACTATCCTTTAGTTATATCTCTACTTAAACCTAGGGATGTAGGGGTGTTAGGTTCTAAAGACTAAGGATTTTATGTATTTAGAACTTTAATATGTTATGTTGGCAAACCATGATCAAAACAATATGTTTAGTCTTGTTTAGACTTGCTCAAAGTTGTGTAGTTTATGTAAAGTTGGAATCAAAAGGCTGGAGATGTATTAGTACATTTCAGCCTGGCTCGATTAATCGAAAGATAGACTCGATCGATCGAAAGTCGGCCAGAATGTTTTTTCTTCAGAATTTCCAACTCAGCCCTATTTCATTAAATGTTTAGGATTTTATGTTTTTGCCCTAGGTATATAAGGCAAAACCCTAGCCACGTTTTGAGAGTTGCTCTGGTTGTATTGTTGCTCATATTTTATGTTTTGTGTAAATCTCTTGTGAGATCTAGAGGAGCTTTCCTTTACACAAAGCTTAGGGTTTTCAAGGAGAAGATTCTATCTACACCTTGATGATCAACTCAGTTGCTGCCATTGGAGCTTAAAGAAACACAAGCGGGGAGCTTGTATCTTGTGGAGAATCCAAGAAAGAAGGAGTCCGTGGATTCGGAGCTTGCACATGGTTGTGTCAGTAAGTTCTACTGATGGGTAGCATTAGGAAGTCAAGCGGGGGTGCTTGTAAGTCTTTTTGTATGAACTTCGATTCTTTCATAGTGGATTCAGGTTTACCTAGAGGATAGCTAGGTCAAATCCTCCCCAGGTTTTTACCGTATGGTTTACTAGGTCATCATATCATTGTGTTCTTTATATTTCTGCTGCTTTATATGCTTGATATGATTATATGATTGTGTTAACCTAGAATTGCATAATTTGACTAAGTTAATCACTTGACTAATCAACTAGGTTAATCCAATTGTTGTTTTAAGGGGTCTAAAAACCCAACAAATGGTATCAGAGCGGGTAGCTCTCTTGTTGTTGATCTTTTGATCTCTGAGCTGATCCTTGACCCCTGTTGTCATGGAACACGGACACTCTCTTGTTGTTCCTTCTCACTTTGATGGGAATAATTATGCTTATTGGAAAGTAAGGATGAAAGCATTCTTGAAATCCATTGATGAGAGGGTTTGGAATTTCGTTGAGTACGGATGGGAGAAACCCACTACTCCTGCGAGTGAATGGCAAATTTCTCAAAAAGAAGCAGCTGCATTTAATAGCAAAGTTATGAATGCCATCTTTAATGCTGTTTCAATGGAGGAATTTAAGAGAATTTCAAATGTTGAGGTTGCTCATACTCCTTGGAAAATCCTCCAGATTGTGCATGAAGGCACAAAGGTTGTCAAAATAAATAAGTTGCAGCAATTAACTTCTAGGTTTGAGAGCATCAGAATGTCTGATGATGAATCCTTTGATGAATTTTATGCCAAACTTAATGACATTGTTAATTCTGCATATAATTTGGGTGAAATCTATGATCAACCTAAAATTGTTAGGAAGATTCTTAGATCCTTGACTGAGGACTTTAGACCCAAAGTGGCTGTCATTACTGAGAGTAAGGATGTGGACTCCATCCCTATTGATGAACTTGTAGAATCTCTTCAGTCCTATGAGTTAGACCTACCCAAGGCTAACAAATCCAAATCAATGACTTTTAAGTCTGTTGATGATGTTGATGCTGGTGGATTTGATGATGAGCTCTGCTACAGAGATTACTTACCTTGCCAAGAACTTTAGAAATTTTCTCAGGAACAGTAACAGAAAGGCAAGAAATACAAATACTGCTAAACCTAGAAATTTTAGGAAGAATGATCCCATTAAAATTAGCAACACTGAAAAACCTAGAGATAAAGTAGGTCAATCTTCAAATAATTCTTTGGGTTCTCAATGTTTTGGTTGTCAAGGGTATGGTCATGTTAAATCTGAATGTCCTACATTCTTGAGGTCTAAGGGCAAAGCTATGGCTGTAACCCTTAGTGATAATTAGGTTTCTGATGATGAGTCTATATGTGACGAGGATGGAAACTTCATTGCTTTCACTGCTACTGCTGTAGTCAATGAAAACGTGTCTGTTGAAGAGAACCCTTCTGATGGAGAACTCTCTGAGGATGCAGATCTTCAAGAGGCCTATAATAAACTTTGCAAAGTTGCTGCAAAGGATGCTATGAATGTTGAACTTGGCCTGAAGAAAATTGAATCTCTTGAGCTTGATGAGAAGAATTTACTTGTTAAACTGTTTGATGCTAATGAACTTTTGAACAATGTGAAAATTGAGAATATGCTTTTACTTGATAAAGTTAAATCTTTAGAACTTGATTTATCTGTTGGTAGATCAGCTATTTCTAAACTTGATCAAATGTTGAGTGTTCAAAAGTATTCTTCTGACAAGTCTGGATTAGGTTTTGTTGAAAGTATCTTTGTGTCTGCACCCCATTATACAAACTTTGTTCCTTCATCTTCTTCTGAACCTTCTATGAGTGAGGTTGTGAGTGAAACTATCAAACCTCCTGTGAGTGAGGTTGTCGAACCCGTAGAAGTTTCATTATCTAGGAAGATTATGGTTGATCTAAAAGAGTCTAAACCTAAGGAGTCTACCCTATCTAAGGAAAAGATGCAGGGTAAACCTGCTTGGGTTTGTCATTTTTGTGGAAAGTCTGGACACATACGTCCTAACTGTTACAAGCTTCAAGTTGCTAAGAGAGCAAACAAACCAAAAGTGTCTGTGCCTCAAGCACAAGATCCTATGACACTAATTGGTGAATTGGTAAAGGTTTTAAACCTTTATTCCAAGCCTAAAGTTGGAAATCACTCGAACGTGAATAGGAACTCCAATGCTCATGGTGTATCTAAAAGGTTTTGAATGTAAAAGACTCGATCTAATTAAGTCTTTCTGGCATGGTCCTTGTGCTTCATTGCTCTATTTTTTTGTGACCATTGTTCTTTGAATTTTGTTTCTTTTGTTCTAGGATTTGCATTGCATTACATTCATGCATTTCATTCTAGGATTTATTTTTGTTTTCTCCAAAAATAAAATAAAAATAAAAAAAATAAATAAATAAAAAAAGGGGAAAGCAAATTGTGTTGGACATTATTTTTCTTAGTTTTTGAAAACAAGGTTGGTCAATTTTTTTTCACATAACATGTTTTATGTACTTTGTTTAGTTTTGATGAGCTTATTTGTTGCACTTGACTAGTTGAAGCTTTGTAGTGCATGTTGTGTGGGAAAAATGTTTATGGTGTTTATCACTTTGTCTTAATCTTGAAATCACATGTTATTTGACTGTCAGACTTGATCCTTTTGAGAAAGGCATAAATAACCATCTCACCACTGTTCACTAACCAATCATGAATACCTTAGTGCATATCGTGAGATTTGGTGCTTGAGAAAGTGTAGCACATGCACAAAAAGAACATAAGGTGTAACATCGGCTTTAATTGCTTAATGATTAAAATTGGTGTGTACTATTAGGCTTGATGCCAAATCACATAATCAAAATTGGTGTGTATATTATGAGGTAAAATCAAGAAACTTATATGATTGCAAGCTTTTGTTCTAGGAGATGTGAGAGTTATAGGATGTAACTCTTTTGGTGATAGTCTCTTTTCAATTCTATGTGATGAATTTTGTAGACTTTGTGTTTGATTCTATTCACATATCACTTCACATGTATCTCAAGTTTTTGCTAGTTGCACACACTACACAAGTTACTCTTTGCTAAACTTTGTACATGTTATTGTGTGTGTTTTTGTGCTAGGTAAAGAGAAAAACAGATGAGAGAGGGACTACAGGGTGTGTTTGTGAAAAAGTTTGTTTGATATTTTGTAACTACTTGCCAAGAGTCAAAACATTGTCTCTCTAATTTGCTACAAACCTCTGAACACAATGCTAATAAAAAAGTGAAAATATAACTAAAACGTTTCTTTTGCTCCACTAAACGAAAAGACACAATGTTTTAGTGTTTTTAAAAGTATACATGGTAGTAATTTATGTCACCACGTGGTGTAATAAGGAGTGGTCAACAAAAAATCAAATGTTTCGACTATTAGTCTTGTCAACACAACCTCCTCTTGAAATCAAATAGGAAAATAAGCTTATCTATAAAATAGTAAAGCATGCTCAAATGACATCAATTGCAGCTAATCAAATATTTCAACAAATTTAGACCCAACAAATTGCACTCCAATTAACCTTACATTTGGGAGAAAAAAAAATGACAGTAGTAAATTGCAATTCCAAACACATTTTATCAAATAGGTAAAGATGCTGCAAACTCAGCAAACACACAGTAAAGTCAATGCTTATTACACATTACACAAAAACAATCTCTAAATAAATATTAAGATAGATGATGTATCTTTGTTTTCGTTGTTGTTTTTTTTATTGACTAATACACTTATCCTAACCCTTTTTGATAGTTTAATTCATAATAGAATATCAAATGGCATTCAAGATCAGTGTTATAAGATGCTATAACCTATAACATTAATACTATTTAACAATCATCTTTCCTAATCAAATAGTACCAAGTATTCAAGGAAAATAGAACTTAGTAAGTTGTTTTGTGCTTTATGATGCTAATAACAGTAAGCCTTAAAATTTGATATCCCAAACCAAACTTTGTAGTTGTGAAGTATCAAGTTTTCTTTTTCATTCTCATGGTTCTCATTTCTTAAGTGCATTTGTTAGTGCAGAAATACTACCTAAATATATTATTCTTTCTCCTCATTAGATGAACTACTCTTAACAATACCCAGTTCTAAATTTTCAGCACAAACTGGATACCTCTATTGATCCTATTTCTAGTGCAATTGACTCTTCAAATAGTGCTAACATCTTCAAGACTATTTTATTTTAGAAACATCTTTTAGAACATCCAAAACTTATTGCATAAATAAAAACCAAGCATTACAAAAATATACTTCAAGAAGTAACTAAAAGTTAGGCTTATGAGTAAAAAAGACTTCTCAATCTAATGGGTCTGAAATTATTTTTTAAATATCCTTGACACAACAAATTCTCCATTGATAATGCAATAGGCTCTTACAATATAAAAAAGAAAAAAAAGACCAAACCGAAATATCATATTGTGTTCAATCATAGAAACATTATGGCCTTTTGCTACATTATTTTCTAGTATCAGCCAAACAAACCATGCTTTCTCATCTCGTAGTCTGCAATCGTAGTTTCTGTAAATTATATGACAGAAGACTATGTATTGTAATATCTTTTTCACTTACCGAGATAGCTTACCAATAGATATCAGTTGCTATATAAATTCCATCATTAATGACAGAAGCATTGCTCACTATTTTATGTTTTTTTTTTTTTTTTAAATTATTACCTCACAACAGACTTATCTAGGCTCCAAAAACCATACCAAACATAGATAGTTTCAATTTTTAGTAAATTTTATAATTGAGATAACATGCACACACAAAAAAGAAGAAGAAGAAGAAGCTTATTCTACGTATTAAACTTTCACAACAAAATAACAATATAAAAGTACGGTTCAATATCAATAGTTTGAGATTAAATTTAACCTCCTTGGTGGGCTAACAGACAAAAATTAAAATAAAGGAAACTACAACTACAACTCTTTTTTAATCTATATAGTATACTAGTACCACTCCTTCATTGAGGAATTTTATCAATTATATTATACACAAACCCTCCCCCCCCCCCCCCAAACAAAAAAATTCATTAGCATTGCTAAAATCAATGCAATAAACTTTAACATGAAAGATTTAAGAAAACCCATAAAAACCAAAAAATAAAAAATAGCCCACAATCCTTCCTCATTAACTATACACTACCACCAATAATAGCCAAGTTGCTCTCTAAGAAGCTTTCATGTACACAACCCAACCATCAAATCACAATGAAAGTTGTCAACCACCTACCAATCAAAAAATCTCATATTATACTTTTGAAAATATTGGAGACTTTCTCTACAGCCAAACACAACAATAAAAAAGGGGGAAAAAAAGGAAAGAAAACATGCTGAAATAAAGAAATGGAACCTTATTGGAAGCAAATTGAAATCTGAAAAATGAACAACCATATTGTGATTTAAAAAAATCTAATGTTCGATAACCCAATATTGTCCATCAGTGAGATTATATAAGTCATTCATATACTGAATGTGATAGGCAAAGAATGTTCATTAGTTTAGATAACTATAATTAAAATGGGCATAAGAAAAATGTTATCTTTTACCTTCAATGACTAATACATTCAAAGAAATTGAATTTGATGAGAACAGCAATAAACCCCAAAAAATAAATCATACCAATAATAAACACGTCTATAAGACATTCATTAAACAGGTATGATGTACATAGTACAAATCCTTTTTTTTTTTTTTGGTGATGATTGCAAACTCTCCAACATAAGAACTAACTTACTGGATATCTAAAACCATATTATATTAAAACTGGTATTATAGTATTATACTATAGAAGGCATTGTTAATGGAAGCCTAACACAAATAACAAAGTCTAGACCAATCCAACCAAGAAATTCAAACCTAAATCATATCCAATCCCCATATTTATAAATAAATAAATAATAATAATAAAAAAAAAAAACAAAAACAAAAACAAAAAAAAAAAAAACAAACAAAAAACAAAACAGAAACTTTACCGGTTACGGGTATATTGCCTGTCTCTCTGTGCCTGCGGTTCCAATAAACCTTAACCAAAGAATAAACCTAAATAAATAAGAGTGAAAAAGAGAAAATAAATATCAGCGCAACAGTCAACCCTACACTTATCTGATCCCAAGGATTTCGTTAAGATTAGTTACAGGTAACTGTTTTTAATTTCATTTCTTTACGATGAAAAGCCAAAAATAAAATCTTTTTTTTTTTTTTTGTAATTTCTGTAGGTTATAAAAAAAAAAAAAAAAAAAAAAAAAAAAAAAACCTATCCTATCAAGGAATTTAAAAATAAAAAAAAATTCATACCTAAATCTAAAAAGGGGGAAAGAATGTGCTGGCTCTAGTTCCGATAATCTGATGGTGTTGATGGTTCATAAATTTTTCTTCAATGGCGAGGCTACTAACAATGGTCGGATGCCAGATTGAAGCTGGTGGTAGCGACATTCACGAACACTATCTCTGTATCCCTCTCAAATCTCAATCATTATGTGTTTTAAAAACCCGAAATAAAAACAAATCAAATCTAAACCTATCCAACAGGAAAACTCAATTAAAAGTAACGTTTCATACCCAAATCTAAAAAAAATTTACCAGTGTTGATGGGCCATAGATTTTTCTTTCTATGTGCTTGTGGTTCCAATGGTCTGATTCTGCCTCTTTCTCTGTGCCACAGGTCTTATCGCCTCTCTCTATTTCTATTTCCGTGTACATCGTATCTCTCTTGGGGTCGTACGAACTCTGTCTCTCTCTATCTCCGTATCTCAATACCTTTTGGACCTTTCATCGTGACCGGTGGTAGTTCTCTCTGTCTCCTCTGTATCGCACGCGTTTTTTCTTCTCCTTCCTCTTCTCTGTATTGCTAGGTCTTTTTTAGTTGCAAGGCTTTTTTTTTATTTTACTTTAACCATTTATATATATATATACAAACACTATCAAACGGTGTTAAGCCTGAGAAACAATATAATGTATCGCTTTTTGAACTTAAACATGACTGAATTTTAGATAGGCACTTTTCCTACATGGCAACACCTCCTTAATTGTAGGAATCAACTTTCTCTCAGCTTTTGCTATTATATATAGTATATGATTAGCTTATGTAATGTTATTCATAAAATTATTCCTAAGCTGCTTGTATCCAGATTAAGGCATATACTACACAAACTAATCTATCCTTGCTTTTTGGCACTTATACATGGTAGATAGATAGCTGAAAACTAGGTGGTAGTGCAGGAAATGTTACACAACTTCAAGAGGAGAAAAGTCAAGGATGGGTTGATGGCCATAAAATTAGATCTCTAAAAAGCTTATGATAGAATTAACTGGAGGTTTTGCAAAAAGTGCTCAAAAATTCTGGTTTTAATGAAATATTTGTGAAATGGATAATGGAGTATGTTTCTTCAATATCTTTTGTTGTTCTTCTCAATGGGAAAAAGTCAAATCACTTCATCCCCAACAGAGGGTTGAGGTAGAGGGACCCTCTATCCCCTTACCTCTTCATTCTATGCCAAGAAGTGTTATGTATGTTGTTGGAGAAAGAATTTGTAGAACGAAGAATCAGTGGTGTGAAAACCAGCATAGGTAGACCAGCTATCACACATGTAATGTATGCTGATGATATTGTGTTGTTCTCGAAAGCAAAAAGGAGTAAAGCTATGTCAATCAAAGATTGCCTATAAAAATATTGTAAGTGGTCAGACCAGCTATTGAACAGGAACAAATCTAAAGTTACCTTTTCAAAGACCACCCAAAAGTCTTCCAACAAATATATAAAGCAAGTGTTGCATATGAAACAACTTCAAAAATATGTCATTTACCTTGAAGCACCTTTGTTCCTTACAAATGCTTCTACAAGGGATTTTAAATTCCTACAAGAGAGATTAAAAGCTAGAATGAAGGATTGGAAGAGTAAGTGTTTATCTTAGGCTGGTAGATGCACCATGATCAAGCCATTAGCTTAAGCATTGCCTACTTACACAATGTCAACTTTTGAAATTCCTTCAAAAGTGAGTGAAAAATTGGATACTATGACAAGGAGATTTTGGTGGAACCCAAAAAATCCAATGGCAAATTTCTAGCATGGAAAGTGATGAGTCAAAAATTTATGATCGTCATTAGCCTAAGATCGTCACTAACCAAGAAAAAACATTACGCATTTATTACGCTCATTGATGACAAAGTGTAACGGACTGAGCAACGGTCACAGAGTGAGCTATGAACTTCAGATAAAGATTTTGTAACGCACTAGCTGTTGAGCATAAATACAGAAATTCATTGCCCATTAATTAGGCACATAACTATAAAAGAAAAGGCAGTAGAATTTAAAGGTACACACAAATACTCTATGAAAATCACTCTCTAGTCTATTCTCTCTAGAATCATTTTCCCTTACTAACTTAAGCATTAGAGGTGGTTTGGCTAACGCCACAAAGGCGTGTTACTATTCCACCCAGTTCATTTTGTAGGTTTTTCCTTCAACAAAGATGACCCCAATCACAGCTTTGTCCATCCGCTACGACAAGAAGCTCAATTGCTAATTTTTTGCATCATCAGTTTGGCGCCGTTTGTGGGAAATGCTAATCATTCAAGCCATCTTTCCCAGTGACAAAAAAGTTCCTCGAAGTACAAGATGGAATCAGAAATTGCACAACAGCAAGAAGCTGTGCAACAACAACAAATCCAGGACTTCCTGACTAATGTGGAAGAGCTAACTCACCAGAAAGAAGAGCTAAAAAAGACAATGGAATCCCAAAATGCAGAACGTTGGCAAACACGTGAAAACTAAAATGAAGAAGAATCAAACTCTCAAGCCAACAGGCGAGACAGGACCTCAGGAGAAGGTTCTTCCAGGATGGAGAATGAGCTTCGCAACATGAGGAAGGAGATGGACGAGTTAAAAAGTGCCATGAAGGACAAAGGAGGGGAGAATTTGGATGGGATGATTCGAAGGACAAACTCAACATTTACTACTGAAGTACTGAACCATCCCCTCCCACCGAAATTTTGTCTCCCACAGTTAGAGTCATATGACGGTTCTAAGGATCCCTTGGATCACATTGAATCATTCAAGACACTGATGCTATTGCAGATGACCCCATACGAGGTGATGTGTAAGGCATTCCCAACAACACTGAAGGGAGTAGCCAGAGTATGGTTCAACAAGATACCCCTAGGAACTATTGCATATTTCGAACAACTCAGCAAGGGTTTTGTTCGTCATTTCATTGAGGGGCAAGGACACAAAAAGCCAACTAGCTATCTTCTCAACATTCAACAAGCAAAAGGAGAATCACTAAGACAGTATGTTACCCGATTCAATAAGGAGCTACTACAGGTAGACGAAGCTAAATATCAAGTCATCTTAACAATTTTCCAAGCAGGGTTGCTGCCTGGGGATTTCTTCTTCTCAATCACTAAAAGTCCACCAAAAATAGTCGCAGAGTTCCTTCGAAAAGCTTAGAAGTACATGAATGCAGAAGACGCGATGCTCGCAAAAGAAATTAAAGGAAAAAGGAAGAGAGACGAAGGAACAAGCAGCAATCCCGATAAAAAGAAAGAGACACGAAGTGTTAGGTAGAGCACAAGGAAAAAGAAGGAACTTCAGAACAGGAAGCCAAAGTTCACTAACTTTACCTCTCTAATAATGCCAATTGAGCAGGTCCTTATGTAGATAAAGGGCAATCCCTTCCTGCAATGGCCAAAACCAATCAGTACTCCAGCAGAAAAAAGAGACAAGAACAATTACTGTAGGTTCCATCAGGACCATAGGCATCACACCGACGAGTATAGGCATTTGAAAGAGGTGGAGACTTTAATCTGGCAAGGAAAGTTACAAAAGTATGTCAAGAAGACGGACCCCACAAATACCAACAGAAGGACGATTAGGACAGAACTCAAGGAGCAGGAGATAGCAAACCTCCTGCGAGAGAGATAAAGACGATCTTGGGAGGACTAACGACAGGGAGAACACTAAAGTCCTTGAAAAAAGCCCATGGGAGAGAAATAAATAGTGTCCATTCGCGGCTCCCTCCAATGAAGATGCCAAAGAATGATGAGCCTGATATTGTTTTCTCAGAGAGAGACGGTCACAGCATCAGGCAACCCCATGACGATCTACTGGTAATCATGCTTAGAATAGAAGAATTCAACATCCACCGGGTGCTCATTGACAACAGAAGCTTAGCAGATATCATCTATTTGCCTACGTTTCAGCAGATGAAACTACATAAGAAAAGGATCAGGCCTTTCACCTCGCCTCTGGTAAGCTTCACAAGGGATAGAATCGTCCCTAAGGGCATCGTCACTCTAACCGTAATTGTTGGAACTTATCCAGCACAAGTCACCAAGGAAATTGATTTCCTTATAGTTGACTGCCCTTCAACATACAACATTATCTTAGGAAGACCTGCACTCAATAGGCTAAGAGCAGCGACGTCAGCATATTACTTGAAAGTGAAGTTTCCAACAGCCTATGGAGTAAGAAAAATCAGAGGAGACCAAGTTCTAGCAAGAGAATGCTACCAAGCTGCCTTAGCATCTGGGGAGAACCACACATGGGTGATTAATGAACCAGAGCCCATCCCTAAACTGTCAGAAACACCACAAGAAGTTGAGATCGTCTCAGGGGATTTGACGAAGGTATTGAAGATAGGATCAGCACTCCTAACTCTAGAGAAAGAGAAGATGATTTCCATCTTAAAGGCAAACCAAGATGTTTTCGCCTGGAAACACGAGGATATGCTTGGAATTGATAGGAAGATCATACAGCATCGTCTTAACATCAACCCAAATGCAAACCTGTACAGCAGACGTGGAGAATATTTGCACCAGAGCGCAACAAAACTGTAACTGAAGAAGTAGAGAAGTTACTAAAAGCTGATTTCATCAGGGAAGTCTTCTATCTAGATTGGCTAGCAAACATGGTAATGGTAAAGAAGAGCAATAGCAAATAGAGAATATGCGTCGATTTCACAAATCTAAACAAAGCCTACCCAAAGGATAGCTTCCCCTTGCCAAGGATTGATCAACTGGTAGACTCAACTACTGGACACAAGCTCTTAAGTTTAATGGATGCATTTTCTAGATACAACCAGATTCTTATGGACGAAGACGATCAAGAGAAGACCTCGTTTGTTACTAGCCAAGGGTTGTACTACTACAAAGTTATGCCCTTTGGATTGAAGAACGCAGGAGCCACATACCATAGATTGGTGAACCGCATGTTCTCTCACCAAATTGGAAGGAATATGGAAATATATGTAGACGATATGCTGGTGAAAAGCAAAGACAAAGCCAACCACTTGGACAATATAAAAGAAACCTTCAGCACATTACATAAGTACAATATGAAATTAAACCCTGCAAAATGTGTTTTTGCTGTTGCTTCAGGAAAGTTTTTAGGATTCATGGTGTCCCAACAAGGTATAGAGGCAAATCTAGACAAAATGAAGGCGATAATTAAGGTTAAATCACCAAAAATAGTGAAAGAGGTTCAGAGCTTAACAGGTGCATGCCATTCTTCAAGGTATTAAAAAAGGTCTTTCAGTGGACTAACGAATGCGAAGAAGCCCTTGCCAAATTAAAAGAGTACTTGACGAAGCCAACACTGCTAAACCACTCAGTGATGGGAGAGAAGCTGTACCTCTACTTGGTAGTATCTAACACTGCAGTAAGTTCAACACTGATCAGAGAAGAAGAAAATGTTCAGAAGCCAGTCCTATTATACCAACCAGGCATTCCAAGGAGCAAAGGCCAATTACCCAAGGATGGAAAAGATAGCTTTTGCATTGATGGTTGCTTCCAGGAAACTGCGTCCTTACTTCCAAGCGCACTCCATCGTTGTCATGACAGACCAACCAATAAGAAAGACGATGAACAAGATAAATGCAACAGGACGACCCATTCAATGGGTAATTGAACTAGGCCAATTTGACATCGAATATCGGCCTCAAGCAACAATCAAAGCCTAAGTGCTAGCAGACTTCATTGTAGAATTCACTTACCCCTATAAGGAAGAAGAAGCCCCTAGGAAAACATGGACGGTCCAAATAGATGGGTCTGCCACAAAGAAAGTGGGAGGAATAGGAGAAGTGCTCATATCTCAAGAATGACAAGCATTGAAATATGCAGTTAGATTGCAATTCTTAGTAACGAATAACGAGGCAGAATACGAAGTACTGCTAATAGGGCTAAGTCTAGCAAAAGCTCTAGGAGTAAAGAATCCTATCTTCCAAGCTGATTCTTAGCTAATAATTGGACAAGTGAAGTGAGATTATGAAGTCAAAGAAGAAAGAATGCATAGGTACTTGAAGATCGTCCAACGACTCTCACAGCATTTTAACAGCCTAGACTTTGTGCAAATCCCTCGGGCCAAAAACACAGAAGCTGACTTCCTAGCAAGATTGGCCTTGTCAAACGACTACACTATGACCTCCGAACTATGTATAAAGATAAGGGGGCAACCAAGTACAGAAGGTGAACAAGTCTAAAGATAAAAGAATAAGACGAATGGATGAATCCCATCATCTGTTACTTAAAAGAAGGATGGCTCCTAGAAGATAAGACAGAAGCAAGGAAGATACAGATCAGAGCATCCTGCTTCGTCATTATTGACGATGTGCTGTACAGACGAGGGTATTCACTCCCATATCTAAGATGCGCCAGCTCAAAAGAAGCAAATTATTTGCTCCACGAGATACACGAGGGAATTTGTGGAAATCATGCTGGGGCAAGATCTTTAGCAAGAAAGGCGCTTAGAGCAGGATACTACTGGCCGACCTTACAGAAGGACGCACACGACATCATCAGGGCATGCGATAAGTGTCAATGTTTCGCAAATGTCCAGACGAGACCAAGAGAGACGATGACACTCATATCCTCGCCATGGCCTTTTGCCCAATGAGGGATTGATATTGGGCCCATTCCCTTTAGAGAAGAAGCAACTCAAATTTTTTATTGTCACAATTGATTACTTCACAAAATAGGAGAAGCAGAACCAACAACAACGATAACGAGGCCAAAGTCACAAGTTTTGTATGGAAAAACATCATCTGCAAGTTTAGAGTCCCACAGGTCATAATATTAGACAATCGAAAGCAGTTCAACAATCCCAAGTTTCGAAAATTTTGCCAAAGACTAAGGAGTCAAAAACCACTACTCTTCTCCAAGACACTCTCAGGCCAACAGGCAGACAGAAGTGACAAATAGAAGCTTGCTCAAAATCATCAAAACTCGACTTAAGGGGGAAAAAGGGGCATGGCCTGAAGAACTACCAAATGTCCTTTGGGCATATAAGACAACCACAAGAGTTCCAATAGGAGAAACACCATTCAGACTGACATTTGGCGCTGAGGCTGTCATACCTATGGAAGTGGGACTGACAAGCTTCCGAGTCAAAACTTATGAAGACTAGAAGAACCAACAGGAGCTTAACAGCAACTTGGACTTAATTGATGAAGTCAAAGAAGAAGCTATGAAGTGAATGGACAAACACAAGGAAGCAATGGCCAGATACAACAACAGAAAGGTTAAGGTAAGAAGATTCAACACATGAGACCTCATCCTTAGGAAGGTATTGCAGGCAACAAAGGACCCATCCCAAGGAAAACTGGGACCAACCTGGGAAGGCCCCTACGAAGTAATCTGTCACTCTAAGGAAGGCTTCTACTTCCTAAAGTCTTTAGACAGCCAGGAATTATCTCGACCATGGAACATAGAACACTTGAAGAAATACTATTAGTAAGGAATACTTTACATTTCAAGTTGCGTAGTCTTCATATCAAGTATGTACAACAGTTATTACTTTTATCATTCATAGATCAATAATACATGAAAGCATTATCCATGCATATTTATCAATGACTATCCATGAATTATTCGTCAATAAAAATATGTACAACACTTAGGAGTTATCCTTGGGAGACGTCCCAAGAGTCTCCGTCACTAAAATTTCAAATCAAAGGCTGTTCATACACAACTAATGGTGTTATAGCCATCAAAGTCGTTAATACACGACTACCAAAGTCAACTAGATCAAAAGTTGTTTAAACACAACTAATATGGCCATCATTCAAGCAAGAATAAACAAAAAAAATGGTTAACCTAAAGACGCTCTAATACCACGACTCTAAGTCACGAGTACAGCGCGACATTGTCATTCAAACATGACTTAATAAAAAGCTATTCAAACACAGCTAAAAATGATAAGTTGTTCAAAGACAACTAAAATCGTCATTCAAACATGACTCGATAAAAAGCTGTTCAAACACAGCTAAAAACGATAAGTTGTTCAAACATAACTAAAATCGTCATTCAAATATGACTCAATAAAAAGCTGTTCAAACACAGTTAAAAATAATAAGTTATTCAAACACAACTAAAATCGTGATTCAAACATGACTCAATAAATAAGCTGGTCAAACATAGCTAAATATAAAAAGTTGTTCAAACACAACTAACATTGTCATTCAAATATGACTCAGTAAAAAAAAATGTTTAAACATAGTCCAATGTAAACACAACGAGCATCGTCATTCTAATATGATACAGTAAGAGAAGCAGTTCAAACACAAGCTAAATGTAAAAAGTTGTTTAACATAACTAATATTGTCATAAAAAGTTGTCCAAACACAACCAAGCATGAAAAGTTGCTTAAGGCATGAAGAAATTTGTCATCTAAACATAGCAAAGATGTACTTCTAAAAAGTTTTTCATGTCCGCATTTCACAAATTTACTTGTCATTGTCAAAAAGAGAGTCTATGCCCAAAACATACGGGCCCAAAGGAATAGTTTAGTTAAAATGCTCAAAACAACAAGCCCACAAAAGACATTGTTTTCGTTTTACACAAAAAAAGGGAAAAAAAGGGGTAAATTACTGTTCATCTAGAATGAGATCTGCAGGAGTTATGGGTGCAGCTTCTTCAGTCACCTTAGCTACAGTTGTGGCTTCTTCGATTACATTATCCATCGTAGCCTTAGAAAGACGATCAGATAGGAGCTCCTTCTTAACATCACCAATAACAAGACCAGAAAGGTCCAAGTCAGGATGATGCTTCACCATCCATTTCCTGAAAAGGTCGAAGCCTTCCACATAATACCCACACAGCTCGTCGAGTACTCGTCAGAGTCCTTGAATTCCTACACCGCCATAGCCCCAACCTTCTGCAACTTGAGTTGCAAATCTCTCATCTGCTTATCCTTTAGCCTACAGAAATCCTTCTCTACTTGAAGACTTTTTTCCAAGGCCGCCACGCATTCTTTGTCATTCTTAGCCTCGACAGCAAGGATGGCGACCTTGTTCTTCAGTGACTCATTCTCAGTGGAAAGGGATTTGATCATGGGCTCAGCTATGGACACCTTCTTCTCCAAGTCCAAAAGCTTCCCAGAAATGAACAAAGATTCCCCCAGAGCCTAAACGTAAAATCTCTCTTAGCAAAAACAAAACAAAAAAGAAAAAGCAATCAATGTTATCAGCGTATACTTGCACAAGCCTCTGAATGTGAGACGACATCACTTCGCTGGACGACTTCGCCATCAAAGGGTTTAGGTCATCCATAGAAAGCGCCTCATGAGCCTTCAAAGCAGTAGCAAAAGCATCGTCCTAGAAAGAAGGAAGAAAAGACTTGCCACCCACTTTCTTCCTCTTCTTAGTCTCCTCCCCAACCTGCAAAGACGAGGTGGGAAAGGCAGGATGCTTAGCAGGTGAATAGGTAGAAAGAAGAGTTTACCACTGGATCATCCTTAGAGACGTTGCCTACCTTTGAACGCTTCCTAGAAAAAAGGCCACTGACTAGGCCACCCTTTGCTTTCTTCTCTTGAGCCTCGACCAACTTCTGCTTGCTAAATCTAGTTGTCATTCTTGAAAGGAAGGAGAAACTATAAAAAAAAATAAAAAATAAAAGAAAGAGAGAGAGAGAGAGAGAGAGAGAAGAAGAAGAAGAAGAAGAAGAAGAAGAAGAAAAGAAAAAGTAGAAAAGATGGAACACTCACTCTTTTTCACAACTTCAAGATTTCTCCGGACCTTACTAGACGGTTCCAGACCCAGGAAATGAAGGAATAGCGATTGGGGAGAGACGAGCTCGTCAAAGTCCTTGATGGTCTCCAAATATTCCTTTACCTTTTTAACACGACGTTGATATCTTTTCTTCAAACGAGGACGTTGAGAAACTGCAAAAAAAACAAATATGTCACATACCACCATCACTCACAAAGAATAAGAAATAATAGAAAGACAAGAAAGACACACCAAACATAGGGGTTCCTTAATTACGAAAAAATTTGGGGGCTTCATCCAGTTCCTCACCAAGGACAAACTCCTAACCATTGCCAAAAACAAAAAAGAAATTTGGTTTCCAATTTCGGAGAGATGATGAATAATCAAGTATTAGCCTAGAAGCCCTATCCCACGGCTTAAATTCATAGTAGCCAGGGTCTTTTGATTTTCTCAGAATATAAAAATAAAGAAATTCGTCCTTCTTGATGACATCACCGTCATTGGTGGACATCCACACCACCATACAAGAAATGACGATTCACCAAGAATTGGGCACTAACTGTGTTGGGGCAAGATGTAAATATGCAAAAAGTTCCTTAACAAAAGGATGAACAAGAAAACGAAGACCACTGGTAAGGTCTGCCTCATAGAAACAGACTTCATCAGCATAAGAGTGACAGGCCCTATCCTAGTCACTCGGAATCCTGATCTTAATCGAATCAGGGAACTGAAACCTATCCCTAATCCACTTCTCATCCTTTTCTAAGAGGGCACATGGGATGTTCCAAGCTTTATAAGGAGTGGAAGGGGAAGTAACCTTAGGAATTACATGATCATCAGACGAGGACAACCTCATCTCTAACTCACTAGACCTAACCTCCCCAAACATCTTCAGTGACTTAGCTACCCTAGCAGAATGAGAAACCAGAGGGAATAAGGAAGAAAGGACAAACCTATGTGGACAGTCCTCCCCCATGAAGAGACTAACCCACTTGAAGCACTCACCCTCTACGACCTCAAGTAAACAACCTAAGCGAGTAAAAACAAAACCTACTGAGGGACAATCAGCCCTAACAGAAGAGTAATCTACCATGGAAGAACAAGAAAAGAGAAAGGAGCACAAGGAACTTACCAGGAAACGCAGAACTGAAAAAGAAAACTTGAAGGAGAGATAAACCTAGAATACCAACTGAACAAGGAAGGAGTACGAAGAAAATAGAACAGGATGGAAAAATGCAAAATAAAGGGCCAAAATGTGAGCAGGAAAACTGAGAAAAATCTACACGTTGAACGCATCCTGACCATACATGTGGCACTCAACTAGTCAAACATCAACTCGTCGTAAATGCACAGTACACAAAATATGAAGCGTCAAATGAATGTGTTTTCATCTAGTCCAACAGACAAAAATTCAAACAAGGGGGCAACTAATGAGTCAGAAATTTATGATCGTTATTAATCAAGTGAAGACGTTACGCATTTGTTATGCTCATTGATGACAAAGTGTAACGGATGGAGCAATGATCACAAAGTGAGCTGTGAACTTCAGACAAAGATTTTGTAACGCACTAGCCATTGAGCATAAATACAGCAATTCATTGCCCATTAATTAGGCATGCAACTATAATAGAGAAGGCAACAAAAGTTAAAGGTACACACAAATACTCTACGAAAATCACTCTCTAGTCTATTCTCTCTAATCTATTCTCTCTAGAATCCTTTTCCCTTACTGACTTAAGCATCGGAGGCAGTTTGGCTAATGCCACACTAGCGTGTTACTCTCCCACCCAATTCATTTTGCAGGTTTTTCCTCTAACAGAGGCGACCCCAATTACAGCTTCGTCCATCCACTACGACGAGGAGCTCAACTGCTGATTTTTTGCATCATTGGAAAGCTTGGGATAATTTGTGCCAACCAAAATAAGGAGGGCTAGGGTTTGAAAGAGCAAGGATTTCAACACAGGGTTAATTACAAGATTGTCTTGGATGGTTGATTTGTGGTCATACCTTTGGATTCCATGGTAGAGAATTTAATCCTTCTTTGCATTGTTGGAAGAGGGACATGTTGACGAAGTTATTTGATGATGATTCTATCCAAGCCATTTCAAGAATTCCTATCCCATGGAGACAAACTTCTGACAAGCTAATATGGACTAAGGATCACAAAGGTATGTTCTTAGTTAAATCTGCCTATATTTTAAGTCAAGCTCATAGTTGGAATTCCAACATTTCCAACCTACCTTGGCAAAAACTATGGAAGATTAAAGTTCATGAGAGAGTCAAAATGTTGCTTTGGAGGATTGGAGCTAACATTCTACCAACTAAAGACAATCTCTAACAAAGGTTGGGGATAGTTGAAACAGGGTGTGTGCTGTATGAGGAAACAGTGGAATCTGGCCAACACTTATTTTTTAACTGCTCCGTGGCAAGGGTAATATGGTTTGGATGTTGGGGCATATATGCTGATAAACTTAATGTATCTAACGATTTAGATATAGTGAAGGTGATTCTAGATCCTCCAATCCAGCCTATGTCTTATAGTCACCAGTCTAAGGAAGTGGCAGAGTTGTGTACTTTACAATCACCTTAACAGTGGAATCCATTTGAATCCTTCGAAATAAGATCATGCACAATGGTGGACAAGTAAATATCATTACTCATATTTGCAATCTCAAAAACAAAGTCAAAGAGTACGTGCTGGCCTTAGATCAATCTAAGGATTTACAAGCCAGTAAGGTAACCTCTTGGAAACCTCCTTCGGTTGGAGTAATCAAACTTAATATTGATGCAGCTGTCCAAAAAGATTTTACTACCTTCGCTATTGTTGCCCGAAATGAAGTTGGAGAGGTCATTACAGGTGAGGCTAAAGTTTATGAAATATGTGATATTGTGCAAGCTGAAGTAGCTGCAATTCTATGGGCATTGCAAATTGCCAAGGTAAAAAATATGGAGAGAATTGACGTGGAGGGCGATGCTAAATTTTTTTTTCATGCTATTAAAGAAGGATGCTCCACCGTTGCATGGCCTATCCAAGCTATAATTTGTGATGTTGTAGACTTTAGCAAATTTTTTGTTAATTTTAATTTTAATTGGGTTAGGAGAAAGCTTTGATGTCGTTTAATTTTGTAACGGAAATTTCAGTGTAGCTAAGGTTGTCATTCCACTGAGAAAAGGAAAACAAAAACACATCAAAAGCACAAATTATATTTAGAAAAATATGATTGAAACTAGGACAAAGAAAGTTTGGTAAAATTCAATAATTAAAATCACTAGGGCATTAGGGTTTGTCCACCAATATTGTTAAGCATCCACTACAAATCCAATTTAGTACACAGTCGAGTAAGTAAACACATAAACTTTCCAATTAGAAGATGTTAGGACATATGTGGTTCACATGTTAAGAACATATGTCATATTTTTATGAAATTGGCTAATCCTTTGACAAAACGCACTTTACTTGTATTTGGGTAGATTTAGGATGTATTGAAATACTTCAAAAAACCATGTTTCAAGATCAAGTATTAAAGCCTTCAAGTCTATTCAAGAAAACAAGCTGAAAGTGCAAATTCATTAAATCCCGACAGCTGCATCTATCGAGCTTTAGTTAGCTATTCAAGTCCGTAAGCTCGACACCTGCTCGACAGCTTCTCGATAACTTCTATCTGTCGAGGTTTATAAAATTAGAATTTCTGACCTGATTTCTTGGGATCCGTGAATGTGTCTTTGGGCCTTCTTTTCTCCCAACCCTAGACATATAAAAGGATTATTTTAGGAGTCATCTAAGAGTTCACAAGTTGCACAAGCATTGAGCAAACTCTGTTTAAGCAAATTGTGACCAGAGACAAAGTTCTTAACCTAGTTCATCTCTTCTGAAGAAGTTGCTGTGTATTTGCACCAAGGGTTTTGTGACCAAGCATCTTCTTGATCTTTATCATGTGTATGAACTGAAGAATTTTGTAGCCAACCTTTCTTTCTAGTTGGTGATTGAAGTCGCGTACTAGGATCCGCCTAAACTGGTTAGTCACGTACTTGGGAGCTGTGCATCAAAAGTGGGAACTGTCACCACAGAACAAGTCCAATTGGGTATTGGGATAAGGGTTCAACTGTAGGTTGGTAAGGTACTTGGGATTCTTTTACTTGTAACCACTTGTTGTGATAATAATGGAGTTTCGAGAGTGGTGACCTGAAAATCACCCAGTGGGGTTTTTGTCGTTAGGTTTTCCCTATTCGTTAACAAATCACCATGTTATTTATTTTTTCGTTGCATAATTAGTTTATTGGTGATTTGTTTATGCTGCCACGCAATTTCATGTTAATTAACTTAATTAATAAACTTGGTTAAATTAATTGGTTAATTTATCACAAGGGGTTAATTTATCACAAGAGGTCAATTTGTTTGTGGCCTATCAAGTGGTATCAAAGCAAGCACACTCTGATTAAATTTTAATCTTTGCTGTGTTTGATCCATTAACCCCTGTTTGTCATGGACAAAGGACAGTCGTTAATTATACCTCCTTTATTTGATGGGACTAACTATGCATACTGGAAAGTACACATGAAAGCTTTCTTGCAGTCTTTGGCTTGACTAAGCCAAAAGAAGCGCCGGCTGATTGGGATGATGCCAAAATCAAGGCGGCTAACTTCAACAGCAGGGCATTGAATGCGTTGTTCAGTGTGGTCACCAATGAGGAGTTTAAGAAGATATCCTCAACAGAAACTGCTAAGGAGGCTTGGACCATCCTCCAAACAACCTATGAGGGAACCAAGGCTGTCAAAGATTCAAAACTTCAGAGGCTCACTACAAGCTTTGAAGAAATTAAGATGGAGGAAGATGAGTCGTTCGACGAGTTCTATGCCAAGCTAAAGGACATAGTGAACTCTACCTTCAATCTTGGGGAAACCATTCCTGAACCCAAGATTATGAGGAAAGTGCTCAGATCTTTACCCGAGAGATTCCATGCCAAGATTACGGCGATTGAAGAATCAAAAGATATTGACAAGATTCCTTTAACTGAGTTGGTTGGAAACTTGCAGACCTACGAGCTAGGGTTAAGTAGAATTGGCAAGTCAGGTAAAGGAAAGAGTATGGCACTAAAGGCCAAGAGCAGTGACGCAGATGAGTCTTCAAATGATGAAGATTCCAAGATGAAGTCCTACATCACCAGGCAGTTCAAGAAATTTATGAAGAGTGCCACAATCAATCCTACTGAAGGGATTGTTGATGAAGTGGAAGAAGAAGAAGAATTGGTGGATTCTAAGTGTGAGAAGATGGATGATCAAGATGATATCCATTCAGCCTATGAGAAACTATACAAGCTGTTTAAGAAACACGAGAAACTCTATAGGCTGACCACCAAGAAACTTAGTGATGTGGAACTTGACCATGAAGAGTTGTCCATAAAGTTTGATGAGGCAAATCAAACTATTGGAGCACTGAGATTTGAGAACAATTTCTTGGCTGAGAAGACCAAGAAGCTTGAGGCGGAGCTATTTCAAGTTAGAGCTCAATTGGAGAGGACTTCAAGTGCAAAGCTTGATGAGATGCTCAGCATTCAGAAATCTGCTTCAGATCGAACAGGTTTAGGGTATGGTCTTTCTTCCTCTAATATTGCTTCTACTAGTGCTACTGTTTTTGTTCCTCCTGCTAATATTATTAAAATTGAGAACAATGATGTTAAAACTGAATTAGCTAATGAGAACTTAGACAAAGGTAAATCTATCCTAAGAGCACCCCCTAAGCTAGATAAGAAAGATGCTAAAAACCCTAGGGCTAAGAAGGCTAACTCTCAAAAACCTAAACAGAAGAAGCAGCATCTTTGTCATCATTGTGGTGTTATCGGTCATACTAGACCAAATTGCTATAAGTGGTTAGCCACTCAACAGAGCAACGGCATGATAGCATCTGGAAGCCAAGCCCAGCTTCAATCCTCTCTTGCTCCTTTTGGAGATCTTCTGAAAGCCCTCATGTCCCTTTCGAACTTGAACGGGTTCAATTCTTCCCCTTTGCTGCCGATTCAAGGATTCAATCAAAGGAAAGGTTCTTCCAAGGTGTGGAAGAAAAAGAACTCTAAGTGATTATATCACTTCTTTCTATCTTTTTGTTTGTTTTTTGCATTACTTGTGTGTTTTGCTTTTATTTTGAGTCAGTCTAGTTTTATGCTTTGCTTTGATAACATGTTTTTGTTTGTTTATTTTCAGTTTTTGTTTATTTTGTTTTTGATATAAAAATAAAAAAATTTTGAAAAATCAGAAAAATACAAAAACAATGTGTGTTTTGTGTATATTGGTATTTGTGTACCTTGGATGGCCAATGAAACAAAGTTTTCTAAACTTTATATCTTTTGTAGCTTAGATGAGCATCTCTATGCACAACTAAGCAAGTAAACTTTGTGGCTCTTGTTTGTGATGAGTAAAATTAAGTTATCTCTTAGACTTAACACTCATATCACTCTTTTTGACGGGTAAGACTAGAAAATCCTAAGAGAAAGAAATAAATAACCATCTCACCACTGTTGCCCACCAATCATGAATGACACCTATATGTTTCGGCATAGTAAAAGTGCAGTGTCAATGACATTTGTGTGATTCGGCATAACAAAATTGGAATGTTAAATATCAATGGGTATTTCTTTTCTCTCTCATATATGCTCATGCATGATATGCTTAAAAAGAAAAATATGCAAAGAAAATAAAAAGCAAAAAGATTAAAAATGCTTTAAATATGATTGCAAGCGTGTATTCTAAGAGATGTGGGAGTTATAGGATGTACCTCAAAGGTGATAGTCCCCATCAAACAGTTATGATTGTGTGTGAGTTAAATTGATTTTCTCATATCTCAAATCGTCATAACATGTGTACACTTATGCAATCTTGCGATGTTTTTCACACATGACACGCAATATTCTTTGCTACTCTTGATACATGTGCAGGTATAATGTGATTTGGCCATCACTAGGTTTACATGTGTTAATGTATGCTCACTAAACTGTCATGACTTGTTTTTGAAATATAAAATTGGTTAAACTTATTTGTGTATGTGTGTGTGTTTTTGGAGATCCATGTGCTTAAAATTTTCATTGAGAGATGTTCTTGAGAGCCTATTGTGTTGATTGAATCATTGTTGAGTTGCATGTTTGATTACATTCATGTCTATATTTTTCACTTCTTGAAAAATTGTTTTTAAAAGCTGGCTCGACACCTCCTCAATACCTGTCTATCTGTCGAGCTTCTCAAGCTTTTTCTTATCGCAATCTCGACACATCCTCAACACCTTGTGGACCGATCGGGAAATCTTTTGTCTCCTCGATAGCTTCTAGATACATTGTCGATCGATCGAGATTCTGTTCTAGGTTCTGGTGTTTATTCCACGATACCTTCTCGACACCTCTATCTGTCGAAGACCATTCTCCTCGACACCTCTATCTGTCGAAGACCATTCTCCTCGACACCTACCTCGACAGATTCCTTGACACCCTTCGATACTTGTATCTGTCGAGATTTACTGAAGAGCTATATAAGCCCCTCGTGCGATCCAGTTCTCATTTTCTTGATCTCTCTCAATTTGTCCGTACCTGTTCACCTCCCAAACTCACTTTTCTCACTCCAAACCATCAACCCACGTGATTTTCGGCCCTTCCTTGCTTCAAATCACTTGGTATGATCTCTTTTCTTATCATTCTTCATGCATTTCATGATTTTTGAAACTTAGGTTTTGGGGTTTTTGAAAAATTTTGGGGTTTTTCAAAATTGATGAGTATTTCTTGTAATTTTGGGATGGATTTTCATTTAAATGTGTTCATAATCTCATGCATTGCATCCCATTTGCATTATAACAGTATTTTCATGTATTTAGATGTGTGCAATATGTTTGTGTGCTGGTAGGATTGGATTGGGCTGAGCCCATGATGAAACTTCTTTTGCATGTCACATGCTCATGCATTCCCCATACATACGTATTCTCTTTTCAATATATCTTGATATATTTGAAATGCTTTGGGACTTTTCTAATTGTCTTTCTCCCTCTCTCTCTCTCTCATTCTGTTTACGTTAGTAGTGTCTATGGCACCTAAACGTAAGTCTGCTCCATCTCAGAACCCTCTTCATTCCGGGGCATCATCTTCTTCTGATCTACACCTTCTAACATTCGGTTTTGTGATGAGGATGCCTGTAAAGCATTCTTGGAGAACTTCTCTAGACAAGGTGTTCATTCAGAACGCTGAGTCATTTTGGCGGACTTAGCCGATACTGACCTTCCCGATGTCATTCACAGTCGGGGATGGGAGTCACTGTGTGGCGTCCCGGTCTCTTGTCCTCTCGTGCTTATTCAGGATTTTTACTCTAACATGCACAGGATTGATTCTTCAGTACCTGTCTTTCACACTCGCGATTGAGGTACGTGCTTTGCTGTCACACCGCAGCTTGTTACGGATATGCTTCGAGTTCCAAGGATAGAGCATCCTAATTACCCCGGTTATGAGCGTCTGAGGACTGTGTCCAAAGACGAGATGATGTCTGCTTTCTGTGCGCACCCATCTGTTTGGGGTGAGCGTCAGTTTACACCATGTCGACCTTTTGCTAAAGGTCCTAGATTCATGAACATGGTGATGACTTTTGTGTTGCACCCACTCTCTCACTATAACTCTATCACAGAGCCTCGTGCTCGATTTTTGCTTTCTTTGTTGGAGCACTTCACTATAGATTTTCTTTCACATTTCATTCTTTCCATTATAGATGTGTTTAAGGATACGGCTACCCGTGATAAGCTCATCTTTCCTTCTGCTATCACGAGGATCTTATGCCATTTTTCTATTTCTTTTCCCTTCTCTAATCACTTCTCTGTCATGTGTGCCATAAATGCCACTATCGTAAAACGTAGTAAGGCTCAGTTTAGGTCACGACAGGAGTCAACAGCTCCTCCCTCCGGTTCGACTCCATCTCGTTCGGCACCCTCTCGCTCTGCTCCATCTACATCTACTCCTTCCTCTTCTTTGGGCGATGTATCTCTTGGAGACATCATGGCGCAGCTATAGCGCATGGATGCTCGTCTTGATGCACTCTCCACTAAGTTGTATTAGGTGAATATTCGCGTTGGTCGTATTGCACAACGTCAGGCGACCATAGGTGGTTTTGCTCCTGAGACTACTCCTTCACCACCTCCTCTAGTGGCTTTTGATTCTAATGCTGAGGATGATGATAATGATGGTGATGATGATGATGCTTCGGATGATGATGATGGAGATGCTAGCTCTACTGATAAGATGTCTACTTGACACTCTTACCCTTTGTCACTCGTGACAAAAATGGGAAGTAATTTTGGGATATGAGAGTAGTCATCTTAGGAGGAGAGTTAGTATAGGACATTTTTTATAGGGGGAGTGTTGATACTTGAGGGATGTAGTGAGGATATGATGTATCTTTTCTTTTCTTTCTTATATAGATACATTGTTCATGTATATTTGGTCTTGTGATCATTTTAACATACATTGTACTTATTTCTTTCTATATGTGGATGTATGTTGTTTCTTTCACCTACCTCTTACATGTGTTGTTTCTTTTCTCTCTTTGTACACATGTTTCTTTATTTGTATGCAATCTATTATTTCTGTTTCACACAAGATGCCTTGATGAGTTTTGTTTAAAGTGTTTCAGAAATACAGGTTGTCAAAGTATACTTGCCATAAACTCTCTTCTTGCAAAGTTTTTCGTCATTCCTTTCCTTCATTTTGTAAGCATTAGCAATTGATTATCAAAACTCCACAATCCCCCTTTCAAAACTCGATTCAGATCAAATTTAGATTGAAACTTGAACTAAAAAAGGTTTGATCCAACCTCTAAAATCTGTATTCCTAACTGCATTCCCCACGCTGCACGTGGTGTATTCAATGCTGCCCTCTTATTAAAGGCTTTACAGGTCAGGAACTTCCCAATCAAACTCAAGTTATAGCTTTCAATGTCAGGCAGTCTACCCTCATCTGAAATCTCTATTACTTCTTCCTCAGCTATTAACTTCATATTCTCTAAGCCATCAATCACTTCATTTGCCATAGTATCAACAGTAATAGTAAACTAAGCAAGAAAAAGAGAAATTCAAGCCCTCGGATAAACCAAAGGAGGTAGGGCTCGTATAGACAAGAGGGAGGACTCCTACAGAGAGGAGAAACTTGTTGCAATTACTAGCCAAAGATATTCAATAATAATATAGAATAGAATTTAAAATCAAATAAAAAGGTCAAATTTTTTTGGTTTTATATATATACTAGTTTATAACCTATGCAATGCACATGAAAGTTATATATATATATATATATGTATATATGTGTGTGTGTGTGTGTGTGTGTGTGTGTGTGTGTGTGTGTGTGTGTTGAGAATCAAGTTTAACATAAATGAAATGCACAATTCTAGCTTTGGCCACATCATCCACGACATCAAGACCATAGCCTCCTTGTTACATGAGTCTGTTTCTATCATGTTAGGAGAAAATAAATAATGTTGCTCATAGACTCACTAGAAGAGCTAGGGCTACTGGCCTTCTTTTTGTTTGGATGAAGTCTGTTCCTTCAAATGTTCTTACTTTATACAATATTGATTTACATATAATTCAATAATATACCATTCAAGGTTTTTTCTTTTAAAAAAAAAAAAATAATATCTTGTTCTAAAAAGAAAAAAGTTTAACATAATATGATTGTGTTATTTAAAGAAAATATGATCGTGTTTGTATATAAAATTATATATTCTACTATTTAAAAAATATATGATATGTTCAGATTCAAACAGGGGGTTTAGATGTTAAATTAACAATTGTCCCAAAAGATTAAGGGCCCATTTGGTAATGTTGTTCTAGTAACGTTATTTGTATTTTTTGGAAATACGCGTAGGTGAAAAAGTATGTAAAAATACGTGTAATGTTATTTAATAACTGAAAACTGTTATTTAAACACATGTATCAAACACACCCTAAGTTATTGAGATATGATAAATTTAATCATTTAACTATATATTTCTAACACATTGGGATATGGTAAATTTAATCATTTAATCACATATTTCTAAATTCCAACATTAGAAATATAATATAATTCAAATTCAATTATAAATTATATATTAAAATAATAACGTGTACAATTTTTAAGCCTCAAAAGTTTATTTGACATAATATTATAAGGTTAGTCAAAAGTTAAACTGCTTTGCTGTTATATATGTACTAGTCGGTAACTTGTGCAATGCCTGAAAAAGTTTAATAAAATATGATTTTTTTCTCTTTTATTTTTATTTTTATCAAAATATGATATTTAATAATTATGATAGTTATTAATAGAAATCTATTATGATTTTGTATGTGTAACTATACATATAGTATTAGACATTTATTATAATTGTGTTTGTGTATGAAAAATATGATATGTTAATATTCTAATATAAATATAGAATAAATATTAAATTCAATTAATATATATATATAATAACTAGTCGCTAATCCATGCTATACACAGGAACCTACCTATTTGTGAGGTAGACTAAAATAATTTTATTAAATCTTAAATTGATTAAGAAACTACACTATTGCATGATTTGCTCTTGTATAACTTCAATTTGTGTACAAGTTGATGAACTCATTGCTTGAACGTGCAATGACTTACAAAAAAATGATTCATTGCTTAGAAATTATTAAAACAAAACAAAATACATATGACTAAACAATAGAGAAATATAAGAGAAAGATGGGTTACATTCAAAAGAATAATCCATGGCAATAACTATTAAAAGGAATTAAAATATTCAAAGCCTACAGATTATATGTGTGTGTGTGTGTGTGACTACACAACAGAGAAATATAAGAGAAAGATGTGTTATCATCAAAAGAATAATTCAGATGTTAAAACTTTTGAAAGGCCAAAAAATATTAAAGAATCATAAGATTTACTTCCTATAAATTTTTGAAACAAAACAAAATGAATATGATTGCACAATAGAAAAATATAAAAGAAAATTAATTACCTTCAAAAGAATAATACATGGTATAGTCATTGAAATCTACTAAAGATGTTCAAATATTGCAAAAACTAACACAAATTCAGATGTTAAAACTTTCAAAATATCAAAAAAGATATATAATTAAAGAATAAGTTATTGAAACAATTCAAAAAATATATAACTATTTAAAAGAGAAATATAAGAAAAAAATACACGAACCTATATTCTGGTCGCTCATTTGTTTTGCATACATTACAATACATCAAACTATATAGTTTTCAGGTTTCACTATCACAAAAAAAAAAAAAAAAGAAAGAAAAAAAAAAGCAAGCCGTGGCTTAATTATTGAGTGCATATTACAACACTACGAAGCTTGAGGCATCACAAACAATTCCCAAACCATGCATATGATATATTTGACTCAAAACCTACTTATTTTTAGGTACTGCTCTCCATGAAAGTAAGCAACCTAATGCGTATTGGCTTATATATTGCTTAAACATATATATTTCTTCTTATCTCAAGGGTAATGTGGTGTGTAAACGGGGTATGGGAATGGGTAATAGTTGTATGGAGATGAAAATCACTTTTTAAAAAATACATGAAAACCATAAAATAAAAATAAAAATTTGACAAAGTAAAGGAAAAGAAAATAACAGAAGAAAAGCTCATACCTCTACTCGGCTTTAAAACAAAATATTGGGGTTTGCACTACTTTTATAGTATTTATGATTAACCTCACAAATTTGAAGATAAATTATCAACGTTTAAGTTTGAGTTTAAGTTGGACTTGTTAAAGAAATAAAGTTTCCCGCCTTATTAAGTTTGGAGGTTAGCTATTGATGTGAAAGATTAGTCCTCCTTGGGTTGAAGTTGATATTGTTAATAAAAAAAAAGTTAAATAATTTTGTTTTAAAAAAATAATAATGATGTGGCAAGCTTTGGAGAGGTCAAACCTTTTTTTTTTTATTAGTCAGATATTTAATCAAACTCAAACTCCATGTTTTACATGATATATGTAAATTCAGAAAGTCTAACTCAAACTCTAATTAAAATATGTATGATGTTAGATAAATCCTAAGCCCATCTGTTCACGGCCAAAATTTATCAAAAACACAATAAATAATTTACATGGTTTTCATAGATGTAAACGCGTAATTTAAGATAAAGGGATAATGATGTCACCATATACTACTATTATTTTATGTACCATTATTATCAGGTTTTGTTTCTTTGGGAGAGAGTTTTTTTAAGAGTGATTTTTTAAAAAAAAAATAATGCCGATATGTAAAATTGTGGAAAAATCAACCAAAAGTCAGAGGTTTCAGTTTTATATATATATATATATATTATCAATGTTTGAGTTTGAGTTTAAATTGGACTTGTTAGAGAGATAGAGTTTCACTCCTTATTAAGTTTGGATTAAACAAAAATAATATTGTTTTAAAAAAATGATAATGATGAGTTTGAGTTTAAGTTGGACTTGTTAGAGAGATAGAGTTTCACTCCTTATTAAGTTTGAACTAAAAAATAATAATTTTATTCAAATAAAATGATAATTTTATTTAAATATTGTGTAGACGTGGAAAATTGTGAGAGTTTAAGAGGTTTCGGTTATATATATATACTAGTTAAAGGCCCGTGCGTTGCATAGTTTTACCATAAACTTATAGAATATACATTTTATTTGATAAACAATAATCTCCCAAATAATTATTATAATAAAAAAAAAGGAAAAAAATTGGTATAATAATTATCAAATATAAAATGATAACACCTAATAAAATTATTATTTTGTAACCTACCAATTGTGCTCTAATGAGAATTTTGTATCTTTGGAAGATTGTTGAATACTTCTTTGTACACTATATCCTTGTTCTTGTTTGTCATTGTTCTTTATTATAAAATTTTACGATTGATAAAAAATCATGTCAAACCATATTTAATGATTGATAAAAAAATAAAAATAAAAACTAAATGGATAGATTGACTTCTTTTATAGATCAAAGTGTACAACTCTAATAGTTAGCCAAAGCTATTTCAATCAAGAAAAAAAAAATCAAATTGTTATGAACAATTTATAATCAAATTTATATCAAAACATGCTTAATTGTAAGATAAAAAGAAGATTTTTCTCTAAATCAAAATTGAGAGGATGAAATAAACATATCACCATTAGAACCCATGTCATAAAACAAAAAATAATTTAAAAAATCATACCGAAGCATATTTAATGATTAATTCTCAAACCATAATCATATAAATTGTATAAATCATAAGCAAATTAGGTTAAACGAAAAACAAAAAAAATACACAAAACCTATTCGATTTAATAAAAAAAATTAGAGCAAACAAATACATACCTGAAAGGTTGTAGGTAGATGAAAAGAAGTATAAAGAAAAAGAACTGTAAAGTACGTATTCATTATAAATTATTTAGTATATATACACTTCACATTGAAGAAATTGATATGAATAAAAAATCTAATGTTAGTCTAATTTGTGGGGGTGTAAAGCTGAACTCTAAATCTTAAAAAAAAGTGGCAAGAGGAAATTCAAAGAATTTAGTGTTTTATTAAAATACTAAGATTAGTTTATGTTTTTTTTTACATGTACTACCTTGCTGATTTTTTAAAGTGTACAGCGTTGCCTTTTTTTTTTTTTTTTTTTTTTTAACGTGTAGGAATATAATTTAAATTAAAAAATAAGGATAAGTTGAAGATTTTAGATTGTAATCAAATTGATATTATTTATCAACTTATAAATTATAACAAGAAAATGATTAGATGAAGAATTTGGATTGTAATCAAATTATCAACTTAGAAATTATAGGAGAAGAAGATAAGAACAAAAAAAATATGTCTTTTTTTTTTTTTTTAATCTAACAAAATTTCTGCAATTTGATGGAGAGTGAGAGAATTTTCAATTGTGTGGAAATTAGATTTTTAATCATTTTAGGAATTATAAGAGAGGAAGAATTAACATAGGATGTATATTTATCCAAAATCTTCATGTAATACTTTATTTTTACGTGTACTATGTTTTTTTTTTTTTGGTTACATGTGATAATATAATTTAAATAAAAAAAAGATTAGATAAAAAGTCTATTGATTTTAGACTTTATTGATAACATTTTAGATAAACACAACTGTTATAGTTGTAAATAAAATAATACTTTTTTTCATTACTTGATTTGTTATATTTATCCAAAAAATATGTATATATTTATTCTTAAAATCTAAAAATTTATTAAAATTTCTGTAATTTGGTGAAGCCACTTGGCGCAACCACGGCGTCTAAGCCCAA
Source organism: Quercus gilva (assembly GCA_023621385.1). Lineage (NCBI taxonomy): Eukaryota > Viridiplantae > Streptophyta > Magnoliopsida > Fagales > Fagaceae > Quercus > Quercus gilva. Next base: position 28,559,682 of record CM042478.1, on the reverse strand, counting down.
CTTTTATTATATATAATATAATATAATATGATATGATGTATATATAGATTAATAAAATTGTGTGGCCTCTAAAACTTATGTGGTATAATAATATTACAATTTATGAGGTAAAATTGGTGTGGTTTTTGGTTTTTGGATTATAGATTATATATTATCTATTAACTATATAAAAAAATGTCAATGCCTATATCAACGGTGCTTTGGTTTGGTTTAGTCAAGTTTTTGTCTTTTTTTTCTAAGCCAAAACAGTGTGCTTTGGTTTTTTTTTTTTTTTAAAGCAAAAGGTCACAATTTAACAAAACAAAACTTGATATAGAGTAGAGACATTTTTACAGAATTTTTTGCCTTTGGTAAGCATAAACTCACCGTTTCACCGGAGCTGGCCTTCTTTTCTTTCTTTTTTTAATTATTCTTTTAAACATATCACCATTCATACCAGTTTTCTTACTTATTTCAGTTTTTCCTTTTTTAAATATTTATATGTGGAGATGGTGATAGAGTGTTTTGATTTAATAGTTGTTCAATTTCCATTGTTACATTTGCCTTTTTCTCCTTTTTATTTTGTGGTAATATCTCATCCGTTGAACTTGCTTATATAATAATAATATAATATTAACACAACAAATTGCCACAATATTTTCACAATTTTTGAGGTGTTAATTCTTTATATGTCAAAATAAAATAATAAAATATCATACTGGAACCAACCACAACTAAAAATAAAGGTATTGTGAAAAAAAAAAAAAGTGCTACATCCATAACATTTTTCACGATATTTTTTTAACAACCTACTACTTGTGATTTGTTATTCTAATATAAACTCATGAATGAAATTATTTTTTTGCACACCAATAATAACCTGTAACAACTTACTACTTATGATTTGTAATGAAAATGTTGTAGATATAACATTTTTTTTTTGTGAAAATGTTAAGACATCTTATTGTCGTCACAATATTTTCACAATTGCTGAGCTATCAAAGTAAAATATAATAAAGTTATAAAGGTATTAAAAAAATGTTGTGTCATTCTTTGTGTTTCTAGAATTTTTTTATATTAGTCAATTTTTGTTGAGCCAAAATTTACTATTTCACATACAGCTTTTTTTAGGTTGAATTTTTTATTATTATTTATTTTTCTTTATGCACCATTTTAAGTAAAAACAAATAGTTTTACACACACACGCACACACACACAAAACAAAAAACAAAAACAAAAATTTAGGATTAAACACTTTTCATCCTTTTATATTTAGGGCGGTTCACAATTTATCCTTAAACTTTAAAATCAAGTAATTTTCCCTTAATATTTTGGAAAAGAGAAAATATATCATATTGTTGTTCTCTCAATTAAACTCAAATGAAAACTTATTATTCTAAAAATATTCCATTGTATAATGTCTAAAATATTCCCATTAAATTTTAACATCCCAAAAATTTTCTTCACGTATTTTGAGTTTTAAATGGTAGTAATGCTTAGAAAGTTAGAATGGTAATAAAAGGTGTTTTATTTGTTACTTAAAGAGCATTGATTTTCTAGGTTTAAATCTTTGAAATTTATAATTTATCTAATGGAAAATTCAATGATTCTTGCCTTTTGATTTTTTCTTTTTCTTTTCTCGCCTAAAATGGGTGTTCATTAAAAACTAATTAAGCTAAAGATTGTACCCAGACTCATGTAGAATGATAAAGAATAAAGTATGAATAACAAAATTTTCTTTGTGTATGGTTGAAGGTATTTGATGTAGAGTTTCAATTATAACATATGACATCATTTATTACAAAAATTTAAATATTATGACAAGGTTTTAGCAAAACTTAATTGCTTATTGTTGGAAGATGATGATATTCGTTACCTATTACAAACTCATGGGTAGAACCTACCCTTGAAAACCGGCTTGCAAGGGGAGGATGCCCAAAAGCTTATAAACATATGATTAAACTCATACTTAATCCATGTGGGACACTATGATCATAACATACCATCACACTCCACAACCGACGTCTACGACGACTCATTCTAGCGACGTTGACCCGATGATAGCCATTCTCTTTGGTGGCTCCATTCACCTATCAGTTATTTTAATGTAGCCTCTAGGTTGCCCTCTTCGGGATCCGACCACAAAGCCACAACTCATTTGATCCCATACTCAATGAGCTACACCCGATTACTTAGGGTGATGGTTGGCTCTGGTACCAAATGTTACAAACCCATGAGTAGAACTCAACCTTGAAAACTGGCTTGCAAGGGAAGGGTACCCAAGAGCTTGAAAACACATGGTTAAACTTATACTTAATCCATGTGGGACACTAAGATCATAACATTATCATTCTTAGAAGGTTTTAATGAGTGGATATCGCCTTTAGCAAAGAGGTATCAAAATTCTTATACGAATGAGATTAACTTTGTATGACATATATTTTTTATGTATATAGTTTTATACTTCTTCAAATAAAAATTCAACCTTAATTTTCTCACTCAAGAGATAGCACGTGCCTTGCATGTGCCACCCACACTAGTAGATTACAATGAGGTTTGACTTGATTGTCTAGTGGTGCATGGTGTTGGAGTTTGCCGTTTATAGTATGTTCATTCAAAATTTTAACGACTAGTTTTATAGTATTTTGAAAAGTAAAAGTATTAATGAGAATTTAAGAAATTTGAGGAATTTAAGTTGAGAATTTGAAGTTGGTTTTTTGATATGTGTGTGTAAGTGTAATACTGATGGTCTTTTTGGTGTGATATGATTGATAAGAAAATTAAGTGATTTTTACTACAAGTCCAATGTTGGAAATTTTTTTTTTAAAATCTGTTATAAATGTAACCAAATATCAAAAAACAAGTAGTTACTTTGAAAGTGTTTTTAGCTAAAAAATATTTTGTAAGAAAATATTTTATGTTAAAAAAAATGGAAATAAAATCATGAAACTTTGTATATTGTAAAAAATGTCTCAAAAGGGTGAAACTATATGAATTGAAATTGGCAGCTGTCACTCTGGCATAAAAATGTGATAGTGTAAATATATTGGCAAAAGTTTTTTTTTTTTTTAGAAAGAAACAAAGAACTTTTATTAAGAAAAACCAACTAAGTCAACTTAGGCTACAGAAAGAAACTGTGGCGGAACATCCTCCATCCACACATGAAAGTCTGAAATATGCACAGCATACCCAACAAGACTATAAGCAACCTTATTACCTTCTCTCTTTACATCAATGAAGCACGGGTGCGTTTCGGGACTCAGGTGCAGGACTCGGCAATTTTTGAAAAAGGTGGGTGCGGGTGCGGCGGGACTCGGCAATTAAAAAATTATTAAAAATATTTTTATTTATATTTTTAATATATTGCTAAGCATACTTTTTCACATTATATAAATATATACCAAATTTAAGAGCAATATTAGATAATAACTAAAACATGATGTTCATAAATTAAATACAACCCACAAGATTGAAACTAAAACATTCCATGATGTTTGGAAATTAGAATACAACTCATAAGTTTGAAACTAAAACAAAATAAAAGATAATCAACAAGACAATCAAACACCAACATCATCATCCTCAAGATCAATAGCTTCACTTCGAACTTCACTTTCACTAGTAGTAGCACTAGTGTTAGCATTCCCAATAACCATGGCCTCCAATTCTGGCTCATCAAGTGTAAGAGCTGCATTCTTAAGAATTCCAGCTCCTCCATGTATGTCGCTCTCATTCCCAGAGTCTCCTGCAATATCCTACATCTTTGTTGCTGTATGTACGTACTCCTCATTGCGCCTTAACAAGAGTCGAAGATTAGAATGCACATATACCAAATCCTCAGCGCGTGTAGGAGCCATTTTGTTTCTTTTTAAGGAATGAATGAATTTGTATGTGCTCCAATTTCTCTCAGCGCATGAGGATGAACAAAGTTGTCCAAGAAGTTTAAGGGCAAGGGTTTGAAGAGTTGGAAATGCGGAGCCATGGTATTGCCACCAAACCAAAGGTTGTAAGGCCCACCTATCTGTTAAGGCATCTGGTGAAGGAAACCTCCCTCTTGAAAATGTAGCAAACTCAAAATTCACCATCATTTTTTCATTCTCATCTTTAAAGTATCAATCCAAACACTTGCTTCTTTCCATAGAAATTTCATGATCCCGATGTAAAGGGATGCGTTTTGGATTCCTCGAAAGCCATTCAATGGAGTAATACCTAGTTAAAGATTAAAAAACAAATATAGATGAAACATGTGTTTTACTAAAAGGGTGAACTAAGGAAAATAGAAAATAAATGTACTTACTTAGGATTTAAGGAATGAGCCAAGCAATGTAGTAGTGTACAATTTTTAGTCCATCGATCAATGAGTATGTCATACACCACACCCCAAAATGAGCTATATTGATCATCTTCCAAGCCTTCGTGCCGATATATTACTGCCTTCACCTTCTCTATCATTGAATCCTACATCTCATACACAAGATGAAGACAAGGCTTATCTGTGTCGACTATTCATAACATATCATAAATGGGTACTGTAAATTCAAGGATATAATCAATATTATCCCACCAAAGATCACTTAGATTCATATCTTTCACCTTTTGAGCTTTTCCAACATCATCCTCCTTATAAGAAGCCCATTGGTCACTAATAGCCATGGCTTAAAGGCATCTTTTTATCAACTTCAACCTTTTCAGCATTACAACAACCAAAGCAAATCTAGTATCAGCAACTTAGAGCAGTTTTAATGGACAAAATTCATTAAACATTGCCAACCTCATTGAATGGTTCATGATAAAAGCACGTATGAAGGATGCATCATCAGCAATACGTGTAATCCAATTACATTCCTCATATATAACTTCATTTTTTTCAGTGTTTTTTGTAGTACAAATATTCTTCAAAGCTAGATTGAGAGTGTGGATAACACAGGGTGTCCAAAATATTTTAGGATACTCACCTTCAATAAAAGCTCCAGCAGACTTCATCACCCTAGCATTATCAGTGATGACATGGACAACTTTTTCATGTCCAATCTCTTTTATAGCATCCTTCAACACCCCAGCAATATAATGTTTGTGTTTGAACTCACCTAACCCATCAATTGTCTTTATAAACACTGGACCCGCATCTGATACAGCCATAATATTAATAAGAGGCCTCCTTTGTGGATCTGACCATCCATCAGAAACTATACTTACACCATTTTCAAGTCAAGAGTCCTTAATTGGTTTCAAAAGTCTTTCAACATAAGCTCTTTCTTTTTGCAAAAATGTTGTTCTCAAGGCATTGTATCCACGAGGAAGATAACCCGGAATGTTATGGATAGCAGCATATGCAAAGGAACTACAATAATATGGGTTCCTTGCAAAGTTAAACGGAAGCCCACCGGTGTAAAACATCCTAGCAATCCTACTATTCAAATCATGTCTAGCATTATTCTGGAATGCTTTCTCCAAAGGAGAATTCATAGTCACCTTCCTCCTTTTACCATAAACCGGATTTGTATTATCACTCCCTTCCTGTCTCCGAAATGGGGAAATAGGTATAGCAGGCCTACGGCCTGGGAGAGATGGGGGTAAGGGAATTTGACTCCTCTGTTCTCTCTAACTTATCATTCTCAACTTGATCATGCATTCGCTGCATTTCCAGCCGATGGCTCGATGTCGTCTTAAGGCATCCTTTAATACCTTTGCCAGGAATTTTTAACAAATAAGCCTTAACCCTAGAATAGGATCCCATATAAACTATACCACAATAGTTGCACTTAAAGTATGTGTTTCCACTTGATTTAACAGTAATACTAGGTGGTTTTTCTACTTTAGTCACATACTGCTAAAGAGGAGATTCTTCATTTGGCACTTTTTTATTAGATGAATGTGAAGTTTCTGTGCTAGTAACTTCGTCCATTGCAAATTCAATAGATTCAATTTAACCTACAAATAATAACTATTAACTAAATTAATTAATAATAAATCAAACCCAAGTTCACAGATTCACAAATCACAATGAATAATAAGTAATAACTATTAACTAAATAAATTAATAATAAATCAAACCCAAGTTCACAGATTCACAAATCACAATGAGTAATAAGTTCATGAGGCCTGGTTCACAATGAGTAATAAATCAAACCCAAGTTCACAGATTCACAAATCACAATGAGTAATAACTTCATGAGGCCTAGTTCACAATGAGTAATAAATCAAACCCAAGTTCACAGATTCACTCATAAATCACAAATTACAGATTCACAAATTAGTAATAACTATTAACTAAATAAAACTAAGATTCATAGTCATAGATTCACGGTTCACATATCATGCAATAGATTCAATACCTGAGTTGAGAATGTTTGGACGAAGTGAAGAATGTTTGGATGAAGTGAGAGCACAGCACAGAGCCACAGAGAAGAGAGCACATTAGCACAGAGCCATAGAAAAGCCGAGCACAGAGAAGAGAGCACACTGCACCGCAGAGAAGAGAGACGAGTAACAGAGTGAGAGACAGTGTTTGGACGAAGTGAGAGTGCATGAAAGAGTTTTAGGGTTTGTGAGTAAGTTCAAACGATGCGTTTTGCACCTTTTTTTATTATTATTATTTAATTTTGGCCTAAATCAGCCGTTTCAGCTTGAACCAGCCATTTCGGTGGTTTCGCCAATATGGCCCGAGTCCGAGCTGCGTTGGCGCGAATCGGTGAAAAAAAAAAAAAAAAACCATGTGGCAGACGCGGCCTGACGCGCGGTTAGCGGCGTCCCTCGCGGATCGCGCGTCGCTGCACAGCGTTGCGTCAGACGCGGGTGCGGCCCCTCTGGAGCCGTATCCGTGCGTCCCAGCTTTACATGAGAGTAATGTAATTGATTAAATAAACTCGAACAATGCCTTACATCTTTAATGAGCAATCCATTCCATGACAGTACTTCAATATCATTGATCACTATAGACATTAAGACCTGTGAATCCCCCTCAAGAATAGCTCGTCTAATCTCCAGTTCTAAAGTAAACCAAATTTCCTTGAAAGTAGCTAAGGCTTTTATGTCTTCTGTTGTATGAACCTAGGGAAGTTGCTGCAATAGAGATGCAAGCACCAAGCTGTGTCTATCATGAACAACCACACCATTACCTGATCTATCCACCTCTAAAAAAACAACATTATCAAAATTAATCTTGGCCATATCATGCAGAGGGGATTTCTAGCGGGCACGGGGTTATGGAGGGAGAGGTGAAGGCTGTAGACGGGAAGACAGAAACTCATCTAGACATGCCTTATTTGCCTAAGCTGGCTGATGAAGATTGCAGCTCGGCCGAGACACTCGGGTTTGGTTTCTTTGGTTCCAGATTGACCACACCATAAATGCGAAGAGTTCAGGGTGTTGATGCTCCTTCAAAAAACATGATAGCCACTCTTTGAAATCCAGAAATTGAGTGGTCATTCAAAAAGCCCATAACTGCATATCAAACCATATAGTATTGAGCTCAAGGCATAACCAAGGAGCGTGGAGAACCTGTTTTTGTGTGTCATGGCATCTCTCACAAGTAGGATAAGAAATTAGTATTTGTCGAACTAAATTCACTTTTGTAGGCAACAAATTTCGGGATGCTATCCAAATAAAATTCTTCACCTTGTTGGGTACATGCAAAGGCCAAATCCCCTTCCATAGCTACTTATCCTAGAGCGCTGATCCTCATGTTGCTCTAAATCTGCTTCTTCCTTCAAAAAATGGTAACCAGACTTGCAGGTATATTTCCCATCCTTTGCAAGCAACCAAAACACTATATTATTTGATTCAATCCGTGCTAAAGGGATTGTTATAATTAACTTAGCTTCTTGTGGTGCAAATATCCCATCAATCAGATCATGGCTCCATTGCCTTGTCTCTGCCTCTATTAGAATATCAACTGTAGCATCCTCCATTGATGGAACTGTAGGTGACAACACCAAGGGTGGATGTTTTCTTGGAAACCAGTGATTCTACCAAATCTTCACAAACTTCCCATCTCCAATCCGCCATTGAGAACCTTTCAATAACGCATCCCGACCTTTTAGAATGCTTTTCCAAGCATAGGAGCTTGACCTAGAGTCCTTTGCTTCCAAACTTGAGTAGTTTGGAAAAAAAGCATGCTATGAACACCTTGTAGAAAAGGGAATTTGTATTTTTGAGCAATCTCTAGGATTGTTTGGCCAACAAAGAGTCATTGAAGAGAGCCAAATCACAAAACCCCATACCTCCCACTATTTTGGATTTAGTTAGCTCATCCCAATTTTAGCCAATGAATTTTCCTTTGGTCTCGATGTTGGCCCTAAAACTTTTATTTTCTTTTTTTATCATGGCTTCAATATCATTGCATAATCCAAGAGGTAACTTGAAGCATCCTATGGTGAAAGTTGGTATTGCCTGGATGACAACTTTCAAAAGAACTTCACAGCTTGCTTGAGACAAAAGCTTCCCTTCCCAACCCTGTAACTTCCACCACACTTTTTCTTTTATGTAACTAAAACTCTCCTTTTTCCCCCTACCAATCAAGGATGGAAGGCCAAGGTACTCATATTGTGTGATTTTCTGAAGTCCCATAGTAGCTTGAATGGCTTGTCTGGTAGTTTCTGATGTAGACTTGGTGAAAAAAAAATGGTCGTCTTATTTTTGTTAACCTTCTGATCTGAAGCTTGTTCATAAGCCTTCAAAATATTTAGCACCTTTGCACAATCTTTAGAAGTAGTCTTGCAAAATAGAAGACTATCATCTGCAAATAACATATGGGTTAGTGTAGGGCCTCTTTTGCAAAGAGAGAAACCTTTGATGTCGCCCCTACTTTCTGTATTGTTAATGAGCCTGTGCAAACCTTTAGTACCAAGTAAAAAAAGAAAAGGAGATAATGGATTTCCTTGCCTAATTCCCCTTGTAGGAGTAATAAGTTCCTTAGGCTCATCATTTATTAAAATGGAATATGATACTGGCTTCACACAAACCATTATTAGACCAATCCACCTTTCACTAAACCCCATGTTCCTCATGAGGTTCTCCAGGAAAGACCATTCCACCCAATCGTATGGTTTGCTCATGTCAAGTTTAAAGGCCATAAACCCACTATCGCCATGATCATAATTTTTCATGCAATGCAAGGTCTCAAAAGCAATCAAAATATTATTAGAGATAAGGCAATCTTTTGCAAAAGCAGACTAATGTTCAGTAATAATTTTTGGCAACGCCTTTTTCAATTGTTTGCTAGGACTTTAGAAAAAAATCTTGTAAAGCACATTACACAAACTAATGGGGCGATACTTAGTAACATGCACAGGATTTTTTGTTTTTGGAATGAGAGTAACAAAGGTATGATTAATAGGATGGGGATATGTACCTGTATTTAGCCGAGAGAAAATTGATCTAATCACATCACGATCTACCATCTGCCAAAAATGTTGATAAAACAACGGAGGCATCCCATCTGGACCAAGCACTTTGAGTAGGGCCATTTGTTTTAATGCTATAGTTACCTCATGTTCTAGGAAGTCACCTGTTAACAATTGCTCCATCTCCTTTGTTATGACTCGTGGGACTTGGTCTAGAGTTGTGCTTTGGTTTGTTGGATTAGAAGGAAAAAAAAAAAGCCTGGTAGTATTGTAGAAAAACAATATTGATGTCCTTGGGTTGAGTTTGCCAAATCTCAGTTGTATCCCTTATTCCTCCAATCAAATTTCTTCGGTATCTTTGAGTTGCTTTCGTGTGAAAATATCTTGTGTTGCTGTCACCATGAGCCAACCAAATACACGAGAACCCTGGCTCCACATCTGTGCTTCTCTATCAAGTAAAATATTAATTTCAATCTTAAGCTTCCTTACCCGTGAGTTGTTTCCATTGATCACTGCTTCCCTTTTGGCTTGAATCAGTAATTTTCTCTTTCTCATTAATTCCAGTTTGACATTCCCAAAAATATTATGATTCCTTCAATTTAGATCTTTCCCACATCTCTCAACCTTCTTTAAGATTGTATTGTCCCCTTCTCCATAATGCGAGTTACACCACGAAGCTTCCACTGTTTCACCACACCTTCCATCTAACAACCACATCTCTTCAAATCTGAAATTATTTTTCTATGGGGGAGGCTCCAAACTCGAAAGATTTATGAGAAAGGTTGAATAATCGCTGGTATCACAGTGAAGATGGTTTACACGTGACCCTGGAAATTTTTGAAACCAAGCATTATTTGTCACTCCTCTGTCAAGTCTCTCCCATATTGAGCGTCCATCTTCAAAGTGTTTACTCCAGGTGAAACAAGGGCCAATAAAATCAAGATCCATAAATCCACATTTATTTAAGACATCCCTAAAAAGCTGCATCTGATTGTGATTATGTGTTGCACCTCTGAGTTTCTCTTTCTGTCTGACCAATTCATTGAAATCTCCTGCACAAATCCATGGTATATTCTGATTGCGGGCTAAACTATGGAGATTGTCCTAAGCTTCACTCCTCCTTGCAGTTTCTGGTTCTTTGTAAAACCTTGTAAAGCGCCATTCGTTTTCTATGTTCTTATTGATACATGTGTCAATAAAATACTTTTCCACGCTAAAAATTTAAAATACTTTTCCTTTTTTTGTTCACTCTTGTTAAGTTTTTAGGGACAGAAGAAGGGGTCCAGCTCCCCTCTAGTTTAAATGTCTCTCATTCTCTCCATTTTTTACACTAATGAAGAACATGTGGTAAGGGGAAAATCTAATGCTTAAAAATTAACCACCACAACATAATTAATTCCTCACTTTTTCATACCTTCAGGCATCAACAATTCAACACTCACAACCCTTACACCAATTCCTTTAGCAGTAAATGGCAAGGATTGGTCAGAATTAATTCTAGAGACTCCACCAAAGTTTGGGAACTGTTGCCAACAACACAATCACAAACTCACTTAACCAACCTGCTCTCTCCCTCTAGTCCCAAACTTAGAATCTCAACCACTTTAATTTGTTGCTCTTTCTATTTATATGAGTTTGTGATTATAAGCAAAAAAGAGAAAGTCTTTAAAGCTTTTGTGACAAACCCATTCAGTTTTTAACAATCAATGTTGTTGTTGTTGTTGTTGTTTTTTTTTTTTTTTTTTTTTTTCCTACAAAAGTCTTCGGAGCTTTTGCAACAAATCCATTTGATTTTTACCAATCTTAAGCTTATTCCCAACTCAAAATTTCAATCTTTAATTTTTTTTCCCTTAAATTGTTGGTTATGCATAACTTTTAAGCCATGGGTTTTGTGATATTAACTATTAAGCAGAAAAATGAATTGGGATTCATAACTTAAACCAGAAATTTTGGGAAACTTCTAGATTTGGGTCTCATCATTAACCCCACACTTGCACAAGCAATGAGTTTGATTAAATCACCTCCATAAATAAAAAGACAATGGGCTCCTACCATGACTTCAGCTCACTGGAGAGCAAACTCAGTTGGTCCATGGACGGTGGTTTTTCTAAGGAGCTTGTTGATAAGGGTTGAGAGATAGAGGAGAAAATTATGTGAGTTTTGAACTATTGATGCATGAAGGTGTGAAAAAGTGAGGAATTAATTATGTTGTGGTGGTTAATTTTTAAGCGTTAGATCCTGTTTGATAAAGGAGTTTGAGTAATGTTATTTGTATTTTTTTGATATATGTGTGGGTAAAAAAGTGTGTAGAAATACGTGTAATGTTATTTAAAAACTGAAAACATGTGTTTGAGAATGCTTACCAAACAGGCCCTTAAATGGGAAGGGACTAGAACCCCAAAAGTAAAACATAAACTATATTATTTTTGTGAAAAGAAAAGAAAAGAAAAAAGACATTAAATAAATGATACTCTCTAAAATATATAGTTTTGGTTGTATTCTCTTTAGTAAATTACGATGGCAAAAGCTTAGTGAAAATGGAAAAAATAACAAAAATGATTGACATTTTGGATTTTAAGAAAAAAATATAATTTTTTTTTAAAAATTTAGAGAGAAAAATAGAATGTAAAGAGAATTTTCAAGAAGTTATTATGATGGAAATTGGAAACAATTTTAGAAATTGTTTTGGAAGTTTGTTATTTATTTATTTTTTGATAGGATAGAAGTTTGTTATTTATTTATTTTAGATACAATAAAATTTCAACTTATATGTGTCATAAAACTAAAACACATTAACTAGTTTTTGATATATAAATGTGAGTTTGAAACTGAAGCCTTTAACTTTTTATTGAACTCTTCAGAGCTTGCCACATCATTATCATTTTTTTTAAATAAAATTATTTTTGTTTAATCCAAACTTAACAAGGAGTGAAATTGTATCTCTTTAACAAGTCCAACTTAAACTCAAACTCATCATTATCATTTTTTTTAAATAATTTTATTTTTGTTTAGTTCAAACTTAATAAAGAGTGAAACTCTATTTCTCTAATAAGTCCAACTTAAAGTCAAATTCAAACGTTGATAATTTATCTTAAAATTTGCGAGGTTAATCATGAACACTATAAAAGCAAGGCAAACCCCAATATTTTTTTTTAAAGCCAAGTAGAGGTATGAGCTCTTCTTCTATTATTTTTTTCTCCTCTACTTTGTTTAAAAAAAAAAAAAATTTATTTTATGGTTTTTCATGTATTTTTTAAAAAGTAATTTTCGTACATAAACCACCAATCTCTCTTTAGCCATTTTTGAATGTAACTCATTTTTCTCTTATATATCTTTATTGTTTAGTCATATATATTTTGTTTTGTTCCAATAAATTATAAGCAGTGAATCATCTGATTCTTTAATATTTTTTGGTCTTTCAAAAGTTTTAATATTTGAATTTTTGAGTTATTTTTTTGTGGTATTTGAAACTGTTTGACAATTTTTTTGTAAGTCATTGCACGTTTAAGTAATGGCTTATTTATCAAATTGTAATACAAATTGAAGTCATACAAAAGCAAATCATGTAATAGTGTAGTTTATAGGAAAAAATTGCAAACTAACACCATTCCTAAATAATTTCATTAGTTAGCAACGTTTCTAAATTATTTAGGAAATTAACATCTCAAGCCTAAGAGATTCGATTTCTTTGTTTTTTCGCCTAGTTGCAATTTTTTCCTTTGCTTTGCTTTCCTTCTTTTCTTCCTTCATTTTTTTCTTCTTCTTTCTCCATCTTTCTACTCTTGCCATCCCACTACTCTTCTCCTTTCTCAAACATCCAACGTGTTCTTCTTCTTCCACTCTCCTTTCTCAAACTTCCAAAGCCATAAGAACAAAACCCAAAACAAAAATTGATCCTTCCAAGCCCCAAGAACAAAACCCAATCAAAAGCCCCAGAATTGATCGGATCGACAGCGAGTATCACCGGAGCGGCGATGAGCATCAATGCAGCTTGGGTTTGTGGTTGGGTTTACTGGGTTTTTGTTTTGACTTTGCTTTCTTAAGCTTGCTTGGGTTTGTCTCAGGTTTTGATTTCTGGTTTTTCTTTTGTGGAACTCGAGTTCGATCTAAATTTTCATAGAAATTGAGTTTTTGATACTTGCGTTGCTACAGTAAATTTGAGTCTTATAGACTCGAGATGTTATTTTCTTAAATAGTTTGTAAACGATGCTAACTAATAAAATTGTTTGAAAATTGGTTGAAAAAATATCCTAGTTTTTACCTCACAAATAGAGGTGGGTTCCCGCAAAACACGGTTAGTGTAAAAAAAAAAAAAAAAGAAAAAAAAAAGAAAGAAGATGTTACTTGTTAGTATTATTTTATTTCATTGAAAGGGAAATTGTTGGTGCTGTAAAAACTAAAAACTACAAGCGAAGCTCTGGGAACAAAAAAAAAAAAAAAATACAAATAGTATATTTGTAGTCAGGTTGGGTCTGTTGCAATTTTACCACACGACACAAGAGTTGCTTGGAGTCCCGCCGATTTCCAGTTTCCACTAAAAAGTAAAAATCTCTCTCTCTCTCTCTCTCTGTCAGTCCCTCCATTTTCATGCTTCTATGACATTATACATTGTATTGTGAAGAAGAAGAAGAAGAATAAAGAAAGAAAGATGAGCACTGTGGATAAGATGCTAATCAAAGGCATCCGGAGCTTCGACCCGGAGAACAAGCTCGTTATCACGTTCTTCAAACCCTTAACCCTAATCGTCGGCCCCAACGGAGCTGGCAAAACCGTAAATTTTTTTTTTTCACTTTCTCAATCCCTTATAAAATAATTTTGTTTTGTTAATTATTAATTAATTAATGTGCTGCAGACTATTATAGAGTGCTTAAAGCTTTCGTGCACAGGAGAATTGCCTCCCAATGCGCGTTCAGGCCACAGTTTCATTCATGACCCCAAGGTATAAGAAGAAGGTCTATTGTGTAATAATAATAATAATAATAATAATAATAATAATAATTTGTCTTTCGATTGAGATTGTAGGTTGCGGGGGAAACAGAGACAAAAGGACAGATTAAGCTCCGATTCAAGACTGCAGCTGGCAAGGATGTGGTGTGCATAAGGTCGTTTCAGCTGACGCAGAAGGCCTCCAAGATGGAGTATAAGGCCATCGAGAGTGTTCTTCAAACAATTAATCCTCACTCTGGTGAAAAAGTTTGCCTTAGCTATCGATGTGCTGACATGGACCGAGAGATCCCTGCTTTAATGGGCGTCTCTAAGGCTGTTCTCGAAAATGTCATTTTTGTACACCAAGATGAAGCTAATTGGCCTTTGCAAGACCCTTCCACACTTAAAAAGAAGTTTGACGATATCTTCTCCGCTACCCGGTACATTATGTGCTAAACAAAATTAAAATTATACACTATCATTTTTTTTTTTTTTTTTTCTTCTTCTTTTTATCATCTTTCATATCACTATTAAAAATTATCTTAGTTTTGGACGCACATTGCAAATTATGTTTTACTTTAGGGCACTACGCTATTAATTTTTACACTAATCTAAATGTTGGGTGAACTTTGCAAATTATTATCAAATTAAGGTTTTGATTGCAAAATTTTGAAGTTTTCTGGGTGCATATTGCAAACCCCTCTACAGAATAGGGTTGATGATTGTAATTATCCCTAAGATTAAAGAGTATTTCAAATAGCTTGTTTCCATGATTTTGAGTGCCTTGAGCAAAAATTCTCTCTGTTATAACAACCTTCATGTATGCTATATTCAATTTGTCATTGCAATTTTTCTTTCTGTATGCACATGCTTTTATCTTTTTTTTTTTTTTTTTTAATATGTTGGTGCTAATGACTTGAAGTGAGTTATAATACTTGGTCATGTACTATGAAGCAGATATACAAAGGCATTGGAGGTCATAAAAAAACTTCACAAGGATCAGGCTCAAGAAATAAAGACCTACAAACTCAAATTGGAGAATCTTCAAACTTTGAAAGATGCTGCATATAAGGTTTTTTCCTCTTATCCCCCTTGTACTGAGATAATTTTATACGTCCAAACACACACACACACATACTCATATACATACTTGTGTCAGTTGTGTGTGGTCAGCTGAGATTCCTGAGGAAGAGATTGTAGTCACATTGATTTATTCAGTTTTACTTCTTGTTTTTTTTGTTTTTTTTTTTTTTTTGGGGGGGGGGGGGGTGAGGGCGGGGGCGTGTTTGGGAAGGTGGCTTCTGGAAGTGTCTTGAAGTGCTAATGCACTTTCTTTTTGACTTGCTTGAGTTGTTATGAAACTTAATTAGTATTTCAGTTGTACCAATTATACATGAAAATTTTGATGACATGCTATCTACCTAGACTTTTTTAATAGAGTTATTTCATTGATTCCTACAGCTTCGGGAAAGCATTGCTCAAGATCAAGAGAAAGCAGAATCTCTGAAAATTCAAATGCAGGAATTGGAGGGAAGCATCCAAAACGTGGATGCCAAAATTCACCACACTGAAACAACTCTGAAAGATTTGCGGAAACTACAGGAACAGATAGCAAACAAGACTGTTGAAAGAAGAACTTTGTTTAAGGAGCAGCAGAAACAGTATGCTGCTCTTGCTGAGGAGAATGAAGGTTTGAATTTTTAGCAAAAGCAGGATATTCTGTCTCATTCTTGCATTTTTTTGTTCTTTGTTGGGTGTTCTCATATTTTTCATCTTGTTTTGGTCAGACACTGATGAAGAGTTGAATGAATGGAAAACCAAGTTTGAAGAAAGGATTGCACTTTTGGAATCTAAAATAAGCAAGTTGGAGAGGGAAATGAATGACACAGAGACTAAAAGTTCTTTTCTTAAGCAGACAATTAATGAATATATCTGGGAGATTAGCAAGCTTCAAACTGAAGCTGAAGTAAGTGAAACTATGCATATTTTGACAGTCAAAAAGTCTTACAAATTCATGTGGATCATTTTCCTAATAATTTCTTTTGCTTTGGGCTTCAGGCTCATATGTCCTTGAAGACCGAACGAGATACCACCATCCAAAAACTTTTTGCAAGGCATAATCTAGGGTCTATTCTAGATATCCCCTTCAGCAATGAAGTTTCTTTGAGCCTCATAAATCGAATAAAATCAAGGTTGATGGATCTTGAGAAGGATATGGAGGATAAGAAGGTGAATTTTTTGGCTAGATGTATCTTTATTCATAGAAATGAACATGAGAAGTGCTTTGACCACAATATTTTCACAACAAATAATAGGTGCTAGGCTGTTATTGGTTTGAATTTGAACCTATAATTGAAAATACTTTTTTTCTCACCAGTAACAGCCAATAACAACCTGCTATTTAGGATATATTTGGTAATTGTTTTTTCCTCTTATTTTCTGTTTCCAAAAACAATTTTCTATTTTTGAGACTAAAAAACTTGTTTAGCAACCCAAAATGGATAGAAAACAAAAACTGTTTCTCAAAACTCAATTTGTGAAGGAAACTGAAAACATGCAAAATGTTGTTTTCAGTTTTTAATTTTCAAAAGTCAATGAAAACATGCATTTAATTTAATGAATCTATCTCATTTAATGAGTTAGCATTAAAGTTCAAATCCTAGTAGCAATATATTTTAGTATTTTCTATTTTTTTTTTCAAAAAACTATATTTTTAATTTCAACTAACTAAACATTTTTTTGATTTCAAAAATACAAGAAAATTGTTTTTTCATTATATTCCCAAAAACAAGTTTTTGAAAATAGAAAACAAAAACTGTTACCAAACACAACCTTACGATTTGTTGTAAAAATGTTGTGGACATAACATTTCTTAATGTACATATATATGTTCTCAATATTCTGTTGTTAAATCAGACTATCAGAGATGAAAATTTTTTTATTTGTTTAAAAATCCAAAATATATGAGCTTTCTCTCAACCGTTTGTAGTAGCATTGATTGCAAGGGATGCTTTTTCAGATATCAAATGAAAGTGAACTTAGGACAGCATGGAACTGTTATATGGATGCAAATGACCGTTGGAAAAATGTTGAGGCTCAGAAGCAGGCTAAATTAGAGATCAAGGTTTGTGGTTACAAAGTATGCATTTCATAAATTTTCCAATTGTCAATTCCTTCATGTTTCATGTAGGTTTTTCAATCATGATCCATGCAGAGTGGCATCTTGAAACGCATAGAAGAGAAGGATAATGAGCGTGATTCGTTCGAACTTCAAAACTCTCACGTTAATCTTTCTCACATTGATGAAAGAGAAAAGAACATGGTGAGGGTGACCCTGCTCGCCAGTCTTGTTTGGAATTCACAGCCTTAGTCTTAGCGAACACATTATGCTATATTTAAGTAACTTTAATCTTAATTGCGCAGCGTATTGAGGTTGAGAGAAAAACAAACCAGCTTGCTGAAAGAGAATTTGAATCAAACATACGTCAAAAGCAAAGTGATCTATATAGCATAGAGCAAAAGATAAAGGCTGTTAATCGAGAAAAAGACATTATGGCTGCTGATTCTGAGGACAGAGTGAAACTGTCTCTAAAGAAGGCAGAGTTGGAGAATCACAAGAAGAAACAAAAAAAAATGTAAATCAGATCTCTCTTCTTTTCTTTGCTTTAGTTTTTAGTTAGCACGTATTCTTGTGTTTTGAAGCTGATGGTGTTTTGTTTCTAATTTCTTTAAAGAGTTGATGAGTACAAGGACAGAATTAGAGGAGTACTGAAAGGGAGGCTTCCACCTGACAAGGATTTGAAAAAAGAAATTACTCAAGTCCTAAGGTTGTTCTACCTATTTCTTTTATTTGTAATATGACTACTCTAGAAGATGATATCTCTGCAATCAGTCCTTTGATAATTTAAAGCTGGCCTTTTGAATATATTATTCAGATCAGTATCACATAAGGTTCCTGCAGATGACTAAAATTATACTCATAACATTTCTGTTTTCAGCGTTTTTTTTCCATGCTATTTTTTAGGATCCTTAAATGTGAGCATGCTGCATAATTCAAGATGGCATTTCTTTGTGTTGTTTTCCTTTTTCCTCCCTCCAAATTGATTTTATATAGCGAGGAATATTGTGACATTTTAGTTTTAGCTTATATATCAAGGTAAAGAGCTTTAAGGCTTGATAGTCTAGTACATTAGTCTTATTTCTCAGATTTTCCTCTATATTACTCTGTTTTTATTCTGCCAGTGTTACTAAAATGCCTGTATTCATAGGTCTCTTTCCCAGGCTATGCATTGCTAATAATTAACCAAGGTTACTGTTGTTCCTATCAGTTGACAATATTTAGTCACTTCAGGAATGTGTTTGAAATATGACTTTTCAGATGATTCTAACAATAGTTAGGGAATCAACTTTTTGATATATTTTGATTAGCTTTGAACCTCTGAAGGAGAGGATTATGTCTTTGAGTTTCCATTTTTCTTTTTACTTTCTTGTGGCTGCGTATGAATAATCTTAAGATTTTCATTCTATTAGAACTTCAGAGATTTAGTTTGGTTTGATCATTTGTTGATCTTCTAAACTGTTAAACCAAGTTAAACCTTGAATCAATTTGGAAATAGGAAAATAACATGAACAGTGAGAGAGTTGCATTGTAATCGATGTAGATTGCTAAAGTTTAAGACAGGCCAAATTTCCTTAGCTCAAAGCATATGCTTGCATTATTGACCAGTCCATGAATGCTGGTTGTTTATCTCATACAACCTTTTGGGCTTGGCCTTTTTGATGTGCCTTGGGACGGTCAAGGTGAGATGTCAAATCAATGATCTATTATAGACCTATTTAATATGTTTGTGTCCGCAGACATGAGTATAAGGTATAAACTTTTTTATAATTGACCTTTTTGCTTTTGGGTTGTTTATCTAATCAATGATCTATTATTGACCTTTTTGCTTCAATGCAATCTTTTTATGATGGTGAAAAATCAAGAAGGATGGAGGTTGTTGTTATATTCTCCTGAAGTGTGTTTAGGGTTAATTAACTACCCTAACACACATTATTTGTAATAATCATTTTAGTAGATTTACCTCTAATATGTATGTACTACTATATGAGAAAATATCACATAGTAGTCAAAAGGTACAATCAAAGGAAGAACAAAACAGAAAAATTAATTACAAGAGAGGAGAAAACTTATAAACAATGGAAGGGAATCACCAAATGTGAGTCCCTAAGCTTGAGATAGAACCACTGAATAAAGCAAAGCAACTGGTCTCCTAAATTGTCCACATCCTCAAATGTGCGTCTATTACGCTGCCTCCATAAACACCACATCAGACATAATGGTACTAAGTTCCAAATGTTTGACGAGTGCTTACCTAACCAATTCCTCCAACTAAAAAGGTCTAGCGCTGTTCTTCGTAAGAACCAAGAGACCCCAAAAGATCAAAAGACAAAAAACCACAATTGATAAGCCTTCTCACAATGAAGCAATAAATGATTAACTTTCTCCCCACAACATTGGCACATACAACACCGGTCAACAAAGATGAAACCCTTCCTCCTTAAATTACCACCGATGAGTATCTTTACCCAAGCCACAGTCCAAACAAAAAAAGAAACTCGCTTAGGTGCCTTAACTCGCCAAATACCTTTCCAAGGAAAGATGACAGATGGGGAAAGTCGTAGCGCTTTATAATGAAAGCAAATGTGAAAGCCCCCGTTCTTCTTCAGCTTCCATCTCACTTGGTCCCCGTTTTTTTTTTTGAAGGGGTATTGGACTCCAAGATATGAGGGAAATCCGCCACTAAACCCAACTCCCAATCATTCAAATCCCAAGAGAACTGCACATCCCAATTTGAGCTCCTGTAAAAACATATTGGATTGCAGTAACTCCATTTTCTACCCTTTTTTGAACAAGAATCCAAGATGAAGCGAAGTATGGATGTCAGTGGGTGGGGGGGGGGGGGGGGGGGGGGGCTGGTGTTCCAACTCAATGTATGCTTCTTGCAGGGTGAGTTTGTGGAAGTATATTAGCCGAGGTTGGCCTACGTTGTCAAGATATCTCCAGTATGATGTAAGGGATGGATCTAGAGTGAAGTTTTGGCAGGCTTGATGGTGTGGGGATAATTCTCTTGCTATGTGCTTTCCTGAGTTATTTATTTAGGACTTGTCGTGAAAAGAAGGCTAGTGTGGCTAATCTTATGCAATACGCTAATGGAGTCCTTCATTGGGATGTAAATTTCATAAGGGTTGTGTAGTATTGGGAGTTGGAGTCTTTATCACATTTCATGGATATGATTTATGGTGTTTTAGTTAGAGGCAATGGGGAGGATAAAATGTGTTGGAAATCAGATAAGAAAAAGGGATTTACATGGGTGGGTACTATCGGGTTCTACTTGGCAATTGTGATAAATCTTCCCCTTGGAAATGCATTTGGAAATCCAAGTTCCTACTAAAGTTGCTTTCTTTGTTTGGACTGCAGCTTTGGAGAATATCTTGATGATTGATAATTTACGAAGAAAGAATGTGTATGTATTGGATTGGTGCTATATGTGTAAATATAATGGGGAATTAATAGACCACCTTTTACTTCACCGCCCTTGGGTAGCAGAGCTGTGGTCTATGGTGTTGGATTTATTTGGAGTTTATTGGGTGATGTAGAAGATAGTTGTAGAGTTGTTAGCTTGTTGGCCAGGTCCTTTTCAGCATCATTGCAATGGTATGTATGGATGGCTGCCCCATATTGTTTGATTTGGTGTCTGTGGAAGGAGAGGAATAACAGGAGTTTTGAAGATACTAAAAGAATTATGCCTGATCTTAAATTATTTTTCTTTAGAACTTTGTTGGATTGGATGTCAGTTTTGTATAGTTAGTCCTTATGGTCTGTTATAGATTTATGTACTTTGCATGATTGATTGTATGGCCTATTGTATACTTCCTGTATACTAAGGTGACTCTATTTTTTGATATCAATGAAATTTTACATTACTTATAAAAAATAATCCAAGATGATAATCCGCCTATATATGCTTAGTTCGCTCACGAAACATGATTTGAAGCAATATGGATTGCTACCTAGTTGTCACAATACATACTTATAGGTAACTGCACATCAAACCTTAATTCCTTAAGTTGGTGTTTTAATCCACATAAGCCATATGATGTATGAGTTATGGCTCTCTTTTGCATTACCAAGACATAACTCTCAACTTCTCACTCTTTACATGATTAAGTGATGCAGGAAGCGAGAAGCCAATGTTAATTTAATTTTTTTTTAAGTGCTAGGGGCAATTTTCTAATTTTATGGTTTTTAGATATGGGTTGATTGGGTCTTAAATTAAGGTTAGACTCTTTTATTGTGTTTTATTTGTGAGTTTAGTTATATAGTTTGGGCTAGTTATCAAAGCCCAATGAGTCCAAGTCTTGTTAGGGTAGGTATTAGTCATCTGGGTCAGGCATTAGCCATCTATTTATATGGATGTAATGCTTTCTATTCAATAGAGGAAAAGAACATATTTTCAAATTTTTAGAGGCTATGAAGATTTGTTTGAGGTTTGTGTGATATAACCTTCTCTGAGGTCCGATGCTTAGAAGTTTATTCTTTTTATTTTCCGTTTTTAAATTCCCAGCAACTTAAAACCTTGCACATACACATGATTTACTATCTTTTAAATGCAAAAATCTGAAACTTCATAACCCTAAACTACCCCAGATAGTCCATAAAGAGCCAAAACACTGTTGATGAGTTACTGTTCACTAGCTTGGAACAACAATCATATCTCAATTTCCCCCCCTTTGTTTCATCCCCAAATCCTACCATTCCTTTTCACAACCCCAACCCTCCCCCACAAAAAAAACAAAATACCCCATATGTTTTGTTGTCACATGTGGAAAAAAGATCTTATGCATTAGATGTATGTAGCATCTCTCTTAGTGGGTGGGCCCCACACATTATGAGAGAGATACTATGTACGTTTGATAGATAAGATACCATCTCCATCATGTGATGGAGGGTTGTCTGCTCATAGATCAGAGCGCAGAGGCACCTCCAAACTTTTTGGGTGTTTATTTCTCTTGTTTTTATCCTTTTTGTTTTTCAATATGCATTGGTACTTCTCTTCAAGTTGATATTGTTCCTGTGCAGGTCTATTGGAATGGAGTTTGATGACTTGAATACGAAATCCCGTGAAGCTGAGAAGGAGGTGAATATGCTGCAAAATAAAATAGAAGAAGTTAATAATAATTTGTCCAAATATCGCAAGGATATGGAATGTAAGTATTACTCACAGCTTGAGAAAGTTATACATTTCAGATCTTTTTCGGATGCTACTAGTCTTGTAGTAGGTGTTGTGTTGTGTTGTGCCAAAGAATCTGGTAGGACAGTGGACTTATCTGGTAATGGCTTAGCAAACTTTTGTCACCCATATTAATGAACAAATAGGGTATATAACACTTTGCTTTCTTTTCTAATACATCCTGGGCATATAATCTTATAAACAAAGTCACTCTGCTTGTTGAATTGTATGGAATATGATTATTGAAAAGGTGGAGAGGAGCTTTGTAGGATGGAAGAAACTTTATATTTCGAAAGGGGGGGAGGATCATTGTTATCAAGAGTACTCTATCTTCTCTTCCTATGTACTTTACATCATTCTTCAGTATGCCCATTCATATTTCCCATAGATTAGATAATCTGCAAAGAGATTTTCTTGAGGGGATGAGGGATGCTAAGAAATATCACCAAGTTGACTGGAAGGTAGTTTGCTCACCTTTGAAGGAAGGTGGTTAGGGGATTTGAAAGCATAGTTCGTTTAGTTAAGCTTTGATAGGGATGTGGTTGTAGAGATTTGCAATAGAAAGAGAGCACTTGTGGAGACATGTTATAAGTATGAAGAATCATGTGAGTGTGTTTGTGTGTGTGTGTGTGTTTGGGGGGGGGGGGGGGGGGTGGTGGTGTTTGGATGAAGGAGGTGCCTAGGAGCTCGCATGGGGTAAGTAATGGAAGAGCATCCGACGAGGGTGGGATTTTTAGCAGATTTCCCAAATTTTTAATTGGGGATGGAATTAAGGTCAAGTTTGGCATGATCCATGGTGTGGTGATTTTAATAGCAATAGTTTCCCTTATGTGTTTACATTGGCTGTGGATAAGGATGCCTTTGTTGGCGGATGGAGTTGGAATCCTTTCTTTGTCAATCTATTCAAGATTGGGAGATGGAAGTCGTGGATGGTTTCTGATGGAGGAAAAATGGTGAAAAGGAAAGATGTTTTAGAAAGCTAAGTTGCTTGGATAAAAGAAAGAATGAACTAGCTCTTCAAGAGACACACTCTTGGAATAATACCTCATAGGTAGATATCTTGGATTCAAATTCCACTAGTTACAATGAGGGCAGCTTGCTTATTTATAGTTACATAAACAAACTGCTGAGTTAGTTACAAGAACCCACCATGTGGCTGCCATGTGATTGGCCAAAGCCTAACTTCTCTAACTAACTAATAGGCTATTGCATGTATCACTAACAACCTATCAGCTAACCAATTTTCTGTTACAAGTGATAAAAGCTATTAAAAGTAAAATGAAACTACTTATTATACAACATAAGCTAGTACTAGCTAGCTTTAAAAATGAACTGCATCAGGACTATCTCTTTTTGGAACACACTTGTCCTCAAGTGTGGCTAGTTGTAAGCTGATCTGGTGCATGATAGGGCAGCAAGTGATGCAAATTGAAACTGTTGGAGATGTGCATATGATCCGGTAGTTCCACTGGTCTACATTCTCATTAGTTGCTGTATTATGCTGCTGCATGCTAGACATTAAGATCTGTTGCTGCTTTGTGTCAAGGCTGCGAGTGTAAGCAGCCATGTAGATGGTCTTGCATCCAACCTTCTTCATTTGACCATTGGTTTGGGACTAGCTTTCCCCTTCTTTGGCTGCAATGTGTAACGATCTCCTTTCTTGTATAACTTGGATGTGTTGATCCTTCCACCTGAAATGGTTTGATATGGACATAATCTTTCACACCCAAGTAAGAGATTGCAAACATCCATGTTTGCTACATTACAAAGAACTCTTGAAAGTCATTAATTAAGAACACTAAGAAGTTTCTAGAATCTCTAACTTCACCTCCTTTCTTGAAGCAAGATAGCTTTTGTGGTTGGGGCTGGTCTTGATTCTTTGATTGAAGATTGTTAAAAACTTCTTGTGACTCCATATCCTCGTAACTACTTCTAAGCCACTCGTCATCCTCCATTTCTTTCTTAGGAACTTGCAAGACGTTTATTGCTAATGATAAATCCTTTTCTTCCTCTATATGTACACCTACTTCTTCTTCCATGTATTGATCATATATGGGTTCTTGAATACATTCCTCTCCTCTATTGTCTTCAACTATCAATACACTATTACACATTTCTTCTTCTTCTTCTTCTTCTTCTTTTTCTTCTTCTTCATCATCATCATATATTGGGAATTCTTCATCTTCTTGGTCTTCACAAACTTCAATCATCAAAGCTTTACCCTTGCCTTGAGCATTAACTCCCCCTTTCTTGCAATTTGTGGCCTTGTGCCCAGCTTCTCCACACTTGTAGCACTTAAATGTAAAACGTTGTGTTGCTTTAGGGACTGGTTTGGCTGCACTAGAAGTTGAAGGCAGACCGACATTGTCAATCTTGAAAGGCTGTGCACTGTTAGTAGTTGGCATTCATTGAGTACTGACTTGGGTACTTCTGCCACCACTATAAGCTGGGAACTGCACAAAACCTCTTCTTGCAAGTTGCTTCTCAAACATCAAGGCTCTATTGTAAGCTTCAGAGATAATCCACAGATGGTGCAAAGATAAGGTATCTTGAATTGATGGTTTAAGACCACTCAAGAACCTTGCAACCATTTGCTCTTCACTCTCATTCAGGCCTACTCGAGCTACCAATTGATAAAATTTTTTTTTTTTGATAAGTAAAAAGATGTATATTCAAAGAGCTACCTTAAGAAAAACAAAAGGTAGAGCAAGGATTACAGAGAAAGAAACAAACAACAAAAAAAGACAACAAAACAAACAAAAGCCAACAAAAGAACTAAGTACAGAGCAGAGAATTAAGGAATGAAGGGAGAGAGTCACTAGAGGTGATTCCCCAAGCCCTAGACCAATCAAAAAGAGAACCACAAAAGAAAGCGAGCAACTGATTATCGGATTTGTCCGTATCCTCAAAGGTTCGCCAGTTCCGCTCCCTCCAAATACACCACATAAGGCACAAAGGAGCTAAATTCCAAATGCTAGAAGAGTGCTTTCCAAACCAATTCTACCAACCAAAAAGCGTATCAGCAATCGATCTTGGCAGAACCCAAGAGATCCCAAAAGTTCTAAAAACCAAGCTCCACAGCTGAAAAGCTTTTTCACAATGAAGAAGCAAATGGTTCACCGTCTCCCCGTTACTATGACACATAATGCACCGGTCAACAAAAACAACTCCTCTATGCCTCAGAATGTCCCCTGTAAGAATCTTCTCCCAAGTTGCAGTCCAAACAAAGAAAGAGACGCGTGGAGGAGCCTTAACCTTCCAAATACCTTTCCAAGGAAAGATAATAGGCAAAGGACGGCGAAACTTGTTGTAAAAAGAGCGGATGTCAAAATCCCCCTTCTTTGTCAACTTCCACCTCATACGGTCTCCGAGCTCAGATCGAGGCAAATTAGAACCCAAGGTGCGAAGGAATTCATCCACCTCACCCATCTCCCAATCATTAGGACCCCTTAATAAGCGAAAATTCCAGCTTCTCCGAGCCTCCATCCCCAACCTTTTGAGAGACAAGGCCACCGATGCCTCTCTATTAGAAGCAATCCCATACACTAAAGGGAAGGAACGATGGAGTGGTAAGTCCCCACACCACCTATCAGTCCAAAACTTCACTCTATCCCCCACCCCTACCTCAAACTGAATGCATTTACTAAACACCTCCCAACCTTTACGAATACTTCTCCATAAACCACACCCATAGGCACCCCTACCCAGCTTAGAAGACCAACCCCCCCACTCTTCCCCGAACTTCGAAACTACAACCCTCCTCCAAAGACGAGTCTCCTCAACCCCAAACCGCCATAACCATTTTCCTAATAGGGCTTTATTGAAAGTGGTTATTTTCCTTACACCCAGACCACCGTTCGCCTTAGGAGCACACACCTTATCCCACCCCACCAAGTGAGCCTTCGAATCCCCCCACAAGAAGTCCCTTTGCATCTTCTCAATCTTATTCGTCACATGCGATGGGATGGTAAAAAGAGACAAATAATAAGTAGGAAGGCTAGCTAGCGTACTCTTAAGTAACGTCAGTCTTCCACCTTTCGACAAATACAGCTTCTTCCACCCAGCTAGCTTCCGCTTAATTTTCTCCAAAATAGGATTCCAAATAGAGGGAGACTTATAAGGAGCCCCTAACGGCATACCTAGATAGGTCATAGGCAAAGTCCCAATCCTACAACCCAGAATCTCTGCCAAGGCATGCACATTATTAACCTCTCCTATTGGAACCATCTCGCTTTTCAGGACATTAACCTTCAAACCTGTCACAGCCTGAAAACAAAGGAGAAGCATCCGAACGTGAAGGATTTGCTCCACTTCCGCATCACAAAAAAGAATAGTGTCATCCGCAAACAGAAGATGAGAGACACATTCCCCTTCACCCCGTCTACCATCTGCCTTAAAACCTTGGATCAAACCATCACCTTCAACTCTTTTCAACATTCTGCTTAAAACCTCCGTAATAACCAGAAACAACATAGGAGATAGCGGGTCCCCTTGTCTCAGACCCCTCGTGCTCCTAAAAAAGTCAGCTGGAGTCCCATTAACCAAAATAGAGAATTGAACAGTTGAAATACAAGTCCGGATCCATCTACACCACTTCTCCCCAAAGCCCATTCTCTTCAAGAGATCTAGCAAAGCCTCCCAATTCACGTGATCATAAGCTTTCTCAATATCAAGCTTACAAATAACCCCCGGAGTCTTACTCTTAACTCGGCTATCAACACACTCATTAGCAATAAGAACTGAGTCAAGAATTTGTCTACCTCTCACAAAACTATTCTGGGACTCAGAGATCAGTTGGTCTAAAACCATCTTCAAACGATTTGCCAAAACCTTAGACAAGATCTTATACAGGCTCCCCACCAAGCTAATAGGCCTGAAATCTCGGATATTGGAAGCATCATTCTTCTTAGGAATTTAGGCTATGAAAGTAGCGTTCAGAGATTTCTCAAACTTATTGTGAAGATAGAACTCCTCAAAAACTGCTAGAACATCTCTTTCCACCACTCTCCAACAATGGTGAAAGAAGGCCATAGAAAAACCATCTGGGCCTGGGGCTTTATCCCCAGCCAACTCATTAACAGCTAGAAGAATCTCCTCCTTCTCAAACCTCCTTTCAAGCCAGCACCTCTCCGACCCAATTATCTGATCAAACTCTAAGCCTTCCGCGAAAGGCCTCCACTCCTCTGTCTCCTGATACAAATTTTTATAAAATTGGACCACTTGAGCAGCCACCTCAGACTCCTCATAAACCACCCCATCCACCTCCAAAATGCTTAGATGGTTAAACCTTCTACGGGAATTAGCCATCTTATGGAAGAATTTAGTATTATTATCTCCTTCCTTAATCCATAACATTCTGGATTTCTGTCTCCATGAGATTTCTTCCAAAGAGAGAAGACTCTCTACTTCGGATCTCACCACAATTCTCTCGCATGTCTCTGCTTCAGAGAGGCCAAACTCCCCTTCTTTGGCATCAAGCAATTTCAAAGCCTCTAATAATTGAGACTTTTTGCGTCCGACATGACCAAACTCCGAACGGTTCCATTGAATGATATCTTCTTTCAAAGCCTTCAATTTTTTGGCAAACACAAAGCTAGGAGTACCAGAGAAAGAATGCCGATTCCACCAAGAGTGAACTCTATCAAAGAACCCATCCGTCTTTAACCACATATTCTTAAACCTGAACGGACTTTTCCCCCTCGCCATTCTCCCAACCTCCACCAGAATTGGAAAATGATCTGAAACAGGACGAGGTAAAATCCGCTGAATCACATCCGGGTATTGCTCTTCCCAATCATGAGACACCAACACTCTGTCTATCCTAGACATTGAAGGCTGATCGGAGCCGCTAGACCAGGTAAAACTCCAACCCTCCAAAGGCAAATCAATCAAATTAAGATCCTCAATGAACTCCGAAAAAAGTTCCATAGCCGTAGTAAGACGAGAATTACCCGACCGTTCACTCGGGGAACGAACAATATTAAAATCCTCAATGCAACACCAAGGGACGTTCCAATATTGTTGAATACCAACCAACTCGTCCCACATAAGACCCCTCGCATTATTATCGATTGGGCCATAAACCCCAGAACACGCCCAGGTAAAGCCATCCCCCACCCCTTTCCACAGAACAGACACAGAAAAGGAACCCAGAAGAAAGTCCAACCTCTCCAAGACCCTCTTATCCCACATCAGCAAAACCCCACCCGCCGTCTAGACAGCATCTAAAGCCACCCAATCCACAAAAGGACAGCTCCACAAGCTGCCAACCATTAGTCTGTCCAAGCCAGAAAGCTTAGTCTCTTGAAGGCAAATTACATCACACTTCCATCCACGCAATAAATTTTTTACAACTGACCGTTTCCGACAATCATTCAAACCCCTAACATTCCAAGAAAGAATTTTTAAATTCATAAAGACATGAAAATCCCAACTGATAAATTAGTTTAGCAACCTACACTCTACTTGCCATCATAGTTAACCGAAGATTGCAAGTTCCTCAACTCTCTCTTCCCTCTATTCTTTTTAATGAGAGCTTTTCTAGGAATTGCAACTTTCCTGTTCAACACTTTGACATCCTCCGTCTCCTTCTCAATCTTTTGTAGCAAAGCAATACATAACTTCTCATGTCGACTCAGAGGAAGCCCAACCAGCTTACTAAAACCAGGAAGTCTATTCTTCACCCACCTAGAAATATCTAACGTATCGACACACTCCAATGCCTCATAATCACAATTCAACTCAGCTGACAAAGGCAGCCCAAAGGGAGTGATAGACCTCAGAGGGATTGATAAGCTATCCTCTCCTCCCAAACCCAAATCTGAATTATTCAACTCTTCCACCACCAAAGCACTCTCCCCAGGGGCATCACCCACTGCTTTTGTGGGTATCACACCCAAATCCAAATCTGAATTGTTCAACTCTTCCACCACCAAAATTCCCTCCCCAGTGGCCTCACCCACTGCCTTCGTGTGAAACACATCCAAACCCATATCTGAGTTATCCAATTCTTCCACCACCAAAACTCCCTCCCCAGGGGCATCACCCATTGCCTTTATGGGTGTGTCCACAAACCTAGCCCTCGAAAAGCTCAAAAAGAAGCCAGAGAGGAAGAGAAAAAAAGAGAAAAAATCCACCGATGACTGCGAAATCTCCAGCTCAGCCTTACCCGGTGTCAAACTGGGCTCATCGGAGCTACTTCCGGCAAAAAATGGGCCGTCGGCCACCGTCGGAGGCAGAGGAACCCGGCCCAGCACCACCGGCTCAAGATCGGAGCACAGGGAAAGAGCCATGGGGCTCGCCTCCTTCACCGGACTCTGGGTTGGTCTCTCTACTCCAGACCTGGCCGATGGAGGCTGAGAAACCCGGCCCAGCACCACCGGCTCAAGATCGGAGCACAGGGAAAGAGCCATGGGGCTCGCCTCCTTCATCCGACACTGGGTTGGTCTCTCTACTCCAGACCTGGCCGACGGAGGCTGAGAAACCCGGCCCAGCACCACCGGCTCAAGATCGGAGCACAGGGAAAGAGCCATGGGGCTCGCCTCCTTCATCCGACACTGGGTTGGTCTCTCTTCTCCAGACCGAGAGCTCTCACCCACTTCAAAATGACTTGGGCCAGAGCAAGTGGATTTAAAAAAACCCACACCTGGGTCAGTCAACAATGGGCTTGTGGCAAGGCCCAAGACTTGTGCAGCCTGTTTAGTTTCCCTTGCAACCCATTTAAGGGCCTTAGTGGCTCCTATATTGCAATCCGAAGCTGCACGTGAATCCCCTCTGAAATTCATTTCTCCCACATTGTTTCTGTTCCAGGAAACCTGCCTCCTCCCTATCCCATCAACCTCAATGATAAGACCTCTTCCTGACCAGCAAGATCTCCCAACATCACTCTTCTTCCTCTTTTCATAAACTTTTGAATTTAAACTGAAGCTTGGGAAACATAACCTCCTGTCTGCCAGATATTGCTCACCAACCTCTGCGTCCACATTAATGCTCTACTTCCTCCGGTCCTTTCTCACCACCTCCAACTTATCAGCCTTACCCATCGGAAAAACCCCCACCTTGGCACCTTGAAGTCTCAGATTCACCCCCTTCTTCTCATCCAGCTGCTTAAGGTGCTTACTATCCTCTGTTCTTCCATGGAAACCTTGCACAACTTTAGCAAAAGTTCTAGAGTTTTGAGCTTCCAAGTTATACCGCTACACCTGAGGAAAAAAACTTGGAAGACCAGAACCAGCCATCGCATAATGGGAAGGATTCAACAGCTTTCTTAGTTCAAGGCCAAAGGCCCTCCAACCAAACTTCTCTTTGCCTTCAGGGATAATAACTGACCTCCTACATCCACCCACTTTGAGTTCAGTCAGTAGCAAGAACTGACCAGAAGAGTTGATGCTCCTTTGGAGAGTAAAAGCAGTGTCCCCATCTCTAAAAATAAAAAACTGCTTGGAACTCTCCCCAACAACAAAGTCTTCAATATTATTCATCAGCCATATTGCTGCATTCTTACCCATGAAAACTGATCTCATAAAGAATCTGCCCCTCTCAAAGATCCGTAGCAAGAAGTAACGGCCCCCTTCCTCTAAAACTAATCTAAAGAATTTGGACTCTATGAAGAAACTACGAACTCCCCCCATAACCAGTGAATTCAGTGTATAGCTGGCCAAAAAAATATCAATTGATAAAATGCCTCTGTATACTCTTCCACACTGCCATGTTGCATCAAATTATGTAGTTGTTTGTACAAGGACTGCATATAATTGAAAGGTAGAAACTGGTTTCTCATTTTCTGCTTCATCTTGCACTAATCTTGGATCTTTCTTTTACCCCTCATAACTCTTTGAACTTGGAGTTGTTTCCACCAGGCTGAAGCTCTCCCTCTTAGCTTGATAGAGATCAATTTTACCTTCTTGGAATTTGGTACCTCATGGAAATCAAAGATTCTTTCTACTTTGTTAAGCCAATCCATGAATTCTTCATGATTCAAGCTACCATAGAACTCAGGTAACTCAATCTTGAAGTTTGATTCCCATTTTGGTTCTCCCCTTGGAGGACCAGGCACTTGCCTTGGAACACCTCCTCTAGGTTGACCAATCGGGTTACCAAAGTTGCTGTGACTGTCAATTTCAGCATCTTTAGTAGGTTCATCATCATTTCTAGGATGATAACGCCAGTTTCTTCTCACTTCCTTAGTCAAGGTAGCAAGCAGCTCCACAGTTTGCTCCAATGTCACCTGGGGTTCTCCTTATTGGTGTGGTTGCGACTGCTGCTTGGGATGAACCTGCACCTTAGGTTCATGTGTTGCTGAACCTTTCTTGTTCCTTCTATTGTAAACTATTGGTGCCATCTTCACAAATTCTTAGGTTCACTAGTAGAGGATATGAAAAATGAAATCAAGATAGGATCTTGATAGGTTCTTGATGACAGAAAATGAAGAAACAAATTGCAAACCAACTTAATCCTAAGGATCTCAAGCTCCGATACCAAATTATGATGGAGGAAAAATGGTGAAAAGGAAAGATGTTTTAGAAAGTTAGTTGCTTAGAGAAAAGAAAGAATGAACTGGCTCTTCTAGAGACACTCTTGGAATAATATCTTATAGGTAGAGATTTATTGGATTCAAATTCAACTAGTTACAATGAGGGCAGCTTGCTTATTTATAGTTACATAAGCAAATTGCTAAGTTAGTTACAAGAACCTACCATGTGGCTGCCATGTGATTGGCCAAAGCCCAACTAACTTCTCTAACTAACTAACAGGCTTTTGCACTTATCACTAACAACCTATCAACTAACTAATTTTCTGTTACAAGTGATAAAAGCTATTAAAAGTAAAAGGAAACTACTTATTATACAACATAAGCTAGTAACAACTAGCTTTAAAAATGAACTGCATCAGTTTCTTTGATTTGTTATACTCTCATTCTCTCCAGGGCCAAGTTGAAGATCAAATTTCTTGGACTTCAACTAAGAGTGGAAACTTTAAGGTCTCCTCTTTTTATGAGTCTTAGAGCCTACAATGGTTCATTTCCCCTGGAGGAATATTTGTAGTGTAAAGGTACCTTGCAAAATCACTTTCATTACTTGGACAACAGTGTTGGGTAAAGTTTTGACAGTGGATAATCCTGGGAAATGATCCCTTACAATTATTGATCAGTGCTTCATATGTAAGAGTAATACAGAGTCGTTAGATCATTTTCTTTTGCATTGCTAAGTAGAAAGTGACTCGGGGTAATTTTTGTTTACTCTTTTTGGAGTATTTTGGGTTGTGCCAAGTACAGTGATTCAAATGTTGGAATGTTGGCAACGAAATGAAAAATTTCACTGTCATAGGAATATGAATTATGAAGATTTGGAAGGCTTTTCTTTGAATATTTTGTGAATCATCTTGCGAGAGAGGAATAGTAGAACTTTTGAGGGTATTGAATAGCCTACTCAACTAATTTGTTTCGGTAAACTTACTCATTTTTCTTGTGTTTGGTTGCAACCTTGATAATGAGTTGAAAAACATTTTTATTGGTGTTTTTGGTATGCTCAATGACATTCTTGTAATTCCAAATAGCTTAACATGAATACAATGCAGCCGAAGTACTTGCTTTTGTGCGTGAACATAAAGTGCTTAGCCCGTCACGGGTGAATACCCTTGGATTAATTGACAACTGGTTTTGGCGGGTGGGTTAGTTGCTCATAGGTTTTATTGACTAGAGGCGAGTCCAAAGGGCTCTTCTTTAGTAAGGTTACTTATGCTATAAAAAAAGATCTAAAAGCCTACTTAGATTAGTTTTTGAATAAAGTATTTAACCATAATTACTAACTAACGATCTAAAAAAACAATTCAACACCACATAAAGTCCCTAACTAACATGAAAGTTTAAAATTTCGTAACTTTTGCAAACTTACTCATTTTTCTTGTGTTTGGTTGCAACCTTGATAATGAGTTGAAAAACATTTTTATTGGTGTTTTTGGTATGCTCAATAATATTCTTGTTATTCCAAATAGCTTAACACGAATACAATGTAGCCAAAGTACTTGCTCCTGTGTGTGAACATAAAGTGCTTAGTCCGTCTGGTGGATGAGTTAGTTGCCCATAGGTTTTATTGGCTAGAGGCGAGTCCAAAGGGCTCTTCTTTAGGAATGTTCCTTATGCTATAAAAAAAAAAGATCTAAAAGCCTACTTAGATTAGTTTTTGAATAAAGTATTTAACCATAATTACTAACTAACGATCTAAACAAGCAATTCAACACCACATACAGTCCCTAACTAACATGAAATTTTAAAATGTCGTAACTTCTGTAATAATTACAATGTAAATATCACATCTTCAAAAGAATCATAGTCAAACACCTAAGCCTCCACAATTGAAAAGCGATGATGGTTTTAGAACTTTGAGACATAGAATTATGTAAATCGAACTTAGTGATGGATTGAGCCTAGGTGCAAAGCACAAGTGCATGCTTGATTGAAGTAAGCCTCCATTTTTCATATATGATATTATAATGACCTCTTATAGAAGTCATATAAGATATTATAGTTTTTTTTTTAATAAACTCAAAATAGTAATATATTTTGCCTATTGGCTAGAATGAATAATGCAATTGCAAAAAGTTTGCAAAATAAAATTTTACATAAATTATTTAAATTTCTTAAAATTTTGACATAATAAATTTGAAAACAATTATTAATGAACAATATGATGATAATTTAGTGATTAATAGTTTAAACATAACATTTTATATAATGCTTTTTATGTTTTATAAAATTCATAGTTGTGATAGCTATGATCAAAGAAAGTATATCGTCAAGTCGAAATATATCCAAAACCCAAAACGCAAAGTCCAAAAACCACAATATTGTAAATGATCCTTATTCATGTCTTTTCATATGTAAACAAAAAATTGTTTGTGTAATACTGTACCTTAAGAATAGTGTTTGTATAATAAATCAAGGTCTATGTCATTTACTTAAAGATCGAACAATTAATATTATTAATTCAAATATTTTTTAGCAAAAAAAAAAAAAAAAAAAAAAAAGGCACTTAAGTGTGCCTTGTGCTTCTTCAAGAAGAACTAGGAAAGTGTGCTTGAGGTGTGCCTCATATAATAAGATTCGCTTTGGCCAAGCAAAGTGCTTAGACCTCAGTACTTTGAGCTTTTAAGCACACTTATAACAACACTTTTTTGCAATATATAGAGGCCCTGAGACTTTGTTAGGGAAATGGACTATTGGACTTGAGACGTAAATCACATCTGGTTCAATGGTGTACGGTTTTAATGTTAAATATTTTTACTTATATAAAAAAAAGGGCTACCGATTGTGAACTGTTTTGTTGTGGAGGGCTAGGTTTAAGAAATCTAATTTGATTTAATCAATCTTTCTTAGGGAAATGGCTTTGGAGATACAGGACGGAGAGGGAGTTTTTATATAGAAAGGTTATAGAGACGAAATAAGGGAATGAATGGGGAGAATGGTGCACCAAAGCTGTTTCAAGTCCCTATTATATGAGTCTTTGGAGATCTATAAGACAGGAATGTGAGACTTTTTCCAAAAACCTTCAGTTTGAGGTCGGTAATGGCACAAGAGTGAAATTCTGGCATGATGTATGGTGTGGTGATTGTCCACTCAAGGAGATTTCTGGAGTTATTTGGCTTCAGTAGTGTTAAAGATTACTCTATTGCTGATGTTTTATGACTCTCTAATGGGGTACCCCATTGGGATGTTTGCTTATCTAGACTGGTCCAAGATTGGGAGTTGGAGTCTTTGATATCTTTTATGGATCTTATCTATTCCAGGTCTGTTAAGGGTGAGGGAATGGATAGAATTTGTTGGAAACCTACCAAGAGTCGGGGGTTTGAGGTGCGTGGTTATTACTATTCCCTATCCTCGACTAATGGCATGTTGTTCATGTGTAAGATGGTGTGGTGCTCGAAGGTCCCATCTAGGGTAGCTTTCTTCTCTTGGACTGCTGCTCTAGGGAAGATCTTATCTATAGATAATCTTTGGCAGAGAGGTATGTTGATCTTGGATTGGTGCTACATGTGCAAAAAATGTAGGGAGACTGTGAAACCTGGCTCCTACATTGTCCTATAGCTTGGGACCTGTGGACTTTGGTGTTTTGTTTATTTGGCTTCCATTGGGTTATGCCAATGAGAGAGTCATTGATATGTTTGCAACTTGGCAGGGGTCTTTCGGAAAGCATAGAAATTTTACTTTCTGGTAGGCTGTGCCACATTGCATTATGTGGTGTCTTTGGCAAGAATGGAATTCCAGAAGTTTTGAGGGATGTGAATGGAATATCTTAGAAATTAAGCCTTCTTTCTCCTCTGTACTTTGTTAGATTGGAGTGCTGCTTTTCTCTCCCCACCTTGTTTTTCTCTCTTACATTTGTTTGATCATTGTACTTTGAATTGATTATATTTCTCTCTTAGTACACCGCCGGTGTACTAGGTTTGTTTTATTTCTAATAAAATTTTTTCGTTACTTATCAAAAAAAAAAAAAAAAAAAACAAACGGGCCCCGAGGATTGACAAAGGTTAGAACTTTTTTGAAGCAAAGCTTGGCCTTAGTGTAAATGCGGAAAACATTTTTCGCTGAAACTGTGTTGTTTTTCATTGACCAATGACTTTATTTTCATAGACTACCAAACATTGGAAACTCAATAAAACTCTTCCAGAAAGCGTTTTCTATCAAAACAAACGGAGTGTTAAGCTAATTGTTTAGTTTGAAATTAAAGCCTTCTTTCTCTGTACCTTGTTAGATTGGATTGCTGCTTTTCTCTTGCCACCTTTTTTTTTCTCTATTACATTGGTTTGATCATTGTACTTTGAATTGATTGTACTTCTCTCTTAGTACTCCGCCGGCGTACAAGGTTTGTTTTATTTCTAATAAAATATTTTTGTTACTTATCAAAAAAAAAGAAAAAAAAAAAATACTGGCCCTGAGGATTGAAAAAGGTATTAGAACTTTTTTGAAGCAAAGCTTGGCCTTAGCGTAAATGCGGAAAACATTTTTCGCTGAAACTGTGTAGTTTTTCATTGACCAATGGCTTTACTTTCATAGACTACCAAACATTGAAAACTCAATAAAACTCTTCCAGAAAACGTTTTCTATCAAAAAAACGGAGTGTTAAGCAAATTGTTTAGTTTGAAATTAAAAGCCTTCTTTCTTTGTACTTTGTTAGATTGGAGTGCTACTTTTCTTTCTGCCTTGTTTTTCTCTCTTACATTGGTTTGATCATTGTACTTTGAATTGATTGTACTTCTCACTTAGTACACCGCCAGAGTACTAGGTTTTTTTATTTTTTATTTTTTTATTTCTAATAAATTTTTTTCGTTACTTATAAAAAAAAAAAAAAAAAAAACATACGGGCCTCAAGGATTGACAAAGGTATTAGGACTTTTTTGAAGCAAAGCTTGGCCTTAGTGTAAATGTAGAAAACATTTTTTGCTGAAACTGTGTAGTTTTCCATTGACTTTATTTTCATAGACTACCAAACATTGGAAGCTCAATAAAACTCTTCCAAAAAACGTTTTCTATCAAAACAAATAGAGTGTTAAGCAAATTGTTTGGTTTGAAGTTGCCTTCTTTCTCCGTATTTTGTTAGATTGGAGTGTTGCTTTTCTCTTTCCACCTTGTTTTCCTCTCTTACATTGGTTTGATCTTGTACTTTGAATTGATTGTACTTCTCTCTTAGTACAGTGTTGGTGTACTAGGTTTGTTTTATTTCTAATAAAATTCTGTCGTTACTTATCAAAAAAAAAAAAAAAAAAAAAAATACAGGCTTCGAGGATTGACAAAGGTATTAGAA
This sequence comes from Quercus gilva, assembly GCA_023621385.1. Taxonomy (NCBI): domain Eukaryota; kingdom Viridiplantae; phylum Streptophyta; class Magnoliopsida; order Fagales; family Fagaceae; genus Quercus; species Quercus gilva. The sequence goes on along the minus strand of CM042478.1, from coordinate 28,522,344 downwards.
CTTTTTTGGAGCAAAGCTTGGCTGTGTAAATGAGGAAAACATTTTTCGCTGAAACTGTGTAGTTTTTCATTGACCAATGGCTTTACTTTCATAGACTACCAAACATTGGAAACTCAATCAAACTCTTCCAGAAAACGTTTTCTATCAAAACAAATGGAGTGTTAAGCAAATTGTTTAATTTGAGATTGTAATACTTGGTCATTTTGCTATCCATTTCCTCTTTGAATAAAATTATGTTTACTTGTCATTAGAAAAAATCTATTTGTTTGAGCTATTGTTTAGTTACTTCAGTTATGATAGTTCAAATGCTGGTTTCAGTCCCTGTTTCAGAATTCTCTGATACAGATAAATTTCATACATGCCTAATTTTTCAGATAACATGCAAGTAGAACAGCCGTTAAGGCATTGATAATTATGGTTTGACTTTCTTCATATCAAGAACCTCAGAATTGTGAGAGACACTGAATGAGTAAATGTTGTCTAATTTATCTTATTAAGTGCAGCAGCAAGTATTTTTCTGATTATCTTTTGATGCTAGCCAACTTTCTCTTGCTTCCTCTCCTCCCCCCCTCCTCCACTTGTTATGCAAAGTAGCTCACTGGGTCAAAATGATTTTCTCTATAGTGCTTCATATTTGATTTTCGTGCAGCAAGGAAGAGATTTATTGAATCCAAACTTCAGTCCTTGGATCAACAATCTCTAATTGATTCTTATCTCAAAGTCTTGGAGTCAGCTAAAGAGAAAAGTGATGTCCAGAAAAGGTTCCTGACATTTGCTTCACAGACCATATCAATTGATGCATATCTGAATGAATATGTTTATGCATCACTTTTGTGGTTATAGAGGTGCTAATGGTATTCTGCTGCATCCCCTGCAGCAAATACAACATTGCAGATGGTATGCGGCAAATGTTTGATCCCTTTGAAAGGGTTGCCCGTGCTCATCATGTTTGCCCTTGCTGTGAGCGCCCTTTCTCTGCAGAAGAGGAAGATGAGTTTGTTAAAAAGGTTGGTCTATTTCATCATTCAAAATTTTAAAGTAGGTTAATCATTGGACTATAGCACATACTAGTTTGTTTGTTTGTTTTATTTTTTATTTTTTGGGAATGTTTGGAGCTGCACTAGGATGCCCAATAAATTTGGTGGCTTATATTTTCTTGTGAATTACAGCAACGAGTGAAGGCAGCAAGTTCTGCTGAGCATATGAAAGTGCTGGCTGTGGATTCCTCAAGTGCTGACTCTCATTTTCAGCAGTTGGACAAGCTCCGTATGGTTTATGAAGAATATGTTAAAATTGGAAAGGAAACAATTCCTAATGCTGAGAAAGATTTGCATGAGCTGACTCAAGAGCTGGATCAAAAGTCTCAGGCCCTTGATGATGTAATTATCAATTCTGATACATTTTGCTTTTAATTTTCTCTCCAATTGAGTATTGCCAACTTTTGAGGGAAGCTTGTGATGTACACTGTTCACTATAATTCAACCTCCAAACAATGAAGTTCTGTGTAATACTGTGTTTTCCCATACAGCATAGACATAAAATATGGTAGTAAGTGGGAAGGATGATGCTTGGATATAGTTAATGGGTCATATGACGTGAGCCTTTGGAAGACTATAAGGAGAGGCTGGGGTACATTTCTTTTGAAACAAACTGAAAAAAGTAGAGGCACTACAAGGAGTAAAGTAGTTGATTGAGGCTGTCTTACATTATGTTTTAAGATGATAACAAAGATCATGTCAAGTTCAAAAAGAAATAAAATAAAGGGGTGATTTGATTTGAGATAGAGGCACTTCAAGGAGTAAAAGTAGTTGATTGAGGCTGTGAGAAATGATATGATTGCTTTTGATCAAACAGATGACACACCCCTTAATAGAGCAGAATGGTGTGAAAGTATTTCTGCCACCAGCACAAAAGTAATGGAGATCTGAAGAATTGACTGTATTTGTAGCAGCTTTAAGTTTTTTGTTATCATTTTACTAGTACCATATCAATTTCATCAAACAAAGAGAGAGTACAATCAAAACTGAAAATGAAGTAACAAACTTCTTCCTCTTTTTGGTAACTTGCCTGAGGAGTGCCTCATGGATGAGGTTTCCTTACATTGATTTAATATGTTGTTAATTGTTTTTCTTAAGCAATTCTCTCTCTTTCCCTCCTTAAGGCCAGAAAGATTATAAGTGGTAGTATCCGTGCGTGAGAACAGATGGGGAAGGTCGAAAGTGGATCAAGAAGCTCCCGCCCGCTATTTGACCTTTCTATTATTATTGAAGCTTGTTTATTTTGCTAAATCGAAAAATATTTTCTTATAACAGTTAAGTTTTTCGTCACCAACCATGGCTGTTATCTGTTGTAGGTCATAGGTATATTAGCTCAAGTAAAGGCTGATAAGGACTCAATTGAGGCCTTGGTGCAACCTGTTGAAACTGCTGACAGGCTTTTCCTAGAAATTCAAACTTGGCAAAAGCAAGTTGATGATTTGGAGTATAAGCTTGATTTTCGAGGCCAAGGTGTGAGAAGCGTGGAAGAAATACAGTTGGAGCTGAATACATTGCAAAGCACAAAGTATTTGACTTGAATTTATCCACCTTTTGTTTTATTTCACCAATTTTTGATTATGAAGCATTTGTAGGCACATTTATTTTGCAAATCACGTAATGTGAAATTAGATTTTGTTACTTTGTCTTTATTTTTTCTTAATTTTTACAATATTTAGCTGTGCAGTCGCTTTTTAATTGGTGAAAATATATGATTGTTCCCTAAAATTTCCTTTTTAGTCCTCAAAATTTTTTTAAACATACTAAGTGTCCTTCCATAACCTTTCCATTATAATGGAGTGCCATGTGGCTTTTTCAAATTTTGCTGCATAATAAAAAATTATAACGGCAAGGTTACTGAAGGGCTAATTTGGTATGTTTACAATAGAGACGAACTGTATAATTTTTTCTATTTTAAAATGTATGAATTACTGACTCTTGTTGATTGCAATACCTATTACTTTTGTTTTAATTTGATTTGTTTGGCTATTTTAATTGTCGGCAATCAGGGATGGTTTGCATAATGAACTGGAGAAGTTAAGGGATGAGCAGAGGTACATGGAAAATGATTTATCCAACATTCAGATACGGTGGCATACTCTAAGGGAGGAGAAAGTCAAAGCAGCCAATACATTGCGTGACGTTAGAAAGGCAGAAGAAGAGTTAGAGCGTTTGACAGAGGAAAAAAGTCAAGTTGATCTTGATGAGAAGGTTGTTTGTCCATCTAAAATATCTATTGGTATTACCAATCTCTTGTACCAATATCTTGCTTTTCTCTATGTATTCTTCTCATGTGAAATGGTAATTGCTTTCACATATCATGAAATACATGTGTAACTAGCTTGCCTACTTTTGATATTTTCATAAATATTTGATCGCTGAGAATAAATCTAATATTGTAGGGAAATAATATTGAAAAATTACTATTTGAGGAGAAATCAGTTTTACTGCTCTTTATGCATTTTCAGATGATAATTTTATGCAGTTTGTAATGCATATACTATATTTTTTTCCCCTCCCAGGGTTTCTATCTTGTTTTAATAACAATACGGTCTTTTCATTACCCACATATATTGTAGTTGATGCCAACCCTTTACAATCAATAGGTGATCAGAGGTTCTACATTTGTAGTTGTATGCACTGCATGCCACTTTCTCTCTGCATAAGCTATTAGATATTGGTAATTTTGGTCCTGATATTTTTGTTTAATTTGAACTCCATTCTCCTCTGGATTGAAGAAACTGATGCTGTTTCAGATCACTCTTATTTTATTTGTTTTTAAATAATTTGAGGCACGTAGGTGGGCTTGGTGTTTAATTTGTTGGGCTTTGACAGGGAAGTTGAATAATCATTCTTATTTTGAAAATTGAAGTAATATTCCAACATGTTTGAAAAAAAAAAAGGTGAAAATACCATTTTGGTCCTTACATTTTGGGGTCACTGTCAATTTGGTAGTAGTCAATTTGGCCTATGTTATTTTCAACTTGCAATCAATTTTCGTTAGTGAGTTGACAATAGGGACCAAATTACTGCAAGTTGAAAATAAAAGGGATCAAATTACTGCAAGTTGAAAATACGAGAGACGAAATTGACTACTACCAAAATGGTAATTTTGTCTCCAAAAAAAAAGGAAAAAAGGGAGAACTATAAAAGCACATATAATCCATTAGAGCATTAGCATCAGGTGTGCTAAATGCTAAATTTTTAGCATTTAGCACTCCAAACATAAAAACTCACCTACATCAGATGTTTCAAATCTAAAAAAATTTAGCTTTGAGCTATAGTGATGTTCTAGCTTTGAGATGGTACGGTCATATGTTCTAGATTTTTAAATATTTTTTATTCATCTCTCTCTCCTCTCTACTGACTCTCTCTTTGTGCTTGCCTTTGACTTCTCTCTCTCTATCCCCACTGCCACAGAAAAACAATCACAGACCCACCTTCAACAATGCCTACACCAATCACCACCAATCATAGACCCATCTTCAACAACACCTCCGCCAATCTCCATCAATCGCAACAAATAAAATAACTGGCAAAACCCACCAAGCACCACCTTCAACCATGAAATCCACAAAATCCAATCACTAGCCAAACTCATCTATCACTGAAAACAAATCCAACAGAAAAACCCCCAAAGCCAAACCCATCACCGGCTAAACCCACCTTTAAGCTTGCGCCGTCAAGCACCACCTTCAACCACCAAATCCACCAAACCCAATCATCGGCCAAACCCACCAATCACTGGCTACCGTTAAAAACCATTCACCACCATCAATGAACCTAGGAGAGTGACAATCCTAGCACTTCACCACCATAGCAAACCCAAAAAATCCAGCCGTTCGGTCACCGTCATCCTAAAATTTTGAACCCACAACCTGATTTCAACCCAAATAGAGAGATGAGAGAGTGAGAGAAAAGAGAGAGGCGAGAGAGTGAGAGAGAGGAGTGGATTTAGCTCATGCAATGTAGAAGGATTTTGTGTGGCTGCTATGTGTGTGTGTGAGAGAGAGAGAGAAAGAGAGGCCCAGAGAGGAAGAGAGAGAAAGAGAGAATGAAATGAATAAAAAAATAAATAGAATTGAAAATTAAAAAGATGTAATGTAGAGTGAGTTGTAAAATGGTGTCCCAGAGAGGAAGAGAGTGAAAGAGAGACTGAAATTAATAAAAAAAATAAATAGAAGTGAAAATTAAAAGATGTGATGTAGAGTGATTTGTAAAATGGTATGTTATAGTAAATGAAGTAACTTTTTAATGTGTCAAATGCTAAATTTTTTAGAAGAGCTAATGCCAGTGCTCTTATAATGGAGAAAGAGATTGAAGAGTTTAGTTCTCATGAAATCAATGACTTTTTGTTGACAATAACCTAATAAATGAAACTGAAAAACTAATTTGGAAGGACATAGTGAGATGAGAAAATACTTGTGGTCTTGATGGAGAAAATAATCTGTTGCTTCCTCCCATTCCCTTCCCCCCTTCCCTGTGCAAAAAACTCACTCAGTTGTTACTTGTTTTTGGCTTCAAGCTCCACTATCAACATTAGAAGATGTTTTGTGGAATCAAGGTTGTTTTGGCGAAGTGATTTTAGGGCACAAAAATTAATTACCCTCACACACATAAATATTATGTACATATGTGATTAAATGATATTACTGTTTTGCCCATGACTTATACAAGTAAGAACAGTTTGCTTCTCAAGTAATCAAGTTTCCCCAAGAAAAGTGCAATATCTGGTAATAGATTTCCTGAGGGTAATTCTTCCCAATCTGAATGTGCAAGTGCTTCCATTCATGAGTTCTTTTTATTGTTGTCTTATCATAGAACTTGCAATTATTTAGTTTGTGATGTGATTGATTATGGGATACATCAGTTATCTGTGTCTAATTTTACATTTCGATAAGTTTGGTCAAGTAGGTGGTCCTGTGCATCTTCAGATATAAGAGAACCTAACCAAATGCTTAGTGTTGTATATCTCTTAGGGACTCTAGATTTGGAAACCTTGGACTCTTTGCTCTACCTTGTTTACTGTGTGCAGTTTTCTTGAAAAGAAAGTTTTATCATTATTGTATTGATATGCACAATGCAATGATCTTTTTGTTACTCTCAGCATTTGACGGAGGCTCTTGGCCCTTTATCCAAGGAGAAAGATAAATTTCTGAGTGACTACAATGAATTGAAAGCTAAGCTTAATCGCGAATATGAGGAGCAGTCTGAGCAAAAAAGAAATTACCAGCAGGAAGTCGAGAGTCTTCTCAAAATTAATTCTAAAATTAAAGAGTAAGTTTTTGAGCCCGAGATTTGACGTGTAAGGTCTCCAATGCGTTGATCTTGATCATCATATTGTTCTAACAGGTATCATGATTTAAAGAAAGGAGATAGACTGAAAGAACTGCAAGAAAAGAAATCTCTATCAGAATCTCAGTTCCAAAGTTGTGATATTAGGAAGCAGGAAATTTTAGCTGAACTAAACAAAAGTAAAGACTTGATGAGGAATCAAGATCAATTAAGACGAAACATTGAGGACAACTTGAATTACAGGAAAACGAAGGCTGAAGTAGATGAGCTTACCCGTGACATTGAATCACTGGAAGAAAGAATATTGAAGATTGGTGGGGTTTCAACATTTGAAGCTGAACTTGGAAAGCTCGCCCAGGAAAGAGAGAGACTTCTTTCAGAGGTATTTATATATACTACAGACACCTTATTGTATATTTTCCTTCCAATTTAAGTAGCATGGCCGATTCATTGATGTTTGGTGTCTATTTTAAACATGGAGACGTGCCCCCTCCCTCTCCTTTTTAACTATAGAGCAGAAACTATTATTTGATACGATGTAAAGTCAATAAATCATGCAAAGCTGTTGTAGAATTATTTGTATGGTTATGCTATCTTCTTCTTCTTCTTCTTTATTTATATACTTTTTATTTTTTTAATGATGGGTAATGAATGTTTGTATTAAGATCCAAAATATAAAGTACAACCATGAAGGACGCATGTCAGGTTTCAGTGTGGGTAACTTGGAGGGAAGATCCATGGCGGTGTCTCATCTCCTCTTTGCGGATGACATGCTAATTTTTTGTGAGGCTGACTTAGAACAGATTTTGATTTTCGTATGATTCTTATCTGGTTTGAGGCGGTGTCGGGTCTAAAGATTAACTTGGGCAAGTCACAGAATTGGTTCCGGTTGGGGTTGTCCATAATATTGCCCTTTTCTTGGTGGTTCTTGGTTGCAAGCAGGGTTCTCTTCCAATGAAATATCTAGGTCTTCCTTTGGGCGCTAAATTCAAGGATAAGACTATATGGAATCTAATTCTGGAGAATATGGAGAGGAGATTGGCAGGTTGGAAACGCTTATATTTATCCAAGGGAGGTAGAGTCACCCTAATCAAAAGCACCCTATCTAATTTACCCACTTATTTTCTATCTTTATTCCCTATACCTGTTAGTGTGGCTAACCAAATTGAGAGGCTCCAACGGAATTTCTTATGGGGCAGTTTTGGAGATGATCCTAAAATTCATTTGGTTAAATGGGCTACTGTTTGTGCTCCTATTTCTTCGGGTGGCTTAGGGATAAGGAAGATAAGACTTTTCAATGAAGCTTTACTTGGGAAGTGGCTTTGGAGATTTGGGATTGAGAAAGATGCCCTTTGGAGACAAGAGATAGAAATGAAATATGGTTGTGTGTGGGGGGGCTGGTGTACCAGATCTGTGAATGGCCCTTATGGTGTTGGTTTTTGGAAAAATATCAGTCAAGGATGGCCTTCCTTCTCGCTCTAGATTCTGTATGATATTGGAGATGGGTCAAGAGTGAAGTTTTGGCAAGACAGATGGTGTGGAGAGACATCTCTTGCTGTTAGATATCCTGACTTGTTCAAATTTTGCAGAAATAAGGATGCCAGTGTGGCTGAGATTATGAAGTCCGCCAATGGTGTCCTCCTTTAGGATGTGAGATTCTTTAGGGGTGTGCATGCTCGGGATCTAGAGGCTATGTCAAACTTCATGGAAACCATATATGGTTCTCCTATAAGGGGGCTAGGTGAGGATAAAATGTGTTGGATACCTAGCAAAGATAAAGGTTTCATGGTTAGTGATTATTATAGAGTTTTAACTGGCAACACTTTCTTTGGTTTTCCTTGGAAAAGTATTTGGAAGAAGAAGATTCCCTCTAGAGTAGCTTTCTTTGTCTGGACTGTTGCCTTAAGGAAATGCTTGACGATTGATAATTTACGAAAAAGGAAGGTGTGGATTTTGGATTGGTGCTACATGTGTAAGAGAAATGGAAATCGGTTGACTATCTATTCCTTCATTGTCTTGTTGTTACGGATCTATGGTCTATGGTTTTGGGTCAATTTGGAGTAACTTGGGTTATGCTGCACACTGTTTTGGGGCTGTTAGGGTGTTGGCAAGGCAGCTTTGGTCATCATCAAAAGGGTTATATTTGGTCCATCATTTCTCATTGCTTATTGTGATGTCTTTGGAGGGAGAGAAATAGTAGATGTTTTGAAGATTTTGAGAGATCTATTCCGGACCTCAAGCTTCTCTTTCTAAGAACTTTAAGGGATTGGTTGTTTGCCTTGCAAAACAATCATTCCCTTCTTTTATTGATTTTCTAGACTCTTGCAACTTTTGTATTTGATTTCTTATCCCTTGTTCACTCCCTGTGTACTAGGGTGTTCCTTTTTATATCAATATATCTTATTACCTATCAAAAAAAAAAAAGTACAACCATTCTCTAGTTCAGTGAGTATACTAATACCATATGTATTTCCTCCTAAAGCCCTAAGAACTCTCAAAAAATATAAAGAGTATGACATCTGCAATATCCTTTGGTCTTCCCAGCCCACATCTACTACCAGCGAATGAAAAAAGGAGTTGACAAACATCAATTTGGCCCTCGCAATCGACAACTCCTGCCCTTGAAAGTTCTTTGATTTCTCTCTCCACAAATTCCTTGGGTGTATTGATTTGTTTTTCACCCACTAAGATTTTAAAATACCTAATGTAATCTTCCCTTTTTTTTTTTTTTTTTTTTTATATATTTTATTTTATAAGTAATGAGATTTTTTAATTAAAATATCAAAAAAGAGTTGCCCTAGTATACAGGAAGTATACTCTAGGGACAAGAACAATCAAAAACACAAATTACAAGCATCCATCAAAGAAAAAACCAAAAAAATAGAATGATTGCCTACTATAAATGACTAGTCTGATAAAGTTTTGAGGAAGAAAAGTTTAAGGTTAGGAATTGTTCTTTTAGAATCCTCAAAATTTTTGTTATTTCTTTCTCGCCAAATGCACCACATCAAGCAATGAGGAACAGCCATCCATGTAACACCATTCTGATTGCCCAAACTTCCCTTGCCAACATGCTAAAAGATCAACAACCGTCTTCAGCATTACCTAATGAATGCCAAACAAGGTGAACACCATAGACCACAGTTCCATAGCCATAGGACAATGGATAAGAAGATGATCTATTGATTCCCCATTGCTTTTACACATAAAACATCAATCTCAAATTCAAATTTTCCCCTTCCGTAAAATATCAATTGTCAACATCTTCCCCAAAGCTACAATTAAAAAAAAAAAAAAAAAGTTAACTCAAGAAGGAACCTTAGGCTTCCAAATAAACTTCCAAGGGAAGGATTGATCACTACTTCCAGTCAAAACAAGGTAATACAAACTAACCTTAAAACCCCTTTTCTTAGCAAGCATGCAGCAAATTTGATCCTCCCTCACCCCCTCAATGGGATTCCATAAATACTATCCATGAAATTGGATAAAGACTTCAATTCCCAATCTTGAATAGCTCTAATAAAACTCAAATCCCAAAACAGAACTCCATTGGAGAACTTCATAGGATCAACACATAAGCCTCCTTATTTCGATTTATTGTGAATAATTCCAGAAAACACATTTTTAAGAGGGTATCCCCACACCACACATCCTGCCTGAATTTAACTGTAGACCCAACCCCCACCTTAAATTGAATGTATTGAGAGAATGTAGGCCAGCCACAACTAATGGACTTCCACAGGATTAGAACACCAACCTCCCTTTTCACAACCATATTTAATCCCTGTCACTCTCCTCCACAATTCCTCTCGCTTAGTCCCAAATATCCATAGCCATTTTCCTAGAAAAGCTTCATTAAAATATCTTAAATTTCTAATTGCCAAACTCCCAGATTGAAAAGGAGCACAAATTGAAGCCCATTTTACCAAGTGAATTTTGATTCATCCCCCAAACTACTCCAAAGAAAATTCCGTTGAAGTTGTTCAATGTGGTTTGCAACATCCACTAGGATAGGAAAAAGAGAGGAAATAAGTAGACTAATTAGATAATGTACTCTTAATTAGGGTAACTTTACCACCTTTATACAAGTGTTTCCATCCCACTAATCTCCTTTCCACCTTTTCAATAATTGGATTCCAAATTATCTCCTTTTTGGATTTAGCACCCAAAGGAAGGCTTAAATATTTCATTGGGAGTGAACCTTGCTTTCTCCCTAATGCATCAACCAACTCCACTAATTTGGAACCACACCCACAGGGACTAATTCTGACTTGCCCATGTTAATTTTCAGCCCCTGAGACTATTTCAAACCATAAAAGCATCAGTCGAAGAAACAAAATCTGTTCAAGAACAACATCACATAAAACCAAGGCATCATCCGCAAAGAGAAGATGAGTCTCCTGCAAGGAGTTACCCATAGAAGCCACACTGACGCCAGACAAGAGACCATCCCTCACTGCCTTATCCAACATTTTACTAAAAGCATCCATGACAATGACAAACAACAATGGGGAAAAAGGATCACCTTGTCTTATGCCCCTAGAGCTCTCAAAGAACCCACAAGGAACTCCATTGATGAGGATTGAGAATTTGACTGTAGAGATGCAGGAAAAAAAAACCACCTCCATTTATTTGGAAAGCCACAACGCTCTATCATGTAAATAAGAAAGCCTTAGTTCACATGATCATACGCCTTCTCCATATCCAACTTACACAAAACCCCAGGAACTCCTGATTTTAGCTTGCTATCCAAGCATTCGTTAGCGATAAAATCTGCCTTTCTCTAACAAAGGCATTTTGAGATTAAAAAAAAAAATGTCCCCATGCACCATTTTCAGCTTGTTAGCCAAGACTTTAGAAATGATTTTGCATATCCGCCAATCAGACTAATAGGCTGAAAATATTTCACCTCCACTGCATCTAAATTTTTAGGAATGAAGGGAAAAAAAAAAGTGGTATTCAAACTTTTCTCAAATTGAGCATTATCAAAAAAGTACTGAAAGACTGCCAGAAGATCGGCTTTAAAAATGTCCCAACAATTTTGAAAGAAGGCCATAGGAACTGTAAGTCCAGGAGCTTTGTAGCCATTAAAATCCTTAACCACTCCAAAACTCTCTGCTTCATCAAACGGCTGCTCCAACCAACCAGCCTTATCCCTAGAGATCTTGGGAAAATTCAGCGCATCTGGATGGGGGCAATGGGCCTTATCTTCAGTGTATAAATTTTTATAAAACGGAAGAATACTGTCTTCAATAAATTCCTGATCTTTGAGTTAGCCATCTGGTGAGAAATTTTTGTATTGTTGTCCCCCTCCTTCAAAGATATCACCCTTGCCATTTGTCTCCAACTAGTCTCTTCCAATAGAGTGGTCTTTTCAATTTCCATACTAATCCTCTCCTTTTCCAGCTTCTCATCTTCAGATAAAGAAGAACTATCCTCTATAGAATCTAGAGCATTCAAATCATTCCACCATTTCATTTTTTTTATTTTTATTTTATTTTATTTTTTTTATAGTTACATTCCCAAACTCTGTTTCATTCCACCTTTTTAAATTTACCTTTAAAGCATTCAACTTCATAGCCAACCTTGAGTACCATAAAAAAGATAAGAATCCCACCAAGACTTTACCTTCCCCACAAAACCATCCACTTGAAGCCGCATTTTTTTTGAAACGAAAAGGGCTTCGTCCCTTTTGAACTTCGTCACTCCCCAACAAAATTGGAAAGTGGTATGATAAGAACAACCATTTTTTTATATAAATATTGGGATAAAAATCTTCCCACTTAGGCGAAAAGAGAAAATGTTCTATCCTAGATCTAGACATAGAATTGGACCATGTATATCTGCCATCCTCCAAAGGAATATCCATTAACCCATGAATAGATATGAAATCTGAGAAATCTTGCATACCCTGAGTGAAGTTTTCAGCCCCCAATTGCTCAGAAGGAAAACGAACTGAATTGAAATCACCACCCACACACCATGGAAAATTCCCCCAACTATAAGACCTAGCAACTCCTCCCACATTGAGCTTCTCTCCCTATCCACATTAGGACCATAAACACTAGAAAAAATCCATTCAAAATTATCCCCCCACATTTTTGAATCTATAAGAAACCGAAAATTTCCCCACCGTTTCTTCCAACTTCTCTGCTACCCTCCTATCCCATATAACCAAAATCCCACCTGAAGCACCCATAGAACTCAAGTAAACCCAATCAACATAATGACAACCCCAAAGACTTCTAATAAAACCGTTGATGATCAACTCCATCTTCGTCTCTCGCAGACAAATGATATCAACCTGCCATATTCTAAAAAGATTCCTAATTTGAAGCCTCTTATCCCTTTCATTTAACCCACTCACATTCCAAGAGACTATCTTTAGATTCATTAAGACACAAATAAAGCCCTTTCCCAATTGGAGCTGTGAGACTTAACAGAGGAGGAATCATAATTGACAAAACTAAATAAACTCCTCAACTCCTGTAAACCCTTCCCTCCTCCCTTTGATTTATTTTGAGCATTTTCAGCAGCCCTTTGCCTCAATTTTTCTTCAACAACCAAGAGGAAATTAGTCGCTAGTTCTTCCAAACCTTCAACTGGAGTCTCTAAAAAAGTATCAAACTCCTGGAGCTTACTTCTAACCCAAGGTGACAGGTGAGATTTTTTTTCCAGACTCACCATCTTCCAAAGAAACAGAAGAAATCTCTACATCCTTGGCCTCAAAAGGATTTGATATAGCCAAGGGAGTCACTTTCAGGGGTTCTGAATAATCCTCACATGGTTGAGCTTCAACCATCTCATCACCTTCCTTAGACCAGTTCACAGAATCTACATCCTCTAAGAGAATTTCCCTGAATCTTCAATAACCTTAAAACTCTTCGTCAGAAACTAAAACCCTAGAGAAATCTGCCCGCTGTGTCCCAATCTCAATTGGCACCACCACTCTTCTCCCATCACGGAGTTCCAAAATGAACTTGTTTGAAGCTCCCCATGATCTACTCGTGTTGACGGCATGATCAAATAAAAGCTTCTGGATTTGTCGTTGAAATTCTGTCAAATCACCTGCAGTGTTAGTATCAGGCTCCAAGACCACCATTGCAGTGCAAGGCAGTGCCGATACCAACGGAATGGTACTTTAGTCCTGCAAGATAAGCTTGGCATCCTGTGGGTTCTCAACCTCCACAGAGATGGGCTCCATGATGACTGAGAGAGCCTTGGAATTCTAAGTAGAAGCTGTGTTTGGTATATCAGGGAGTGACTAAATTAACCTTTGGATATGGCTTGTGAGCTGACTGCTTGGGCTGATAGTGGCAGGGCCTCCAGACTAAAATAGGTAGAGGTTTTTACTTAATTACCTTTTGTGGGCTGGCATGGATTAGTTTTGAGACATGGGCTTCATTATTGAGGCCCATTTCATCTGCTGTTTTTTATTTTTATTTTTTTTATATGCTTTAAAAATGCCTCCCTTTGCTGGTCAAATAAAAAAAAAGTTTGAGACATAATGGAAAATGGGATAAGATGCAAGAAGCTGGTGAAATTAGGTGGGCTGGAGCCTGACTATAAATCTCAAATCTTGGTGAATGTCTTTAATATGCATTTTTGGGCAGTAACAGGGGAGGGGCAGAGGGAGAATGTGAGACTGGGAGGTGGGATTTTGGGGGTAGCTTCTGTGGAATATTGTGTCAAGTCCCTTCTTCCTCTGGGCACAGCTTTCACTACTGGAACTGCTATTTCTGATGTGTCCTACGGCTGAGAATCTTTGGTGCTATATACTCTTTGGGCACAGCTTTCCTCTGGGCACAGCTTTCACTACTGAAATATACTCTTTGGAAGGAAGCTGAACCTAGGCAATGTACATTGCATTTAGCTAAAATAAAAATGTTTAAAACCAGTGTTTGGTAGTTTGTTAGTTCTCTAGTATCTTATTTGGATTTAGATTCAGCCTCTGTTTTATTAATTTGAGGTTATTTTAATCATTTCTGTAGTTACTGGACATAGGCATGGCATTTCAAAGGCCTTGTCTTTTTTATTTTATTGGTGAGTTACACATGCACTTGTGTTGGAGAAAACTCGTTCAGCCACGAGGATGAGAATGATGATATAGGAGATGAAAACTCCTTTCATGGTGCTGGACCTGCAGAACGTGAAGTGCAAGGTAGATTAGAGGATTGGTTGGTGTGTGCAATTAGGTTGAAGGATGAAAATTTGAAAGAGTTTGTTCTATAGTTTAGGATTTTCCACCAACCTTTGATGTCTACTTTGATGATGATAGTTTAGAGGTGAATACTTCAGTTCATATAAAAGAAACTATTCAAGAGAGTGATGCACACCAAGCGTTTGATGCAACTTTTAAAAGTGTTATTTTGGACATGGAAGGTTTGCATAGACATGTTGATTTGAATAACATGATAGTACCACGCAGGACAACTAGAACAAAACTGAAACAACAATAAAATAAAGGCATATGACCTAGGAGTCAGCACTTAGGCCTTGCTTGGAGTCAGCATCAAGCGGGGAAACCACTAGGAGTCATCACCTAGGGTGGACTTGGAATCAGCACCATACTAGAGAAAGAGACCAAACGGTCATTTTTTCATTCATCAAAATATCAACTAACTCCTCACGGAGTACAATAGGTTGCTTATAAAGGATTGCTAAACCCTAGTTCTAATTGATTAGGAAATCTTAATTGCCTTATTATAAAAATAACCTTGCTTCCAAATTAAAATAATAATAGCCTAATAAACTATTAGGACCTAAAACATAAAAATATAATTGACTTGCAAATATAAATAATACTAAATAATAATCTTCTTGCGCGTCTCGCATCATTCTCCTCTGGTTGGAGAAAACTCGACCTCAAGTTTTAAAGCATTGGATGCTAAACTCGACCTCGAGTTCTAAAGTATTGAAGGATTAGGATGCTGACAAGTAACACTTGCTTCAAGTCTGGAATCACCTTAGGGAGCACAGAGAAAGAAAAACCTTGAATTCCACCATATCAAACTCTTCTGGAATAACAAAATCAATTTGTGGAGTCAACACGATCTTATCTTGAACCATTGGAAGCACTATGTTATCCACTTTCTCCACTTTAGCAAATTGTTGTCTTCATGCACCATGGAAGGCTTATCAAAAGCAGATTCATTAGCTTCCAATATCACATTATGTGCACCCTCTAACATAATACTCTCTTTAGAAATCATCTCTACACCTTGCTGCTCTTCAAAAGATTCGTTTCCTTGCACGCATGTTAAAGCAGCACTTGTTGAGGCATGTATGTCTTTGTCAACATTAGGCTTTGGTGTTACTTGAGGTTTCTCCACTACCAAGATATCATCATCAATGTTGCCTTCCATGGGGGCAGCAATAATTTCATTGTGACCAATTATCCTTGGTTTCCCAATTGAATCGGTTTGAGTCTTCATTTGCTTCATTTGAGCAATCATGTCTTGAACACCTTTCGTGAGCTTTTTAGATAATTCCTTGGTATTTTGTTCAAAAGTGCACCGAGGACATGAAATGGGATGGTGATTCATCATATTTGCTTCAACTTGAAAAGTACTGCACTGAGATTGTGGTAGATACTTAGCTTGCAAGTACGGTGACAAATACTCATCACAAAGCTTTTCTTTTATATCTTCCCACACATTAATGGCAGGTTCATACTTTAGATAATGGAAATATTCAAGATCCTCTCAAAACATTTGTGCTCCACCTCTTAACTTCAACTTTGCATACCTAACTTTTTTGTTATCCGCAAAATTTGCTTGCTCAAAGAATTGCTCTATCCCATTCATCCAGTTCACAAAATCCTGTGGATTAGTTTTACAACCATCAAAATAAGGTGCTTTTGATATTGCCATAGCTCACTGGGCAAAAAGATTTTGCCAACTTGACTTGCTAAATATGGCACACTAAAGAAGGCATTGCCGTGTCCTTACCAAGTAAAACCTGACGGTTGGAACACTTGTGATGAGTGGGCTTGGTGGGGCCGATGGTTTGTCAATTAAAGGCAAAAGGCTGTATCAATTGATTTCTTTATTTTAAACTGGAGCTAAGGGTTTGGGAATAAAGCTGGACTTGGGGTCTTGTTAATGAAATGGGTCCAGTCAAGGGCTTGTGTGACTGTGTACAATGAGTTTGTTGTTTTGACAGGGTCAGGTAGTTTAATGGGTTTCAATTTGATTTCTTCGTTTTAGACGGACCGGGTCTAGTTGTTCTTAGTGGGAAAACACTGTGGGGTTGCAAATTAAAAAATGATCGGGAAGAGTTTGAACAGAAAATAAGGTGCTGGAGTTTTAAATTAAATAAAAGGCTAGTTATTGTCACCTTTGAGATGGAATCGCTAGTTTATGGAGAGATTGCGGAGGCATGGTACTAGGCAATTGAGGGTCATGGTGGCGCAATTCCAAGAAGAGGATGGTGGTGGGGCTCACTGTGGTGTGATCTGACAGATGTGGGATGAGCGTTGGCTTTCCAATGGGTGGTGGCGTGCGAAGAAACTTCTTGAAAGAACCTGACCAGGTCTAGCTGTGGGGTTTGTTGGTTGTTGGGTCTAAGTTCTTAGGTTGATGGGTAACCTTCTGGTGGTAGAAAAAAATAAGGTGAATGGATTATTTTTTTATTTTTTTATTTTTTGGGTAATATTTTTTTGGTTTTGGATTGACTGCGACGATGCTTCAAACGGATCGGTGTTTGCTCTGATACCAAAACTAACGTAGGACAACCAGAACAAAATTAAAACAATAATAAAATAAAGGGATATGACCTAGGAGTCAGCACCTAGGCCTTGCTTGGAGTCAGCACCAAGCGGGAAAATCACTAGGAGTAAGTACCTAGGGTGGACCTGGAGTCGGCACTAGACCAGAGAAAGAGACTAAGCGGTCATTTTTTCATTCATCAAAATATCAACTAACTCCTCCTGGAGTACAATAGGTTACTTATAAAGGATTGCTAAACCCTAGTTCTAATTGGTTAGGAAACCCTAATTGCCTTACTACAAAAATAACCTTGCTTCCAAATTAAAATGCTAATAGTCTAATAAACTACTAGGACTTAAAACATAAAAATACAATTGACTTGCAAACATAAATAATACTAAATAATAATTATCTTGCGTCTCCGCATCACATGGCATTTCAAAGGCCTTGTCTTTTTTATTTTATTGGTGAGTTACCCATGCACTTGTGTTGGAGAAAACTTGTTCAGCCACGAGGATGAGAATGATGATATAGAAGATGAAAACTCCTTTCATGGTGTTGGACCTGCAGAACTTGAAGTGCAAGGTAGATTAGAGGATCGGTTAGTGTGTGCAATTAGGTTGAAGGATGAAAATTTGAAAGAGTTTGTTCTATAGTTTAGATTTTTCTGCAAACCTTTGATGTATACTTTGATGATGATAGTTTAGAGGTGAATACTTCAGTTCATATAAAAGAAACCATTGAAGAGAGTGATGCACACCAAGTGTTTGATGCAACTTGTAAAAGTGTTATTTTGGACATGGAAGGTTTGCATACACATGTTGATTTGAATAACATTATAGTACCCACCAAAATTCCCAAGACAAAAATTTTAGTGGAGATGGATTCTTTCACATGGAAAGATATTATTTTTGATAAGTCTTCTATTGGTATGATGTTGAATAATGAGAATCTTTACTTTTTTGAAAATGAATGTACAAAATTTATCATGTTTGGGAAGAATTTATGGAGTGAGGCTGTTGTGAACCATAAAATTAAAAAAGATAACTCTGTTGATTCGAGGTGACTAACCTCCTAAACTTGAGAGTTGAGAGGGAGTAGGTAGACTTTTTGGGGTAATTTTTTGCTTGCTCTCATTAATGCATTCAAGGCAAATAAATAGATTGAGATGGAAAGAAAATGGAATATCTGGGTCTTCCTTTGAAATATCTGGGTCTTCCTTTGGGTGCTAAATTTAAGGATAAGACTATCTGGAATCCGATTCTAGAGAAAATGGAAAGAAAATTGGCGGGTTGGAAACGCTTGTATCTATCCAAGGGAGGTAGAGTCACTCTTATCAAAAGCACCCTTTCTAATTTACCAACTTACTTCCTTTCTCTTTTTCCTATACCTACTAGTGTGGCTTACCGTATTGAGAAGCTTCAGCGGAATTTTTTATGGGGCGGTTTGGGTGATGAACCTAAATTGCATTTGGTTAAATGGGCTATTGTATGCACTCCTATTTCTTCAGGTGGTTTAGGCATAAGGAAGATAAGACTTTTCAATATAGCTCTTCTTGGGAAGTGGTTTTGGAGATTCGGGTCTGAGAAGGATGCCCTTTGGAGGCAAGTGATAGAGTTGAAATATGGATGTCTTTGGGGGGGTTGGTGCACCAAACCTGTTAAGGGTCCCTTCGGAGTTGGGTTATGGAAGTGTATCAGTCAGGGTTGGCCTTCTTTCTCTAGCCATATTTTGTATGATATTGGTGATGGGTCTAGGGTGAAGTTTTGGCTTGACCATTGGTGTGGTGAGAATCCTCTTGCTGTTAGCTACCCTGTCCTATTCAGATTTTGTAGGAATAAGGAGGCTAGTGTGGCCGAGCTCATGAAATCCCCCAATGGTGTCCTTTTTTGGGATGTGAGTTTCTTTAGGGGTGTGCATGTTCGAGAATTAGAGGCTTTATCAAGCTTCATGGAAACCATTTATGGTTCTTCTATTAGGGGGTTTGGTGAGGACAAGATGTGTTGGATTCCTAACAAAGCTAAGGGGTTCTTGGTGAAAGATTATTATAGAATTCTAGCTGGTCCTACTATCCTCGGTTTCTCTTGGAGAAGTATTTGGAAGCAGAAGATTCCCTCTAGAGTAGTTTTCTTTGTCTGGACTGCTGCCTTAGGGAAATGCTTGACAATTGATAATTTGCGAAAAAGGAAGGTGTGGATTTTGGATTGGTGCTACATGTGCAAGAGTAATGCTGAATCGGTTGACCATCTGTTCCTCCATTGCCCCATTGCTATGGATCTCTGGTCTATGGTTTTGGGTTTATTTGGAGTTTCTTGGGTTATGCCTCTTACTGTTTTGGGGCTGTTAGGGTGCTGGCAAGGCAGCTTTGGTTGTCATCGAAATGGTTATATATGGTCCATCGTTCCTCATGCCTTAATGTGGTGTCTTTGGAGGGAGAGGAATAGTCGTTGTTTCAAAGATTCTGAGAGATCTATTCCGGACGTTAAGCTTTTCTTTTTTAGAACTTTGTTGGATTGGTTGTTTGCTTTGCAAAACAAATCTTTCCCTTCTCTTTTTGTTTTCCTAGATTCTTGCAATTTCTGTGTTTGATCTATTTGGCTCCTTGTTCACTCCCTGTGTATTAGGGTGTTTCCCTTTTGATATCAATATATCTTATTACTTATCAAAAAAAATACTAATCTACTACTACCTTATTCAAATAAATATCTATTACTAAGCCGAAATTTAAATACTTCTAATTCAAATAAAAATTTATCCAGCTCATCATCTCGGGTCATAACATTCCCTTCCCCTTCTCTTGCTCATGCTCTTTAGTAGGTTCCCTTCCCCTTCTCTTGTTCATGCTCTTTAGTAGGTTCCCTGCCCCTTCTCTTGTTCAACTAAATATCTATCACTAAGCCTAAATGTAAATACTTCTAATTCAAATAAAAATTTATCCAGCTCATCATCTCAGGTCATAAAATTCCCTTCTCCTTCTCTTGTTCATGCTTTTTTATTAGGTTCCTGTTGAATGAAGGCTGAAGCAACACTTGTTGCTGGCATCAGTACTGCTATTGGAAAATTTGGTGACTCCATAGTATTGGCTTGAATGTGTAAAGCATTGCCTTCAAAGTCGTTGGCTGTTCTTTTGATAGACTGCTATGATTCAATTTGGATGCTCAATTTTTCTACTTCTGCAGACACGTTTTGAAAGGCATGCCTTAGATCCTTTAAGGCTTGTCCATTAAGCGGTGGCAGACTGCGGTAATGGATATGGGTCAAATATGTTGCAACAATTTATATATTTATTTTTGGGTTATGAGTGATGGCTAAACTTTTTGGGTAAACTTACTGTTTGCTCCCATCAATGCATTCAAGGTATATAATTAGACTGAGATGAGATAATCTCATCAACAAATCCTAAAACATAGGAACTAATCCTATACTAAAACGTAGGAATTAATTTAAATACAAGCAAATAACAATACTAATCTACTATACCTTATTCAGACAAAGATCTATCACTAAGCCTAAATTTAAATACTTCTAATTCAAATAACAATTTATCTTGCACATCATCTTAGGTCATAACAAAGGCTAAATTCAACAAGATTCAAGGATAAAGCCAATTTTTTGAAAGAATGTTGTGTGGTGTCAAATGATAGTACTTTATTTTATGTGAGTTGTTCATGTTTGAAATTGAAGAAAAGTTCTTAAGCTTGTTATGTTGGCATAATGTTGATGACCTATTTCTTAATGTACTTAAGATGACAAAGAAAGAAGTGATGAAAAATAATATTTTGGGACTCCACTTGATATTGGAAGATTGAAGCCAAACTCAAGGACGAGTTTCTCCAACTTGGGGAGAACTGATATAAGAGAATTTAAACTTAAAGGAAAGAAGGCTCATTAATCCATTTTGTCAACCCATTTGCTATCACAAGACCCATATTTTATTTCTTTTTTATTTTCTATTAATACTATGTCTTTAGTTTTTTAAGAAGGTCATGTGACTTTTAATGAAGTTGGATGGTTAGGATTAAATTGTTACATGTAAGATGAAGGGCTAGGATTCTAGAGTTACTGAGGCCAGGTTTGTTTTTTTGGTTGAGATTGGTAGATATACTAAAGGCTGTTACAAACTATGAAGCATGAACACGGCTGGGAGGGTGCCGCACTTGAGTCCGACATGGCTGCCTGTACGTTGGTGCCGCGTCTGAGCTTTTTTTTTTTTTTTTTTTTTTTTTTTTTTTTCACAGATTCACGCCGACTTGGCTTCGATTCGCGCCCATTCGGCCAAAATCGGGCCGTATCGGCCGGCGACCGAAACAGCCGAAACAGACTGAAATGGTAAGCCAAAATCGGCCTTGAATCATGCCGGAATAGCCAAAATCGGCTTTGAATGAGGTCCAAACATCCTAAATCTGTCCTTCCTCAATTTTATTCTGAATATTTGTTGCTTATTTTGTGTTTTCTTTTTTGTTTTGTGTTCTGTTGTGTTTCTTGCCTTCTTCTTTCTTTGTTTTGTGAATCAAGGCATAGTAATGTATTTTTTAAGAATATTTTAATAGTAAAAATATATAGAAAATATAAATAAAAGTATTTTTAATAATCTTTTAATAGCCGCACCCTGCCGCACCTACACCCTACTTTCTCAAAAATTGCCGAGTCCTGCACCCACACCCACACCCGAATCCGGAAACGCACCCGTTCTTCATAGGTTACAAATAGCCTCTTTCGAGACATCATATGCAGCATCTTCTTGTTTATTTTATGAAGTTTTAGATTTAAATATTTTGCGTGGTCTTTGAGCCTAGAAATTGATATGTAATTGTTACAACTTCAATTCTATAATCTTTTTCTATGCTTTAATTTTGCTTGTTGCTGGAGTGTATTCTTAAATACACTAAAACCTAAGTTCTCCTCACTGCATTTGGAAAGGACAAAATTAATGTAGAATGTTCTAGGTTGATTTTTTTTTCCTTTCCCGGTATTGAATAGCCTTGGGAGTGTCTTTTGAGCAGAATACATGGTTCAGCCCGTAAAAAATACTTTTTAGTTCTTGGTATGTTGAGGATGTCTTCTTTTTGTTTTCTTATTATGCGCCAGTTCTCCATTTTGAGAACAGGTTGAGGATATTTCTTATTTTTGCTTTCTTATTATCACTAGTTCTCTATTTTGTGTTTGGAACTGTGTTTGGGGGAGGGGGATGTTGGGCATTGCTTAACTCCATCTAAATAGACCCTTCCTTTCTTTTGCAAATCATCCTCTAGGTGTTGTACGGTGTAGAAGACAGTGGGTTTGGATCTCATGGAAATGCTATTAAAGGATATAAACTGAAGGAAAAAAAGAAAAGAAAAGAAAAGGTGTTGTACAGTGTGGAATATAAGTAATGAATTCATTGTGACCCAGTTAGGAATCTAATTGAGCTTTGAGCCACTCAAAATTTGGGTTGGTTGTTTGGTTATAGGCTGCTTGCTCATTCTTGTGCTAGTGCTTGTGCTGACTGCCAACCTGACCTATCCCACCAAAATTACATCCCAATTAATGAGTTCATTCATGAGTGGTCATAGACTCATAGAGAAAGGTTGATGTGAGGAAAATTAAACTATCCGTCATCATTTAATCTTTCTGAACTTTATTTGGGACTTTAGTTTGTATCCATTGCCCAATAGCTCTAAAATGTTGTGGAATGCAAGAATTTCATTGTTGTAAGCAGTAAAACATATTATAGTTAGTCAGATGACTAACGGAAATGGACTGCAAAGCCAATATGAAAATGGAATCAAACATGAAGGGCCAGAATGAAAAATTTGAAACATAAAAGGGCAAAATGAAAACAACCCCAAACTTAAAGGGCTAAAAGTGTACTCTAGTCTTTTTTTTTTTACTAAAATACACTTTTGGCCCCTAAATGTGAAAGACATTAAGTTCTAATTGCTTGGGGAGAGAGAAAGAAAGAAGTGGAGAAAAAGGTGACTAATTGCCATTACTAAGAAAGTTATGGTTGCAAGTGCTCATATTCTAAAACACATTGGAGGCCAATAGCTGAAGAGTGATTTGAATGTGGTTTCTATCTTATACACCTTTTTTATGCTTTTAAGTTCACTTATTAAAATTTTGTTTTGAAGCAGTCCTTTACTTACATGAAAAGAATTAACACCTTGGTAATTTTCATGGCAGTTAAACAGGTGTCATGGAACGACATCCGTTTACCAAAGTAATATTTCAAAAAACAAAATTGATCTTAAACAGGCACAATACAAGGACATTGACAAGCGGTACTTTGATCAACTAATCCAGCTTAAGGTGGGATATGTTTTTAGGTTTTCTCCTTTACTACTCATTCCATTGTATTGTTAACCTGAACTTTATTTTGACAGACAACAGAGATGGCGAACAAGGACCTGGACAGATACTACAATGCGCTTGACAAGTAAGATTCTTGGATAAATACATGTTTCTTTATATCAGCCGCTATAATTTAATCAAGGTTTAAAGTCTTCCTAAATTTATTCAGTTATGTTTGCTTATGTTCAAACCCTTAAACCAATGCATTATGCTATTATTTTAAAAGAATTTATCTTTGTGTTATACTCGTGGTAAAACTCTTACCCATTTGGGATAAGCTACATATATTGTTTTTACATTCTGCTTTAAGCAGTGCATATCTCTTTTAAATCAAGTAGGTGTATTGGCCCAATTTTTTTTTTTTCCTTTTCTTTTTGAGGGTGGGGGGAGGCAGTGGATAAGTAATAAGCAATTTACTTATAAAAAAAAGTAGTAAGCAATTTAGTTGAAAAAAGGGGAACCTCATATATGGTTTATACATAAAGTTCAAAAAATTTTCAAATATTGACATTATTGTCCCGCTTCCTAGGCCCATATCTGTTCAGGTTTGAGGGGAAAGCTTACATTTGATTCATGTTTTAGAGTGTGGTATGCTTAATATGCAGTGTTGCTTCTGCAAATGATGGTTCACCAAGGTATTGTAGTCTTATTGTTTATGAGATACTTACCTTTAGTCTTTGTGACTTCCTTTCTAGTAAATTCTTCTATTATGTACGTGCAAGGCCCAAATTTGTCGTAACTTGTTTGGCAGGCCAAGACATGAAGGGCTGTAGTTTGTGGCATGCTAAATAAACACTGTTGTCATACTTTAAAGCTTCAACCTTTAGGACAACTGGTAATACAACAGAATCATAAGATATTATGTTTCTATCTGTCATGATCCATGCTCTTTTTGCCCTCCAATGCCTTCACTTAACTATACCGCTTTAGCCAATGAGCTCAAGCTCAAATGCCACACCCTCATCGAAGAACAATTTGAAGGGTGAAGTTGTCTGCTTAAGACCCAGAATGTGTGTATTACTTATTAGTCAGCAACAACAAAGCCTTGGTCTCAAATTTTTTGGGGTTGGCTATGCATCTTCATAAGATTAATTAGGGTTGACCACATGTATTTTTTCCTGCCATTCTATTCCATTTGAAATTATACTCTTATGTAACTTCCATAATTGAAATGTTCATTTCTACAATTTCTACTAATGATGTCGCGGAAGCCTAAAGAAAGCACATACGATGCTCTCTTTGATGGAATATAAACTAAACTGTTAGTTTTTGGTAGTAAATCTCGAATCCACGAGGGGTCCCTTGAATCCATCAGGTGATAGATCTGGAATTTACCTGAGAAAAGAATAGACAAAGTTTGAATTTTATTAATAATAATCACTTAAAAACATTTAAGACTTAATAAATACTGGGAATCAAATATATTCTAAAACAAATCCTAATTAATACTTAACCATAATGGGAATCAAATTTGACCTAAAAAGCATTAAAAGCACCTAAAACAAGGAAATAAATACCCTAAAACTAAAATAACGAAATTACATAAAAATACCAAAATTAATAAATTACAAAAATTGGATAGTAGATTTTGTCCTACATTAGACTCCTCCACTTGGAAAAAAACTTGTCCTTGAGTTAATAGTTGAGATCTGAAATCTTTCTCTTGAAATAAACATATACTTTGAATGCTTTAGTAACTTGATCCGATTTTGAAACTTGTATCCTTTGTATAGTGTAGCATAAAATTTCTTCTCATTTGCGTACAATTTATTTCCAACATCAATCAACAAAGTGTTGATAATAAAATCAAAATTCTTTACTCCAAGAAAATCAACAGATTGGGTAGTCATCTTCAGCAAACCAACTGGAACATGGTGATTGTGGGTGATGGACTCATCCTCATCTCAATTGGACCTTCCACAATATTCTCAATAACTACCATCTCTTGATTTCTATCATTATCCATAATCAACTCAATCTTCTTTTCTTTGACCTCTTCATCAAAATTTTGGAAAGTGCTATCTTTAAGCTTCAATTCAACAACTTCAAAATTTTCTTTAGAAATTGGTTGCATCTTAGTCACCCTCAAACACTTTTCTTATCTTGAAACATGGACTTGGCCGTAATAATTTTTGTTTTGTGGTTGCCCTTTCCTGTTTTGAACATATTGTTTTTCATACAATTATATAGATCTATAGTCAACACTTGTATAATCTAGTATATCATAATAGTCATAAGGAAACCATAAATAAATCAATACATTTTACATTCTTTGCCAAGAGTGAATTGGATGCTTATCTTGACACTTTCTATTGATTTGAATGTCTTCCCAGCATTTCTCTGCTTCACCGTCCAATTTATTAAACACAAGCCGTACTTTTTCTTCATAACATATCTTCCAAAAATTAAAATACTATTCCAAATCAAGAACCCAGTCAATAAAATCCAACTTAAGCATCTCTCCATCAAAGAATAGAATTTTCTTGTAGTTAGGAGTGTGTCTTTGAATATATTGATCATTATTGTTGTGAGATGATTTCCTAGCCAGAAGAGAAGAAATCCCTTGCCAGATTACGCCCATAATTTGTTGTCTCTCTTCGGGAAATTGGTGGAACTCAACCCTAGTGAAGATTGTGTCTTCAACTTTGTCGTTGTCATTGTGGTGGTTACCATCACATTGATTAGCCATCAAACCAGGGTAAGTTAAGGTTCTAATAACAATTGATGTCGCGGAAGCCCGAAAAAAGCATACATGATGCCCTCTTTGATGGAACAGAAACTAACAGTTTAGTTTATGGTAGTAAACCTCAAATCCACGAGGAGTCCCTTGAATCCACAAGGTGATAGATCTTGAATCACTAGAGAGAACAATAGATAGTCTGAATTTTATTAATAATTATCTCTTAAAAACGTATACAGACTTAGAGGCCTATTTAAAGGTTCCGTAAAACTTGAAAGACAAGAAAATATATTCTAAAATAAATTGTAATTAATACTTAACCATAATGAGAACGAAATTTGACCTAAAAAACATTAAAAGCATCTAAAAACAAGGAAGTAAATACCCTAAACATAAAATAATGAAATTACATAAAAATACCAAAATTAATAAATTACAAAATTTAAATAGCGGATTTCATCCTACATCAACTAATGTTAGTTTTGGTCTTCCTCTACCATTTTCCTTCCCTCAACTTGAATTAACCCACGCTTTCTCACTAGTGTATTAATCGCTCTCCTTTGAACATTACGAAACTATCTCAATTGGCTCTACCTCAACTTTTTATCAATAGGGCCACTTAAATCTTTAAGCAAAGTTCCTTGTCTCAAACCCAATATTTCTATGTATTTCCACTAGTTCATCTTAACATTCTCATTTCAACTACTATTATTTTATGAATATGTTGGTCTAACATTCAATAGCATAGAGCATAGTTTGTCTTATAAACTTATTAGCCATTCTAAGATGACATAATACTGCTGATGTACTTCTCCACTTCATACACTCTTCTCTTATCCTATGATTTATATCCTCATCAATCTCTCCAACTTTATGAGTTATCACTCTTTAATATTTCTTGACCATCGAGTCTTACTACCCCTTCATTTTTGTTCCTATTTTTACTTAACTTACATTCCATGTATTCTTGTAATCCTACTTAATCAAAAGCCTTTAGATTTTAGAGCATCTTGCCAAATTTCTAATTTAAAATTAACTCCACCTCTAGTTTCATCCTATGGACAAAGTTTGGCTCCATCTAGTTGCAGCCATTTATTTCAACCCATTATGTGGCAGTTTATAAGACTATTTATGTATATTACAAATCACATGACACATTTAAAAAGTTATGTAACCAAAACTACACATGAATAGTCTCTTTAATTGCCACATCATAGGTTGGAGCAAGATACCTCTATATCAGTCTGGAACCAAACTTTTTCCCAAAAATCAGACCTGCAAAAAAAAGCATACACCAATGGACTTCTTGAATTTATTTAGTGAGCTCATCCATCATTATTTTTGATGCAAACCTATAGTGATAAGGAAATCATTTGTGATGCCTCCACTTGTTCTTACACTAGTTCTATATGTATACCTAATCAACTTAATATACTTTAGAGGAACTGCTTTCTTTTTTTAAAACTCAACACAACCTCTCTGGGATCCTATCTTATGCTTTTTTTAGGTCAATTAAAACCATATGAAGATCTTTCCAGGTCTCTATTTTTTTCCTGTCTATATTGCTATGGTTGCTATGGAATTTATCGTATGGTAACTAAGACAGTCGCTTTTCCATCTCTCTTTAAATTTGCAATTGAATTTAACTCCACTATAGAGAGACCTGGAAAGATATAGTTGAATTTTAAGATATAGTAAGGAGGTTCAAGCAGCAATTAGATAAAAGAGAGAATTATAGCAGCCTACCTGTCCAAAAGGCTAAATCTAAGGCATATGATAAATTCTATAGAAATTTGGGGATGAAGGAGAGAGAAGATCTAAGTGTTAGTAAATTTTCTGTCTTTAAATTCTATAGCAATAGAGAACAGATTGTCTATATTGCAGTTATTGCTATAGAATTTATCACATTCCCATCTCTCTTTAATCGCTGCAATCATCTATATTTTTCCAATAGAAATCTCTATATTCTTAATTATCTAATAACTTGGTTTTTTATTTTTTATTTTTCCCTGGATGGAATTCTCTCGGGCCATATTCGGCAGAGGCATTGTTTAAATTACTCAGCATTACCTGATGTTGAAAAATAGTGGATTAGACAAGGCACTGTTTTATTCAACCAAAAAAAGAAAAAGAAAAGAAAAGACATTGTTTTCTGGTTCTTATTACTGGTACAAAACTGATGATGAAAGTTCTCTTATGAATGTTGACAATGTTTTGATAATCATTTCTCTTCATCCATATCCTTTCAGAGCACTTATGCGCTTCCACACAATGAAAATGGAGGAAATAAATAAAATTATAAGAGAATTGTGGCAGCAAACTTACAGAGGACAAGATATAGATTACATAAGTATCCATTCGGATTCTGAAGGTGCTGGGACTCGTTCTTACAGCTACAAGGTATGGAAATTATTTTAAACTGTTCTTTTCTTTCCTTCTCTTATCATTATTATTATTATTATTATTATAGCTTTGCCAAAGAGTTTTAGCTCAAATGTGCCTCCTTTCTATGTAAGAACAAGGTGGAGTGAAATTTTCTGGGTTCAAGATCCACCCATTGCGTAATTTGTAACATTTTATTATTCATCAATAACTTTTCTATTGTTTTTGTTGCATTTTTTTATACAGGTTCTTATGCAGACTGGTGATGCAGAATTAGAAATGAGGGGAAGGTGTAGTGCTGGGCAGAAGGTGAGTGATCGTTAAATGCTTACTTTGTATTCTACTGCCTCTTTTACAAGGAATTGGATAATAATTGTTTAGTTCAGGTCCTTGCGTCCCTGATCATACGGTTGGCATTAGCTGAGACTTTCTGCCTCAACTGTGGTATACTAGCACTAGATGAACCAACCACAAACTTAGATGGCCCAAATGCTGAGAGTCTAGCTGCAGCTCTTCTGAGGTATGAATTTACTTTATCTTCACTTGAGAGTCCATTACAGAATGAAGGCCTGCATTTACCCATCTTCTGTCCTCTTTCTTTAGAATTATGGAGGACAGAAAGGGCCAGGAAAATTTTCAGCTGATAGTGATTACTCATGATGAGCGTTTTGCTCAACTAATCGGTCAACGACAGCATGCAGAAAAATATTATCGGGTCGCAAAGGATGACCAGTAAGATCATAATTTTTTCTTTCTTGATCTAATTTTCCTTCTGCTTTTTATTTTTATATTTTCGACTTAAATTAAATCTATACACTCAGACTCAGTCCAATCACCCTAGCTTCTCCCGCTCTCTTTTTCAGTCAGCACAGTATAATTGAAGCCCAGGAGATATTTGACTGAGGATTCTCCAAATGAGTCTTATGCATACTATCATTTATTGGGATGTAGCTGCTGCATATTTCAGGTTCTCTACAGAATGGGCACAATACGTAAGCTTGTATGGTAAAAAATTAATTATCATGCACTAATGATGTGATGCGGGCTTTACAAAAGGCAACATTAAACAAGGAATTTTGGCTGCACGCATTTTTATTCGTTTGGATTAGTTGGAAATCATGATGATGTTGAGGGCAAGAGAATTCAATTACAGCTAGTTGAAGCCTGAGGATTTACTTTCCTCCTTTCTTGTGGTATTATTTAACCAAACCACAAGCTGAAGGCAAGAGGACCAAGATGCTTAAAGTATTGCATCCATTTAGTTTCAGACAATGTAAGATGAATGTCTATTTTTAACAGGACTTGAGAAACATCATATTGCGGCTGAACGTTGCTTTGCAAATGACCAGTATTTATCATTTAAATTATATATACTAAACCACCTCCCACCTGATCCATGAATGGAGGACCAAGGTTCATCTTAAAAACAGTTTGCAAAGTGAACCTCCCATTTTTTTAATGAGCTTTACCCACTGAACACCCTGGAACAGATTACTATAATTTGCCCCATCTATGGGTCAATCTACTTTTTTCACAAATTTAAAGAACAGAGACCCTTTTTTTTTGTCTTCATATTTGTCATTTCTTACCTTCACATCAAAAAAGAAAAAGAAAAAAGAGCCGCCTGATCTTTGGCTTTGGTTGAATCATAAAGATATTTCAGTTTTACACAAGTGCCCAACTTCCTGAATACTCGTCTAACCCCTAAAAATAGGTCCCTAAATACATGCTTCTTTTACACACATACCTTCTTTATTCGCACGAATGGTGGATTCTATAATAAGTTTAATTGTGGGTCAAAATGGCCAAATACCACTGTTGACTGAAATATGTATCGATTTATCATTGTTTGCAAAATAATTAGCAATCTATTATTATTTTGAAACTTGAATTCTTGAAGCTCAAGTTCTTGAGTTTTAAGAAAATCAAGTTAAAAAAAAAAGTGACTTTCTTTAAAAATTTGGGGGGTGTTTGGTTGGGGTATTTAAACAACACAACACGTATTTTTATAGTATTTTTTTACTTACACGTATTTTTAAAAAACTTAAACGTTTACTAAAATAACATTACCAAACAGGCCCTTGAACAAATGAGGACAGACTTTTTGCAACATATTTTCAGAGAGAGATTGTGTGGCGTGGATTGGTATCCAACAGATCTTCAGAGAGAGAGAGAGAGAGAGAGAGGATCTGAGGATGGTGGTATTGCTGTATTGCAGGGAGAAATTTGATTTATGGAAGAGTAATGAAAACAAGTGAGGGGTAGGTGGGATAGTAACATCGGTGGCAAATATGATAACCAATTAGCCCCAGGATGTAGAAAGGAAGCAAAACAGGGATAAAACTTGTGGTAGTCATAAAATAATAATAATAATAATAATAATAATAATAATAAAACTTGTGTTAGTCCTCTTGCTAAAATTTTTTAATTGATTCTAGTTGTTCAGTCGTACTTCCCATCTCACAAGTCTTTCGTTCTAAGTTCTAACTAGGGTGGCAAAATAAGCCTAAACTCATTTGTCCACCCATTCTAATTGAACACAAATCCACCCAATTATTAGTTGGATTAAATGGACATCAACATAATTAGACTCAGTGATTTTTGGGTTTTAACTAAAAACTCATTGAGACCCATTTAACCAAAAAACAATATAACCAAATTTAACCCAATCCTTCCCATAAAAAAAATTAAAAAAAAAAAAGCCTTCAGATGTTTCAGTGTTTGGGTTTTCATTTTCCTTCATTTTCTCGGCCTCCAAACACTTCTCTCTCTCTCTCTCTCTCTCTCTCTCTCTCTCGCTTGCTCTCTCTCTAGCTCTCATCTAGAACTCATGGAATCCATTGGAGTACTCATGCTCAAGTTTTTTGTTGAGTTTAAGGAGTTGATGATGGCGGATCCTCCTAATGGCAATGACACTTACATAATGTTGAACTTACCCATAGATTCGGCTCTTGAAAAAACTTGACAAAACCGAAGCGCAGTGCACATTTTCTCTTCGCAAATCGCAAAACCCATTCAAACCAAAACCCATTCTTTCTCTCTCTGCTCCTACATCCATTTCGTACTTCGAACCCCAGCTACCAAAACCACAACTAGAACAAGAAGAAAAAGAAGAAGAACCTTCCAAACCTCAGAGCAAGAAAGAAGTCGTGAAGCTTGAGAAGCTAAAGCGCCGCCAAGAAGCTGCCGTGGCCTCCGGCGTTCAGTTGCTTTCGATGGAGGATCTATTCGTCGACAATTACAATGACATTCCAATTCTGGACCTCCAGTCGAAGGTCGCTTCTAGTACCAGGGTTTGGACTGAGATCGGCAAGCTGGCTGAGCCATTGAAGGACCAATACATGCTAGTGCGGGGTTGTGCGCAGAGTGTCCACACTAAAGGGAAGACCATGTTTGTGGTTTTGAGGGAGAGAGGATTCAACATGTAGTGCTTAAAATGACATTTCTTTGTATTGTTGCATTGTTTGGTTGCCAAGAAAGTGAAAGAAAATAGAAAAGAAAAAAAATATTTTTTCATTTGAATTTTTAATATAATTGCTGATGTGGATGTGTTTATGTGGAATTTTTTAATCCCAAGAATAGAGACTAGAGAGAATGGAAAATGAAATCCAAGAAAGTATCGGAGTTTTCACTTTAATGACATTTTGGTAATTTTAATAATTAGGTAATTGAGTGAATTGGGGTTTATCCATAATAATTGGGTTGAGTTGGATTTAGGTTAAAATTAATTAGTTAAATGAGTTTTAATGAGTAAATGAGTTTTATATACTCAACCCAATTATGCCCACCCCAAACCCACCAATTTGACACCCCTAGTTCTAACTTATGTTGACATTATAACTGGCGTTTTGTTTTGTTCCGTAACTTTGTTTTTTTGCACATATGCTTTGAGTAATTAAGAATGAAATATGGTCGTACTTTCTTCATTTCTTGTACATCCATATGCATCCTTTAATATTAGTAATTTAGAAGCTGTAAATTAGCACGGGCTGAATTCTCTCCATTTCAAACTGAAATAGTGTTAGCAAGGTTATGAGTCGCCAAAATCTAGACACTACATTTATTCACTTTTGAATCATGACTTTGTAAATGGACACTAACCAACACATCTTTGAAAGCCTATCATATGATGTTAGCAGAAAACACATCAATTGCATAGAAAACTTCAAGAAGACACATTCTAAAAAACTAGTTCATGACACTTGGGTGAAGTACAAGCGTAACTCTTTAATGCAAGGGTAACAATGTAGCCCACGGCCGTTCTTGCAAAAACCATAATCTCATTTTGGCAGGGAAAAGGAGAAGAAAATCTACAGAAACTGCAATTTCATTGTTTATTAGAAGTGCGAACAAGAGCACATGATTTGCTAAAATAAAAAATATGGAAATTGAATGCACAACTTGTTATTGAGAGGATTGATATCAAACTCTCATAACACAGACCAACAAAAAACGTCAAAAAACGTCAAAAAAAAAAAAAAAAAAAAAAACACCCTTTGGAAATGAAACAACTAACCTACGACAAAATGCCAAAACAAAGCTTTACCACTTTTTTTGTGGACATTAGGTAATTCCAAGAGAGTTTATGATATAAGGACTCAGAATCTTATGGTTTTAGCAGTGAATAAGCTCTATATTTCTAATCCTGGTACTTCATCTCAGACATCAGGAAGCCAGGCATGTCAAAGGAGGATGAAAACTTCTCAACATCGGCCTTGAGGGCTTCAATGTCCTTGTTGTTCACCAGGCCCTTGTTGAAGTCCTTCAATAGCTTTCCATGCTCCTTTTGGATGCTCAAGGTGACACAAACAGCTCGGTGAAGGAACTCGCCTATCTGCTCAAAGTCCTTCTCAACCAACCCTCTTGAAGTCATGGCCGGGGTACCTGTCAAAAACACTCACCATTACTTATTTAGTCAGACAGATAAAGAAAATCAGTTCTTTAAATTATCAACAACTGAAAGATATAGTATCAAGCTGGATATCTAAAAGTTTAGCAAATTCAAGTACCAGAAAATTACAATTCAATAATTGTTTGTTTTCATGAACAATGTATTCCACCT
This sequence comes from Quercus gilva, assembly GCA_023621385.1. NCBI lineage: Eukaryota > Viridiplantae > Streptophyta > Magnoliopsida > Fagales > Fagaceae > Quercus > Quercus gilva. The sequence goes on along the minus strand of CM042478.1, from coordinate 28,488,852 downwards.
TAAATCTTTCTACTAGGTGGAAAGCAATCACTGATATAAATTGTCACATGCTTCTAAGGAAAAGGTGACTTTGATAGAGAGATTGAAGAATATTATTTTATTTCAACACAATATAAGACACTAAACTATCATACAGGTCAAGCTCTCTAAAAATCATTCTCACGAGATGCTTATACAACCATTTAAAGATGAGTAACTTAGACATCTCATTCAGAGAATGACAACCTAATATCACGTTTTATGAAGGCCTCTGCTTTCTTTCAGATCTAATTAGAAAAAGATGCTAATTATTTAAATCAGTTTTATTTATATGGTTGTACTTACCAATTCGTACTCCTCCAGGAGCCAAGGCACTGCTGTCACCAAACACGGCATTCTTGTTAACAGTAATATTGCACAAGTCACAGAGCTTCTCAACCTTATTGCCTGCATGAAGAAATTAGAATTGCATTAGTGGAATCAATGCAATGCCCAAAACAGTTAGTTACTTTAACTAAGTGAGTGAGTCATTTGTTATACCAGTCAAGCCAAGGGGGCGAAGATCCCAGAGAACAAGGTGGTTCTCAGTTCCTCCAGTGACAAGCTTGTATCCCTTGCCCATGAGGTAGCTTCCAAGGGCAACTGCATTGGCCTTAACTTGTTTGGCATAGGCCTTGAAGCCAGGTGTCATGGCCTGTTTTAGAGCAACAGCAAGTGCACCAATCTGGTGATTGTGAGGACCACCCTGAAGGGATGGGAAGACAGCAAAGTTGATCTTGTCTTCAAAATCGTAAACTGCATCCTCTGGCTGGCCCTTCTTGGCTGGCTTTGGCCCCTTCCTGTAGAAGATCATACCAGCCCTAGGACCCCTCAAGCTCTTGTGGGTTGTGGTTGTCACTATGTCACAGTACTCAAAGGGGTTTGCAGCTTCCTACACCCAACAACAAATGTAATTATTTGGATCTTTAAAAATAAACCCAATAATAGATTTGCAATCCAGAGATGCTTTTCTTTGCATGTTAGATCTGAACATTGAATTAAGCCAAAGCATTATAAACACGTAAGATTAAAAAAAAAAAAAAATTGACATTTTGAGACTCAAATGAGATTGTTAGATGCAGAAAATAAAACCTTAACCGTGAAAATGGAGAGGATCCCCTGTTCCTCTTGTTATAGAGTCAGACACAATCATAAGATTATTAGCATATTTTGCATGAAACTAATATCAACCACGCATCTAGAAACATATTTCCACAGATTAAAAAAAAAAAAAAATCATATTTAACTAAATTACATAGGACAAATCCACCAAACACCTAAATCACATAGAACAGAATTATTAGCATGCAGAAATTCCTTTGCATGTAAGATCTGAACAATGAAATTTTGAGGCAGTCTTATAAGTACGGAAGATTAAAAATAGATATTCTGAGACTCAATTGTGATTGAAGTTACAACTTTTGTTTTGTTTTGTTTTTTTATTTGACCCTAATCCTATGACTCCATGATACTTTTCTTTAGCAGAGAAGACTTGGTTTTTGGAATAGATGGGATTGAAACCCAGATCTCTTATTAGACAAACAAGGAAAAAATTACTGGATGAGCTACCAAGTTACAATTTGATGGAAGTTAAACATAAAGATCAAAAAAATAATAATTTTAAAAGGAATCCCAGATGTAGAATGACCGAGATGCATGTAGATCTATGTAAAAGAAAAAGAAAGATATATATATACCTGAGCAGCAACGAGACCACTAATGTGAGCCATGTCACAAAGCAAAAGGGCTCCACATTTGTCAGCAATAGAACGGAACCTACCATAATCCCAGTCCCTTGGATATGCACTCCCACCACAAATGATCAACCTTGGCCTGAAATCCAAGGCCTTCTCCTCTAACTTATCATAATCGATATACCCAGTTGTGGAATTCACCTTATAAGGCAAACTCTCGAAGTAAATGGAGGTAGCAGAGATCTTCTTCCCACCAGAGGTGTAATACCCATGTGTCAAATGACCCCCAGATGGAAGATCCAAACCCATGATACGATCATGTGGTTGAAGCACAGCGGTGTAGGCAGCGAAGTTAGCTGGTGAACCTGAATATGGCTGTACATTGACACCCCATTGGGTTGGGTCGAGACGGTAGGTTTGGAGGGCTCGAGATCGGCAGAGATTCTCGATCTCGTCGATGAATTCATTACCTCCGTAGTATCGGTTACCGGGCATGCCTTCTGAGTATTTGTTGGTCAGGGCACTGCCTAAGGCTTCAATCACAGCGAAGGAGGTGAAGTTCTCGGAAGCGATCAGCTCGATGCCACGGCATTGACGACGCTTCTCCTTCTCGATTAGATCGTGGATATCTGGGTCCACTGCTTTCAGAGGTGTGTTTCCCCAAGCGTTCACGGGATCCATTTTTATGGACTGAGGACAAACAGAGAGAAGAGCAGAAATGAAGAAGAATTTATGAAATGAGGTGCAGCGAGTTGTGGGTTGAATCTGTAGGGGCTATTTGAAGGAGTTTATTTGGTCGGCAAAGTACTACAATACCCTTTCTTTAAAATCTTCTTCTTTTATTTATTTATTTATACCATTTTCTTGGTGGGTGTTGTTGTTGTAGTAGGTGGTGGCCCTGTAGTGTAATACACACCTCACATCTCACAATGTTTCTAGGTTACATATCTATTTTTCCTTTTCTTTTTTATTTTATTTTTCCCAAGGGTTCGTCTGGCTTTGGCCCGCAATTTCACATGTAAGAAATTGCTTCTTTTTTTTTTTTTTTTTTGAAAGAGGAATATTCATTCAATTAAAGGGATAAAAGAATATAAAGCATCCATGGCCGGTGGGAGAGAGTCCTCCATCCAGTACAAATCTTCATCTAGTGTATGTCTAGCATATTGAGCCAAAGCATATTGAGCCAAAGCATGAGCTACCCTATTCCCACCCCTCCTAATACAGCAAACACTAGACCAATGCAATCCCCTTATCAAATGACGAATATCATTCACAACATTGCCAAATAATGAAGTATTTTCCACAGAAGAAGAGATGGCATGAATACCATTGCTGTTGTCACCCTTAACAATCATCATTGAAAAACCAGCATCCACAGCAAATTCTAGAGCTCTTCGGCAAGAAAGTAACTCAGCTTCTTCACTGGTGCGCACATTCGGTCCACTAGCAGTCATAGCAGCCATAACCTTTCCCTTTTCATTTCGAACAATTGCTCCATGACCAGTTTTGCCTAAATCCGAAAAAAGTGCTGCATGAAAATTGAGTTTGTATGCCTCTGATGGTGGTGGTTGCCATACCTCTCCACTTGGTTGTTGTCTCATCTGAACATTCAATTGGGTTTGGGCACGTTTGAAATCTTCAATGCACTTCTCTGCTCTTCTGTTCAGACCATTCGGACTCTTCAGTTTTCCTCCATGTAGCAACGTGTTTCGCTGATTCTAGATCAACCATGCTTGGATCCAAAACAGCTCTAGCTCTTCTATAGTCAGACACTCCATAAAATCCTCCATTAGTTGCAACATATCGGGCTGTCCATGCTTACATTTCTGCAGTTTACGAACACTTCCAGCCCAAATGTCTTGAGTCGCTGCATAATCCCATAGAGCATGGATGGTGGATTTCGGTTCTCTTATACAAATCAAACATTTATCATCATGGATTACCCTTCTTCTAGTCAGATTAACTACTATTGGTAAAATCTCATGACAAGCTTGCCATGCAAAAACTTTGATTTTATTTGGGATTTGAAACTTCCATATTGCAGCCCAAACCTTTTTTGTAACGCAACCCCTAGATGTTTCAACCCGACCTGCATCAGTTAGGAGTCTCCTTGCCACATGATAAGCTGACTTGATAGTAAATACACCCCTTGGATTATGCAGCCAAAATATAGTATTAGCTACATATCTTTGGCTCAACGGAATTTGGCATATTGCATCAACTTCATCCCTGTGAAAGATAGTCATAATATCCTCATATCTGTTAGGATTAGTGCCCTTAAATCCTATTGTATGATGTTATATATGACATTATGTATGACTTAATGTTGTAATTAATAAAATTGTTTTATTATCATCTAAAATAATGATAATATGAATATTTGGACATTATCAGATAGTCCATGAGATGCATAGTATACGATTTATGTGATTTAGTCACAGAAGATATAAGTCATAAGTTCTTTGCAAATTTAGAATTTTAGTTCGTAGTCGGTGATAAAATTAGGCATTTCATCTGTGAAGACTATAACATATCAACTAAGATGATTTGTCTTGATTATGGAAGTGGAGACTTCTAGTTGATATATTGATATGTTTTAAGAGTTAAGACATATTGAACTGGATCGCTGTCAGATTTATTATTCTCCTAACAACTATCAAATGAATAATAAATCTCACGACTTCTATTTGCATGAACTCTTAATCCTGAGAGAATAATGGACCTGATCATGAGGTGTAGGTTACTTTGAAATATCAGGAGTGAGATCTAAAGTCGCGATCAAAACCTCAGTATGTTGGGCAGTCACATTTAGTGTTGATGGAACATATATTCTCAAGATGGAATTCATAATCTCTTAACAGAGATATAAAATATTCCCTTGAGATAAGTTTAATGGGTTTGGTTATTAAGAGTGTTAGGCCTAATCGCTTTAGTAAGGAGTTACTAAAGTATATATTTATGAAATTGGATTTCATAAATATATGTTAAATAACTTAAAGAATTAAACCGGGTACTCAAGGATTAAGATGTAGTAATCTTCAAAGTGGCAGTCTACATTTATGACTTTATATTATTACGAATATTTTATGAAGGGGTTACATCATATACTATATATAATAGCAGAAGCCTTTTAAGGAGGTGCTGACACGTTTACAATTTAAAAGGTGATACATTATATTGTTTGGCAACGCTACAACACCATTTAAAAGTGATAAATTATAATTTTTCAGTGCATTAAAATACTGTTTAAAGCCTCTGGGTATAAAAGGAAATAAACTGCTTAAGCCAGAAAAAAGAAAGATCGCTACACGGAGAAAAAAAGGAGAAAGAGACCGAGAGAAAATAGAGACAAAGAAATAGAGAGGCAGAGAACGGAGAAGGAGAGAGAGATCGAGAGATCAAAAACTGCACTCTAAAAATTGAAACCCAAAACACACAATCATCTATTCTTTCTATTTGTTAACACAAACGGCCAAGAGAAAAGATTTTCCCTGCCGATGAAAAAGAAAAAACAGAAGCCCATTGACTTTCCTGTCAGATTTCTTCATCTAACTGTCTGTTAATTTCTTTCATCGGTGAGTTTTAATCTTCGATTTAAGTTTTTTTTATTAATTATGATTAGGTTTTGATATTTTGTTGGGATTGTTTTCGATTTTGGTATTTTAATTAAGTTTTTCTCTTCGTTTTTCAGTTTGACATTCTCATCTGCATGCCCTCAAGTTCAACCAGGTACCAATTTCGAATTGATCAGATTCTAGATTGCTTAGATCTACTTTGATTTTTTTTCATTTTTGTCAGATCTTCTGCCGTCACCGTAAGCCTCCACTCACTACCCGACTATCGGAATCGCTACTGGTAAAAGTTATGTTTTAAATTTAAAAATTTAGGGTTTTTGGTTTTTATTTGGAGAATCAATTGGGTGTTAATTATGATTTAGATTGGTATTTTGGGTCAGAAATAGAGAGAGGCGATGAAACAGAGAAAGGCGATGAGTACACGGAGAAAGAAGCAGAGAAAGAGAAGAGGCGACGAAATCAAAAACTTTCATAAAACAATTTTGCAGACCCAAAACCTTGGCAGAACGGTAAACAGAGAAGGCACGGAGTGGGGATTGGGTAGAGAAAAATATGCCACCATTAGAGAGATAGGCTGTGTACCCATAACCGGTAAAGTTAATGTTTTTGGTTTTTTTTTTTTCCTTTTCCTTTTCGTTTACAAATCTGGGAATTGAATGTAATTTAGGTTTGAATTTCTTGGCTGGATTGGTTTAGATTTAGATTTTTTAATAATTTACTCAGGAATTTGGATTAGAATAGGCTTTGTTTTGCCTATTTGGGTTGCATTCATTTTAGGTATCTGCCTACATGCATGGCATTTCATTTATGTTTTTTTATTTAATTTTTTAATAATTGATATATATTTTATTACCTCTTCGATATATTTTGGTGTCCTATGATCTCTTTGTTCGTTTTCCTGCAGTTGCCGATAAAGGCTAAAGCATTCACTGATCACAGTGATTGAGGTATAAAATGCATTAGAATGAGTACCAAAATTAAAGGTTAAGTTTTTACAAAATTTCCCCTTTATTTTCCCGGTTCTTAATTTAGAATCTCAGTTTTCTGTTATTAATTGTTGTGTTTGGTTTTGGGGACACAACTTCAAAGCATGAAAACCTAGAACCATTTGAAAACCAAAATTGCAAGTTGTTTTTAATTTTCGTTTTACCTTTTGTTTCCAATTTGTGTTGTGTTTTCTTTATTTCATATTTTTCTTTCTTTCTTGGCTTTCACTTTTCAGGAAACAGAGGTCTCTTCTCATGAAACCTTGCAGCAAGTTGTTCTCCCAGGTCCAACACAGATTCTAATGTGCGCCTCTCATTTCTTTCAAGACTTTGTTTGCTCAAGTAATCAATTTTATTGCTGTCCTAACTCATTATTATTCTCAACTTTATTCCCATCATCTATTAGATTTTCAATTTTCATTTGATTTGGAATTTGTTCTTCTCAGATTGAAGTTGCTGATTTATGCCCAATATGTTTAGAATGGGAATTTAATCTAAAGTTAATTAATATGCACTTGAATATTGTCTAGGCAACTTTGGTTAGATATGGGCTCAAATTGCAAATTTGGAAGTACTAATACATACGTGTTTAGGAAGTTTTTTTTGTTACATTTGAATTTTACAATGATTCATTAAGTGTTGTTTCTTTTACATGTACACAAGCTGTTTGATAAAATTCTTAAGTGATGTTTGTTGGCCTTTTTTGTTCTCTTCCCCAGTGATGCTATTAGCCCAAAGCACCGACTCCTTCAAGGTCACTCTTTTCCTCCCTTTTCGACAAAATTGCATAACATAATTGTGAATCGTTTTAACTTTTATTTAGTTTTACTAATTCTTTTATTTACAAATTGCTTTTAGTTCAAGTATTGTTTATTTCAAAAGTCAATTTGGATTATAAGACTAAAATCTACACCTAAGAATCAGTTAAATTGTTTGTTTGTTTTTCAGATTTCAATTTGCTTCCAATAAGGTTCTATTTCTTTATTTCAGCATGTTTTCTTTCCTTTTTTTTTTTTTTTTTTTTTTTTTCCCTTTTTTATTGTTGTGTTTGGCTGTAGAGAAAGTCTCTGATATTTTCAGAAGTATAATATGAGATTTTTTGATTGGTAGGTGGTTAACAACTTTCATTGTGATTTGATGGTTGGGTTGTGTACATGAAAGCTTCTTAGAGAGCAACTTGGCTATTGTTGGTGGCAGTGTACAGCTAATGAGGAAGGATTGTCAAGGTAATAAAAAGTTTCCACCTGTTCTTGAGTGTAAAAGGATTGTGGGCTATTTTTTATTTTTTGGTTTTTATGGGTTTTCTTAATTCTTTCATGTTAAAGTTTATTGCATTGAGTTTAGCAATGCTAACGAATTTTTTTGGGGGGAGGTTTTGTATATAATATGATTGATAAAATTTTTTCAATGAAGGAGTGGTACTGGTATACTATATAAATTAAAAAGAGTTGTAGCTGTAGTTTCCTTTATTTTAATTTTTGTTTGTTAGCCCAAGCCCAAACCCATTTTCAACCCCAGTCGAACTCTAAAAAGTAATAATAACTACAATTAAAATTAACACAACCCTCTCCTCTTCATGCCCCTTACAAAACCCAAACGTTCTCCTTAATTACACCAACTCATCACTTTCTACCTCTACCTATTCTGAGTTTGACCTTTCACTTTTCCGTTTCAATCTCAATTTTAAAGCAATGACTTCAAAGTGCCTTAAATACATGACCGAGATGTTCTCTATGCTTGGCATCGATTTCGCCAGGTCCGTAAATCTCTCTAACTCTGTTTCTCTTTAAAAAAAAAATGTCCCTTTTGTTTCCATAGAAAGTAGCACTTCAAAGATTTTTTCTAAATGGAATTTGAACTTTGAGTTTCTACGTGGTCTTTTAACATTTTGAATGATGATTCCAGGAATTGAGGACCGACCCCAAAGATCAACCTCAAGCCAAACAGTCGACCTGTCAAGGTAAAAAAATAACCTACTTTTGAGTTTTTTATTTTATAATTTTTCTTTTTGCATGGTGTAGTTAAATTCTTTAAAAAAAATTCTGTTAATTTGTTAATCCATATCCATCAATATCCAAATTTATGTAAATAGAAATGGATCCCATAGATTTAGGATTGAAGCCAAAAACATAATCGGCTCATGAAATATAAAAACTGAGGAACAAATACTTGAAAGTATCAAGAAGAATGTAAAGGCTTGAGTTGAGTTTCTTTTGGTGCGGGTAGTTGTCCAAGGCTCCAAGTAATTGGCAGTGATCTTGGGTCCAGGTAACATTAGTCACGTAAAATAAGCGTAGGGATATAACTAGAAATTTAAGACTCTTAAGGTAGTGTGTGCAATACAACATGTGCAGAGGTATATGTGTTCACGACTTTTTCTAGATGTTGAAGAAGCCACAAGATTTTGTGTGTAGATAATAGATACAAGTAACATTCCCATCTAGGGCTTAACATTTGCAAAGTCCAAAATTAACTTTGTTATTCATGATGTATATACTCCACTCCAAGTCTTCCCTACTCAAAATTTTCATGTGTTTTATGGTTGCCTTAGAAATTTTAGTAATTTTCTGTTTTAGGTATGTGTGTGTATGTATATATATGATGGATCTATTCTAGGTATTTTATAGCTTGCTAGATGCATATTATCAATTTGGTTGTCATACTTACGCTCTATAAAGATTCTATAAACTTGAAAATTGTTAATATTAGTTCTTATCCTTCCAATCTTTGAACCTTTTTTTTTTTTTTTTTTTTTTTTCATTTATTTATTTTTTTTTTAAAATTTTGGTTGGATCATGGTCCCCAAAGACTTAACAAATTTCCAATAATTGTATTATTTGTAGTTGCACCTATCTCAGTTGTGCATCAACTGTTGCTCAAGATGGGAGGGTTGGCATGCCTATCCACTGAAGGTTACTATGTTCGTGTTTTTTATCCTCTTAAGTTTAGTCAAGCAGCCTAAAAAATTAGTGCAACTACTAATTCTTTAATTTTTTTTTTAATAATTATTTTAGTTCTAGACTTTGAATCAGTTCAAATTAGAGATTGAAGCTTAGCATATGACGTTCTTTGAATATGTTTGAAAAAATTACTACCAAATTCTGTCACTAACGCTACTTCTCTTGACTATATGAAATTCTTTTCGAATTTATTAGTTCTCCAACTTGGATCATGATTTTAATAAAGTTGATCTATGGATGAAATTCACATAGTCTCCTTTTTAAAATTTTCTTTTAGGCCTTAACTACGGTGTTTGATTACTACAAAAGCAATTTTTCAATAACTAATGACATATTTGCAACACTTGGATTGAAAATTCATGGTGGCAAAAATGTCCCTTATGTGTAGGACATTTTCAGGGTATTAGGTCTTGGCATGTATTCAGTAAATTCTTGAGAAATACATAATGAGAGTTCCAAGTAGAAGACTTGGTCTTGGTGCCAAAGGATGTATTTCTTGGTGCCAAAGGATGTATTTCTTCGTGCATTTGGCCATAGATAATGTATATTAGAAGCTTCAAGGGTGCTGAAAACTCATTATAAATGAATCCTTACGCTTCTATTAATAAGTTGAACATTGGTGAGATATCACCCCTTTCATTTTCTTTATAAAGATGGTTGTGGTTAAAAGAAAATTATCTTCCTTCTCGACTCTATTCCATGGTGATACAATGATTGGGAAATTATGTTTTGGGCATAATTTGGTGTGTCTTTGTTGTAATTGGTTGAAAAGATTCAAGAATTACTTGGAGGAATGTACTTCATAATGATTTGGCAATTTATGGGAATTTTTTCCCCATGTTGATGAAATATATAGTTTTGATATCTATTTCTCAAACCATTCATTGCTAGATAGGAGTTAGGTTAATACTCACAAACCAAACCAATTATATGCTTGCTCTCTTTCAAAGGATGTGAAAATAATAATTGTGCAGGTAACTTAACCGAAATATTTAAATTATTGTGAATTCACTCACGCAACTCTTTTTTAATATATAATATAATTGATGCTAATTATGTAAATATTATACCACAAGATTTTTTTTTTTTTTTAATGGATCATAAAAATTAGTTAGAAATTATTTCAAAATAAAATTATAAATTATCTGCGCATCGCGCGGGACATCATCTAGTGTATAATAAAGTCTTGGGATATAATTTATTAATAAGGCCTAGAGTGCAATTATATTTATATAGTGGTATTAAATATAATTAATGGGGCCTAGAGTGCAATTATATTTATATATTAAATATAATATATAATATAGTTGACAGAAAAGCCCAAGGCTCATTGAAGTTAGTGTCTTATTTGCTCCCTTTTGGTCTCACTCTAAACCACACACTAAAGCCCAATTAGAAAGGCCCAAAAGGCCAGCCCAATTAGATAATCAGTTAGTTACAAAGGGAGAAATATACAAAATTTTATATATGAAACATCATTGTGAAATGGTGTATGTGAGTTGAAAGTTTTGCGGAAGCAATATAGAACAAAATTTATATATTTGTTTTTAAAGATCATTGTAACGCACAACCATGGATTCTAAATAGAGCAAAATTGCATACCTCTCTTAGCAACCCAAGTGTGTTGCCTCCCAAGGTATTCACGTCTCTCTCCCTGTGTTTTTTTTTTTAGTTTTCAGAAGACTACAGTATCACTCAATAGTTCTGAGGGCCAACTGCTGATGTGATTTTTTTTTAAAATCTTATTTATATTTAAGACTTCTAAAACCCTAGAAAGAGATTGGACGTGGGATCCTTAGGGATCCTAATCTTCAGCCGTAGGATTCATCAATAACTTTTTTTGAACGTTATTGACTTATCTTGAAACTCTTTCCAAAATTATTCCTTAATTTTCTCAATCATATTAGGAAAATATTTGAACTTCTACATATTGCAATAATGTCCATCAACACATTGCAATTGACCCCTGAAGATTAGAGAATTACAAATGAGGTCCCATTACTTACAATTTTATATCTATGTCCTTCTACCATACTATATTCCCACAAGCCACTATGACTGGATTAATATCACTATCATGTCCCTAGCTTATGTAACCCTTAATTTCTTGATTTCATAATTTCTATTGGACTCCAAAATATTTTTGAAAAAACTCTTTAAATATATATATACAATATTATATATATGAAAAACATTTTCAAAAAAATGTCACCGACCGGTTTTGTTTTGGGTCCAACTTCAATATGAAAATCAACTGAACATACTATCTTCTTTAGAGACTGGTGGATTCATTGTTGAGCATTTATATATTTTACTCATTACACACATAACCCAACGTGTCTGTATATAGCCTTTAAAATCGGCATCACCAGTTGACATTGTCAAAGTTATGTGCATAATAAATAAATATACACAAACCCCTCATGTTTGACGACAATAGAAAAATTGTGATAGGACAACCTTTTAATTAACAGTGATCGCTCCATAAGGTGTCCTTGATTGGATCCAATTCAGTGTATGTACTTGTTACATTACACCCACTTGTTTGCTTAAAGTCACTACCTCAATGATGGAGTAAATCATCCTATCATATAGCAGCACAACAAGTGTAGGCTTCAGTGGTAATATTCAATTAATATCCACAGTCTAGAACAATTTAATAATCTATGAAAAATCATTACTCCTTGTCTTTGGTTCCTTAACCATTAACATGATTTTCTACAAATGTGACATCACATGCCACATTTAAACAATGAAATATATCTATAAAATTATAAATGTGAAAATAAATTTTTATTATCAAATAAAAAATGCATAGTATTGTTTTTGAGGGCAAATAATTCTAGCATGAGTAAGTCACACTCTTATTCTCCCTTGGAAACTGATTAAGAGATCACACTTCTTGGGCGAGAAGTGGAATTAGAGTGAAGATTAAAAGTGTTCCCAAGTACTTCTAATATTTTGTTTTGAATTTCACCACACCAAGGTACGCTCTCTTGTTCTTAAATTCTAAAATTTACACAGTACATGTTATCTTTCATGAATGAAGTAGATCCGTGATTGTTGCTTCCGCTCTGTATTTTGTATGAGATGCAAAACCATTTTTTCCAACAATATCTCCATATATTTAGCTCCAGATTGATCAGCTCAGACACCATCATATCACCCTAATTTTCTTGAATCAAATTTAGGACTTTGTTTGTGGGAAAATTAGGGAGCCACTTATCCTTCAAAGCATTAATTGAGGTTCCATTACCAACCCTCCAACAGTGGCCAGATTGAAGGATAGGCTATGTAGCCATCAAACTTCTCCACACATATGAGCAATTAGGTGATTGTTTAGCCTTTAGGAATGTTGATCTCGGAAAGTATCGTGCTTTAAAGCATTGATAGAGCAGCGAATCATTGCCTTGAACCATCCTTCAACCTTGCTTGGCCAACATGGCAAGATTAAAAACTCTCAAATCCCGAAATCCCATTTCTCCTTCTTTTTTTGAAATAGTCAGCTTATCCCAACACTTCCAATGAATTTTCCGTTCATTGCCCACTTGTCCCCACCAAAATTTTGCACATAATGCATCTAATTCATCACATAGTTTCAAAGGGATTTGAAATACACTCATAGTGTAGGTGGGTATGGATTGTGCCATAGCCTTGATGAGGATTTCTTTGCCAGCTCTAGACAATAACATGCCTTTCCATCCTTGGAGCTTTTTCCAGATTCTGTCCTTCAAAAATGAAAATGTGTGAAACTTGGCCCTCCCAATCAAAGTTGGTAGACCAAGATAAGTTTCAAACCGACCAACCTCCTTCACTCCCAAAAGCTCAAAGATTTGACCCTTCTGCCTATTTGAAGTATTGCTGCTAAAATAAACTGAAGACTTTTCCAAATTAATACTTTGCCCAGAAGCTCTTTCATAGGTTTAGAGGATCTCTACTATGGTTTCCCCTTTAGCCTGGGTTGCCTGACAAAATAGCAACGAGTCATCTGCAATCATAAGGTTCCTAACCTTTGGTGCCTTTCTACAAATGGAAACTCCATTGATCCGCCCTTTTGATTCTGCTATGTTTAATAATGCAGTAAAGCCTTTTGCACACAATAGGAATAGGTAGGATGATAATGGATCTCCCTGACAGATTCCTCTAGATGGATGGATCATGCCATAAGATTTCCCATTTATCATAATAGAAAAGGATGATGTTGTCACACAGCTTATCACCCTTTCTATCCAAACAGCAGGGAACCCCAACTTCTCTATTATCCATTGAAGAAAGTGTCACTTCACCCGATCATAGGCTTTGCTGATATCCAGCTTCAGTGCCATGGAACCCTTCTTGCCCTTTTTTCTAGAGTGCATGGTATGAAGTGTCTCATAGGCCACCAACACATTATCAATAATTAAACGCCCTGGTACAAAAGCACACTGAGTGGGTTAAATGATCTGAGGCAGTACCTGTTTCAACCTGTTTGCTAACACTTCAGAAATAATTTTGTAAATAACATTACACAGGCTTATGGGTCTAAACTCAGACATTCTCTTCGGATTTTTAACTTTTGGGATAAGCACAATATTTGTATGATTAATATCAGGTAGCATATTACCATTATTTAAAAAATTCAAAACAGCTAAAACAACATAATCACCCACAACATGCCAGAATTTTTGATAGAAAATGGTATTCATACCATCAGGTCCAGGAGCTTTTGTTGGTCCCATCTGAAACAGAGCCACCTTCACTTCTTCAGCAGTAAATTTAGTGGATAAAAATTCCCTCATGTCATTTGTCACCATACACTGCATTGCATTCAGGCATTCCTCCATCTGATCCCCCACTCTTGCATGAAAAAGGTTATCAAAGTAGGCTAAAGCTAACTTAACCACCTCCTCCAACTCCTCCACCCACTGCCTTTGTGTAGTCTGGATACCTTTTATGTAATTTTTCCTTCTTCTTTGTGTTGCTTTGGCATGGAAAAATTTTGTATTCTTATCCCCATGTTTTAACCAATTTATTCTAGACCGTTGGGCCCAGTAAATTTCTTGCTTTTGTAGAAGTTCATCCATCCTTTTACTCAAACTAAAAAATTTAGCTTTGGAAGCTTCAATAAGTTCGGCCTCATTCAATTCGTCCAGTTGTTTTTGAATTTCTTTGATGGCAATGGTATCCGGATCAGTTATGGGAGAACCCCAAGCCATAAGTTCCACCCCACAAACCTTTATTTTTTCCTGTACTGCTGCCAAACTGGCCCTTTCCTCCCATGCCTTCCCCCAAGCCTCCTGAATAACCTCTTCACATTCAATCCGGAGCAACCAAGACTCCTTAAACTTGAAGCTTCTCCCACGTTGCTGCCTTGGTTGTGAAAAGGATTGAACATGTAGTAAAGTTGGAAGGTGATCCGATGCATGAGTTGACAAATGCAAAATTTTACTTAACTAAAATTTGTTTGTCCATTCCTTGTTAGCAACACCTCTATCAAGCCTAACCTTGGTATTAGCTTCCTTGGGTCTCTTATTGCTCCAAGTGTAGGGATACCCTTTAAATCCAAGGTCTCAAAGGTGACAAGAATTCAAAGTCTCCCTAAAAGCTTCCATCTGAGAAAATTGTGGCTGCCTTGCACTCTTCTTTTCTGAAGCATGTAAATAAGCATTAAAATCGCCAATTTCCACCTATGGTCCCACTACAAAGGATTGTAAATATTTCAATAATCTCCAAGAATTTTCTTTCTGCCGTGCTTCTAGCCACCCATAGAAACCAGTCAGTTACCACACAAAACCATCTTCTTTCGTGACTTTAGCCAAAACACGGTTAATAATGAAATTAATTACCTCCAAGCTAACTTCATTCTTCCACAAAAAAGCTAATTGTCCCCCAGAATCCAGACGTTTAACAATGATCTTATTTTGAAACGGTAGATTTCCATACAATTTTTCAAAACCATCCTTATCAAGTCTTGTCTCCATTAGAAAACATACCGTGGGAGCTTGCTCCCTCACAATCTTGCGACGGCTTCAACCTGTCCAAGGGTTCCCAAGCCCTTGGCAGTTCTAGCTTAACATTCTCATTGCTCCCGGCAAGGGTGGCTCTCTACCCCCGCCAATACATGATCTTTGGTTTCCTCATCAGTGCTCAGTCTTCCTTTCTTCATAGTTTGCTCTTCAATCTACCCCCCTGTGTTTCACATGTTTCTCTCTTGCCTAGGCCAGGTAATGTAATAGACTTAGTAAATCCACTTAATCCAAAACCCATTCTGTTTATACAAGTCCATGTTCCTTTGGGCTTGCAAATGCTAGGCCCAATCAAATCCGGGGTTGAAGTATGACTACCAGGTTCAAAACTATGGCTTTCTAGGGGTAAAGGCTCCATGTGATCCTTATCAGTATTAGGAGTAATCAAACCCGTGCCACAATCTCTAGTTAAACCCATGGTTAGCTGTTCAGTGTGCTGATTTTTAGGACCTGATTCTCCTATTTTAGAGTTTGTACCAGTTATGTTTGCATGGCAATTAATACTCACGCTGTTAATGTGCGTGATTTTAGCACTATGTCCTTGAATCACAGAATTTTCCTTATCTGCATTGCTAGGGTTTCTTGGACTAAGCACGTGCGCCTCCATCCTCCCCAACAGACCATCTTGCTTCGCCTGAACAGAGCTCTTCTCTGCCTCACAGCTCGTACCTTCCTCAGTGGCAAATTTCTGACCTGCTTCTTTACTACATGGATCCCTTAAACGACCCCCTATTGCCCTAAGAAAGTCTCTATACTGATATTCGATACAACCTCCTTTTTTCTCCATGGCATAATGGACTGCACAATGCTTCAGATCATGGCCTAAAATTCCACAACAGTGACAGTACATGGATAACCTTTCATACTTAAAGGACCCACGACTTCACACCATCCGATCCAGCAATAAAACCTCTCCTTCGTATAGGTTTGAAATTGGTAAGGCCAGTTGGACTCTTATAAACATACTGAAATCATCCTTCCTTTTCTTCCATTCCACCTCCTCAACACCCCCCCCCCCCCCCAAAATCGACTCCCAACTTCCTTCACTACTTAAGGGGAAACCATATCAAATGGTGCACCCCATATTTGGACCCATAGAGATGCATACTCCAATGAATATTCCCCACAGTCATGCCCTTCTTCCACCATTGCAATAATAATAGCTGATTATCAAAGGACCAGGGGCCTCCTCTCTCAAGATCCGATCCAAATCAAACTCTGATTGGAATTTGAATTGGAAGAGATTCGACCTTACTTCAAGAATCTGCATTGATTCATTCAATCCCCATGCTCACCTTATTGTATTCTTCGCAGCCAGTTTATTATAAGACTTACATGTAAGAAATTTTCCAATCAAACTCAGATTGCAACTTTCAATAGCTTCCCTTCTTCCATCATCCGAAATAGCAATAATTTCTTCCTCTTCAGATGTTAACTTCATCTTGTCAAGGCTATCACACACATCATCCTCCATTTTGTCTTAGGAAATTAAAAAGATTACCCTTCACACATAGCCAAGGGAAGGAATACTTGTACTAGTACGAGAGGGAGAGCTCCACAAAATGGGAGAGATGCGGTCGGTTTCAACTATAGAACATCTCAAATTGAAGAGGAAGAAATTATAGGGACCAAAATAGTATTTTCGCAAGATGCGGTCGGTTTCAACTATAGAACATCTCAAATTGAAGAGGAAGAAATTATAGGGACCAAAATAGTATTTTCGCAAAAAATACTATTTTGGTCCCTATATTTTGAGGTCACAGTCAATTTATTTCTTATATTTTGGTAGCAGTTAATTTGGTCCCTATTATATTCAACTTGCAGTCAATTTGATCCCTACCGTTAACTCACTAATAGAAAATGGCTATGTAGCAAACAGTGTTCACAGTTAGCACACATGTGGCTAATAAAATAAAATAAAAAAATTTAATTGCTATTAAAAAACCACGTCAATCATTAAAAAAAAGCTACATCAACAATTAAAAAAAATTCCATGTCAAAAAAAAAATAATTTGAAGGGTGAATTAATTCAAATTTTCTTATTTTTTCATGTCAACCAAACACAATCAAAACACAAAAATAAAACTTAACAATCACGCATCATAGACTAAACTATTAAACCAAATAGAAGAGAGAGAGAGAGAGAGATTCTTAGGTATGAGAGAGAACCCTCTTCCCCTATCGCTGGAAGAACAAGAAGAATTGGATCGAAGCAAGAAGAAAGTGAAGGATGTAAGGCATGTAGGTTTTCGAGAAGGGCAGGGTTCAGGCTCTTCATCCCCAAGACAGGGACAAGGACCGTGGGGTAGGCCAGCAACCTTTAAGGATAAGCTTATGGGTGAGCTTCCAGGCGCTTTTGCTCAGGCTTTCAGTTTTGTAGACTCTATGGATGATGAGGAAGAGTCAGATGAGGAAGTAGAGGCTCTACGCGAAGGATTAGTGGCAGTTAAGTTCTCGAAAGATTTCAAGCAACACATTCGGAGTCCATGGTTTAAGGCATTCATTGTGAAGGTTTATGGTAGGACGGTTGGTTTTAACTTTCTCCATAATAGATTATTGTCCATGTGGAAGCCTGCAGGAAGGCTTGACTGTGTAGACTTGAACCATGGTTTCTTCCTCATCCGTCTGTCATTGAAAGA
Source organism: Quercus gilva (assembly GCA_023621385.1). Lineage (NCBI taxonomy): Eukaryota > Viridiplantae > Streptophyta > Magnoliopsida > Fagales > Fagaceae > Quercus > Quercus gilva. Next base: position 28,470,975 of record CM042478.1, on the reverse strand, counting down.
GGATTATGAGAATATTCTCAAGAGGGGACCTTGGTTCATTGGTGAACACTTCCTGTCCTTAAGACCCTGGGAACCAAATTTCAGGTCAGAATTGGCGAATGTCAACTCGGTGGCTGTCTGGATAAGGTTAAATGACCTCCCGATTGAATATTACAATTCGGAGGCACTGTTGCAGATTGGTAAGTCTGTTGGTAACGTTCTTAGGGTGGATGCTCACACTGTCGCTGAAGCACGGGGTAGGTTTGCTAGGTTGTGTGTTCAAATAGATGTAGAGAAGCCGCTGGTCACGGCAATACTGATCGGGAAATTTGAGCAACCTGTCTCCTATGAGGGCATCCAAAAACTTTGCTTTTCTTGTGGAAGAATGGGTCATCGCAAGGATATCTGCCCATACATTATTCGCCATAGTGCACCGCAGGGGGAGGTTGATGCGAAGGAAGCAAGGGAGAGGGAGAGGATAGCTAGTGCATGCAAGGATCGTGTGTCTGGCACAGTAGAGTTAGGGGTGGGGACCAACAAAGATGTGCATGAAAGTGAGCATGAGGATGTGCAGGAGGGGACATATGGACCATGGGTAGTGGTTGCACGTAGGAAAAACACGACAAAGAACCAAAGGAATGGAGGGCCCCTCTCTGCGCTGGATAACGGTCAGGTGAGACAAAGCCAAAAGAAGTCTGGAAGGGAGTTACATACTAGTTTAAGTGCGGATAAGATGGAGATTTTAGATGGGCCGGTCCGAGAGGCTAAAAGGAAGCTTACATCTTTAAGTGAGGCCAGTGAGGCCCAGATAGGAAATGTTTTTAATAACATTGATCAGGAAGCCCATATCCAGGCCCAAAATGTTTCTCTTGGGAGTCCAATGAATTTTGCTGAAGGGACTATGAAACCTCGGGCCGGGTTTGTACCAACGGTAACAAAGCCAAACTTGAAAGATTCAATTAAGGGGAAAAAGGCCCTTGCGAGATCTAGGGCTCTCCGTGGTCAGTCATCAGCTGCTGTTGAAGTAGATCAATCTACTTTCTCCCCAAAAACTCATGTGGAAACATTGGTGGCTCATGATGCAGCCGAGCAAATGAATCAAGGTGGAGAAGGCAAGTCAGGAATAAAGGGTGGATCCATTCCAAAAACTCTCTCTGAGCTTCAATTTTCATCAACGTCCTGCCCTGAGGTGGGTTATCATTTTGGGGGGAGTTATAATAGAGATCCTAGGAGTGGTGTTGTCCGAAATTCGTGCAAGTCTAACCAGGAAAATGGGGTGGCTCAGCGAGGAGTTTCGGAAAGCATGGAAGAATACCATCCCATTGACAGGGGAGATTGCAAGGGACGGCGATTTGCATTGGTTGGATCCAGTTTGGGTGACGGCAAAGAACCCATGGTGGTTCTTTATGACGGAATTGCTTGTACCGGTGGAGGAGTTGAGCCTAGTTTGGGAGTCTTTACTTCAGGCAGTCTCGATGCCCATACTATGCGAAGTGAGTCTTAAGAAATGTCTAACAGAGCAACAAACAGTGGAGATGGGGACGGAGTTGCCTCTTGTTATTCGCCCATCGGCTGTGCTCAGCGGCCATGTGCAGGTGCAAGAGATGGAGATGGGTATGATTCAATTCAAATTGATGATGAGTCCAAGCAAAGGGCAGACATAGAAGGTGCTGAAGTGGACTGGATGGAATTGGAAGGAGGAGGTGAAGTCCTTGCCAATCTTTGATTACTGTCCCACCCCTCAACATTGTTTTTTTTTTTTTTATGAATATCATAATTTGGAACTGTAGAGGCGCTCTGAAGCCTTCATTTCAGAGTCATATCAGAGAATTGGTTCGTAATCATAACCCGACAATTTTAGTTGTGATGGAAACCAGAATTGGGGGTGATAGGACAAAAGAGATAACGGATAGGTTGCCTTTCGACGTTGCCATTCACACGGATACTGTTGGCTTTGCAGGAGGACTCTGGATGCTTTGTCATTCAGATAGGGTGGAGGTTAACCCGCTTGCTACCACTGAGCAGGAAATTCATGCTGTTATTAAGGTAATAAGCTCTAACTCTGACTGGTTGTTTACTGCTGTTTATGCTAGTCCTAGGAGTGCCGAAAGGCAAATTTTATGGAATAATCTTAATAAAGTAGCAGATCTTCATAGTTTGCCCTGGGTTTTAGCGGGAGACTTTAATGAACCTCTTCTTGATGATGATAAATTCAGAGGTAGGGCTGTGAGTATTAATAGATCCCTTTTATTCAAGGACTGTCTAGACAAGTGCAACATGATAGATATGGGATTTTTGGGGCCTCGGTTTACCTGGACGAACAAAAGGGAAGTTCAAGCTCTAATTCAAGAAAGAATTGACAGGTTCTTCGTCAGCCCCGAGTTGGTGCCTTTTCTACCCTGATGCTAGAGTTGTCCACCTCACTAGATGCCACTCGGACCACTGTCCTGTGTTATTAGAAGTGATCCCTACAGTGCATCAGGGCAGGCCAAAACCCTTCAAATTTCATTCTTGCTGGCTCACAAACCCCTCCCAAAGGTGGTCATTCAAGCGTGGGGTCAAGCTAATGGCCTTATGAATGCTATAGAGAACTTCGCCAAGGATGCTGCGATTTGGAATAAGCAGCAGTTTGGCAATATCTTTTCCAGGAAAAAGAATTTGATGGCACGGCTTAATGGTATTCAGCGGGCAGTTTCCTTTAGGCCTTCCGCCTTCCTCCTCAACCTTGAGAAGGAGCTTTTGAAGGAGTTTGAGACGTGTCAAGCCAAGAGGAGGAGCTTTGGGCCCTTAAATCGCGGGTTAACTGGTTGGTCCAAGGAGATAGAAACACGGCTTTTTACCATGTCTCAACTCTAGTCAAAAGAAAAAGAAACCAGATAAGAGCAATTAAAAACTCTATGGGGGAGTGGATTAATGATGAAAATGGAGTGAAGGAGTTCATTAGAAGAGGGTTTAGTGATAGTTACTCTTCTTCCCTCCTTTATGCTTCTCGGCAGCCTCCATCAAGCTCTCATTGGCAGATTAGACTCTTGGATGAGGTTAGAGACAGCATCAGTGGGGGTGTTACGGAGGAGGAGATAAAGGCTGCCCTATGGTCCTTGAAAGCCTTTAAAGCCCCGGGATCGGATGGGCTTCACGCTGGTTTTTATCAGAGGTTCTGGTTGACTGTAGGTAAATCAGTCATTGAAGAAGTGAAGCGTATTTTTAGAGAAAGAAAAGTTCCGACATACTTGAACCAAACTCACATAGCTCTTATTCCAAAAATTCAAGGCCCGGAGACTTTGGGCAATTTTAGACCTATAAGTTTGTGCAACACAGTTTACAAGATTGTGACAAAAACCATAGTTGCTAGAATGAGACCCCACTTGGACAAGCTTATCTCCCCCCTTCAGGCAGCCTTTGTTCCGGGGAGAAAGGGTATTGATAACGCAATCATTGTTCAAGAGGTCATCCACACTCTGAGTAAAAAAAGAGGTAAAGTGGGATATATGGCCTTAAAGATTGACTTAGAAAAGGCTTATGACAAACTTGAGTGGAGTTTCATAAGGGATATGCTGATTAGATTTAACTTTCCTTCGGACATCATTGACATTATAATGAGCTGTGTTTCTACAATTTCAACATCAATTCTATTTAATGGTGAAGCCTTAGATCCAATATACCCTTCGAGAGGGATAAGACAAGGAGACCCATTGTCCCCGTATCTGTTTATCTTGTGTATGGAGCTTCTTGGGCAGCTTATTCAAGAAAAATGCAGATTAAATTTATGGCAGCCAGTTAAGGACTCCCGGGGTGGGCCGGCTTTCTCTCATTTGCTTTTTGCAGACGATTTGGTGTTTTTTGCTAGGGCAGATTACATAAATTGTGGTGCAATTAGGGATGTTTTGGATGAATTTTGTAGTGTTTCAAGTCAAACTATAAGTGAGTCCAAGTCGAGAGTGTATTTCTCTCCAAATGTGGATAGGGATACCCGTGAGTCGCTTTGTGACATCCTAGGCTTTACTTCCACACCCAACCTTGGTAAGTACTTGGGATTCCCTATAAAGCACTCAAGAACCTCTCCTCAAGATTTCAACTTCATTTTGGATAAAGTTAAGCAAAAGTTAGCAGGGTGGAAAGCTAACATGCTTTCCTTGGCTGGTTGCTCGGTCCTTATTCAAGCTTCTTCAGACACTATTCCTTCTTATGTCATGCAAGGTGTTTATCTTCCTCAGAAAATCCTGGATGGTATAGACCGGGTTAACCGGAATTTTTTATGGGGATCCTCTGATGCAGCAAAAAAAATCCATTGGGTTGGATGGCACAAGGTGGCCAAACCTAAGGAGGAAGGAGGTTTGGGGCTGCAAGCAGCCAAGGGCAGAAATGTTGTGTTGCTTGCTAAACTCAATTGGAGATTTCACACGGAGAGGGGCAAACCTTGGGCTGAAGTGCTTAGAATGAAGTATTGCAATCAAAGGAGAGTTAATACCATCAGTGCTAATAGGCTGCCATGTTCTCAAACTTGGAGAGCAATGAAAAAAGGCATGGAGGTTTTTACTAATGGCAGTAGATGGGCAATAGGTAGAGATAGCACTTTGCACCTTTGGCAAAGTAACTGGACAGAGAAGGGACCCTTTTGGTAGCTCATTCAAGGTCCACTTCCTAGGGGAGCTGAAGTTTTGGATGTAAAGGATATTATTAAGGACACGGGGTGGGATTGGGATCAAATCCCATTTGACCTTCCTATAGACATTAAGATGATGATTCAAGCCACACCGCTATCCTTGACAGGTAGAGGTAGAGACAAGCTAACATGGGCAGGGAATCCTAGAGGCAATTTTGACCTTAAAAGTGCCTATAGTTATGCCATGGAGACTGTGCCAGACCCTTCTTTTTCTGCTGGCTAGATTTGGAAAGCTAAAACTTTGCCTCGTGTTAAGACCTTTCTTTGGATGTGCTCACACAATAGTATCGGAGTGAAAAGTTGCTTGGTGCGTAGGGGAGTGGTAAATGATGTGATGTGTCCTGTTTGTCTAAGGGAACCGGAATCAATCCTTCATGCTCTCAGAGATTGTTCCTCTGTGCAATCTGTTTGGCGCTACTTGGGAGTTCAAGCTACAAACCAAGACTTTTGGAATGCAAATCTGCAAGAGTGGCTGAATACAAATGGAAGGATGTATAAAAGTCTCATTGATGGAAAGCCTCCTTGGAATATGATCTTTCCTTTTGCTATTTGGAATGTTTGGAAAAGCAGAAACAATTTTGTTTTTAACAGGAAGTCTCAAAATCCAGGGCTGGCTGCCGAGATAATCAGCCAAACTGAAGAGTTTTTGTATTGCGTTCACTCTCCTAGAGGCCCAACCCGTAATGTTATTAAGAGAATTCGTTGGGAAAGACCACCAGAGGGATGGGCGAAGCTGAACACAGACGGAGCTCTCTGTACTCTCTCGGGTTCAGCAGGGTGTGGAGGAGTTGTTAGAGATGAGCGGGGCGAATGGATGGCTGGGTTCTCGAGGCGTATTGGTGCAACAAACAGCTTTATGGCTGAATTATGGGGTCTAAGGATGGCTTAATTCTCTGCCATAATTTATAGCTTCCTTCTTTGATTGTAGAGCTTGATGCGAAAGCAATTGTGGATGTCTTTCTTAATTTAAGGTATGAGAATAACGTCATATCTCCTATTTTGGATGACTGCAAGCAGTTGGTGACTCAATTCCACCGGATTCAGTTTAAACATTGCTATCGTCAAGCTAACCGGTGTGCGGATGTTCTTGCTAGGAGGGGCGCTGATCAAGACATTGATTTTCTTTCTTTTCATAGTCCGCCTAAGGACATTTTGTCTATAGTTATTGATGATTTTTCTGGCATGTTCTTTTTCAGGCATTGCCCTGAACCTGTTGTCTTGTTTTAGTTTGAGTTATGAATCGTCTGTTTACCAAAAAAAAAAAAAAAAAAAACTATTAAACCACCTAATACCATGGTGACGTTACATGATGTGAGTTTGGGTTGGAGGGTATAATCTCTATTGTTCAACATCCAAGGTGACCCGCGAGTCACACAAAGGCTTGTTCAGCGAAGATGGAGTCACCGTTTTGATAGCCACCGATTCACAGGTCAGAGTAGACAACCCCAGATGTGTTTTAATGATGGCTATGTCCACCACACTAGATGATCTCAAGTGGTTATAAATCCAAAGACAACAGCTATGGCCCTCTCTCTCTTTAAAACTAAGTCCCTTTCTTTCTTCTCCATGAAAGACCCAGTTTGAAAGTTCTTTGGGTTCATCCTTGGTTTTTGCGAAATGGGTAGGTGTAATGGTAGTCAGACTGCAAAGAGCGGTTTAGGTTCTTAGTTTTTGTATTGCTTTTTACTGCTTTAGTCTTGGTTTTTCCCCCCCAATGTAAAGGAATTTTGGGTTGCTTCAATGTGTATACTCTTTTGTAGTATAATGTAATTTGATTTTAATTGTTGTATTCATGGGTTACTTTTAGCCTTCATGGTGTTTGATAAATTTTCTCAATGAACCAAGGTAATTGATTCCGTTTTCTATAATAATTTCATCTATCTCCATTTGATTTTGGAATGCAATTACAAAATGCAATTTTGGACTTAGCGTTAGATTCAAAACCCAACTAAAGATTTGTTTTTTTGTTTTTGTTTTTTTTCTTTTCTATGTTTGAGAGAGAGAGAGAGAGAGAGAGAGAGAGAGAGAGACCTACGAATTTGGCTATAGAAATCTAGTACAATCTTTTAGTCCATGATGGGTGATTGTTAGTTTTAATTTTTGTGTTTTAGGGTTGTGTTTGGTTGCCCGGAAAGTATAAGAAAAGTTGGAGTTTTTTTTTTTAAAAAAAAATTTTAATTTTAAAATTTATAATTCACCCTTCAAAATTTTTATTTTATTTTTGTAGGGATAAGGGCCTTGGCCGAGGACATTGAGTGGTTCGAGGGCATATAAACAGTATTGAAGATGTAAAACTCAGAACCCTATGAGTAAGCTACAAATGAGAGGGTTGGGGAAGGTAGGCCGATGAGGAATATCCCCTCGGCTAAACGAAGCAAAGATTAAAATGTGTGTCCTATTATCCAGGATGACGTTCCAGGAAGTTCTATCGATAAAGATATGCACTATGAACGTATAGGACAGATGGGAGCTAAGAAATATCCAAGAGAAAGTTGCTATTATCGCATTGAATATTCTATAGCTAACTCTTTAGCCACATTAATGAGGAAGTGATATCTGAACAGTGCTTTTCAGCCTTATAACTACCCCCAAAGATTTCAGGAGGGTTCTGATGGGACAATGATCAACATAAACAATCTACTGTCCATGTGAAGGGATGAGAAGGGAGAAATGGTATAAATTAGAGGGAAGGCCCTAAAAGATGGGGATCGAAAAATGAATAAAGAAGCACTGTAGCAATTAAAACTATATTTGTAACCAACTTCAAGTGATATATACAAGAATTGATCTCCTCGGACTATGCCGAGTATAATTTTCCTTAGATAAATCCATTCCATTTTTGCTTTATTGTCTTTTGGATCCATTATAATTGTTACCCAACTCATTATAGCCTAGTTTTCCAACCCACTCTCTACAAATTCATTATATTGGGCTCATTGGACCTAGATCCATTTCCTTTTTGGGCTTAGGACTCAAATTGTGTCCTTACAATTGGCGCCGTCTGTGGGAAATTCTAGTGTTGTAGTGATTTTTACGTCCAACCATGGTTGGTTCAGGTCTGAATCTGGAGGAATCTATGGGATCCCAACGTCAAGACCATTTTGTTAATCTTGAGCGTAGAAAGGACCGGGAGGTTACTGTGCATACCACTCATACTAGCAGGAGCTAGTCTCAAAACGGGAGCCACCTTTCTCATGAGGAAGATACTAGAGCCTTACAACTGGAGATTGATCATCTAAAAAGGAAGTTGCACCATGAACGGTGAAGGCGAACTCCCTCCAATTCTGACTTCTTTTCTGACGATGAGGAGGATGGTAGTTCTGACGATGAGTCTTTCTCGTATGATAATGACTACCACCATAAGCGCAGAAGTAGAAACTCGTCTTCCAAAGGCTTGAGAAATGACGTGATGAGCAGAGCGCTTAACCAAATTTCCAGGTCACCTTTCTTACGCAGAATTGAGGAAGGGAGACTTTCTCGGTAGTTCACTCAGCCAATGTTCATCATGTACAATGGTCGAATAGACCTTGTGGAGCATGTGAGCCACTTTAACTAGAGGATGGCTATGCACTTCAAGAATGAAGCCCTAATGTGCAAGGTATTCCCCTCTAATTTAGGGCCCGTGGCCATGAGGTGGTTTGATGGCTTAGGAGCAAGTTCCATTGATTCCTTAAAGGAACTCACTCAGGCGTTTGGATTTCGCTTTATTACATACAGTAGGATTCCTCAGCCCTTAGATTCCCTACTGTCTATGGCCATGCAAGAAGGGGAGACCCTGAAAACGTACTCAGACAGATACTGGGAGATGTTCAATGATATAGATGGTGACTTTGACGAAGTGGCCATCAGGACTTTCAAGGTCGGCTTACCTACTGAGCATGGTTTGAGGAAGTCTTTGACTGGGAAACCTGCTACCAGTGTATGCCAGCTCATGGACCAAATTGACAAGTACAAAAGGGTCGAGGAGGACCAATAACAAGGGAAGGGGAAGGGGAAGGCTAATGTTGTCCCTCAAGAGAGGAGGGACTTCAGGTAGGACCGATACAACAATAATAGACACTGAAGGAATTTTGCTGGGCAATCTGGGCGTACGGCTCCTCAGATGGTTAACACGGTTTTTCGAGAACCAGTATATCAAGTTTTGGAGAAGATCAAGAATGAGCCATACTTCAAATGGCCAAACAAGATGGGAGGGGACCTCATGAGATGCAACTAAAGTCTTTATTGCCAATACCACTAGGAACGAGGACATACCACCGAGGACTGTAGAACTTTGTGGAATCATCTGGAGCAACTGGTCAGAGATGGAAGGTTAAAACAATTTTTGTATCGGCACAATGGGTAAGGAGACCAAGAAGGGTTAAGGGCTTAAGGGAATGCTTCTTCAAGGCCCATTTTGGGCACCATTAATGTCATCTTCGCGGCCTTGGGGAGAACTGGCTCTCACTCCTCTAGAGTAATGTCTGTAGCTCGACTACCTGCCAAGGACTCAAGACTTTAGCCGAAGAGGGCTAGAGTGGAAAACCGACCGACGATGAGTTTCTCTGAGGAGGACAAAGTGGGAACTATACAGCCGCATGATGATGCCTTAGTGGTCACCCTCAGGATAGGGGATATGATGTTAAGAGGGTGATGGTGGATCAAGGCAGTGGAACAGAGATTATGTACCTTGACTTATACAATGGGCTGGGCCTGAAACCTGAGGACTTGACAGCTTATAATTCGCCTCTGGTAAGCTTCGACGGGAAAGTTGTCATTCCTAAGGGCCAGATTCGACTGCCTGTACAAGCAGGATCAAAGGTATGGAGGTGAGTTTCATTGTAGTGGATGCCTATTCTCCCTACACGGCCATTATGGCAAGACCCTGGCTTTATGCCTTGAAAGTCATTTTCTCCACTCTGCATTTGAAGGTAAAATAACCATCCGGGGACCGGATTGAGGAGCTGTTTAGGAGTCAGTTCGTAACGAAACAGTGCTTAATCGTTGCAATAATGCATTAGCCAGGAGTGGAGTCCTCGGCCTCTGCTTAGAAGAGCTTATAGCAATCAAAGACTCCGGTATTACCTGTGAAGGGGGCAGTCGAGGAGGTGAAATGTGAGGATTTAGAGAAAATTGTTGTAGGTGATGATCCGGAGAAGTTTTTCAGGTTGGAATTCAGTAGCCTCCTTAAGAAAAGGAAGAGTTGGTGGAGTTCCTAAGGAAGAACATTGATGTGTTTGCATGGAGTGCTTACGAGGCTTCTGGGTGGATTCAGACCTCATTTGCCATCATCTAAATGTCAACCCGTCTGTCCTCCCTAAGAAGCAGCCACATCGACGCTTATCTAAAGAGCATTCTGATGCTATCAAGGAGGAAGTGAACAAGCTTAAGCAGGCTAGGGCTATTAAGGAAGTGTTCTACCCTGAATGGTTGGCCAATACGGTGGTAGTGAAAAGGAAGAATGGAAAGTGGCAGGTGTGTGTAGACTTCATAGATCTGAACAAAGCTTGCCCCAAGGATCCTTTCCCTATGCCTCGAATAGATCAGTTGGTGGATGCCACTATAGCCAACCTTGGATGACCTTTCTGGACGCCTTTCAAGGGTACCACCAGATACCTTTGGCTTTGGATGATCAAGAAAAGATAGCTTTTGTCACTTTTACTGGAAATTACCACTACAAGGTGATGCCTTTTGGTTTGAAGAATGTAGGGTCTATCTATCAGAGGATGATGACTAGGATGTTTGAACCACAATTGGACAAGAATATGGAGGTTTATATAGACGATATGGTGGTAAAGAGTAAGGTGGTGTCCAAGCACGTGGAAGACCTCGGTGATATTTTTGAAATACTGAGGAAACACAAGTTACGCCTTAATGCTTCCAAGTGCTCATTTGGTGTAGGATCAGGCAAATTTTTGGGCTATATGGTCACCTATCGTGGAATTGAGGTCAACCCTGATCAGGTTAAGACAATTAATAATCTACAATTGTTAGGACATATGTGATTCACTTGTTAGGAACATATGTCACTATTTTATGTAATTGATTAATCCTTTGATAAAATGAACTTTACTTGTATTTGGGTAGATCTAAGATGTGTTTAATACTTCAAGAAACCTTGTTTCAAGATCAAGTGTTAAAGCCATGCAAGTCTGTCCAAGATTCAAGCTGAGAAAGTACCTGTCATTAAAACTCGACATCTAGCATCTATAGAGCTTGAATAGCTGTTCCAGCCCCGTGGCTCGACAACAGCTCGACAGATAGTTATCTGTTGAGGTTTATGAAAAACAGAATTTCAGTTTTGTTTTGACTCTAATCCGTGATTGTATGTTTAGGCTTTCTTTGCTCACAACCCTAGACATATAAAATCATTACTTTAAGGGCCGTCAAAGGTGGAATAAGTTGCACAAGTGTTGAGCAAAGTTTGTTCAAGCAATTTGTGACTGGCGACATAATTTGCCCTAGTTCATCTTTCTTATGAAGAAGCTGCTGTGTTTGTACACCGTAGGGTTTTGTAAATGGAAGGGGTTTGAGTGGACTGAGGAGTGTGCCAGGGCCTTCCAACAACTTAAGAAGTACCTTTCTCGGCCACCTGTCATGTCCAGGCCATGACGTGGATGAAGTCTTATTTGCCTACATTGCTGTGGCTTTTTATGCTGTAAGCTTAGTGCTGGTGCGAATTGACAGTGGTGTGCAGAGGCCAGTTTACTATGTAAGCAAGTCGTTGCATGAAGCATAGGTTTGTTATCTACCATTGGAAAAGGCCATTCTGGCAGTATTACATGCTACACACAAGCTCCCTCATTATTTCCAATCCTATACAGTTGTTGTTTTAACCTAACTTCCACTTCGTTCACTACTTCGGAGTGCTGATTTCATAGGGAGGATTGCCAAATGGGGTACAATATTAGGGGCTTTTAACATCAAGTATATGCCTCGCACCTCTGTCAAGGGCCAAGTCCTCGCAGATTTGATGGCCGAGTTTGCTGAATCCCCATTGGAAGAAGAGGTAGAGAGGCAGGGCATGAATGGAAAATCAGTTCTAGTGTATATGTTGATGGTGCAGTAAATCAAAGGGGATCAGAAATAGGGCTAGTTCTAGTGTCTCCTAAGAAGATCACTATTGAGAAATCCTTAAGACTAGGCTTCTCGGCCATAAACAATGAGGCTGAAAGGCTCTATTGGTGGGGATGGCCATGGTTCAAAAAATGGGCGGAAAGGCAGTGGAGATGTTTTCAGATTCAAGATTGGTCGTAGGCCAAGTGAAAGGGGAGTTAGAGGCCAGGGATGTGAGAATGCAAGAATATTTTAATTAAGTTAGGCACTTGCAATCGGGATTTGAGTCTTTTAGCTTGCTGCATATCCCTAGGAGTGGAAACACACATGCTGACTCTTTGGCCACTCTTACAACCTCCTCGGAATAGGGTTTACCTTGGGTCATCCTTGTTGAAGACTTGCGCAAGCCTACTGAAGTGAAGAGGGAGATGGTCCATATCCATCAAATTAGGGCGAGGCCTAGTTGGATGGACCCTATAGTGCTATTCCTTAAGGAAGATATCTTGCCCGAGGAGAAATCAGAAGCTGACAAGGTGCAAAGAAAGGCTCCTCAGTTTTGGCTGTCCAAGGACTAAAAATTGTACAAGCGCTCTTTTTCTGGACCATATTTACTATGCATACACCCTAAAGCAGTTGAATTACTCCTAAAAGAGTTACATGAGGGGATTTATGGAAGCCACACATGAGGCAGATCTTTGTCTTATAGGGCCCTCACTCAGGGATATTGGTGGCCAAATATGCAGAGGAAAGTACAAGAGTATGTTAAGAGATGCGACCAATGCCAAAGATTTGCTCCAAACATTCACCAATCAAGAGGTGTCCTTAATCCTCTATCTAGCCCTTGGCCTTTTGCTTAATGGGGCTTGGATGTTGTAGGGCCCTTCCTTAAGGCAGCAGGGAATAAGAGATGGTTGCTGGTCGGCATGGATTACTTCACCAAATGGGTTGACATTGAACCACTAGCAAATATCAGGGATATGGATGCCAAGAGATTTATCTGGAAAAATATTGTCACTTGGTTTGGAATCCCTCGTACACTCATCTCGGACAATGGTCTTTAATTTGATAATAAAGCCTTTAGGAGGTATTGCTGTGACTTGGGCATAACAAATAGATATTCTACCCCTGCATATCCACAGGGGAATGGACAGGCTAAGGTTGTTAATAAGGTCATAGTGAGTGGGCTCAAAAAGAGACTGGATGACAAGAAGGGAAAATGAGTGGAAGAGTTGCCCCACGTCTTTTGGACATATCAGGCCACACTTCGTAGGTCCACTGGGGAGACGCCCTCTTTAATGACTTATGGGGCCGAGGCTGTGATTCCTCTAGAGACAGGATTTCCAACGCTGAGGACAAACTCTTTTACTCTGAGCGGCAATGATGGGTTATTGGAAAAGAGTTTAGATTTAATTAAAGAGCGAAGGGAAAATGCTATGGTTCAGCTGGCGTATTATCAACACAAGCTCAAGTAGGGGTACAACTCAAATGTAAAGTTAAGGCCACTAGTGCCTGGAGACCTGGTATTAAGAAAAGTTTTAGGTACTGCCAAAAAACCGGCCTGGGGAAAGTTAGGGCCCAACTGGAAAGAGCCATATCGTATCACATCAATGGCTAGAATAGGTGCATATTATCTTGAAGATCTAGATGAAACGGTTGTACCATGCCCCTGTAATGTAAATAACCTGAGAATGTATTATTATTAATGAAAGCTTTCTTTACCATATTTGGGTTTATTATATTGTTTGTCGTGCATCATGCGTCCTACTATTTGTTTGAATATCAAACAAAACCTGGGTTATGCCGGTCTCCTCAAACCACATACCTTGGGTAAATTGATATTTTAAGTTATTTTACTAAGTATCAAACAGAACATTGGTCATGCCTGGCTCCTTGAACTACATACCTTGGGTAAATTGATATTTTTGGGTTAACTATCTAAGTATTAAACAGAACTTAGCTATGCCTGGCTCTTCGGACCGCATGCTTTGGATAAATTAATACTTAATGACATATTTCTAAGTGTTAAAAAGAATCTTAGCCATGCTTGGTCTCTTGGACCACATGCTTTGGGTAAATTAATGCTTAATGTCATCTTTTCTAAGTATCAAACAGAATCTTGGCTATGCCTGGCTTCATGGACCACATGCCTTTGGTAAATTGATATTGTAGGTTTATCTTATTAAGTGTTAAACAGAACCTTAGCTATGCTTGATCTCTCGAATCACATGCTTTGGGTAAATTAATACTTCAGTTCATTTCACTAAGTGTTAAATAGAACCTTAACTATGTTTGGTCTCTCGAACCACAAGCTTTGGGTAAATTAATACTTCAGATCATTTCATTAAATGTTAAACAGAACCTTAGCTATGCCTAGTTTCTCGGACCACATGCTTTAGGTAAATTAATACTTTAGTTCATTTCACTAAGTGTTAAACAGAACCTTAGCTATACCTGGTCTCTTAGACCATATGCTTGGGGTAAATTAATACTTTAGTTCATTTTACTAAGTGTTAAGCAGAACATTAGTCATGCTTGGCCTTTCGGACCATATGCTTAGTTAAAATGAGATACCTCAGACACCTTCTCTTCTTACTGTGTATTTTGTTTGTATTTAAGGACTTAACCATTTTTCTCACCATGCACACAGGGATAATGTGTTTAAGTTAATGGTATGTTGTTACTACTAGCTTTTGTTAAAGTGTGGGTATTGACCTTTAAAGACATCATCAGTCTCAAGTCTCATCAAAAGGCAAAATGATAATCACATCAACCACGGACAAACATTGCAAAGAGAATAAAGATTCAAGAAGCCAAAGTTGATATCTTTTCATTAAACAAGGAGGGGGAGGGGGGGGGGGGGGGGGCGTACATTGTAAACAGTGGCAAACTACCACAAATACAAAAAACAAAAAAAAAACAAAAAAGGGAAAAATTCTAAAGCTATGCCTTGGCGCGGGGAGGGTCATCTTTGGCAGCAGCAACCTTGGCCTTGGAGTCAGCTTCCTTAGCCTTGGCAGCAGCATCCTTGGCCTTGGAGTCAGCATCCTTGATCACGAGGGCAGCCTCTTTACCTTTGGCTTTCAGTAGAGCTTTAACCTCCTTGCCCTTGCCCTTGGGCAGAGGCTCCCCTTGGCTAGCCTCTTTGCCTTCAGCCACCTCAAGAGGAGGAAGAGAGGCCTGGGTGGTGGAAGGCTACTCCGAGGGGGGAAGGACAAGAACAGCAGAAGGAGCGAGCATCATTGGAAACTCTCGGATGTCCTTCGGGTAGTATATGCTTTCAACAAGCCTCTACTCGGAGGTAGAGGGGACTCCTGCTCAGTTAAGCGCCTTTGCTTTTTTTGCCTTCTGCAAGTCTGCCTTTAGCTCCAGGACTAGTTGTTTTTGTGTAGCCAACTCTATCTCAGTGTGATAGAGCTTTTTGCGTTGGTCTTCAACCTTGTCCCAGGCATTTTGTAAACCAGCCTTAGCGCTCTCACACGCCCTTTCCACGGCTGCCAGTTGGGTTGTGAGCTCTTGGTTCTTCTGTTTGGCAGCACCCAAGGCCTATCTGTCTAGGCGCAGAGATTAACCTTAACCCTAGCTTCGTTCCCCGCGTCCCTAACCCATTCCTCGGCCGCAGAGACTTCCTGGATAGCCTGCATATAGGTAACAAAAAAGTACGTTAACCAAAAAAAAAAAAAAACAAAAAAACAAAAAAAAGAAGAAAGAGAACCACTCTTGGAAAAATATGCCGAGGATCTCACCATGGCCAGGTACTTCTTTAGAGATAGGAAAAGCTCTGGTTGCCTTATGTGCTTTAAGGTGTCCATGTCCTTGGGAAGAAAGAGAGGATACTTTAGAGCCTCGGCCATGTAGTAGGTGCGCCTCGCTGGAACTCCCTGATGAAGGAGTTCCAGGGTAACGCTACGCTATCCAACTCCAACAGGGGATTCCAGGTTGGATGGCGCACGTCGGCCGTGTGCTCGGCCTCTTTACTGTCCACTGAGGAGGCCTGCCCTCTATCTCTGGCTATTTTTTGCTGCTTGGGGTCCTTCGGTGGAAAAATCTCCCCCTCCTCAGTCTCCTTCTCCTTTCTTTTCTTCTTCATGTTGGGGATAGAGAGCAGGCCGGTTGTAGGAGGAGAAGGGGGAGGGGGGAGATCAGGGAGGGGCTGAGACCCTGGGACATCCTTGGATTCTGACCCTTTCTTCCTCCCCGTGAGGAGGTCCTTTAAGCCTTTTCTTTGGTTCAAGGCCATCTTTTCTTCCTCATCCTCCGAGCTATCGTCTATACACACGATTACAAGGCCGGGGGGACGTACACCAGAAACTATGTCAAGCTTGTCTTTAGAGTTTGGGACTTAAACCACTTGTTTTCCCTGCTTCTCTTTCTCGTCCTCAAGATAAAATTGATCTATCTCGACCTCAAGTGACAAGTGGGATGAGGCTGTTTCTTCTCTCGGGAGAGCTACCTCAAAGGGAGAATGCTAGAGGGGTAGCTCAACTGGAGGAAGGTCTTCTCGGGCGAGAAAACCAGGCATGAAGACGTCTATCTAGTGGAGCCTAGGGTTGCCTACCCTGATTACGTGACCTACTTCTTGGAAATTGTCCGATATTGGTTTGAAGTCCAGAATGAGGTAGACCACCTTCAGCTGCCAATCCTCACTTACAAACACCTCGGACCTGAGAACTCTGTCGAGCTCTGTGATGTTGACTAAGTTGAGGCGGGGCGCTACATGCCTTTTATCTGCAAAAACAGCCGATGAGCAAATCATGGTCAGATCAATAAAACCCATCATTAAAAGAAAGCGAAATATTAAAGGGAAGAGCAGTGAAGCTAAAAAAACTAAATCTCGTGCCAAGGGACCTAACCCTAGGGTACCCCACTTGGCTCTCCCTCTTAAGTTGGTTAGTGAAGACCATTGTGCCACTCCCTAGAGGCGATTACGTAGTCATCCTTCATGCCTTTGTTGGACTTGGGAAGACACGATACAAGCCTACAATGTTGGACCTGGACTTGAGGTAATACCTCGAGTTAGCAAGGGAATGACACTCGTACATATGGACGACGTCATGCCAGGTGAGTCTTAAACCCATTTGCTCGTTGAGAGCATCGACACTACCTAAAACTCTAAATAAGTTAGGCGCGCACTAGTGAGGACACAGCTTATGGTTGAGTAGATAGTCTCGGGTTACCCTATCCATGGGAAGCATCATTCCTCCCTCTATAAAGGCAATCATAGGAATGAAAACTTCCCCTTCATTTCTATGTGAAAACACCTGATCTGGAGCACAATACCACAAGGCAACTCCCTATGGAATGTGATATTTAGCCCTGAAGCCCTCCATACCAGCGGGAGAATCTATGAGGTGCTTAAATCTACCCATCTAAGCAAATTAAGGGGAAGTAAGGGAAATGTTTTTAAAATGAATTGAAGATTAGAAGGCTGAGGAGGTTAGCCGAGAATAAAAGAACTTAAAGATCGTTGAGACTTACAAAAATGAAAACAAGTAACACTTTAGGAGCTTCTTGAGAGTTGGGAGATTTGGGAAGTCTTGAGAACTTAAGAGTTTGAAAGGTCTTAAGAGTTTGTGGATTTGTGAAAGTAAAGAAAAAAGTAAACCCACCAAGCACCTTATATAGGAGGTGGAGTTAAGTGGGAGTTATCCCGCCCAAAATTCAAGGAGAAATACCGGCTGTTGGATCATCATCCCATCGTAGGATGCAAGGAACAAAGTGCCACCTATAGCATTTAATGAGGCATCATGGGCTCCGAAGCGTCAGGAACAGTTACAGGACACGCGAAGTGATATTCTCACATGTGTAAATTAGAGAAATCAAAGGATTTAATTCTCCCAAGTCAAAACCCCATTTTTTCTCCTCGGATAAGAGGGAAAAACCGGAGTTTTAATGGGCTATTATAGGGATAAAGGGCCCAAAAGTATATATATTGGGCTTTGGGCCTTGGTCGAGGAAGTTGAGTGGTCTGAGGACATATAAACAGTATTGAAGATGTAAAACTCAGAACCCCATGAGTAAGCTACAAATGAGAGGGTTGGGGAACGTAGGCCGAGGAGGAATAAACGAAGCAAAGATTAAAATGTGTGTCCTATCATCCAAGATGACGTTCCAGGAAGTTCTATCGATAAGGATATGCACTGTGAACGTACAGGACAGATGGGAGCTAAGAAATATCTAAGAGAAAGCTGCTATCACTGCATTGAATGCTCTGTAGCTAACTCTCTGACCACATTAATGAGGAAGTGATATCTGAACAGTGCTTTTCAGCCGTACAGCTACCCCCAAAGACTTCAGGAGGGTTTTGATGGGACAAGAATCAACACAAAAAATCTACTGTCCACGTGGAGGGTGGAGATAAGAAGGGAGAAATGGTATAAATTAGAGGGAAGGCCTTAAGAGATGGGGATCGAAAAATGAAGAAAGAAGCATTGTAGCAATTAAAACTATATTTGTAACCAACTTCAAGTAATATATACACGAACTGATCTCCTTGGATTGTGCCAAGTATAATTTTCCTTAAATAAATCTAGTCCATTTTTGCTTTATTGTCTTTTGGATCCATTATAATTATTACCCAATTCATTATAGCCTAGTTTTCCAACCCACTTTCCACAAATTCATTGTATTGGGCTCATTGGGCCAAATCCACTTCCTTTTTGGGCTTAGGACTTAAATTGTGTACTTACAATTGGCGCTGTCTGTGGGAAATTCTAGTGCTGTAATGATTTTTACATCCAACCATGGTTGGTTCAGGTCCGAATCTGGAGGAATCTATAAGATCCCAACGTCAAGACCATTTTGTTAATCTTGAGCACAGAAGGGATTGGGAGGTTAGTGTGCATAACACTCATACTAGCAAGAGCCAGTCTCGAAATGGGAGCCACCTTTCTCATGAGGAAGATACCAGGCACTTCTTCAGCTTGTTTCTTGGACAGACTTGCATGGCTTCAACACTTGATCTTG
The DNA here is from genome assembly GCA_023621385.1 of Quercus gilva. Taxonomy (NCBI): domain Eukaryota; kingdom Viridiplantae; phylum Streptophyta; class Magnoliopsida; order Fagales; family Fagaceae; genus Quercus; species Quercus gilva. The sequence goes on along the minus strand of CM042478.1, from coordinate 28,452,335 downwards.
AAATACAGTTTCTTGAAGTATTAAACACATCCTAGATCTACCGAAATACAAGTAAAATGCGTTTTGTCAAAGAATTAGCCAATTACATAGAATAGTGACATATGCTCCTAACAAGTGAATCACATATGTCCTAACAGTTGTGTGTGTGTATCAAGTGTGGAATAGTCCATAGTCTAGAGTGAAGTTTCAATGATCAATTCAATCTAGTCATATACAACTAGTACTGAGTCAAGTGGTCTATCTCAATTATAGAAACGAACATATATGACCTCCCTTAAGAAAATGTTTACATATCTTTGAAGCTTTTCATTTGGCTTCTTCACAATTCACAACATTTGATCATTTTTGAACAGTACATCTCATTTTGAAATTGGTGCCTGAAATTTTTGATATTTAAATATTGAGAGTAAGCCTTTAGCTTTTTGGGCACCATACATTTCAATTAACAAGTCACTTTCCCTTTTTCCTAGTCAAATACTAGTATGTGCGACGGCTTTTGCAGCTCATTATCTCTTTTCATTTTGAGATTTCAATTTGTTGAGCTCTTTAAGCAAAAACATAAAAATAAAGTGGGAAGAGATATATGCACAAGTCGATGCAAGTATCAAGACCATTAAGGCTATTGACCAATCATTCATGACAAGCTTGAAGATTTATTTACAACAATCACACATAGTTTTCAAGATTTCTCCTACAAAGATATATGTGCATACATAACAAGCTAAGCTTGTAAATGCACTACGCCATTAGTATGAAGGTACTAAGCCAAACTCACATGAGATATGTGCTCAAACATATACGATCAAACTTTTTGAATTTTTCACTTTTTATTTGTTTTTGGAATTTTTACACACACAAAAACAAAAGCATAAAAGTAAGATCAAAAACAAAAACAACAAAAAAACAATGCATATAAAGAGATGCATGATGCACAAATGCATGACAATGAAGCATCTAATGCATGAAGGGTCTTACGAAGATCGAAAGAATTAGATCAAGGATCAAAAGAGCAAAAACTAAACTATAGGAACCCTTCCTCATCCAAACGAAACAATTGTTTGGAATGAGTGTCTAATGAGAAGTGAGATGAGAGTTGGAAAAATGAGAACTAGAGATGTACATAGACAAGGACGTAAGAACATTAAACACTTTCTTTAACAACATGCTATTTTCACTTAAATCCGGTTTACCATTTTTAGCACAACTTCCAAAAAGCTCAAGTTTCTCTTTTCTTTTTATTCTTTTAAGAGTTTGAACCTTAGAGCAATGAGGTCTTAGATGACTAAAGGCACCACAATAGTGACAAGCAATGTGTTTAGGTCCACTAGGTTTTTTGGGAAGGGATCTAGCAACTTGGTTTTGTTCTCTCTTCAACTTGGAGCATTGAGATCTTATATGACCGATCACACCGCAATGGTGGCAAATTGGAAAAACCTTAGATCCATCCAAAATCTTAGGTTGAGACCTAAACGGATGCTTTGGCTTAAGAGCCTTTCTCTCCACCTTTTGATTTCTTTTGTGTGGAGGAATGTACATCGATTTTTCTTTAGAGCTAGAACTCACAATAGACACAAAATCAGGTACCACAACATGATTGCAACAAATATTTTCTTCCTTGTTAGCAATAGGGTTCAGCAATCAAACACTTGGCATGCATCTTAAGAGATTCATTTTCACATTTTAGCTCATCAACAAGTTTGTTAGATAAAATAAGTTTAGCATCCAAGTCCCTACTCAAACTCCTTTAGTTTTTCAAGAGATTGTTCAGCAAGTTTCTTATACTTTTCAACCAATTTATTGGATTCATTTTGCTTAGCAATCAAATCATCCTTTTCACAAATGAACTTGCTGAAATTCTCATTAAACTTCTTAGCCTTTTTCTTTAAGAGTTTGACATTTTGAATATCAACAACAACACCTATAGATTCATGTAATATGTCATCACAATTATGAGGATTAACACTCATAGAGGCATTTTCACAAACACATGGCATGTTACAATCAACAACATCCATAGAAGCATACAAACACTATCCATGGCAATACAAACAAGGGGTCAAGGATCACACTTAGGTACTGAAACCAAAACAAGTGTACCCGCTCTGATACTAATTGAAAGCTTGAAAATGTGTTAAAACATTAGAGCTGTTTAGACCCTCAATTAAAAGATTACGGCTCGGTTGATTTTACTCTAACTTATCTAAGTGCGAAAACAAGAGTAAATGAAGTGTAAACAACCGATACTACACTAGTGCATAAACATGAACAACCAACAAAAAAGTAAAGCACAAGAGTAAGGGAAGAGAGTATGCAAACACAAGATAACACGCCGATGTGTTATCGAAGAGGAAATCGAAGAACTCGGCGAAAAACCTATCCGCTGCCCTCCAAGCGGTAATCGATCCACTAGACAATCAGTTGGGATACATGGGTTAGCAAGAGACCCTCCAAACCTAATATACCCGATGCACCTAAGCCCTCTAAGCTCCTACTCCAACAAGGCTTCTTGGAACCGTGTCTTGTCTAGCTTTTCGGATCCCGCAATACGCTCGATTGCATTCGCTAAGCCTCACCAGCTTCTTTTGGCAAATCCCCAAAGCTTCCCAAGCTCCAAAACATTTTTTACACTCTGAATATGAGTGGGTTGTGTTTGGATACAAATCTCCTCTCAAGGTATGACAATGGGAGAGGGAATGAGAAGAGGCTAGAATGATTTCTCACTAAGGATGAGTAGCTCTCTCTCTAAAAGATGAGTGTGTGTGTTGTAGAAAGCCTATCTAGGTTTTTTTTCTCTCTGAATGGCTTGTTTACATTTGTGGGTAATGAGGGTATATATAGTATGGGTGAAGGGTAAGAAAGTCACTCTTAAAAATCCTCTAGGCAGAGAGTCTTGTGGGTATCTCGCGGGAAGGCCTTACTCGTGAAATACTCGCGAAATTGACAGCCTGGCACGACTCTTCAGCTTCTAGTCATGTGCTTCTCACATGCTCTTTTCATGGGAACCCTTCTTGCGAACTTCTCGCGAGCTAGTTGCGAAATGCACTGATTTTCATTTAAGCTTGAGTCTTTACCAACTTAATACTAAACCTAATACAATAAAAATCCCACAAAATACAAGGAACAAAATTAAAGCAATTACAACACTTTTTGTTACGGAATAAAGCCAACATAAAATATAGTTATAAATCACAACTTTACATGTTTGAATGTTCTTGATATTCTTAAATATTCATATGCGTTCTTCACAGGTTCTTGGTTTTTCATCACATGTTCATGCATGACACTAGTTTTGATCTTAAATCCACATCCAAAATATGAAAAACTTGTTACTTTCATAATTCTCTCAAATCCTAGAATTTATTTTTTCAATCGAAATGCAATGATTAATAAATAGAATTAGAGTTTATCACATGCACACACACATTAAATTCAACATGCAATTGATTGATTTGGAAGATATAATATGAATGTTGGCCACTATAGTCTAGAAAACTAGTTTCACTGGGTAAGGTGGGTGCCTAACACCTTCCCATCTTGAAACATAGCCTCTGAGCTTAGATCAAGAGTTAATAGATCAATGCTTATCCATGTAATTTTCAATTCCTAGATTGTAATTAGGAAACAAAGCCATGTACTTTATCTTTGATTGTATCTAGGACCAAATCCATGTAATTTCCTTTGATCAATGTAAATTCAGTTTCAAATTAATAAAATGATGAAATTTTCAATTATGATTTTTGAATGTTCAATATGTGTGTAAAACACTATGAACGTTTAGACCCCCAATTATAACAATATCAATTCAAGCTTAATGTCAAACAATATGTAACACCCCGACCCAACTTTATAATTAAACTATGTGTTAAAGTGGGTAATTACTATTTTAAGCCAGTTACTTCCTAAAATTAATATGAGAATATTTAATAAGCATATTATTTTAAAATATTTTTGAATAAGAATTGTAAAGATTATAAATAAGTAATTGAATGGCTAATTGTATTATGAATATATACTAAGTATGTACAAAAATTACATTAAGTGGTTAAGTTATTAGATATAACTTTATAAAGGTAAGGATATATATATATATATATATATGCAAAGTGATAATTATTTTTGTAGAGAAGTGTGAGTGTGAATGCAAGAAAGTTGGAAAAGTGGGTGGTGAGATTTTTCCTAAGCCCCACACGTATTCCACCCAAAGTCCTCATCACTTATCCTCTTTTTGCTGCCCAAAAGTCTTCTCCCTTATCTTTCCTTTTTCTGAATCAGAAAGTTCAGCCCTCTTTCTCTACTCCTTCTTCTTTATTCTGGTTTCTTTCTTCTTCCCCTCTCACACGGCAGCACCATCTCACAACGGCCCTCATTTTCTTCCACCAAAAATCATAGATATCTCTCTTTACGAAGGAAATCAAACTCTTACTAAAGTTTAGCTTCAATTTTGGGTAAGTATATATGTTTATTTTCTGTTTGGGTATTTTAATGGTGTGATGATTTGCTTGAGTTTCAGTTCTTTATCCTCTGTTTTGATTTTGAGAAGCTGAACTGGTAAATCTGTTTTAGTAAATTGAAAGTTTGATGATTATGGTCATTTGGATGCTCATTAAGGTATTTCAATATGTTTAGGATAGTTATAAAAATACTCAAGTGATATGAAGGCCAATTGCTATTTGTTGATGATTTTAGTAAGAATATGTGCTGAAGCTGTCACTGTGACAGATTTGATGTTTACAACAAGAAAATTCTGTATTAAATCATATTTTGTGAATTAAGATGCTACGAATAGTTTTTATGAAAGCTAAGACACGTAGGGTTGTTATGGAAGTGGTTTCACAGCATTTGGATGAATAGAAAAATAATGATTTAATTTCTAATTTGCATGAGTTTCTGCCAGGACAGATTGGAACACGTTGGCTTGTATGATTTTTAATAAATCATGATTTTATTCTTTGACTACGAAATTTTTATGGTATATACTGGACATACAGGGGAATTTCTCTGTAAAATTTCATGATAATTGGATGTGTTTAGATAGCTCATTTGTATTTTACAAATGAGACATATGCTGCTGTGACAAACAGTGAACAGTAAGGGACATGCCTAACTTTGAGAATTTAATTCTAAAGTTAGGGTGAATGATTTGAGCTATAATTTATTATGCTCATCATTTGATATGTCTAAATCATAGATTAATTTGGTATAACTTGGTTTAAGGTTTAGAACTCAAAGGAGGGGTTCTAAATCACTTTACTGCATTTTCATGTTGCTGTCTTGTTCAACGTGTTGTATGTTGCCATGCGAGTGTTTATGATTATATGACCATGCTTAAAAGAGTTCATGTTTTATGCATGCATTATTACATTAAGCTCAAAGTACCTTTTGAAATGAAGTTGTCTCTTCTAGAGATATGCTATTAATGTGAGAATGTTGGTTTCTCTATGATTGGTACGTAATGATGTTTGATGAATGTATTTTGTGTTTGTGGGAACCTCTTTGAGGTGGGAACCTCTTTGAGGTGGGATTAGGATTTCTTGGATTATAAGAGATAGGCTTTGAGATGAATGCATAAGTTTATGTTAAGAAATAATGGATAGTAACAAGCCTTGATTTTGGTTTAGGTGTTACCAGTCGTCAGGTCTAAACTCCTTCGACTTTAGGCTCTCAGTTCCTCTGCTTTCAGGTAAGGGATAAGTTATATGAGCATTTGGTAAGTCATGAGATTATTTTAAAGTATATTATGCATTAAAATGTTTTTGATTAGAGATATGGCATGTAAGCATTACCAGACAAAGATATGTTTGTGATGCTTTCGAAACCTTATGTATATGATTTAAGCATATTGATGCTATTACTAATTCCACGAACATGATGATTAAAGAAAACAATAGAAATGCTGTTATTGCAAAATGTAATGCAAACTATGAATTTTAGTATGATGAATAAGTATGAAATGTTTTCGGGTTATGTTCTTTGGTGATCTGAACTCTGCCAGTAGGGGTTAATTACTGGCTTTCCATGGAAAACGTTATATGATTGGCCATTAAGTGGGACTGGCTCTGCTGTACCCGCCCTTGTTGATTACGGCCAACTTGGGGGAAGCCAACCTACTCCCATGGTTGGAAGATATGTATTATGATGTGATCCCGGGAATACTTGGCATTGTGGGGAATGCTGGATGCCTAGCACCGTGGTGCTAGAAGCCTCCCAAATAAATACAGACTTACCAGATATGGACTAACTAACAAGTTATTTATGAACAGCTAGGTTATGTTATGTTATTAATCATGAGAGAATTATTTTGTTTAAATGCATTGTGAAAAGTAAAAGCTCCCATGGAAAGAAGAAGTTTCTAATGAAAAGAAAGCTGTTCATTAAAGATAAAAGCTTTTGAAGTTTTGTTACGCTATAAAGATAAAACTTCTGATGAATGTACAAGTTTATATTAAGAAGTTATTAGATATCTGTTTTTCTGTATGAAACGTTAAGTTTTACGATTATGAAAAATAATATTTTGCGTGAAGAAGTTTATGAAGGAAAGTTTTATTATTCTTTAAGATGTTTCAAGTTTAAGACAAAGTTACCGATTATCTGATTTAAGTTAAAATGATTATTTTGCAATGTGAATATATATATATATATATATATGGTAACTTTGTAAGGAATGAAAGGAATTCAATCCGAAGGTTTGGATAATGTTATTCTAATAAGAAAAATGAGAACAATTATTTTCTTATGAATAGCATATAAGTTATTATTATGAATAGTATAAAATACAATGCATGAAAAGATGTTCTCCTATCTGAATAATTATAAAATGAAATGAATGGATTTACATGCATCCTTATTAAATTCTCATATATCTTACCTTTACTGAGCTGTGTAGCTCACCCCTTCCACTCTTTCAGCTAGCAGGTTTTATTTTGGAGCAGAGAGAGCCTTAGTCGAGTTTGGAAGGAGCTAGTTTTAGTTTTAAATGTATAGATTCTAAATTAGAATTTTGATGTTAGTCTGTAATATTGTGTATTTTAGGATCTAATGAAGATTGTGTACTTTAAAGTATTAAGAGATGTATTATGCGATAATGTGGAAATGGAATGATTGGTGGATTATATTATTTTTGAGTACAGTGTAGATGCTCTGAATGTCACAGGAAAATTTATATTTTTTAAGTAAAGAAACAAGAATGTAAAGAAAGAAGAAAGCTTTTGTAAAAGTTAAGTTGTGAAAGCTCGAAAATGTGTTGAAAAACACAAGAGCTGTTTAGACCCCCAAATAAAAATTACGGCTCGATAGATTTTACACAACTTTAATACAAAGTGCGGAATAGTGTAAAAGCGAGCGGATGAACAAGTAAGCTACTCTAATCCATAAACTAAGCAACACAGCAGTATAATGGAATTAAACAAGAGTAGGGAAGAAGGATGCAAACACAGAAAACACCAAGACGTGTTCTCGAAGAGGAAACCGAAGAACTCGGCGAAAAACCTCTCCGCCACCCTCCAAGCGGAAATCGATCCACTAGACAATCAGTTGGGATACATGGGTTAGCAAAAGACCCTCCAAGCCTAGTCTACCCGCTGTACCTAAGCCCTCCAAGCTCCTACTCCAACAAGGCTTCTCGGAACCGTGTCTTGTCCTAGTTATCCGGATCCCGCAACAAGCTCCATGTTGCATTTGCCATCCTTGGCTTCTTCCAATGCTTCCCAATAGCTCCAAAACACTCTCTACACTCTGAATGTGTGTGGGTTGTGTTTGGGTATAAATCTCCTTTCAAGGTATGATAATAGGAGAGGGATGGAGAAGAGGCTATAATGATTTCTCACTAAGGAAGAGTAGCTCTCTCTCAAAAGATGGGTGGGTGAGTTGTAGAAAACCTATCTAGGGTTTTTCTCTCTGAATAGCCACACCAACATATGTGGGTAATGAGGATATATATATAGAATGGGTGAAGGGTAAGAAGGTCACTCATAAAAATCCTCCAGGCAGAAAGTTTCGCGACTGTCTCGCGGGAAGGCCTTACCAGCGAGACACTCGCGAAAATGACAGCCTGGCATGACTCTTCAGCTTCCAGCACGTGCAGGGCACATGCACCATTTCGCGGGATGCTAGGTCGCGAGATACCCGCGAGAATCCTTCAGTTCTTCAAATGCTTGAGTCTTCAAACACTCTCTCTATCACACAACCCTTACAACCAGTCCCACATCAAATACAGGGTTTTAAACGATTGAACATAATTACAATCAAATTTGGCACGGAATAAAAGCCAACAAAAACACAGTTGTAAATCACAACTTTACAATCTCCCCCTTTGGCTATTCCGTGACAAAACCCTAAAACAGACTCTAGACTTAAACGTGAGTTTGGGAACAAAGGCAAAACTCACTCACACCTAATTCTAGATTCTGAAGTGCTCTTGAAACATATGAACAAGTAACTCCTGAAACACAACAACACAATAACATCATTGTATGCTGAAAACTTGAAAACATATGGAGCAATAATAGCATGATTGAGCAAAACGAAATAGAAACACTAGATCATGGCAAGATCAAACAAGTAATCACTATACAGAAGCAATTACTATGCTCATTCACACATGGAACGAACATCCGGATTTGCAAGAAGATACGCTCAATTGAAGAGAGTCACTTGCAACTCCAACACTCAACCAATGCGAAATACACGAAGTATTTACATCTAGGAACAATCCTACTAGGGCACACGAGTGTTCATCACTCAACCAATGCATAGAACGTGTATGCATCTAGGAACAATCCTACATGGGCACAAGAGTGATGTACTTGAAGTAGAATGCATGACATTGAACAACAAGCAAACATGCATGAAGGTTGCATAGGCAAGATATTGCAAATGCATGGCACAAACCACAAAGACCTACAAACAATGCATGAAACAAACCCTTAAAGCTTACAAAAGCAACATGGGTACAAAATATAAAGTACTTCCCTATCATATCACTCCCCCTATCATGAATCATAGGAGTTGTGATGAACTTGGAACATATATACCTGTAACCTGAAACACTTGCACAAAATACATTAGACCCTCAAGGTAAAGCAAGTAATAAACGGACAAGTATAATGTAACAAGTAAATAGCGATCAAGTAATCAAGATGTGAAACATGTGAGCAACTTGATCAAACACCAAAACAGTCATATGGAAATGACTACAATGATCATATAGCAAAGCAAATGATCATCCGAAC